>OZ005653.1:203541312-204916312 GCA_963930645.1 Salticus scenicus | reverse complement strand
AAAATAAGAATTTGGCATGATTTAAAATAAATTTTAGGATATATCTACAAAAATTTTAGAGTATTTGGCGATAATTCGGATTTGGTGAGAAACACCTAGTATTAATTTCGAGTGGAGTAAAATTTTGTCACATGCTAACTTATTTTTGCGTGAGTGAAGACATCTGTTTTTTAACCTGAATTCAGTACTACATAAAAATTATTTTTTCAAGATGGATGTCAGAACAGATATTATTTTGTTAAATACATTTACTCATATTCAATAGATCACATCTACGCAAATCAGAACTAGGGATTATAAATCAGCTTAAATTTCGAATGAATGAATTTATCAATTCAGAAATTAGCAATCAACTTTATGAAAATGTTGATATGTTATCTGATGAAAATTTTTATACCTGTTTAGATATTGTTTTAAAAGAAATGATAAAAAATGAAATTAATTGGGATAAAGTTGTAATTTACTTAGTATTTTCAAGTGAACTTATGGCAAAGCGCTTTAAGAGATCTGGAGAGTTTATCATACTTTGGATAAAATTTTTTAATATCTTCCAGAAGTATTTAGGTAGTTGGATTATTGATAATCAAGAATGTATAAAAGTCAAAGAAGTGAAAAAATCATTTTTTTCAAAGAATGTGGAGTTTTATCACTCGATCATAATATGAAAATTGTAAAAATATTATCTGCTATGTTGAATTATGTTCAGTTCAATCTGTAAAAGAACAATGTTCAAGAAAAATGTATGTATGTAATGTGAAATTCAAAGTAAATAAAGAACTTTAAATGGGAATTTTGTTTAAGAAAAAATTATTTGAAGTAAAATTCATCTTTAAAAAATAAATAAATAAAAATAAAAATAAGTTGATCAATGTAAAAAACTGAAAAATTCACTAAAAATATAAGAAACGCATTTTCACAATAGTAAGATTGTAAATGTAAGATAAAATCACAAAATTACCAGCATAAGAGACTGTAGGTATTCGAAAAAAAATTATGAAGTCAACAATTTTGGTGTTAAACAGCACATCTTATTTTACAAAGTACTAAGTTTTTTAAAATCATTTAGTTTGAACTTTTTCAAACTTATACTTATAAACTGAAATTTTTGTGAATGTAAAATTTTTTACACAAAGTATTTTAGAAAAAATATCATCTCAGAAATTAACTAACTTATTTTTAGAATAAAAATATAAGAAACTTATTTTTACTAATGATAAGAATGAAAATGTAAGGTAAAATCTCATTCTTACCAATTTAAGAGACCGCAAGTATTTGAAAAATCATGAAGTATGGAATTTTAATGTTTCACACGCGTTAATAACGTGTCTTATTTTACAAAGTACTAAGTTTTTTTAAAGTCATTTAGTTTGAAGTTTTTCAAACTTATACTTATAAACTGAAATTTTTGTGAATGTAAAATTTTTTACACAAAGTATTTTAGAAAAAATATCATCTCAGAAATTAACTAACTTATTTTTAGAATAAAAATATAAGAAACTTATTTTTACTAAAATATTTTTGTACAAAGTATTTTAGAAATTTAGATAACTTGTTCTTGAATAAAAATATAAGAAACTTATTTTCACAATAATAAGATTATAAATGTAAGATAAAATCACAAAATTACCAGCTTAAGAGGTTGTAGGTATTCGAAAAAATCACGAAGTCAACAATTTTGGTGTTAACAACACATCTTATTTTACAAAGTGCTAAGTTTTTTAGTCATTTAGTTTGAAGTTTTTCAGACATATGCTTATAAACTGAAATTTTTTGTAAATGAAAAATTTTTTACACAAAGTATTTCAGAAAAAAATATCATCTCAGAAATTAATTAACTTATTTTTAGAATAAAAATATATGAAACTTATTTTTTCTAATGATAAGAATGAAAATGTGAGATAAAAACTCATTTTTACCAATTTAAGAGACTGTAAGTATTTTAAAAATTATGAAGTATGCAATTTTAATGTTTCACATGTGTTAATAACGCATCTTATTTTACAAAGCACTAAGTTTTTTAAAGTCATTTGGTTTGAAGTTTTTCACACATATGCTTATAAATGAAATTTTCGTAAATGAAAAATTTTTACACAAATTATTTTAATACAAATTCTATCTCAGAAAAATTAACTTTTTCTTTTTAGGTTGAAAATGTAAGATAAAAATCTAACACTTATCGAATTTAGAAGCTGCAGATGTATGATGAAATCATGAACTTGAAACTTTAAGTATTAACAACCTACCTTCTTTGAAAATACTAAACCACAAGTTTCGACAAATCTATAATCAACTGTTAAAAAACATAGAATATTTTTTTCCCTAAAATGTTTAACGTAGATGCTACATCCATAAAAATACAGAGTGAAAGTGTACAAATTATCTGTTTAGACATGTTGATAAACTAGAATTTTCCACAAGATTCGAGTATTATAGCAAGGTATGGGATAATATTTGGCTAAATTTCCACTAATATTGGCGATAGTTATAAAAATTTGGCAAATCTTTAATTTTTTTATCTCAAAGACTTTAAACTATTCGAGATATGTGCAGCTTAAGTGCAATCCAATACTATTTGCATAACAATGTGGAATATCATATGTTAAGAAAATCTTAAATTATGAATATTTTTCAGTTATTAAACGAAAAATTGTGTAAAATTTACTAAGTGTTTCACTAAAGAAGAGAATTACACTAAAAAGTTTTGACAAGAAATACTAAATTCACTAAGTTACATTCGTGGACATAAACACACAATATAAGAGAAATCTTTAAAACATTATTGCAAAAAAAAATTAAAAAATAAAAATAAATAAAAAATAAATAAATAAATAAATAAATAAAAAATTGTTAATTTTAGACAATTTTTCGTTTAATAACTGAAAAATATTCATAATTTAAGATTTTCTTAACATATGATATTCCACATTGTTATGCAAATAGTATTGGATTGCACTTAAGCTGCACATATCTCGAATAGTTTAAAGTCTTTGAGATAAAAAAATTAAAGATTTTTATTAAAGATCTAGAAATGCATACAAGTTAATTTTTGTAAAGTGAGAATTGTTTAAATATTAGAAATTATACTTTGGTATAATGTAACTTAGAGATATTTAAAACAAAAACATATCAATTCATACTTGCGAAATATAATTTGATGTTTTTGGAGAAAATTTTTACTTCAAAGTGTATAAAAACGACAAAGCTTTTTTATAGATCATTGATTTTATACACAAAGTAAAATAATACAAGACAGGAATTGTGGGGTGACATAAGTACTTTTTGTTAAATTATACATTTGTGACGTAGTAGTAAGGGAAAAGTTACGCTACAGGGGTTATGACGTCAGCTACAGGTTTTAGTGTCTCCTCAAGCTTGTTGAACCATGTCTAAACTTGAAAGTATATACACCTTTTGTTATTACTTCACATATGGTTTTTCGTATCTTATAAGTTTTATCTATAAATTTTCTAACTTAATGTTTTGTGTTAGCAATTCTGTTAAAAACAGTTAAATTTTTTTAAGTGATGTGACATAAAGAAAACATTTGACAAAAATGTTTAAAAAAATTTTGTGAAATTTCACAAACTTCTAAAATTAAGCTTTCACTATTCTTACAAAATATTTTCTGTATTCTAAAAAATAAAAAAAGTTAAAATACAATCGTGAAAGTATCTATATATAAAAGTTTAAGTTGTTACTATAACATTATTTTTACACTCTTTGGAATAGAGATTGTGATTTTAGTTAAAGAATAAAACACTTTGATGATGTATATTCAAAGTAAGATTCAAACGTGATACTTAGGAAAATACTAACTTCATAATTATATCTAAAATTTTTATAAGCTAGTTTTTCAGGAAAATTGTTAATAAGATAAATTCATTTAAGATTTTCACAAGTACTTTACAGTTGAGTGGTAAAACAATTTTACAAGTTTTTTCTTCTTCGATGTAAGTTTGATAGTTTATAAAACTACTATTGTGCATAATTTTTACTTAGTGTTTAAATATTATACTCAATCAATTCTACTACAGTAATGAAAAAGTATATCGTTAATACACAAGTAAACTTTTTACATGTTTTTATTTTAAAAAAAGATGACACTTCAGTTTGTATTCTAATAGAAAATATTATAAAAAAGATGATTTTGTAATAAAAATTAAAACAAATCATTTTCATTGAAATCTTTTTATTTGAAATTCATTCACAATAATACAAGACAGCAAATCTATATTGTTGGGATATCGTTCATACATTCAGTATTAAAGTTATTCAAAAAATTTAGCAAGTCTAGATTTTCATTGTGAAAGTTATCTGTCACCAACTCATTTTCCTTCGCACTAAAATTATTCGAATTCATATTTTCGTCGTTAGCAGAAAAAATATTCAAGCACTTGGGATTAAAGTTATACGAAAAATTTAACAAGTCCAGACTTTCATTGTCATAGTTTACTAGAGGTAAATCAGTTTGTATCAGGTTAAAATTATTTAAGTCCTTATTTTCATCTTTGGCAGATAAATCATCAATATTATTTCCACTTGTATATTCCACATTCGAATTGTTCAAAAATTTTTTTAAGTCTAAGTCTATATTTTCATTCTGAAAGTTGTTGGAATGTAAGTCAAAAACACCATTCGCACATTCAATGTGAAAATTATCCAAAAAATTTAACAAGTCCAGATTCTCACTGTCATTATTAACTGTTGATAATTCATTGTTAGTGCTTCGATCATTACAATTTCTACGTATGTTAAAGTCTTTAAGATGATTCTTTCTCTTATGTTGCAATAATTCATACTTACACTGAAAAGTTTCACTGCATTCATCACATCTAGTTTGCATTAAAGATTTTTTATGCATATTTCTTTTATGTTTTAAAAAATGTCGTCTGTTTGAAAAAGTATCAGTACATTCGTCACAACAGTATGTATGTAAAGTCTTTTTATGACTTTTTCGCTTATGGTTTGAAAAAGCATGTTTTGTTGTAAAGGTTATAGAACATTCCTCACATAGATACTCAGGTTTACGATAATGCACCCTCTTGTGTTTTTCCAATTCATACTTGTGTTTAAAAGCATCTTTACAAATAATACATAGATGTTCAGGTAAGACTTTTTGATGAAATAATCTCTTATGTTTAAATAAATCACACTTGCGATTGAAATTTTCAATACAATATTCACATTTGTATCTTATGGAAATTTTTCTATGGGTTTCCATATGTCTTTTTAAACGATGTAAAGTAACAAATCCTTTCTCACACACGTAACAAATATTAGGTTTAATATTATTGTGAACCTTGACATGTCTAGTAAGATAGGATTTTTTAAAAAATGGCTTCTTACAAGTTGGACAAATAAAAAGTTTAGATAACTTCTCATCCTCAAAACCTGATGAAGGGGTTTGTTGAACGGAAACGTGTGTCTCCTCGGACGTTAAAGTATTATTCATTTTGTACTTCAGTTTAGCGAAGTGTAAAAAATCACTCTAAAAGTAAGACTTTAAAAACTACTAAGTATGAGAACTTAGACAACTCTACAGCGAGAAAAGAATGTAACTAATTCAAATTTTTTTTTCGTTCATCAGTTTTACTTAAGAATTTACGGCAAATTCTCTTATTTCATGCCAAATTTTTATAACTATCGCCAATATTAGTGGAAATTTAGCCAAATATTATCCCATACCTTGCTATAATACTCGAATCTTGTGGAAAATTCTAGTTTATCAACATGTCTAAACAGATAATTTGTACACTTTCACTCTGTATTTTTATGGATGTAGCATCTACGTTAAACATTTTAGGGAAAAAAATATTCTATGTTTTTTAACAGTTGATTATAGATTTGTCGAAACTTGTGGTTTAGTATTTTCAAAGAAGGTAGGTTGTTAATACTTAAAGTTTCAAGTTCATGATTTCATCATACATCTGCAGCTTCTAAATTCGATAAGTGTTAGATTTTTATCTTACATTTTCAACCTAAAAAGAAAAAGTTAATTTTTCTGAGATAGAATTTGTATTAAAATAATTTGTGTAAAAATTTTTCATTTACGAAAATTTCATTTATAAGCATATGTGTGAAAAACTTCAAACCAAATGACTTTTAAAAACTTAGTGCTTTGTAAAATAAGATGCGTTATTAACACATGTGAAACATTAAAATTGCATACTTCATAATTTTTAAAATACTTACAGTCTCTTAAATTGGTAAAAATGAGTTTTTATCTCACATTTTCATTCCTATCATTAGAAAAAATAAGTTTCATATATTTTTATTCTAAAAATAAGTTAATTAATTTCTGAGGTGATATTTTTTTCTGAAATACTTTGTGTAAAAAATTTTTCATTTACAAAAAATTTCAGTTTATAAGCATATGTCTGAAAAACTTCAAACTAAATGACTAAAAAACTTAGCACTTTGTAAAATAAGATGTGTTGTTAACACCAAAATTGTTGACTTCGTGATTTTTTCGAATACCTACAACCTCTTAAGCTGGTAATTTTGTGATTTTATCTTACATTTATAATCTTATTATTGTGAAAATAAGTTTCTTATATTTTTATTCAAGAACAAGTTATCTAAATTTCTAAAATACTTTGTACAAAAATATTTTAGTAAAAATAAGTTTCTTATATTTTTATTCTAAAAATAAGTTAGTTAATTTCTGAGATGATATTTTTTCTAAAATACTTTGTGTAAAAAATTTTACATTCACAAAAATTTCAGTTTATAAGTATAAGTTTGAAAAACTTCAAACTAAATGACTTTAAAAAAACTTAGTACTTTGTAAAATAAGACACGTTATTAACGCGTGTGAAACATTAAAATTCCATACTTCATGATTTTTCAAATACTTGCGGTCTCTTAAATTGGTAAGAATGAGATTTTACCTTACATTTTCATTCTTATCATTAGTAAAAATAAGTTTCTTATATTTTTATTCTAAAAATAAGTTAGTTAATTTCTGAGATGATATTTTTTCTAAAATACTTTGTGTAAAAAATTTTACATTCACAAAAATTTCAGTTTATAAGTATAAGTTTGAAAAAGTTCAAACTAAATGATTTTAAAAAACTTAGTACTTTGTAAAATAAGATGTGCTGTTTAACACCAAAATTGTTGACTTCATAATTTTTTTTCGAATACCTACAGTCTCTTATGCTGGTAATTTTGTGATTTTATCTTACATTTACAATCTTACTATTGTGAAAATGCGTTTCTTATATTTTTAGTGAATTTTTCAGTTTTTTACATTGATCAACTTATTTTTATTTTTATTTATTTATTTTTTAAAGATGAATTTTACTTCAAATAATTTTTTCTTAAACAAAATTCCCATTTAAAGTTCTTTATTTACTTTGAATTTCACATTACATACATACATTTTTCTTGAACATTGTTCTTTTACAGATTGAACTGAACATAATTCAACATAGCAGATAATATTTTTACAATTTTCATATTATGATCGAGTGATAAAACTCCACATTCTTTGAAAAAAATGATTTTTCACTTCTTTGACTTTTATACATTCTTGATTATCAATAATCCAACTACCTAAATACTTCTGGAAGATATTAAAAAATTTTATCCAAAGTATGATAAACTCTCCAGATCTCTTAAAGCGCTTTGCCATAAGTTCACTTGAAAATACTAAGTAAATTACAACTTTATCCCAATTAATTTCATTTTTTATCATTTCTTTTAAAACAATATCTAAACAGGTATAAAAATTTTCATCAGATAACATATCAACATTTTCATAAAGTTGATTGCTAATTTCTGAATTGATAAATTCATTCATTCGAAATTTAAGCTGATTTATAATCCCTAGTTCTGATTTGCGTAGATGTGATCTATTGAATATATGAGTAAATGTATTTAACAAAATAATATCTGTTCTGACATCCATCTTGAAAAAATAATTTTTATGTAGTACTGAATTCAGGTTAAAAAACAGATGTCTTCACTCACGCAAAAAAAAGTTAGCATGTGACAAAATTTTACTCCACTCGAAATTAATACTAGGTGTTTCTCACCAAATCCGAATTATCGCCAAATACTCTAAAATTTTTGTAGATATATCCTAAAATTTATTTTAAATCATGCCAAATTCTTATTTTTACGACCCTATTTCTGATTTTATTGGTAAAATTTCACGGGTTTACACTAAAGAAATGTAAGGGTGTAGTCTAATATGTGAAGGATTATTCGAAAAAGTTACAAATTATATCTAAAAAACTTTTGATTTTCTGAAGTTGTAATGAATTTTTTGTAGCGATTTGTAAAAATCTACTGAAAATGTCTATTATTAAAAGTTATTATATTCCCATATTGTATATCAAATAATCAATAAGATTCTTCTAAAGATAGAAAGAAATGAATTTATATTTTTAAAACGTCTAACAATAATCAAATTTAAACACGGTTAAAGGTAGCGACAAAACTGGTATTTTTCCTCCTCTTTCTTGTATTGAATGTACAATAGCATCTCCCTCGATTCTAAGAAAATGCTTAAAGGGATGGTCACCTTCTTCCCTAAAAACATTGTGACGTCACCATTGGCGAATTAAGTCGATCTTTATTCTATTTAGTAAAAAAATATATACAGTTTAAAATGGATGCTAGTTAGTATTCACAATTAAAAAAATCTTTATGATGAAAAGTATTTTTTTAACGAACTTTCTTCAATTAAGTAATTAATAAGAAATTTTAATCACTCTTTTTAGTTATCTTTCAAAAAACAATTCTCGTCTTTCATTCTAATTTAATTTCACTTATACATTTGAGATTTTAAACATCTTTTAACTTAATTTTCACATACATCATGTTTTTTTCATAAAATATTGGCGAATTTTGCAAGATCTTCAATTATTATTTTTTAATTATTCTGTAATTAATATTATTTAAATGGTTGAGTCGTTCTCAAACATTTGTATTCTTAGGTTTAAAAAGATCTGTGTAGGTATATTTCTAAAGAACAGTGGTTAAAGTACTTGTAAACTACTGTTTCCTCACTTCAAACAGGCGCCGGGTTCGAATCTCAGTCAGGTGTCTCTATTGCTACACTTTCTTTCATTATTTATACTTAATTTTAACTCTCAATGTCATTTTTCATAAAACATTCGTAATCTTTTAGAAGGAAATGCTTAATTAATACTTTATTAATTATTATTCTGTAAATTTATATAATTTAAATGGTTGAATCGTTCGAATCTCAGTCAAAATCTATGTTTCTAAACTTTCTTTCGTTCTTTATACTTAATTTTTGCTTTCATTGCCTTTTTTTCGGAAAATAATTGACGATTTTTTACAAGAAGATCCTTAATTAATATTTTTCTTAATTATTATTCTCTAATTAATATCATTAAAACGATTGAATTCTTTTCGGACACTAGCATTCATAGTTTAAAAAGAACAGTGCAGACATATACTATAATTATCACTCACACACACGCGAAAACTACTGAAATATTTTTACTGCAAGGTACCGGGTTCGAATCTCAGTCAAAATCTATGTTTCTAAACTTTCTTTCTTCCTTTTTACTTAATTTTTGCCTTCATTGCCTTTTTTTCGGAAAATAATTGACGATTTTTTACAAGAAGATCCTTAATTAATATTTTTCTTAATTATTATTCTCTAATTAATATCATTAAAACGATTGAATTCTTTTCGGACACTAGCATTCATAGTTTTAAAAGAACAGTGCAGACATATACTATAAAAATCACTCACACACACGTGAAAACTACTGAAATATTTTTACTGCAAGGTACCGGGTTCGAACCCCAGTCAAACCTCTCTATTTCTTTCATAGTACATACACATACACATTCGTATATTTTATTCATTCCTTTTTTATTTCTCAATTTTTTTAATTTTTAATTAATTTCTTAATTAACCTCCTAATTAACCTCTTAATTAATTTCCTAATGACTCACAAACAATATCCTACTTTTTACCTTATACCGCAAACATCGCTTTAAAACCATCGTCACCTTTTACAATAAACCACTCATTAAATTTTTTAATTAATTTTCTTCATTAATACCCTCGTCATCTTTCACGATTAAGTTAGAGGACGTCTCAAGGTCAATGTCAACTCATCTAGACCCCTCAGAGGGTGGTGCGGCACCCACACGACTTGCCGGTGCACCAGTGCACCCGCCGGCTGATGGTAAACTCTCCTTTCTTACCTACTGAGGGAATATTTACAAAGGCTAAAAAACATGTTTTATATTACCCGTTCTGCAGGTGATGGCTACAAAATAAAAGAACTTAGTATACATACATAAAATATACATTAAGAGAGAACAAAAATGTTGACATTGAAGCAGATTATGAATTTTGACGTGAAAGTTCATGCACAAATTTTGAATTTTACAGTTTTTTGTTTTAGAAAGTCCTGCTCTTTCATACAAAAATAAGAAGTCCGAAAAGCTTCAAGACATGTCTTACATTTTGGTACATCTCTGATAAACAAATACTTGAGAAAAAATAAAATAAAGAACGATACGACCTTACGGACGGTTTCCGCTGTAACAGCATTAGTATGAAACACGAGAGTCCTGCTGGCCATTGCACTCGTTGCAGAAATCACAGGGCTGGAAGCTTGCAGCAGGAGGTCAGGCGTTGCAAAGGCACATTCCTGGGCTGTGATCGAACCCGGCACGCTGTCGCTGTCCACAATTCCAGGAGAAGGTTCAGCTGGCTCTATAAAAAATCTCCTGAGATTAAAGTGCAAAGTCGTATGAAGTGAGGTAGTCTCTCTTATGCTACCGAAACCACAGTTACTAGAAATGGTTCGGGAAAGAACATCCGAACCCGTATGCTCAAGTTTAGAGCTAACAGATGAAGAATGAACGTGGAAATTCTTTGATATGCCTCTTTTATTCCCTACATTTTTATGTAAATTAGCTAGCAGTTTTTGAGCCGGACCGCTATTGAACGTTCCACTTTCCTTTATAACATTTTCAGTTACTGTTTTGATTAAACTAGTGGATTCTGTCGGCTTGACATGTAGAAAACTTAAATGTCCTTTTTCACTACTTTCATTTAAATTAGCTACTCGCTTATGAGAAGCATCGTTGTTTAAACCGCTATTTTCTGTTACTTGTACGACAACATTTTCATTTAAACTAATAATTAAATCTGGTGGCTGACCAGTTGTGAAACATAAACTTTCTTTATTTGCTAAAGGTTGAGTACCAACATTAATTTTAACATCATTTTCTGCGACAATTTTTCCTGTTACACGAGATAATTTTCCCGATTCGACCGGTTTAGCATTTGCGTATGATGTATCCTTACAAATAGCAGAATCTGCCGACTTGACAGTTTTAGAATTAAACTGTAATTTATCATGCGGTGAATTTAAACTACTAGAAAAGTCTATTGACTGAACAATTTCAAAACATAAATTTCGTTTCTTGACGAAAGTTTTAGCCGCTACATTTAATAGACTTTCATTCTTCTCTAAATTTGAAGGAAACGGAGAGTTTAAATTGGAAACGCATTGAGAAGAATTTAAATGCTGCAAGTTGACTTAAGAAATAGAAAGAGAATTTAAACATATAGATTGTACTTTGGTATTATTAGAGTTCATTGGATCCTGTGCAACATTTTCAGATTGATTTAAATGACTGTTTCTCGGCTGCGAAAAGTTAGCTTGTTGCGGTCGGTTGAAAGTATCAATTTGAGGGGGGGCGAAATTTTCTTGCTGTTCATTTTTAATATTTACGGGTTCCTGCGGGCGATTGGAGTTATTCGCAGGTTTAGCAGTGTGACGTGCTTGATATTTATTCAATATTTTAAATAGACTATCAATAGATGTGGGTGGTTTTAATTTTAGAAAATCTTGAATCTGGACTGTAAACAGCGGGTTTATAATGTCCAACGCTTCAAAAAATGATAACTGTAGGGTCAAGTTGCTTAATTAAATCAAGTTTATGCAGGAAAAAGGTTTTCGGCCTATCGAATACGGACATTTTCGTTCTATACAGTTCCTGCATTAATTTAGCTCTGTCAGCACTCGAGGAAAATGTGTTTATAATTTTGATTTTTAACTCTTCATAGGTGGGATTTGGACCCAAAGAATGAGAGGCGATATGGTCAAACCACCTTTTAGGTTCTCTTTTTAAAGAGTATTTTAAACAGTTAAATCGATCAGAAATATCAATATGACATACGTCAAAATATTCTTCAAGTTCCTCAAAAAAGTTAAGCACATTATTTTTGCCGGTAAAATATACTCGAGCGGGGGGGGGGGGGGGGGTCGAACTCGTTTGGGCGCCACTGTAGAGAATCAAAGTGGGCCATGATTCTCTATTTTAGATCTTAAACCCTAGATCTTAGATCTTACTAGATCTTAAATATAAACTTGAATACTTAATTGCTTAATTAGCTAGAAATAAGAAGTGCTCGAGACAAAGTTAACAAATAAATAACACAGTTTATTTAACATTCTATAGTAAGGAGGGCGTTGAGCTAACTCTAATTAAACAAGTGCCTTCAAGAAATAATTTTAACAAGACATAAATTAAAATATAACTGATCTCACCAATGCTGATCTTTTGACGACTGCTCTTTACTACTACTAAATATTCTCACTTCAGAGTGCCGAGCGGATTCCCGATACACGACAAAACTCTTTTCTTAATTTACTCCACAATACTACACCTCTCTACCATCACGTCGCACACACCCTAATCCGGTGCAACTCGCTATCACCACCAACTCCAATTCACACTAAGTAGCTACTAATTCATCACCATTCCATTCCATTACATTACATATCCTTACTCTAGCATTTCACTATCCTTCATTTTATATTAAATTCAACAAACATCCTTTCCCTTCATTTCAGTTAAAACTTACAATCACTTCCCATTCATCAAACATTCAGATCCTAATTATTTCACAGCAGCACTATGCCGACATAAAACTAACTCGACCAAGACTTTCGCTGAGTCCCTGGCGACGAAGTGATTTAACCGTCCCAACTTTTGGTGACGGTCTAGAGTCTCGATCTCACAAATATATAAAAAAATCTTATGGCGAGAAACTATGTTGATTAAATTTTTATACGTGTTATCCGACAAGTGATGTTGTTATAAGGAGAAAAAATTTTGAGAAATTTGTGATTTCAGCAGCAAACTAGTTCGCATAAAATTTGAAAAAAAAATGACTTGTACCAATTACTTCTCATTAATAAATACACACACACACACACACATATATATATATATATGTGTGTGTGTGTGTGTGTGTGTGCATATGTGTATGTGTGTGTAATTCTAGGTTAAAAAAATATATTAACATCTTGATTAAAACTTCTTCACTTCACATACACATCATCACTATTGTATTTCAAAATCATTTTTAAATAAAATATATTTTCAACGGATCATAAAACTGGCAATCAATATCTGTGCAACAGAAACATCTGAAGCTTATCTAAACTTATATGTTTTCAATAACTGATCTCATACCATCTCTACTTTCAATGAGCTCATGTGAAAAGAGATTGTTTAGAGATTTTGTTTGAAAAATAAGCTTCATACAAAAAATGCCTAACAACAAATTTTGTCATTCGAAATAAGATTGTCATTAAAAAGCTTACATGTACCTACTGTTTGTTCTTAAAAAAAAAAAAAAAAAAAAAAAAAAAAAAATGTTTATAAAATTCAAATTTTAAATTTTTATTTCCGAATACATTTTTAAATTTCTGAACAAGAGCTTTTATCCCTCCTCAATCTGTTCCATAGATTTTAATATTTATCCCAAAAGGTGTTTTTATTAACAACTAGCAGGCTTTGCCCGCTTCGCTGGCCCCTAAACAGAATCGAACATTTTTAATATTTTTTACTTTTTAGAAAAACAAAATTACTCTTTTTTTTATATTGCTTTATAAATAAAAGGAAAAAAAGAAAATCAATTGAAATTTCCGGAAAGTTCGTCTCAGGTTGCCGCTGCCTATGGCAGCGTCTTTCTCGGACTAAAATATCGGGTACGTATCCTTAATGCTTATGACGATGCTCTACCCGTGGGCATTGCCGCAGGCAATAGAGACATCTAATGAGCATTTGGGTGCTTATTGATGACAGTTTCGAAACGTATAACACCTAAAAAGTTGAAATAGTGTTTTTACATTTGAATCCCAATTACATATGAACAACACTATGGATACTATACACAATATTTACTTTCACGTTATTTCCTATATTTTATTTGATTTATCCACTCGATCATAAAATTACAACATTTTCACGCCAAATATAATATTACAATATGTTATGAACTCTACTTCTAATGAGACAACTAACTTTTTTTTTATTATATATATTTTCCATTTTAAATACTTTATGGTCAGTTAATGGCGGCTGGTTTATAGAAATAATAATAATAATAATAAATCTGTAAACGTCATCATGGTGCCTTTATTAGAGCTCCCCTTGGTGACTTTTTCATTTTTAATAAAGTAAAAGGGATCTCTCCAATATGGCAGCAAAAATTTAAAAGTCGCCATTGGGGTCCTTTATTAAAGCTGTCTTGCCAGAGGAAATA
The DNA here is from genome assembly GCA_963930645.1 of Salticus scenicus. Classification (NCBI taxonomy): domain Eukaryota; kingdom Metazoa; phylum Arthropoda; class Arachnida; order Araneae; family Salticidae; genus Salticus; species Salticus scenicus. The sequence goes on along the minus strand of OZ005653.1, from coordinate 204,901,746 downwards.
TGAAAACTAAGTCGACAAAGATGAATTTTATTTTGAAACTTTCTTTGATAGATTTACTTTAAGTATCATTAGCATTTCATCCCACAAAAACTAATAATAATTGGGCTCTGGTGAATTAAAACTTTAATTGGGTGATTATATTGGTATAAGACTTATAAGTTTTAAATTTGAAAGGTAAATAAAAAATAAATTAATTAATTAATAAACTGCGAAACTTTCGCATGGTTTGCTAGTCTAAAGGTATATTAATTATTATTATTTTAATTTTAACGTCATAATAACATCGTTTTTTCATGTGCATAAGCAAATCTAATTTTTGATAATTACTTTGTCTTACCCATAGGGTCGAGAAGTATTGGTTTAAGGTCGAATTTTCGAACGTGAGTTTTTGTTATATTTACATGTTCTGAGGTCCCCTGAATACGAAAATCATGTTTTTAGCGAATGGTCTGTGTGTCTGTCTTTCTATCTGTGTGTCTGTTGTCAGCATATCTCAAGAACAAATAGTAGCAGAAATTCCAAACTCGGTATTCTAAATGTTTATCATATTGTGATGCTACAGTAAGCTTTTCGTTGAGATGAAGCAAATGGTTCGTGTACAGGGACACTCAAAACTATTCAGATACATTACGTCTATGAGGGAAATTGCAGGTAAGTAGAGTTTAACATCTATAGACTGCACTAAACCAAATGAAACGAATATATATTTTTTGTATTAGAGATAGTAAACTGGGGAAAAAAAAAATTATGTACGTAGGAGCCTCGCCTCCCCCCCCCTGGGGGGAAGTCCCCCCTCGAGGTGAGTAAATTTTCATGATGGGTCTCTTTCAAAAGAGCTCGCCAATACCTTTAAAACGAATGGTTGAACCATCGATCTGCGCTAATTTAAAATAAAGTTATCGATTTTTTTTTTTTTTTTTTCATTTTTAACAAAAAAATTTTTTTTTTTTTTTTTTTGTATGTAATATTGAGAATAAATTCAATTATATATATATATATATATATAGTGTTATACTACTTTTCTAATATGGAAACCGTGTGCATTATCATGGAAGATAACTTTTAAATAATAATTTTAATAAATTATTTTTACTCCCCCGGGGGGGAGGTGAAGCTCCACAAAAATCCATGAGGACTCCACAAAAATCCAAAATATTTCAATTTATTATGGTGAGTTCAAATAAAAATGGTATTCTACATTCTTCTTCATTCCCCTACTTTATGAATTCAATACAATTGAATTGGTATACAGTGCTGGTATTGCCAGCGCAAAGACAAAGCTCGTGTGGTGTTGGGTTCACATTGCATTTATATCGAGTTTTATTTATTAAACAACATATTACAATGCAGTATTGTCAACTTATAGGAACATATTCAATATCCATCATTAACTTTTAATTGTAATGTTTGTCTAATTGTATATATGTCTGATCGATTATCATATATATCAAGCATCATTCTTCAAATTTAGTGGTAACTGATAAATAAAAACGTTTCTATGATTTGGAAACATTGCCACAATGTGGAAATCCTTTACAAAGCTTACCATCAAATGGATAAGTGTATTATAAGAATAAGAAACATAATTATAGTATTGATTTTTCAGAAATCTACAAAGAAACTCCTGGATAAAATGAGAAAATAAAATGACTTTTGGTAAATACTATCCATGTTTAACAATTAAATATTAATTTTAAAATATGCCCAGGTTCAATATTATGCAGTACTCATTCAATTTTTTATCTATTTCGAGAAAATTTCATTTTATATTGAAATTTTGTCTTCCCACAGAGTTATTGTGGAAAGCACCAGAGTTATTAAGAAAATCTAGTGCACCTCCTAATGGCACGCAAAAGGGTGATGTTTTCTCCTTTGGCATTCTCTTATATGAAATCATAGGACGTAAAGGACCTTATGGGCAAATAAACATAACTGCATCAGGTATATTATATTATATTATATTCTTTTTTTATTATTATCATCATTACATAATTTTACTATGTAGTCCATAATTTTTAATCCTTAAAGGCATGTTTTTTTTTTTTTTTTTTTAACTATATTTGTAGATTATTGTGTAGGTTAAGCATAAATACAAAAAAATAATAATTAATATGTAGGTTTTATTATGTTTTTTCTTTTTCAAATAAGGAAGTGTTTCAAAAATGATATACCATGTAATACAAATAAAAATAATATCGTTTAAATACTAAAAAAAAAAAAAAAGTATGCATATATTTAATTACTAATTATTGTAAAATAAAGAAAAACAGCTTGAATTTTTGAAATAAATCTCCAAAAAAAGGTAATTTTCTTGTCACTCCTACCTTTCATGTACTTTTTCGGATGCTCCAAAACAATTCGTCAATCTAAATGTCCCATTGAAAAATGCGCGGAATTATTTGTTTTATTTATTTATTACAATTTTTTTTTTTTTCATACTTCGTTTCAATGGACCAAGATAATGTGGCATACAGCCAAAAGTAAAACTTTCCCTACGATTAATACTTAAGTTAGAAATTAAAGACAGTGTTTCTTTTTTCAGATACATGAACACTTTTATTTCCATGTGATGCCTGAAAATATGTAATCAATTTAATCTTTGTGGAAGGGGAAAATGGACTAAAAGAATCTTTATTAATAATTTAATTACATGATAGTAAAGAAATTCTGTATTTTAAAAGAAAAATGTTAACTTGTTTAATGTATAAAGCTGACGTAGTATAGAGAAGTAGACATTCAAGAAGCTGAAAATAATCTTTTATGCTATAAAACGACAAAGCCATAAAGCATATTTTTTCTATATCCTGTTTGTTTATTATTTCCACAACGAGATAAACATAAACATTCTTTGCAATGTATTTGCCACATTTTATTAGGGTTTGAAATTCAAGGTATAGCAATTGTTAATAACATAAGTTCTTTAATTTTTAATTAGAGACCTTATATTATAATTATGGCTGAAATATTTATTGAACTTTACTTTTACATCTTCTCTGTAATCAGAATTGCTGTATAATTATTATTATTAAGAATGAATCAAAACAAGCGCAAGGTAAGGGTAATGCTAATAATGTCTGCTTACAGCAGCGCCAACCAACAGTAAAAGGTTACGAGTAAACAAATTCAACATTTACATTGTGGGATAAGTCAGAGAAATCTTAAAAGCCAAACTTGCAGGGGTCGTACTCTCCGCCCTTTTTTCAGGACACTCTCATGAAGGCGAAAATTTAAAATTAATTACTACCACTAGTTTTATAAAATAATTTCTACCTTGTGTAATCATTGCCCATTGCTATAAATATGCCAGAAGTGTTTGTGCATGAAATTAGTGGTGGCAAAAAAGACGAAATTTTCATGTCTCTGAGAATGTCCTGAAAAAAGGGCGGCGAGTACGACCCCTGAACTTGTAAGCATTTTTTTTTTAATTATTATTATTTTAAGAAACCTAATAATAACATATGGCTATAAAAATAGTGTTGGTGAACTTTAATTTGTTAACTTTAGCTGATACATATGTTTCTTGGTGTGCCACAACCAAAAATGAAGCCAGTTTTTCTCTGTCATGCATTGATTTTTGCCAATAAGGTGTCTACCGACACAGTTTCTTCATTTTCGTAGTTTCTAGTATGTTTCAATGATTGAAACATACTATAAAAGTTATCATATAATTATATTTGTGGGAAAGTCACGGAAGAAATTGTGTCATCAGACACCCTGTATTAACAAAAAACTATACGTGATAGAGAAAAACTGGGTTCAGTTGCGGTATCATCCTACCAAAAAACATAAAGATCAACCAAAATTATCAGATCAAAATTTTAGATATAGGTCTGTGTAACGTAATCCTTTAAACAAAAAAAAAAAAAAAAAAAAAAAAAAAAAAAAAAATTCTAGTGTGAAATAAATTTTACATGACGCTTTCTGCGCCATATGTTGGACAATTGGACGGATACATTTCCCATAGATGTTGTGCTGGAATCGATATTGTTGCAAAAGAAATTTTTTTGCAAGCTCCCCGATTTCTCGAGACAGATTTGTTTTCTCGTAGAAACTTTAACAACTTAATAAACTACTTTCAAAAATATTTCAATGCATGAAATATCTACTTTGATAAGTTACTGGCTTTGATGCTAATATCAGTTAATTATTAATTTTTAAAAGGAAAATAAATTAAAATGAATTTTTACTTCTCTTACAGAAATAATAAAAAGACTAATTGAAGGAGACAAACGATTTCTCTTTAGACCTATCGTCGCTAAACTACCGACTTCTTTTGACTGTGTCATTGAATGTATGCAAGAATGTTGGAATGAAGATCCGGAAAACAGGCCTGATTTCAAAGCCATCCGAGCAAAGCTTAGACCTATGCGTAGAGGAATGTAAGTTTGGGTTAAAAGCTCTTGAAAGATTGGAGTACGATTTTTAAACATTAATTTTAAAATCTGCTAGAAAAAGAATCTCAGTTTTGAACTTTGTAGTCAATTCAAACAGAGATTCTCGATTGTGCACTGAATCGAAATAGATCTCTTAAAATGTGTATCACTTAGAAAAAAAAATAAATAAAAAATTGCAAACAAACATATTTTGCGATTAAAATATACTTTGTCTAACAATTATATTCTAAAAACACAACATATCTTAAAACTGTAGGAAAACAAAAAATATTCGGCAAACACTAATACTTAATGGCCTTTAGAAAACTTTCTTATAGAATACATTGTAGTATTAGAAAGATGTAACCCATTTCTACCCATAAGCGTAGCGTCAACGCAAATTCGAAACATCAAACTTTTAGACCATGATATATGATAAAACCATTCAAGAACTGTCATGTTGACATGCACACGGGCATATATTTATATGCCAAAGTGAAAACAAACAAGAGAGAACAATGATGATTTCAATGACAAAACATTTATTTTGCAAAACTGGTAAAGGACCGCGGTAGTCTGGTCGGTAGAGCGCAAAGCTCCTAATTTATAGCAGGGAGCAGTCCCCACTCACCACTCATAGAGCGGTGTCGAGCGGTGTCGAGCGCTTCTAAAAGCTCCCAATTAGAAGATAGCGGGTTCGATACTTGAGCGGGTGCCGAAGACCGTCGTATACATTAATAGTGACTGTGCACGTAAAATCCGTCGTGCTCGCAATTTCCTCCGTGTTTCCATGCAAATTACAGCTCTGGGGGTCACTAAAGCAGAGGAGACATCCCTTCCGTGGAGGATCAAAATTGTGATGGTATGTCTCCTGACCATCCTTAGGAGTTGAGTCCCAGATCTTTGCCAGTTGCCCATAGTGTAGCAATGGTGCGACGTAAAACCTACTGAACAACAACCTCAATCTCAACCTCGAAACTGGAAATTTATAATGTTTTATTCTATCTACACATATTTATGTAATTATCTTGTATTATTATAAGTTGTTTTTCTTACAGGAAACCTCACATTTTTGACAATATGTTGGCAATGATGGAAAAATACGCTGACAATTTAGAAGCATTGGTAGACGAAAGAACGGATCAATTAATTGAAGAGAAGAAGAAAACAGAAGCTCTGCTTTACGAAATGCTTCCAAAGTAATTATTTTATCTATAACTTTTTAATTATTTACTTTTAAAAACAATGAAATAAAAAATAAATAAAGCCTTTTTATTCTAACTAGATGAAAAATGTGTAAAATGAAAAGAGTTATTATAAGTCACATAGTATTATATATATATGTGTGTGTATAATAACATAAAGAATTTCGAAGTTTTCAATATTTTATAATTTTTTGTTTAGAAACTATATTTTTTTACCTAAAATATCTGCAATTTTCTTGACATTAATCGTTATATTCTTATCTGAAACTTTGTATTATGAAAGGTCCTTTATGAAATATCAGCAAATAAAAAATATATTAAATAAATCCTATGTATTATTTATAAATATTAAAAATGCTATTTCTATATGCACTGGCTCATAAAAGCCGATTACCAGCCCCCCCCCCCCCCCAGATGAAAAATGCAACGTTATTTCAATGAAATTAATATTTGTTAAATCTAAAACAAATTCACAAATTTATTTTAATTTTCTCTGAGAAATTTTAGTTCTTATTTCTTTCTGTATAATAAAAAACTGAATGTAAAAGATTATTGATCGAAATATATTATCATATATTACGAATAAATTTTGTACGAATAAATTTAAATAAATATACTATATCCTAATTTAAAGAAAGCTTTTAATCAATGAATTAAAACTTTGCGAAATATTCAAAAGTTGTAAAGCACTTATTGAGCAATATTTCATAATCTTTCATCCATAATCACATAGCTAAATAAATATGATTTTTAAAATGTCAAAATTTATTCTCAATTATTTTTATTCTTTTGTAACTTTATGTTTCGGTAGATTTTATAAGATGTTTGGAATATGAAGTTATCATTCAGAGCAGAAAATTTGAATGGTAGGTAGTCATAACTGTTTTACAAATTTAAATATTTGACTTTTTAAAGAAATTTCTAGTTTATAAGAATGTAATTTGACTATTTTTACGCGAGACAATCATTCGAAGTGGAATGTTGCCTAGACCACATTTGCCTATGCGTAACTTGTGCCCTGCAGCTAATTAACCATTTGGTCAACCATTTTCCCACATATTTCTGCATTTATGGTAAATCGCAATGAATTTATCCGTATTCGTGATGATGAACTATGGCCTATAGTAAATTTATGGAATTAAAACTTCAAAGCAGTCTGAAGAACGCATTATCTTTCCTGCAATTTAGGAACGGAAGACGTTTGCAGCATTTGCCTAAGCATTTTGCAATGAAGTTTGCAGCATTTGTTTTTAATAAGGGTGCAAATAACAGGATATGTAGGAAGAATATTCTCAAATATGTATCATCATATTAGAAAAATGCTTGAATCCACACCACTCGGTTACTTTTGTAAAATGCAGTGGAACTTGGACTTGATGAATCAACATGGGTTGTACAAATGTTGAAATTCAGCAGCTGTGAACATTCACGGAATCATTTGAATGAAAATGAGCTTTATCTCTCCGCAGTGTTTTCCAAAGCTAATTATGATCAATTTCTGTTCTTGCATTAAACGCTAATGCGAAAGTCAGGAGCTTATCATAATCTGTCATTTTCAATTATTGCATACAACTAGATCTTATACAGATTAAAAAAAAAAAAAAAAATCAGATTTTTCTATAAGATTAACGCTTGGCCTATTATGTCATCGATCACTATATTGACAATTTCTGTTAATGAATTTCTCATATTGTTTTTCATCCTTTTCCTCCTTTAATTTCTAGCGAACCAATCTTCCTCGAATATTTCAATCATATTTTTTGGTGCTGCTACAGACATTAGACCTTTCCGAATATTATGAAACCTTCTAAATTCCTTAATAGCCACTACAGCAGTGCTCTGTGTAATACAAAACAGTTTTATGAGTGAAGCATACTCAAGCACAGCCCGACTATTCTTTTTGATCACCCATGCCATAAATGCGATTTGAAGGCCCTCTTCCCCGTACGCCTAACGCCTACTTTTCTCTACAGAGCTTGTCAAAATCAACCTATTCTGAGAAAAATATACATATTAATTTGAAATAGTTTATCTTGCGTAACGCATTTTATTTATTTATTTATTTATTTATTTTAACGGTTATACCATTTGTTATCTCAATTTTTATCTATATCTCTTAAAAAAATCATTAATTTTGTGCTCAAGATTGAAAACTAAAAGATATTGATCACCTCAGATAAATGTTATTTTAGTCTAGGAGATTAGTGATAAAATTTAAGAATTGTTTACTTTCATAAAAGGAAGTTTTAACCAGTTTTTGTTTTTATTAGACATATCATTGAAAAATTGTATTATTACACTTAGTAGCTTTAAGAGGTGGGGACCCCTAAATTTGGAGACCCTGGGCCAGTGCCCTATATGATCTGTACCCCTGTGCATAAAGCTGAATGAATTGTTAGCACAAATCAACAAGGAAAGCAAAGGAAACATTCAAGGAAACATTCAAAAGGTGTCGTCTTCAAGAAATATTGAATAGATATATATATATATATATGTGTGTGTGTGTGTGATTCTACTCTTCATAGAACACCAGAAAGTGAAAAAATTGTCGGCTGAAATGAATTACACCGACCACAAAAAAATATCAAAATTAAGTATATTTGGCGATTTCACACTGTTAGGCGATTGATTTTGAGTACTTGGCGGAGAAGCAAAACACGGTTTTGTTCGTACACGGCAATCTCGGTGCTGGCGAACTTATCAAGCATATAAACAATTGACCGCTTGCAAAGACTAAATCGCCAAAAATACTTAATTTTGATAATTTTTTGTGGTCGCTGTAATTCATTTCAGCCGATATTTTTTTCACTTTCTGGTGTTTTATAAAGAGTAAATCACATATATCTTTTCAATATTTTTTGAAGACGACACCTTTTGAATGTTTCCTTGTCAGTTTAAGAATTGCGATTTCAATATTCGCTCTCTCATTCTCTCTCGCTCTGTTTGTTAAAAAAAAGAATGGTGCTGTTGCCACATACGCATTAAAAAAACATAATCTACATTGATTGGGAAAATTCCCTTATGTGTACATAACAGCAGTGCCCAAATCTCAACAATCGATGACTTTTGGTACTTTTTTGCAGAATTTATCTTCTCGTGTAACTATAATTCATATAATTTCAGTACACAAAATTCAGTTTCCTTTCGTTTCTTAGCTTTAGGTGCAGACATCTTCAAACAGTTGAAGTTATTTTACAACTCTCTGTATCTTAATACTTTTTTGCTACCTCATGTAAATTAACATTTCTAGTTTACTAAAAATAAATTCCAAAGTTTAATTTTTTTTTTTTATTGTACTAAATTAACTGTATCGAAGTTTGTTTTACAACACCTATTTCATTTTCAAAAACAAAAAAATATTTTTTTTAATGTAGATATGTAGCAGATCAGCTAAAGAAAGGGCATAAAGTGGAAGCTGAGTCATTCGATTCTGTAACGATTTATTTTAGCGATATCGTTGGTTTTACAACTATGTCGGCACAAAGTAGTCCTCTAGAAGTGAGTTTATTGTTTGAATTTTTTAATACTGTTTTTTACTTTATATATTTCATTATTCGATTAAGAAAGAAAAGCAGAGGCTGTTAAAAATGGTAAATCCTGAGTCTTAAATATCGTTAATTCAGATATGATCAGTATATCACTTATCACTATTATTTCTGTTACTATTATATATTACCATCATTTTCTCTATTTACTTCAATTGTATAGTTTCAGGTGGTATATTTTAATAATTCTTAAAATTTTAATTTCAGTCTATTGAACCTTTTCATGTATCATAATAAATTATTTATCTTATGAATTCATAAAAAAATTTCGATCTTTAAATATTATAATGATTAATAGTACTAGGAACTTCTCTGTATTGGTTATTCCGTTGAAAATAATAGCCACAAAAGTTGTAATTACATTTCCCCTTTGGAAACAAAGTTCCTATTTAAGGCTATGGTATCTATTTGAATTACCTTTATGTTAATCTAAAATTTGTAGATTTTGTTTGACACGGCGACGTAGTTTTCTGATAAATATTAAAATGATTGCTGGTTTTATAACATTTTTATTTTTCTACCCGAACTATGCCTGAAAGTGTAGAATTTCTGTTACAACTTTTCTCTGGTTTTTGTTGGAAACCATACTATTAATAATTAAAAACTCTTTTCAGGTTGTTGATTTCTTAAATGACTTATACACTTGTTTTGATTCAATTATTGAAAACTATGATGTCTATAAAATTGAAACCATCGGAGATGCTTATATGGTGGTCAGCGGTCTTCCAGTGAGAAATGGAAATAATCATGCATCTGAAATAGCATCGATGGCGTTACATCTGTTACAAGATGTAAAAAAATTCAAAATACGGCACAGACCTGATGATACGCTTATGCTTAGAGTTGGAATTCATTCTGGTAAATATGTCTTTTTTTTTTTTAGACAGATTAACAAAAACTGATTTTATTAGTTTAATAAATATCATGACAAATTAAATTTATCACTCAAAGAAAATATAATCTCAAACGCGATCTATTATTATCACTTATCCAAGCATAGTAAATTCCATATGTTCCAGTCATGGAATGCCAGAATTGCTATAAAGGAATAATGACTACCAATTTGATCCTGCCAAGACGAGAGAATAGGAATTTTTCTAACATATTACATACTAGCAGGCTTTGCCCGCTTCGCTGGGCACTGCACTTAAATGAGTTGTCGAAATCCCATATCATCATTAATAACCTAAATTAAAGTACCTGCTGTGTTCGGTAGAGTTTTTTCCAGCTCGCAACCTGAGGGGTCCGGGTCCATGCTGCCTTCTGTAGCAATTTACCCGCTTCTTACTTCCCCTTCCCCAGCGGGTAAACTCGAAGTTTTGCGAAATCCCACCAAAGTACATAATACATACAATTAATCAACATCCACACACCAAAATTCGCCATTCTAAGATAATTTAAAGCGAATTCAAATGGGAAAATGTGTTTTTACTCGGGTTTATTGCCCCCGGACCCAGGGGTGTGGGTGTGTAAGGAAGGAATTTCGTAAAATCCCGTTACAATAAGTGTCGGATACATATAAACAATTTACGCACTAAATTTCGTGACCGCGGATACTATGGATTTCCCAAGATAAATTTAGCGTTAAAAGGGGGGGGTCTCGAATTTGTTTTTTCGTAACCCTCCTCCCCCACCCCCCAAACAAATAAATAAATAAAAATAAAAAGATCGAAAATCACAAAAAAAAAAAAACGAAAATGTGTTTTTGAAAATATCCTAAAGAAGACACATGGCTGTTTCAATACCGTTGTACCATTTTTAATAGAGCTCTACTCAAAAATCCTGAATTTTGAAATTTCCCCCCGAAAAACGGTCCTCTCCTGTAAAAACCGAGAATTCCAAAATCGTACATAATGTTTTATTTACACTCAAGTCTAATCTCCTCATGTGCAATTTCTTCACCGTGAAGTATTTTGGGGCCAAGTTATGATTACAAACGTTTTTTTGCTGCTAGCCCCCCAGGGGAAAAGGGGGGAGATTTTGATAAATCCCATTACTTTTAGAAGTCGGATACATGTAAACAATCCAAGCAACAAACTTTGTGACCGCAGCTCTCATAAATTTCTCAGGACAAATTTAGCGCTAAAAGCGGTGTCTCGGTTTTGCCCCCTCGTAACCCCTCCCCCCCCCCAAAAAAAAAAAAAATCGCAAATTACAAACATGTGTTTTGGAAATATCCTAAGGAAGTCGCATAGCTTCTTTCTACATCTTTGTTCCATTTTTGGTAGAGTTCTACTCAAAAATCCGGAATTTGTGAAATTTCACGCCATAAATCGATTTTCCCCCTCCCTCCCTGTAAAAATCGAAAATTCCTAAATCGCAGATAGTGTTTTATTTTTATTTATGTCTAGTCTCCCCCATGTGCGATTTCTTTACTGTGAAGTATTAATTTGGAGCCGAGTTATGCTTATAATCGGATTTTTGACTTTTGCCCCTCTAGGGGGGGGGGGGGACGGAGGGGATTTTCGAAAAAGTTGATAGATATAATTTTAAGTTGGGTAAAGATCTAAATTCCTGCCAAGCGCCGTTGAATTCCGTCCAGCTGTTTTCGCGTGATACCCGGACAAAAATAGCGCTACAGACATACAGACACCATGACACGCACACACATACACACACAAAATTTTTTGAAGTCACTTTTGGCTTCCATGGTGTGTGAAACGTGAAGATATCGGAAAATTTTTGATTCTTACAAATTTACAGACAAAAATCTGATTTTATTTATATAGATAGTCCAAAATATTCTCAAAGTAATAGATTTATCGAATCATCTGTTTTAAGACCGTTAAAATAAGAATCAAAAAGTCTTTGACCCTTATCTGCCATTAAAAGCTTACAGAATGACACTTCTTGACACTCCACAATAAATTTAGTACTGCAAAGCCATTAATGGACAGGAGAATTAGAACAACCCTTCCCATATTATCAACTCTGCCAAAATGGATCAATTAAACTCATCTAAGAGAGAAACTAATGACAAATTATAACAAACACCATCATGGAACATAACATACCATGGAATCTTTCAGAATTCAGGCATGAGAGTGTAGAAAATTAAAAAAAGAGCAAACACGCGTGTTCATAAAATTAATTTTAAAAGAAAAGTAACGCGCACGGGGAAAACTATACAAATGTACGTTCATAAAATGTATTTCAAATGAAAAATAATGCTCACAGGAAAAACTATACAAAATATTTTAAAAGTGACAAGTTAAACTAAAAGAATAATGCACATCAACACAATAAAACATGTGTTTAAAAAAAAAAAAAAAAAAAGTAAGCTAGCAATCAACATTTAATCATTGGCTGGTGGAAAAGGGGGAGGGTGTAAAAAGTAGTTCATGAGAGAAATATTAAACAAAATTTTACTTCTTTATGGGTTCTAGAATATCATAAAGTAAGTTTAAAATCAATATTGTGGATGGATAAATATTAAAAAATAAAAGGCTTCCCGCAGAACGTTTGATCAGCAATGGTTAGAGATGAGAAAGGTGGGGGTGAGGAGGACAAAAAAAAATTACATGAGTGAGAAATATTGAATAACTCTGTTCTTTTATATGTTATAGAATCTGATAAAGCACGTTTAAAATGAATATTGACAATAATATTTTGGATGGAAAAAGATTGAGAATCTAAAGTTTTTCGTGGAGCGTTTGAACACTGATCGTTATTGGAGTTTGATTTTAACAAAATAGAAAACCGCGGAATTAACGAAAATCGTAAAAAAAGCGGAAAATCGCGGATCCGCGGAAAATTCTCATGCCTGTCAGAATTAGACAATGGAGAGGAAGTAGCCAACATAAAAATCACAGGCAAAGAGACACAAAAAATTCCATTTACCAGATCATACCTTGGTCAATCCGGGAAACGTATTTACAGGAAAAGCAGAAAAACATTTTGTATCATCCCGAGGTTTCATCAAGGCAAAGGCATAATCAAGGCTATCAGGCATTTCCTCGGACAATCAGACCACGTAGCGTCGTCTGATAGGAGTGTATCTCAAAGGAGTGTATCATCATAGGCCACAGACAAAATATATGTTACTAGAAGTTAAAAAAAAAAAAAAAAAAAAGGCTGTTACCCAACTCAGAGAAACTTAACTTATAAATTTTAAAAAGGGAAAAGTGCTATAATATACATGGTTTCACGTTTTATAAAAAGTCACGTTCAGATCGTAATTTTTGCTACAAAATGGTTATTGTTCTATGCATGTCATGTATTTGTGTAAAATAGAGTATAATGTTTACAGTTTGTAAAATGTTCTCGATATTTAAATAATTAATATTAAAAGTTTCTTAAAGATATACTACAAAATACCACATTTTCTAAATAGTTTGGAAGGTTATTCAATAGTCATATTGAAAATCACTGCTGATTTTCTTGACTTTTTATCATTTACTAAATTTTGCATTTTATTTTCGTACATCGTAACGATGAAAAAATAAAATTGTTCAAATAATTTCGTTAAATTGTATATTCCATATTTTTATAAACTGCGTCATATAAAAACAGATTATTTCGAATGTTAAAATATTAATTATAAAACAAAACATCAGCAATTTTGACTTATTAGGACTGAGGGCCTATTAGTCTCAGACAGCGATTTTTGCGTTGTCGTTCTCGATAGTTGGACATTTGTCGAAATCATTTTTCGATAGTTGGACATTTATCGAAATCTAAAATTTAGCGAAAATATAATTGAATAATTTGAAAGCGATGTTATAATTGGGAAGAAAAAAAAAAAAAAAAAAACTAATAGCCCTCCGTCCTAAACTAAATTGTGCTTTTGCCAGAATTTCATCAAAATCTTTTTTTTTTTTTTTTTTAAGAAAAAGAAAAGAAAAATTATACAGTATCGTTACAAACGATATCGAATTTTTTTACTTTTTTCTAGTGAAAGCATATTTTATATTATGGTTGAAAAAATTAAAATAAAGGCAACAATTAAAAATGTAGATGTCTATTTCAAAGGAGGAAATGTGCTGTCTCGATCCACTCCTGTAGAAAAGTGTGGAATGTTCCGGAAATTTCCGTATCTCATCAGCCAATGAGATTAGAGCTTCCATATTTGGTATATCCCTAATAAGGATTTTCTCGCCAAGGTCGCCAAAAAAATCGCCAATGTAGGAAAAAATCGCCAAATTTGGCGCCAAATCCATTACCTGCCTTATTGGGGCTTTTTAATGCGTTTTTAAGGGAAAATAAGGCTATTTTAACGCTACAACGACTAGAAATGCACAAAATTAGCACTTTTTTTTTTATAATAAAATGCGCGTTAATTATGTGTCTGTTCGTTTAGGTGCTGTGTGTGCTGGAGTTGTAGGACAAAAAATGCCAAGATATTGCTTGTTCGGGGACACTGTAAATACAGCTTCTAGAATGGAATCCACCGGGCTTCGTAAGTTTATTTATTTTTTAAATATGTATTTTATTTCTGTTATTAGGTTGATTTCTTTAGAAATCGGCCTGTTGCAATCATTTCGTTTATCTATCTATCTATCTGTACAGGGTGTCCCATAAATAGCACCCAAACTCTGCACAGCCAAATTCCTCGTTGGAAGTACATAAAAAATGTCCAAATAACTGTAGCTGTACGATCCATAGTTTACGAGAAAAATACAGTCAGCAGCAAAATTATTCGAGCGCTAGCAATAATTCCTGTATTAAAAAAAAGCACATTTAATACTATTTTGTTAAATAAATCAATAATTAAATAAACCCATAATGGATAGTATGGAAAATTGTAGGCATAAGAAGAAATATAAACAAAACGGTACAAGTAACACGGATATTTTTGCGGGTTTCACTGATTATTTTAATTTTCTCATGGATTATTTTCCCTTTTTAATGTTTTACTAGAAATCATACTTATGTTAATTTTTACTTAATTTTTACTTTCTGAACACTATAGTGAGGAAAGTACTGTAATCATGTCAAAAATCCGAATTTAAAATTTTGACGTTTCGAGGTCCCTTGAGTCCGTTTCCACTATTTTTACGATGATATATGTATGTGTGTATATATGTGTGTATGTCTGTGAATGAACACGCTAGAGTCTAAGCGCTTTGTTCGAATAAGCTGAAAGTTGGTACATATAGTATAAGTCACTATAGTACGAACCCTATAAATTTTGGTGAATCTAGCACTCATAGTTTTTTTTACAGGGACACCAGGAAAAAATCTTTATCATTATGGCCTATGGGGCCAAATTTTTAAAAGTGCGATAGCGTCTAAACGCTTTATTAATCTGAGCAAAAAAATTGTGCACATGTTATAGGTCACAGTTTCCCGAACTGTATGGATTTTTGTGAATTTAGCACTTACAGTTTTTTTACAGGGACACAAAGAAAAATTCTTTATCATTATGGCCTATGGGACCAAATTTTTAAAAGTGCGGTAGCATCTAAACGCCTTATTCAATTGAGCTGAAAATTTATATGAATATTCTAAATCACTGTTTCACTAAATATAAGCATTTTGGTGAATCTCGCATTTATAGGTTTTTACAGGGACACAACGAAAAATTCTTTATCATTATGACCATGGGCTCAAAGTTCAGTAACGTTAAATAAAACATCGTGTAATATATGGAGAAAAATACTCAAACACTCTATTATGGTTTTCTCTCTTTTGTTTGTTTAACAACTCCTCTTTCTTTACTTTATCAACAAAACTGTTAATTACTCAATGTTCGGAAAGTCGAGTGGAATCACTCCAGATTTTTTTCTGAATCACTCATGCACACAGCATTAGAATTCAGAATTTTCTGGATGAGCGAGAAGTTGAATGGAATATTTTTTTATTCATTTATCAAAAAAATTTGAATTTCATATCAGGCATAGAAATTGCTTTGAATTTCTTACCTGCATTTGATACCTAGCTACAATTGTTCTAAATTTAGCATAATATTCGAATTTTTCAAAACATTCAAATGTACGTTAAAATTATAACTTCACATTGATTTTAATTATCTAAAAATATACATATTACTAGATTTAGTAAATACTGTTTTACTTATAGAAATAAAAATTCATCGCGGTAACTTAATCTCTCGTCTCAGTTTTTATAATTTGGAAACAATAAGAATGTGTTCATGATTACCCTGTAATTGTTTTATTATAATCAAAGAACTTTTAAGCATCATTGTTATGATTAAATATGTATTTATCTTATAATAAAAATGTTCTTATAATAAAATATTTCTATTGTTTTACCTTAAAAAAGTTTATTTAATATTAATAAAACGGGGGTTCTCTAATCAGTATTCTAGAAATATATTTACATTTCTTTAGTAATCATACTAGTGGTCCGTGGTATATTAAATTTTCAATTTAGTGGTCCGTGAAGTCAAAAGGTTGGCTACCGCTGGTCTAGACTATTCTTTTCTATGTGAAAATATAATGACAAACAAACTCACATTCATACTGGCAATTTTATTATTTACAGAAATTAAGCCCAAGATTTTAATACTCAAAATTTTCTTTTAATATTATAAACTAGGTAATCGACCTTTGTCTGCCTAGCGGTCGATATTTCCGAATGAACATATTTTTTAATTTATTATATCTTTTCTGTTTGACTCTCAAGCTAATTTAATCCATTTAACGTTGGTTTACGTGACATTTTTAAATTAATTGCATCATCTTTTACATCTTAACACCTGTAAAAAAAAAAAAAGGAGAGAGAGAGAGAGTTTTAAAGCTTAAAAAGTTTAAAGAAATTATTTTTATCATCATTGTTAAATTATTTACTATTTATTATAATTATTTTTTAGGTTTCCTCTAATTTAGCCAATTGGACATAATTCGGTAGTTTATAGCAGGGGACCGAGAAAAAAAATCGCCAAATTTTCAGCTGGCGGTTTTTATATATTATTACATCTTTTCTTTTAAATGATCTTTTCGACATATTTAATTTGTTTCATATTATGCATGCAATTTATTTTTTTCTCAACACATTGTTGTAATTGTAACGCCCCCCCCTTTTTTTTTTCTGCTAAATCATCGTTTCACCCATTGTTTTATTTAGGGGTACATACAAATGAAACACTTCCAGTTGAAAAGCCGTTTGCAGGCGTTCCAAATGTATGACTGCAGACGGCAGCAAAAGCATCCGACCTCTAGCGAAAATTCCTATGTGAAAAAAGCACACTTAACACTGTTTTGTTAAATAAATCCTTGTCGAATCATGTTCTTAGACTGACTAAGAACATGATTCGACAAGGATTTATTTAACAAATCTGTATTAAGTGTACTTTTTTTTTTTTTTACATAGGAATTTTCGCTAGTGCTCTGTTACTTTTGCTGCCGACTGTATTTGCAAAATTTACGTCATCAAAATTGCAAGCGTTCCGTTTGTATGTAACCCTTATTCCACCAAACCAAGGATAAAATATTATTTTCTTTACGTCAATACGTTATATTACAACGTAGATGTCAAAAGTTATGACATTAGTTGTACGTTATTGTAAATATGACGTTACTGTTATCCTTGGGAAATTTGTGCTTGTATTAGACAGTATATTAGTACCAATATGCAAAACAAACTTGACAAAATTTCTTTAAATATTAAGCTCTTATAAATATTTTAGGTAGATTCCTCATAGGAAATCTACCTATTGCAATGGTCCTCATGACACGACTTCTGGAAAATGTCTTCATATCTTCACCGATCATGACCCCTAGAGCCCAAAAACACCCTCCGTTCAAAATATATAACGCTTTTTTCCATGTTAAGTTGTGAACACGATAACTGGAGTAATTAACACGCTTATATTAGCTTCACCTGTATGTATGTATGTTTGTAACTTCTCTGGGAGCAAAACGTGATTGCACAAAATCCTTCATATCTCAAACAAAAAAACAGATATCCGTAAAATTTTTGCTTAAAAATATATTTTTTAATCATTTTGAATTAGGAAATAAATAGTGCGCGTGCAATAATATGAAATAAAAATATGAATTTAATGATTTGATCACGGAGTAATATTAATAGGAGTTGAAGGTCCAATGGGAGAAAGCTACGAAACTGTGATCTAAATTTTTAGTAAATATTGAGGGCGCCACTTGTCATTCCTCCCTACCTCTGCGCGGATATACTGTTGTTTTCAATAGAATTTTGCTGGAGTACATTTAAATTTTTTTATTTTAAGCAATTTAATTTCTTTGTAAGTGCTTAAAACTGCATAATTCAGATGTTTCAAATAAATGCGTCGTTCCTAGTTGTAAAACAGGCTATGATAGTGATAAGAAAAAGAAAAAAAGCCCTAGGAGAAAAATAAAGTCCGAGTTCGTGTTTTCTGCACCTAAAGTAAGTTTATTTGTTTTTCTTTACAAAATTACATCCATTCTCCTTCCTCCCAATTGTCTGTTTTAGCTAGCTTCGGTTCATAAGGATCGTCATTTTTTAAAAGTTCTCTTTCAAAGTAAAATTAGTATAAAATGGCTCTTAAAAAAAACATGTTGGTTAGAATACTCTATTTAATAAAATTTGCTTTCAATCGAATTTTTTTCAGCTTGATATTATTTTAAAAAAAATAATTAAAACGAGACATTTCCCCATTGAATAACATTGCGGAAGCTGGAGAGAAGGAAGGATTGCACGCTGGCGCCCTCTGTAAACATTATAACACAACATCACAAAATTTCAGCATTACCTTCTTCTCCTGTCTTATTACTCCGTGGATTTGATAAAACACGATCGCGTGCTATCTTAAAAAGTAAAATTTAAAGTTTATTTTTTTTACAATAACAAAAATACATCACGTGAGTTAAAAATATAAAAATGAGAGAATAAAATAAAACATGGACAATATCTAACATATGGTGTGTCACTCACACGATCTTCTCTTACCCTGAATTTTAATACTGAGATAGATATTTTGTGCTTTTTAGTTCACATTTCTCTAAAAGCGTGTTCTTTAATTTTTTAAAACTATAATATTATTTTTATTTAAATTTAACCAACTCGTGATATGTTGTCAGGACAGTAAAAATCTCGATCGAATTCGTAAATGGGGTATCCAGCTCAAAGGGGGTTTAAATTTTCATTCGCTCATAATTTCTTTAATATTGAAAATAGGAAAAAACTTCAAATCAGACGAATTACAGCCTTACCTTTAAACGTTTTCGATAGCTTCAATTACTTAAAAGTTACAAGTTAAAAAGGGATTTTTCCTCAGTTGTCATGAAGCCAACTTTTTCTATAGCTTTAATTGCTTAAATTTATAATCTGATGCTTACGTCACGTGCAAACGATAATAAAAAAGATCACTGAAAAAATAAAAAACTTGGTAACCGCTTTAATTAATTATTTAATAATATAAAATTAAAATAATACGTTAGTCTTAATAAAAATATCGTTTGTGGTAAATAGTTTAGAACGCCAGTTTAGGCAAGAGTTTAAAATTTACTATCTTAGTTTAAAATTTACTATATAATTAGCTCTCTTGTAGAAACAAGATATTGGTCTTTGAAGAGATATGAGGTTTTTGCGTGGGAAGAAAATATAATGACGCCAAAACTGCCATTCTCCATCGCCAAGCTCGCCAAATGTGGTCGTCAAATAATGAATTTCGTCGCCAAGTCAAAAATTTCGTCGTCAGCTATTAAATTTTGCTGCCAAATCACAAATTTTATTGCTAAGTCGCAAATTTTGTCACCAAAATTTCGCCAAATCATACAATTTACTAAATTCGTAACTAGAGCTTTACGATATCAGAAATTAAATATCGCGATATATCACCAAGTTAATATCGATATTAATGATATATTGCGATATTTTTTTCAAGAAAAAGAAAATAGGCATTTGCTACTTTTTAAAGACAAATGAACACCAATTTTAATGTATACAAGCGTGGACTGTTTTCTATATATTTTCTGGTATATATACTTCCATAACTTTTTCATAAAAAATAAATAAATAAAATAATAATAATAATTTAAACAAAAAACTGCATAAAGAATGAATCAATGTTTTGTGATTATTTTAATATATATTATTGCTTTTAAATATGCACTGAGAAAAAGAATATACCACCTTCCTCTAGAATGAATAAGTGGCCATTTTCTAAGTCCTTTAACTAGAAATATGGATTACCGAGCTATGCGCATAAGGCACGCCAATAAACTGAATAGACAATATGATCGAGAATGTCTAGTTTACACATTTCTAGATGGTGAAACAATATTCTGAATCTTTTGTATTGCGAGAAATTCTCGCTTATTTTCTAGAATTGGGTCATAAACCAAGGTTATAGTTGCTGAAACCCGCCTCTTGTAGTCTCAATTATTTACAGAGATTTTTAAATAACTTTGCCCTCGATAATATAGGCTCTAGAACTCTAATAGGGGCTTCTAGAACTCGCTTTCCAAGGGAACCAGAATTTAAATAATGACATGGAACTATTTTTTCTTTAGCCACAATTTAGATTCTAGATGTCAGTTACATAATTTTTTTCTCAGTGTCTTGTGTATAATTTGTCCTCCATTCTTCCGATTTTCAGCTTTAATTATTTTAAAACAACATTTTAACAGAGTTAATATGTGATATAGGTTTTATTTACACATTATATCATAAAAATTCATAATTATAATAAAGATAAAAACTTAACAAAAAGGAAACTGTCTTAGAATGTAGATGATTAATAAAATTTTTCGCAGAAATCAACTCTATAATATATATAAATCAATATCAATGATTCACTTAAATGCAGAGTTTTTTTAAGTAAATATTAGTATGCGTTTCCACCCCTAAGTATAAAGAAAGCTTATTTACTAGTAGTCATGACAGTCATTGATGTCTATAATTAAAATAAGGAATATGGTTATGATTAAAATAATTTCAGTGAATAAGAAATGAACAGTATGTATATATATAGAAATGTTGTTTGTAAACTTTCTTCAGTATTGCCATAGAATAATCTTTCTCGGTTGTAGAGTAATATTTTTAATTTGAAACCCTCAAAACTCATAAGTATTCTGAAGGTCAGTTACCTGCCGTTTTTATTTTTGCATTTACTTACCATACAATTTTATATATTTTTTTAAATATATATATTGAATTCATATTTTGTAACAGTTTTATAACGATTCGAAATTTTATTAATATATATATATTAGGGCTGTGCCGATTAATCGATTAATCGGTTCGGTTAATCGATCAATGCTTAGTCGCGATCAATTTTTTTAATCGAGTTAATCGGATCGATTAATTCGATTAAAAATTTTCAAAATCCGATTAAATTTTTCAAACTACGAATTAAAGTAAAAATGATGTTCTGCCTACAAAATATTTTTTAACATATTTTGCTAAAAAACATTCTAAGAAACATACATAAAATAATAAAAGTGAAACATACATAAAATAATATAAATAAATAAATAAAAATAAAACCTCTCAAAAGAAGTTGTTGCACTTTTGTTGATAGAGAAAAGGGGAAGACAGTTATTGAACAAAATGCCGCTTCATGTGCAACACCACCTGTCTGTAGCCTTCTACGGAAAGTGTTGGCTAGGGTAATAGTATTCTCAGAAACAAGAAGCTTTCAAAAAATGGAAATGCTTAAGATAAAAAAAATAAAAAAAAAAAAGAAGCTATTGAGATTTCCACTATTCCTCTGATGGGGGAAATGTCAACAGAGTTTCCAATATCTTCAAGCGTTTATTGTCTGTTCAGAATTGCTGATAGTAACTATTGAAGTAGAAACAGAAAATAACAATCCATTTTCTAGTTCGAAGGGACAAAGAAGAACTAAAATATAAGAATTTGAGATTTTTATGATAATGATATGGAATTTTGAGAATTCATTTAAAAATAGTGACAAGCGAGATGGACAAGGCCTACAAATATAAAACTAAAATATGTGTAAATTCCTTTAATGTTTCTTTGAAAATTAATTGAAAAATTAATTTATTAAAATAAATAAATAAATAAATAAGTGAAAATATTTATGTAAAATTAACACTTAAAGTCACCAATTATCACTCTGAAAATTGATTTAAATTTCAGCTATGAAACAGATTAGACAAAAATTTTCGAAAAAAAAAATTTTTTTTTTCAGTCAAACCTATTAATAATATACATACATACATATATATATATATAATCATTGAAATAAAATTATATAAAGAAAAATGAAAACCGATTAAAAATCCGTTTAATCGACCGATTAATCGATTATTGAACTACGATTAACCCAGTTAAAACTCTTAATCGATTCCCACCCCTAATATATATATATATATATATATATATATATATATATGTGTGTGTGTGTGTGTGTGTGTGTGTGTATATTGTCAGTATGTAAATAAACTAGTTGGCATAGGTGGACTCTGCTCAGTTCCCCATCATATGTATGTTCTCATAAATTTCTTGTACAGGACATATTATATTCATGTTAAGAGAAATGAATTTGACCAAACGCTTGGCACAATGACAGAACGAAATCCTCACCTAATAGGCTACCCACCATTCAGTTCAACATATTTATCTTATTCTAATCTATTAATTTATTTTATTGGGATCAATTTCGTAGTTTATTTTTCATGCTAATATTTCCAATGCAACAATCCCAAAAATGCATATTTATATGAAATATCGCAACATTTTGCTATGTTGATAAAATCTTAAATTTCGAATAACTTACGAAATTTTCCCATTAGAATATTTGTAGTCGATCATGTTCATTCAAGTATCATAAATGTTATTTTGAAATTGTCTGATATATTTATGATCCTCAAAATGGACGTTTGAGCTCGATTTTGCCTTATTCTGCCATTTTAAGTAAATCGTAAATTCCAAATAACTTACGATTTTTTTAAATTGGAAAATTCATACTCTATGGTATTTATGTAAGTATCCTACATAATATTTCAAAAGTGGTTTGACATCTTTACGATGAAAATATCCCTCAAGATTTGACGTTTGTGTAAAATTTTGCCCTATTCTATTGTGATAAGAAATTCGTAAATTTCCAATAACTTACGAAATTTTTATATTGGAAAATTCATAGTCATCAATATTCATGCCAGTGTCCTAAATAATATTTCAAAAGTAGTCTGACATCTTTACGATGAAAATATATCTCAAAATTGACGTTTATGTGAAATTTCGCCCTATACCATCATGTTAAGAAATTCGTAAATTTCCAATAACTTGCGAAATTTTCAAAGAAGCATATTTATAGTTACTGATGTTCATTCCGGCATCAAAACTGATATTTTAAAACTGGTCTGACAATTTTACAGTAAAAAGTTTCCATTTGATGCACGTTTAAGTGAATTTTTGTCCTATTCTCCCATGTTAAGAAAATCGTAAATTTCTAATAACTTGCGAAGTTTTTAAAATCAAATGTTGCAAATGAATAGGGTTCTTGCCAGTGTCGAAAGTAACATTTTAAAACTGATCTGACCTCTCTGCGACAATTTGTTTTTGAGATATCGTGTACACAGACTAACAAACTAACGAACTAACGGACTAACAGACACCATACAAATTTTGTCATTTTCGGATTCCTCACACCTGAAAACGTGTAGAAAAGTCAAAAAACCGAGGTCGAAAATTTTCACGAATACCTAAGTTCCCCATACCTATAGTATGATGGGGAACTAATATATGTTAAAATAATAATAATAATAAACTTTTTACGCTGAAGTTTTATTTTGTTATTTAAAATAACTCATTTTGCATTTAAAGCATTAGTATTTTATTTATTTATTTATTTTAGTGCGACAATTTTACCATTTAATTTCAGAAGTTGTTTTAAAATATTGACTAGAAAAACCAAACATGAATAAATAAGTAAATATCTAAAAAAAAAAAAAAAAAAAAAAAAAAAAATGAATGAATATGTAAGTAAATATATTTACTTTTATGTCGAAAAAAATATATAAATGTACAAACTTAAATAAAATAAAATAAAATAAATTTGAGAAAAACAGTGCTAAAGGAATGGAACCGCTTCAGCATAGAACCCCTTGTCAAAATTTACATTTGACATCGAAATAACCCGGATATTTCTTTCCAAAATATTTACTTATGCAATTTCGATAAACACTTTAAATCATCAATAAATTGACAACAAAAATTTTAAAACCACAAAGGGGTTCCTTTGCTAAAGTTATACCAAAGACATTTTAAGAAATGAATATAGTAATCGATGCTAGTGAATGAAACAGTTAGTGCATACTTTAATGAAAGAATAAGATTAAAATAAGTCGTGCATACTTTAATGGAAGAATAAGATTAAACTAAGTCAAGTCGTACTAAATTAAATTATGTTTCCATAGAATGTAAGCAGAATTTCTTTCTTTCTTTTCACTTTTCTTTTCTTATAAATCTCTTATATTTAAATAAGAACAAGTAAAACTAGTATGCTGTGGCCACCACAGGACTTTCTTCTATATTTTCCTATACAAATTCACACACTAACAATATTTAAAAAAAAAAAAAAAAAAAAAAAAAAAAAATCGATAACTTTGTTTTAAATTATCACATATTTATAGTTCAACCATTCGTTTTAAAGATATTGACGAGACCTTTCGAAAGATACCCATTTTGAAAATTTACCCCCCCCCCGGGGGGGTACTTTCCCCTGGGGGGAGGGAAGCGATGACCGAGATTTTTTTCCTAATTAACTACACTATTATCAATAATTCATATTAATTTCACAATCACAGGTTAAGAATAACTCCCATTATGTACATTTATACGAAATTTTGTCCTATATACTGCCATGTTAAAAATTTAGGAAAAATACGATCACAGCACCACCTGTTGAGTGATTGATCCCCAAATCTAATCAGCCCCAGTTTATGTCAGGTGCCAACTAAATACCAAGTCTGGTTAAATTTCGTTTAAAAAAAAAAAATACGATTTTTTTTCTAAGTTACTTTTTGTTAAAAGTAAAAAAAATCGATAACTTTGTTTTAAATTATCACAGATTTATAGTTCAACCATTCGTTTTAAAGGTATTGACGAGACCTTTCGAAAGATACCCATCTTGAAAATTTACTCCCCTCGAGGGGGGACTTCCCCCCCCCAGGGGTTTCACGAGGCTCCTACGCATACAAAATTTTTTCCCCAGTTGACTACCTCTATTATAAATAATTCTTGTAAATTTCATAATGATTACTAAAAAATAATTATCTTTATGCACATTTATACAAAATTTTGTCCTATATCACCATGTTAAAAATTTAGAAAAAGCGGGATGGCAACGCAACCTGTGAGACAATTTTTACCAAAAGTTGATAGGCACTAATTTATGTCAAAGTGCAACTACATACTAATTTGTATGAAATTCTGTGCAGTAGTTCCTGAGATACAGTTGCCACAAAATTTTGTCACACACACACACACAGACAGAAATCGTGTTCTACAGCTCTCAAAACGTGTAAATCCATCAAAAACCCGAGGTCGAAAATTTTTACGAATCCAATACTTTCTCTATATTACATAAAGAAAGTAATAATAATAATAATAATAATAAAATGCTGCACAAAAAATAAAAATGAATAAATAAAATAATAAAATGCTCAGTATTATATCATTATTCAATCGAAAACCTGTCACTGTAAAATTTCTGAAGATAAAAATATATTTTACTATCTAAATAACGAACTAAGTTTATTAAAATATTTAATAATAATAATAATAGAAGTAAACATGTATACGAACAAATTTACATTCTATGATACCGCGCACGAACACAAATTACAGATCGAAATATGTTTGGATATTATTTTACTATTTTCATCTCCAGGACATCCTAAATATTTTTTTATTTGCGTTTTTTTTTTTTTTTTTTTTAAATACTGCAACCATTCTGCGACTGCAAACATTCATTTTACATTCAATATTCGAAATCATTCTGTTGCGTAAACCACAAACATATCGATATCAATGAGTGAATGTCAGGCAAACGAGCTTTCGCAATCAAAAGTTGATCCAATCAATATTTCAGAACCCATGATATCTCGGATAGGGATATATCGTTTTGACCAACAAAAAACATCGAGCTCGATGACATCAAATGTCTTTCCTAGTAAACATAGCTGCTGATTGTAGATGGATCGTGATATCATTGATTGATGAAGTTGGTCTGAGGTTGATGAAGACAGCGTTTTCTTCTAGAAGAGTAGAACGAAACATTGGTAATTAAAGGAATGTATTTCCGCTTATTCGCGCGATAATCAAAGCAGATGGCTTTCAATAAATACTGGTTTATTTTTTTATTGTACAGTAGACTTTTTAAAACAGTTATATTTTAGATTTGGAGGTTTGGATAAAGGAAGAGGAAGTATATGCTTTGTGAGAGAGATCGTTTGGGGTGGGGTTATATATTTTTTTTTTATCAGTGAGTGATGGGAGAAAAATAAGAGAATGGGCATTAGTATAAGATATTGCGCGCTCTTTTTGTTCGGGTTTCGTCGCTGATCGTGGTTCGTTCGCTCGGGTTTCGTTCATGATGCGTGCTAGCGCGGAAGCATAATTCTATTAATCCGTGGTTGGCGTTCAACGTCAGTTATCGGCATATCGTTTGATCGCGCAGTGCGCACTAGGTAATATCGTTAAAGGGATATATCGGAAGAGCTAGATCTTAAATATTGTTATCGGGATATTAAAAAAAATATCGATATTTGGGGATATATTGATAAATAATCCAGCCCCATTCGTAACAATTATCCTTGAAATTTAGTGATGCCCAAATGATCCAATGTTAACTAATGTTAATATAAATGTTAATGTTATAATTGCAAGTTGAAATTATAATTCCATACAATGTGAAGGAATCTACCTTTGCCATTAAGCTTGCCGAAAAGGGATTTTTTTTATATCTATCTTAATTTCTTTTTTATTAACTTTTAATATATAGAAGCACATTTCTGATATTTAAAATATACCTTATATAACAGTAGTAGAAAGCATGACAAGATTGCAAAGTTGACAGTTCATCATCGGGTCTCCCCTACCGATATAAGACCTAAATTTCTGTATTATTTGTTTCCACTGAAATATTAAAAGATGAACATAATATTATGTAAATAAAACAAACACATAAGTAGTTTTTATTATCAAATTTCTCTTTTACATTTTTAAAACGACACATTTTACTGTACTGTATATACAAATTCGAAACTTTTCTCTTCTTAAATAATTACCCTATTGACATTCCACAAAGAGAATCTTGAAATAGAGTTTCAAATTCGAATATTAACCTTTTACACACCAATGTTCCATAAATGGAACATGGAATT
This sequence comes from Salticus scenicus, assembly GCA_963930645.1. Classification (NCBI taxonomy): domain Eukaryota; kingdom Metazoa; phylum Arthropoda; class Arachnida; order Araneae; family Salticidae; genus Salticus; species Salticus scenicus. Next base: position 204,874,363 of record OZ005653.1, on the reverse strand, counting down.
AAAAATTCGTTTAAAAATTAAATATGAATACTGACTTGAAAAAATTATCAGGTATAATAGAAAGATGACTTGATTTTTTTAAATAGAAATTACAGTTCAATCATAAAAGGGGAAATGTGCAGAAAATAATTAAAATGACCTATTTTACCATTTTCCCTTTTACCCCCACAGTTTAAAAATTCACATAATTTAGAAAAATAAGCAAATGCTTCTAAAAATGGGCTGGCATGTTTAAAATAGCTTACATTATTAAAATAAAACATAATATAATAATATTAAAATATAATAACATTACATTAATAATATTAAATTAATAATATTAAATATAATAATTTTAATTATATTAAAAAAAATTTTTTTTTACACATTTTAATGATAGAGTTCTTTAAACTAAAGCATTAGAAGGCAAAATATGTAAAAAACTAATTTAAATTACACTTGGATCTGAATGCGGTGTGTAAAAGGTTAAACATTTTAACATGAGCACCGTGTAGACTATAATTGATTTGCTGAGTATCGATATCGCACTGAATTTACGGAATGAATAGCTAAGCAAATATCCTTAAAGAATTATATACGATATCACATACCTCTAGTTTATATAACTGTGTAAATGTTCAAATTATTTATTCAAATTCATTATTTATTGTAAGCCTTTATTGGTATGTTCTTTGTTTAATATTTACACTAAAATTTTGCATAAAAAAATTTTAATCTCTTCCAGCTCTTCGAATACATTGCAGTGAATCTTTTAAACTTTTATTAGATAAGCTTGGTGGGTACGAAACAGAAGACAGAGGATTCGTCAATATTAAGGTAAGTCAATAATCTTTTATTATAATAAAATAGATATAGTTAGATATATTTTATGTATGACAGCATAATGTTGAAGTGATCCCTAAGTAAGTTTGGATAAAAAAAAAAAAGAAAAAAAAGAAGAAATGAAAATAAAACATAAACAAAAAGACTTTAAAAAGAAATCTCAATAATTCAATAATATATTGAAATATATTGCTGAATTATCTTTAGCTTTTGGTTAATACAAATATTAGATGTTATTATTTGTTATAAAAAAAATTACAAAAAAAGCACCACAGAGCTGGCGTTTAAAAGTAATAAGTAAAAAACTTTGAATAAACACCATAAAATGCAAGAACTCGCAACAATTGTTTATGATCGAAAGAAGACAAACAATGCAGACATGAGTGCTGCAGAGCAAACAAAGCGATAATGCACCAGAAGAAAATAATTTAAAAATAGGTCGATTTCTAAAGAAATCAACCTAAAATAATAATAATAAATCGAAACGAAACGAAAATTGAAGTTATATGAGTAATTTCCAAGCAGTACACAAGAACGGAGTAATATCATTAACAAAATTTTTAAATACGTAAAAAGCTTTATGGGTATCCAAATGAGAAGGGGAGATAGGAGAAGAAATTATATTACTTCTAGAAAAATGAAAACAATGACCATGACACCAGCAGTAGGAAGCAACAGAAGATTTGGAAATCTCTAAGATTCAGTAAAAAGTAAATTTTAATTCATTATCAATTTATTACAGACAGAAATTGTTTCATCTTATACTATTAAGCGAGCAAGATTTGTACGTATATATATATATATATATGCATGTTTATTTCACTGTTCTCGAAAATGGTAGCTCGGACAGTCATGTGATTCGACACAAAAGTGCCCCCCGAAGGGTCCTTGTGCACCTCGAAGTCCAGTTTTCGAATTTTTGATTAGTTTTCTTTTAATTAATTAAAATATGAAAATAATAACCTCATAATAGTTTTAAAATTAAAAATTTAAATTTTATCCATAATTTGTTGCCAAAAAAAATTTACGAGTTCAATTTTTTTTTTTTTTTTTTTTTCGACAGGAAAATAAATGTATTTACTTAAGTGTGAACAATAAAAAATTATAAAAAAATAAATTATGCATCTCACAAAAATTGAAGTCATTATCACTATGCACAATGATAAAGTGCTAATATAATTTACAATGCTAATATATGTTGTACTAAAATGTTTTTTTTTTTTAACTACTATTTTTTATATTTTTACTGTCAAGTTGTTATTCAAAAAAACTGCCCATGACGTCACATTTGACTGCCTAGCGTTTCTTTACTACTCTAAACTCTATGAACTATAAATTAATATCAGTTTTATTTATAGATCCTCTTGGGCGATTTTTTAAATTTTGGCGTTGAAGTACACCAAACATTTTTCGCCAAGAAGTTTAATTTAGCAACAGCCATTTTAATCTTGGTAGCACATCAAAAATATAAATAAATTATAAAATATTACAAAAAGAAAAGAAAAATTAAACCGAAATAGTAGTCACATAAATGAAATGATCTAATTTTATCTAAGTAGATAATTTTATAGAAAAAAATGCAGTTTTGAAAATAGAAAATTTATTTTAGCAAGCATTATTTTAAACCTAAAAACTATTAAAAATATAAACAGAATATGAAGGGTTTTTATATATTAACGAAAAGGTGTCCGATAAAGGTATTAGCAAAATAGGCTTCCCCTTTTTATACAAGAAATTATACAAAAAAAATCCATCGCTAATATGGCAGCAAAAATTCAAAACCGCTAAGGGAGAGATATAATAAAGTTGTGTAGCACTATAATGTTTACTTAATTATTTATTTTTTTATATACCAATCACTACGTTAATTTAACATACAAATAAATGCTCTGCTGTGTGTTACTGCACTTGCATGCTGTCAGGCAGAAATATTTGATTAATTCAAATTAATTTTTAAATAACTAAATAAAAATATATTTAATGGGAAATATATATAATCACAGTTGTCTAAAATATAGCAGAAATAGTGCTCATAGCATATTGTTACAATTAATTAGTCTTTTTCCTGCATCAATTGTACTGTTGCAACGAAAGTAGTTTTACAGGCAAAGTGAAAATAAAAGCAGTTCATTCACTTCCAGTGGGGGCAGTCTTGGCAACACACTTTGTGAGTAGACGAACAAATTTGGTGAAAAATGGTAGTTTAGGGTTCCCGAAGTTTCGAAGCTCTCTGACACACGGGAACATAGATATCAAGATTTCCACGGTATTCTCGATGGAATCATCGCCAAGCCTCATCACCAAAAGTTATAAATAGGAATGAGTAAATTTTTGCGAAAGAGTATATAGTCACTGCAATTCAATTTAGAGTTATTCATAGACCTATTCTGAGTGAATGCACTTTAGGGATTGAGCTCCAAACGACTGGACATTTTTCGTGAGCTAGTGAAAATTTCTGCTCTGGAGTATTTGATGTTATTTGCTTTACTCCTGTGGAACAAGTGACTATTTTTTGGACTGTTCCAGAACATTCATCGAATAATGATTTTTACTGTGAGAGTAACAGCTTTAACTGTTTCCAGAATATTCGAAGAATTAACACTACTATTGGACTGTTTTCGGGAATATTTGTTTTAGTAATAGTTTTGTTGTACAGATTCAAGAAGTTCAAAAAATGTTTGATATATTGCCAAGGAGGTCCAATACAAAAGCTGTAACAAAATAGTCACCAATCGAAATATATTTACTTAAATGTTTCAATTATTCAATTAAAAATAAATCATTTAAATATAGTGCTCAGCAAAGCAGGTAAAGCCTGCTAATATTATATAAAGTGATTAATGAGAAGAACCTAAAACTATTTATTTTTTGTATTTCATACAATCATTAAAAGAGAACGGTAAGAAATAAAGCTGCCCAAACTATTATTATTTTTTTTTAATCCATAGACAGATTTTTATAATTAAAAACTGTAAATCTATAGCACTTAAATCCTAGGTTTTCAGAAAAGGTAATTTGACTACCAAATTTTTTACATAATAATTTTTTAAATAGATATCAATGGATTCAGCGATTAGTCAAATCTAAAATTACTATATAAAAATAGTGGTATTCAAATTTCCCTTTGTGAGATCCCTGCGTAGGTCACACTCTTTTTTAGCAAATAAAGATTTCATAGGAGAAAAGTTAAAATTTCAAAACTGATTTCTTAAAACTATGCAGAATATATATCAGGGTTCATACTCATTTTCAGAAAAATAATTCCCTGAGTTTTCCCTGAGTTAGTTCCCAGAATCAATAATTTTTCTATATCGACAACTAGTGATGTTTATTTTAATCCATTCTCCCCCCCCCCCCCCCGTTCCTAAAAATAAAAAATATATAAATAAATATTAGCAAACTAATTGCCAAGAATGTTTTGGATCTGAATAACTTATTTTAAATTAATTTTAAAATCCTATTCAGACAAAATAAAATATTAATCAGAATTGGAAATGTGTATATATATAACACACTCTTGGAAACTTAATTACCTTATATAAAAATTTGCCCTTAAACTAAATGCTTCAAAAAATTTGATTAGCCAATGATTATTAAACGACATTGTGCTTTGTAAGGGTCACTATCGACCCAAAATGCAAACTGTGGATTTAAGTTTTTATCTGACCAGTCCAGATTAAATGATGTTTTCCAACTCATGATAATAATTACTTTTTAATTATAATTCAATCCATCTCACAAAAAAAAAAAAAAAAAAAAGAAAGAAAGAAAATGCCTAAGCTAATAAAATAACTAAGCTAAGCACGTGCACACTGCATCAATAAGACTAAATAACAAACTAAATATTTAAAGCTGCTACCAGATGCCGATTATCGAATGAAAACAAATTAACCATGGAGAAAAATCAAGCTAATGAATCTCTTAGAGAGAGTAAAGGTGTGTCTAATTTCACGATTGGATTGTTCATAATGCAAAAAACGTGCCCAGTTTTTCATTGGATCAGCATGATGCTAGTAGGCGTGCCTTATGGGATTTCCATAATGACGTCGCGGAAATGCACAAGTACCAGCTTTTTCCAGAGTAGATCCCTGTTTTTCCAGGTTTTGGTGCTTGTTTTGAAAGTTTCCCTGAGGTTTCCCTGAGATTTTATGACAGATTTTTTTCCCCTGAGTTTTCCCTGATTGTCAGGTTCTCCCTGAGGCGTATGAACCCTGTATATACAGGGTGATTATAAAAAACTATCCCGATATATGAGACTGTAGCTATCATACCGTTCACAGAAACTGAATAAAAATTTGGTGGAAGGTATTTTGAGATATGTGCTCAAGAATCATATAAAAAACAGCAGTTACGGTTACAGTGACAAAATTAAAAAAATTTCAAAAGGCAACACCTACTTTTTTTTTATTGAAATGAGATCTCTATAGCAAAAAACCATAAATAGCGTTGGAACGGTACCAGTAGCACGAAAATCGGCAGCGCTAGTAGGCTAAGAAAAAAGAAAAGAACAACTGTTATGTGCCTACCAGAGTAGGACTTTCATTTTTTTAATGACGTCACATTCCACATTGACTCTTTGGTTCAGACTAAAGTCTACTGATTCTGCTTTGAAACGAGAAGAAGAGACAATGGTATTCTTAATTTCAGGTAAGGCCACAGAATAAAGGCTGTATTTTCCTGGTTAGTCATACGACATCAACATGTCTGACGTCATCGCATTAGGGGAAAAATAAGGCATTCTGAATTCTTGATGTGTACAGTCGGCAGTAAAAGTATCCAAGCACGAGCAATCCCTGTCTGCAAAAAGTAAACATAATACTGTTTTGTTAAATAAATTTTTTTCAAGTCATGTTCTTAGTCAGTCTAAGCACGCACTTCAGAATGCCTTATTTTTCTCCTAATGCGATGATGTCAGTCATGTCGGTGTATTAGAATAACCACAAAAATAGAGTCTTTATTCTGTATGAGTCTTTATTCTCCTTACACGAAATTAAAAATAACATTGTCTCTTCTTCTTGTTTCAAAGCAGAATCAGTAGACTTTAGTCACAACCAAAGACTCAGTGTGAAATGTGACGTCATTAAAAAATAAAACTTGTACTCTGGTAGGCACATAACAGTTGTTTTTCTTTTTTTCTTAGCCTGCTAGCTCTGGTGATTCTTGTGCTACAGGTACCGTTCAAATGCTATTTAAGGTTTTTTTGCTATGGAGATCCCATTTCAATATAAAGAAATAGGTGTTGCCATTCAAAATTTTAGAAATTTTGTCACCATAACCGTAACTGTTAGAACTGTTGTTTTTTATGATTCCTGAGCACATACCTCAAAATACCTTCCACCCAAATTTTTATTCGGTTTCTGTGAATAGTATGATAGCTACAGTCTCATATATCAGGATAGTTTTTTTATAATTACCCTGTATATATATATATATATGTGATAAATATTATTTGGTGACATATCCATGATGAAGAAAGATTTTCACACAATAACGAATTCATTTATTTTATGCACTTGCTTTATTGATGGCTTTTGGAAAGATTACAGTTTAATCTTAAGTCATTAGGTCCAAGCATGCTGAAATTACGCCATTGGGACCGAATCAAGCCGGTTTCATCATTTTGATGGTCGCATTTCTAAACTGTCCTCTAGGCCACTCCCAGAAGATTTGATGTGAATTTGTTAAGCAAGAGCAACTCACAAAAAGGTGTCTATTTTTGTGAGTTCTTGCTTAAATACTGTTTATTTTGGTGCGAATTTAGACTTCTCCTATGCTTCCTCATTGGACAGTTTAGCTGAGTTGGTCTCCTCCAATGCTTTCTCATTGGGCAGCTTAGCTGAGCCCCAGGAATCCAAGGTGAATTAATCTGCATTATTTTATCACCAAAACTGGACGATTGTGTAAGACTAATCAGTTTTTATTCTAAAAGTTGTTCCAAAATCCGACTCCCGCATTAAGAGCGTGCTTTGCCGCAGAACTAACTTAACAGGGGAAACTTTAGAATGAAATTCAAGTTAAGAATTTAAAATTATAAAATAATATTTTTAAATCTTAATTCTTTTTATCATTTTATGTATATAAATCTTAAAATACTGTTTACAATCATTCAGCTAAAGAAGAATGTTGCCCTATGCATGACTGGTATAAGGTTTTGTATATCAATAGGATATGTTAGTTTATAGGGGTATTTTATTAACTAAGAGCTATAGGCAAAAAAAGTGTATAAATATTCAGTTTTTACTTTCTTTTTTATTTCTTAATTTTTTTGACTCAAAGAGAATCTAAAATAAATTTTGACCTAAATTTTTAACTTTTGTTTTTAATGTAGCATATTTATCTCAGATTAACTGTTCAATAATTCATTATTAATTATATTCAGACATAGGTATAGATATATATATATATATATATATATTTTTTTTTTTTTTTTTTTTTTTTTTTCCAAATTTGTTTTATTATATAATAAATATTACTTGTTTTATTTCTGAAAACGTTCTTTTTTGTTTGCAGGGGAAAGGAGAAATGTATACATATTGGTTAATTGGTCAAGACAATTCGAGAATGAAACATCATCTAACAGATAAACATGAACAAATGATTACAGACTTATCTAAAATCAGCACCAGATCTTCAGTGAAACAATCAAATGCACTAACTGATTCTAACTGCACATCCATCTTAGAATCACCAAAAAAACTTCGATTTGCTCCAGAAAGTGCTCTACCTGTGTTCGACAAGGATGATAACACAAAGCATATTGTTCCCTTTTCTAATTCCTTAGATATCAATTTCACATCTATCTGCAATTCCATAAGTAACAGTGATTTCCAGCCAGAGAGCGATCCTCTATTGACGCTATCTCGATGGTGCTTAATTAGCAAGAGAAATTCTTGTCCATGTCTGATGGATAATTGCAATTTTTGTTGCCAAAAGAAACTTCTTAATTCAGAGAAAACTGTTTCTTCAAATAATAAAACAGACTTGATTGCATCTGAGCTGCATTCTCTTCACAAACAATGGGGAAAGGTTGGAAAATTAGCTTCCATAGTTTCTCATTTTGAAGAGAAATGTGTCGTTGTCTACGACAAATTAAACAATGAGACTCTCAAAAAAAGTCATTCTGAAAGTGAGCCTTATTTGAGTAAATTGAGTAGTACATATCAAATCAAATGAGGACATGAAAAGAGCTTGTAATATCATTCAGTTATAAAAAACGGCATTAAATGTATTTATTTTAATCATACATTCCTCAATAAATTTAAATCTAATAAAACTTTATTCAGAAATTTATAGTCTTAATTTATGAAACAGAATGTCAATACAGCAGTAAAACTAACTGTTTGGTAACTTTATAATAAATATATCTTTTAAAAAATTGCCAAATTATTTGCAAAAAAAAAAAAAAAAAAAAAAAAAAAAAACTATCTCATTTTTGCAAATTATGGCAAAAATAGTTCAAGGAGAAGTACATTGAATATCGCAAAGGGTCATAAAAACTTTCTTTTGTGGTATGCTATATGTACCTAGGAACTAGATAAAAGCCTACGTTTCAGTTTCTAAGACTTTCCCATTAAAAAACATATGTGATTTTCAGCTTAAAACTTTATCAGAGAAAAGCCAACTAATAAGCAATCATTTTCTGAATTTGATTGTTTTATCTACTAAAATGTGTTAAGATAAATTTTATCACCTGAATAAGAAAGAAACCTATTTTTTCACTTACATGAGATTAAAAATATATAATAGAACAACAATACTTTTCTTTAAAAAAAAAACTAATAATTTAAACCTACATTAATAAATCAGCTCTAAAAGCACTATATGCATAAAAAGTCACAATTGTTGTCATCTGTGTCTAATCTATGACTTGATTAAAAATGTGTCTAAAAGAAGCTCACATAATGCTAGAAGAAAATTGAAGTACTCAGAATTATAATATAAAATCTTTATTTAATTCTTAAAACAAAACATAACATGTTGTCTTACAAAATAAAATAATAATAAATAAAACAAGTTTAAATTAAAAGATAACTGGTGGTAATATTAAAATAAGATCTTACATAACATATATTATTTATAAATCAATAGAGTAAAAAATCAACAAAAACAAAATTATACTCATAAAAATATTTTTATTAATAGTTTGGAATGTTAAAAAACCCCACACCAGCAAGTAATATCATCAGAGGAATATATATATAAATAATTCAAGCATCATTAACATATAATTGATATATCACAGAAAAATTATGTTTGCACATTTTATGCAAATATAATTTTATTAAGTACAATACACAGAGTAAATACTTTCATTCACATAATTTTTAAATCTCTCATTTCACTGGGTTAGAAACACAGCTAGGCTTACAAAAGCATATCTGCAAAAACAGGCATATCTTATTTCATTATAACAGGCATAAGTGAAGGGGATTAAGGCCGAATGACTACATAAAAGACGTAAGCATGGGTGAGATGCGAGAGTCTTTTTAAGGGACCATTATAACAAAACATTACTCATAATAGCCTTAAAATAAATCAAGATGCTTGTAAAAATTTATCAAAAGCCTAACATAATACGCTATTAACATATTCACGACCGTTGACGTGAATTCACGTCATTTCAATTTCTATAGCTAGTTCCCGCTGACATAAATTCACGTCTTCTCAGATTCTGTTCCTGGTTACCGCTGACGTGAATTCACATCATTTAAATAATTTCTATGGAAACAATACTTTAGTATTATTTCAATAGTATTATTAGGGTATTAATTCTTTGACGGTGTTGTAGTTTCGTTCTACTATTATATGACTAAAATTCATTTCAAGTTTCAAATAATTACAAGAGTAATATTTCAAAACATTACATCTAATTTTCATCCATGCATAAACATCAAAAGTTTGCGGCAACTAGCTTTAATTTACTTCAATATTCCCCGGAATCAGTATTAGAAAAGGGGAAAATATGCTGGTTGCAAAAGTGTTAATTAAAAATTAAACCTTACTTTAAAACCTCCTGCTCTGGACCTTTTGTTGGATGACACCAACATCATCAGCAGCTATACTGTGATTGTGATCTTGAGCGAGACTAAAGTTGTTTGCATTTGTAGTCTTTCTACTAGAAGGTGGTGCTATGCTTGGTCCATACTAACCATTGGCTTGTTGCTATACTATAGGAATTCAAATAACTCAGGATCTCTATATAGTCTCTCTATAAAGTACAACGCATTTCAATTCTGTAATGGCAACAAACCAACAACCAATATAGACTGAACGTGGAGCCACCTTCTGGTAAAAGACCACAAAATACAAACAACTTTAGTCTCGCTCAAGATCGTGGCCAAACCTAGCTAATTATGACATTGGGGACTCCCAACAAAAGTCTACAGCATGATGTCTTAAAGTAAGGTTTAATCTTTAATTAAATAGCAAATCAAGATGATTTGGCCTGTTAATGATTTGTTTTATCACCTAGGATCATTATGATTTACTGTCTTTATTATTTCTACGTTTTGCATATCATGGCCTGCTACTGTTTTAAAAATTTTCCTCATAAACATTGTAATATATTTAAATACCCTCTGAGCAGGGCACGAAATTTTCACTCGCCAGCTCGCCATTGGCGAGTGGAAATTTTACTGTGGCAAGTAAAATTTCGGTGTAAATGTAGATAGAATTCTCACAGTATACGATGCTACCAAATATATATAGATATATATATATATATATATATATATATATTGATTTAAAAATGTAAAATCATGCTAATCTTAGGTAAAGTGACCAGACATCCTCTTTTTAAGAGGACAGTCTACTTTTTCAACACTCTGCCCTCTTGAACGAAAAAACATTACAGGACTAAAAAGTCCTCTTTTTTATGTTTTTCGTTGTCTGTCCTCTTTTTCAAATGAAAATGATTTAGTCCTTAATTTGAAAATTTTCGCAAAACTGGGAAGCTCAATCGGCTGTTGGCTGTATCGAATGGTGAACACTAACTTTTTTCTGCGTTAGATTCACAAATGAAGAACTTTCTAATAAACTTGCCGGAGCATATAATGGTTTATATCTATTCAGATTCTTCGAATCATAAAGAAATAAAAATATTCCCTATATTTGTACGGTTCTTTGATCCAGAATACGGAATCACCATTGAAATTGTCATGAAATCATTAATAATGTGGTGCTCTGGTTGATATGCGATGGGTTGAAGTGTGTGTTCTCACTTTTGCATGAATAATATTCCTTATAAAAATAGGCCCACCAGTAACTGGGAGGTTCTGTCCTCGAAGCTGGTCTACGTGAGGCGCTGGGTTCGATACCTGGTCACGCTCGTTGGCTTAGCCGTTAGGAGTATTCTGTGGTTTTCTCTGAAACTAGCGTAAATATGGGCTAGGACCTCTTAGAAAGACCCAACGGACGACTCTCCTTCTCAGGCCTAGAGCCCAAGTGCAGACAATTAGCCTTAATGATAACACTACCACCACCTCACAAAAATATGCAAAAGTTAGTTGAATTCATTTTATGTACTGGCAAAAACGCTCCCACAAAGCGATTGTTTTCTTCAGTGAACAAAATATAGACAAGTGGAAAAAATCCCCTTTATATCCCTACTTTAAAAACTTATTAACAAATAAGACTAATTAACTACTTATACTAGTGAGAACTTTTATAAAATGTTGATAAAGAATGACTGTTCATTAAAACAAAAATCATTTCATCTGCTGAATATTGATTATATTTTTTTTCATTTGCCAATTTTATTTTATTTTATTTATTATTTTATGATTATGGTTTTAATAAAAAAATTGTCTACGGACTTTTGTTACGTAACTGCGTAAGTAACACACACATACACAAAAAAAGTTTTTTGTCTATAGAAAAAATTAATAATAATGAAAAAAAAACCTATATTATCCAGTGACACCTATAAAAATTAAGGATTTTTCCTCTCGTATCCATATATTATTAATTTAAATTAATGTGTACTGATCCAAATTCATCATTTGAAATAAAAATGTTTCCACCACTTATGTGTAGCTTTTAAATCGTTTTTTATATTAATTTTCATTATATTTTGTGTCCTCCAAATGACCAGTTTTTCAAAATTGAATGTCTTCTATTTTCTTATGAAATGAAAGACTTTGCGTAATTTCTCCTCTTTTTCCAATAAAGAATTCTGGTCATCTTATACGTAAAAAATAGATAAATCAATCATATTTCGTAGCAAGTAACTTTTTTTTAGCGAGTGTAATCTAAGTTGAAATTTCAGGCCCTGCCCCTCGAGATACACTTTTTAAAATTCATGAAACAAAAAAATAAATAAAAATATCTGTATGATCTGCTATATTTTCATAGAATAAAGAAATAACAAATATACATAGCTTGAAAACAAAAATCTAAAAATAACATAGAAGACAATCAACCCCTATAAAACTTTAAAAAATCAAATATATATATATATATGTTTTAGAGCTATAAATGTTTTAACTTCTAGGTTATTCAATTTACTCTCTAAAAGCAAACATATAAAGCTACACACTTCCTAGAATATATATCTATATATATGTATATTTCAGTTGCATTGTCAGAATGTACAAATTATAAAGATGACTGCAAAAAATAATACTGAGTATGGTTTTTAAATGCTTTAGCGCCTTCATCAAACAAATATTTATTAAATTCAGTCATATTAAAGAACATAAGACGTAAATCAGAATCTTTTTTAATTTCATTACATTTCAGTAATACAGAATCACCTTAACAGTAGATATTATTAAAATGTAGCAGCAAATTTTAACTGTTAAAGAAGACACATCTTTTTTAATAAATTTTTTGGCGGGGAAAAAAAAAAAAAAAAAACTCGAAATTTCTTCTCACACATACATTTAAAAAAAAAAAAAAAACAGTAACATATAGGTATGAGTGTTACTTATTTCCAGTATTAAAAACTCTCAGCTTTTGAAACAGTAGGTGAAATCGAACAAATAATTTTTATATTGAAGACATGGTCTGCAAATGACGACTTTGTAATAGCCAACCTTCCTGATACCTTAGAGGTCATTAATTTGATGCATTAATTTAAAACCAATCAAGGGAAAACAAATCAATGAATTTGTTTATTGCGGAGTTGTTCAAATTACTCATCTAAAGCTTTAAATTTTAAATGAGAAAATGTTAAAACAAAATGCAAATTATTCTCACAGTAACAGTCCACATTTTTTTTATCATTTAGGTCTTCTGTCCCCATCAACGATGAACGTTCTCAAAACATTACTCCAAGAAGTATATAATATAAACTTATAGTGTAGCCATGTTTCATGGGCCTAGCATCACAGGCAATTCTAAAAGCTTGGAGGGGTGCCAAATTGACCAACAGGTTTGGATTTGGAAAACATTTAGTCATTCGGCACTCTCTTGTTGCTTATTTTCTCTCAACCAGATGACTATTACCCCTATTTTAACACTGGACTCATCGAGTCAGCAGTTGCACAGAGGCTTCCATGGTCTCAAGGAATGTGGTTGAAGAAAAGATGGGGATATCAAGAAATGATTCTTGAATTTTCAAGAATATGATTCTTCCAGATCATATTCTTGAAAAATGAAACTAAGTTTCTTAAAGACATAAGAGTTTCACGATTTAATTATAAGCTCAATACCTAAAATTAAAGCACATGGCTTTGGAGTAAAATTTTATCAAACATATGCAGCAGTTGTTTATTTAAAAGTCATTTCAGACACTAGATCATTTTTCTTTTAACTGACAAGACAAGAGTTACATCTGACAGGTGAGCAGCTTTACCAATTTGAATGTTACTTTCTGAAATTTGTCAAAAATACTTCAGCATCACTGGAGGATCTACAGTAAAACAAAAGATTCTGATAATGTATCCGATGTAGAAGAACACAGTTTTGAAATTATAGTTGTACTTATTTGTATGCATGAGCACCAAAGTTGTTCATCTAGAACTTGTTTCAGCCTTCCTTTTTATTAATGACCCACTAGTGGCCAAGCAGTTTTGCACTCAAAGTTGGTAGATGGAAAGTGCTGAGTTCAATCCCCATTAGTCAGCCTAGTTGTTCAGAGTTTTTCGTGATTTTCTTCAAAACTCACGTAAATACGGTCAAGGACCCCTTAGAATGACTCCCCATAGAGGGCAATCCACTTACAGGCCTAGGACTCTAGTGAAGTCAATCGGCCTTAAACCCCACAACCCAACTCTTTTTAGTAACACTTGGAAAAATCATACAGTGGAGCACCTTTTATACGTTTCTCATTTATACGTTTTTCGACTTCAGTCCCAAATCATTCCATTGAATTCTAATGTTAAAATATTTCATTTATATGACACGAGTAAATTCTTAATTTCACTTATACGTTTCTTTTTTTTTCTCCTTTTAGAATCCCAAGTTTGAGTTTTCTTCCACGATTTAAAAAAAAAAAAAAAAGATGAATGATCTTTATGTTTTATTCTTATCTTTTCGATTATTTTTTCAGAACTATGGTAACAAAGTGCGACCTGCATCGATAGCCTGGGGGAAGGGGGGTGTTTGAGAAATTTTCAGACATAAGCAGTCAGCAACTGGGTTGAATGGTAGGTATACAAGTAGCCAGTGACCACATGAAGACCTCCCACTTTCTCTTTTAATTGATTCCAGGGATAGGGTATGAAAGGAAAAAAAACCACAACTTTATAGGCATTTTGTAAACTTGAAGATTTATTAAAGGTTAAAATCGAAATCTTGAAAAAAAAAATTCTGAATTTCTATATTTTAATTATTATTTAATTTTTATTCTATCTTTTAAAAATATTTTAAATTTAATTAAAATATCTCTTATTCGAATAAATGTAAAGGAAATCATGAAAATTGATTAGACTTTTATTATTAATATGACACTTTATTGTGTATTAATGTTAAAACGAATTTTCAGTTGTACGTTTTTTTCAGTTATACGTTTTTTAGGAACGGTCCCTTGAAAAACGTATAAACGGTGCTCCACTGTATTTCAATAAGAATGACCCTAAAGAACTTTTTTCTGATAATGGTTATAACTTTACTAATGTAGCAATGCATCTTTAAAATATCTGTGAACCCACTAAAAGACTAACCATCTGAGACTTCACTATATAACAGAAAATGCTTTAGCTCTATATACCTCCCTACGGCCCAAATTTTGGCGATCTGTGAAACTTGTCTTGTACGGGGGTCTCTGGAAAAATCTATAAATAAATTAGCTAAAAGACATTTATAAAAACCTGTCAAGTTAGATTACAAGACACTAGTTAAGATTTAAGAAATTCTTAACAAAATTGGGGCTTTTGTATTTACAGCAACTGAACATTTTCCAAAAATTAATCAAACTTTTTTCAGCTGCCTAAGACCATTTGAAGATGAAGGAATAATGAGATATTGAGAGTAAATCTCTACAATAAGGATAATTTGTCTTGAAGCAACCAGTTTTGACAGCAGCTCACAAGGGAAGTATGAATCAGTAAAATTGCTATTGTAACCGAACCACGCTTAAATTAAAGAGCATGGTCGAAAACATTGGCTACAGCACAAATTTGCTGCAACAACCCCCATGGGGTCGAGATATAACCCCATAATAGTTTTAGTTATTTCTATAAAAGTCAACAAAACACAGGTCTGTAACAAGAACAAATGGTGCTGTGGTAGCGTGCTTGACTTCTGATGCGAAGGTCTCTCGAATTGAGTCCCCGCAGGGACGTTTTGTATTTAAATTTTTTATTTCAACTAAAATATTTGTTTTTTAGATTTGTAATTAAATTAAATCATTATTTTAAGAGAAAATATTAATTATATTAAAACAAGTTTTTTTTTTTTTTTCAGCGTGGGCAATTTAATAATTTTTTAATTTTTAACCAATTTATTTATTTATTTTTTAAATTTAAAGAAATTAATAATTTAACAGGAAATACTTTTATATTTCATTTAGGTAAGATTTTGTTAATGATTACATTCAGATAAAATTTTGTTAATGATTATGTTTTAAGTAAATTTCTAATTACTATTTTTTTAATGACGACATTAGTATCACGAGTTAATTGTCTGCTCTCAATTGTATTATTTATTCATGCAATGTTTTGCATGAAAAATCCTGAATGAAAAACAGCTGCTGCTTAACTATTCAACGTCGCAGTTAACTTTTATTTCAAGTGTTTTATTAAACAACTGTTAAATTAAGTGGTGTCGGAAGAACTGATAATAATATTGAACACGATGACAAATTTTCTCAAAATCATTTTATTAATTTATAATTAGTTTACATCTCAAAAAATTCAAAATCTGGGTAAATATGGATTTCACAAATCTAGTAATCTCAACGAAAAGCCAAATATTTAACAAAATGTTCGTGATGAACAATAATTGACGGTAAACAAAATCGTAATTCAAATAATTGTGATCAATCTTTTTGTATTTCTTGTCCTAATTGTGAAAAATACTTATGGTTTCATGATTTTTCTACTTTTAATCATAACTGTTATAAATTAGAAACTATATTCGTAGCTTTAAATATTATTTTCTTTTTTATAAATAAAAAAATAAAAAATATATATTTCATAAATTCATGGTCAATACTTAAAAAAAAAAAAAAAGTCTTCTTAATATAATTAATATTTTCTCTTAAAATAATGATTTAATTTAATTAAAATGTAAAAAATAAATATTTTATTTGAAATAAAAAATTAAAATAAAAAACGCCTTTGCCGGGACTCAATCCGAGGACCTCCGTATCAGAAGTTAAGCACACTATCACAGCACCATTCGTTCTTATTATGATATGTGTTTTGTTGGCTTTTATAGAAATAACTAATTTAAGCTTGGTTTGGTTTCAATAGCAATTTTACTGATTCATACTTCCCTTGTCAGTGGATACAGTCAAGAATAGTCAATGTACATCATGAAACAATCAACATTTGCCAAGTAGTAATACTTTGCACATTGGAATACATCTTCAAACAACAGATTTAATAAGTCATTGCACATTCTAATGAGTTCTTTCCCTCCCCTAGGCTGACGTAATGAGAACTAACCATTCAGTGATGTTGAATATAGCTGAAAGATTGTATAATTAATTGAAACAGCACCCACAAAAGTTTTAAAATGATTAAAAACTTTATTTGTAATCATGCACTGTAAGAAGCAATGTTTGTGCTTAAACTTTTAGTTGAAAAAATTGTAATTCATGCACAGATTATTCTACTCAGGTATTATTCTTTTGTATTGATTAATATACTAAATTTAATAAAATGTAACCTCCAAAAATAAATTTGAAATCTAAAACTGATCATGGATATGTCATACTTCTATTTTCAATATTCTACACTACTGATTAAAGTAAGTAGAAATATTTTATTTTATTTATTTATGTATTTTAATAATTATCTTATTCTTAAATCTAAACTCCATTCTATTTACAGAATCAAATTTTTATAATTCAAAAATAAATCTGACAGCAAAACTTGTTTATGGATTAATAGGAATTTCAATTTCATTAATATGAATATAATACATAATTTCTTTATGCAATAATTACTTTTTCTTCCCCAAAAATATTTTTTTAAGTTTAATTGTGTGAAAAACACATAAGGGTGAAAATTAACAATTAAACATGGTAAGCCTACTTTTCATGTAAAATATATATGGCTGTAAGTAAAAATGATATGCTATATATATGATGAAGATAATTAGATAGATCTTTATTTTATCACATTACTTTATAATAAAAACAGTAAATGCAAAAGTTATCAGTCTCAGTAAGTTTTTCTTTATTAACGGTGATTTTAAAGTAATAAAATCAGCAAACAATAAAATCAATACCAAGAGAGCTAAATTGCTCGGTTAAAAATAATAAATAAAATTACATAACTAAATATATAAAAACAGTCTTAAAGTTTTTTAAAAATAAATATATATATATATATATATATATATATTTTTTTTTTTTTTTTTTAACTTGAAATTAAAAAGAACTAAAGATGAAACACAATACTAAAATATATTTATATATAAACTTTACAACAAGAATAAATAGTTGTTAAAAAAAAAAAATAAATAAACATTAAAACAGTGTCAAGATAAATAAGACAATTTTCATTATCAAAATGCAGACATTTGTCAAATCAGGGGTTGATCCAATATTTTATTTTTAGGACCCATTTTTGTGAGAAAAAAATATTATCATGTAAAACTTTCCATGTTAACAGTTATTCTGTATATTGATTAATATCAAGTTAATAGTGTTTCATTAAATCAAGCATAGGTAATCATTTAAATCAGTACTGAAAATTTGGAAAAATTTTGTAGAAAGGATTATTTTTATAAAATTAAAATTTTGTGAAAGGATCATTTTTATGAATTTGAATTTTGTAAAGGGGCTCATTTTCTGAAGGAGCAGCAAAAGGGCCCCCATTTTTGTCTGGATCAGCCTCTGGAAATAGAATATATATACTTTTTTTATTTCAGGAAAGTAAGTCATATACAAAATCAAAACTTAACATTAGAAAATGAAAAGCCTAGAATAAAATCTATTATATCATTTTAAAAATTAGCATTATAAAATCTTTATTAAAATATTCATTGACAGTATATTACCTTCAATTGTCTGAATATAAAAATTTGTATTTTTACATATTCTGTGAAAAATTATCTTTTTTTAGCTATGCACTATTCACAATATATGTATATATATATACAACAGTCATTGGAAACAGCAAAATTATAATACTAATATTTGTAAAATGTTGTCAAGAATAAACATAATAGGATATTTATAATTAGTATTTAAATAATAATCTCAAAATAAAGTGGTAATATCTTTGATTACCACACAGGATAAATTTTGATTTGAAATATTTTTTGTTCAACTTAACTTTGTGATACAAAACACAAAATAAAGTCATATAAATGCAACCTATACATAAAAAGAGATAATATATTGTAAAGGATATGAAATTAACAAAATAATAAAAATAATAAAAAATAAATGTAGATAATCTCTGGAAAAAACAAAATATAACATGATTTCTTAATCATGCGACGGCTTCAGAATATTCAATATACCCAAGAAATGGGTACCCATTGAGGTTCTGTACTCAGTGCTTCAATTGCTTGTCTTAATTGTCCGTATGTTTCATCAAAGTTGTAATTTAAAAGAACTAAATCAAAATACTTTTCGAATGCTCGCTGCAGTCGAGCACTCTCCTCAATACTCCGTTTCAGGTCTTCTTCCTGTGAAAAATTGGAAGAAAATCTCAATTCTAGATACTATTTCTAACTAGTAAATAATAAATCATTATACAGTACATTCCAGAAATCTGCACATCTTGGGACCAAACCCTGTGCGAATTTTACAATTTTGTGAACATCAGGTATTTTTTTGTCAGCATTTTTAAATAAGAATTTTAATGCTATAAAGCATTAAAAATGAAAGAGAATACATAAAATTAAGCATAAAAGATATATAAATATTAAAGAAAAAAAAATAAAAGAAGGCAAGTAAAGAGTATAAGTATAGCAAAAAATATACATATAAAATTTTATAAAAGTATTTTATTTTCATTTGCCAAATAAAAAATGTGTTCCACAAAGCAAAATACAATACTTAAGCATATAAATATCTGATACAATAATAATTTATATCATAAATTTATATTTTTTATTGCAGTTTAGAATTATAGGTAAAGACAAATAATTTTATTTATTTATTTGCTTTTTTTTTTTTTTTTTTTTTCAGTCTATGAAATCATTTTTTGAAGTACAAACACTGTTGGTTTAAAAGAATTTAGGTACTTATCTCCAAGACCTGAACCTTGCTTAAAATTAACTTTGCTTATCTCACTAGATTCAGTTTCTAAAATATCACCATTAAAATAAGTTCTATCTTGATTTTTTTTCCCCCTTGAAAACTTTACTATAAATTCATTGTTTATATTGGTTATGATATGCGAATTTCTAGAGTTTGTGGATTTCTGGGAGTCCACTGTACATGTTAAATTAGTGTTCCCTCTGGAAGAAAAAAAAAAGCCAAGACAAAATGCATAATTGTGTTTATCAGCAAACAAAAAAATTAAAATTAAAATTACAACATAACACATCTTAAAATTCATAATGTATAATGTGATTTATTAGTACTTCTTTCTTAATAATTTTTTTAGACAATTTTTCAGACAGTGCTTGCTTTCCAGAAAAAATTGCTTCAAAAACTTTGTGCTAGCAATCAACAAATTAATGCTAGCATATAATAAATGTTTGTTTCTTATTAGATTCTTATAAATGGACAATTCTAAGAACTGTACAGAATCATATTTGTATCTTATCAGCAATAAAAATATACAACTTCTTGACATATCGCATAATGACAAATGAACAACCAATAAAAATAAAAGATAAATTTGTAGAAACTATGAAAATATGAATGGATTAAAATCAGGGATAGCCCCTGAACACAATCCCCCAGTATCAAGTTTATAATGCATTTTTATCTAAAATTAATTCAAAGAAGGGGTATAAAAACATGTATGCTCGTATGTTATTATCTGATAGGAAAAAAAAAAAAATCACTGAAATTTTAAATCAGTTTTTACAAAGTGAAATTTATATTTGTCATATAGACAAAATATACCTTCAATTAATATTTACATTCTTATCATAGAATTAGCATTCGATTCAATATGTAAAAATTATGCAGTTTTTTTTTTTTTTTTTCTTTTAATGATATTGATAAATTATTTTCTATTATGTGATTCATTAAGTTTCTAATTTTAATTTTTCATACAAATTTACAATATTTAATGGTTTTACTTAAAATTTGAAGACAAATGTTTATTCATTTAGTTACTTGTTTAAATAAAAAACTTTCTTTTAAAGAATACTGTTTTCTTCTTCAAATCCAAAACAAGCATTCCTCATAATATGAAAACAGAAAAATTCATCCATTAAATTTACACTTTATAAATAAAATACATGTAATTAATTATGTATTTTTTTCTTGATATTTTATTATATAATTTTTTTCTGCGCTTTTTTTTTTTTTTTTTTTTTAATATTTTTCCTTTTCTTCTCAGATAAAATTTAGGGATATACCAAATAGTAGTTTTGGCCGAAGACCAAATACTAACTATTCAGCTAAATACTGAATATCCTTCAAACCAAATACTAACTATTCAGCCAGCTGATTACTCCTATATTCAGGTGTCAATCTTCATTTTTTTTTTTTTTTTTTTCAAGCTTTTGCAGTAGTATCATTTACATTTAGTAATATTTTATTTTTTGTAACTATAAAAATTATTTTAAAAAAATATTATTCAGAAACAGTAGTTTATTTAAATGTAGAAAATTATTAGAAAATATTACTATATATAAATAGAGGTATAATGCTGAATTCCTAGCAAAAAAAATTATTAACTGTTAGAGTTGTCAATAAACACTTATTTCTTAATCATCTTGTCACAATCATGCACGGAAAAAGATACAACTCAAAAATCAAATGCAACACTTGAGAAAAGTCAACTTAAATTGTTAAGCAGTGTAAATATTTTATTATATTCAAATTAAGTCACTTTCTAAAAAGACCATTCAGCTGGCCTAAATTCCAGGCACACTCTGCAGTTCTGTGTAAATATCATACTATAACATCATTTCTAGCTTCTAAAAATCATTCTTACTTCTAAGATTTATTCAATTACTTTTATTAATTGATAAAAAAGAGTATTTAAACTTTCTTTGTCATCACAAATATAATATTAAAGAAATATCTTTATTCATATAAATGAATCTCTAATTTGACAAATATTTTTACTTTCTACGCAGTGCTAATATTGACAAAATGTTGTTTTAAAATTATTAAAATGGATTATTTTATTAATATATAAATGCATTAAAAAAAAATAATAATAATAAATAAAGAATAAATATAAATGATCATTCTTCATGTCTACTCTGACACATAATGCTTATCGGCATTTAACACAATAGCAGAATAATACAAGGATTAAACAAAAATAATTCAAAACTTAATATATATTAAATAAATAAATAAAAGATATATATTTTTTTTCAAACTTTGATACAACTTGAAACAGGGTTCATGGTAAAAAATTAATGGGCTATATATACATATATTTGTAACAGTTTTACAATGTGATGTTAAATTATTGCCCATTACAAAAAATCTTTAAATATGTATGTTCCTTTTAAATACTTATCTGAATCAAGCTAATGAAGAAAAATATAAATGTAAAAAGGCGAAAATCTGTTTTTTCAGACTTTACAATAAATTTTTCCATAATTTTAGAAAAAAACATTATTTTCATGAGATTTAGAATTTAAATCTTCATTCCCTGAGTCTTATGAACCCTGTTAAAAGTGTAAAATGCAGGGGAAGAAAATCATACCTCAAATACAGAAGCCAAACTTTCCAATGTTCTGCCACGTCTTGAGCCATGTCTACCCATTGCACGATCAAACTAGTATAAAACGCATCAAACATGCATAAATAGAAATACATGCTAACTATATAACACATTAAAAAATAAATAAATAATAATCATTGCAAAAATAATCAAATACTAAGTTACTAAGTTTTAAAAGTAAATTTTACGAAGCACTGGGGATGGAAAAAAAATCTTACATGCTTAAATTATCTTTTTATGAAGAAATGTCTAACAGGTCTATTTAAATAAGAACTACAAGCTATTTATAGCATATTTAATTATTAAGTACTTACAGTTAAATTCTTGCTACTATAATTATGATGCTTTCCATAACTATACAAGTGTTTAAATTTATCCATAGGAGGAGGTGAAATAAAAACAACATAAGGCCTAAATTCAGATGTTTTCAAAATCTTGAGAGCTTGAGGATTACAATCAAGGATGCACATTCTTCCAGAATTAATAACTGCTTGAACACATTCTAGTTTAGTTCCATATAAGTGTCCATCATATTCACCATACTCTAAATATTTATTCTCTGCGATATCAGCTTCCATAGCTTCCCTTGTAACAAAATAATAGTTTTGACCATCTTGCTCATATTCTCTCATAGGTCTAGAAGTATCTATAAAACAAAGAAGATAAAAAAAAAAAAAAAAAAAAAATTTAATTGTAAATAAATTACTCAGTAATCCTGTGCATTTTACCTATTTCTTTCATCACTTAATTGGCCTAATACATTTCCCAAATATAGTGGTGGTTAAAATTATAAGGACAAGAGAAAAATTGTCAAGTTTTGGCTACAGTTGACCGGAAAATTATGCAAATTTTATCGTTGGAAATCAACAATAAATCAAGCATTTTTTATTAGTTTTGATGGAAATATATGGAAAATCCATATTCATAAAATGTATTTTGGATTTAAACAGCCATGTGATATGGGCAAAATTATGAGGACAAATGTATTTGTGTGTTCTGAAAAGCAAAATTAGCATGTTTTTTGTTCTTACATGAAACTTCCAGAGGACATAAAGGCTTAGAAAAGAATTGAGAACGTCGTTTTCAATTTTTAAACTCATACCTCTAGCTGCTAAACTTTCAGAGTTCGAGAAAGGAAAAGTGGCTGCTTTTTAAATTTCAGGACTTAATACATGTCAAATTGCGACAAAGCTGAATAGATCGAGAACGTCTATTTATAATTTGCTAAAAAATTTCAGAAAATATAGATGGCAAATTCATACAGGGTGGTTATCTTCTGTTTCTCTAAAAAATAAATAAAAATATGGAGAATTTGCACCAAAAAATAAAAATCGACGGAAATTAAATGAGAATTAAGCTTGTGATGTAATACGCAAACTGTTTGATGTGTTTAAAAAAAACTAGCATGCTGTGGCCACCACATGACTTTCTTCTACATTTCACTCAGTAAAAATAATTTATGAAAATTACAAAATAATTTATAAATTATAATTATAATTAAATTATTAAATTAAAATTATAAAATATTTTATTACAATTATTATTTAAAAATTATCTTCCATGATAATGCAGACAATTTCCATATTAGAGAAGTAGTATAACATTAAATATTTAAAAAAAAAAAAAGTCAATTTTATTCCCGATATTATTATTATTATTGTTAAAAATGAAAAAAATTGATTACTTTATTTTAAATTATCGCAGATCGATGGTTCAACCATTCATTTTAAAGGTATTGGCAAGCTCTTTTGAAAGATACCCATCATGAAAATTTACTCCCCTCAAGCCTGGGGGCAAGGCTCCTATATACACATTTTTTTTTCCCAGTTGACTATCTTTATTACAAATAATTCTTTTAAATTTCATAATGATTATTAAAAAATAATTCTCTTTAAGCACATTTATACAAAATTTGTCCTATACCACCATGTTAAAAATTTTGAAAAAGTGGGATGGCAAAGCAAGCTGTTGGACGATTTTTACCAAAAGTTGATAGGCATTAATTTATGTCAATGTGTAACTACATACCAATTTGTATCAAATTCTGTGCAGTAGTCCCAGCTGCTACAAAATACAGTTGCTACAAAATTTTGTCATGCACACACACAGAGACAGACATTTTTTTTAAATGGTCAAATTGTGTTCTACAGCTCTCAAAACGTGTAAATCCATCAAAAACCCGAGATTGAAAATTTTCATGAATCCAATACTTTCTTCTATTGAATATAGAAGAAAGTAAAAAGAGATTCGTTATGGAAAACTTATGTCATGACTGCCTCTTACAAAAGTTAATAAGAAACAAATGAGGGAGTTTGCCAAAAAATGCATTATTATGAGAAAAGGTGGGATTATGTTATCTTTTCTGATAAGAAAAAGTTTATTTTGAGTGGACCAGATGGTTTTAGCTACTTATGGTATGATCTCCATAAAGAAAAAGAAATTTTTATAAAGCTTTTATTTGAAGGTAACTCACTAAATGTCTGGGGAGGTTGCATGCAACTAACGGGAACCTTTTCCTCTGTTTGTAAAACCCATTGAACAATTCGAGCACTGCATCATAAGTTTAATTCCCATTTAATTTGCATCGATGTTTGTATATCGGAACAAGCTTGCCTTATTATCATTTTTCTCTCACACACAGAAACAAAATATAGCCTACCTGTATATCTTTGACGTCCATATTTGCCAGTATTTTTAAGAAAATTATAAATGATTGCTCTTAATCTTCTCACACTTGTCCAATTGACGCGCAGTATCTCCTGAATTTTTAAAAGTAATTACTTTCCCTTTCTGAAACTCTGAAGTTTAGTATTTAGTAGCACATCTTTAAAAATAGAATAGGACATTCCCAATCACTTACTAAGCATTTATTATGCAGTCTGAGAGTGTCATTTGCAGAACCAAAGACATGAAAATATTTCTTTTCAGAACACACAAATACAGTTGTCCTAATAATTTTGTCCACATCGTATGGCCGTCTAAATCCAAAATACATTTTATGAATATGGATTTCCCTATATTTCCATCAAAAATAAAAAAATGCTTCACATATTATCGATTATCAGCCATAAAATTTACATAATTTTCCAGCCAACTGTAACCAAGATTTGATGATTTTTTTCTTGTCCTTATAATTTTGACCACCAGTGTATTGTATTACCATGATTATGACATATTTTACAGAGTAAAATCAGAATGTGAAAACTTTAATATTATTTCTAAATTTTTCATATGAAATATACACATTTACCTATTTGTTGGAAAAACTTGATTTAACAAATCTTATTACAATTTTATGAAAAAAGACTATTTTAGTTGAGATTAAACTACAAAAAGATGTGCTAGATACATGTATATTTTTTAGCTAAATCTATCCTTTAAACAAAGTTATGACTCAGAAAAGCAAATAATATTAATGATTTAAGAGATATGTACAATGCTAACATGAAAATGCATTGCTATATGAATTAAGTAAATTTTACATTGTTGTCAAAAAATTGCAATGCCACCCAAAAAATTAAAATTTTTTTCACTAAAAGTAAAAATATAAAAATAATTTATCATATTTACATATATATATAGAGAGAGAGAGTTAGTTTATTGCTTCGTTTGTTTTGCAAGCTGTTAATTAATAAATTTGGTTTCTTTAAATATAAGTATTTCATCCCTTGATAATTTTTTTTTTCACCTTTCTAAGCTTCTCCTACATAAAAAAAAAAAAAAAATCATTCTTATTGGTCTTTGTGGTTTCAGTGATCTTATATCTGTTGCTTGGTTTTTACTATGCTTAATAAATCATATATATATATATATATATATATACAGGGTTCATACTCATTTTCAGAAAAATAATTCCCTGAGTTTTCCCTGAGTTAGTTCCCAGAATCAATAATTTTTCTATATCGACAACTAGTGATGTTTATTTTAATCCATTCTCCCCCCCCCCCCCCCCGTTCCTAAAAATAAAAAATATATAAATAAATATTAGCAAACTAATTGCCAAGAATGTTTTGGATCTGAATAACTTATTTTAAATTAATTTTAAAATCCTATTCAGACAAAATAAAATATTAATCAGAATTGGAAATGTGTATATATATAACACACTCTTGGAAACTTAATTACCTTATATAAAAATTTGCCCTTAAACTAAATGCTTCAAAAAATTTGATTAGCCAATGATTATTAAACGACATTGTGCTTTGTAAGGGTCACTATCGACCCAAAATGCAAACTGTGGATTTAAGTTTTTATCTGACCAGTCCAGATTAAATGATGTTTTCCAACTCATGATAATAATTACTTTTTAATTATAATTCAATCCATCTCACAAAAAAAAAAAAAAAAAAAGAAAGAAAGAAAATGCCTAAGCTAATAAAATAACTAAGCTAAGCACGTGCACACTGCATCAATAAGACTAAATAACAAACTAAATATTTAAAGCTGCTACCAGATGCCGATTATCGAATGAAAACAAATTAACCATGGAGAAAAATCAAGCTAATGAATCTCTTAGAGAGAGTAAAGGTGTGTCTAATTTCACGATTGGATTGTTCATAATGCAAAAAACGTGCCCAGTTTTTCATTGGATCAGCATGATGCTAGTAGGCGTGCCTTATGGGATTTCCATAATGACGTCGCGGAAATGCACAAGTACCAGCTTTTTCCAGAGTAGATCCCTGTTTTTCCAGGTTTTGGTGCTTGTTTTGAAAGTTTCCCTGAGGTTTCCCTGAGATTTTATGACAGATTTTTTTCCCCTGAGTTTTCCCTGATTGTCAGGTTCTCCCTGAGGCGTATGAACCCTGTATATATATATATATATATATATATATATATATAATTACTATTTTAAATTTTGGATTTAATTCATAAGTAACCCACAGCTTTGAGATGTTTGTTTTATCTCATTTGGAAACTGAAATTGTGAGAAATAAATGATTTTGAATGCATTAATGTCTAAGTTGTATATCCATCCTAGCAAGCTATCCAGAATGATCAAACTCAAAAAGGACTTTACTGTATTTAATTCATGTAAGTACAAAAGATATTTTGAAAATTTTATAAAATAACAAAATTTAACAATGAAAATAATATATTTTATGATAAATGTTCATATAAAGTTCAAATATAACACAATCTTAAATCTCATTTCTATTTTACTATGTTTTTGTTAACTTCGATTCTTGTTTGTTTGTTTGCCCGGTGCAAATCTTGCAATCTATTTTTAACTAACTTCCCTACTAACTAGACATTTGAAACTTTCACAGTAGCTCAGAACCCGCTGACAACACAATACTTCGAAATCAGACTTTCGAATTTTCGAATGGTTTTCTTTTAATTAATTAAAATATGAAAATAAGAAGCTCTTAATAGCAATAAAATAGCCATTAAAATATTAGCTATAATTTAATTGTTGCCAAAATATATATATATATATGTGTGTGACGAATTCCCTTACTTGAGTCACATAATAGCTATGAAGGAAAGAGGCTGGCACTCAGTAATAACTCCAAATTTGCAGCACATGTTTTTATTTATCCATCTGGAACATATAAGGTACAGTCCATGATTGTGAGTTGAGCAAATGGATGCAGTGCAGTGCAGCCGAATGTGATCAGGTGACCCCTCTCGGGCCGTTATTTGACGTAAGTTTACTAAGCAAGAGCACACCAGAAGAGAGAGCTCCTCTACACGTGTTTTCCCTTAAATACTGGCATTTTTGGCGGGAACTCACACCACTCCTTCCTATGCTTATTGGATATTAACTTAATGATTGACAGCTTAGCTGAGGTCCAGATTTCTAGGACTATGAAGCTCCAAACCACAAAAAGCTGCAGGTTGCACTTATTCATCACTTTCTTGTCTTAAAGTTGGTTCTCTTTTATGACTTTTGCGTTATGCTCACGCATTGTACTAAAACTTACTTTACAGGGGAAACTTTAGAATTAATTTTAAGTTAAGACTTTCTAATGGGATTTTCTTTAAATTATTGCTCACTATTAATTTAAAATAATGAAATAATAATTTAAAAACTTACCTCCCTTTATCCTTTCATATCCCCCCCCTCCAAGACAACGTTCCCCTGGGCTTGCCTGCAAGTCCATGGGAACTCATTCCGAGGTGGCAGATAGTCCAGGAAAAGATGGTCTGTCTTATTGTGTAGAAGGAGAAGTGCGTATATTTTCCCTTTAATTATTAATTTAGTCCCGTTTATCGATTTTTTTTTTTTTTTTTTTCTTTCTGTAGAACTGCACGTTCCACGTGCTCAACCCTATACATACAATAGTGTCCTAGGAGTAATATAAAAATATAAAATAAAACATAATGTAGCACTCTTATACAATATTATCTTAAAGCAGAAATTTCTTGTTCCCAACTAGTTGGTAAAGCTTCTAGTCTTATAATTGTTTTTTGTTCATTTGTAATGAGCTATGATAACAAGGTCCTGTAAATATGTTTTTTAATTGCTCAGTAAGAAAAATAGTTCATTTCTTTGGCGCAGAAGTCCTTTTGGTTTTGCACAGAGTCTTTAACATTACATAAAAATATAATGACGTTGAACATGATATTACACACCTGCAAGGAATCTATTTTTTAAAAGAAATATACGGAACTTGCAGTTTTCTCAACTGTCCATATATTTGAAAAAATGACACTATAAATGCATTGGTATCATTTCAGATCATTGACACTTTTTCCTGGTTAATGTAAAACACATTTTCAAACAATTATATAAAAATACTTACTAAAGATACAAACAATAATAATATTAATAACAGCAAAAATTTTTACAAATTATTTACACCTAAAACCAAGTTAATTACTTTGTTTGAGTAATTATTTGTTTTCAAAGTATTACAGACTGCTATAAAATTCAAGTTTGGCAATCCACAAAAATTATATGGTGGGTACATTAACCCTTGAAACTCTGAGAATGTCAAGCCTTTCCAAAAGTAATTTGGGATAAAGGTGGAAACTGGCTAGCTTCTACAGAGAGGGAAAACAAATCAGTTTTCCCGTGTTCTCCGAACACATCACAATGGTGAAGATCAGGAGACCATGAGAAAACAGACTGCTTATAGAAAGGGGGCTTAGGAGCGGAGGATCCTCATTTCACGAAACCATCTACATGATATTTAAGAAAAAAAAATTAAATAAACCAAAAAGGTATATTTGTAAAAAAGAAAAGTTAAGGGCACGCTAGTGCCACTGAGTCAAAGAAAGGAAGGTATGTCTCCCGACATCCCTCCGATTTCTTTAACTCAGCTAGGATCCTCATTCAACGTGTATGGGGAAATAGGAAAGCAAAAATAAAAAAAAACTTGGGACTGGAAGCTGATACCTAACTAATTTATTCATGACTTAATTTGAAATTTTTAGGATTATTATAGTATCTTAACTTAGATGAATGGACAATTTCTGAATTTCTCTTAAAATGAAGGCTGGGTTTGTCTATCTCAAAATTAACGTTAGATAATTGTCTTAAGATTTTATATGGGCCTGAATAAGGTGAACTCAATTTACGCGCGTTTGGATATTGAAATTCCTCATAAATCACTTCATCTCCAACTTTAAATTCCACTGGGAGAAATCGAGCATCGTATCTGACTTTGTTTTTATTATGATATTGTATTGTTTTTTCTTTTGCTATTTTTCTAGCTTCATCAACTGAAGGGTAGTAATTATTATTTGCCAATAAGGGGTCATATGGTAATTCTCCTAATAATAAATATTTAGGTGGAAACTGAGTTACTGAATGAGGTGTTGAGTTATACTGATTTAAAACTTCTTCAAGTAATTTAGTCCAGGGAATTTTGTTTGAAGAAGAATTAACTTTACACTTTAAACGCTTAACAATAGTCTGATTGAGCCGCTCGACTTTCCCGTTGCACTCGGGATGATGGCTACTTGTTAATAGGTGTTTAACATAATAATTTCGAAGAAATTTTTTCTTCAGTGGCAGGAGTGTACTCTATCTTCTCTACCCTATTATTTGATTGAACATTAACATTTTCATTTCTAATTGTATTTTCACTTTCAGGAAGTAAATGTAAGGTTTGAGAGCAACTTGGTATATTTTTTAACAATGGTAGAATATTGTTATTTTGTGTTACACATTTTTTAGCACAATCAAAAGTTAATTCAAATAGTCCACAATGATCTAAGCTAAGGAGAGCATACGGTAAGTTATTATTCAAAATAAACGTATCAATATTTTTTGTAATATTACCTATTTGTAATAACAGGGAACATTTTTTGGTAATCTTCAACATTCCTTGTGTTTGTACAACATTTATTGGCGAGATATTTTGTGTGGGAAGTCGATATTTCTGAACAAAATGTTGAGGAAGAATACTTAAACTGCTGCCTGTGTCGAAAATTAAAGGAATAGGATTAGAGAACGAGTTTGGGTTTTTAACACTTTGACTTGATTGCTGATTCTTTCTTTGGGTACCCTTATTTTGAATTATGCGACCGGTCGCGGCAAACTGTCAATATGTGTTATTTACACCTTCTGTCGTACTGTTTCCTACTGTGGACTCTTCTATGGTATGAGTCGGTTGTTCCTGCTTGAAAGGGCATTCTCTATGCCAATGAAATGCGTTAGGGATGCTAATTTTAGTACAATATTTACATGGAAAAGGAGGTAAAGGTCCTTGAAAATGTAGTCGTGCATTTGCGTTTGACTGCTGGGGTCTAGGCCCTCGTAAATTGGGTCGGTTATCATGAGTCCTAGTGGGTTGATTTTGATTAGTGTATCCCATATGGGGTCTATTTACATTAGGAAATCGATAACACCAAGGTTGTGGACGGGGATTGTATTGCACAGGGGCCCTATTGAAGACTTGAGAGTAGTTATATTTTGGATACTGATCCGACTTAGGTGGGAGGGGTTCAGCTGATTTTTCCGATAGTTGCAATTTATCTAAGCGATGAACCAAATCCCTCCATTCATTTATGCTTTTCGGGGAATTAACCACACAAGTTGTTTTAACGTTAAAGGCAATCCGTCTGTTAACCCGTCAAACAAGAACTTAGGTTCTAGACCTAAAGCTTGTCCTACTTGAAGTTTTTTATGATAGTAATCTATAACATTGTCACCCTGTTTGAATACAATACTTGAAAAATCATTTAAGGAGGTCTCTCCAGGTGTAGTAAATTGCTCATTAAAAATTTCTACTACTTCTTCCCAGTGCATCATATTTAAGCTATTATTAACATAAACTGTTAGGGCTCTCCCCTTTAAAAACCTTTGTATGTTTCTAACCTTCCAAATTGCGTCTTTTTTATTCTCCTCACACCACGCGTCAAAATACGGCAACCACGCCGTCCATAACATTCCATTTTCAGGGCAAAATTCAATAAGCACATTTTCCTCTTTTACCTGTGTGTTTGTAGAAGAGGAAGAGTTATTTAATTCACTTAAATTACCCTGCTCCGTCTCTGAAATGGCACCTAAATTATCTCCACCTGTATTCTCAGGGACCACTGGATCTTCGGGTGGGTCCTTGGCCATCTTAACTTCTATTTTTTAACTTCAAATTTAGAAAATTCAATTTTTTTTTTTTTTTTTTTTCTTTTTTCAAAGAAACTCAACCTTTATGAAATATATTCAAGTTTCAAATAAAAATAAAAATTTAGAAAATAATACAACTTTGTGAAAATATCAATTTTTAAATTAATTATGCAGAACATTAAGAACAAAAACTAATTTGCTTAAATATAATAATATTCAAATTTCAAATAAAAATTCAAAAAATAACAACTTTGAGAAAATATCAGTTTTTAAAAATAATTATGCAGACATTAAAAACCACCACTAATTTCGATAACTCAAACATAATAATATGCAAATTTCAAATAAAAATAAAACTTCAGAAAATAATACACTTTAACTTTGAAAATATCAAAAAAATTTTAAAATACTTATGCAGAAAATGAACAATCAAAAATAATTTATATACTCCTTAAATATAATAAAAATTCATTATTAAATATGGGAGAACTGCAAAAATACTCATTTTTAATATAGTAATTAACACACATTAAGTTCCTTTTTATCTTAAAATAAATAAATAATTTACTCACTTCAGTGCCAGGAATAAAAAAGAAAAATAAATAAAAAAATTTCTACTTCCACTCTGGCTTTAATCATTCTCAATCCATTGAATGAGGCCAATGACCTTGATGAAATAACACAATTGATAAGGAAGAACACCACATTAGTAGCCAAAGCACTTGACCTTGATTCCACACTCTCGATAATGACAGAACACATTATGAATGCAGAGAGATCCACACAATTTGACCCACTTTATTTGAGAGGAGATTAATTCTCTTTTGAATGAAAGATAGTAGGAAAGCTCTTTTTGACTGATTAAATGAATGAATATCTTCTCCTTTATTTTATTTTCTAACGATATTTTTCTTTTGAGAAGGCTGCCTTTATTGATATAGATTTAATTTAATATTTTCTTTCCTTCTGCAGATTTAGTTTATTGTTTTCTTTCTATTGAAAAGGTTTGCTTTTATTGATATAGATTTAGTTTAATGTTTCCTCGAGAGGGGTCAAGATCAAACATAATTAATTTTCTTGCAGCCATAACTTGAGTACCATTATTTACTTTGTAGCAGGTGTTCATCCTGTCGACTTATTTTAATGTGACGAATTCCCTTACTTCAGTCACATAATAGCTATGAAGGAAAGAGGCTGGCACTCAGTAATTCCAAATTTGCAAGCACATGTTTTTATTTATCCATCTGGAACATATAAGGTACAGACGGTACAGTCCATGATTGTGAGTTGAGCAAATGGATGCAGTGCAGTGCAGCCGAATGCGATCAGGTGACCCCTCTCGGGCCGTTATTTGACGTAAGTTTACTAAGCAAGAGCACACCAGAAGAGAGAGCTCCTTTACACGTGTTTTCCCTTAAATACTGGCATTTTTGGCGGGAACTCACACCACTCCTTCCTATGCTTATTGGATATTAACTTAATGATTGACAGCTTAGCTGAGGTCCAGATTTCTAGGATTAATTACTATGCAGCTCCAAACCACAAAAAGCTGCAGGTTGCACTTATTCATCACTTTCTTGTCTTAAAGTTGGTTCTCTTTTATGACTTTTGCGTTATGCTCACGCATTGTACTAAAACTTACTTTACAGGGGAAACTTTAGAATTAATTTTAAGTTAAGACTTTCTAATGGGATTTTCTTTAAATTATTGCTCACTATTAATTTAAAATAATGAAATAATAATTTAAAAACTTACCTCTCTTTATCCTTTCATATATATTACGAGTTCATTTTCTTTCAACATAAAAATAAATACATTTAATTCAACGTGAACGTTAAAAAATTATAAAAAGTTAAATTATTCATCTCACAAAAATTCACGTCATTATCACTTTAAAAATTTTATACACATTGATAAGTGCTAATGTAGTTCATGATGCTAATATACATTGTTCTAAAAGCAGTAATAGCTTATTTTTAAAAACAACTTTTTTTTTTTTCACTATTATTATTATTTCACTGAACTGAGTCTGAGCACTTAAATATTATTTTTTATTCTCACGTATTTTATTAATGATTCATCAGAAAATTTAAAAACATGATATATATAAAGTTTTTTTTTTTTTTTTCAAATCTTATAATTATATAAGTTTTAAGTGATGTTTTAAAATCACTTAAAACTTCAGTTAAATTCTTTTATAAAAATAAATAAACAAAACATACTTTCTTCATCAAATTAAAAATCTAATCTTTCAATTTATCATCCTTAATTCAATAATTCAAATATTTAAAAAAAGAGCAAAAAGATTTTCGAATTTAAGAAACTCACGATGCACTGGAATGCCAAATTTTGAAGGATCTTCTTTGATTAATCTGTTTTTTAAAGTTCTCCTACCAACACCTTGAACACCCAGAAGCACTAAAGTTTTTCTTTCAAATGGTGGTATACGAGCAACTTCTTCATATAAAAGTAATTCTGCTTTATCAAATTCTGCAAATAAACATAATTAACACTTGATAACAGTCAGCAACATTCAGGTACAAAAATATTTAAATAAATGGACCAAATATTCAATTAACCAAAAAATTTTCAATAACACATAAAGTTATCTGTCAAACAGATAGAATTAAAGAACATCAAAAATATATACAGTTTAAACAAAAATAATACAGTTTTAGCCCAAAAGAATACAGAAGAAAATACAGTAGAACTTGGATAATTCAAAGTTGAAGGGACCAGAAAAAAAAAAATCGAAATATCCAAAAATTCAAATTACATATACTATTTTGTCAAAAAAAAGTGATAAATTAAAAAATTAAAACTCTACGATCAGAGATTTAACACATAAACTTTATATCTAAGAATACTGCTACATTACCTCTTTCACCACCCCCCCCCCCCCATTAAATCAATATTTTTTATGAGCTTAATTATTCAACAATTTTTAAAAATAGTCAAATATTTTTTATTTCTTTTTTAAGTAGAATCTTTGTGTCATAACATACGACCTGATACAAAAATAGAATCTTCTACATTACACATGACTTTCAATTCACAAAAACCTCGAAGTTCATACATATGCACCATATCTTCAGGTGCACTAGCTAGGGGCTTCTATTGTATTTCCTTATCCTTCCTTTGAAAGACTATAAAAATTGATAATGCACTTCAGATGAGTAAAATCTTGGGAACAAATTTTACTGTAATATTTTAAAGGTAATCGTATAAAAAATTTGAATTATCCAAAATAGAATTCGAATTATCCACGATTTTTTAACATTATTTTAATACAAAATTTAAGG
The DNA here is from genome assembly GCA_963930645.1 of Salticus scenicus. Taxonomy (NCBI): domain Eukaryota; kingdom Metazoa; phylum Arthropoda; class Arachnida; order Araneae; family Salticidae; genus Salticus; species Salticus scenicus. The sequence goes on along the minus strand of OZ005653.1, from coordinate 204,839,291 downwards.
GACCGTGTAAAATATTCGAATTATCCAAAATTTCGAATTATTCAAGTTTCACTGTATTAACATAGATTTCAAAAACACTATGAAAATAGCCAATTACATTAATAAAAACCAAGCACTTAAAAAGGGAGCTATAGAAATCATTACTTATTCCAGCTTAATAAATACATTGGAACATTACTTACATGGAAACATTTAAAACGTGTCGTCTTCAAAAAATATTGAAAAAAATATATGTGATTCTACTCTTCCTAAAACACGAGAAAGTGAAAAAATTATCGGCTGAAATGAATTACAGTGACCACAAAAAATTATCAAAATTAAGCATATTTGGCGATTTCACATTGTTAGGCAATTGATTTTGAGTACTTGGCCAGAGAAACAAAACACGGTTCTGTTCGTGCATGGCAATCTCGGTGCAAGCAAACAGCGCTAAATTGCCAAATATGCTTAATTTTGATAATTTTTTATGGTCGCTGTAATTCATTTCAGCCGATAATTTTTTCACTGCCTGGTGTTTTATGAAGAGTAGAATCACATATATTTTTTTCAATATTTTTTGAAGACGACACTTTTTGAATGTTTTCTTGCTAGTAAAGAAAAAAAAAAATGGTGGCACCATGTGCTAAGAGGTGAAATAAAATAAAAAATAAGCACATACACAAAATCAGAGGGTGTAAGGACAATGATAGCAGAAGAAATGTTTAGTCAGAAATATGCTATTCAACTGAAGATGCCTAGGACCAATGTGAAAGTTCTATGAAAGTCCAATTGAAGGTAATAAATAATGTTTTTATACAATATGAAAAACTTTAACATAAATTAAACAGGTGCATATTACTCAAAGGTAAAAACCCAGAAAATTAAATGTCTCCTCCCCCCCCCCTCACACAGAAAAAAAAAAGAGGGAATACCAAATTATACTTAAATTATTTAGACCAGAAGTTCTGAATCTTTTTTGTATCTTGTATATCAGCCAATCAATAAATATATACAATTTGTTCACATATCATCTGGTTGAGAAATGTACAACCAATAGAAACAAAAGATAATATGAAAATATAGATATATTAGATTAAAACCACTGAAGTCCAAAGTATTTCCTGAATACAATCACACTTGACAAATCAGTTACTAATTACAAAAGAGAAGTTGAAACCTGTCGAACTACAATAATGTATATTTATATATATATAAAAGGACAGACATTTTACAAAAATACAACATGATAACAACAAACTTTAATAATTCCAGAATTATTAGTTTTAGTACTTTTCCAAAAACTTTGAACACTTATAAAATATATAAATATTTTTTGTGGTTTTTTTTTTTTTGAGAAAAATGGAATGTTATGGTTTTGAGCATAACAATAGCCAAAACAATGTATTGAAATAAAGAAAGTAAAATTTTTACCATGGTTTTCATATATACATTTCAAATAAATAAAATTATGAAAAAGAATAATTTAACATGCAAACTTGCATTACAATCACAACTATGTAAGATAAAGAAAATAAAATTCTATTAATTGTTTGCATGTTTTTGGAAGATTCATTCATTTATTCAAATAATAAATTAAACATGCAAAATTCTAACAAATTAAACATGTAAAAATCAAATACATCACGAGAACTTAATAATATAACAAATAAATAAATAGACATGTGGTTATAAAATGTGAATTAAAGGATTATGATGTCATTCTTAGTTTCTTGGAGATGTTTGGACTTCAAAACATATAAATATCATGATGTAAAAAATGAAGCCATTTCTTTTAAATATCATGTAAACCAATGTATAGTAATTTGAACTGCAAAAAGAAATTAATTTCAAAATACATGACTTAGTACAAATCGAGCATCAAGCAGACACAGACCAACTATTTATTGAAGAAATTTTCCAACATAACGAGAATAAAAACAATTAAGTTTGAAAAAAACAGTAAAGATGGGAGGCTCATTATCATCTGTTGCCCCAGGGGCCCCAAGTTCCTAGTTAAGGCTCTGGAACTGAGCTTTGAAAATGTTTTAAATAATTTTGCTGCTAAAAAATCAAAAATATCATGATAAGAAATAATTGTTTAAAAATGCTAACATTATTATTACCTGTATTATTTATTGCTTATTATTTCCTTAAATCTCATTTCTTGTCCCTTATTCATCTAGCAATCTAGCAAACAATCCTTCTTTTTTTTTTTTTTTTTTTTTTTTTTTTTACAATTTACAGGGTTCCCAGTATGAAAGGCACTCAAAAATAGTTGCTTCAGTTGCCTTTAATGTATGAAATAGTAGCCAAAATAGTAGCCTCTTCGATCCAAATTGTAGTCTTGGATAAAAAAAAATACTTAAGCAGTTTTTTGAGATAATGTGGTCAGAAGAGATATAAAATTGACCTAAAAAAATTAGATACCTTTTCTGTAAAAAAAAAAAAATGATACATGTGTAAAGACTGTTGTGATATTTAATCTCAGACATTCTTTTATTAACTTTCATTTTTCTTGTTTCGAACTTTCTTTTTTGTTTTTTACTTCCCGCCAAAAGATTGTTCGGTGCACCTGCCGTATCACGTGACGATGTGTCGCGTCTCTCTACAAGTACATTGTAATTCTTTTTTTTTTAATCATGTAATTTTCGTTATTCGGAACTGACGTTCCATTTTTTTATTCTATTTAATCATAATTTTTTCCTTTTGTCTAAGATGAATAAATTAAAGTAAAAAACATCTAGGCTTTCTTTCATTACCTAGCAACGAGTGAATTATCCTAAATATAATAGATCTACATATTATGTAAGAATTTCTCACTCTAATCAAGATTAATTATAGGAAAAGTAGTTGCTGGTCTTTAATACAGAAGTCATATTAAGGAGATTTTTTCTTCACCAATGGAATTTGCAATTACCTGTGAAAACCCAGGTAAGCCAAACTTTATTTAATTATATCACTGTTATTTTAGCAAAGAATTATTAGTAAGAAATATTTGTTATAAATATATTTAAATAACTAATTTGAGGAAACTCCGAACTCATGCACATATTCAGAAAGTATTTTTCTATGAGATTATGATTCTGATATTTTGAATTGAAAATTTAGATTTATTCTTGACAAAAGTTCAAAAGTTTTTTTTTTCATTGCACATTGGAAGAGATTGCTACATTTAAATAATAAAATAAATAAGAAATGAAAATGTAAGCGAAAATATTTGTTTTTGTTTCTTCAAAACCGAAGTGACACTAAATCGAAAGTATTGAAAAGTGCTTATTTTCATGAAAACTATTTAATTTCATTTTCTTCTTCAAGTACTATTTATCCGAACTGTGTTGATTTAAAATATTAAATGAATATTTACGAATTGAACAAATATTAACAAAACTATTACAAAAAATTTTGTTTAAGTATGTCAGCAACCAAAGATATACAAATTGAACCGCTGAACTCTACAAATTATAATGTGTGGAAGTTTCGTATTGAGATGTACTTGCAAAAAGAGGATCTTTTTACAGTCATTACTGACGATCCTCCCAACCCAATAACCGATCAGTGGCGTTCAAAAAATAGAAAGGCCAGAGCCATTATAAATCTACTTATTGATAACGAACAGATCGTGTACGTTATGAATCTAGATACAGCACGAGAGTGCTGGAATGCTCTGCGCCAAGTCCACGAAAGATCATCCCTTACGAGTAAGCTTTTCTTACTTAGGAAACTTTATTCCATAAAATTAATGGAAGGTGGTGATGTAAACCAACATATAGCTGATATATATAAAACACGCGACAGACTCACTGCTATAGGTGAAGTCATAGACGAATCGCACCTAGCTGCATTAATGCTATGCTCACTCCCTCCTTCGTATGACGTTCTCATAACAAGTCTCGAATCGAAAGACGAAGCGCAATTGACACCTGAGTATATACGAAACAAATTAGCTGATGAATATGCCAAAAGGCTTGAAAACAAAACTTATCAAAATTCAGCGTTAAAAGTCCAATACCATAACAAATCGGAGAAATTCTGCAAATACTGTAAGAAAAGTAATCATAATATAGAAGAATGTTATAAGTTAAAAAACAAAAATAATTCTGCTGTTAAAAGTCACAGTAAAAATTTCAACAAAAAACCCAACTTCAGATCCAACATATGCTCTCAGAACAATGAGAAGCCAGATAGCGCTCAAATTGCAGAGGGGAGCAATAAACCAAAAGCTGATAAATTGTATTCTTTTTATGTTGGAGATAAAACTGTAAATTGGGTGGTTGATTCAGGGTCGTCTTCACATATCTGCAATGATAAACTAAAATTTCGCGATCTTAAAAATAACGTTTCTAACGTCACTATCGCGAACGGCACGCAGCTAAAATCTTTGGGTTCCGGTACTGTGGATTTGTATACCGTAAATTCGGAAAACACACAGAACAAAATAACACTTAGAAATGTTCTTTATGTCCCTGAAATAGAAACTAATTTAATTTCTATAAAAAGAGCAACAGAGAATGGCTGTATCGCTGTATTTGATGATAAAACCTGTAAAATTGTAAATCAGGGAAATACATGCATTGAGGGATATGTGAAAAATAACTTATATGAATGTCAATTAAATTATTCTGAAAACAAACACACAGCGAACATTGTAATACAAACTTGTGATAACGAAAATTGCATAAACAAGTGGCATGTGAAACTTGGCCACAGAAATACTAACCACATTAAAGATTTAGTTAACAAGGACATGGCTGTGGGTATAAAATTAAATGATTGCAAACATAATACTGAATGTAAAACATGCATAATGTCAAAATTAACTGATTCACCTTACCCCAAAGCTGCACAATTTAGAGCCTCCGTACCACTCGAACTGGTCCACACAGACTTATGTGGCCCTATGAAAACCCCCACTGTAGGTGGAAAATATTACTTTCTTACATTTATAGACGACTACAGTCGTTATACTATTATATATTTGCTAAGAAATAAGTTTGAGGTATTTTCTAAGTTAAAGGAATATGTGGCTATGACCGCAAACAAATTTGGCCAAAAAGTGCAAGCAATTCGCTCCGATAACGGGGGTGAATACACTAGCATGGAAGTAAATGAATTTTTGAATAAAGAAGGAATTGAGCACCAGTTTACCGTTCCTTACTCTAGTGCTCAGAACGGCGTGGCAGAACGTAAAAATCGTACGCTGACCGAAATGGCTCGCTGTCTGCTTAAAGACAGTAATTTACCGAATTCCTTTTGGGGGGAAGTGTTGTCCTAAAAACCTTTTTTCATATCATTTTTCAAAGTTTAAAAAACATTTATATTGCCTATTAATTATGAGGAGAGCTTATTTTCGTTTTAAATGAATAGCGTTTAGTGCTATGTATAAGTTAAGTTTAATTTGAAAAATATAAAGAATACAATGTATTGTTTAGTATAATATTTAAGGATAAGTTTTATTAAAATAACTTTACTTAAAGATATAACTTACTTTTATCCTTTATTCAAGCAAATAACTTATCTTTTTCTATTTTTAAATACATTTGATATTATACTTCTTTATTTAATTCATATAGGATAAAATTATAATCTTTGTTTACATTCTTTGAACACATCGTTCAGGCCAGTTGAATTCCAATATGGCGATACTTACTTTTGTGGCCCATAGATGGCGTACGTATTCAGCGTCGTCCGTTGTCACGGTAACGGATTACGTACGATGGGCGTGTTTTTGGATCGCCTGGAAGGGAGAAATGTGTAGCCTGGTGATTGGCTGTTCTGGAATCCGGTGATAATTGTATATAAGGATGTCTTACATAGGTTTATTCTCTCTTGCTTATAATTTTCGTTTGTAATTACGATGATTTGAAAAATTTAAATACGTTTTCAACTATTTTTTAGTTTGCCTCAAAGTATGAGGGCATGTTTCTGTTTAATTAAGTTGCAGTATATATATTAATGTTATTTGAAGGCCAGCATCCTTTTTTGTGCTAATGCTGAGCAATGAAAGCATTAATTCTACTTATAAGCAGTTAGTTTGGGTAAATAGTTTTTCCCTCATGGCAAGTTTTTCTAACTATCACTAGCAAAGTCTATATTTTCTGTTAAGTTTTAAATTTTTGTTAAGTTTGAAACTTCTTGTTAAGTTTGAATAAATATTGTTATGGATGTTAAACTCTGTTTTATTTAAAAACTGCACACTATGCCTTGTTACATAAAAGTATGAGCCAAATATTCCACTGCAATCTCTGGATATATTTTTTAACATGTTAAGACAGTTAAACTTAGTCTTCATGAGAACATAGGTTATGGGCATGTCATTTGGCCTTACCTTGTTTACAGTTTAGATGTGCAGTATATTTTTACAATGGCTATGAGTTTAACTCCTTCTATTGAAAAATTAAATGCTAGTAATTATATTACTTGGCAGAAAGATATTCGTTTTATTCTTATAAGAGATAACTGCTGGGAATTGGTTGCTAAAAGAGAAACTTTGCCAGAGGATGATGGAAAACCGGAAACTACTAAGCTTATTACAGATTTTAAGCATAGGTCAAGACTTGCACTGTCTACTATATATTTGCATATATCTCCTGAAGTTCGATGTATTATAGAAAATTGTAATGACCCGGTTGAAGCATGGGAGGCTTTAAAGAAAAATTTCTTGTCAGATTCACGTGCAAGACATATTCAATTATTTACGGAATTTGTTAAATGTGACATGCTACAAAATGAGTCTGTAACTGCCTATGTAAATAGATTGAGTCGTACAATTGAGTTGTTGAGAGAAATGGGTCGTCCAATGGAAGACATATATTGTTGCTATCAGCTTCTACGACATCTCCCGAAGAAGTTTAATTCTGTGGTTCAAGATATGATGCGATGGAAGTCAGATGAGTTCAAGTTCACTACTTTGGTGTCCGAATTAACGTCTGAGGAAATCCGTTTGCAGTTACAGAAAGATGATGAGCAGCTGGTAGAAGTTCAAAATATTCAATATAAAGGTAAACAAAAGTTTTATAAACCTTTATTATGTTTCAATTGTAATAAACCAGGTCACTTTAAGAAAGACTGTTTAAATAAGAACTTTAATGCAAATTTTAATAGAAATTCTAATGTTAAATCAAATGTAAATCCTAAGTTTAAATCTAAAAATGTTAAATCCCAAAGGAAGATTGCTTGCTCTGTCAATTCGGTCAATGAACCTTCATATTATATTGCACAGGTTAATTTTAGTGATGTTGGTGGCGATAATCTTTGGATTTTTGATACGGCCGCGAGTCATCACTGTTGTCGCAATAAAAACCTGTTTTCTGAATATTGTCCTGTAGAAGGTGAAAATTTGAAGGTGGCCATTGATGGAGTAAGTTTTCCGATTGTTGGGAAAGGTGTAGTTAAATTGAAATTTGGTAATAATGATGTATATCTTAAGGATGTTTTGTTTTCCCCTGAATTGAGGAAAAATTTAATTTCTGGTGCAAAATTGGACTTTAATGGTGCCAAGTTCACTGGAGGTGGTGGTAGAGTAAATGTTTTCGACAAGTTTGATAAACCTCTTTTTTATGCCAAACTTAAAAATGGTCTTTACTATGCCTATGCCAAGTGTTTAAAAGCGAATGGGGGGCTATCTGATGAACCTGTTGTAGCTAATTTAACTGACTTAGAGAATTGGCATTCTCGTTTCGCTCATATTAGTCCGGAACTTATAGTCAAAACTAGTAAGCACAATGGTGTGAAAGGGCTACCTAAGCTTAAATTTAAAAAGTTTTCGTGTGAACCTTGTCGGGTAAGTAAACAAAATCGTGTTTCTTTTAAGTCGGTTGATTCTGTTCATGGCATTAAATCACCCTTGGAGAAAGTGTACATGGACGTTTGGGGTCCAATTCCAATTTTGGGAAAAAGGGGGGAAAAATTTTTTCTTTCAATAATTGATGGTTTTTCACGTAAAGTGACTTTATACCCAATGAAGGATAAGTCACAGGTGTTTAGTATTTTTGAAAGGCACATTGCCAGAGCTGAGCTTAGTCTTGGAAAGAAGTTGAAAACTATTAGGACAGATAATGGTTCTGAGTTTGAGAACGAGAGCTTCCGTGACTTTTGCAATAAAAGGGGGGTTGCTCACGAGCTAACAAACACCTATACACCAGAAGAAAATGGTGTTTGTGAAAGGCTCAATCAAACAGTTCTAAATTGTACTCGTGCTATTCTGTCCGATAGTGGACTTCCTTTTTCTTTTTGGCCAGAGGCTGTGCTTTATTTTAGTTACACTTGGAATCGTGTGATTCATAAAAACCAGGAAAAAACTCCTCTTGAACTTTATACTGGAAGAAAACCTTCGGTTAGACACCTGAAGCCTTTTGGTTTAGTAGTGTATGTCGGAGTCCCTAAACAGAGACGCGACCACAAACTTATGTCAAAGGCAAAAAAGGGAGTAATCGTCGGTTACGCTCTTCGTACAAAAGGATATAGAGTCTGGATAGAAAATGAGGATAGGGTCGTCGAGACTGTAAATTTAACTTTCTCCGATCGTATTTTTAATCAGCACAGTGGGGCGGTGATGGGCCCTTCGTTGGAAGAGTTGGGTCAGTCTCCAAATAGTCCGGTTGATTGTGGTGGTTCCGATCCCGTAGACATTGTGTTTGGAGGGGGGCCTGATGATTCCGACGGGGAGTCTATCGCTGAACTACCTGATACTAATGACTCTTGTTCTAAAATTGTTTGGAGGAGAAAGCCAGTACCGAGACCTCATGGTGATAGGACAGATATATATTATTACCCTAACGATAAAACTACTAGGTTGAGATCTTTAAATGAGGTTAAGAGTTATTGTGAACGTAATAATATTGTTTTCGAACCTTCCTTGTTTGATTTCTCTGGTAGTAATAAATTTGAAGGGGTGGTTAATTCAAATGATCCTGTTTCTAACCATGTTAAAAAGGAAACCTGACTAGAACTTTCTGTACCTAGAACTTATAAACAAGCTATGAAGTCACCTCAAAATTCTGAATGGGTTAAAGCTATGGATGAGGAAATTTCAAATATGAGTCAGCGTAAAGTATGGCATTTAGTCCCTTTACCTGATGGGAAATCTTTACTAGGTAACAGATGGGTTTATACCATTAAAAAGGATGAGAGTGGGAATATAGCTAGGTTTAAAGCTAGGCTCGTCGCTCAGGGGTACTACCAAATTCGGGGGGATACCTACGACGAAACATTCTCTCCAGTGGTAAATTTTTCTGTTATTCGTTTTTTCTTTTCCCTTTTAGTTTCCTGTCTTAAGTGGCAAAACATTCAGTGTGACATTAAATGTGCATATTTATACGCTCCTCTTAAAGAAGAGATTTATATGTCACAACCGCTTGGTTATATTGTTCCTGGTGAGGAAAATTTAGTTTGCAAATTAGACCGTGCTCTGTATGGTTTACATCAGAGTGGTCGTTTGTGGTTTTTCGAATTAAATAAGGTTCTTTTAAGTTTAGGTTTTCTTAAGTTTAACTGGTGTAATTGTTCATATTATTTTGAGGACTTTATAGTTTTATTAGTCTATGTCGACGACATAGTTATTTTTGGAAAAACTCGGGCTCAAATTGATTCCATAATTGAACTTTTGGGGGGAAAATTTGATCTTAAAATTTTGGGTAAAACGAAGAAATTATTGGGTGTTGAGTTTAGCTATGATAACGATGCTGTTCAAATTTATCAGGCATTGTACATAGATGAAGTTTATAAAAGGTTTAACTCATTTAAAATACCATATACTTCTTTACCTATTATAAAAGGGTTAAAATATTCAAAAAGGGATTGTCCAAGCAATAAGGCTGAAATGGAAGAAGTCGCAAGATTACCATATAGGAATATCTTGGGTTGCCTTTCATTTTTAGCTAGTAGGACTAGACCAGATATAGCCTATGCTGTGAATATTTTTAGCCAGTTTCAAAATTCTCCAGGTTTAACCCATTGGAATGGTTTGCTTAAATTACTTGGTTACGTTTCGGGTACCAAGAATTTAAAATTAAATTTAAATTGTAAAAATTCTAGTTTAGTCGCTTTCTCTGATGCTGATTTTGCTATGAACAGAGACGACTTTATTTCAATGGGGGGTCAAATAATATTTTTAGATAATAGTCCAATTTCATGGCGAACTTTTAAGGAAAAAGGGGTAAGTCTTTCCACAATGGAAAGTGAATTTGTTTCAATGTGTGAATGTGTGAAAGAACTTATGTGGTTCAATCGTATTTTGGAGGATTGTATTGAATTTAATTTAATCTCCGAAAAATACTCTTTACCAACCCTTTTTGCCGATAATATGTCAGCTATTGAATTTACGAAATCGCCTATAGAGAATAATAGGTCGAAGCACATAAATGTGAAATTATTCTTTATTCGCGAGTGGCTTTTTGAGGATAAATTTGAATTAAAATATGTTAAATCTAAATCTAACTTGGCGGATCCCTTTACAAAGCCACTTACTAAAAGTGACTTGCTTAATTTTGTAAATAAAATATTTGTATAGTAAATTTGTAAGAAAAATACCTGTAAATTTCATATATATATATATAGTAAAAATTGTAGTTTATAAAGTATAAATTTTGGATATGTATCCTTATTTGAAGTTTTTGAGGTGCAGAATTTTTTGGATGTTTTCTTCTGATCTTCATTGCTTTGTCATTGTAAAGAAAGTTTTTTTTTTACTTAGGATGAGTGTAAACGTGGCCACGAATGTTTGAGTTATGTGATTGTTATAATTGTTTAACTAATCTTTTATTGTTTTCAGTAATGAGGTGATGAAGATAACAAAATTTCTTAATGCATCATTTTGATATATTATTAATATATATTCTTTTTCTATCTTTATAGTAGATTTATTCAGTGTTTTGGATGAACTGTTCTGTTATGGTGGACTTTAGCGGGTATTGATGGATTGCCTCTGTATAAGAAGATTAATGTGATATTGTTATACTGTTTTTTTTATATTTTTTTTATCTTTTGTTAATGCTAGTGATGGTTAATGTTTCAAAATGATATGATGGGGGGCATTGTTGTCCTAAAAACCTTTTTTCATATCATTTTTCAAAGTTTAAAAAACATTTATATTGCCTATTAATTATGAGGAGAGCTTATTTTCGTTTTAAATGAATAGCGTTTAGTGCTATGTATAAGTTAAGTTTAATTTGAAAAATATAAAGAATACAATGTATTGTTTAGTATAATATTTAAGGATAAGTTTTATTAAAATAACTTTACTTAAAGATATAACTTACTTTTATCCTTTATTCAAGCAAATAACTTATCTTTTTCTATTTTTAAATACATTTGATATTATACTTCTTTATTTAATTCATATAGGATAAAATTATAATCTTTGTTTACATTCTTTGAACACATCGTTCAGGCCAGTTGAATTCCAATATGGCGATACTTACTTTTGTGGCCCATAGATGGCGTACGTATTCAGCGTCGTCCGTTGTCACGGTAACGGATTACGTACGATGGGCGTGTTTTTGGATCGCCTGGAAGGGAGAAATGTGTAGCCTGGTGATTGGCTGTTCTGGAATCCGGTGATAATTGTATATAAGGATGTCTTACATAGGTTTATTCTCTCTTGCTTATAATTTTCGTTTGTAATTACGATGATTTGAAAAATTTAAATACGTTTTCAACTATTTTTTAGTTTGCCTCAAAGTATGAGGGCATGTTTCTGTTTAATTAAGTTGCAGTATATATATTAATGTTATTTGAAGGCCAGCATCCTTTTTTGTGCTAATGCTGAGCAATGAAAGCATTAATTCTACTTATAAGCAGTTAGTTTGGGTAAATAGTTTTTCCCTCATGGCAAGTTTTTCTAACTATCACTAGCAAAGTCTATATTTTCTGTTAAGTTTTAAATTTTTGTTAAGTTTGAAACTTCTTGTTAAGTTTGAATAAATATTGTTATGGATGTTAAACTCTGTTTTATTTAAAAACTGCACACTATGCCTTGTTACATAAAAGTATGAGCCAAATATTCCACTGCAATCTCTGGATATATTTTTTAACATGTTAAGACAGTTAAACTTAGTCTTCATGAGAACAGGAAGCCGTAAATACTGCAAATTACATACAAAATAGGCTCCCGACCTCCTCATGCGACTCAACTCCTTACGAAAAATGGACCGGCCGTAAACCCGATTTATCAAATATAAAAACATTCGGATGTCGCGCATATGCATATGTACATAAAATACATAGGGGAAAACTGGATAGCACCGCTCAAGAAGGAATTTTTGTGGGATATGATAATCGTAGCAAAGGCTACAGAATTTGCACAAATAATAAAAATGTAATAATTAGCAGAACAGTAAAATTTTTGGAGGATGAAAATAGAGAATCCCACAATAATGAAACATCACAAATCAAGAATGAAAATTCAAATGATGAAATTCCGGTGTCCAAATTACCAATATTAGATACTGATATAAATATAGATATAGCGGGCGATAACGATAGTCCGGATGACACGCAAACTCTGCCGCGACGATCACAACGATTAAATAAAGGTGTTCCGCCCGACAGATTTGCATTTGCAGTAAATGACAAAAGAATTGATGAGCCTAAGTGTTTTGATGATATATTAAAAATTCAAAACCCAGCTGAAAAAGAAAATTGGCTGAATGCCACACTCGACGAAATGAATTCACTCAGACAAAACAATACTTGGGAACTTGTTGACGCTCAACCAGGGACCAAAGTAGTAGGGTGTAAGTGGGCGTTCAAGGCCAAATACAATAGCCAAGGACAAGTCGAGAAATATAAAGCCAGGCTTGTTGCCAAGGGTTTTTCTCAAAAATACGGGGTGGACTATGACGAAACCTTTGCACCAGTTGCATCGCATACCACTCTAAGAAGTTTCTTGACCATGTCACTATATAAAAATTTGAATCTAAGGCATGTAGATATAAAAACTGCTTTCCTACATGGAAATTTGCAAGAAGATGTATACATGCATCAACCCGAGGGTTATGTTATCCAGGGCGAAGAAAATAAAATATGTAAGTTAAAGAAAGCGATATATGGCTTGAAACAAGCCGCTAGAGCGTGGAATTTGAAAATTAATGAAACATTGTGTAAATTAGGATTTAAACAAAGTCAACATGACAAGTGTTTATATATACGTAACAAAGATAACACAGAAACTTACATTCTTGTGTATGTTGATGATCTACTTGTAGCTGGTAAAAATCACGATATTGACATACTAATTAATCAACTTAGGGAAGAATATCCATTAACCGACCTTGGGGAAGCCAAATATTACCTCGGAATAAATATAGAAAGACCTTGTAAAGGAGTAATTACGCTTGATCAAAATAATAAAATACGAGACATTGTAACCAAATTTGGGCTAGATAACGCACGGCCCTCTGACACACCAATGGAACCAGGGTATATAAAATTAACTGATAATGACAATCTCTTACCAAACAACACAATGTACAGACAGGCTATAGGCGCGTTACTTTATATTTCTACAGTATCGCGACCTGATATAAGTGTTGCCGTTGGCATCTTAAGCCGTAGAAACGAAAATCCTAGAGCGAAAGACTGGGAGGCAGTTAAAAGGGTTATTAGATATTTGAAAAATACCCAAGATATTAAATTAAAACTTTGTAACTCTGGTGAACCTGTTCTTAGAGCATATTCGGATTCGGATTGGGCCAATGATCCAAGTGATAGAAAGTCTATATCTGGAAATTTATTTAAGATAGGAAAAAATCCAATATTTTGGACTTCGAAGAAACAGTCCTGTGTGTCCATGTCTTCAGCAGAGGCTGAGTACGTCGCAGCTGCGAGTGCTGCACTTGAAATACAGTGGCTCAACAAACTACTGGATGATTTAAATTTGCCGCAAGAATGTCCTATAGTGTTGTACCAGGACAACCAATCTACCATCAAGATTGCTGAAAATGAAAAATTCCAGTCCAAAACAAAACACTTACAGCTGAGATATCATCTTCTGCGAAACTTAATACAAGAAGGCCTAATAAAGCTTCAATACAAACCTACCAAAGAAATGAGCGCCGATACCCTCACAAAAGCTCTACCAAAAACTGATTTTAATAGACATAGAAATGCATTAATGAACAATTGAAAAATTTCTGAGCTTAAGAGGGGGTGTTGTGATATTTAATCTCAGACATTCTTTTATTAACTTTCATTTTTCTTGTTTCGAACTTTCTTTTTTGTTTTTTACTTCCCGCCAAAAGATTGTTCGGTGCACCTGCCGTATCACGTGACGATGTGTCGCGTCTCTCTACAAGTACATTGTAATTCTTTTTTTTTTAATCATGTAATTTTCGTTATTCGGAACTGACGTTCCATTTTTTTATTCTATTTAATCATAATTTTTTCCTTTTGTCTAAGATGAATAAATTAAAGTAAAAAACATCTAGGCTTTCTTTCATTACCTAGCAACGAGTGAATTATCCTAAATATAATAGATCTACATATTATGTAAGAATTTCTCACTCTAATCAAGATTAATTATAGGAAAAGTAGTTGCTGGTCTTTAATACAGAAGTCATATTAAGGAGATTTTTTCTTCACCAATGGAATTTGCAATTACCTGTGAAAACCCAGGTAAGCCAAACTTTATTTAATTATATCACTGTTATTTTAGCAAAGAATTATTAGTAAGAAATATTTGTTATAAATATATTTAAATAACTAATTTGAGGAAACTCCGAACTCATGCACATATTCAGAAAGTATTTTTCTATGAAAGACATATAAAACAGAGTTTATATAGTGAGATTTAAAGAAAAAGAAAAGAAAAGAAATTGTTAGAGCCCTTTTTTGAGACACCAATTTCCAAGATCTAAAACTGACTTACCTAATCAGGATGATTGTTGATTTTCCTATAATAACCACAGAAAATCAACAATAATTTGATGCAAAAGAATATCTAAAAAGGGATTTGTATAGCAATTTTCAAAAAAATTCATTAGAGCCGTTTTTGAGATACTTTCACTAACACCAAAATGTGGCCAATTCAATTGTTGATCAGAAAACAATAATTATATACAAAAGAATGTCTAAAAGATAGTTAATATGGCGAGTTTGAAAAAAAAAAAAAAAATTGTACAGCCGCTTTGGAAGAACCTCAAATTGACATACTTATACAGAAAGCCTATCAATTTTTTGTGAAATGGAAATATCCTCTGTACATCAGACCTGTGTCAATTCTGAAATTTCATCATTCTATATTTATTAGTTTTGGAGATATGGTAGTCAGAAAATCCTCCCCCCCTCTCCTTAAACACCGTGGAAAAAAAAAGTGGTTTTCAGCATTTGACCTTAAAACATATAAATCAGATTAAAATTCAAAATTAAATTTTTTGACAAATAAATGAAGACCTTACATACTTCTTGAATATAGCCTTCTTGAAATATAAGGCTATATTCAAGAAGTATGTAAGGTCTTCATTTATTTGTTATAATTTGCTTCTTGCTTGTTGAAATCTTTAATTTAAATTTTTTGACCAAATAAAATAAATATTCCCATCACCTATGGTAGTCATGTAATGGAAGTAAAAATGCAATGAAGGCACAGAAAAAATAGCAAGGAACAACTTTTTTTAAAAATAGTCTCCATTTTTCTGAAAATAGTAGCTTTTAAGCCACTTTTACCATAAAATAGTTGCAGCAGCTTGCGGTTGATTTCATTAGTAAATAGTTTCTTTTTAGTCGCCGCTGGAAACCCTGAATTTAAATTATTTTGATGTGAATTAAACTAATTAGTTAGCATACAAAGAGTATCCACAGAAATAAATCAAGCATACTTTATAATATTCAAATTGATAATAGCATTTAATTCATTTTAAATTAGAATTTAATTGTTTATTGCAGCTAAAACTGAAGATTAATGACTAAATAATGTATCCTGTTCTTGAGAGAATTAAAAATGAAGTTGAAGGAGGGATAGGTTAATAATTGTGTGTAAAAGGGAAGTGGGCATAAATCTTATCCCTAGCCCTGAAAATAGTGGAAAAAAAAGAAAGAACTAAAGTATATATTTTATCCCACTATCCATATTCGAAGATTTTCTAAGCTAGTTTTAGAAGTTACTATATTACATAAAATACAAAATATATTTTCCAATTAACAATCCGTTAAAAAAATATAAATATGTAAGTAAATGAGCAATTTGCTTTGAATATTTTATTAGAAACAGTTCTAAATAAAAGAAAATGGATAAATTATTGTTAGCATTCTTCGTTGTATTTTACCATGATTTGCATGTAAAAAGATTTTTCGCCTTAATTATACATTGTTATTATGATGGACTTTTAATGTCTTACTTTCTACTATATAGAAGAAAATAAAAGTTTATTTTTATGTTAAAAAATAAATAAATAAATAATAATAATGTAATTTCTTTATTTAAAGGTAGATTTATTAAAAACCTTTCACTTTTTAAATAACAAAACTTAAAATACATCATTACACTAAAAAAGGAAGCAAATGACTATAATTATCAGGTACATTAGCAGCATACTTTTAATTTTGCTAAAGGGAAGAAAATATATATATATATATATATATATATATGGTGATCCAAAAGTCACAGAAAAAATTAAAAATATATTATTAAAAAAGTATTGACCGTAGTTCTATGCAGTTTTCACTGAAATATACAGAAAAATATGGGATTTCTTATATATATAAGAAAAAATTATTAGTTAGCTTTTTCACGAGCATATTGCGCTGCATTCACAGTTTCCTTTCATATTTTAAACAGATCCACCTGATCAAATAATGTTATACTGTGATTACTGAAGCTTTTTTTTAGGAGAAGTTCCAATATGCAATGTCTAACAATTTTAATGAATAACAGCTATGACACTGAACATTTATAGTCCTAGTTACGCTGTTGAATATATTGCACTACTGTAAAAATATTAATTTTACAGTTAAAGTGCCATCTAATGAAGAAAATTTAAATTGATTTGCTAATAAATCTTCTGTTACTTAAAAAAAATCCCATGTCTTTCTGTGCATTTCAGTGAAAACCACATAGTGCTACCGTCAATACTTTTTGAATAGTATTCTTTTTATTTTTTCTGTGACTTTTGAATCACCTGGTATATATACAGTGAAACATTCATATGAGAGCCACCATGATTTGCATGTATTTGCTGTGTGCCATAAAAGATTGACTCAAAAGGTGACTTTTTAATAGAGGTCATTCAGTAAAATCTTAATTCAGGAAACAAATTCTATAAATTAAATAGTTTTAATTATTCAGATTTACTTTATTAATCATATAACTTTCTAATAATCATAAATATTAGTTTGTTTGTGTTTCAGGTGTTTAGTAACAGTTTTGTTTTCTAAAAATTATTTTATATTATCAAAACAAATTAACCAACTCAGCATCATTTCTTAATGGAAAAGAAGTCCCTATTAATCCAAAAGTGTTTAAAAAAATTTCCTGAGAGAAAATACTAATTGAGCTCTAGTTTTCAATTTTAGCTAGTCTTAGTACTTCTCTTTTTTTTTTTTTTTTTTTTTTTTGCCATCCAAAGACAATGTTACTCATTTAGAAACCACTGCATTAAAATTTATAGGCTAAATAATAGTAAGATAAAAAATTCATTTGAACTCCATGTCTAACTATGCACATTCAGAAACATGAACTCGTATCAGTTCTTTTCTCTGCATGCAGATTACTAAAACACACAGGGAGGATAATTATAATAGCAATTATATGATGGACAGCAGTCAGTTTAAGTGAGAGAAAATATAAAATTAACTGGTCTTGCAAAAGGTGACCCTGAAAAGAGATACACAAATTGACATATGCATTAATGTAGGAAATCAGTCTATAATGGAGATAAATTAGTTATTCAATGGGAGAAATTTTGGGACCAGAAGAAACTGTCCCTAAAGGGATATGACCCTTAAATAGAGGTGGACTTTTAGAGAGGTTTAAGTTGTACTTCTATGATCATTATTTAAAGAATTAAACTGAAGTCATAGATTTTTGAACACCATATGCTGTTTGTTTTTCACCTATCATGTGATCTCTGGCGTCAGGTGGGAAGAGTCCATTTCTTTCTTTTCCGGGGAAAAAAAAAAATAATACTAATCCTTAGCACATTATTTCATTAAAAAAAAAAAAAAAAAAAAAAAATGGTATTAAATATTATGTATTTCAATTTGACATCAAATATGGGTATTTCTTTTTTTTTTTTTTTTTTCTTGTTTTATGCAGTATTAATTTTCTTATTCAGTGAAAGGTAAAGAAGGGAATATCAGCAATTCCTATTCAGCGAAAGGCAGATCACCTCAGGGGTTAATAAGTGAAGCGAGTCGGGGGGAGGCGAAGCTTTCCTCGGGGATGGTGAGCGGAGCAAGCAGGGGGCAGAGCCCCCTAGTACCTTTAAAAGAATGTGGTAAACCTTTGCCGTACATAAAATACTTCTCTTAAACTACAAAATATTTCTTTAAGTGTATATCAAAAAAAAAAAAAAAAGAAACTGAACATTAAGCCAAATTCAAAGTAAGGGGAAAAAAAAAGAGTACATACCTGAATTTGCTCTACTTTGATACATTGTTTTTCTTTTTTTCTTAGTAACTTTAGTTCCACACATAACTATAAAAAAAGAAATAGAAAAGAAATCTTATTCAAAACTAAACAAAACGATGAAATTAAAAAACCCTAAGGTTTGTTTGGAAAAAAAAAAAAAAACTTTGTAATCAGAAACTGGTGCTTTATTTCTATTGCAAAGCATTATTTCTTATTGGATTTTTCCTTATTGCTGAAAAATTAAAAATGATAAAGCATCCTGAAGAAAGAGGTTGTATTATCATTCATAATTTATTTGATGACAAAAATAAATCCACATTCTCATCTCTTTATGCTTAACATGTAAACAACAGCAATAAAATCTTTTATATATTACTTTTTTTCCATCTGTGTACAGGATAACAGATATTGCTATTTTCCTTCAGATAAATTATAATATTACTGGGCACTGATAAGCTTAACAACCAAACCCGATTTGCCATTTTTTGGTAGCATTTAAACACTACTAACTTGTATCTGTTGAAATTGAAGTCCTATCAATGAACAGTGGCTGAAAAGCACTGTATCAACTTAAAGAATGCCTTTTCTGTGAAAAAAAATGTTTTTTTTTTTTTTTTCACATTTGTGTAAAGTTCATAAAGATTTTTACCAAATATTGAAAATATTCCCACCAAAGAGAAAGAATGATTTAACCAAAATCATTTCATATGAAACTGATAAGAAATATGACTACTTGATGACAGATTATTACAAATAAAACAAATAATTTTTTGAATGTTCATGGAATATATATAAATTAATTATTTTATTAAGCATATGTAACATTAACCTTTTACAGGCCGAATTTAGATCCAGGTATATTTTTCATTAGTTATTTGCATATTTTACTTTATAATACTTTAGTTAAGGGATGTTAATCATTTAAATGGAAAAAAATACATACATAAATATTAATTGCCATTAATAATAATTATTAAGATTCTTAAATTATTAAGATTAATATTATTGATTATTAATATAATCTGATTAAAATTATCAAGTTTGATGTCCTTTTTTATAATAAGAGCTGTTTAAAATAAACCAACTGATATTCAGAGTCATCAGATACTTCAAAATTTTTATGCATTTTTATTATTTGTACTCTGTGGGAAGAAATATGAAAATGATCATTTTGGGGATTTTTTGTACAGTTACCAACTAATGGTAGGAATGTTGCTTCTGTTTTAAAAAATCAAGTCATCTTTTAAATATGTCCGTTAATTTTTTCAAGTCAATATTTAGTGCAATTTAATTTTTTAAATAAGTTTTAATTTGATGTTCCCAATTGGGAACATTGGCCTGTAAAAGGTTAAATAAATGCACTGAGATTGAAATAATTTACTGATTTGCATTGAGATTAAACTAATTTTATTTTATACATTTATTACTATAACCAGGTGCCCCATCCTTCCTGGTAATGAGTTGGCTGGTGAATTCGCAAGATCTGGTTCTAGCACACTCTTTTATGGAGTATTTCTTGTACTACTTTCATGGCTCCTATTCTCAAAGTAGTGAACATTATAGGCAATGATGTAGTTCTGATGGTCAAAGACAAGCAAAAGATTTGAATAATGACTGTACTGGTCTGCATCATAAAGAACTTTTAAAGCTTAATAATAGAATGGTTTGTGGAAAATAATTGGCCTTCTTACTGCTCACTATATCTTTAAGAGGCACCTGAACATTATATATAAGTATCAGTTCCGTTCTGATCCTATTTATTGTGGCTATTGTCCAAAAAAAAAAAAAAAGACTACAAGGCCTTTTTTGCTCATAGGCTTGAACATCTCAGACATAGCACAAGCTTACAGAAACAAAAGGCTGAACTTTTCACGACCCCCCCCCCCTCAAAAGTGGTATCAGGCAACTGACACAATATAAATTTTTCAATAATAAAAATAATGTTAAATCTGATTGCATACATGTACACAATAAACAAAATCAGAACAATAAATCTTATATTAAATATCATATTAATTATAATTAAAATAGTTGTAAGTGCTTAAAAAACAGACAAAATTATTACATATACTTGAAATTAAGTTTATTCTATAGAAGCATTGTTTGCTGGGGCAACTGATTAGCAAAATAATGTAGTTCAAGTTCATTAGGAAAATGCAGTTGAAGTGCTATTTCTTTTTCATTTTCTCCAAGTTTGAATTTGACATTTCTTGAAAGCCAATCACATAGAAATTGCTAATAATATATTGCACAAATTCAGGCTGCCCCCCCCCCCTACGCATGTCCAAAAAGTTTTAATGTGGATTTGCATTAATCCCAAGAATAATAATTTTCAAGCTTAAAAAGGCTGAAAAGTAACATGTCTGACATCTTGATAGGTATATCATCAGTACTTGAGAACTGCAAGATATTACCACTTTATAACTTACCACTACAACACTTTAGAATGAAAAAAAAAGGGGGGGGGGGAAGAGGGGGGAGTCAAAAATCCACAGAAAATAGCATGGGAAGGAAAAGAAGAAAAACTAGTTGGCATAGGTGGACTCTGCTCAGTTCCTTATCATATATATGTTCTCATAAAATTCTACTACAAAACATAACTATATTCATGTTAAAAGAAATGACTTGACAGAAATCGCTTGACAGAATGACAGACTGAAATGGCCCACTTAATAGGCTACCCACTGTTGAGCTCTATGCATTTACCTTAGTCTAATCTATTAATTTATTTTATTGGGGTCAGTTTTGTAGTTTAGTTTTTATGCAATTCCATACTATTTCCAATGCAGCAATTCCCAAAATGCATATAAAATATCACTCAATTTTGCTATGTTGATGAAATCGTAAATTTAGGATAACTTACGAAATTTTCAAATTAGGATATTTGTAGTCAATAATGTTCAAGCCAGTATCGTCAATGTCATTTTAAAATAGGTCAGATATCTTTATGACAAAAATAGCCCTAAAAATGGATGTTTATGTGAAATTTTGCTCTATTCTGCTGTATTAAGTAAATCGTAAAATTTAAATAACTTATGAAATTTTTAAATTAGAAAATTCATAGTCAATGATATTCATGCCAGTATCCTAAATAATATTTTAAAAGTGGTCTGACATCTTTACGATGATAATAATTTATTAAGATTGACATTTATGTGAAATTTTGCCCTATTCTGCTATGTTAAAAAATTCGTAAATTTCCAATAACTTACGAATATTTTAAATTAAAAAATTCATAGTCTATGATATTTATGCCACTATCTTAATAACAATAAAATACAAATAACAATTAAACTATCTCAGACCAACAGCATCTGGACACAACATATATTTTATCAGTATATAAGCAAAAAAAGTTCATTTTAACTGCTAGCTATGCTAAAACACTTTATAAAACCAAAGTTACTCAGTGAAAGAATGCTAATATATATTTTTTATTTATTTATTTTAAGAGTTGATATATGCTGTTTCTTATAAATATAACAAAAAAAAAAAAAATCGAAAACAAACAAAAATATCCCTAAAGATAAATATATAACTATCAACTAGTAACAAATTAATCATTCTACGATAAAACTTTTGCGATCACTTGTTATGTATGAAAAGAAGATATTTTAATTTCCAAACATTATTGAGAACTTACTGCTCTTGGTAGCATGATAACATTCTGGATGAACAAATGCTTGTCTTCTTTCTTGAAGCTCTTGTGATGGGATTAGACCAGCATGACTTAAACAATCTAGACGTCTGGCCTAGTACATAAATAGCTTAAGCATCAGATAAGCATAACAAGTCAAAATACATTAAAAACATAATGCAAATTATTTCAGTTGTAAAAGGTTTCATATTAAGACAAACACTGAGAAAGTTTAAAGGTTCATCTATTTAAAATTAATTATTAACTAACAAAATCATACTGTAAATCAGTGGCAGCCAACTTGGTCCCTACATTCCACTAGCAGGAGTGCAGAATAGGTCCGAATGCGCGAACCAGGTTCAAGGGGAAATTTTTGGTTGTCTGGGGAAATATTGAAATTTTATTTTCTTAGAATACTAATAGGAATAAAAAAATCTGTTGCAAAAACGAACTTTCTAATATTAAACAACAAACTAACAGCTGTATTCTTCTGTTACAACGTGTATTTCTCTTAAATATCCATTACATGTCTGCCCCTGCAAGGGCTGCAAAAAAGCTGGCCTTTTTTAATAAAAACCAGCCTTTATTGGCTTTTTTTACTAAGTATCTATTGTTGCTGTGGCAGCTTGAAATAAAAGCTGATTGAAAAAAATTAATCATCTTCTCATTTTATATACAATACTCTTATTTGACTGAAAAGAATTATTTCCAAGTACTTTAAAACTTCTCCTTCCATCTTAAAAGATGAATTTTTGTTATTTTAAGTACTTCTTCCAAGCAAGAAAATTAATTTTTAAGATAGAAATTTTAAATTAAATTATTTAAAAAAAAATTGCTGTCATGAACGCAGGAAAATTTAGGACTCTCAAGTAAATCTAAACTTAAAAAAATTAAGATTTTTTTCTAAAATTCGTAAGAGCACTTTTATAATACTTAGAATTTTTTAATTTAGAAAACTTTTTTAAAATAATATTTTTTCGAAATATACCAATTGATTGCCATTATTTAAAAAAAAAAAAAAAAAAGTTTATATTTTGCAAATATTTAAAATTACAGCAAAAAGTAAGAAAACCTTTTGTAAAATTGAACAAAATGTAATGTTTATACTAACAATCTACTCAATACATTCTATTAGGTGTATCAATTTAACATCATATTATTCTGACAGTTAAGAATATAAAAAGTATGTGAATTTATCAATGTTATAAACAAACTAAACATTTGTATTAAACTACTAAGAAATCATACAATAGAAATAAAGCATAAATATGAGGCAGAATACCTACATTTCTAGTACGTTGTGGCAATCACTAAACTTTCTTCTATGTAAGACATTGCCACCCTTTTCGATTTTAAGGATCACTAAATTCATAATATTTAATGGTTCTGCAGATCACTAAACTTATAATCTAAAATCCCACAGACTACCAGCATTATTTATTAACAAAAACAAATATATTTGTAGAGATAATGATGAATGAACACCCATATTTTAAATATGAAATAAACCAATTTATTATAAAATATTACAAATTCTTACTTTTTATATGAAAAACTTTTGCAGAAATATGTTGTTGATAATTCTGTAAGATTTTTCACTCGGTAATAGATATTTACTTTCAATAGAGAGCTAAAAGGGAGATCTTTATATTCTACAGGAATTTAGCTTCGCATTTTTTTTAAAATAATAAATTGGTTAAAAAAAATTTTTCATTCGTAATTTGTTTAATTTATAAATGATTAGCAGGCTACGCCCGCTTCACTGGTCACTATTTTTAAATGAATCTCTATAGTTAATGAATTCTCAAAGTTACATCAATTTTTATCATGCAAAAAAAAAAAAGAGAAAAAAAAAAAAAATGTGATTGGAAAAAAATGTCGCAACGGGTCCCCACTGCCCTTGGCAGCGCAAGCAACTGTGCGCTGCTCGTGCATTTATGTTCAACACTCTTAACGAATCAATATATTATCGTAAGGGAAAAACATAAATAATAATAATAATAATTAAAAAAAAAAATCTCCCACCTGTGGAATAATCGGTTCGGGCCACCACGGCCTGCGGCAGCGCAGACAGGCGAACAAGGCTCGCATGCTTCTTCACCTACCGTTCCCGCCCCTCCTAATTATTTTAGACTTTAAAAAATACTCGCAGTCGTTCTCTCGGACTTTTAAACCTAATAATACTAATTTACAACATTTTATCTGAATTTCTTTATTTTTACCCCTGTGCCCGATCCCTTCCCGCCCTTCGTAATAATTCTGTACTTTCAAAAATTTCCGCAATCGATTTATCGGGCCTCAAATCCTAACAACACTAATTTTCAGCGCTCTAACTCTTATTTATATATTTTTGCCCTTTCACCTCCCCTTCCCGTCTATCCTAATAATTTTACAAATTCGAAAATATACACAATCGATTTGTAGGTATCAAAAGCCTCCATGTACCAATTTAATAACTTTACAAATTCGAAAATATCCGCAATCGATTTGTAAGTATCAAAAACCTCTATGTACCAATTTTGAACGACCTAACTCTAATTTTATTGTTTGCCCCTCCATTCCCTCCTACCGCCCCTCCTAATAACTTTACAAATTCGAAAATATCCGCAATCGATTTGCAGGTATCATAAACCTTTATGTGCCAAGTTTGAACAGTCTAACTCTATTTTTATTTTTTTGCCCCTCTGCCCCCCCCCCCACACCTTTCTGACCCTCCTAATAACTTTACACTTTCAAAAATATCCTCATTTGACTTGCAGATCTCTAAAACCTATCTGTACCAATTTTGAACGATCTAACTATATTTCAATTTTTTACCCCATAGCCCCCCTTTCCCGCCCCACCTGGGACGAATTTCTAAAATTAAAGAAATTAGTTTTTATGTATTTATGGGAGCTATATTTAGAGGAAAAATATCTTACACATATATTTTGTTCTGTTTGCAATATAAAGGATTATTTCAAATCACGTTTTGCCCCCTCTCCTCCCCTCTTGGGGGCTGAATTTCGAAAATTCCAGAAATTAGTTTTTAGGTATTTGAATTAGCTATATATTAGAGCAAAAATTTCACAGATATCTGTTTTTCTGTTTGAGATATATAGGAGTATGTGAAACCACGTTTTGCGCATGTGAAATAACGTTTTGCCCCCTTTCCCCCCCTTGAGGACCGAACTTCTAAAATTCAAGAAATTGGTTTTTAGATAATTAAATTAGCTATATTTTAAAGCAAAAATTTTACGGATATCTGTTTTTTTCTTTGAGATATGAAGGTTTTTGTGAAATCACATTTTGCCCCCTACCTTGGGGGGCGAATTTCGCAAAATCGCTTCTTAGTGGGTGCTTACACTATATGTTCTATAATCGACCCAGTTTCGGGTCAGTGGCTCCAGTAGATTTTGCTGTGTGTTGATGAGTCAGTGAGTGAGTGGAAGTACTCTTTTATATGTATAGATAAATAGATTGATTTATCTGTGTTAATAATTATGAATCCATTAACTGTGATGTTAATAAAAATTTTTGTATCAATCTTTTAGGACGGAATTCCTTAAATAAAGCTGTTGTGTGAATAATTTAGAAAATCTAAAGCTAAAATTGACATGAACAACCAGTGTAATTGTTAAAAATTGGTTGAAAAAAAAAAGGAAAAATAAAAGAAAGAAAAAATGGAAATAATTTTTCTGTGGACCACAACTGGCAATCTCTGTTCAATATCATTCTATATGACAGCATCATATATTGGTTAACATGCACAAAGAGGTAATCAACATACCTTTTCAGAATTAGCATTTTACATATGCAGTTTGGTACAATTTTAACCAATTGATGCTGAGATGTAATATAGCCATCTGGAAAATCACAGAACGTGAGTCATAGCAATACCATCTGTGACCAATATACACTCAAATTGAATAAGCATAATTTTTAATAATATTTATCTCACAAACCATGGTGCGTTTAAACATCTGAGGTATAGCTCCAGTAGCAGAAATTTCGGTATCTGTCTGCAGCAAAACAAAATTTTTCTGTGATCCGGGAATGCACGAGAAAATTTGGTATCACAAAATGTATTAACAATTCATAAAACACATAAAATTTGCATCTACAAAGAAAATTAATTAAGAATGTACAACAAGTACAGTAATCCAGTTATATATAAGTTATATTTGTACTTTTTAGTTTGACATTTATTTTTGAGGCGTTAAATTAATCTGCAAAGCTTAAAAAAATCTGCAGCACCCACACTGCCATGCTGCACTGTTTCTGCTACTGGAGGCCTTACCATGAATGAGATTAAATTGCAGTATAGCAGCACCACCTGTCTGAATTGAACAGTTTTTATCATGGTCCTCATAGATATCAAAATTTGAGTATATATACACCATAAAAGAGCTGAGATAATATTTCATCATATGTATCTCTTCTACACAATTATATCAATCCAACAAAATTTTATTTAATTTAAGAAAAAAATTATCTGCACATTTCAAAAATTACAATTTATTGTATAGATTAATATGTATGTATGTATTTCCAAAATCACAAATTAGAATTTTATAAAAATGTGAGAATATGTGAACACTTATGTGAAAATGATCTATTTCATATATCTATTTCATTTAAATACAATTACACATTGAAGCAAATAGAAATATAGGGGGGGGGGGGGGGAGGTGGAATTGAGAGTTTTTTTTTTTTTTTTTTTTTTTTTTTTTAAATACCTGCCACCAATTTGGATCATCCTGGTTCAATATCTGTAAAATATCACCTTGCTTAAAAGCAAGGCCAATTTCTTTACAAGGCAAAAGGGAATCTTTGGACGGATCATATGCATAAAGAGCTTTAACATACATCTGAAAAAAAGATAAATAAATTTTTAAAAAAAATTTACTGATAAAAAAATGAACAGGTAATTTAATAAATGGATAAACAAATAAACTTTAAAAAATAATAATTATAATAATAACCTGAGATGTTGCAAGAGCGACTGTATTAGAAGGTTGAACTTTGAATGTGACACTACCTAAAGACTTATTAAGCTGCTGTTGCAATTCTACAGGTGAATGTACTTCAACACCATTTATCTCTAATATTGTATCCCCTACATTCAACAACCCTAGGAAATAATAATAATAATACAATAACTATGATAAAAAAATTTATATTGCATAAGATTTAAAGCATTACACAAATAAAAATGAACAAAGGACTAACCCTGACGATCGATAATTCCACCAGTAAGTATTCTTGCAATAACAAGTTTCTCATTTTCATTTTTCACTGTCATACCTAAAGGTTCATCATCAGTTTTCTGAATGCTAACTATTTTGATTGTATCAGTTTTTGAATAATCATTATAAAGCTTTGATGCAGAAGAAGAAGCAAAAGAAGGGGGTCGGGAAGAATCAAACTTTTCACATGTAATCATATCATAAGCTTCAATCATTGCCTAAAAGAAGAAAAAAAAATTAACACTGATTAAAAAAAAATAACACAAAATTTCTGTACTTTCTCTAAAAAACACATAATTAAAGTTGTTGTAAATGGCAATTTTTGTACTTTTATTGAAATCTGTTTTGCTTTTATCTTGGTAGGTTTTTATAAGTGCAAAGTTGTAATTTTTCTGAATTTTATGTCATTAAATGACTATACTCTTTGATTTGGATTTTAATTTTTCTCTTTGACATTCCAGTATAACAGCCTTTTTTACCTTCCTTACAAACGAATGAGTTTTATAAATTCCAGCAGTTTCGAGAGGGGGAATGGGATCGCTATCATTCCTTATAAGTCTATAAATATTTGGGTTAGGTTTAATAGGGATGTGGACGTTATATTTTGCAGTTATAATTTTTACATTAATGGAAGTCTCGTGGTTAAAAGGAATGGGAAAAGTCAATTTGGGGGACTAGGAATGTGGTTTAGAGATTTAATTCATTTTTTATATTAATTTATCAATGAGGTTTTTTAGGATAGCCTGCATTATTAGTAATTTTTTTAATAAAATCAAGTTCAATTTTGAGATCATTAGGTTTGCTGAAGATTAAAATCAAGCAGCTAAGATAAGATTAGATAGCATTTATTTTGCAACGGTATGAGATACTACTGTAGTTATCAATAATTTCGTTGCTGCTCTTTAGTTTTTTGTAAATAGTGATACAGTTGAACCTCGAAAATCCAGACATCCAAAATCTGGAAATCTCTAAAATCCTTACAGTTTTCCGGTTTTAGTTTTATTTTTAAAATAAGATTTTGCTGTACCTCATTTCCACATTTCTTGTGGAATGCAATTTAAAATCATTTTTATTGAACACTGAATACATAAATATAGTCATAATTTTACAGATTTTTACGCTGCTTGATTGTTAATTAAAGAATTTATTTTTTAAAAAACAGTTAAGTTAAAAATGGAATTAAAAAAAAATATTTAAAAAATCCTGCTAAAGTAAAACAGCCTTAAATTGCTGAAATGCTTTTTAAAAAATCAACACAAAAATTACTTTGTTTTCTATAGTTTTACTTAAATATTTTTTATTGAATAAATAGTTTATTAGCACTTATTTGGCAGGCATTATCAGTTGTCTATAACATTTTAGTTTAATGTGTTGTGTATATTTTAATTCTAAATTATTAATTATTTTAATACTAAATTAAATCTATTATATTTCAATTTTATAACTTAATTCAGCAATTCGATTGTCATTTATTTTCACTAGAACAAAAATTGTATTTTGTATATGTTACTATATTATCATAAAAAATTATTTAATAAATCTCTAAAATCTGGAATCGCTGTGGTCCTGCCGATTACGGATTTTCAAGGCGCAACTATATAGGTTTTAACCTTAAAACGGGTAGTTTTAACATCTAAAAAGTTAATTTGGCAATTTCTTTAATTTCAAATATAAACTTAATGTAGGATCTAGCTCATTTAATGTTTCAAGAATTATATTACCATTACTGTTTTTATGAATAATGGCAAATACATCATCGACCTACCTAAACCAAAAAAAAAACTCTTAAAATTTAAAAACTAGTATGGTTTAATAATTGTATAACTTGAATTCAGTCATAAACCCAGAAATCAGCAATCCCAGAGAGACTCCTTTCTTTTGTTGATAAATTTTGCTGTTAAATTTAAAGTGATTTTCGCGCAGAATAAGGTTTGTAAAATTTATTTTTTTATATTCTTCCACTAAACGGAAGTTGCTTATGTTGTAAGATAGTTTTAATTTCATAATATTTGTATTAAACTATGGCAAGAGCCACAGACAAGTTGTCTGTGGCTCTTGCCATTCATTTGCAGGTTCACATAACACCGAAAAATAACATCAAAGTCCAGGTTTCCGATGTTAAATTACCTTTACTAAATTTATAATATCAAAGCATATTTACAAAAGAAACTTAAAAAGAAGACCTTATTTGCTTCTGATTATGATGGTTGTCGAAACAGCTTTCAGTGGGGATCCCCATCATCCTCAGAGGCATGCTTGGTGGTGAAACTGATATAAACCCTTACAGCTACTACAAATCTTATCCAGTGTAAAAATTAGTTTAAATTTAACAGCAAAATTTATCAACAAAAGAAAAGGGTTTCTATGAGATCACTGATTTCCAGGTTTATGGTTGAATTCAAATTACAATTATTAGAACATACTATTTTAAAAATGTTAGAAGATATTTTTCTGGTTTAGGTACGTTGATGATGTTTTTGTCATTATTCATAAAGGTAGTTACTAATATTATTACAATTCTTGAAACATTAAATCAGCTAGATCCTAATATTAAGTTTATATCCGAAGCTGAAGACAATCGCAAAATTAACTTTTTAGGTGCTAAAATTACCTGTTTTAAGGATAAAACCAATACCACAATTTACAAAAAAAAACGAAGAGTAGCAATAAAATTATTGATACATAATTGCAGCAGAACAAACCCCACACCATTACAAAATAAATGCTATCCAATCTTATAACAACTGAATGATTTTAATCTGCAATGAACCAAATAATCTCAAAATTGAACTTGATTTCATTAAATAGATTACTAATAATACAGGAATATTCTACAACTCTTGATTTTCTTAAACAGATTACTAATGACGCAGGACATCACTAAAAAATTTATTGGCAAATTACTATATAAAAAACAAATTCAATGTCTAAACTGGATTCCAAGTCCTCCAAATTCACTTTTCCCATTCCTTTTGACTGTGGGGCTTCCATTAAAGTTAAAAATAACTGCAAAACATACCGTCCATACACCTATTAAACTAAACCCAAATATTTATCAACTTATAAGAAATGATAAAGATCCCAACCCTAATCTCCCCCCCCCCCCTCTTAAAACTGCCAGAATTTATAAAACCTCATTCGTTGATAAGGAAGATAAAGAAAGTTGTTATATATTGGAATGTCAACAAGAAAAGTTAAAACCCGAAAATCAAAAAACATAGTAATAACATAAAATTCAGAAAAATTAGAACTACGCTTACAAAAACCTATCAAGAAGAAAATATTAAAATAAATTTAAAAAACAGCAGCAAAAATCATCAATAACCCTAATTATGCTTTTTAGAAAAACTATAGAAATTTTAAATAATTATAGTTCATGTAATGGCAACAAACTAGCAACAGCATTAATTAGATCTCATATGGAGCCATCTTGTGTAAGAGAAATCCTGACAGATTGAGAGACTTACTCAACTAAATTTTTAAAATAGCATTCTTCATAAGAGTTATAAAATTCATTATTTTTAATAAAAAACAATATGAATTAATACATTTTCTAACATAATTTCTTTCTTCTCTGCCCCCCCCCCCCCCCCCGTCCTCTATAATTAATGTTGCTTTATATGTAGTTCAACATAACTTAAAAATATTAGAAAAAAATTATTCCCCCTTTTTAGACTTCATTTTTGACAGTTTCTACTAGTTTTTGACACTTATATAAAAAAAAAAAAATAGCATTTGCCATCAAAAATCCAATTCTGAAATAGACCTTTCACAAAAATCAACAAATTTAAAATAGACCCTTTGAGATAACTGGATGCCTTTAACAGTTGCTAAACAAACATATAATGAAACAACTGACAACATGAACAGTACTCCTTAGAAGTATACAGTGGCGCACTCACGGAGGGGGCTCAAGCCTCCCCCCTCCCCCCCAGAACCAGCTGACATAGTAAAAAATTTTAGATATGCATGAAAAAAATATTATTCAAACACAGATATTGTAAGCTAAAATAAAGTTTATAAATTATACATTAAATATTAAGAATTTTTGAAATTCTTATTATCAAACACAAAAAAAATGAAATACTTCTTTGTCTTTTAGTTTAAAGATACTCCATTGCAGTTTTTAGTAATGGGCTTCTAAGGTTCTAAAGCATACTGTTATCATAAAATCGAGGGAGTATCTAAAAAGTCAGGTAGCAGAAGCGAGAAGCAATCTGATGTGGAAGGATGTATTTGTCAGAAAAATGGGATACCAAGCTCATACAATTTTGTATTTTAATTTATGAGTATAATAGCATCTTTGCAAAAGTTTGTTTTCTCCTTAGGCAAAATTAACACATTTGCATCGGCAAATGAAAATTCTCGTTTGATATAAAATAAAAATTAGCCCTGCTCTTAGTCATTCCTCTAAAACAATATTTTAAATTAAAAATGGACTTTGCATATTTGTGTTCCTTTTTCTGCCACTCCCTTTATGTGCCACTAGCACATATACATGCTAGTGAAATTTCGCATCAATTACTGAAGATAAAATTTAATTGATTTAATCACAAATACATAAAATTATTTCTCTCAGAATATAACAATTTAGAGGAATTCCAAAATGCGTAGTTTACTGTTCAAAATAGGAAAATACCCTGATAAAAATATGTTAAGATATTTTACAGATGCTTGGTAGGGTGGGGTTACTTATTTTTCTATCACAGTACATAGAATATACAGTAGAGTCCATGCACAATTTTCCTTTTTGCCTCTGATGTCACTGAAATCTAAGCTCTGTTTTTGGATAATGCAATTTTTTTTTCCTGTTATAAAAATTCAAATTTTATAATATATATATATTATACTGTAGTACAATATCCTGTAATGATATTACTCAGAAAGTTTATGCTTGAAATATTTGCTAACCGAACAAATTAAAATTCTAAGTAACATATAATTAGAATTAATGTTTTAGGATATTAAGAGGTTCTGCCTAGAGATGGGAAGGTCCAAAAAAAAAAACGGAAATTTTGGGGAAAATACCAGTTTTTTTCTGAAGGGGTTTATTTCCTCCTAGAAAAATTGAAAATTTTGAAATTTCTAGAATTATATAACGTGTTTAAAAATTTATAATATTTACATTTTGATGCTTTTTTCGTGAAATTTTTTTTTCATGTTCAGTATCTGACATGAAAACACTGATTCTGATAATGTTCATATTTCAAAAATAATGTTTTAACCTTGTAATCAAATGGTAATCCTGAAATATTTAAGTATTACAATGACCTCCCCATCACATTCATTTGAAATTTCTTATTCTTTTCAAGTTCTTTTATTCTTTTGATTTTTTTTTTTATATATATATATATATATATCCTTGGGCTTGTCTAACTGTATTGTTTTAATGTGTCTGGATATATATTATACACACACACATACATATAAAGACATGTAACATTAAAAAAAAAAAAAAAAACCTAAGCAACTTATTTCTATCAAAAAATTTATTTCACAATTTATAAAAATTACACGTGCAAAAACCTACTTAATTAATGTCCTTTACATCTTAGTTAATAAGTTTTATATTATATATTAAAAAAATAATAACAATAAATCAATAATAAAATGTTGTTTTAAATTTCTAAAGTTCAATTAACTTTAAATTAAACTTTTACTTTATTTTTGTGATTAATTTCATTTTAAGTGAAAATCTGTATTAACAGTCCAGCATAGGTCCAGAATATCTTTAAGGCTGGCATGCAATCTGGTTTAGGTCTAGTTGACTAAATTTTTTCTCTTGCGTATTAAGTTTGGTTCATGTTAACTGATTTATTTTTCTTATGGGTCAGATTGACTGAATTTTTTTTCCGGGGGGCTGGGTTATCTGATTTATTTTTCTTGTGGATCGGGTTCGGATTAGGTTGACTGATTTTTTTTTTTTTCCTGTGGGTTAGATTTAAGTTTCCAATGAGTTGGGTCAACTTAAGAATATTTTTCAAAAAATTTTATCATAATAAACAGAAATTTGTTGTAATTATAAATATACTATAATATATATTCCTATGATTAAATATACGTGCACACAAATTATTACATACATATTGCAGAAAGGTAAACAAAGAAAAATCTTATATATTTATAAATATATATACTAAACTTAAGCATATTTTTTTGTGCTCTTGAAGTACATAACACACAGAAATGGTTAAAAATTATTAATCTATTTTTTCAGATTTTTAAATTTATATCTTAGTGTATCAGTTCAATTTAATAAAAAATTTAAATGATTTACTCACTCTGTAACAATGAAAATGTATTTTATTTTATAACTTTAAAAAGTTTTGCATGATTTTCAGACGAATCATTAAATTTAATTTAGTTTTCGGGTTTCGGATATGAAAAATTCAGGTTCAGGTCAGTGAAAATTTTTTGTTGTTGTTGGTTTGATTCTAATCTAAATTCATTTTATCAATGCTGCTGGGAAATGAACATTCCATAGGAATGCACACCATATGCAAAATTAATGACTGAAAGATGATTTGACTAGTTTTTGGTATTACAGGGAAAGGTACTGGCAGTTATGAAACAGAAAGGCTAATTTTTTAACAGTAAAAGCTCTATGTTTGTAATAGTAAAAGCTGTATGTAATAGTATGTTTCTGTTAAGAAAAAATAATATGGATTGCATGTATTTTTAAATATTGAACACTTCATATTTTCTAAAATAACATAACTATTAGAAAACTCTATTTTTATCTGTAAAAATTCAATTTTTCCCATTTTTTCTAATTTTTCCAGAAAAAAACTGGCTTTTTTCCACTGTCTCAAAATTTCCGGAAATTCCACATCTCTAGTTCTGCCCCTGTTTGCTGTGTTGACTAACACCCACGAAGACTATTTGTCCGA
This sequence comes from Salticus scenicus, assembly GCA_963930645.1. Lineage (NCBI taxonomy): Eukaryota > Metazoa > Arthropoda > Arachnida > Araneae > Salticidae > Salticus > Salticus scenicus. The sequence goes on along the minus strand of OZ005653.1, from coordinate 204,804,995 downwards.
CTTGTTTCTTTTAACCGAACCCAGAAGAAGCATCGCCCCCATACTCTAGATAATTAAATAAAAATAGCCATGTAAAAATTTACAAAATTTTGTTATAATTCCTACATATCATAACTGCAGCTTTTATTTGGCTATAATTATTATAATTTCTTAATTACTTACGTGTTACTGTATATGCATATAAAGCATCGCAAAAGAGTATTAAATTTGATCAAATTTTATTTTCAATGGAAATATTTGGGGGAGGACATTTCATTTCAGGCAAATTTTATGTACACCAGCTTGTCATATTGTACACAACATTTTTTTATCATAAGATGAACTGACAACTTTATGTTTGCCAACTCAATGCCAACCCCAACTGACCGAACTACTATATCTTAGCATGTTATACACCGATATGAATTCCTTGATTGAGCTATTCAACTTAAATTTAGCTTTGTTTATTCATTTATTTATCTCAAAAGAAATATCTAAAGCAGATTCTTCACTATATGTATGTGTGCATATGCCCATAAACCTATTACTATACTACATGACCCAATTATTCTTCAGCTCCCTCCAAACAGATATTCTGGGTGTGCCACTGGCAGTATACTTTTTAATGTTCTGCAACACATTTTCAGATGATCAAAAATGTATTGCAGGACATGCATGCATTTTAGAAATTTACTCACATAATGTTATTGATATATATTTTTATTAATTAAGACTGCATCAAATGCATATCAATGATTTCACAATTTTATATTCTGTGCTATAGATCAAATAAATTTATAACTTTTAACACTCATCAAATGTTGTACAAGACAAATTAGGTTTACACCGAAAGTGAAAAATAGCACTCCGTAAAATAGAAATTTGAAAAAAGATTGTTTAGAAAAGGGTTACATAAATTACACATAGTCGAATATTGTAATGATATACATACCATTTCTGAAGATTCATTACTAGCTAAGATTTAAAAAAAGAAAAACGGCATTAAACACAATGTTATTTTGTAGTTTTGTGGTATGGTAATGTAATTTCAGAATAGTTTTACTTTAGAGCTCACACATATCGTATTTTTATTTTATTTTTTGTGGAGTATTCATTCAGTGAATTTGAGTCATTCAACCATAGAAAGCATGCAGTAGCAATCCGATTATTTCTAAGAGCTTCAAAGAGCGCATGCGCTTTTAATGGAGATTTTTCTGCAAGCTCGAGCTCAGGGTGTTGGTGCAAATTTATTGGATGGATTTGCGCACTGTTAAGGAATGATACACATGAGTAATGAACCATTCTCGTTACGAATCACCGAATCATGTTTGTTTTTTAAATGTTGATCGCGCGGGCATGTAGTAATTATTCTATGATATTATAAGCTTTTTATATTTCCATTGCAAAAAATTACATTATTTGAACATCAAATTACTCGAATTCTTGCTTTTTTAATATGTCAATTAACGAAGTTACTCAACTTGCCGGCCATGAGGAAAGGGTATGGTGTGTTAGATGGAGTCCTTCTGGAACTTTATTAGCTAGCTGTAGTGGTGATAAAACTGTTCGAATCTGGTCAAAAAATAAAGATTCTTGGGAATCTGCAGCTGTTCTGACTGATGCGCACAAAGGAACTATTCGGAGTATCGCTTGGTCACCTTGCGGAAATTATTTAGCTTCGTGCGGTTTTGACGCTACAACATGTATTTGGGATCGTCGTAGTGGTGAATTTGAGTGTGTCGCCACATTAGAAGGTCATGAAAATGAAGTTAAAAGTGTTTCTTGGTCTTCTTCTGGTCAGTATTTAGCCACTTGCAGTCGGGATAAATCTGTTTGGGTATGGGAAGTGAGCGAAGATTGTGAATATGAATGTGCAAGTGTTCTTAATAGTCATACACAAGATGTTAAAAGAGTATTATGGCATCCCAATAAAGATATTTTAGCATCGTGTAGCTATGATGACACCATCAAATTATATAAAGAAGATTGTGATGACTGGAGTATGTTTTGTACCCTTTCATCACATACTTCAACTGTATGGGCAGCTGATTTTAATAATGTGGGAGATATGTTAGCATCCTGCAGTGATGATCAGACTGTAAAGATATGGCGAGAATATTTACCTGGAAATACTGAGAGTATACCAACTCCAGGAAATGACCCCAATTGGAAATGTGTTTGCACTTTATCTGGGCATCATGAACGGGCAATCTATGACATTTCTTGGTGTCACTCAACTGATTTCATTGCAACTGCTTGTGGGGATAACTGCATTAGAATTTTTAAGGAAGATGCAGGATCTGATCCTAATGCTCCATCTTTTTCTTTGTATGCTTCAAAACTTAATGCACATGACCAAGATGTAAATTCAGTTGCATGGAACCCTAAAAATCCAGGATTATTAGCTTCCTGTAGTGATGATACTTTAGTTAAATTGTGGCAAATTACATAAAAGTTTATTAGGGAAAGCTATTATATTACTATGTATGTTATACATTAGAATGATGTTAATATTATTTTATAAAGAAGTTTATATTATTTTATAACACCATATGAAATATTTGCTACAATTGCTTTATGTTTTATACTGAAGATAACTTTTCTATTATAAGATATAAACTTATTTGATTTTGATATGTTAAATTATAGTAATTAATAAAAATATATATTTTTATTGTTATTTAATAATCGTTTTTAAATTTTTCATTGGTGATTTTCAAATTTCGAAAGTTAGGCTGTACCAAGTAATACTTTAGCCAAGTACAGAATAGTTGTAAGAAAAAATTATTGTTGTGCCTGTGAAGAATTTTGCGTATCTAAAAATGAAAACATGCAAATCAAATCTTTAAAAATCAAAAAAATATTTAAAAAAAAAAAAAAGAAGAATATTATTAAAATGTATCAATAAAATTTAATATATAATAAGTAAATAATAGTAGTTGTTTTTTATGTAAATTCATTCAAAGAGGATTTGTCAGGTTATAAAATGATAAATTTCTAGCTTGTTTTTGCATTAAAATAGCTCGTTTTGCTTTACAAAATTCTGTTAAAGAACTTCACCAAGGCGGGTAAAGGCTAAAGGTGGAAATTAAGAAATTTGGTTGGTGGCCACTGGTCACTAGCCTTCATTTTTTTAGTGGCCACTTTTAAAAAGTTAGTGGCCACTGGCCACTCGCTGATAAAAGTAAAAGTAAAAAAAAATTTCTTTTCTTTAATTTTTTCAATGTTCAGTCTCGACAAATCATTAAGAAAATAATTAAGGTAGTCAACTTTTTGAAACTCATCCACAATAATACATTGCTGATAAATTGTAATAAATGAAATAGGAATAGATTTACATAATTTATACTATGAATGTAAGAAAATACTATTCAATACAAAACTCATATGTTTAAAATGCTCTTTTGGTTATAATATTTTATAGCAGAAAAATTCTGATTATATTGCCCCTTCACTATCCTGAATGGTGTCGATTTTCTACTTTTTCATATTAAAAAAAAAAAAAAAAAAATCTTTGATTCATGAAAATATATTAGTATATGTAAATAAAAAAAATATTTTTTTAATAATACTTTATTTTGCAAGTTTCTTTTTCCGTTTTTTTTTTTTTTTTTTTTTTCCATGTTACAAATGAATTATAAATTAATTTTTTTTTTTAATAATAATGAATTTTTAATAATTTGCAATTATAATCCCCCTGTCTAACTGAATTTAGAGATTGTGGCTGGCCAGGGTCCAACTATATACCAAGTTTGGTTGAATTTCATTCATTGGTTCGTGAGACACGGTGAAAACACTAAACCACAGACACACACACACACACAGACATTTTTTAAAAACTATCAATTTGTGTTCAAGACACCCCAAAACGTGTAGATCCGTCAAAAAACGGAGGTAGAAAATTTTCGCGAATCCAATACTTTCTCTATATTACATATAGAAGAAAGTAAAAAATAGTTCATATGCAATAACAAATATTAAATAATATGTAGTAAATAAATAAAATATTCAATAAATTATGCATTCTTCTGATTAAGAACTAAAAATATACATACATATATACATTTTTTTTTTTTTTTTTTAATAATAACAGAAAACGCACTTACCTTTTTCCGAAAAAAGATATTTTTACAGAATTATCTGTAGCTCCACGTTTACTACCACTACGGTTGCTTTGTGATTCAGGATTTTCTTTAAATCTCTTCATATTAAAGCAATAAATCCAAAATTTATATTACTATATAAAGCTTGTTTTAAAGATTGAAATTTCGAGAAACCACGCGTATGACTGAATGCGATACGGCCGTTGCGAATGGATAGAAATGCCAAGTTTGAAAAGAAAGTGGTATAAAATAACAAAGAAAATGCGTCGAATGACGTTTTTAATTTTTCTGCGAACGTAATACAATCGGAGTTTCAGCCGATTGATTATCTCACGAGCTTCCTTTTCGTCTCTGTCTCCCGAAAGTCGGCCGAAACTCTCATTTTGACATTTTTTAAAAATCAAAATCTAATACTTTTATAGAAAAATGGAAAAAAGCCATACGTTTTTTTAGTATATGAATAAGACTACCTGCCAATTTCCAGTGTTTACTGTTAAAATTGACTTCCGAAAATGTCTGTAAGTGGCGATGTTAGATTTGAGAAAGCCTGAATTCGAGGCGCACGGCGCGCTTACTGCAAAAACGCCGCCGCGCGATCCAAGTTTGCATTGGAATGGGGTATTCTATAAAGAATGGGTAGAAGAATTTTAAGTGTTTACTATTAAAATTGACTTCCGAAATATGTTTGCAAGTGGCGAGGTTAGATTTTAGAACAGCCTGAATTCTTTGCGCGGCGCGTTTACCGCGAAAAAGCCGCCGCGCGATCCAAGTTTGCCGTGGAATGGGGTATATTTTATAAAGAATGGGTAGAAGAGAAGTGGCCACTGCAGTGGCGACCAAAGGCAATTTCTTTAGTCGCCACTTTTAAAAATCTAGTCGCCATGTGGCGAGTGGCAACCGCTAATTTCCAGCTTTAGTAAAGGCCTTGATGCAATATTTGGCAACTTTTTTGTTACTTGGCGAACTTGGTGATAAAATCTTATTTTCGATATACCAAATATTTAAGCTTTAACTCGAATAGAACTGAAGTTACTGGTACATTCTCAATTTCCTACACGAGTATATAAAGGATCTCATGAAAGCCAAGTCAGTCAGTTTCTTGCCAACTGCCTTATGGTAAAGTGCTGTTGACTAGTCTCTTGCTACTGTTGTTTGCAGCCTATAACTGTGTGTTAATGCTATAATACAGTTTATACTGTGAATTTGATATTGTCAGCTGTTATTTCAGCTGTGTTTTCTGGTGAAATTGAAGTTGATACTTGGTTTATAGAACTGTAATCTTCCAGATAATATTGTAAATATTTTTTTTAGCCTCTGGAAAATTTGCCTATCATTCAGACATAACATAACTAAATACCGTCGGTAACAAAAGTCTCCGAACACTAGCAAAAACTCCTATAGTATAAAAAAGTACACTTATACAGTTTTGTTAAATAAATCCTTGTCGAATCCTGTTCTTAGTCAGTCTAAAAACAGGAATCGACAAGGATTTATTTAACAAAACTGTATTAAGTGTACTTTTTTTATATAGGAATTTTCGCTTGTGTTCGGAGACTTTTGTTACCGACTGTACCCCTCCATGAATCTAATATGCACGAAATTTTGTTTGGCGACAATCAGATACGTGAAAATCACACAGCTTCAAAATATCAAAGTGAGGTTACCACATTTCGTACATCAATCATTCAAACGACAGAAAACCATCGACAGTTGGTATCTTTATCGCCAGTTGGAAACAAGATGCCAAGCAGTGGGGTAAAGCACATTCCACCCATTTAAATATTACTTTTAGAAGAGATTGAAAATTAGAATCTTAAGTTTACTTGAATAAAGTATTTAAATTTATTTCTATAAAAACTACTCACTAAGGTAAAAGATGATAAGTTCAAAGAGTGTGTTTTAAAAAACAGAATTTGAAAAAAAAAAAACTTTATTTTTTAATGAAGCATTACATACAAAACAGCAAAAATCTCATAGGTTAACATGAGAAGGAAAGAAGTTTGAATTTGATTGATTTGCAGTTGTATTGTGAAAATACTGTTAAATGCTTTATAACTTACTTATTTTCTTATAAATAAAAAAAGTTAAAATTATAGCTAAGTTTGTAATCACATCACTTTCTTTTTTTGCAAGTGTAGTATATATTTTTGTTATAATTAATTAATTTAAATACCTTTGAGTTATTTTCACATGGAGCATTTCTAGCTGGGTGTCCAGCTTTCTTCATGTGTTCTGATAATTTAAATTGCTTCTTTCTGTTTGTTAATATTTCAGATTTCCATCTTTCGTCAAAGCCCCTGATTGGCTATTTTTTCATGGTTAATTGCATAAGACTAATTTATGTAATTTACTATTTTTTTTCCAAAATATTTTAATTTTCTGATTTAGTTAATTTTGGCTAATACAGTTGTATCATCATTGAAATGTTCTTTGATGTGTTTATTTTTCATTTCGTCATGCCAATGTAGGTTCCAATTTCGTTATTTTTGTTTTCAAATTCAATGCAGTATATACCTGCTGTTTCAATTTAGGGGTGCACTGATCAGCAAATTGGCTGATTAATTAAATTTAGCCAATTGACAATCTTGAGCCTTTTATCTTTTTGGGTCATTCCACGTCAAATCATCCAACAAAATGCAAAATTGTCACCCATCATTTCAAATTTCAATGAAAATTTTTTTAATAACACTTTTCATCTTCCTCATGAATGATGTAAAATGTTACTTCCTTATCTCTAGTAGTTTTTGAGAAAAAAAATGTTTAAATACTGGAAAAGTTAGCATAACTGACATTTCAAAGGCTGCTTATTTGAGAGACATTGTATTTGAAAAAAAATCATAACTTCACTTATTTTGAACATATCTTGATAAAATTTTCATGAAAATGTTCAAAAAAGCATGGGAATAAAGAAAAAAATTAATTTGATGATCATATTAAAATAGAAACCCCCCTTAAAATTTCATGAACTTTGCACCTATGAAAAAATTTATAAGAGAGAGAAGTTTCTTTAAATTGTGCATTTACACATGTGGCAGAGTAATTAACCAAACAAACTTTTTTTTAAATTATGTGTAAATGTACAAACTAAAAGACTATGTAAGAAAAACAGTGGCTTTTTGAGTGCTGATATATTTATTTAGACATATAAACCAAGATATTTTATTTTTTGTCTTTTGAAAATGTTATTTTGTGTACAAACGGTTATGGAATTATTAAAATGTAATTGATATGGTTGTTTATTAAACTACATGTTCATTTTAAATTAAAGTTTATTTTTGTCTTATTTTATTCAGAAAAATTTGGTGTTATTTTTATATGAAAATTATAACTACAACTTAGATGAAATATACTTTATGTACATAGTGCAACACAGAATAAGCTCTATGGAAAAAAATATATTTATATTAATTATTATTATATTAATTTAATTTATAAATTGATATGGGAATTATGAAATTTTAATGCATGACATTAAAATTATAACTGTGATCATGTTTTAATTATAATATTCAGCAATCATTTTTTTTTTTTTTTTTTTCTTTCTAAATTTATGCTCATTAAAGTTTTGTGAAATTAAAAATAAAATAGTTATTTTTTAACTCTGCATTTAGATCTATTTACAAGTGTTTACAAAGCAAAGATTTTTAATTAATTTATGTAAAAAACTATGTACACAGACCATAAATAAAAATAAAAATAATCTGATACATTTAAAATCTTTTTGTAAGAAATATTTATTCTACTTATTTTTGAATGCATAAAATTAATTATTACTAATCATTGTGTAAGATTCAGTTTTAGGGAGAAAAAAAGAAGCTAAATTTGTGAATAATAAAAAAATAACCATTCTTTATGCTGTAAATACAAAAATTGCTTTAAAAAAATACTGATTATTTAATATATAATTTTATTTCTCAAATAAATTCAATATATATATATATATATATATATATATATATATGTCTTACTTTTATGAAATAAATGAAACATTACCATTTAATACTAATATGCTAAATATATAGTTTAAATGGACAGAAGTGAAAAACATAAAGAGAAGTGGGAATGAGTCACTGATTGTGGAAGATGAAAAACGGACTACTATGATGATTCTGAGCAAAAAAACTCCTCCCACTTTCTCTTTCTTCCATCAACCTGCTGCCTGTAGGATTCAACATGAAAATCCTTTTCATGCCTTGCAAATGTGAGAGTTAAAATTAGTACTTATTCTTTCTTTGGTTCAGTGAAGATGTTCTTTTTTCCTTTTCATATTAATTTTTGTGTGTCCTGACTTTGATTTTTTTTTTTTTTTTTTTAATTAGATAAAATTACCAAGCAAATTATTGAAGAGAGTTTTTAAATAGTTTTATAGTCAATCTTCAATCTATTATTTAAAATTTTTTTTTTTTCTTTTTTTCTTTCTTTTTTTTTTTTTTCTTTCTTTCTTTCTTTTTTTTTTTTTTTTTTTTTTTAATAAGTGCTATTTAAAAACAAACTAACTAAAGCCTAGTTCTTTGAAATACTTTTCTTTTTACATTTTATTAAGTGTAATATGTCAGAAAAGAAACTTGAGGCTTGTAGTGTTGGAAAAGAAAATGGAACTGAGTGTCATAAAACAAGTTACACTCAATTGAAAAATCTATCTGACATTGCATCATTAAGCCCATTAGAAATTAATCTTTTGAGTTTAAGAAGTGGAATAAACTCTGAATTAATATTTACTGTATGTGAGCATCATAAAATCTTTTTCTTAAATAAGTATGAAACATATCAAACATCATGTTTTGATCCATATAAAATTCATAAGAAAAAAATTACAAAATCTTTGAGGAATGTCAGTTTAACTTTTTCACAGAAGATTAACAGAATACCAGATTGTGAAAAGTCAGTTCCTGGACAAAAGATATGTAATGCTTGCAGGAACAAAGTGAATAAATATATTTCTGAATTAGCTGAAGAAACTGACAAGGAAGAAGATGCAAGTAATGATAGCGATGAAGCAATTTCAAATTTAGAGTTGTCTATTTCTAAACAAGAGGCATTTGAAGAAATTAATGCATCATTACAAGAAATAGGAGAGTCTCCTATGAAATTTCATGCAATACCTGTACACTGTAAGGCAAATTATGCTAAAAGAAAAATTGAATCTGCATGTGATACTTTGAAATCAAAGGTTAGCAAAGTATTAGAAACAAAATTTCCTGAAGAGAGAAGTACACAGTTTAATCAAGATATTGCAGAAAAAGCAAATGATATGGATAATCTAATAGAATTAATTAAAACTAAACTAAACATGACAATCACAAAAAGAGAAAAGATCCAGATACTAACACTTGTTCCAGTTTCATGGAGCAGGAAGAAAGTTTGTGAAGAATTCAGCGTTAGTGAATATGCTGTGCGAAAAGCAAGAGATCTTCTCAGGGACAAGGGTATAATAGCTCTACCTGAACCTAGAAAAGGACATTCACTTGATGAAAATGTGATAGCTACTGTCAAGAATTTTTTCCAAAGTGATGAATATTCCCGGATAATGCCCGGATCAAAAGATAAAGTGAGCATTTCAAAAAATGAGTACATGCAAAAACGGCTAATATTAGGAAATTTGAATGAATTATATTCTGCATTTAAATTAGAATATCCAAATCTTAAAATTGGTTTTTCGAAGTTTTGCATGTTGCGGCCAAAATGGTGTGTACTGGCAGGTGCTTCTGGAACACATTCTGTATGTGTATGCACTATACATCAGAATGTCATCTTGCTGCTCCATGCTTGTGCAATAGAAGAAAGCTATAATGATTTAATTGATCAATTAGTCTGCTGCAAAAGTAATAGAGATTGTATGCTTCGTCGCTGTTCCCAGTGTCCATCTAGTGAAAATCTCAAAAAATTTATTATTTCTAAATTTGAAGAATGGGATCCCACTGATGAAGTTACTTATAGTTCTTGGATTGCAACTGATAGGACACAACAGGTCCAGTTCACAGTAACCTTTGAAGAATATTTAACTACATTGATAAAAAGCCTGGACATACTTTTGCCGCATTCATTTATCACAAAATCACAGGCAAAATATCTGAAGGATATAAAAGCTAACCTAAAATCTGATAGTGCAATAGCCCTTCTTGATTTCAGCGAGAATTATTCTTTTGTGATTCAAGAGGAAGTTCAAGGGTATCATTGGACATGCAACAGTTGTTCTCTTCATCCAGTAATAATTTACACTCGTGATGAAGATTCTAAAAGTCTTGTGACAACAAGCTTATGTGTGGTGTCAGATGACTTAGAGCATGATGTTGCTTTTGTCTACGAAACACAAAAAATAATAACACAGTATCTTAAAAATTCTTTTTCAGGTGTAAAAGGAATATATTATTTCAGTGATGGTTGTGCAGCACAATACAAGAATTGCAAGAATTTTATAAATCTTTGTCATCATAAAAAAAGACTTTCAGTTAGATGCAACATGGTCATTTTTCGCAACAAGTCACGGCAAATCCCCTTGTGATGGTATTGGTGGGACTGTTAAGCGTTTAGTTACCAAAGCAAGTCTTCAAATGACTCCTGGTAATACTATAGATTCTGTGGAAAAGCTTTTAGAGTTTTGTAACATAAAAATTGAAGGAATAAAATTTTGGCTTTTAAGGAAAGAAATGCTTTTAAATGCTCGAAAAGAATTAGAAGAACGTTTTCTGAATGCTAAAACAGTACCGGGTACGCGCAGTTTCCACCATTTTGTGCCCATATCTGAAAATACCATTGGTACAAAAAGAATCAGCAGTGATGACAATTTCTTCACAATTTTCAATTTTTCAGGAGATCAACCTCTAGTAAAGATGTCTGATATTTGTGTACATAATTATGTTGCATGTATTTATGACAACCATTGGTATTTTGGTTTAGTTTTGTCGAAGCATGAGGAGGAAGGTGACATTAAAGTTAAATTCCTGCATCCGTATGGTCCTGCCCCATCTTTTCACTGGCCTTCTAAGGAAGACATTTGCTATATTCCAACTAGTAATATAATAACTTGTGTTAGCGCCCCAACAACAAAGGGCTCTGGGAGAGTATATTACTTTTCTGAAAAAGATTTACTTGACATAGAACAACAATGCACTATGGTATTAAAAAAAAGGCATTGTAACTAAAAGGTAATGCATTAAAAGTTTTAATATGTATTTAAAGTAATTCTGTACTAACTGTTTTTTCAAACTTAATTGGTTATTTTATGTTGATTATTATTAAACACATGTGCACATCTTTTCCTATTCATACACTATGTAAATAAACATCACATTTTAATTAAATCATGCAATATATATATATATATTTTAATTATTAATAAAAGTTGTTAAAAAGACATCTAGTTAACAGCCATTTAATTTAATTCCTTTTTTGGTATTACTTTTAGCATTTGTACATTTTTACATTTAAAAAAAAGTCAATACCTTGGTTTTGCCCCCCAAAAATATATAAGCACTCAAAAAGCCACTATTTTTCTTTCACAGTCTTTTAATTTATATATTTACGCATAATTTTAAAAAAAGTTTGTTTGGTTAATTACTCTGCCTCATGTGTAAAAGCACATTTGAAAAAAAACTGTTTTTCTTACAAAAATTTTCGTAAGTGCAAAGTTTATGAAATTTTACAGGGGCTACTATTTTAATATGATCATCAAATTAATTTTTTTCTTTATCCCCATTCTTTTTTGAACATTTTCATGAAAATTTTATCAAGATATGTTCAAAATAAGTGAAGTTATGATTTTTTTTCTGTTACAATATGTCTCAAATAAGCAGCATTTTACGTGTCAGTTATTTTAATTTATTCAATGATTCAACATTTTTTTTCCTCAAAAACTACTAGAGATATGGGAGTAACATTTTATATTATTCATAAGGAAGGTGAAAAGTGTTATTAAAAAAAATTTCATTGAAATCTGAGACCATGGGTGACACAGCCTGGATGATTTGACATGGACTGACCCTTTTTGTCAATTTAAATTTTTTTCAAAATGGAACTTTTTTAAAGGATTCATTAACCCTTTGCTGTTCAGTGTTCCACTACATGGAATACCTAACTTCGCTAGCTTCTCCAACCGTTAAATTCAATTGCAAATGCATAAAAATAGGTTTATTTTTTACTTTGAACTTTCCTTTTCATCCATAGATGGCACAACTACACAAGGCAATCCATGATATTTAGCTGTTACGTGTTATTTTAAATCCTCGTGTTTACAAGAAATTTTGTATACTTTTTTTTGTGATACAAAAAAGATTGTTTGAAAAAAGATTTCTATGTTATATGGTTGGCTGTACTCTAAATTATTTATTCTATATTATTTTTAAGTTTTTATATAGGAAATATACGAGGAATCGTTGAATAAAATAAGGTGTTCCATCTTCTGGAACACTGCGACACTAGTGCTTTTCATATTACGCAACCGAAAGCAATGATGAGAGAAAACAGCTGTGTTTACATGTTCTGTTTTCCTCTGTTTGGAGGGAATGACGTCAAGTTATCAGATGCTGTGAGGGAGGGTTGGTTGCTTATAAAAAAAATAAACAAGAAATTGTTTATAAAAAATACAATCGCACAAAACTAGTTTCATGTGCAAAACCTGCAATGTCAGTTTGTGCTTCTACCAAAAGAGTGTGACGTGCTTCCAAAAATTTCATAAAACTAAAAAATAGACTAACAGTAAATATTTTTGCACATAGGACTTGTATATATGTATACTAACTGTAAATATCAAATTATTTCATAAAAAATCATATAACACAGGTTTTTTTTTTTTTGTTGTTGGGGGGGGGGGGGGTACAGTAGAAGGCCTCCCCGTGGTGCACAGTGAGTCATGCTAAATCTGCTCTGCAGGTATAATACAGTGTTTTTTAATTCATATGCAAAATCTTTTACTCATTTACGCGCTTCACTGCTATGCTCTTAGACGCACTTTTCAGAGCTCTAGTGGCACAGTGTTCCCGCTGATGGAACACCCACAGATTCAAAACAGTGAGTACTATCTTTACAAAATTATACCTGCGAACTCCTTTAAATCTAAGTAAATAGCCTACAACTTTTTTTGTTGAAATTCCAACGTTAAAGGGTAGTGCGCTGTAAAGGGTTAAACTGAATATCTGGTAAATGTTTTTGGTGTTTATTCTCCTCTTAATATCAAATCATTACGTATTTTACACTCATGAAGTTTGATTATTTACATTTATTTTAAAATACTTCCGTACGTGCTTTTTGGTACCATGATTAAACAAATTCATAAGACAGGTGACACGCAAGCGCGCCCCATCATCGACTGACCCAGATACGAGGGTAAAAGTAATCACATGGTATGTTTATGTTTGCAAAAGCAAAACAACCTTTCAGTTACAGTTAACAGAATATGGTTTATCATTAGGTTAATAAAATGAATATGGGGGGGGGGAAGATAAAATAATTTATTTATCCTTTTTTTTTTGTTATCCTTTTTTCCCTTCATTTTTGTGATAACAACTCCCCCTATATTAATTTTATGAACCTAATGATAAGCCACATTCTTTTAACTGAAACCAAAAGGTTGTTTTGCTTTTGTGAAGATAAACATACTTTTATGATTATTTTTGTGAATTTGTTTAACCCTTGCTTTCCCAAGATCGACGCATTACTGCAGAAAAATTGCTTTTAGGTGCCACTTGGCACGTTTGGTGAAAATCACCAGTACTGTGCCTTTTTGTATCGTTTAGAAGTTGTAACATTCCACTGGTTACATTTGCTATCTTTGACGAAATAGTGCATTTTTTGAATGAGGCAGGCTTAACTAAATTTCAACTTCAAAATGACCCCATTTTGGGAAAGCGAGGGTTAATCATGGCACCAAGAAGCATTGTATGGAAGTATTTTAAAATTAATGTAGATGATCAAACTTTATGCATTTGTAAAATGTGTAATAGCTTCATTTCAAGAGGAGGAAAAAACTTTTAGCACAACCAATATGATGAATCATCTAAAAAAGTATCATCCTATGACCATGGAATCAAAGTTATCAAATGAAAAAATAGTTAGTGATTCTGAGGATGAAGATGAACCACCTTCTAAAGTTAACAAAGTTCAAACTACATTGGAAGAAGTTTTACAAAAGAAGTTGTGGAATATCAATGACCAAAAAGCTCAAAAGGTCCATTATTTAATAGGTGAGATGATAGCTACTGATTTGCATCCGTATTCAATGATATCTGATGTGGGATTTAACAGATTACTGAAACAAATTTGCCCAAACTGCAACATTCCAAGTAGAAAATGGTTTACAGAAAACATCATTCGAGACATCTTTCAAAAAGTTAAAAAGAAAATTGAAACCTGTATAAAAAACATTGACCCTCTCTAACTACTGACATTTGGACCACTTCGACAAGTGGTGCTCCATGTTTAAGTGTAACTGGTCACTGGCTTTCAAAGGAATTTGAACAGCAAAGAGCAGTTCTTAGGATTATTCCTTTTTCAGTGTCTCATACAGGAGAACGTATTGGTACAGAAAGAATTAAACAGTGCTCTTGAAGATTACCATCTATCAAAACAAAAAGTGTTTCTTGTTCTGTGAGATTCTGCAGCAAATATGGTAACAGGACTTAACAATTGTGGTTTTCAGGCTCAATTTTGTTTTATTCATATGTTACAGCTCATAATAAATGAATCAAAACTGCACAAATTTCTGTTAAAAATATTGTTACGATTAGCAGAAATATTGTGAAACATTTTAACCACTCGCCTTTAGCTGTTAGCAAGTTGACAGAAATACAAGAGAAATTTGACTTGAAAAAGCATAAGATGATACAAGATGTATCTATTCGGTGGGACTTAACATATTATATGTTGGAACGAAACCTGAAGCAACAGAAAGCTCTGGTTATTTATGCCGTCGATAATGATATTCCTGTTTTTACCGTCTTATCAATGGGGACTTGTTGAAAAGTTGGTCCAACTTTTAAAACCTTTTCAAGAAATCACATTAGAAGCTAGCGAAAGAAAATCTACAATTTCAGTGATTATACCGACAATTAAAATTTTGCAGTTATTTTTGTCTAAGGCATCAGAAAACAATAATTTTAGTGGACTTTAAACTACAATTACAGAACTTCAATGGTAGCCCCCTTTAATTCCACGTTTAATTATTGTATCTACATTTATAGAGAATTCAAATCTGTTATTAAGTTCAAAAGTTCATTTAAAATTATTCAGGCAACTTTCACACGCATCATTCCTTGAAACTTATCAATCTTGAACAAGCTTTTCTGTAGTAACAAACATCATTTGGATTGGCTGAAATTATTTGTTTTTAATTTACTCTAACAGACACGGGCAAACATCAAACAATAAAACTTGACTTTGGTATTCAGGAAGCCTCAAAAGGTGTAAATATACAAGAAACCAATCGATGAATATTTAGCTTAAAAAAATACATTATTTACCATATGGCTTTGAGGAATTAATTTCAATACCTGAGCAGCCTTCCTTTACATGGTACAATATTATATAATATAGTATATTATAGTAAAGCACTTCCACTAACAAATGAAAAAGAATGTTATGGCTTAAATATTGGCAGCCCTATATATCTTCTGAAAGTTATGTTCACATCACATGGTGCACATAAATATTATCCTATATTCATTCACACACGGCACAACCTGAAATACACTTCCATCAATTTTCAAGTATTGTCGCATTATAATCTAGTTCTTTTGTGTAGCCCTGCAAACGATCAATGAATGATTTCTATACCATATCCTACATGAAACATGTTTTTACACATATAATATATATATATATTCGTTTCATTCGGTTTAGTGCCGTCTATAGATGTTAAACTCTACTTACCTGCAATTTCCTCCATACACGCAATATATCTGAATTCTCTTGGATGTCCCTGTACACGAACCATTTGCTTGATCTCAACGAAAAGCTTCGTGTAGCATCCCTATATGATACACATTTAGAATACCAAGTTTGGACTTTCTGCTGCTATTTGTTCTTGAGATATTCAGATAACAGACAGACACACACAGAGACACCAATCGCTGAAAACACGATTTTCGGATTCAGGGGACCTCAAAACGTGTAAATATAGCAAAAACTCAAATTCAAAAATTTGATTCAAAAACGGTACTTTCTCTACCTTACATGTAAGAGAAAGTGAAAAATGTAATAAATTTCTCCATAGAATTATGCGGGGCTTAGCTACCAGTGTCAGAGAAATCATATAAAGTAATTAGCAAGGTGTAGTTAGCTCGGACCATGTAAGGGCTCATTTCATTAAAATTCCTTTGATTTTTATTTATTTTTCCTTTTTTTTTATTTGTTTTTTTTTTTTTTTAAGCTTGACTTTTTTTTTTGTTAAAACCATAAAAAAAAAAAAAAAAAAATCGATAACTTTGTTTTAAATTATCACATATTTATAGTTCAATCATTCGTTTTAAAGGTATTGACGAGACCTTTCGAAAGAAACCCATCTTGAAAATTTAACCCCACCCAGGGGGGTACTTCCCCCGAGGGGGGGGAAGCAATGCCCCCACATGCACAAAACTTTTTCCTAATTAACTACTACTATTATGAATAATTCATATTAATTTTACAATCACAGGTTAAGAATAACTCATTATGTACATTTATACAAAATTTTGTTCTATACTGCCATGTTAAAAATTTAAAAAAAATACGATCACAGCGCCACCTGTTGCGCGATTGATCCCCAATTTTAATCAGCACCAGTTTATGTCAGGGGCCAACTAAATACCAAGCTTGGTTAAATTTCGTAAAAAAAAAAAAAAAAAAAAAAAAAAAATTGTTAAAAGTATTAAAAAAAAAAATCGATAACTTTGTTTTAAATTATCACATATTTATAGTTTAACCATTCGTTTTAAAGGTATTGACGAGACCTTTCGAAAGATACCCATCTTGAAAATTTACTCCCCTCGAGGGGGGACTTCCGCCCCAGGGGGGGTGGCGAGGCTCCTACACATACAAAAAAAATGTTCCCAGTTGACTATCTCTATTATAAAATATAAATAATTCTTGTAAATTTCATAATGATTTCTAAAAAATAATTCTCTTTATGCACATTTATACAAAATTTTGTCCTATATCACCATGTTAAAAATTTAGAAAAAGCGGGATGGCAACGCAACCTGTTAAACAATTTTTACCAAAAGTCGATAAGCACAAATTTATGTCAAGGTGCAACTGCATACCAATTTGTATGAAATTCTGTGCAGTAGTTCCTGAGATACAGTTGCCACAAAATGTTGTCTCACACACACAGACAGACAGACATTTTCTAAAAATGGTCAAATCGTGTTCTACAGCTCTCAAAACGTGTAAATCCATCAAAAACCCGAAGTCGAAAATTTTTACGAATCCAATACTTTCTTCTATATATAGAAGAAAGTAAAAATTAAAGTGGAAGTTTGAAAAGTTTTTTTTTTTTTTTTTTTTAACATTTTTAACTATTTTTAAAGATTTTAAATGTAACACCCACTATTAGATATTTCAAGTACAATTCAATTTTAAGTATTTTAAGCAAATAAAGAAATACTAAGTTCTCTCAACTGGACCTCCAGTTAGAAGTTATGGCGCCATTCATTTTATCTATTAGACTTCCTTAAATGTTATTGAAAATCAAGCTCTTTATTTATTTAGGAAATTAATTGTATTTCCTGTTGCGTGTATAAAAAGATATTTTTTCCCCTTTAGAAATTAGTTTTAAAAAGTGATTTAAAAATTAAAATTGCGTTTTATATATATAAAATTTTCAACAATATCAATTTTGTGATTAAAGCAATTTTTATCCCATTACCCTACTACCGTAGGTAATGGAAGTATTGTATTTGGTCCAAATTTCGATATCGAGATTAATGGCCATATCACACGGGATCATATATATACTCAACACAACATTATACGCAACATGTTTACTATGCTGAACGAACGAGAAACCGGTCAGCTGTCCGTAGGGTTTCCCCGAATTGATAGCGTGATGTATTCCCTTCTCTAAAGGTATTCCAGGAGAAAATCCTGTTTATTCCTCCTATTGGTCAATTTTGATCAGCACGCTCAACATACTCAGCTTTTTCTAAACGGTTTTGTAAAAGCTGATCATCCGAAAACTTGCTGTCCTTGAACAAAATCAAACTGAGTATGTTGGGTATAATGCTGTGTTTAGTAAAATGCTGAACGAAAGTCTCTCGTGTGATATGGCCATTACACGTTCGTTTTGAGATTCCCTGAGTCCAAAAAAGTGGTTTTTGGCAAGTGGTCAGTGTGTGTGTATGTATGTGAGGAATCTTCTGGCTATTATATCTCCGAAACTAATAAAGATAGAACTACAAAACTTCAGAATTAAGACAGATCTGGTGTACAGATGAATTTTCCAAATTTTGGGGGAAATTGAAAAACCGTAAGTGGGACCGTAAGTCCGTATCTCAAAGACGGCTCCAACGATTTTTTTCAGATTTCCTATATAAACACTCTATTAGATGTCCTTTCGAATGATATAGTTGATTAGTTCAGGGAAATTGATAGGCGTCCTGTATAAATAGCTCAATTTCAGATCTTGCATGCTCGTTTCTTAAAAAACGGCTGTATGGATTTTTTTCAAGCTCGCCATATTAACTCACTTTTATATATACTTTTGTATGTAATTATTGTTTTCCGGTCAACAATTGATTTTTTGTAAAAGTTGGTATCTCAAAAACGGCTCTAACGATTTTCTTGAAAATTGTTATATAAATCCATTTCTTTCTCGTGTATTACGTGGTTATTAGAGGAAAATTAACAGTCTTCCTGCTTAGGTAGGTCATCTTCAAATCTCGGAAATTAGTATTTCAATAAATAACTCTACCATTTTTTTTTTCTCTTATTTTTTACCCCGCTATATGTAAGCTTCCTTTTATATGTCTTTATAAGTTTCTCTTACCGGAAAATGTTTAGGTTTCTACTTCTTTAGGTCACTTTTATGTTTTCTGATCACATTATCTCTCAAAAATGCATATAATACGTATGATAGTGGGTAATGGAAGTCGTGTGGTTGTTTTACACCAGATTTTTTAAAAAGTTTTGCTCTATATATTTTTTCTTTTGATTGAATATTTAACGAAGACTATGACAACGTCCTAACTTTCTGAGACTTTCAGTGAGCTAGAGACCATAAGGTTACCTAAATCAGAATTGCTGTTTGACTTTGAAAAGCATCGCCATATCATCCTTTATCAAATGAATATTTTAAAAAACAGATATAAGCTCAGCAGTACAATAATGCATTAATTTATCAGTATATATATATATGTATTTTTTTTTTTTTTTTTTTTTTTTTTATGTTGCCAAATGCTTTATAAGTACTATGTTCACACAAACTTATTGAAGTGACATCCAAAATTCTGATTAGCAACCATAGATATCTTGTATTACAATAAATAACCTTCTTCTGAGCAAGTTGCTCAAATCATACATCTGGTAGCTTGCTAAATGATGTCTTTAATCAAAATCTCTTTTTTTTTTTTTTTTTACTCTATATCTGACATTACTGTAACTAATAACTCGCTGAAAAAAAAAAAAAAAAAAAAAAAAAAAAAAAATCGTTAAAAGTACAGGAAAAATCTGGCAGCTGGGGTGCCAGTATTTCTCCGTCAAATATACAGCTTAAAAACGTAAAATTGTATCACTGACATATATTTTACATAGGAATTCTGTAAATCAAACAGGTTTTTTGTTAAAAGTACAGTTTTATCCTGTATATTTGACGGAGAAATACTGGCACCCCAGCTGCCAGATTTTTCCTGTACTTTTAACAGTTTTTTTTTTTTTTTTTTTTTTTTTTTTTTTTTTACAGTGCTGGTACTGTGACTAATAAAAGAAAAGTTTCAATATGTCATGTAAAAAATTTACTAAAAAAATTGCTTTCTTGGCTTTGAAAAATTTCCAGAAAAACATAGTAGAAAATTTTCTGCAAAAAATTCACCCCACATCGTTCTCGTAGAAAAATCTTAAGCGGAGGGCATTTCACCCAAGCCTAAATCCTAAACACCAGGCACCAATATTTATTTAAACCATTTATGATGTTGACTTCTTAATTTGCGATGCTTGATTACGAAATTTTTTTGTAGAATTTGTTTCTCTTTCTTTTATTTTACTTTATCAGCATTTTTAAATGATGCATTGGAAGTTCAGTTTGTTATCAGATAGTTAGTAAGATAATGTGCGTTCGCTTCATTTATTTTAAAAACGATAATTTTCAGTACAATAGTATTTTGTTCAATTTGAAAAATAAATTTTATTTCAGAACAATTGATATTGATAAACTTTAATTCCTTATCCTTTTTTGAAACTTCGTTGCAATATCTGTTCTGACTTATCAAACGAAACTAAATGATAGTAAAATCAACCACATTTATAGATAAAGTTAGTATTTTTAAAATTTTGCGTGATGTTATGTTGCTATCGATTGAGGCACCTCAGAGTTATGATATTTTTCTTCGTTTAATTTTATAAGGTAAGCAAAATCTTTTTTACAAAATGCATTACATTGTCCGGTTTAAAAAATTTCCACAATTACATATACAATGAAAATGTCAGATAATAAATTTAAAAAATCTGAAGTGTCTCCACGCGACTTTCCGAACATTAAGTAATTAATGGTTGTATAAATAAATTAAAGTAAGACAAGTCGTTAAATAAACAAAAGTGAAAAATAAAATAAGGTGTTTGAGTATTTTCCACCATTGTTTAATTTTATGCTATTCCACTTCAAATAATTTGAGCCCATAGATCCTAATCATATAGAAATTTTCGTTGTGACCCTGAAAAAATCTATAAAAGCTAGATTCACCAAAATCTATACAATTCGTGCGACGGTGATCTATACCAGGGGTGGCCAACCCACGGCCTTGTAGTTTTCTACGGCCCGCGAGGAGACTAACAATATTTAATATTTGACAACTTCGGTTAACAGATTAAAAATTAATAATTCACTCCATACTTTTCGAAGCGGAAATACCTTTAAACGATTATATAGCTAAAGAATTACACTATTGTAATGAAATGAGGAGCATTCCGGATAAGAATGAGAAACTTTGATATTTGATAATAATAAAGTTACAGATCAAATTTAATTTAAATTTACATCAGAATATTATTCAATAAGTTCTTTTTCGTTATCTACTCCTAAATAACTGTGTAAACTCCTTTTAAGCCTAGAACGAATATTTCATCTAGCTCTCCACATGTATATTTGTACCGTTTCTTTATAAATTGAATTAAATAATTTAAGGTAAATTTTCTTGAACTCAGGCAAATTTTAGTCTCCTTTTTACTTCCTTATACAAAGTATAAGAACACAAAGACCCTAGTTAGCTGCAAGCTTCTATCACAAATATATACACGGGCCACGGGGCATTTCCGGCCTATCTTCATCGGTTTAAGAGAAAGAAGAGCCCGGATTGCACCTGTGGCGAGCTAGGAACATCCTTACATTACTTACTACTAGCCTGTCCGCTAACGGAAAACCTCCATCTGGCCCAAATCACACAGGCCAATGAACAACTCTGGTATAAACAACTAGCCAACAACAAACATGTACAGAACAAGGCAAAACACAGTCAGTTGGATCAAAAGCAACATAGACGACATTTCACAGTGAACAAAAGCCAACAACCCTCGAGCAGCAGGAACCAGCCAAGTACTGTTAAAACCCGAACAAGAGGACCTGGCAGATTTTTATTTACTAGATCAAGGGACTTTTTGTTTGTTTTTGGTCATGATCGTGGTCCATGGAGTTAAAGCGGCGAGTACCTATACAGTCTGAGCCCCGATAAAAATAAAAATGTAAAAAGAGAAAATCTTGAAATAAAAAGTTTTTTTTTTTTTTTTTTAAGTATAAAAATGGAAAAAAAAAGATTATAAAAAATAAAATGTAAAATAATAATAATAATAATAATAATGCAAAAAAAAAAATATGTAAACGGTTTTTGGCTTATAAGCCCGTAAGTCCGCGCCACGCCCATGACTGTGCATGAATGTTTTTTTTTTTTTTTTTTCCTAATTATTTATTTTATTATTATTATTATTTCCATTAGTGTATGAATGGCGTGGTCAAAAAGTAACCATGTTGACTTTTACCTTTGCAGAATAGTTCTTTTATAAAATGTAGGATGGCTAACAAGTTCCTTGACGCAGTCGGTGATCAGAAAGCAACCATAATGACAATTTCTTCAGCAGGTTTATTCTCAAAACGTTCAGGTCCGATGGACCTAACTATTGTTAGTCCATACTTAGTGATTCCATCACAAAGAATAATTCCTAGCTAACCTATTCTTTTTGGTACTCATCTAGTTCTGATCACAATCAATAACTTCTCTTAATGTTACAGGTTTGAATGCGTGTCAAAAAGCAACCATAATGTTAATTACCTTTACCGGATTTATACAGTATTATCAAGAGTGCAGGACATAACAGGTCGCACAGCATACAAATCCCGGCAACTTAGTCTTTTTGGTACTCATCTAGTTTTGACACGCACTTCTTTTCTCAATTGTAAGGGTAATACTTTCCTTGTTAAGCCTTGAACTATTTCCTGTCACTTTTCTTTTTGGTACTCATCAAGTTTTGACCCGCACCAATTTTAATTTAATTACTTACTTACTTTAATTTATTTATTTATTAAATTTATTTTTTTATTATTATTTAATTTTACTTAAATTTATTTTATTTATTTAATTTCCTTTTTTTTTTTTTTTTTTTTTTTTTTTACGAGGGTGTGGCGGTATCTGGTCCTCGTTAATCTATGCTGCACTGTCAAGTGCTCAGTGGGGTCGTTTAACAGTCATCGGGCTACCAACGCGGGGTACCATCCCCCCGTGGTGGATCAAAATTGCGATGGTCCCTCTTTCTCTTCTCCATTCGGCCTCCCTGCGCATAGTAATTTCCCTCCCAATTAGGAGTATTTAGGCCTGCCACTTCAAAAACTTCTAAATTTTCGCTATGCGCCCTATATATAATCTCATTGTTCCTTACTCGTTCAGTTTGTCTTTCTCAATTCTTAAGTGTTGTCCCCTTCCCCTTTTCAAATGGCCTCCTCTTTCGGTTTTAATTATTATGTGCACTACTAACTTTAGCGGCTCCCCCAGCGGTTTTTTTTTTTTTTTTTTTTTTTTTTTTTTTTCTCCCTCCCTGCCTAAATTCAAAATTGTTTTAATTTTGTTGAATTCCGGTTATTTCGACTCTCAGCTAGTAAGTGCACTTATTCCAAATTCCTTAACATCCTGGAGCGTGTCTGTGCGTTTCCACCGTGGCTATCTTGGAGAGTCATCTATCACCGTGGCTATCTTGTGGTGTAAAAATCGAGCTATATGTCCAAAGCAGAAGTCGAACCCTGCAATTCTGAGCTTTGGCGTTCTAGTTACATTGCTGCCCAGCAGCTTCCATGCGGTGATCTGGCAATTTATTCGCTCCGGCGGGCGGAATCCAACCCGTTAAGCTTGGCCGAGCCCAGGCAGGCAGGGGCCGTCCAAAGGTTTCAAAGGAAGTATTGTAATCCCGATTTGCGAAATAGGTTTTATATCTCGCATAGCTCAATAACGAATCATCGTAAAATGTTGCAAATTTATATGTGTGACTGTCATGATGTCTAATTGTACACCTGCAAATTTCGTCTTAACACGAGATCTCGTTTCAAAGAGATATCAGCGTATTTACACGATTTTTCGTGACGTCTGTATATGTGTGTGTGTATCTGGCATAACTCGAAAACGGTTGGACGTAGGACGTTGTAAATTGGTATATAAGTTTGTTATAACATCTAGCTGTGCCCTCTTTTTTTGGTATTTTTGTGACTTTCCGTTTCGGAGATATTTAAGAAAATTGTATTCATAATGGCAAATATACAAAGGTTTTGGCCATTGTATATGACCTACCATCATAGAGATTTCAAAATAAGCTAATGATAGAGCCCGTAGTGATATTATTATGAAAGTTGTTGACACTTTTGCATTTAGAAAATAATTTGTAAAGACATAAGCAGATTCTAGTCGACGAATGCATTTCATTTAATGAATATTCAACCCGTAAATAGAGCCCGTAATGATATTTTTATGAAAGTTGTCCACATTTTTGCATGTAGAAAGTAATTCTTAAAGACATAAACAGGTTCTAGTCGATGAATGCACTTTAATGAATATTTAGCACGTAATGAGGTAATGATACTGTTATGAAAGTTGCCGACATTTTCGAGTGTAGAAAGTAATTCTTAATGTATAAGCAGGTTCTAGTCGACGAATGTACTTTATTTTGTTTTAGTCTTGTTTGTCATTTAAAGAATTTTCGAAGAATTTAGTTCAGCGCTATAAACCAATGAATCTTTCCGGAAAATTCCAGAGTTCTGCTCTTATTGAAGTTAGAGCTTTCAAAATTTAGTAACCCTAAACTACAAATTTTCGCCATATTTCGTCGCAAAATAGCAAAAATCGATGCCAAGACCAAAATTAGCGTTGGCTACAAACTTGGCGACTTGGCGAGATTAGCTATCAAATTTGGCGGAAAATATTGTTTCAGTATAGCCAGAATTAGTAAATACTTTCTCAATATTAACTGAATTAAATGTTTCGGTACAATGTATCATTTTTCACCTCTAATATTCGACAAAGAGAACAAAAGTAGGCCATCTATACTCGAAGGATTTTCATTAAACTGAGCAATGTATTTGCCAATGAGAGATTCTGTAATAAGCCATTCCTGAAAAAACTAATATATTTTTTTGGTTAGAGTAAAAGTTTTTCAGTGTTTTGTTTTTCGTGGTTAGAACCTGTCTGTTTATTTACGAATCAGTTACCTCAAGCAAAAATGTCAATGTTTCATAACAATATGTACATTCCAATGGCTGTACAATGAAGTCATGTGGTGTCCACATCAGAGTTTTTTCCCTGGAGTACTTTCTTTTAATAATGCCCCAAAATCTGTCATTACCCCTCGTTTAAGGTACGTTGAAGGCATTATCTAATTTAGACACAAATTTAATTTTCTCGGTGTTGAGATAGTCAACGTCTTTCGTAAATACCTGGTAGCAAGGTTCCGCCAAAACAAAATATACGTTTATTTTGATGATATTAGTATTTGATGAAAAGAATCAAAACCTTTTTAACCTACTGATTTAAAAAAACAGAACCATTTACTATTCCCTGAAAAAAAGTCTGGTTTAGAAAAAATACCGTTTTCGTTAATGGCATACCACACCATTAATTTTCTTGGGAATTTTTCCTTAGGTTTTGTCCTGAATTGCATAACGACAAAGTTAGGGATTGTAGCATGATAAAATATAATACCACCACAGAGATTTGGGTCAAACACAAAGTATGACTCATCATCTATGACAAGTCTCTGTCCTTCTCGAGATGGAATCATTTCTTGCAAATTTTAAAGCAATTTCTCTTTGCTCAAAGTTTTTGCCCATATTTATATTTTGGAGCTATTTTTTCGGATAAGATCTTAATCCCAAATCTTTCTTATCTGGGTAAACAGTTGATTTAGATCCAACAACTCATTTTTATTCACTTTTCGAGCAACTTGGCGGATATGGGCTGTAGATGCACCTTACATGTAGATGCTGTAGATGTGGACAACTTTCATGTGTGATGTGCACCTTACACATGTGTGATGCTGCACCTTACATGTAGATGATGTGATTTACATGTAGATGCACCTTAAGCCAAATTAGTGCCTATCAACTTTTGGTGCCAACCGCTCAACAGGTAGCGCTGCTATACAGCGATTTCCACAATTTAAGTTGAAGCTATATCTCAGGTTCTATTGCGTATAATCAATCAAAACTTGATATAAGAGAAGGCCATTATGAGACATTATGCTGATTCAATTTGGATGCTTATGGACCGACAGGTGGCGCTGCTATACAACGTTTTCTGCTATTTAAGGGAAAGCTATATCTCAGGAACTGCACAATGCTGCACAGAATATTCTCAGAATACTGAACAGAATTGCATATAAATTTAAATTTTGATCCACCTTAACCTAAATGAGTGTCTGCCAACGTTTGGTGTCAACCGCTCCTCAGATGGCGCTGCTATACAGCGATTTTCGCAATTTAAGGAAAGGCTATATCTCAGGTTCTAATGCATATCATCAAACAAAACGTGATGTATGTGAAGGCCATTATGAGACATTATGCTGATTCAATTTGGATACTTATCGGTCAATAGGTGGCGCTGCTATACTGCTAATTTCCTCGATAACGGGAAAACTATATATCAACTTCTATAACTGTACGAAACTTGACATGTGAGATAACTATTATAAAAATGCATTTTTTAAGTTATCATTTATAGACAATAAAACTGTCTTTCTTTGGATATTTAGTGTCAGTTTTCTCTAAGATGAAAATTAATTATTTGCACTTAGTGAATGTGTATAGGAAAATATAGAAGAAAGTCTTGTGGTGGCCACAACATAATAGTTTTTATTTTATTTTTATTTTTTTAATGATATGTGTTATTCAAATTCATTATTGAATATTCCCTATTTAAAATGGCTCTAATAAAACCTGTGCCACTGGTTTGTGTACAAACATCCAAAAAATGCCAATGCATATTGCACTTTAGGGGAGACATTTTTATAAATCACATTTAAATAACTTCATCAAAAAAATCATTAAAAAAATTCTCATTTATTGTTCACATGCTAAGAAAATGTTTTGTGTAAACTATAATATGCTTAATCTCCAGATTTACAGGGCTACGCAAAAACGTTTCGATACATTAAGTTGTACAAATAGGAAATAAAGAGCAGCATTTCTGTTTGTTTCAAGCATTTTTAACACTTTCCAACAATGTTTCAGAGTGATTATGATTTCAGTTTGTCTAATGTCTGTCTTTCTCTCTGTCCATTGTGTGATAATATAGACAAAGAACTTACAATGTTATACGATACAATGAGTTCGTACAGTTGGAAAGTGTTGATAATCAGTGTGTACCTCATGATTTTTCGTTTTTGTTTTAGTTTTAAAAGGTGTAATGTTTAATTATATTTTCAAAAACTTCAATAAAATCATAAAATAGCAATAATGTACGTTTTTGTATCACTACTTTGATTCATTAAACTTTATATGATTATAGATCACCGTTCTCTCAGGTGACGTGCCCTTAGTGACCGTACCCTTGGCGGAACGTGCCCTTAGCGGAATGGGGTCGAAAGGAAGAAGGAAGAATAGAAGAAGCCGTGCCCTTAGCGGAAATAAGAAGGTATGTTCATCTCGAACTGATATATGTTCATTATCGAGTGTTCTCTATGGAAAATGGAGTAAATATTGTTATTGGTTTATGTATAGGAATTGCCGAAAGTATTGCAAAGCATTTCATTCTATGAGAGGTACTTCTACAAACCAAATTTTAATAACTTAGCACATGCGTGTGTGTGGGAAAAAATTTTGTGGTAACTGTATCTCCGGAACTACTGTTCAGAATTGCATAAAAATTTACATGTAGATGCACCTTGAGCTATATTAGTGCCTGTCAACTTTTGATGCCAACCGCTCAACAGGTGGCTCTGATATACAGCGATTTCCACAATTTAAGGGGAAGCTACATCTCGGGTGCTATTGTGTATAATCAATCAAAACTTGATATAAGAGAAGAGAAGGCCATTGTGAGACATTATGCTGATTCATTTTGAATGCTTATGGACTGACAGGTTGCGCTGCTATACAGATATTTCTGCAATTTAAGGGAAAGCTATATCTCAGGAACTACTGCATAGAATTGCATATAAATTTATATATTGATGCACTCTAACCTAAATGAGTGTCTATAAACTTTTAGTGTCAACCACTCAAGAGGTGGCGATGCTATACAGCGATTTCCGCAATTTAAGGGGAGGCTATATCTCAGGTTCTATTGCGAATAATGAAACTAAACGTGATATATATGAAGGCCATTATGAGACGTTATGCTGATTCAATGTGGATGCTTATCGGCCTATAGGTGGCTCTGCTATACTGAAAATTTCCTCGATAACGAGAAAGTTATATCTCAACTTCAATGGCATATAACTGTACGAAACTTGATATGTGAGATAACTATTATAAAAATGCATTTTTTAAGATGAAAATAAATCTGTCTTTATTTGGATATTTAGTGTTAGTTTTCTCCAAGATAAAAATTGATTATTTGCACTTACAAGGAAACATTCAAAAGGTGTCATCTTCAAAAAATATTGAAAAAAATATGTGTGATTCTACTCTTCATAAAACACCAGGAAGTGAAAAAATTATCGCCTGAAATGAATTACAGCGACCACAAAAAATTATCAAATTTAAGCATATTTGGCGATTTAGAGCTGTTAGGCTTTCAGTTCGTTAGCACCGAGCAGGACCGTGTTTTGTTTCTCCACCAAGTATTCAAAACCAATCGCCTGACAATGTGAAATCGCCTTTTGAATGTTTCCTTGTTAGAGAATTTGTATAGGAAAATATAAAACAAACTCTTGTGGTGGCCACAACATACTAGTTTTTTTTTATCTGTATCTTTTTTTTTAATTTAATTATTTATTTTTAATGATATGTGTTATTCAAATTCATTATTGATTATTTTTTTCTTAAAATGGCTCTAATAGAACCTATGCCACTGGTTTGTGCACAGGGACATCCAAAAAATGACAATTCCTTGCGCTTTAGGGGAGACATTTTTATAAATCACATTTAAATAACTTCATCAAAAAATCATAAAAAAATTTCGAATTTATTGTTTATATGCTAAGAAAATGTTTTGTATAAACTATAATATGCTTAACCTCCAGATTTACAGGGCTACGCAAAAATGTTTCGATACATTAAAGGGTGCAAATAAGAAATTAAGAGCAGTATATCTGTTTGTGTAAAGCATTTTTAACACTTTCCAACAATGTTTCAGAGTGACTATGAATTCAATTAGTCTATATCTCTGTCTTTTTGTCTGTCCATTGTATGATATTATAGACAAAGAACATAGCATGTTATACGATACAACGAATACGTACAGTTGGAAAGTGTTGATAATCAATGTGTACCTCATGATTTTTCATTTTTGTTTTAGTTTTAAAAGGTGTAATGCTTAATGATATTTTCAAAAACTTAAATAAAATCATAAAATGGCAATAATGTATGCATTCGTATGGAGTACTGTGATTCATTAAACTTGATATGGTTACAGATCACCGTTCCCTCAAATAACGGATATTCTACAGTACGCATACCTATTTTTGCGACAGGTTACTTCTGAAGTAAAATATAGCCAGTGCTAAATGTGGATAAAGTGTAGAGGAAAACTGAAGAGCTCATTTTTTATTTATTAACTTATTTTTAAATTTATTATACAATTCCGCTAAAGGCACGTATGCTAAAAGCACGCCACCGAGGGGAGATAACATTTCCGCTAAGGGCACGGGTTTCTAGATTTCCGCTAAGGGCACGGCCCCTTCTCTCAAATAACGGATATTCTACAGTATGCATACCTATTTTTGCGACAGGTTACTTCTGAAGCAAAATATAGTCAGTGCTAAATGTGGATAAAGTGTGGAGGAAAATTGAAGAGTTCATTTTTTTATTTATTAATTTATTTTTAAATTTATTATACATTTCCGTTAAAGGCACGTATGCTAAAAGCACTGCACCGAGGGTGGATAACATTTCCGCTAAGGACACGGGTTTATAGATTTCCACTAAGGGCACTGTCGCTAAGGGCACGGCCCCATTTTATTAATTTCACCACTATCTTATCGTTTCGACAAAAATTAATTGGAATTGGTCCATGTTAGAGAAATATTATATAGATTTTTTTTTTTTTTTTTTTTTTTAGCATGCGTGAAAGATAGAAAATTTTTATGACATAGGTTAAAAGCCAGATATATTAGGCAACTGTATAATAAAACCACTAAGTGTGCACCGCAAAAATGAATGAACGACTGATGTAGCAATTTCACGATTTGCCGGTGGCCAGTACGAGGACAGTTGTAGCGGAACTTAGTGTTTCGCACATGTAAGTATGGAGAATTGTGCAGAGTGAACCAGGAGCGTAGCAATTCAAAAATCATAGAAGATGCTCAAAAAATTTCATTTTAAAAATGGCTCAAAATTATTTATAAGAAAAATTTATTAATGTTAATTAATATTCACATATGTTATAAGTGAATATGTGAATATATATTGTGGCGACTTCTTTTCCGCACCTGGTTCTTTTCTTCCACTAAATTCATATCGAGACACATTAAGACACTGATCACGCTTGGTTTACTTTTAAAGATTTTACTTTTACTTACGGCACAAACATAAAATACATAACGAACACATAAATTAACATCAAATAAAGTATTTTCTAAAAAACATATAGAATGGAACGCTAGTCCATCTTGATTCACATACGCACACACTGTTGACACACTTTCGCACCAAACTTTTCAGTTCTTGTTTTGGGATAATCTCGAAATCAGAGGTGCGGCGTTCACACCTTCCCTCCAGTTTCACTTGAGGGACAATGGCCTTCACAGTGAAACTACTAACAAAAATTTGTGGATAATTTATATAACTGTCCATGAAAGTCTAATTGTCCTTTTAAATTCTTAATTATTGTTTCATCTTTAAATAAATGTTCATGAAAGTCTAATTGTCCTTTTAAATTCTTAATTATTGTCTCATCTTTGACCTAATATGCAATATTCCATCAAGAGCAATAACATTTATATTTCACTTAAAATTTAAATATTTTCTATGGTATAAAATAAGTAACATTTAAACACATAATAGAAATAAAATATATATATATATATAATATATATATGAATAAATATTTATCCTGACATGGATTTTCTTATGCACTTTAAATAATCTTAATGAATTAATATACTTGAATATAAGAAACAAAATAAACACACACACATATATATATATATGTAATAACAAATACAATATTAAACTAACTTATGACTTTATTCATGAATGCGTGATAAAGCATCTGCAATAGTATTACTGCTTCCTGGCTTATGAGCAATAGTCACTTGATAGCGAGATAGAGCCAATGCCCATCTTTGTAATCTGGCGTTCTTAGGAACTGTTTCTGTCAAATATTTTAAAGGGTTATGGTCCGTGTGTAAGATAATAGTGGTTCCATAAGTCCACATTTCGAATTTACCTAATGCCCATATTACAGCATAAGCTTCCCTTTCAATAGTGCTCCACTTTGATTGAGCAGGGGTCAGTTTTTGGCTTGCGAAAGTTATAGGTTTCAGTTTATTCTGCTCATCTCTCTGCATTAGACAGGCTCCAATTCCGGTCACTGAAGCATCAGTATCGATTTCAAAAGGTTTCGACATATCAGGTGTATACAGGGATGTTATAGAGCACAAACCATTCTTTAACGAATTAAATGCGCTTTCGGCTTCTTCTGACCATGGAAGGTCGTTTGGCACAGTTTTTCGAGTTAAGTCCGTTAAAGGTTTTGCTATATTGGCATACCGAGGCACATAGTCTCTGTAATAGTTAAATAATCCTAGGAGTGACTTCAATGTTTTCTTAGTTTTAGGGGCTTTCAAATCTTTAATAACTGATATCTTGTCCGGATCTGGGCCGTGCTCTCCTGAGCCTACGACATGTCCTAAATATTTTACTTTCGACATCGCAAACGAGCATTTCTTTAAATTTGCCGAAAAATTCAATTTTTTCAGAGTTTCTAAAATGGATTTAATATGATTAAGATGATCTTCCCAGGTTGAAGAAAATATGATAATATCATCAAGAAAACTTTCGGCGTAGTCACTATGAGGTCGTAATACTTGATTCATTATTCTTTGGAATGTTGCTGGTGCTCCAGATAACCCAAATGGCATCACCTTCCACTGATACTGACCCTTTGGAGATACAAAACTGGTTAATTCTCGGCTTTGCTCTGCTATGGGTATTTCCCAATATCCCTTAAGGATATCTAAAGTTGTCAAGTAACGAGCTCCACCAGCTTTAAATCTAAGATTTTCTGAATTCTGCATAGGAAACGGTGGAATTTTACTAACTGAGTTCAGCTCTCTGTAGTCCACGCAAAGTCGGACAGTTCCATCTTTCTTGGCTACACATACCAATGGATATGCTATTTCTGCTGAAGAGGGTTCTATCAGGTCTTTTTCCAATAATTCTGCTATCTGTTTTTCTATATTAGATCTTAATGTTTCTGGAACTTTATAAAGATGAGGTTGTTTCCTCTCTACTCCAGACTTTAACTGGATAACATGTGGAGGAACTTTGGCTTTCTTTAATTCCCCATCAAATATTGTTAGATATTCTTTAATCAGATTCAACAGCTGTTTATGTTGCTTTGCTGATATCGAATTTGATTTTATACCAGCTTTTAGTTCTTCATCCGTTACTTGCCGTGATTCTACGGGCGCATGTTGTATATCTCCAAACTCTTCATCTGTTTCGTAAATAATTCCTACCGCTCTGACAGGTTGAATATATTTACGCAATTTAATTTGATGAAGATGTCGAACACTTCCATCAGGTAGTTTGACATAAAAAGAATGTGGAGACTTCTTTTCTACTATTTCTCCTGGTCCTTTCCATTTTGAACAAAGACGATTTGTTGAATCAGGGATTAACACTACAACTTCATCCCCAACAGAAAATTCGGTATCTTTTGACCGTAAATTATGATAATGTACATATTTCTGCTGCTGTTCTTGAGCTACGCTATTCGCATACTGTGCCGCGTCTTCTAAACGTTTCCGGAGTTTCAACAGGTAGTCAGCTACAGATTCTCCAATCCCTTGAGGAAGTACGACTTCATCTTCCCAACTTGCTTTGAGGATGGCTAGAGGTCCTACAGGTGGTCGCCCATGAACTAGTAGGAATGGAGCAACACCCGTTGTAGCGTTAGGCACTTCTCTGTATGCCCATAACAAGAATGGCAACTGTTTATCCCAGCCTCGACCTTGTGAATTAATTGCATGATGTAGCATGGATTTCATAGTTCCTATCCATCTTTCAACTAAACCATTCGATTGTGGATAACCTGGAGTGGAAAATTTAGGAACACATCCTAATCGTTTTAAAAACTCTTTTGTCAGCTGTGCGGCAAAATTTCTTCCGTTATCCATTGCAATTACTCGAGGAATTCCAGTTCGTACAAATATTTCTATAAATGCATCACAGGCTGCCTTTGCTGTTAAAGACTTCAGAGGTATTGCTTCCGGCCAACGACTATGCTGGTCCATAACGCACAGTACATACTGATGGCCACGTGATGACTTTGGCTCTATTGGGCCTAAAATATCGGCATTAACCACTTGAAATGGGAGTTCTGGTCTTCCAACAGCTTCGATAGGTGTTCTATCGTTTACTTTTTCTTTCCTGCGCATTTGACAATCATGACACGAAGCACATAATTGTTTAACTTCTTCTGGCATTCCTTCCCACCAGAAAGACATTGCAATTCTGTCTCTGGTCTTCTTAGCTGCCAGATGTCCACCAGTAGGAGTTTCATGAGCTAATTTCAAAATGTCCTTTCTTCTGCTTGCCGGTACGACCAATTGAATATATTTCTGTCCGCCTACTTTACCCATATGATATAATAAACCTCTTTCAATCCAGTAACCATTTTTATGTTGCCTAGCTTCTTCGAAGCACCTTTTCAATGTAGGACAAGCTAACTGCTCATCCCTAAACACTTGTGCTTGTGGAACAGGGATATTTTTATTTCTTTCATCCTTACTATCGGTTTCGGTCAATGTCTGTTTAACTACTGAGTTATTAAAGACTTTGGTTTCTGGATGATGCGACTCGCTGTTGTTTAGCTTTGCCTTTCGAATAGTCTCGTGACTTTCTCCCTCCGTACAGAACATACACTTTTCATTATCTTCTGTGAGTGGAGTACTAATTGCCTCATCCCCAAGATAATTGTCGTTTGAATTATTCTCAGGTACACTGAACAAGGGTTGTTCACCGACTTCATTTATTGTGATTACTTCAACCTCTTCTTCTGAAGAATAGTTTCCGGGAGACCTTCCCTCCACTTTGAACAAGGACGGTTCATTGTTTTCTTCCACTGGGGTGATATTAACCTCAACCCCTGAATTTCCAGGATTTCTTCCTTTCACATGGAACAAGGATTGTTCATCGACTTCTTTCTTCGGGATATTCACTTTATCCCCTAAAGAAATGTTTTCGGGAGACCTTCCCTCCACACTGAACAAGGATTGTTCATTAGCTTCTTTTACTGAAGTGATTCCGGTATCATCTCCCAAATAAGAACGCTTTTGTTCCTTCAACCATTCATATACCCTGGGAGTGATTAAAGCTTCCTCATGCAGCCCTTCTACTACTGCAGCATGCACTTGAACATATGGAATGATTTCTTCATCTGTATGAAGACTTAGCGGAACTGACACAAGCTGTGCTTCCACTGGATTACCTATAGCAGGTCTCAAAAGAATTTTCCCACTTGACTGTAAGTGTTCCTCAGGTACAACTGATTTTCGTAGTACGGTGATTTCTGCACCACCGTCCACGATGCCTTGAAATTTTTGGCCTCCGATTCCTAAATCCACTTTCAGAAGCTCGCCATCTTTCTCGTTGACTGGAAATTCCCACTCGAAACAAGCGCTATTTAGATTAACACTGACCTTATTAAGGCCCTTACTTTCTTGACTCTTTTTGTTTGTTTTCACGTAAGATGTACTTGCTGAATTCAATTTGAGGCAGGATTTTTTCATATGGCCTTCCTTTCCACACAAATAGCAGGAGAATTTCGGACGAATGTCTCTTTGTTCTTGCTGTGGCTTAGTAAAAACCCTTTTCTCATCTCTATTGTTATTTCCGAAATTCGCCCCTTTGGATGGAAGATTCCAATTTTCTTTATGAGAAATTTCTTTCGGTTTTTTATTGAAAGTCATTTTGACATTTTCATAATCATCTAATTTACTGGAAATAACATCAGATGACTTAAACAATGACCATTCATCAATGAAATGTTCTTTAATTTCTGGAGGTACTTTCCTTTTAATTTGATCTGTAATAATCAAATCATATAATTCTTCAAATGTGTTAACTTCTAATCCCCGAATCCATTCAGTAAAATAGTTTTTCAACTCGTAAGCAAAATCTCTCCATGTGATATCAGCTTTTTTAGTATGCTTAATGAAAAGTTGTCGAAATCTTTCAGGAGTGAGTTTATATCTCTTTAACAATAACTCTTTTACTTTTCCGTAATCATTCGTGATTTCTTCGTCTTCCCGAGCTATAACTTCCGCGATTTCGTATGGCAATAGCCCAATGAGATGAGAAACCCAATCATCTCTTTTAATTTCGGCACGTTTTGCCTGCCGCTCAAAAAGAACTAAATACAGACTAATTTCGCATGTTTTAGGATCAAATTTTTGTAAGATGTTATGTAATTTTACGCGCGTTTTCTCAGAAGTTTCATTTGTAATTCCTTTCTTCTCAAGTTCTATTCTTGCATTTTCCAAACGCATTTTTTCCAATTCTATTTCTTCTCTTCTTATGCGTTCCTCCATCTCTTCTTTTCTCTTACGTTCCTCTATTTCTTCCCTTCTTATGCGTTCCTCCATCTCTTCTTTCCTCTTCCGTGCTTCAAGTACGTTCGCTAATGTTTCTTTAACAAATTCTTCATCGTAATTCTTTGAAGCCAAAATAGCATCTCTTAACTCATATAACTTTAAATGTTGAGCTCCTTCCACTCCAAGCTCAGTAGCAACTTCTTGCAAATCTTTTTTATTCCCTTTACCCAAAAATGCCATCTTCGGATGGATGAAATCAAATCAAGTTCAAATTTTCCGTGAATAAAATAAATTTTCTTATATTTATAATCACAAACCCAATTGTTTTCGTTCCTAAGAACACCAGATTTGACATTTTAGTTTTTATCGTAAAAACATTTTCCCCCAAATTAAATAAAATAATCATTAAGTCGGAATGCATACATAAAAGGAGAAAAAAAAATAACATGTATCGAAATAACAAATTAAAAAAAAAATGTTTACACAATCAACTCTTTCATTAAATAAATCAGAATATACTTTATTACATAACCAGCTTTCAATAAATTAGAAATAATGTTGCTATAGCAACCTTTAATCAAACTTACTTTTAAACAGAAAAGAAAACAATTTCCGATTCATTCCTCAAAGTAAAAGAAAATAAACAAAACCGGACGTTCACAAGAATAATTCACTAGTTTTTTACTTTCCGAACACTATAGTGAGGAAAGTATTGTAATCATGTCAAAAATCCGAATTTGAGATTTTGATGTTTCTATACGTTTCGAGGTCCAATGAGTCCGTTTTCACTATTTTTGCGATGATGTATGTATGTGTGTGTGTATGTATGTGTGTATGTATGTGTGTATGTATGTGTGTATGTATGTGTGTATGTCTGTGAGTGAACACGCTAGCGTCTAAACGCTTTGTTCGAATAACCTGAAAGTTGGTACGTATATTGTAAGTCACCATAGTACGAACCCTATAGATTTTGGTGAATCTAGCTCTAATAGTTTTTTTACAGAGACACAAAGAAAAATTCCTTATCATTATGGCCTATGGGAGCAAAATCTTAAAAGTGCGATAGCATCTAAACGCCTTATTCAATTGAGCAAAAAATTTATATACACATTGCAGATCACAAATACTCAATCTGTATAGATTTTGGGGAATCTAGCACTTATAGTTTTTTTACAGGGACACAAAGAAAAACTTTATCATTATGCCTATGGGGCCAAATTTTTAAAAGTGTGATAGCGTCTAAACGCCTTATTAATCAGAGCAAAAAATTTGCACACATGTTATAGGTCACAGTTGCACCAACTGTATAGATTTTGGTGAATCTAGCACTTACAGCTTTTTTACAGGGACACAAAGAAAAATTCTTTATCATTATGGCCTATGGGACAAAATTTTTAAAAGTACGATAGCATCTAAACGCCTTATTCAATTGAGCTGAAAATTTATATGAGTATTATAAATCACTGTCGCACTAACTATAAGCATTTTGGTGAATCTAGCATTTATAGGATTTTACAGGGACAGAGCGAAAAATTCTTTATCATTATGATCTATGGGCTCAAAGTTCAGTAGCGTTAAATAAAACATCGTATAATATATGGAAAAAAAATACTCAAACACTCTATTATGGTTTTCTCTATTTTGTTTGTTTAACAACTCCCCTTTCTTTACTTTATCTACAAAACTGTTAATTACTCAATGTTCGGAAAGTCGAGTGGAGTCACTCCAAATTTTTTTTTTTTTTTTACTGAGATATTTCATTAATATTCCAATAATAATAAAGATAAATAAATATAAATCATTATCAGCGTCTAACAAATAAACAATCATTCAATAAAACAGAACAAATAAATCAAAACAGAACTTGTTTTTTTTTTTTTTCCTATCTGCTTTAATGAAATCTTATTTATTCTAAATCACGTGATGAATAAAAAGAACACACAGAAATTAACAACAATGATCTTGAATAGCATAAAAATATATTCTTTTCAACATTCTTTTTACCATTTTCCGGCTTTTTAAATACAAATAAACAAATATATTTCTATTTTTCATTTTTCAAACACTAGAATTATTATTATTTCAACATTACGAAATATTTAATTTCCCTTTACCTATTCTTTACCTTGTTGGAATACAAAATCGGAACAAAATATCTAAATGCTTAATCCTAATTAATTATTTAACATAAACTTATACAAAATATGACTCTTGATGGAACATTAAAAAAAAAACATACCCTTTTTTTTTTCATCACTATCATGAAATAATCCGTACGTGCACTAGCTATTTCACATATATGCTTGTCGACTGGGCCAATTGTGGCGACTTCTTTTCCGCACCTGGTTCTTTTCTTCCACTAAATTCATATCGAGACACATTAAGACACTGATCACGCTTGGTTTACTTTTAAAGATTTTACTTTTACTTACGGCACAAACATAAAATACATAACGAACACATAAATTAACATCAAATAAAGTATTTTCTAAAAAACATATAGAATGGAACGCTAGTCTATCTTGATTCACATACGCACACACTGTTGCCACACTTTCGCACCAAACTTTTCAGTTCTTGTTTTAGGATAATCTCGAAATCAGAGGTGCGGCGTTCACATATGAGGAGCAAACATTCAAACCGTGTTTTCTCCAAAAATAAAAAAAAATGAGTTAGTGATTTTTCTGTGAACTCAACATTAAATATCACAAAATTATACTATTATTTTAAACCAAAAAAATTTTTATCACATTATGAACGCTCTTAGAAAGTTGGGGTTTCAATCAAACAGTGTTTCCTCCAGAGCCTGTTTTCAGTCAAACTGTGATTTCTCCAGCCGACCAGTCAGGACTGTTCTTTTTGGTCGCGTGACTCGTACATGTACCAGCTTTTTATGTTTGTTTATTTCGTTAGTTCTATCTTGTTTTCTTCTTTTTAGTGGAGTTTTTCTTTTTTTTTTCAAATGGAAGAATTAATAAGTGGTGTGTTAGTGAGTACTTCTAATTATGGAACTAGAAAAAGACAGAGAATTGGTGGGAAAAGAAAAGAAGCGAAAAAGAAACGATATTAAGCATCTTCAGATAACGTTTATGCTCCATGCAAACATTCTAGTAATACTTTTTCATGCACTGATGTTAGACCTAATGACGTTAAGAAGTTTCGGGATAGACATTACAAAATTGCGGACAAACAGCGACAAGATTCTATTATAGCCTCATTGGTTGTTACAAAAAATTTAACTCGACGTAGACCTAATAACCCAACCCAAAATAAATCGCACTCATCTGGCTGACAGCATGCATTTTCTGCTTCTTATTTTATTATAATACAAGTAGCAGTGGTAGGAGAATTCCTGTGTGTAAAAACAATTTCATGGCTATAACTAAAATAGGTCGTACAAGGCTAGCCAATATTGTTACTAAAGTACGTGCTGGTCAACCTACTGAGGAAAAGAGAGGAGGCGATAGAAAAAGCCACTTAAGCATTAATAAAAAAAACAAGGTAAGAGAATTCATCTCAAACTTAAAGGCATCAGAAAGTCATTATGGAAGACAAAAATCGCAGCGATTTTACTTGCACTGTACATTAAGTATAAGGAAGTTGCATGAAGTTTACAACAAGAACTGCAACGATGACCTGGACAAAGTTAATTTCGCTATGTTCAGAAGAATATTCATAAATGAATTTAATATAGGCTTTATGTCTCCTTCTAGTGATGTTTACAGCACGTGTTCTTTATTTGACCAAAAAATAAAGTCCTGTCCTGCAGGGTCTACAGAAAAAGTTGATCATATGACTTACAAAAGAATTCATATACTAAGATCCAATGCATTTTATTCCATTATGAAAGAAGATACAGATGAATCATTCGTTAGTTTATGTTTTGACTTACAACAGATTCAACAGCTGGCAAAAACAAATATTCAAGATGCCTATTACTTAAGGCAATTCAACTTTTACAGCTTATGCATAATGAGTTTGGATGGTCTAAATACAACATTTTATACTTGACCTGAGGAGTTAGCAGGCAAAGGCAGCACTGAAATATCGTCGGCTTTATATTGTCACCTAAACAAAATGGAAGTTGAAGGTAAAAAATCTTTGCGGCTCTTTAGTGATGGGTGTATTGCCCAAAATAAGAATAACATAATTCTTCAAATGCTTTTGCACTTTTTGTACACTACAACGTCAAGCATTGAAAATAGAGTATTGTACTTTCCTGTCAGAGGACATAGTTTACATCCAGCAGATCGTATATTCGGTCGTGTTGAGAAGACCCTCAGAAAAAATGTAACAATAACATCTAAGGAACAATACTATGAACTGTATCAGAAAGTTGGTGATGTAAAAATATTGGGTATTGATTGGAAACTTTATAATACGAAATCACTTAATGCTTATTTCAAAAATTTACCATACATATCAGAACTGAAAAGAATAGTTTTAGAAAAAAATAGAGAAAGTGTGATGGTCAAAGGATTCAAAAACTATGAATTCGAAGATATAAAAGAACAATCTGGAGCAAAACTTTTAGGAAGGTGGATTAATACTGCTATTATACGAAATGTTGTCTTACAATGTTTTCCTCTGGGTCATGGAATATCACTTGAAAAGAAAAATGACGTAGACAAACTTTTAAAATTGATGTATGGTGAAAAGTGGAAAAATCAGCCTGATTTTAAATGGTATAAAAATATCATTACTAATAACTTTCATGTAGAATATGAAGAAACAGAGGAAACATGCAATTGCTTATGTGAAGATATTGGTTTAAAAATTTAAATTTCAAATTAGCTTAAAAATTTTAAGTCTTCCCTATAATTTGCAGAATGATTTTTCATGTGTAAATACTTAATTTTATTTTATAATTACACAACAAATACTGTTCGATTAATTAGTTTTATTTCATTACAAATTTTATTTTATCAATATGCGAGTTACATACTTTTTTCATTCAAAAAATGTTTTGTCCACATTGGAAACATTCAAAACATGTTTTCTCCTCTGTGTTTCGGTCAAAACATGCTTTCTCCAAATTTCAAATGCATTTTTCTAATTAACTCTAAGTTTATTAGGTAAAGTATGCCTACAGATCTTCCTAGTAACCAGTAATACAACTAAACAAACGACAATTAGGGTCTAAGAAGGGTTATTTTTAAATTTATCAGTTTTTTGTGTTTTCTGAAAAATTGTATTCGAAGGAGAAAACACGGTTTGAATGTTTGCTCCTCATATATGTTAAATAATATTAGTATAAATTACAAATATAACTAAATATGAACATTTTATAAGACTAATTTTAATTTTTAAATGGGTATTCCTTTATTTGGCATTAAAAGGAAATTTCATGATAACCAATAGGGGGCGGGGGGGGGGGGACTTGAGCCTCATGAGCCCTTCCTTTTTCTACCTGGAGTGCACTGACGCCCCCTTTTCACATACAGAAGATGCAAGCTCTTGAGGAAATGGACTATCCCCTTTGAGTGGAATTAGTGCAACGGATAATGGATACAACAATGAATGACTCAAAATTTACCTTCAATGTGCTATTCACAGATGGGCTACATTTACCCGAGATGGCATGCAAAATGCTATTTCGTCGGGCGTCGGAAAAGAATACGTGCCTGTTATAAAACGCCATTCTTCTGAACGGCTTAAAGCGAGTCTTCTCGACTCTTTGTAAAATATAGATTGCAGGATCTTTCATTTAATCAAAATAATTATTAAATATTTTCAAATCATTTTAATTTTCTGGTAATAATCTTCAAAATGATATAATAATATTCTTCTTACCTGTAGAATTCTTCGACGTTAAAAAATGAAAACGAATAACGGACACTTGTTTCTCTAGAAAACAACAACTTCTTTAAGACGAGTAAATATACACAGTTTATTAAATAAAATATTTACATGACGAAAAAACACTATTTACAAAAAACATATTCGAAATTTTACATATCGATTTACATATTCGAAATTTCACGAAAACAATTTTCTATTCGTAATATTTTAATAACTAAGCCACCAGTTTTCTATTTCGTTATGACAATGGTGGTTCCATAAAAATAAATTAGGCCGAAGGTGGCCTGAGAGCATTCTATTTCATTGTGTTGCTCTCTTCACTAAAGCCAAACTAAAACTAAAACTAATCTAATCTAGGAGCTACTTTTTCTAATTCTATTTCAAACTGTAGTTCCATGAATAATAAAATCAGGCCAAAAAAAGGCCCGAGAGCAAACTACTATTTCATGACTGGTTGCTCTCCATTCTAAACCAAAACTAAAAACTATAAGTCCCGGGAGAATAAACAAGAATGTTCTTCGAATCTCATCTCAACGGGACCTCTGGCGCCCTCTAGTGAGGCAAATTTATATCCAATACCTAACAGTACCCTTTATACCGCGAGATGTTCAATACCGGATCAGAATCAACATGTTGTGCAACGTTCTCGGTGATAAGCTGATGATCCAGTACTTACTGTCTGACTATCTCAATAGCGTGATATACCTCAGTTTCCTGCGCAATATTCTACAGTCGACAGCAAAAGTATCCGAGCACTAACCAATAATTCCGATATCAAAAATGTACACTTAAAACTGTTTTATTAAATAAATCCTTGTCGAATCCTGTTCTCAGACTGACGAAGAACATGATTCGACAAGGATTTATTTAACAAAGAAGTAGTAAGTGTACTTTTTTTTTAGACAGGGATTATTGCTAGTGATCGGATACTTTTGCTGCCGACTGTACCAGGCTTCAGGGCTGCGAGAGTTTTCGTCTCGATAAAGAACACTGACACCAGCAATTTTTATCAATAATTTCTGTCATATGTAATCATAATAAATTACTGCACAAATATGATAATTATTGATAAAAATTGCTGGTGTAAGAGTTCAGTCTTCAGTCGGAAACTCTTGCACCCCTGCCAGGTTTGCTGCCTGTTGCATTTGCCGAAGGGCAACAGCGTATGTGATACATGTACAATGGTTCTCCGCCCCATTTTAATCTCGACATGCGTAACCACCTCGATGACATATATCTGGTAAAGATGAATCGGACGTGGTGACCCTATTGCTTGGCTTTCACTTTCGACTGAAATTAACCCTTTGTACAGTCGGCAACAAAATTATTGAAGCACACATCAACACTTTTCATATATATATATATATATTTAGTTTGATCTCTAATTTTTATCATCAACTTACTTTTTTATAAACAGTATAAGGCTAAAATCCTGACTCGACAAATATTTAATTGACAAAACAGTATTAGGTGCTCATCTTTTAAGTAGGAATTATTGCTAGTGCTTCAATAATTTTGCTGCCGACTGCATTTTCTCTTCGGGAGACAGCTAAAATCACTCATTTATAATATGCCAGTGAAGACACAAGAATAATTAATAGCAAGTATTATAGCCGCTACCGTAGAAATACGGGAATCTTCCCGAGTCGTCAAGCACTTTATTTCTCCGTCGTTGTACACTATGCATTAATGTTCACGGCCGGCACTTTGAACAATTAAGAATAAGAAAGCAACGCAGAACTGGCGTTTTGAAGAAATAATTACAAAACTTTGAATAAACACCATAAAATGCAATAAACTCGCAACAACTGTTTCGGGTCGAAAGATCACACGACCCTTCGTCAGGCGAACAAAGTAGGCACGAGTACTCCAATTAAACGGCAACGCTTTGACTGCAGCACGCGTGTCTATTTTGTTCGCCTGACGGAGGGT
Organism: Salticus scenicus; assembly: GCA_963930645.1. Classification (NCBI taxonomy): domain Eukaryota; kingdom Metazoa; phylum Arthropoda; class Arachnida; order Araneae; family Salticidae; genus Salticus; species Salticus scenicus. Next base: position 204,761,610 of record OZ005653.1, on the reverse strand, counting down.
CGTGTGTTCTTTCGACCTGAAACAATTGTTGCGAGTTTATTGCATTTTATGGTGTTTATTTAATGTTTTGTAATTATTTCTTTGAACAGTTGTTATGAAACTGTTGTTTACTCTTGGCATCACGAGCTGTTTTGCTCCTCTGCAATAGATGTTTCCTCTGCCGTTTTACCGAAGTATTTCTTTCCCGTAGCACTTTGTACATTAGCAGATGCAGTTTAGCAATTTTTATCCATTAAACACCATTTACGACCTCATGTTACATTACAGTTTTTATTCATCGTGATGAGTACTATCATTCCTTTACATTTGTTGGATTACGGATACACCCTGAAGAGCAGTCGCCTTTCCATTTCGCCCTTCCTACATCCTATTAAGAAATTTTTTTGTTTCTGTATGCTTGTCTTACTTATTTTTTTTTTTCTAACCAGGAAATCATCCCAATAGCGTAATAATCGAAATCAGTTAAATGATGTTTATTTGAGAGGGCATAATCTACCGTGATTTTCGACGCATAAACTGTTTGCCCTCGTGAACCCGTTCCATATTTAAGTTTGGGTAGAAATGCAGTAGCGAAAAAGGAGTGGGGGGAGTCCCGATAAAACCTGTTAAAACAATGACTTTTATCAATTTTTAAATTCTATATTAGTGAATTTTCAGACTTATATCTCGATAGAGTAAGCTGAAATGGACAACTGATTTATGCATCCAACAATACGTTTGTCTATGCTCTTTCGATTATTGCTTGTTTTGGATTTCATTTATTATTTCAATAAGGCATGGTTTTATCAATTCAGGCGAGGTTGCACCGATTATTAGCGAACTTTCAGAATTTATAACTCGAAAACGAGCTGACGAGGGCAATTGTTTTATGCCTCAAAAAATATGTTTATATATGCTCTTTCAGTTGATGCTTGTTTCAATCTTTTTTGTTATTACAGTAAAGGGTGATTTCCTGGTAAGAACACTTAACTTATTCTGGATTTTAGATAGTTAATGGAAACTTTTCATCCAGAACAAAATAAATAAATAAATAAATAATAGTAAAACGCCGAGAAAGGCGTTTTTATTTTTCTACATAAGGTTGAATATGTCCTTTTTTTTTTATTATTATTATTCATGTATGTATGTATGTATATTAAAACCCGAATAAACTATTACGTCAGAAACGCCAAAAGAAAAATATTTGCGATGCATATTTCTTTTGGCGTTTCTGACGTAGTAGTTTATTCGTGTTTTAATATTCCAATGCCAAGTCTCCTGTCATTATATGTATGTATGTATATATATATATATATATATATATGTATATGTAGAGAATATTTTAGAACATATATACTCGTATTTTGGGTTCGGAATAGTTAGATTCATAATAATAGCAAGCCTTAAGTAACAACTAATCAAAAACCATTAAAATTATTTGATATTCATGATCTGTGTAATTCGAACTTCTCTTCTAAATTTGGAATGAGGTCAGAATTACAATGAAGAAAATTATTGAATTGTAAAATACCTTACAAAATATTTGTTTTCTATCCTGATAAAGTATAATTGTTTATGGTTGAATTTTCTTTGTTCTTTTATCAAAATTTATTTTACTAACTGCATTTTATTTTCATTTTTATGTAGAATCAATATCCAGCAGCCATGGTTCAATCTGACGAACTTCAAGACCAAATATTATCTGCATTCAACGACGTTTTTCTGCAGTTCAAAGATTTTTCTGCGCATTCTTATACAGAGCAAATTATTTGGTACTTTAGGCTATTTGTAAAATGCTCTACTATATCTATTCTTTTGTTATTAGGCATTTGTTATAGTAAAAATGGAACTTTTGACGACAATGCTTACATAGGGTTATATGTAGCAATTTTAGCTGTATGTATTTTCAATTCTTCAAGTCGATTAAAGATAGACCAAAAATTCGAAACCTATTTCAGAGATGTAAGTAACTCGTTTGAAAACATGACTAAACTTTTAACAGACTGGTGTGAAGCAAATAATTCGAGTTTTGGTAAAATTTTCAAATTGCTTATGGAACAATTGAATAACGATACAACTATAGATATAAAATTCAATGATGTAATTTCTACACTTGTATTTGATGCAACTATATGGTGTGTTAATATAGTTTGCCTCTTAGTATATATTTTTTATCCCGGACAACTTCATTTTACTGCCTTACTCTTTTTTATTATAACTCTTGTGATAGTTGTTTTAGAAACTTTAATGTTTAAGATGAAAAGAACACCCTGCAAAATTAATCATAATTTAACAAAAGAAATCAATACTATATGTTCTCTGATACATAAATATAAAGAAGTTTTGGATGACGTAGATAACTGTTATACAAAAGTAAAGCCAAAAACGACACTTCCATCTAATGAAGATAGTGGATTCAGCGAAGTAAGTTACTTTTTATTTTTTTAAATTCATTAATTTTAAAGATAAATGTGTCTTTATAACTATATTTTTATCAGTGTTAAGCTTTTTAATTATATATTAAAATGTTTATAAAAAATATATCAGGAAATTTTAAATAACACAGGCCTTCATTTAAAATTTTGATTTGATAATTTTGGCTGATCTGTATATTTTTTGATTTGATGAAACCGAAAACCTAAACCAGTTTTCTCTATCAAGTATAGGTTTTAGTTAATACAGGGTGTCTATCGACATAATTTTTTCCGTGTCTCTACCACAATGTAATTATATAGTAATTTCTGTAGTATGTTTCCATGATTAATTACAGTTAATTGCGGAAGCTTACTAGAAACTACCCAAAATAAACAAATTGTTCCGGTAGACACTCTGTCTTGACAAAAATCTGTACGTGATAGAGAAAAATTGCTTCAGTCTCGGTTTCAATACACCAAAAAACATACGTATCAGCTTAAATTATCAAATACAATTTTGCGAACATTATTTTTGAAAACCTGTGTAATTTTTTAATTGTATTTTGAAACATCTAGCTTAGATTCAAGTTATATTCTCAATCGAAGTAACAAAAATGAAAAAGTATTTTTCATTGTGTAAATAAATATCATATTTTTCTGATGTATGAAATCGTGCACAATTGTATTAATATTTATCTAAGATCACTGGAATAATGTTTTCAACCAAACTTAACACGCATTGATTACTAAAAATACTATGTTTGTGCAAACAAACACTGAGGAGAAACAGGATTTTCCCCCCACAAAATTCGCATTTACTTATGGATATAAGATATTAGATATCTATTATTATATTAGACCTAGAAAATTGAAAACTGATAAATTGATATCTTTATATATATATATATAAGGCAATGTTTGTGTGTCTGTGTGTGGACAGCGTAGCGCAAAGATTGTAGCTCGGACAGTCACGTGTTTCGACACGAAGGTGCCCCCCGAAGGGTCCTTGTGTACCTCGAAGCCCGATTTTCGATTAGTTTTCTTTTAATTAGTTAAAATGTGAAATTAATAATCTCACACTAGCTTTAAATTAGCCATTTAAATTTTATCCATAATTTAATTGTTGCAAAAAAAAAAAAAAAAAAAAAATAGGAGTTCTTGTATTTTTTTTTTTTTTTCGACAGGAAAATAAATGCATTTGGCATTTACTTAAACGTGAGCAATAAAATATTTAAAAAAAAATTAAATTATGCATCACACAAAAATTGACGCCATTATCACTCTAAAAGTTTTATAAATTTTGATAAAGTGCTGATATAGTTCATGATAATAATAAATGTTGTTCTAAAAAGATGTCTTATTTTTAAAACTACAACTTTTTATATTTTTACTGCCAAGTTGTTGTTAAGTAAATAAATACATAAATAAATAAAACTGCCCAATGACGTGACATTCGACTGTATAGCGCTTTTTTCTTACTTTAAGCTCTATGATCATAAATCATTTTTAATTTTATCATTTTTATTTATAAATCCTCATGGATGATATTTTAAACATTGGCGCTGAAGTACACTGAACCTTTTTTTACCAAGAACTTTAATTTAGCAACAGCCATTTTAAGTCAAGTACCGCATCAAAAATATAAATAAACTAGCAAACCCTTGCGAAATTTTCGCAATTTCTTTCTTTCTTTCTTTTTTTTTTTTTGTCTTTAAAATTTGAAACTTTTATAGGTCTACCTTTTACACCACCCAATATAAATTTTAATTGATCAGAGGCCAGTGGGGGGGGGGGGACCTTTAATGATAGTTAACCCAAAATGATTCAAGGAAACATTTCAAAGTAAAATTCCTTTTTGACGATCCAGTTTTCACACTTCCCAAGGCAGGACAGCTTAGTATGGACCCATAAGGCGACTTTTAAATCTTTACCGCCATGTTGGCGATAACTTTTAATTATTTTTTTTATTTATTCATTTTAGCATAATTTTTTGTTTAAAGAAAAAAAAAAAAAAAGAAAAGAAAAGAAAAGAAAAAAAAAAAAAACTTAGTGCCTATTTTGATTATACTCATTGTTGCGTTTTTTAGTCAGTTTTTAAAAAGAAAGTTCAGATTTTGTTCAAATCTTTAAAGTATTGCTAGGTTTAAAACTATGCTTGCAAAGACTGTAAAGATGCAAATTTAAAAAATAAATTTTCCCATAAAATTATCTCATCAGACAAATGAGTCATTTAAAAAAATTAAATCACTGAACTGAGTCTGCGTTTTTAAAAATTGCTATTATCTATTATTATTATTTTTTTAACACTTTCCAACAAGGTTGAAAAGTGTTTATGTTATGACTTAGGTTTGTCTGTCTGTCCGTCTGTCTGTCTGACTGTCCGCGCTCTAACTCCCGTAAATATTTATGGAATTTCTTGAAACTGATATATGTTATTCAAGTTCACCATCGGATGTTCCCTATTGAAAATGGAGTTTATACCTCTACTGGTTTGTGTACAGGGGCCCCCGAAAATATTTCAAAGCATTGTGTTCTATGAGAGGTATTTCTGTAAACCGTATTTTCATACCCTTACTGTACCAAAATCTTAATGGAATTGAAATATGTTATACAAGTTCACTATCGGATGTTCCCTGTTGAAAATGGATTTTATAACATTACTGGTTTGTGTACAGGGACCACCGAAAACATTTCAAAGCATTGTGTTCTATGAGAGGCATTTCTATAAACCATATTTTCATACCCTTACTGTACAAAAATCTTAATGAAATTGAAATATGTTATACAAGTTCATTATCGGATGTTCCCTGTTGAATATGGAGTTTATACCTCTACTAGTGTGTGTACATGGACCCCCTAAAATATTTCAAAGCATTGTGTTCTATGAGAGGCATTTCTATAAACCATATTTCCATACCCTTACTGTACACAAATCTTAATGAAATTGAAATATGTTATTCAAGTTCACTATCGGATGTGTCCTGTATAAAATGGAGTAAATACCACCACTGATTTGTGTACAGGGACACACAAAAGTATTTCAAAGCATTGTGTTCTATGAGAGGCATTTCTATATATATTTCTATTTTATCATATTTCCATACCCTTACTGTACACAAATCTTAATGAAATTGAAATATGTTATTCAAGTTCATTATCGGATGTTTCCATGTATAAAATGGAGCAAATACCACCACTGATTTGTGTACAGGGACATACAAAAGTATTCCAAAGCATTGCATTTTATGGAGATATTTCTATAAACTAAATTTTAATAACTTTACTTTGCACGAAGATTTATGAAATTGAAATGTGTTATTTATAAGCACAAAAGAAAATGTTTTGCATAGAATATGGCATTATTAGAATTAGAGTTACAGGGTGACAAAAAAATATTCAGTTATATAAAGAGCTATTAATACATATTTGCTAAAAGTGTACTTTCGTTTACATTAAGCGTTTTTAACACTTTCTAATATTTTTAACACTTCCCAACAAGGTTGAAAAGTGTTAATGACTTCGGTTTGTCTGTCTGTCTGTCCGTCTCTCCAAGCTCTAATTCCAGTAAATATTTGTGGAATTTCTTGAAACTTATATATATGTTATTCAAGTTCACTATCAGATGTTCCCTTTTGAAAATGGAGTTTATACCTTTACTAGTTTGTATACAGGGACCCCCCGAAAATATTTCAAAGCATTGTGTTCTATGAGAGGCGTTTCTATAAACCATATTTTCATATCCTTACTGTACAAAATGAAATTGAAATATGTTATACAAGTTCACTATTGGATGTTCTCTGTTGAATATGGAGTTTATACCTCTACTAGTTTGTGTACAGGGACCCCTAAAATATATCAAAGCATTGTGTTCTATGAGAGGCATCTCTATAAGCCATATTTCCACCCTTACCGTACACAAATCTTAATGAAATTGAAATATGTTATTCAAGTTCACTATCGGATGTTTCCTGTATAAAATGGAGCAAATACCTCCACTGATTTGTGTACAGGGACACTCAAAAGTATTCTAAAGCATTGCGTTCTATGAGAGATATTTCTATAAATCAAATTTTAATAACTTTACTTTCCACGAAGTTTTAGGAAATTTAAATATGTTATTTATATGCACAAAAGAATGTTTTTCATAGAATATAGCATGGTTACCATTAGATTTACAGGGTGACACAAAAATATTCAGTTATATTAAGAGCTATTAATAAAAAATTGCTAGAATTGTACTAACGTTTACATTAAGCATTTTTGACACTCTCTATCATTTTTTTTAGTGTGAATATAATTTCAATTTGTGTATCTGTCTGACTGTTCTTCTGTCCGTCTGTCTGCCTGTTTTTCTGCGCTGTAGTTCCCGTAAATATTTATGGAATTTCTTTAAACCGATATATTTTATTGAAGTTCACTATCGGATGTTCCCTATTGAAAATGGAATGGATACCTTTTCTGGTTTGTGTACAGGAACACTCAAAAGTATTCGAAAGCATTGTGTTCTATGAGAGAAGTTTATATAAATCATATTTTAATACCTTTAATGTATAGAAACTTTAATGAAATTTTAATATGTTATTCAATTCCCTATCGGATGTTTCCTATGTAAAATAGAGTACATTTCTAACTGGTTTGTGTACAGGGGCACTTGAAAGTATTCCAAAGCATTGTGTTTTATGAGAGTTATTTTTATAAACCAAATTTTAATAATTTTATTTTCCACAAAGCTTAATGCAATTGAAATATATTATTCGTATGCACAAAAGAGTGTGCCTTCTATGTAATATAGTATGGTTAGCATTAGATTTACAGGGCCCCACAAAAATAATCAGTTACATTAAGAGGTATTAATAAAAATTTGCTGGAATTGCACTTTTGTTTACATGAGCGTTTTAACACTTTCTTATAATTTTAGTGGGAATATGATTTCAATTTGTGCATCTGTCTGTCCGATTTTCTACCTTTCTATCTGTTTGTGTCCGGCTCCTATCATCCGTGAATATTTTGAGACTTTTTTAAAAATGATACACACAAAAGCTCCCTATGGAATGTTCCCTATTTAAAATGTCATTAATAGGTCCTGTACAACTAGTTTGTTTACAGGGACAACAACAACAACAATTTAAAAAGCCAATGTATTACGTTTTAGGACAGAATTTTTTTTTTTACTACAAAAATCCTAAAAACGTTGACATGTATTATAAATATTCTAAAATATATTTTTGTATGGAATATGATATGATTAACTTCCAGATTTACAGGGCTACAGTAAAATATTCAGAGAGTTTAAAAGCTGTAATTATAATCTAACGGCTGCATTTTCTTTTGCGTTAAGCCTTTTTATCACTTTCCAAAATGCCTAAGAGTAATTTAAAAATCAATTTGTCTATCTGTATATGTTCTTCAGTCCTACTGTCTGTTGTGCGATAACGTAGGCAAAGAATATTAATAGTTATTCGATACAACAATTGCGTACAGTTGGAAAGTGTTACTAAGCAATGCGTACTGCATGATTTTTCTTTTCTTTCTTTTTTTTTTTTTTTTTTAATCCTCGCGGCGTATTTTATTGTCACTATCGTATCGTTTCTACAAAATGTAATCGTAATTGGTCCACGTTAGATAAATATTGTATACATTATAAAATATTGCAGAAATAATATTGAATCAGAAATAATATTCACATAAATAATCTATTTTTATTTGAGTAGATCAATTATAGGGGGAAAAAAAATTCAGCTTTAGAAATAGAAAATTTATTCAACAAGCACTGTCTTACACCTAAAAATATAAATAGAATATGAAGGATTCTTATAAATTAACGAAAAGGTGAAACCAATAAAAGTATTAGCAGAATAAGTACTGAAAAAATCCCTCCCTTTGTATATAAGTAAGTATTTGAAAAAAAAAAAAAAAAATCGCAAATGTGGCGACAAAAATTCAAAAGCCAAGGAAGAGATATAACACAATTGTGTACCATGAGTTTTATTAACTTATTCATTTTTTTTTTTTTTTTTTTTTTTTGATGAATCAATCACAATGCTAAATTAACATGCAAATAAGTGTTTTAATGGGCTCTTTCCACCTGACGTCAGAGGTCACATGATAGAGGAAAAACAAATAGCAGACGAAGTCTTGTTTATCTAGAGCGATTGCTGAAATAACATATTTTCTATTCTTATTTTTGATCAATCGTATTTAATCTGTGTTATTTTTTTTTTATACATCATCATATTTAATCCATTTTATATCATTATTCGTCATCTTTTGTTTGCTATATACATTTACAATCATCATTTAGTTTGTACCTGTTATTGATGTTCATGAAGACATGTTTAAATACTATGATTTTTGGTACTTAAATCAGTGACAGTGCAATATCGTACTTTGTAAATCCATTTAGACCAGTAACTAAGTTAATTAACTTGTTGTAACACCTTTATGCAATTAAATTAAATGAAAACATTTTAAAATTTCGATTTATAATCCGTAAACATTCCACAAGAAGCTATTATTTATTGCTAGATCAGTTAATGTTACAGTTACACTGTAATATACAAAAATCGATTCTTATAGGTAAAAATAAATAAACACATAAAATGTTTTTTTTAAATTATTAAATTTACAAATACAATTATTCTACTGTTTACAAATGCACAATATTACTTTTATTTTATTTTATATTAAATATTAAATATTTTGTTCGTAAGAATAATATTTAATTAAATTCGATTCTCAGAATTCGATTATTCGTTTTTCTCTATCACGTGATTGAGCAGACGACGGTGGGAAGAGCCCATTGTGTACCATGAGTTTTTATTAACTTATTCATTTTTTTTTTCTTTTAATGAATCAATCACAACGCTAATTTAACATGCAAATAAATGAACTGCTATTGCACGCTGTCGGGCGCAAATATTTGATTAATTCGAATTAATATGGGAAATATATATAACGACAAAAACATTAGTTGTCTAAAGTTCCGACTGAAATAGTGCTCACAGTGGGAGTAGGGTAGTTGCACCCGGAGAATACCTAAACGGGCGAGTTGCACCGCTAACTCTCTGAACCAAGGGGTGAGTTGCACCGTTTACCACCTCGAACCAAGGGTGAGTTGCACGGCTTAGCCCTTTCTACAAAGGGGCGAGTTGCACCCTCCAAGATATTATTACAAAAAAAATTTTATACATAATCGCATAATTTTCTCTTCACACTTTTCACTGGCTTAGGACTGTCATGGGCTTGTCTTTTCAAGTTTTTATCAAGGTCATGATTATGGTTCACATCAGATTTTATAATAACTGTAGCATTTCCATCCGTATAAATCTTTGCTAAACAGTTTCTTTTGACGCATCTTCATTTAAGTCCTTCTCCGGTTTCATGCTGCTTGCAAAATTTGTAGTTACCGTAAACCATAAGCCTACGTCCTTTTTCGCTCAACATGAATTTCATTATTACTAACGAACTTAAACGCTCCTTACGACTTAACGACAGCACACTACGTGAACTAATGACTATGTGGACGCGCGCAGCGCATGCAAAACCCTGTCAGGCAACCCTCGGACCTTTATTGGCTGATGGAAAGGGACGGAAGGCGGTACAATGGTGCCTTCCCTTTTTAACAACAACATATGCTGAACACTAATGCGGCGCTTTTACAATATAAATAAACTCTATAAAATATATCAGTTATTTTGTAATCTACAATTTTAATATTCTTCGTCTAAATATAAATGAGGCGCTTTTTAAGGAAGATTTTATGATGGAATTAAGTTGACATTCTAGAAACCTTTTCCCCTAATGACTTATCAGTAAATCGTTACAATTCGCCCGTCGTTTGATTGACAGGTAAAGAGAGGGGTGCAATTGACCCTCGTCCGAAAAATCCCAAGCGGTGCAACTCACCCGAGATTAGAAGAACAGAGGAAGGAGGTCGGGTGCAATTCGCCCGTCATTTGATTGACAGGTTAAGAGAGGAGTGCAATTGACCCTCGTCCCTCACAGTATATTGCATTACCGGGAATATTGGCGTGAAATTGCTATCATATTATGGTCGACAGGATACATTAATATATAGAGAGAGAGAAAGAGAGAGAATAAATAACGTGACGATAAATACTATGCATAGTGCGTAAAATGTTGTTTATGTATAATTGTGATTTAAATATAAATATACTTCGATATTTTTCGATAATCTTCGTTTCAATGCTGTCACCCAGTAAGCCCCTAAATTGAAGTTCATGGGTAAGGCGTTGTCGTAGGCATCACAGACAACGACACGAGATGTTGCGGTGGGGAAGTCTCTGCTGAAGGCAAAGAGGAACTTTAGCAAAGTTTTTGAGCAATTTCAATGTATTTTATTTTTCATTTCTATTTGTAAATCGGTATAAAAGTGATGATTATTTTCTTTTTCTTTATTTTTTATTTTTTTTATTATTATTCATTTAAATATAGTGACCAGCGAAGCGGGTAAAGCCTGCTAGTATGATATATAAGATATTTCTAATACGTACATTCTCGTCATGCATGTTTTTTTTTTTTTTTTTTAATTATTATTAGTAAAGACTATTTTTATTATCTATAGACTTTTTTTCAGCTTACTTTCGTTGTCATAAACCTTCTGTCGAATCCGGGTTAAAAACGGAAAAGGGGGAAAATAACTTAGAAATATCAGACCTATCGTTACAAATTCAGTACCAAATGAAAGGGGCGACTTTTCTGAATCCAGGGGTACAAACAGTTTTTCGACACGACAATTAATTTTTTTTTAATGAACTAAAGTATGAAATTTAGGTGGCAACAAAACAGTTACATTTTTATTGGAAATTTCTAACACACATGATCCAGGCAATATAAGATTAATTTTTCTTTTATTATTATTATTATTATTATATTATTATTATTAGCTACATTCTCTGTCATAAACCTTCTGCCGAATCTGGGTTAAAAACAGAAAAAGGGGAAAATAAATTAGAAATGTCAGTCCTATCTTTACAAATTCAGTACCAAATAAAAGGGGCGATTTTTCTAAATCCAGGGGTGCAAACAGTTTTTCGACACGGCCATTAGATTTTTAAAAAATTATTTAAAGTATGGACTTCAGGTGGCAACACTTCATTTAATTCATTTCAGCCATTTAAAAAGCACGTGGCTCGTTACAAATCGGTACCAAATGAAAGGGACGATTTTTCTAAACTAAACTATTTAACTAAAGTATGAAATTTAGGTGGAAACACTTCATTTTAATCTTTTCATACCTTTAGTGCGAATCAAGCTAATAGAAAAAATATTTAACTTATTATTATTAATTTTTTTTTTTTTTTCAGCTTACTTTCTACAGTCGGCAGTAAGAAGTATCCGAGCACTAGCCAATAATCCCTGTCATCAAAAATAGTACACTTAACGCTGTTTTGTTAAATTTAAATAAATCCTTGTCGAGTCATGTTCTTGGTCAGTCTAAGAAAATGATTCGACAAGGATTTATTTAATAAAACAGTATTAAGTGTACTTTTTTGATGTAGGAATTATTGGCTAGTGCTCGGATACTTTTACTGCCGACTGTATGTCATAAACCTTCTGTCGAATCCGGGTTAAAAAAGGAAAAGGGGAAAATAAATTTGAAATATTAGACCTATCGTTACAAATTCGGTATCAAGTGAAAAGGACGATTTTTCTGAATCCAGGGGCGCAAAAAGTTTTTCGATACGACAATTATTATTATTTTTTTTTTTTTTTAAATAACTAAAGTATGAAATTTAGGTGACAACAACTTTTGTGTAACACATAAAATAAATTAGAAATATCAGTCCTATCGTTACAAATTCGTTACCAAACAAAAGGGGCGATTTTTCTGAATCCAGGGGTGCAAACAGTTTTTCGACACGAGAGTGAGATTTTTTAAAATTAACTAAAGTAGGAAATTTAGGTGGCAACAACTTTTGTGTAACACATAAAATAAATTAGAAATTATTTTACAATTTTGTTACAATTATTTTGTTACAATTATTATATTTTGTTACAATTTTATTGTGAATTTCTAACACACGTGACCAATAGACAATGTAAGATTAATTTTCCTTTTTTCATTACTTTTTTAGCTTGCATTATCTGTCATAAATCTACCAAATCCGGATTAAAAACAAAAAAAGGGAAAATAAATTATAAATATTATTCCTATCGTTACAAATTCGGTACCAAATGAGAGGGGCGATTTTTCTGTATCCAGGGTTGCAAACAGTTTTTCGACACGACCGTTAAATTTTTAAAAATTAACTAAAGTAGGAAATTTAGGTGGCAACATTTCATTTTAATTCATCTCAGTCATCTTAAAAAGTGCGTGGCTAGTTACAAATTCGGTACCAAATGAAATGGACGATTCTTCTGAATCCATGGGTGCAAACAGTTTTTCGACACAACAATTAGATTTTTTTTTTTTTTTTTTTTTAATTAATTAAAGTATGAAATATAGGTGGCAATACTTCATTTTAATCTTTTTATAACTTTTAGTGCGAATCAAGCTAATGGGCCCTCCGTGGCCGAGTGGTTATGTCACCCCACTGCTAATCGCCTTTGAGCGTAGGAGAGCGGGTTCGATTCCCGCGCTGACCCTGGGTGTTTTTCCAATTCTTCGTATTGTAATTCTGTCATGTGCTATCTGTAATTATTGGACGAAGATTTACAAGCGGACTAAGAGTCAAGCATACAAATCTGATGTATACGTTATCAATAAATAAATAAAATCAAGCTAATACAAAAAAATTATTAATTATTATTATTATTATTTTTTTTTTTTTTTTTTTTTTTTTTTAACAATCAAAACTAAAAAGGTAAAAACGGAAGATCATTGTTTCATAAAATCATGCTCTTACTATAATTTCTGCAGAACTGTTTGACTCGTGAACTTGAACAAACACTCAGATTATTTATAAAATGAACTGAGAACTGGTTTATCGAACCTTTAAATAAATTTTAAATACATATACAGATTTTGGGCAAAATAATGTAACACTTTCGCTTTTTTATGTTTTGTCAAATATCTTAAAAAGTTCTTTAGGAGTCATCTTGAAACTTTGATAGTGTAAAGAACATGTTATACCTCATATTTTTCAGTAAAAGTTGTGTCATGAAAAGGAAAAGGGAACCAGTAAAAAATTAAACAAAAATCAAAATGTTTTGGATCACCCTGTAAAAGGTAATGCTTTATGCTTTAAATATGTTTTGGCTGTAGCATGTGATTATGGGGACATTTCTCATTATCTGTATATCTTGAAACTTTGATAGTGTAAAGAACATGTTATACCTCATATTTTTCAGTAAAAGTTGTGTCATGAAAAAGGAAAGGGAACCAGTAAAAAATTAAACAAAAATCAAAATGTTTTGGATCACCCTGTAAAAGGTAATGCTTTATGCTTTAAATATGTTTTGGCTGTAGCAAGTGATTATGGGGACTTTCTCATTATCTGTATATGTTGAAACTTTGATAGTGTAAAGAACATGTTATACCTCATATTTTTCAGTAAAAGTTGTGTCATGAAAAGGAAAAGGGAACCAGTAAAAAATTAAACAAAAATCAAAATGTTTTGGATCACTCTGTAAAAGGTAACGCTTTATGCTTTAAATATGTTTTGACTGTAGCATGTGATTATGGGGACTTTTCTCATTATCTGTATAAAATTTTATGAGGCTACCACATATATTCATGGAGATATAACGGCTTCTTTAAAAATTTTCAAAAACAATTTCCACTTTTTTAATTATAACACTATTAGACCCAGTGCTAAGCCATTTTCAGGAAATATTTCATACTACATTAGACACAGCATACAGCAATCAGAATGAAAAAATGTTAAATATCTTACGAAATACGAGAACTTTTACTAAAAAAATTTTAACTACGCATGCGCAAGCTTTATAAAAATTTCGTTGCATATAAATTGCTTATCATCAAAGGTAATGAGCAGTTTATATGAAAACCCCAAGCAAATATCATGTAAATTCAAAACGTTACGAGAGATAGAATGAGCAGAATATCAGTTCTCTCAAAAGAAGAGCTAAACTGTAAGGGGTTTTACTCACATTTTTATTTTGATTCAATCAATGCCCAATAATATTACAGTGTTTTCGCTGATTGTAAATAAATATTGATAAAAAAAACCCTAACATAAATATCTTTGGTTTTTTTTTTTTTTTTGAGAAAAATCAAATTTTGTTTGTTTATTTCTATCTTTCGTAACGTTTTGAATTTACATGATATTTGTTTGGGGTTTTCTTATAAGTTGATCAATACCTTCCGCTATTAAATTATGCAAATGAAATTTTTATAAAGCTTGCGCATGCGTTAGTTAAAAATTATTTAGTAAAAGTGCTCGTATTTCATAATATATTTAACATATTTTCATTGTGATTGCTGTATGCTGTGTCTAATGTGTAGTACGCCATATTTCCTGAAAATGGCTTTGCACTGGATTTAATACCCTACATGTTATAATTAAAAAAGTGGAAATTGGTTTTGCAATTTTTTAAAGAAACCGTTACATCTCCATGAATATAAGTGGTAGCCTCATAAAATTTTATACAGATAATAAGAAAATTCCTCATAATCACATGCTACACCCAAAACGCATTTAAAGAATTACTTTTTACAAGGCGATCCAAAAAATTTTGATTTTTGTTTAATTTTTTGCTGGTTCCCTCTTTTCTTTTCATGACGCAACTTTTACTGAAAAATATGAGGTATAACACGTTCTTTACACTACCAAAGTTTCAAGATGATTCCTAAAGAACTTTTTAAGATATTTAACAAAACGTAAAAAAGCGAAAGTGTTCACATTATTTTGTCCAACACCTGTATATAAATGGTAATATGAATTGCAATCATGATGAAACAAATATCCTTAAAATGCAATCATTGTAAAATATTTATTTATGTGGATTTTTCTCGTAATTAGTAAGCAAAGACCTCTAATGCAGTGCGTTAAGAAATTATAAGACCACAAGCGTATAGAGCATTTCCTCGTGACGTCATGTGGTTGGCAAAAAAGCGCGCTCGACTTTCCCGCGCCCCGCCCACCATTGATTTTCCGTTGGTAGGTTGGTAGTAATCAAGTAATCGCCATTGCTATGCTTTTCCCAAGCCTTTTTGCCAACCACTCATAAAAGTTGAGATGTTTGTAACCACTCATAAAAGTTGAGATGTTTGTAAACAAACATCTCAACTTTTATGAGTGGTTGGCAAAAAGGCTTGGGAAAAGCATAGCGATGGCGGATCGCTATGCGGTTAGCAATGGTGGGCGGGGCGCGGGAAAGTCGAGCGCGCTTTTTTGCCAACCACCAGACGTCACGAGGAAATGCTCTATTGGTGCATTTCTGAAGAAAAGAGCATAATTTGCAAATTTTTAGTTGCGTATTTAAAATTGATAACAAAACGCATCCCATAATTCCAACTTTTAAAATTAAATTAAATTTCATTAAAACTTATTCATTTTTCTAAAAATTAAAGAGTGTGACTGTTAAGAAACTATAAGACCACCTGAGAAAATTAGCATATTATACATCACGTCAAACTCAATATAAAGCGCATGCGTTAGTATTTCTTAAAAGCATTACCTAAGAAGCAAAGGCTTAGGTTTAGAATGTGTTTTCTACGATTAATTTGGCGATGCCTCGAGGTGAAGAATTATCGGAGTGCGAAGTGAGAAAAATTTTATTTTATAAAGGTTCTGGTAAATCTGAAAGAGATATTGCTAGGTTAATGAACCGTTCTAAAACTGCCATTCATAATGCCATAATTAGAAAAGATTATTCAAACAAAATAAAACGATCTGGTAGAAAAAATATTTTGACAGCACGTGATAATAGACAAATTTTTCAACTGTCAACCAACGAGATATATAAATTAGAGTGCTCATTCAATGGATGAAGGATTAACTTTCCGTGGTTCAAGATGAATCACGTGACATGCTCGAATAGGTTGCTGTGTTTTAGCCCTTTATCGCTATTTTGGCATTTAAAATATCAGTTCGACAAATTATCATTATTATTAGGTAACATGACAGTCCTATGACCGAAATAAATTGTTTTTAAAATAATTTCACTCATATTTCACATTTTAATAAATAATAAAATACCTTTTTTTTCATCGTTTCCCAACAAAGTTTAAAAGTGTTTATAAAAGAAAATTTAAACTTTTAAAGAGCTAAGTTTAACAACAAATAATAATTTTTCAACTATTTTTAAGCATTTTGTCTGTTAAAATTCAACTACACAAAATAAAAGAGAAATAAAATCAAAATCAAAATGATTTAGAACAAAAGAATATTAAACTACGTAAGTAAACAAAAACATTGGCGTTTATGACTTATGCGAAGAACAATCTCCAAACCGTTGCCATAGAAATTTACTGACTGAAAATAAGCTGTTACGAAGGGAACCATCGAATACGCAGGTGCAAGGAGAGCATGTCACATGACTCATCTTGGACCTTCTCAAGGGTTACCATTTATCACTCTACTTTATAAATCTCGTTGCTGTCAACTAAAAAAGGTCTTTCAACACGTGAAATTTCGAAACGTTTCAGCAAGAAAACTTCACATGTAGCTGTCTGGAAGAGTCTTAAATTAAATATTAATACGAAATTTATGAAATTGAAGAAAAAACCTAAGTTATTGAAATGCCATCGAGAAGAAAGATTAAAATGAGCTAAAAAGGTCATGTCATGGAATGATGAGTGGAAACAAATTATACTTTCCGATGAAAAGAAATTTAACCTTGATGGTCCCGATGGTTACAAACACTATTGACATGACTTGAGGAAGGAACCGAAACAATGCTTCAATCGACAAATGGGTGGAGGATAAGTAATGATTGGGGAGCTTTCAGTTATGATGGATTGTGTGATTTACAGCGGATTTCGGGTCATATGAACGGTACACAATATCAGTCTATGCTATATGATCATATGATACCGTTTGGACCTTTATTAGGTGGTGCTAACTGGATGTTTCAACAGGACAGGACAGTGCTGCTTGTAATACATATAAATCCACATAGGAGTGGTTTAAAAAATAAAAAAAGAATGTTTTGCCATGGCCAAGTCGAAGTCCAGACTTGAACCCCATGGAAAACCTATGAGGTATATTATCTCGCAAAGTTTATGCTAATAATAAACAGTTTTCATCTGCCAATGAACTGGAAGTAGCCATTGTAAAAAAATGGTACAGTATTTCTATAACTGAACTTAATCACCTGGTTACTTCGTTGAAAAACAGAGTGTTTGAAGTCATCAGGAAAAATGGAGGACCAATATCATATTAAATTTTATACAATTTTGTTTTTTGACAAGTGGTCTTATATTTTCTTAACAAGTTATTTTTCACTTATTTCTAATATATATTTTAATTAAACATTTATTTCATTATACCAAGTTATTGCAAACTAATCATAAAAAAATATAGAGCAATATGTTATTTTATGTATTTAAATTATGATTAGAATAATTATTTTTCTTATAATTTACAAAATTAAAGTGGTCTTATAATTTCTTATCGGACTGTACAATTTGTTTATATAATTTGTTTGACAATTATGTCTTAAAGATATAAGAATATTCATATGAGGAATAATGAAAAGAGTTTGCAAATATGATTTCCTGTATAACGTACACTATCATGTAATTAAAAGAGGTGCAACAACGTGGATTTAGCTATTTAATTGGTTGCGATCTCAATGACAAGGTGAAGTCCCTACCTCTTCAGATTACTTATGCTAGAATTTAAAATAATTTGAAATGAGAAATGAAACAAAAAATTAAAAAATAAATTAATTTTGCAGTTGGTTAAATATTTTTAAAATGGCGCAAATGGTAAGATTCTCTATGTTGCGTATACTACATGATTCAACTATTGGGTTGTTCGAAAAGTAATTTCGTTTTTCCCTAACACAAGAATAATTTCTATCATTTTACATCAACGTCACATTTGAGCCGCATTGTTATTATATATTTTGACAATTGATATAGCAAGGCTCGTGTGAGATTATAGGCAGCTGTGAGAATGAATATCAGAAATCTCCATAGCTATTAATTTCTCAAAACTCCACGCCTTACTTGATTAATGTGTATCATTAATTTTACACATACTTTTTTAACCCTTTGCGGCGCAAGACAATTCGGATCATTTAAATTATACTGCCGCCGGAATTCATGAACTAAGTTAAACTAAAAGAAATTTTAAATTTTCAGGTTGAAAAAACCGGCCTTTTCTGATATGTTAAAAACGTAAGTTTTTTCTAAAAAATTTCTGGGATGAATTTTTCCAGTTGGGAAATGAAATTAGGTGGTATAAAATATATCCCACCGCCATGCTCAGCTCTCCTTTCCTAACTTATTAGCTGTGTTCGTTTTTAGGCAGCATTAAAACTCTATAATAAAAAATATGTTTATGGCAAAGTTTGCCATTAATGTAGAAACTTTAATTTAATAACAATGTTGTTAATAAGCAGATAATTATTAATTACGCATTCTACCATAAAAATCTTATTCATTCCATCCAAAAAAATGGAACTACAAAGTACCTGCACTGCAGAAACTGTGGTCCTGACGCAGAACTGTCGCCTGAACATCTCTTCTCCTGTCATGTCATCTTGGCCACTTTGCAACAGATTAGTGACTGTCCGGTCCAGAAGAAGGTCATCTCTACTCGGACATTTGCCTTGATATAGCTGAAGCCGTGTTTAAAACCTTCGGTACTATACATAGACCTATTATAAGAGTGGACGGGACAATGGCAACCTTTTTAGGGGCAAAGATAACTCATAAAAAGGTCATGTGAATATTGATCTACAGGAAACCAAACTGGCCAATATTGAAATTTAATCGCCATGCTCTAAATTCTGCTTTTTATTAAGCAGACGATATTTTCCCTTTTTCTTTGAAAGTTCTTTAATATTTTTATTTCAATTTAAAAATTAGATTGTTTTGAATTTAAAAAGAATTTTATAGCAACAAATAGTAATGGGCTCTTCCCACCTGACGTCAGAGGTCACATGATAGAGGGAAAACAAATAGCAGACGAAGTCTTGCTTATCAATAGCGATTGCTGAAATAACATATTTTCTATTCTTATTTTTGATCAATCGTATTTAATCTGTGTTATTTTTTATAAATCGTCATTTTTAATCCATTTTATATCATTATTCATCATCTTTTGTTTGCTGTATACATTTGCAATCATCATTTGGTGTATATTTGTTATTGATGTTCATGAAGAACATATTTAATACTCTGATTTTTGGTACTTAAATCAGTGACAGTGTAATATCGTTAGGGATGGACCGGATATCCGGAAAATATCCGGTATCCGGCATATCCGGCTGATTTTTCAATATCCGAAATATCATCGGATATCCGGATCAAAATCACCGGATATCCGGTTAATATGCCGGATATCCGGTTTTTTAATATTTGCTTTTATTCTTGTTTTCTTTCATTAAGATATGGTGAGAAATGCGAGAAGCAACTTTTCTCCCTCCGTTTGCGGGGAAACTTCAAAAAATAGCTTCTTAAATCACGTCACTAAATCAATATCATAAAATTACACATTTGTGTCTCCGTTAGTTTGACTCGGCATTGCTGAGCGAGCAAGCACGTCAGTCAGGAGATCTGTCTTTATAGATGTAGATTCCTGCAATTCATTTCTTTTAATTAAAAACAAGTATGTTGTGGAAATCAAGAGACTTTCTTCTATATTTTCCTACATAAATTCACTAAGGGCAAATAATTTATTAAAATTATTATTTATTAAAATTATCTAACATGATGAATACAAATAATTTTCATCTTAGGAAAAAGTGACATTAAATATTCAAAGAACGATAGTTTTATTATGTACTAGCAGGCTTTGCCCGGTTCGCTGGTCATTATATATTTAAGGAAACTCTTTTCTATATCGCTTTATTAAAAAAAGAATTAAAAAATACTGAAATCGCTCAAAAGCTCTGCTTGTGTTCCCATTGCCAGGTTGACATAATTTAGTGCCTATCAACAGTTGGTGTCAACCAATCAACAGGTGGCGCTGCTATGCAGCGACTTCCACAGTTTGAAAAAAGGAAATAACTCAGGAACTACTGTGCAAAATTGCATAAAAATTTACATGTGGATGCACCTTGGCATAAGTTACAGGGATCAACTTTTGGAACTAGTTGCTCAATAGGCGGCGCTCCTATGCAGCGATTTCCTCAGCTTAAGGGAAGATTAAATTCCAGGTTCTAATGTGTATAATCAAACAATACTTGACATGTGAGAAAGCTTTTATGAGACATTACACCGATTCAATCTGGATGTATATCTACCAATATTTTGTGCTGCTATAGTGCAGTTTTTTCCAGAGAACGGGAATGCATGCTTCAACTTCTATGGCATTTAGCTGTACGAAACTTCATACATGAGATAACCAGTATGAAAACGTATTTCTTAAGGTGTTAGTTAAACTGTGTTTCTTTGATTATTTAGTATTAGTTTTCTCCAAAATAAAAAATCGCCTGCATTCATCATGGTAGATAATTTTAATAAATAATTGTCTTTGTAGTTTATTTTAACTGAGTGAATTTATATAGGAAAATATAGAAGAAAGTTTTGTGGTGGTTACAACATACTAGTTTTACTTTCTCTTATCCATGTAAATGGTAGAGAAGTAATGTTCTTGGTTCAGGTTTTTTAAGTCGAGTTTTTTTTTTTTTTTTATGTACACGATTTAAGGTCCCCTGAATCCAAAATTCCTATTTTTAACGGTTGGTCTGTGTGTCTGTGCATGTGTCTATCATCAGCATATCTCAAGAACAAATAATAGCTGAAAGTTCAAACATGGTATTATAAATTTTTATGACACAGGGATGCTACACTAAATCTTTCATGAAGATCAAACAAATGATTCGTATACAGGGAAACCCAAGAGAATTCAAATACATTGCGTCTATGGGGGAAATTAAGTATGTGCTAATTTTCGTCAAGGTGCATCTACATGTAAATTTATATGCAATTCTGTGCAGTAGATCCTTAGCTACAGCCTTTCCTTAAATTACGGAAATCGCTGTACAGCAGCACCACCTGTTGGACGATAAATATTCAAATTGAACTGCTATTAGGTCTCATAATGGCTTTCTTACATATTAAATTTTATTTGATTGTACGCAATAGAACCTGAGATATAGCCTTCCCCTTAAATTGCAGAAATCACTGTATAGCAGCGTCACCAGTTGAGCGGTTGACAACAAAAGTTGGCAGGCACTAATTTAGGTCAAGTTACATCTGCGTATGAAACTATCTGCATTTATGTGCAGTAGTTCCGGAGATATAACCTTCCTTTGAATTGCAGATATCGCTGTATAGCAGCGCCACCTGTTAGCTGATAAGCATTCAAATTGCACCAGCATAATGACTTACAATGGCCTTCTTACATATTAGTTTTGTTTGCTTATACGAAATAGATCCTGAGATATATATAGCCTCCCCTTAAATTGAGGAAATCGTTGTATAGCAGTGCCACCTTTTGAGCAGTTGACACCAAATATTTATTGGCACTAAATTAGGCCAAGTTGCATCTGCATATAAATTTATATGTGATTTTAAGCAGTAGTTCCGGAGATACAGTTGCCACAAAATTTTTGTTCTCTCTCTCTCTCTCTCTCTCTCTCACACACACAGACGGACAAACATTTCCTAAAAATGATCAAATCGTATTCTAGGCCTTTCAAAAAAACGTGTAAATCCATCGAAAACGGAAGTCAAAAATTTTTACTTTCTTCTATTGAATAGAGAATAACGTAATAAAATAAAATAACTCTGTTATGGCTTTATTATCCCAATGATATTTACAATTTTATTTTATTCTGAAGGTATATATAGAAAAAGTATTGGATTCGTGAAAATTTTCGAACTCCAGTTTTCGATGGATTTACACGTTTTGGGATGTCCTGAACACGATTTGACTGTTTTTAGAAAAAGTCTGTCTATCAGTTTGTGTGTGTGTGCATCACAAATTTTGTGGATGCTGTAACTCACGAGCCAATAAACGAAATTTAACCAAACTTGGTATTTAGTTGAACCCTGACATAAACTGGTGCTGATTAGATTTGTGGAACAATTGCTCAATAGGAGGTGCTGTGATCGCATTTTTTCTAAATTTTTAACATGCCAGTATGGGACAAAATCTTGTATAAATGTACTTAATGAGAGTTATTTTAAACGTGTGATTGTAAAATTAATATGAATTATTTATAATAGTAATAGTTAACATGAAAAAAAAATTGTGCATGTTGCAGCACAGCTTCACCCTCTGGAAGGGGAGTTAACACCCCCCCCCCTCGGGGGGGAGTAAATTTTCAATATGGGTGTTTTGTTTCGAAAGACTTCGTCATTACCTTTAAAATAAATGGTTTAAGCATAGATCTGTGATAAATTAAAACAAAGTTATAGATTTTTTTTATCTTTTAACGAAAAAAAATTAGAAAAAAATCTTATTTCTTTTGATATTGGCAAAAAAATTTACTTTCTTTCGGCATGTAGTGATATAATTCTTTCAGATAAAAATCATCTGCATTTATAATAAAAAATAATTTAATAAAAAAATTATGTTCAATCAATGTTGTGTAAAATTATATAGAAGAAATTCATGTGGTGGCCACATCATACTAGTTATGTATGCGAATGGAATTCAGTTGTATAAAAACGAAATGCAAATATCTTTTTTACTTTCTTCTATATGCAATAGAAGAAAGTATGGGATTCATAAAAATTTTCGACTTCCGGTTTTCGAAGGATTTATACGTTTTGGGAGGTCTAAGAACATGAATTTACAATTTTTAGAAATTGTGTGTGTGTGAGAGAGAGAGAGACAAAAATTTTGTGGCAACTTTATCTCCGAAACCACTACTCAGAATTGTATATAAATTCGTATATAGATGCACCTTGACCTAAATTAGGGCCTATCAACTTTTGGTGTCACTGCTCAACAGGTGGCGCTGCAATACAGTGATTTCCTCAATTTAAGGGGAGGCTATATCACAGGTTTTATTGCGTATGTTCAAACAAAACTTCATATGTAAGAAGGTCATTATAATACATTATGCTGATTCAAGTTAAATGCTTATCGTCCAACAGATGGCGCAGCTATACTGCAATATAAGGAAGGCTATATCTCAGGAATTACTGTACAGATTTGAATAAAAATTTATATGTAGATGTACATTGACATATATTAGTATCTGTCAACTTTTGGTGTCAACCGCTCAACAGGTGATGCACACGCAGCGATTTCTGCAATTTAAGAAAAGGCTATATCTCATGTTTTATTGGGTATAATTAAACAAAACTTGATATGTGAGAAGACCATTATGAGACATTATGCCGATTCAATTTGGATGTATATCTACCAATAGGTTACGCTGCTATAGTGCAGTTTTTTAGATTGCTGTAAGATGAAAATCGCCTGCATTTATCGTGGTGGGAATTTTTAATAAATAATGTTTATCGGCCAACAGGTGGCGCAGCTAAAAAAGCGATTTCCGCAATTTAAGGGAAGGCTATATCTCAGGAACTAATGCACAGAATTGCATAAAAATTTATCTGTAGTTGAATCTTCACATAAATTAGTTTCTATCAATTTTTTATGTCAGCCGCTCAACAGCTGCCGCTGCCACACAGAGATTTCTGTAATTTAAGAAAAGACTATATCTCAGGTTCTATGGCGTATAATCAAACAAAACTTGATATGTGAGAAGGACATTATGAGACATTACGCTGATTCAAGTTGGATGCTTATAGACCAATAGATGGCGCTTCTATACTGAAAATTTCCTCGATAACGGGAAGACTATATCTAAACTTGTATGAAATATGAGATAACCATTATAAATACGCATTTTTAAAGATTTATTTATAGGCAATAAAACTGTCCTTATTTGGATATTTGGTTTTAGTTTTCTCCAAGATAAAAATCATTTGCATTCTTTATGTTAGATAATTTTAATGAACAATAGTTTTAATAAATTATTTGCCCTTAGTAAATTTGTATAGGAAAATATAGAAGAAAGTATTGTGGTGGCCACAATATACTAGTTTAATTATTGTGTGCTCTTAAAAAAACTGAAAATTGCATGTGAACTGGGGAAGGGGACTGCCGGATATCCGATGATATATCCGGCCGGATATCCGGATCCGGCAAAGTAAAAAAATATCCGGAATGCCGGATATCCGGATCCGGTAAAATCCATATCCGGTCCATCCCTAAATATCGTACTGCGTAATTCCATTTAGACCAGTAACTAAGTTAATTAACTTGTTGTAACACCTTTATGCAATTAAATTAAATAAAAACATTTTAAAATTTCAAATTATAATCCATAAACATTCCACAAGAAGCTATTATTTATTGCTAGATCAGTTAATATAACAGTTACACTACAATATACAAAAATCGATTCTTACAGGTAAAAATAAATAAACACATAAAATGTTTTTTAAAAATTATTAAATTTGCAAATACAATTATTCTACTGTTTACAAATGCACAATATTACTTTTATTTTATTTTATATTAAATATTAACATTTTTGTTCTTAAGAACAATATTTAATTGAATTCGATTCTCAGAATTCGATTATTCGTTTTCCTCTATCACGTGATTGAGCAGACGATGGTGGGAAGAGCCCATTAGATGTACTTTAAAAACCCTAGAAGTTATGTAAAATAAGGATTTTATTTCACAGGTAAGATTCTTTTTAATATTTTATTATTTCATTATTTTTAAGTAATTATTTTTATAAAATGCTTATAATTGCTATATTTATTTCTCAAAATTAAATTACTTTAACTACATTATATCTTATATTATTTCAAAAATGTCCATAATCTATATATATATATAAGATCAGAGTCTGTCTGTCCGCTATAGAATCCTAGGCCGTTTCACCGAGCGGGACCAAATTCAGCACGGTTAATGTTTACGACCCGAGAAACTCAACGCCGCAAAAATGAAAGTTGTAACTTAATTAGTTTTTGAGATATTAATTAAAATGTCCACTCATGTCTAATCTAAAAGCGATTTCAATGACTGAGAATTCACCGCCATTGCATAAAAAAAGATATTTTAACGGAGTTAAAAGCAGAAAAAGTGGAAAATAGAAATATTTGTCCGATCATTACGATTTCGATATCAAATGAAAGGGGCATTTTTTCTGAATCTAAGTGTGCAAGTGGCTTATCGGTACAACAATTAGATTTTTTTAAATTAACTAAAGTAGGAATTTTTTTTTTTTGTGTGGCAACATCATTTCAAATGCCAGACGACCGTCTGCCATGAAAAAAGGAAATGATTGTAACCGATCAAGATGTCACGCGTTTTGTAGTGAAGGGAGAAATTGCGATTTTCAAATTTTTTCAAATTTTCATTCACGTTGCATTGGAATTAATATTCGGCCTAGACACCATATTATAAAGCTACTGTCATAGAATAATAATAAAATAAGAAGGAGCATGCCAATACTCTAATGCTTACAAACCCCTTGTAGTGAAATGCCAGCGAAAGCTACTTTTGCTTCTCTCAACCTTGAAGTAGGGCACCTATCCTCAGCGCATTTATCGCTGTTTGTTGTGGGTGATGCCTCGCAGACTGATTGACAGAGAAACGAGACGATTCAAAAATCTCGCCAACAAGTCACCAACCAATCAGATGGAAGCACTGTTACAACCCTATACCCAGCATTCCTGGATTTTACAAACCGAAACCAAAACACGTACGCTCCTTCTTCCTTTATTATTATTCTATGGCTACTGTTCAATTTTCATGAAAATATGTGGATATAAACAAAAAAATTTGATTAAATTTTGTTTTATATTTTGCACTATTTTAAATTGAGATATGCCGTTGAAATTTCGTAATATTTGGTTTTAACGCCCGATAATTCTGATACTCCTTTCACATTTTATACTATGGATTTTTAACAGTATTTAGCCCGGAATTACGCAAGTTTCGGAGAAAACCACGAAAAAGTCAGACATAAATCGTTTTATAATAGTGTTTATATCATTTT
This sequence comes from Salticus scenicus, assembly GCA_963930645.1. NCBI lineage: Eukaryota > Metazoa > Arthropoda > Arachnida > Araneae > Salticidae > Salticus > Salticus scenicus. Next base: position 204,735,136 of record OZ005653.1, on the reverse strand, counting down.
TGTATCTCAGCTTCTAATCAGCATAATTTCAAAAGTAATATGTCATTTTGAAACTTATTTGAATTGAATTTCAAGAGTAGACGCCACAAATTTCTGTCACCTTCCATTAACCGACTACCGCAAGTAACGGAATTCGAGATTTCACGTGATTTACACGTTTTAAGGTGTCCTGATTAGGTTTTTCTTTTGTATCTCAGCTACTAATTAAAATAATTTTATAAGTAATGCATTATTTGAAAACTTTGTTGATTTGGAATTGAACAGTAGATTACAGAATTTTCTACCACCAGATGGCGCTGTAATATTTTTAAATTTCAATATTTCGAATTCTGAATATGATTAAATTATTTTTAATACATCATTCGAAAGATATTTTGAAGTACTTTTATATTATCGAAAGTGGAATTCGAGATTTCGCCAGATTTACACGTATTAAGGTGTCCTGATTAGGTTTTCTTTTGTATCTCAGCTACTAATTAAAATCATTTCATAAGTAATGCATCATTTTAAAGCTTTGTTGATTTGGAATTGAATAGTAGATTACAGAAATTTCTAACACCAGATGGCGCTGCAATATTTTAAAATCTCAATATTTCGAATTATAAATATGATTAAATTATTTTTAATACATCATTCAAAAGATAATTTAAAGTTCTTTTATATTATCGAATAATTTACATCAAATTTATTCAATAGAGGGCGCTAATCGCAATTATTCGAGATTTCACCTGATTTATATGTTTTAAGGTGTCCTAAAGGGGGGAAAAAAATTAGATATTCAGTTAGACCGTTCAAAATTGGTATATATAGGTTTTGGGTACCTACGAGTCGAATGAGGATATTTTCGAAAGTGCAAAATTAAGGAGGGACAGTAAGGGTGGTGAAAGAATACGCGAGCGTAAATATGAATTCGTGAGATGAAGGCAGAGGGGACCCGTTGTAAGTCTTTACCCGATCAGAAAAGATTTTTTTTTTTTTTTTTTAATTCCTTTTCTTAAGAATAAAAGTTTATGAGTAATAACATGGAATTTTGAGAAATCATAAGTGTGGTGAAGGAATACGTGCGCGCAGCGCTCATATATATGCATTCACGCGTGCGCATCGCGCACGGGTCTACTCTGCCTAAGGCAGTGGGGACCCGGTGCGACATTTTTCCCGATCAGAGGTTTTTTTTTTTTTTTTTTTCTCTTTTCTTTTTTTTTTTTTTTTTTTTTTTCACACGATAAAAATTAATGCAATTTTGAGAATTCATTAATTATAATGATTCATTTAAAAATAGTGACCAGCGAAGCGGGCGTAGCCTGCTAGTTATTTATAAAAGTTAAAACGAGTATAGAGTTCTATCTAACAGATGACGTCACGAGCATGTTTGCTGAGGGACAGTTGACCCCACTGACCCATTTTATCATTAGTGTTACAAATTTATTGTAACACAGTGTTGTAAATGTATTTGTAAAAGCATAAAAAAATTCGACTACTACGCTTCCAAAAGCATGGAAAAATTAGCGCTGTCCTTCAGCAAAGTACGGTGGCTAAGAAGAAAGTCATGTGGTTGTTAGAACTCTATAGACAAACCAAAGTTATTAAAACTTTTGAACTTTGTTAGATATTAAAAACAAGGTAAAAATAAATTTCAGCAGCTGTAATATTTTAAACAGCTGCATAGTTTTCAGCAGCTGTATAGTTTTGCTTGTTGTATCTTTTAATAATAATAATAATACATATATTTATATTCAAAACAAAAATTTGCCAATAACGCGATAAATGCCAAAAAAGGTAACCTTTTTCAACATTCACATGGTTTCATCTTTGCACCTTTTCTTATATTCCCTTAATAATGGAATGCTCCGCCCACTCTTATAATAGGTCTATGGTCCTATATAGTGTTCAAATGTTTTTTTTATTTTTCTTTTTTTTTCTCCACGTCCATAACACGACAACCATCCAACCATAAAAATATTTTTATTTATGAGGTTTTAATTTTTCCGAAAAACAAATAGCAGCAATGAATTCAGCAAATATCGATACGAAATAATAGTTTAACTATTGAAATATATATTGTTTTATAAGTTATTGTTACACATCAAAATTCTAAATAAAAATTTTTTGTAATCAAAATTTTCTTACCATAGTATATTTTTCTAAAAATAGCAATTAAAAATTTCAGTTTGACTCACTAAAAATTTAATAAAATGATTTATTTGACTTTTTTTTATTTTTTACAGGATTTATTAAATTCTTCAATCGATCGTAAAGGAGATGAGCTAATGGATGAAACATCGCAGGCATCAGTGCTGTTAAAAATTAAACATACTAAGTCTGCGTCAGAATTAGATGAAATTAAAGAAATTGAAAATGATTCTCAGCAAATCAATGAAAATCGTGAATTTATTTCATCCGAAAGTGAATATCTCAATTTAAAAGAAAAGACCAAGAAAAATTATAGTTACGATAAGCATCCAAATATTACACAAACTGATAATTTCTTAGATCCAACTGATATTTCTGAAGATTGCCAGCAGTCACCTAAAGCAGTAGAACAAAAGCAAAAGAAATCGGGTGCTTCAAATGAAACACAAAATACTAATCAAAATACTGATTCTGCAATGGAACAAGAAAAACCTAAAGAAATAAAAAATGATTATCATAAACTTGAGTTAAATAATGAGTCAATTTCATCTGAAAGTGGAGATATTAATTCAGTTGAAGAAATCGAGAAGACTGGCGATTATAATAAGCACCATAATGAGGTCCAATCTCAGAATTCTTCAAGTTTAAATAATATTTGCGAAAAAAACGAGCAATCATCTAAAGATGTAGGACAAAAGAAAGTGGAATCGAGCGCAGCGGTTGAAATGCAAAATATTGATCAAAAGACTGATTCTGTGACAAAACTGAAAGAACCTAAAGAAATTAAAAATGACTCTCAGCAACTTGAAAGAAATGCTGGGCCTATTTTATCCAAAAGTAAAGGTCTCGAATCAGCCCATAATGCTACACAATCTGAAGATTCTTCAATTTCAACTAATATTTACAAAGAAAACGAGCAATTATCCCCAAACGTAAGACAAAAACAAGTAGAATTGAGTTCTGTGGTTGACATGCAAAATGCTAACCAAAACGCTGATTCTATGGCGGGTTCTGAAGAACCTAAAAAAAATAAAAATGATTCTCGGAAACTTGAAGGAAGTGATAGAACAATTCCATACGAAAATAAATACGTTAATTCAAAAGAAGGTACCGAGAAGACTGACGGTTATAATGAGCACCATAATATTACAGAATCTCAAAATTCTTCAGATTCAACTGAAATTTTTGAAATAGACCATCAGTCATCTAATAAGCAGATATCTAAAAACGCTGGACTGAAACAAATGGAATCGGATGCTGCAGTTGAAATGCGAAACGCTAATAAAAGTACTGATTCTGAGGTAGAACAGAGAAAAACTAAAGAAACAGAAAATTGTTTTCAGGAACTTGAAGGAAATGATGAAACAGTTTCATCTAAAAGTGAAGATCTCGATTCAACAAACGATGTCAACAAAAATTACACTTATAATGAGCACCATAATAATACACAATCTGAAAATGCTTCAAATTCAACTGATACTTCTGAAGAAAACCACCAATCATCCAAAGACATAGGACTAAGAGAAATGATATCAGGTGCTATGGCTGACACGCAAAACGCTAATGAAAAGACTGATTTTGAGATGGAACCTGAACAAGCTATAGAAATGAAAAATGATTCTCATAAATTTGAAGGAAATGGTGGATCAATTTCTTCCGAAAGAAAAGATCACAATTCAGCAGAAGGTATCAAGAAGAATGACGGTTTTAACGAGACTCATAATATTACGCAACCTGAAAATTCTTCAGATTCAATTAATATTTACGAAAAAAATGAGGAATCATCCAAAGATGTAGGACTAAAACAAATAGAATCAGGTGCTGTGGTTGAAATACAAAATACCAATCAAAATGCTGATTCAGGGGTAGAACCAGAAAAACCTAAAACGAAAAATGATTCTCAGCAACTTGATGGAAATGATGGACCAGTTTCTTCCGAAAGAAAAGATCTCCATTCAACAGAAGGTATCAAGAAGAATGACGGTTTTAATGAGCACAATAAAATTACACAATCTGAAAATTCTTCGAATTCAATTGATACTTCTGAAGAAAACCACCAATTATCCAAAGACATAGGCCTAAAACAAATGGAATCAGGTGCTGCGATTAAAATCCAAAATATTAATCAAAAGACTGATTTTCTTCTAGAACCAGAAAACCCTAAAAAAACGAAGAATGATTCTCAGCAACTTGAAGGAAATGATGGATCAATTTCTTCAGAAAGAAAAGATCTCCATTCAACAGAAGTTATCAAGAAGAATGACGGTTTTAATGAGCACAATACACAATCTCAAACACATAATACACAATCTGAAAATTCTTCGGATTCAATGAATATTTGCGAAAAAAATGGGGAATCATCTAAAGATGTAGGACTAAAACAAATTGAATCAAGTGATGCGGTTGAAATGCAAAATATCAATGAAAAGACTGATTCTGGGGTAGAACCAGAAAAACTTAAAGAAGCAAAAAATAATTCTCAGAAACTTGAAGGAAATGATGGATTGATTTCTTCTGAAAGAAATGATCTCCATTCAAAAGAAGGTATCAAGAAGAATGACGGTTTTAATGAGCCCCATAAAATTACACAATCTGAAAATTCTTCAAATTCAATTGATACTTCTGAAGAAAACCACCAATTATCCAAAGACATAGGACTAAAACAAATGGAATCAGGTGCTGCGGTTGAAATCCAAAATATCAATCAAAAGACTGATTCTCTGGTAGAACCAGAAAAACCTAAAGAAACGAAAAATGATTCTCAGCAACTTGAAGGAAATGATGAATCAATTTCTTCAGAAAGAAAAGATCACAATGCAGCAGAAGGTATCAAGAAGAATGACGGTTTTAATGAGCCTCATAATATTACGCAACCTGAAAATTCTTCAGATTCAATTAATATTTACAAAAAAAATGAGGAATCATCCAAAGACGTAGGACTAAAACGAATGGAATCAGGTGCTGTGGTTGAAATACAGAATACCAATCAAAAGGCTGATTCTGAGGTAGAACCAGTAAAACCTAAAACAAAAAAAGATTCTCAGCAACTTGATGGAAATGATGGACCAGTTTCTTCCGAAAGAAAAGATCTCCATTCAACGGAAGGTATCAAGAAGAATGACGGTTTTAATGAGCCCCATAAAATTACACAATCTGAAAATTCTTCGAATTCAATTGATATTTCTGAAGAAAACCACCAATTATCCAAAGACATAGGACTAAAACAAATGGAATCAGGTGCTGCGGTTGAAATCCAAAATATCAATCAAAAGACTGATTCTCTGGTAGAACCAGAAAAACCTAAAGAAACGAAAAATGATTCTCAGCAACTTGAAGGAAATGATGGATCAATTTCTTCAGAAAGAAATGATCTCCATTCAACAGAAGGTATCAAGAAGAATGACGGTTTTAATGAGCACAATACACAATCTCAAACACATAATACACAATCTGAAAATTCTTCAGATTCAATTAATATTTGCGAAAAAAATGGGGAATCATCTAAAGACGTAGGACTAAAACAAATGGAATCAAATGATGTGGTTGAAATGCAAAATATCAATGAAAAGACTGATTCTGGGGTAGAACCAGAAAAACTTAAAGAAGCAAAAAATAATTCTCAGAAACTGGAAGGAAATGATGGATTGATTTCTTCTGAAAGAAATGATCTTCATTCAAAAGAAGGTATCAAGAAGAATGACGGTTTTAATGAGCCCCATAAAATTACACAATCTGAAATTTTTTCAAATTCAATTCATACTTCTGAAGAAAACCACCAATCATCCAAAGACATAGGACTAAGAGAAATGATATCAGGTGCTGTGGCTGACACGCAAAACGCTAATCAAAAGACTGATTTTGAGATGGAATCTGAACAAGCTATAGAAATGAAAAATGATTCTCAGAAATTTGAAGGAAATGGTGGATCAATTTCTTCCGAAAGAAAAGATCACAATTCAGTAGAAAGTATCAAGAAGAATGACGGTTTTAATGAGCCTCGTAATATTACGCAACCTGAAAATTCTTCAGATTCAATTAATAACTACGAAAAAAATGAGGAATCATCCAAAGACGTAGGACTAAAGCAAATGGAATCAGGTACTGTGGTTGAAATGCAAAATACCAATCAAAAGGCTGATACTGAGGTAGAACCAGAAAAACCTAAAGAAACGAAAAATGATTCTCAGCAACTTGATGGAAATGATGGACCAGTTTCTTCCGAAAGAAAAGATCTCCATTCAACAGATGGTATCAAGAAGAATGACGGTTTTAATGAGCACCATAAAATTACGCAATCTGAAAATTCTTCAACTTCAATTGATACTTCTGAAGAAAACCACCAATCATCCAAAGACATAGGACTAAGAGAAATGATATCAGGTGCTATGGCTGACACGCAAAACGCTAATCAAAAGACTGATTTTGAGATGGAACTTGAACAAGCTATAGAAATGAAAAATGATTCTCATAAATTTGAAGGAAATGGTGGATCAATTTCTTCCGAAAGAAAAGATCACAATTCAGCAGAAGGTATCAAGAAGAATGACGGTTTTAATGAGCCTCATAATATTACGCAACCTGAAAATTCTTCAGATTCAATTAATATCTACGAAAAAAATGAGGAATCATCCAAAGACGTAGGACTAAAGCAAATGGAATCAGGTACTGTGGTTGAAATGCAAAATACCAATCAAAAGGCTGATTCTGATGTAGAACCAGAAAAACCTAAAGAAACGAAAAATGATTCTCAGCAACTTGATGGAAATGATGGACCAGTTTCTTCCGAAAGAAAAGATCTCCATTCAACAGATGGTATCAAGAAGAATGACGGTTTTAATGAGCACCATAAAATTACGCAATCTGAAAATTCTTCAACTTCAATTGATACTTCTGAAGAAAACCACCAATCATCCAAAGACATAGGACTAAGAGAAATGATATCAGGTGCTATGGCTGACACGCAAAACGCTAATCAAAAGACTGATTTTGAGATGGAACCTGAACAAGCTATAGAAATGAAAAATGATTCTCATAAATTTGAAGGAAATGGTGGATCAATTTCTTCCGAAAGAAAAGATCACAATTCAGCAGAAGGTATCAAGAAGAATGACGGTTTTAATGAGCCTCATAATATTACGCAACCTGAAAATTCTTCAGATTCAATTAATATCCACGAAAAAAATGAGGAATCATCCAAAGACGTAGGACTAAAGCAAATGGAATCAGGTACTGTGGTTGAAATGCAAAATACCAATCAAAAGGCTGATTCTGATGTAGAACCAGAAAAACCTAAAGAAACGAAAAATGATTCTCAGCAACTTGATGGAAATGATGGACCAGTTTCTTTCGAAAGAAAAGATCTCCATTCAACAGAAGGTATCAAGAAGAATGGCGGTTTTAATGAGCACCATAAAATTACACAATCTGAAAATTCTTCAAATTCAATTGATACTTCTGAACAAAACCACCAATCATCCAAAGACATAGGACTAAGAGAAATGATGTCAGGTGCTATGGCTGACAAGCAAAACGCTAATCAAAAGACTGATTCTGAGATGGAACCTGAACAAGCTATAGAAATGAAAAATGATTCTCAGAAATTTGAAGGAAAGGGTGGATCAGCTTCACTCGAAAATGAAAATCTCAATACAACAAAAAATACGGAGAAGACTGACGGCTGTGAGGAGAACCATATTATTACGCTATCTGAAAATTCTTCAGACTCAACTGGAATTTCAGAAAAAAACCTGCAATCCTCTTATCAGCAGGCATCTAAAGACGTAGAAATGACAGTTGGAATACAAAATGCTAATAAAAAAACTGCTTTTGCGACGGAATCTGAAGAACCTAAAACAACGAAAAATAATTCTCAGCAATTTGAAGAAAAGGACGTGAGTACTTTATACAAAAGTGAAGATGATTATTTATTAAAAATTACTATGAAGAACTCTGGTTATAATGCTCATCATAAAACTATTCATTCTGAAAACTTTGCAGACGCAGCTCATATTTCTGAAGAACATCAGCAGTCATCAAAAGACGAAAGACTTAAGCAAATGGACTCGATTGCTGTAGTTGAAATCCAAAGTGTTAATCGACAGATTGATGATTCTGTGATGAATTCAGAGAATAAAGCAGTGGCTAAAATTTCGAAAAATTGTGCGGAGAATGATAGAAAAAACAGTTTTGGGGAAAAAGATATTGATAAAATAGCTACAACTAACCTATCTTTGAAAAAGGTAAGTATGCCAGCGGCATATATACTATTTTTACATGATTTCGGTCACGGTAATGTTTCGGCTCTCCTGATTCGCTGTTTCCTTCACTGTCTGTTCTGACGTCATGCCATACGCAAGCAAAATTATCTTTGTCTTAAAGATTTTACATTTTTAAAGCCAAAATGTTTGTCTTTTCAGAAATAAATCTACCATTTCCATTTTCTAATATAGGTGAATGTCATTATTATGCACCGCAATATTAAAATTTAAGAGATTAAAAAAAAAAAAAAAAGGGGGTGAAAGTGTTCGGTAAATTAAACAATACTAAATAAATTAAGCATCTTTCAATCCTTCTGTAGAAAATTTTACTTGCTTGTAATCGTTACCATTTAGAATTTGATTGTAATGTATTTGAATTTTTTATAATCTAAAAAGGATACTTAAATGTTAATCAAAGTGAATTTGTTAACATGTAAAATTATTTTACATTTATTTTTTATCTAACTTATTCGCATATTGACATTAAAATAGATTAATAAATGTTTGAACTAATGATTAGTTAAGAACGCATTTTTTAATTTTAAATAATTATTATTTTGTATTGATTACAAAACTAAACTTTTAAAAATTTATAAAATTATTGTTTTTTTTTTTTTTTTTTTCTTTCTGAGGCCATTATAATTCAGCAGAATATAACTGTAGCTTTGGCGCCATCTCTTAGTTCATTAACGCACTAAAAGATTTAATTTATTTATTTATGGATGTAGTTGCAATTTCTTTTTTTTCTTTCATTTGCTCAGAGATTATATACATAGATGCATATTATATGCCAATTAAAATGGTTCGAAATAATAATTTAAAAAAATTAAATTAAAAAATCGTAATTATTAATCACGATATTTCGAATTAAAAATTTTTAATGGTGAAATCACTGAATTAATTTTATTAATATCTGATTATATTTATAATTTTAAGTTATTTAATGAATTATCTTACCTGTGACAATGTATTAGACTGTCAAATGTCTGATGACATTTGGCATCTTAAGAACCATCTTAAAAACTATTTTGTCACTATTTTGTAAAACTTCGACTAAAGAAGAGATTACGCATTAACATTTTTAGAGTGCTAAGTGAATGATTTTTAACCTCCAAGACAAAATTTGGCATCCTAATGAATAGAATCTGTACAATAGACTTCAATGAAGACACTATGAATTATTATTTCAAGGAAAGATTAATTTGCTCATTTTTACTTTCCGAGCGTACATCATGTAAGAAGAAAGAAAGAAATTATTATGAGACATTGAGAGAGATGTATCTATACATTTTAAGGTCCCCTGAACCCTTCATTCATTCATTGTTGCCATTTTTATGGTGAATTTATGGGCGTAAGTGAACACCGTAATGTCTTTACGATTTGACGGATTGAACTGAAAGTTGATAGGTGTGTTATAAGTCGCCATCGCACGAACTACATAGGCTTTTATTAACCTTTTAACGTTCACTACTTAATTTATTTTTAAAATTACTAAACTAATTTTTAAAATGGCTTTTAGACACATAGCTGATCATAGATATTTAAAAAATAAAAAAAGAGCATAGTTCCTTTTCGATAAATTTTGTTTGAAATATCTATAAGTTAACCTTATTAAATTCAAATAATATTTAATTTAATAAATAAAACGCTTTGTAAGTAAACATTATCGACTACAAAAACTCGTAAAAGTTGTTTCAGGTGAAAATAATAGTCCAGCTCCTCATTAAATGAAAAAATCTAGACATTAGTGCTTCATCAAACCAGCAATTTGAACTCGCGCACACTAAGAAACTTCAAATGACTTATGCATTTAGCTTTCTTTGAAGCATTATTCGTTAAATATTGGAATAGTGCTGCTACTACCGAACAGAAAAGGAACAAAAGTTTAAAACCTGATTAAAATAAGGGGGAAATGTTAAAAACTGCTGAAAAAAAAAAAAAAAAAATGTTAAATTATGTCAAATGTTTGGTTTCGCTGCGAAACCAATGAACGTTAAAGAGTTAATCTAGAACACTTATTTTTTATTTATTTTTTTTTTAAAGGGACACACAGGAAAATTCTTTATCATTATGGTCTATGGATTAAAATTATTTAAAATGCGATGACATCTAAACGCCTTATTCGCTTTTTTATCTTTTAAGTATTTTAACATTATTAAAACGAATTTCAATTAATTTGAAACCATAGACCGTAACGTATAAGAACCATATTTTTTACCTTTATAATATATTTATATAAGTCTTGCACTCATAAAAATTTATATAGTTCTTGCGACGATGATATATAACATGCCTATTTAAATTTATCTTTATCGATTATTGAGTTTCATGTTAACGCATTTCAAATATTTTAAAATGCGTGATATGGCGTAATAATAAAGATTCTTCTTTGTGTTCCTACAAAAAAATTACAAATTCCAGACTTATTGAAATGGATACAGGTCATGCGACAATGACTTTATGACACATCTACCAGCTTTTAACAGAATTTGTAAGGCGTTTGGACACTATCGTGTTCCCTTGCACACCATTAGATACATCACCAAAAAAATCGCAAATTGAGAAGGCCTCAGATACATTACAATTTCATATTTATAGTATACGTTTGGAAAATATTGGGTAGGTTTAGCGAATTAAAACAATACAAATATTTTTCTGTAACCATAAGAAAAAAACCTAAATAACCAAGGATGTCTTTATTTCAATTTAACAGTAAATTTTTTTTTTTATATATCTTTCATCATATTCTAACAAATTACACTTTTCTTTCTTTCTTTCTTTCTTTCTTTTTTTTTTTTCTGAGGAGGGAGCGTAGTGAAGGTTAATTTACTTGGAAAATATTTTGGAAATTAATACTTTTATTTGTGTTTAATAACGATATATGATGAATACTAAATATTTTTATATTTTTTTTCTTTATTTTTATTTAAGAATCACGAAAGAACAATTTCTTTCATACAGCAAAGGGGCTTTCTCACCATTTTACTGTACACCGTCAGAAAAAAATAATAATAGTAATAATAATAATTTTTATTATTATCATCATCATAATATTAATAAAAGAAATATTTTGCAGTTAAATACATTTTAAGAGAAAATGATAATAAAAAGTGAATAAATAATTACTTGGACAATGCACATTTTTAAATAAGCTTTTTGTGCTAACTTAAGTATTGTTACAGATTAATAATAATAATAATAATAATAATAATAAAACATTTTTATTCTACTGTCCCTTGTAATATTTTTAAAGATTTTAAGCTTGCAAAGAATCTCATTTAAAAATTAATGGAACATAAACAAACCCATGCCTAATTAAGTTAACCATAGAAACCAAATAATATAAAATAGATAGGTATATAATATATATCCTGTAGGACAACAAATGGCAGCACTGCACATTTTTAAACGCATTTAAATAATTAAGTAATGTCTAGTACAAAATTGCTCATGATTTAAAATAAATGAAAAATAAAAATCACTTGGATATTTAAAATTGATTAATATAGTTTACGTATATATTTATTAACAAAAAAAAAAAAATAAAAAAAATAAAAAAAAAGATAGAAAAATATATATATAAGCATAGAATTATTTTACCGAATCCTTCAATGTTTAACTCATTTGTAACAACCTTCTAAATTTTTAATTGCTGCGTATAGTAACAGTATTCACCGAAGTGGATTTAACTTTATTAGAAAATGAAGATGGCACACATATCTTTTGGAAAGACGGATATTTTGGTGAAAGACATAAAAAAATAAAAATAACCTAAAAAACTCTACGATAAAATGTTCCTCTGTAATCTAGCATGACGTCAGAATGGAAATAGCGAATCAGGAGCGCCGAAATTTTTTCGTGACCAAACTCACGTAAGGAAAGTAAATATGCGACCCGTGCACTAGGGCCGCTTTTTTTCAATGTCCAAAAATAACCAAATGTTTAAAATAACCAAAGTGATATGTGCATATCTTTAGGACTAACTACTTCCAATTGGGATTATTATAAATACGTAAAATCCTAATTCCGACAAATAGAAGGTTTAAAAAAAAACTTTACTAATGTCCTAGGTACAACACCCTCATTGTACCTGGGGTCAGACCTCATTTTACGTAGGGCCGCTTTTTTTCAATGGCCAAAAAACAGAGCCCCTTACCTGTTAAAAATTTCTCTCAAAATTAGATTTCACTTTGTAATGAATGTATCTCTTGGATTTCTAGATCTCCCTGGTTTTCGGCTACATCTTTTCTTTGACGTACGAGGTTTTGCTTTAGGTAAAGGTTTTGCTTAGGTTCATACATGTTCAAGCATAACACACGAAAAGATGTTAGGTGTTGAAGGTTTCGAAATTTCAACAAGACATGAAACAGAGACATCCAGTTCTATCACTGTTGGTTCACTTTCTTCCTGGAAAAATCTTTCTTTTTTTTTTTTCTTTTTTCGAAATTTATGGTTGGTTGGTTGGTTGGTTGTAGGATTTAAGGCCGATTGACTCCTGATGTGTCCTAGGCCTAAAGGGGGAATGCCCTCCGTGGGGGTCTTTCTAAGGGGTCCTAGCCCGTATTTACGCGAGTTTCGGAGGAAACCACGGAAAACTCCGAACGGCTAGGTCGATGAGCGCGACCTGGGATCGAACCCGGCACCTCCCATCTACCAGCTTTGAGCGCAGAACCGCTCGGCCGCTGGTGGGCGTTGGAAATTTATGGAGAAATCTTGTCTGTCGGTAACATTTGAACTTAAATATTCATCCTCAGTGAATATGTTTTGATTCACTGGCCATATGCCAGATACACGAAAGCCTGATAGAATGTTTACAGGAGTAAAGGCCAACGGATAGGACTTGCCAACATTTTCAGTAACGTCATATATAGTGATTGGTTTTCCAGGGTTTTCTAGCATCCAATGAGTACAGGTTGTACTGTATTTTCTCTTAAAAGATTCAAATACACCTCTGTAGAACGGTTGAAGCTTATGATCGGTGGAGGGTTGAAACAATATCCCTCATAAAACAATATATTTCATTCAATTATAAAAGTTTTTCAATTAAATTGTAACAACATGAAGAATATGATTGCAACTGTACATAGGGCCATCCATGGCCCTAGGTACAAGGCAGCTATATGGCCCTAAGTACAAGGTTTGGTAACTTCATTCAAAATGCCTTCCACTAAAAATTCCACATGCAGAGAGGACTAATTAAATATCTCATTTATTACTCAATATAACAAGCAAAATCATACACAAGAATGAAAGAAAAATATTTGACTTACCTTTGTAAAATAGCAAAAGAGATGAGCTACAAAATTTTACTTCAAACCGTGTAAATCCTTTTTGTACACGTAACTTGTCGAAACTTTCTCCTCAAAGGTTCCGAAGTAGTTGTAAAAATAGCAATTGATGTTGTTATTCGTCCAATTGAGTATTAAAACTTAAAACTAAATATTATTCAAATAAAGAGGGGTAGCCCTAGGTACACGATGGTCCTAGGTACACGGGTCTCCTATATAATTTTTCATGGCGGTATTGATATATAATATAAACAAAATGTGTTCTAAAAACCTTATCCTGGTTTTAATTCTTTTAATATTGATCTTAGTCATAGGGAAAAGTGGGTATGAATGGAAGAGTTAACAAAAATGTTTTTTAGTTCCCCATCTACTATAGATATGGGGAACTTAGGTAATCGAGAAAATTTTCGACCTCGGTTTTTTGACTTTTCTACACGTTTTCAGGTGTGAGGAATCCGAAAATGACAAAATTTCTATGGTGTCTGTCTGTAGGGTGTCTGTTAGTGTGTTAGTGTGTTAGTCTGTTAGTGGGTCAGTCCGTTAGTTTGTTAGTCTGTGTACACGATATCTCAAGAACAAATTGTCGCAGAGAGGTTAGATCAGTTTTAAAATATTACTTTCGACACTGGCAAGAACCCTATTGATTTGCAACATTCGAATTTAAAAACTTCGAAAGTTATTAGAAATTTACGATTTTCTTAACATGGGAGAATAGGACAAAAATTCACTTGAACGTGCATTAAATGGAAACTTTTTACTGTAAAAACGTCAGACCAGTTTTAAGATATCAGTTTGGATGCCGGAATGAACATCAGTAACTATAAATATGCTACTTTAAAAATTTCGCAAGTTATTGGAAATTTACGAATTTCTTAACATGGCAGTATAGGGCAAAATTTCACATAAACGTCAATTTTTAGAGATATTTTCATCGTAAAGATGTCAGATTACTTTTGAAATATTATTTAGGACACTGGCATGAATATTAATGACTATGAATTTTCCAATATAAAGATTTCGTAAGTTATTGGAAATTTACGAATTTCTTAACATGTCAGAATAGAGCAAAATTTCACATAAACGTCAATCTTGAGGGATATTTTCATCGTAAAGATGTCAAACCACTTTCGAAATATTATTTAGGATACTGGCATGAATATCATAGACTATGATTTTTCCAATTTAAAAAAATTCGTAAGTTATTTGGAATTTACGATTTACTTAACATGTCAGAATAAGGCAAAATTGAGCATAAATTTCCATTTTGAGGATCCTAAATACATTAGACAACTTCAAAATTAAGTTTATGATATTTGTTTGAACATGATTGAATACAAATATTCTACTAGGAAATTTTCGTAAATTATTCGTAATTTACGATTTTATCAACATAGCGAAATTGTAAATATTTCATATAAATATGAATTTTGAGGTTTATTGCATTGGAAATAGTAGCATGAAAACTAAACAACAGAAATGACCCTGATAAAATAAATTAATAAATTAGAATAAGATAATTATATCGAAGTGAACGGTGGATAGCCTATTAGGCGGGGATTTCATTCTGTCACTGTATCAAGCTTTGGTCAAATTCATTTCTTTTAACATGATTATAATATGTCTCGCACTAGAAATTTCTGAGAACATAAATATGATGGGGGCAGAGTCCACCTATGCCAACTAGTTATAAATTATTTTCTGCTGGTACAGTATTGTAAGTTTCAGAATAGCAAATTAAAACATTTACAGATGCTTTAAAAACATAAATTTAATGTTAATCATTAAAATATCAGTTTTATAAACGAATTAAAATAGCTATAAAAATGCCCCCCACTCCCTCATATTAGGCAGGAATGGGACATGTTTTTGAAAATTTATATACATGCATAATTTCCCCTTTTCTTTTAAATAGTATTTGAAAGTTCTCCACATCATTATATTATTTTCTTGATTTCAGTTTCATCAAGAATGGATAATGGATTTCGTCATTAAAAATGTAATTAGCATAAAATCCGTCAAACCAATATTTGTCTTATCTTTTCCTCTTGTATAGCGTTAACCGTTAAGTGTAGTTCACATTTACATTAGTATTAATGCTATCGTCGGAGGTATCATGAAAAGAAATAGTTGATTCATTGATTCATCAAGATCAATCACTATCTTCCTTTTATTTTCTTGGTTTGGGTTTTGTTTTCTGCATTTTCTTCATTCTTTCGTCTTTTAATTTTCTCTTTTTCGGAAGTATTAGCTAATATCTTCGCGATTCCTTTTCCTTTATCACATATCCCATCTCACTCTCAGTCATACTGTTGCTGTTCCATCCTTCACTTTACACACAACATTTTTAAAATACCTTATTACAATAGGTGATCAAATTACACTCAAGATTGTGAAAATTGCAATACCAAGAAGGAATGGGCACATACATTATAGTAGGAACAACCATTGATTGAAATTTCAAGAAATTTGAAGTAATATTTACTGAGAAAACAGTACATAAAGCAGCGACCTCTGTGAACAATGACAGCACTTATCTGCCAGGCATTGAATCAAACAGCGATTGGATGACATATACGTGTAAAGCACTTCAGGAAGCTTCAACACAATGCCACAATTCATCGATCGTAGTCACTGGTGAGTGGGAGGGGCCAGTTGCTATTCAATGATTAAATAGTCATTTTCATTGGTGCGAGATCACGAGAACACGCTGGCCAGAGAAGCAGTGGAACACATTCTGCATCAAGGAAGGTCCAGACAATACGGACAACTTGCGGTCGTGCATTGTCCTGCGTAAGTATTACGCTTTGGAGGCCTTGAATATAGGGCAGAGCGATGGGCCTTAACTCGTCAGAAATGTAATGACTGATATTCAGAGTGGCGGGAAGGAAAACAAGAGGTGATCGAGACGTGTATCCAATGGTACCGCATACTATCATTCCAAGTAGCGACCCAGTATGCGGCTACCAAAATTTTGATTACCTTCAAAACTGCATCACTGATATGGGCGACTTTAATGTGCGATCAACGACAAACCTGAACGCAGGAATGGCGTAAAGTCGCCTTTCAGACAAATCACAATCCAGTTTACAGCATCAAGATTGCCTTATCCGTATTTATCGGCATTGTGAATAATGCACATTACCTGCTGGGATTCGACATCGTCACACTGTCCATCACGGTCCCATTAAATACACGCCTCGATTACTTCTTGTTCGCATTCTCGGTACTCTGAATAGCGACCATTAAATTTCTGGTGAGTTAAGACCCGCCCATCTGCTCTATATTCAAGGCCTCCGTAGTGCAATATTTAAGCAGGATAATGCATGACCACAAGTTGTCTGTATTGTCTGGACCTTCCTTGATACAGAATGTGTTCAATGGTTGCTCTGACCAGCGTGTTCTCCTGATCTCGCACCTATGAAAATGACTGTTTAATTGTTGAAAAGCGAGTGGCCCGCCACCATTCACCAGCAACTACGATCGATGAATTGTGGCATCGTGTTGAAGCTTCATGAAGTGCTGTACCCGAATATGACCCCCAATTGCTGTTCGATTCAATGCCTAGGCAGATAAATGTAGTTATTGTTCCTAGAGGTAGCTGCTTTATGTACCGTTTTCTCAGGATATATTACTTAAAATTTCCTGAAAATTTAATCAATTGTTCTTCCTACTATAATGTATGTGCCTAATAAATATCATTCTTATATTCGTATTCCTTCTTGGTGTTGCAATTTTCCCAAATATGAGTGTATTATTATTATTATTATTATTTTAGAAAATAGAAAAAAAATTAAAATAGTTTCATCCTATGATTTTGGTGTAACGTTTGATGTGGTGTAACGTTTAGTAAAGCGGACTCTCCTACCTGTTCGTGTAGTGACAGTTTTTGGAGGTGTCTGCATTACAGTCAAAGTAGAACTATCTGGAGCAGTGGGGAGGAATATGGGTTTTAACCGATCAATTGAAATGGTACACTTTTTATTTCCACATCAAAAGTTTTTGAGTTGCGAGTCAACACTTTAAAAAATCCATTGTATGGTGCTTGTATTGGTTTCCGGACTGCATCTTTGCGCACAAACACATAGGAACAGTCCTTTAGATGAAGATGGACGAATGTCCGCTTACTGCTATGTGATGATGGGGGAACAGGTCGAATGTGCTGGAAATGCTGTTTCAGCTCCTCTACAAGTTGCTTCGGTGATGCTTCAGTTGGAGTAGTGGTGAAGAATTCCCCAGGGAGCCGGAGGCTGGTGCCATACACTAAATCAGCTGTCGTGGCTTGTAGACCTTCTCTGAAAACTGTCCGAAACCCTAGAAAGATGGTTGGTAAGGCAGCAACCCACTGGTCGGTGTCATAGGCTTTCAGGGCTTGCTTCAGTGGCCTATGGAATTCCTCCACCAACCCATTGGCCTGCGGATGGTATGGTGACGACCGTATTCGCTGAATGCCGAGCAGCTGTGCTAAGGATCTAAACAATCAAACTGTCGTCCCTGGTCTGTGGTGATCTTTGATGGAACCCCGAAGCGTGTAATCCACGTGTTATAAATAAACTGTGGAGATAGTTTCGGCACTCATATCTGGGATAGGAACTGCTTCCAGCCACCTCGTGAAACGGTCGATCATCGTTAGTACATAATAGTTTCCACCAGATGGCGGTAAAGGGCTGACGATGCCAAGGTGTTTATGATCGAACCTCTGTGATTAGTCAGGGAAAGAACCAACAGGGGATTTTGTATGCCGAATGATTTTTGATTTTTGACATGCTAAACACTGTCTTGCCCAGTTATTGCAATCCTTATTGATTGATGACCATATAAAACGTGAGCCAACTAATTTTGTACTAGCGCGAATGCCTGGGTGGGAGACAGTATGCAATGTATCAAAAGCATGTTTGCGATACTGTTGCGGTATATAAGGTCTTATATTGCCAGTTGAAATGTCGCAAAACAAAGATGTGCTAGAATCTGGTAATGTCATTTTCTTAATTTGCAATGTTTGAGAATTAGTTATTAGATGTTGCAATTCAGAATCCTGCTTTTGTGCTTTAGCAATGCTGTCATAATCAGTAGGGTTAGACATAGTTATTGAATTTATCCGCGAAAGTGCATCAGCTGCTATATTTTGAGTTCCTTGAATATGAATGATATTTGTTGTAAATTGTGATATGAAATCAAGGTGTCTTTGCTCTATAGGGGAGCATTTATCAAGATTTTGCCGAAAAGCATAAACTAAGGGTTTGTGATCTGTATATAGCGAGAATTCCCTAGCCTCCACCAATGTGTCTAAAATGTTTAATTGAAGCGTATGCCTCTAATAATTCTCCATCATATGTGCTATAATTCTTTTCAGTTGGTGATAGCTTTCTGGAAAAGAATGCAAGCGGTTGGAGTGAATCTCCAGCTACCTGAAATAATGCAGCTCCAATTGCGAAGTCAGAGGCATCTACCTGCAGGACTAACTTAGCATCATGCTTTGGATGAGCTAAAAGGGTTGCATTAGCGATTAAAGTCTTACAGGCGTCGAATTCTTGATTAGCTTGGTCTGTCCAATTTATCTCACGATTGTCATTTTTCTTTGAATTTTTTAAATAATCATTAAGTGAGGTTTGATTGTGTGCTGCATGCGAAAAAAACCGGCGAAAGAAATTCAACAGACCAAGAAATCGTCTAAGATCTTTGATTGTTTTAGGGTAGAGATAGTTTAAAATTGGCTCTACCTTGCCTGGCAAGGGTTTTGTTTCTTCAGCAGAAATTAAATGGCCTAAAAATGAAATGTGTGGGACACCAAATACACATTTTGAAACATTAATTGTTAAACCATATGAATTAAGTCTGTGGAAAATAATGCGCAAATGCTCTTTATGCTCTGCCTCATTTTTACTATAAATCAATACATCATCTATATAGACATAACAAAATGGAAGGTCACCTAAAATTTCATTCATAAATCTCTGGAATATTTGTGCCGCTCCACATAGACGAAAATTTAAAAATGAGAATTCGAACAAGCCAAATGGTGTACAGACTGCAGTTTTTGGGATATGATCTGGGTGTACAGGAATGTGAAAGTAAGCTCGCACAATATCAATTTTAGAAAATATGGTATTGCCATAAAGTGCATTTGAAAATCCTGAATATGAGGAATTGGGTACCTATCTGGTATTGTACAAGCATTGAGACTTCTATAGTCACCAACTGGGCAGATACTTCCACAACTCTTCGAGACTACATGTATAGGGGAAGACCATGGTGATTTGGAAGGTCTGCAGATGCCCTGATCTATCATGAACTGAAATTCTTTCCGTACACTTTCGTAAAGCTTGGGGTTCAAACGCCTTGGCCTACTATGTACAGGTGGGCCAGATGTTTCAATGTAATGAACCGTATTGTATGAAACTGGACCACGTTTTGGATTTACTTTTGTCAAATTTGGGAATTTGGACAAGATTTTCTGATATTCAGAATTACCTGAGATAAGTTTTATGGAGCAATTTTGGGTATGTTTTGCAAATATTCCTATTTGTGAAAGTTTAGTAATACTATCAATAATTTTACGATGCTTAAGATCAATTATGAGACCAAAATTTTCTAGGAAACCAGCTCCAATAATAGGCATGGGCACATTAGCAATTAAAAATTTACATTCAAAACTACGCCTTAAGCCTAAATCTATGTTCATTAATTTAGAGCCATAAGTAAGTATGCTTGTATTATTGGCAACTAAATAATTTTAAAACAGCTGGATGTAGTTTTTTTTTTAATTTTTAGGAGGGGGTATACAACTGACATCAGAGCCAGAATCAACCAGAAATTTTAGATGAGAGCGTTTGTCGTACACTTATAAGCGACATGATTTTGCGGCTATCGGTGAAGCTGTCGCGAAAATACTAGCATCGACAGCCGAATTTAGTTTCCCGAATCCTTATTTTCAGAAAAAGTGCAAGGTGAATTACACTTGCGCGCGTCCTTACCGAATCTTTTATGATAATAACAAATGCCTTGTTTGTATTGCGACCTGTTACGGGGATGCGGCGATTTACCACATGGTGCACGAGAATTACTGCGATCACATGCTAATAAACGCGGTACTTGGTGAGTTAAAGCGGCGATTTCCGCCCGCAAGGCCGTAATTTCGCTCCGTTCACCGTCCGCGGACGAACCAGCGGCCGCGATGACTACGAGAGCGTCTCTCCTCCGCGGCGTGCGTATCGTGACTCACGGCGCAAACACTGAAAGCGGCAGCTTCGCCACGCCAATCCGCGATCTTATCGTCTAGCTTCGCTAAATTCTCCAATGGCTCAGAGCTTACAGAGAGGATAGCCTGAATGTCCGATGGCAAGCGCTGTAGCCATAATGTTCGTAAAAAATCGTCGTTCAACGCACCGTTGGCTAATTCTTTCATTTTACGCAATAAATGGGACGGTTTATCATCGCCGAGATGAATTTCGGAAACTAGACGCCGAATCTGCTGCGTCGCGGAATCGTAAAATTCGTCTATAGGCGATCTTTAAGGGCTTTATATTTCTCAGTCGCGGGAGGGTTTAAAAGTATATCGGAGACTGCCGTTAATGTTTCCGGATCGATTGCAGTGATAACATTATTATATTTAGTTTCATCTGCCGTAATTCTGGAGAGTGCAAAGTTGCTTTCAACGCGTACGAACCAAAGTTTGATGTTATTTTTCCACAACGGTGGGAGCTTGACGCGGACTCCGTACACGTGTTGTTCGGGAATTTTTGTTTCGTCGTCAGACGGCATTTTTCAATAATAACATACAAGGGTTTGAAGTAAAGTGCAAAAAAGGAAAGGGGAATAATATACTGAACAAATCACAGAGATGGTTGGTTGGTTGTAGGATTTAAGGCCGATTGACTCCTAAAGTGTCCTAGGCCTACAGGAGGAATGCCCTCCGTGGGGGTCTTTGTAAGGGGTCCTAGCCCGTATTTACGCGAGTTTCGGAGGAAACCACGGAAAACTCCGAACGGCTAGGTCGATGAGCGCGACCTGGGATCGAACCCGGCACCTCCCATCTACCAGCTTTGAGCGCAGAACCGCTCGGCCGCTGGTGGGCCTGCAAATCACAGAGAAATCATTCAAAATTACATACCTGGAACATCGTGGCAGAAGGGCGCATTTCTTATTCCCGGGTCACCAGTTGGACAACTTAATAATACCTGTCTACTTAACATTAAAACTAACAAATTTTATTTACAACATATTAACAAATAATTTTTGTTTGGAGAAAAATATTATTAGCGCACGTGGTATGCGAACTAAACACATGACCGATGCAGGTGGCTAGCTATGGCAAGTTCCAGAGTGCAACTGACGCCTAGCTGAGAGAGGAAGAGATGTTCTCTTTTCTGGGTTGCCATGCCATAACTCGGTCACCAAATCGGCGATTGTTCATAGTTTAGAGTGCCAGTGTTGGCTGTACAGTCCACACTTGGCATGATTCACCGCAGATCCATGATAATGTGCACCCTAAAGAAATTGAGTACCGATAAAGTATTGTCAGTAAGATCCTGTCTTAGAAAGCCCCAGGCAAGCAAGAATATGATCAGGAAAAACCTGTTCAATAGAACACTTGGCACAGACCTCAAAAGGCTTTAAACCGCCTAAAAATGTCAAAGATTTAAGATTACCACTGAGGAAGCGAGTGAGAATGATTTTTCTTGCCTGTTACAATCAAGTTCCAGAGAGCCACCTGGCCAGTTTCTCTTACACCAGTGGTATGTTACTATAGTTACTTAACCTAATGGAAAAGTCAGAAATCAAAAACAATGTTTATTTCAAGCATAATTACAAGTGTCCCATCCATTCTTACTCTCCAATGTACAATAAATTACTAAAATATGAGGAAATAAAAATTAAGGTACAGAATTATATAAAATCGATAAAAAAATTCCAAAATTTAAATTTGTACATGACCTTCAAACGAAAAATATTTCCAGTAAGTACAAGTACTCTATACCTTGAGCTGATGTTCAAAATTTCAGCACTGCATTGTAAATAGATATATAAAATATTGTAAAAAGGAATTTGAGATATTAGTCCCATATTAAACCATAAATATGTTTATTTGCAAAAAAAAAAAAAAAAAAAACAAAATCATTCTTTTAACTCAAAATTTACATATAATGCCTGATACATGACCTGCTGGAATGCTGTTCGTTGTGAACTTATGTCGAGACTTTTAAAAGCGTTTATGCCAGTCTTTTTTACTTTCTTCTATATTCAATAGAAGAAAGTATTGGATTCGTAAAAGTTTTCGACCTCGGGTTTTTGATAGATTTACACGTTTTGAGAGCTGTAGAACACGATTTGACCATTTTTAGAAAATGTCTGCCTGTCTGTCTGTGTGTGTGACAAAATTTTGTGGCAACTGTATCTCAGAAACTACTGCACAGAATTTCCTACAAATTGGTATGTAGTTGCACCTTAACATAAATTAGTGCCTATCAACTTTTGGTAACAATCGTCTTACAGGTTGCGTTGCCATCCCGCTTTTTCTAAATCTTTAACATGGTGGTATAGGACAAAATTTTGTATAAATGTGCACAAAGAGAATTATTTTTTAGTAATCATTATGAAATTTACAAGAATTATTTATAATAGAGATAGTCAACTGGGAAAAATTTTTTGCATGTGTAGGAGCCTCGTCAATCCCCTGGGGGGGAAGTCCCTCCTCGAGGGGAGTAAATTTTCAAGATGGATATCTTTCGAAAGGTCTCGTCAATACCTTTAAAACGAATGGTTGAACTATAAGTCTGTGATAATTTAAAACAAAGTTATCGATTTTTTTTTACTTTTTACGAAAAAAAACTTAGAAAAAAAAAAAAAGAAATATATATATATATTTTAACGAAATTTAACCAAACTTGGTATTTAGTTGGCCCCTGAAATAAACCGGTGCTGATTAGATTTAGGGATCAATCGCACAACAGGAGGTGCTGTGATCGTATTTTTTCTAAATTTTTAACATGGTAGTATAGGACAAAATTTCGTATAAATGTACCTAATGAGAGTTATTCTTAACCTGTGATTGTAAAATTAATATGAATTATTGCTAATAGTAGTAGTTAATTTGGAAAAAAAAAAAATTGTGCATGTAGGGGCATCGTTTCCTCCCCTGAGGGGAAGTACCCCCTGGGGTGGGGTAAATTTTCAAGATGGGTATCTTTCGAAAGGTCTCGTCAATACCTTTAAAACGAATGGTTGAACTATAAATATGTGATAATTTAAAACAAAATTATCGATTTTTTTTACTTTTAACGAAAAAAACCTTGTTTTATTTTTTAATATTGTTACTGAGTGAATTTGTATAGGAAAATATAGAAGAAAGTCTTGTGATGGCCACAACATACTAGTTTTTTTTAGGTTTGGTCATATTTCTTAACTAAAGTTGCATTTTGCACGTAATTCTGTTTGTGTGCAGGGCCATTTGATTGAATCTTTGGGCAATTTTGTGTTTAAGGCCATTTAAAAATCCGAAGTTTTTAATTCAAAATTGAATCTTCTGAAAGCTTTTTTTTTTTTTTTTTTTTTTTTTTTCAAATAAAATTATTAACTGAATAATTTATTTGAATTAAAGTTGTATGAGCTATATATAATAAATTGTTAGAGCAGCCAAGTACATTAAATTAAGATATTGTCCGCCTTCTAAATTGCTATAATAATACATTTGAATATTTTCCCAGTCATTTTTTACTTTCTTCTATATTCAATATAAGAAAATATTGGATTTGTAAAGTTTTCGACCCCGGGTTTTTGATGGATTTACACGTTTTGAGAGATGTAAAACCCGATTTGACCATTTATAGAAAATGTCTGTCTGTCTGTGTGTGTGTGACAAAATTTTGTGGCAACTGTATCTCAGGTACTACTGCACAGAAGTTCATACAAATTATTATGTAGTTACACATTGACATAAATTAGTGCCTATCAACTTTTAGTAAAAATTCTCCAAAGCGTTGCAATCCCGCTTTTTCTAAATTTTTAACATGGTGGTATAGGAGAAAATTTTGTATAAATGTGTATAAAAAGAATTGTTTTTTAATAATCACTATGAAATTTAAAAGAATTATTTGTAACAAAGATAGCCAACTGGGACAAAAAAATTGTGTATGTAGGAGCCCCCCCCCCCTGGGGGAGGAAGTCTCCCCTCGAGAGAAGTAAATTTTCATGATGGGTATCTTTTAAAAGAGTTCACCAATACTTTAAAACGAATGGTTTAACCATCGATCTGCGATAATTTAAAATAAAGTTATCGATTTTTTTCATTTTTAACATTTTCTTCTTTTTCTTTTTCTTTCTTTCTTTTTTTTTTTTTGTAATATTGAAAACCAATTTGACTTTTTTTTGGATATTTAGTGTTACTACTTCTCTAATATGGAAATCGTCTGCATTATCATGAAAGATAATTTTTTTAAAATAATAATTTTAATATTTTTTTTTTTTTTTACTGAGTGAATTTGTATAGGAAAATATAGAAGAAAGTTATGTGTTGGCCACAACGTACTAGTTTTATCAAGGGTTTGAATTTTGGCCATCCATATCTGTTAACAGAGAAGAATCAAATTAAAGGAGATTCTACAAACAGCATTTTCAGGTCTAAAGAACATTGATAAGTTTTCAACATATGCTAATTTTTTATAGTTAAGTGTACAGTTGAAATTGTTAATGCATCTATGCATAAGTGAAATTTCATTAATAAGTAAAAATTTAGTGATTATTGATTTTAAAAAATAACGCCACCTATTGAGATGCACAAGAATCTTGCTTAAAAATTGAAGATTTGTAATTTTTAATAAATTACATACAAAATTTAAAAATATTGAGGAAATACGAGAAAGATATAAGCATATGGGAAAATGGAAAACAGCCTTAGAATAAGAGAATACCCTTTGAGTAGGCAGGTATGCCATTCTCTGTGATAATCAAAACGTTAAATTAAGAGCAATTTAAAATTTTGCAAGCATTATTGAAATATATAACAGATAACTATATTCTTTATTTGTGTTTTATTTCGTTCGATTAATAATAAATAACATTGCACAGTTACTCTAATGACTTAAAATATAAAATGATACACTTCCCCTTAATAACATATTCAGAATTAGCAGCAATTTGGATAGCTTTATGAAAGTTTATTAATAGGCAAATACATGACATACCATATTAAAATAATAATAATAATAATAATATTTTATATTGCAATATATAATGTGTAAAACTTTTCAAGAAGATAAGAATTCTTGTTAGATACAGTCGGTAACAAA
The DNA here is from genome assembly GCA_963930645.1 of Salticus scenicus. Lineage (NCBI taxonomy): Eukaryota > Metazoa > Arthropoda > Arachnida > Araneae > Salticidae > Salticus > Salticus scenicus. The sequence continues at coordinate 204,709,180 of OZ005653.1, read as the reverse complement.
AGTCTCCGAACACTAGCAAAAAGTTCCTGTATAAAAAAAGTTCGCTTAATATAGTTTTGTTAAATAAATCCTTGCCGAATCCTGTGCTTAGTCAGTCTAAAAACAGGATTCGACAAGGATTTATTTAACAAAACTGTATTAAGTGTACTTTTTTATGTAGTAATTTTTGCTAGTGTTCCTGTTCGGAGACTTTTGTTACCGACTGTACTTCTCTAAATTACAACAGTGTGTGCATACACTTTCTTGAATTTAAAAATATGTATGAATGGTGTTTGTTTTGTATTTTAGATAAGGATCGATCTACTGTGCGAGGGTCCTAGACCGGAAGGCGGAAAAATGGGTAAGGGAAAGGTGGGTAAGGGAAAAATGGGTAAGCGGAAAAAAGGTAATGGAAAAATGGGTAAGCAGAAAAATGGGTAATGGAAAAATGGGTAACGGAAGAATGGGTAATTTGCGAATTGCTACTTGCGAATCATATACTGAAATTGCCCCAAATTATGCCATAGAGTTAAACTATATTTCGAAGACATTTCATCTTTGTTACTGATTATTTATTTCATCGTCAGTTAAAAATTTATTCTTTTAAGAGGGCTGAATATAAAAAATCTTTCACTGGATCCTTTTCAGTTAAAATAATAATAATAATAATAATAATAATCTTTTATTTATTACTTTATTCACGTATTTACTATTTATGAGATTTGAATTATTTTTTAAAAGAAATCATAATGTTAAAATAATAATTAAAAAAATAAGAAGAAGAAGAAGAAAAGAAAAAGAAATGAAAGAAAGTGTAGAATGGAGACTATTTTTATTTTTCCGGCAGAGATAAATAGAAAAGCTTTGTTTGAGTTAAGCAATGGCAGGTGTTTGACAGAAATTCCATTTCTTAGAAGCGTTCTCCAGTTTTTATCATGCTTCCGAAAGTCATTGAGTTACTGTCTCCTCTAGCATGAATTTGCATGTGTGCAATCCTGTTTTAAGAAACACTAGGGGTTTATTCGACTTTTCAGGTTTCGTGGAAAATGGACAAGGAACAGGGGAAGGAATACCTGTAGTTGTATTGTAAATTGCTCGGAGTGTCTTGAATGTAACTTTTTACTTTTTGAAATTTTAGACATGGTTCGTAATTTTTCAAATGGGGCTATATTACTTCTGTTATTTATGTTTCTTGACAAGTAAATAAATGACAAGTAAATAAACAAGCAAATAAATACTATGATTTTATATATTTTATGATTATTATTATTATTTTCTCTCTCTCTTATTTATTTATTTATTTTTAGCAGCAATCACACGTTGAAAAACAATTTTGTACAAAGTTATCTTATTATCCATATTATTTTAATACAGAGGCGCACCCACGGGGGGGGGGGGGGACTAGAACCGGCTAACTTGGTAAAAGTTTCAGTCGTAAAGGAAAAAAATATCGTGAAAAATTTTTATATATATATAAATCTTTGAAATTGTTACTGTGAAGTACAAATACAATAAATTATCTATTTGATCTTTCATCTTCATCCACAGATAGAACTTTATACAATTACTCTTATCCCCTTAGGGCTCACACACACATCTCCCAGCCCACCCTACAAGTGAAGCAAATGGCTTTTGGGAATAGTTGAAGTATCATTATTTTAAAGAAAAAGATGGACTATGGGCAGTTTCAGTGGGGCTTTCAGTTTTCTCACTTCATCTTTATCAGTGAAAGGAAATGTTCGGAAATTAGTTTTATGAGGGGGAGACAGTTCCTCCCAGTTTTTTTTCCTCCTATATTTTGTAGAAAACGGTTTCAGTAACAAAATATCTGCATGATCTGCTGCCCCTACGCTGCACCGCCCCCCTTGTTGTGTATACATTGCACCCTTTTCAGGCGGCCTTGGAAATAAAGAAGCCTTTAGATTTGTGGACAACCAGGCACCAAGTCTTTCTAGAATTAGTGAGAAATAAACACACACGAAACACGATGAAATCATTATTTATAATCAGTTTCACTGCATGCGAAAGACGCACCACATCTTATCCTCTGGAATTCGAATATTGATGTACACATTAACAAGACTAAGAGGTAAATGCTAATTTTATATTTGAATTATATTATACATTATTAGTATTGCCTTGTTTTAAAACTCACTCGTGTTTGAAAAGATTTTTAAAATTTTTTATTATTATAATGAGAAATATTTGCATATTCAATATATTCGGAGAATTAATGCGAATTCTATCACTTTTATTTGTCTTTGCACCCGAGGTTTAACTTCAGTATTATATATGCTTGAAATGAAATGTCCTGTCATTTTAATGCTTTCATTAAGGTGCAACAGCAAGTGACTGTCCCTTTAGTTAAATTTCTAAAAATTAAAAAATATATATATTTAATATTTCAAATATAAATTATTGATATTTAAATTATCAAAGTTGATAAACAGAATTGTCGGGTTCGATCCCAGGTCGCGCTCGTAGACTTAACTCTTCGGAGCTTTTTGTGGTTTTCTCCAAAACTTGCGTAAATACGGACTAAAAACCCTTGGAAAGGCGCCCAATGAGGGCATTCCACCTATAAGGTAGGACCCTGGTGTAGTCAGTCGGCCTTATGCTATACAACCAACCTAATATATAAATTCCCAAACTATCTGAAATAATCGTAAAAATAAAAAAATAAATTTTGTGCGTGATAACAATAAATATATGCATACTTAATTTAATATCATTATTGCTGTTATTATACTTACAAAGTTTAAAATCCAAACTTCCAAATAGAAATATTGTGTTCATGATTTTATGATTCTAGCTAATCTAAAAATGTCCAGCAAAAAGGACAATCGAGAAGGATTTTTTCAAAATTGTTTTTCAATATTTTAAATACACTTTAACACTTGTTTATTTTAGCTTATTCATTTTCATTTAGTAATTTTTCTTAGTCTGATTTGATTTCTTGTTAACTTATAATATAAGCTGGTTGAAGGATTTAAGGCCGATTGACTCCGCATGTGTCCTAGGCCTATAGGGGGAATGTTCTCTGTGAAGGTCTTTCTAAGGGGTCCTAGCCCGCATTTATGCGAGTTTCGGAAGAAACCACGGAAAATTCCGAACGGCTAGGTTGATGAGCGCGATCTGAAATCGATCTGCGCTCAAAGCTGGTAGATGGAAGATCTACCAGCTTTGAGCGCAGATCCGTTCAGCCGCTGGTGGGCCCTTTTAATATAAGAAAATGCATATTTATTTAAAAATATTAAGTTGTTTTATCCTTAATTTTTAAGAGGGAAAAAACTGATTACTTTTGATGAATATAGTATTAAAAAATTATCTGATTCTGAAATTCAAATAAGTAGTAGTTAAGAGCAAAATTAATTCGTATTCGGATTAATATGTCCCGTATATATTTAGCTTACAGAATACCAAAAATCTGTATTTAGAAAATTAAACTTATTTCTCAATCAAGAATATGTTCATTCAACGTTGGCAAAACAACTCAATGATTCTCTTTTTTACGGCTTTTTCCGAACGTAGAATTTTTCCCTATTTAATCGTAAAAAAATTATTGAAAATCTTGTTAAACAACGTTATATAAAAATTACTAAAGATAGGAACCATTCACAGTTTGAACAGGGAGATTTTAGAAGAATTGGACAGAAAAATGCTCTTTTTTTCTAATCCATTCACTAAAGTATTTTATAAGCAATACTAGTAAAGGGAAGAGGGGGCTCTTTAACAATCAAAAAGTGCAACTTATTTCCTTTCCTTTTTATTATTAATATTATTACAATTTTAATTCATTTATTTTAATAATCAAATTCAAAAAATTACTTTAATGTTATAAAATTAGAACACTTGTGCTCTCTTATGTACCGCATTTATTTATTTATTTATTTTATAATTTCTCAACTTATTCACTCCAAAACAAATTACAGTTACCAGTATCAGTGTTTATGTTATTTCAAATTAAAAATTTTAAATATGGTATTTTCATTTTTATAATATTTTATGTTTAAAATTTAGTTAATCTGAGAAATGTTTATTTGCAGTGAATTTCTTCACGCGTTAAAATTATGTCAAGCATACTTTTGGAAAGATCTCTGCCATTAGCAGTGAAATGATGATTTAGAATCCCAGTTTGAGCATGAATGTTTATTGTCCTTTGGCATTCCTTTCAAGAAGCAGTTTCAGTCTATTGGTATTAGGATTAACGCCGATATTCTATGCAATAGTCCTAGGCCTGAGGGGTGGTGCTCCAAGTTTGGTATTTCTACGGGGCCGGAGCCCGTATTTACACAAGTTTCGGAGAAAACCGCAGAAAACTCTGAACAGCTTGGCCGACAATTGCACCAGCGGCCGAGTGATCCTGCGCTCACATCTGGTAGATAGGAAGTGACGGGTTCGATCCCAGGTCGCGCTCATCGATCTAGCCGTTTGGAGTTTCCCGTGGTTTTCTCCGAAACTCGCATAAGTACAGGCTAGGACCCCTAGAAAGTCCCCCCACGGAGGGCATTCCATTTACAGGCCTAGGACCCTAGCGTAGTCAATCTCTGCCTTAAACCCTACAACCAACCAACCTTAGACAATTACTTTTTAAACTGTAGTACTGCAAGATCCCCCCCCCCCCCGCTCCAAACCATTTTGACTAATGCGATATTTTGTAAAAGACTAGGACATCACATAAATACTTATTGTTGAAAAGGAGCCATTTTCGAGATAGCATATAGCAAATTTACTTACGTATGCCAAATTTTCAATTAGTCTGGTATTTTCAATGGAAACTCAAACTCTATTTTTTTTTGGATTTATTGTAAATTATTTTTAGGTCCTAAGATCAAAAGAAGGCATAAGCAGGAAAAATATACAGGTGCTCAACCACTGTGTATTCTAGCGATATTTTGATTAACAGATGTGAGTGTATATGTGTCTAAATACATCATCATTATTATTAGACGTGTTTTTGTATCTCATCTCAGCCCCATCCCCCCCCCCCAGATGAAAAGTCTGGGTGCGTCACTGTTATAATATATCGTTCAGTTATATTTAAATACTGACTAGCTACTTTCTGGTTAATTCATGTATAGATTTTGTTACCTAAAAGTGTGAAATTTTTAAATTTTATACTTATTCATAAAAGGAAATTCATTTTTTTTTTCTTTATGTAAATAAAGCCTAAAATGAATGACTAGAATTTGGATCTCGAAAAAAAGGGCACTTTTCCAGTTCGCAAATTGCAAAATAATAAATATAAAGTAATGAATTTAAAAAATGACTTTCAAATTACATTTTTTGAAATTTCAGTTGATTTGGTACGACATTCATTTAGTATATAGTACCTAGGGGAAGAGGGGAGGGGACTGACAGCAGATTGGAAAAAAAAAAAAAAAACAATTGTTTTTATATCAACTCTTACCGATTTTAATGAAACTTTGTATAATCACGTACAATTTGTGAAAAGATTACAGTAAGTGTCATACATACTTGGGGGGGGGGGAGAGGAAAATAAAATGATTTTTTATATCACAATTTTATCCACTTTAATGATATGTTTTATAACTATCACTTAATTTTATGAAGATCACAGTGAGTGTATTATATACCTGGGGGGTCAAGGGGGAGCAGATGGAAATGAAATATATTCTTCTTTAAACTACCCTATTATTCATTTAAAAAAAATTTGTATAATCACGTATAATTTATGAAAAAATTACAGAAAGTGTCAGACATACTTTGGAGGGGGGGGGGGGGCAAAGGAGAATAAAATGACTCTTTATATTACCATTTTAGCGATTTTAATGATATATTCTGTAACTACCACTTAATTTTTATGAAGATTACAAAGAGTGTATTACATACCTGCGAAAGGGGGGCAACGGGGACCGATGGAAATAAAATATATTCTTTTTTAAACTACCCTATTATCGATTTAAACAAAAAGTTTGTATAATAACGAATTAATTGTAAAAAAAAAATAACAGTTGTTGTCAGACATACTTGAGGGGGGGGGGGGGAGTTAAAGATGGGGGCAGAGGAAAATAAAATAATTCTATAACTATTGCTTACTTTTTATGAATTTCACAATGAGTGTATTATATATCTAGGAGGGGATAAGGAGGACGCAGATAGAATTAAAATGTATTATTTTTTAAACTAACGCATGTCGATTTAAAAAAACTTTATATAGCTACAACTTTCTGCTTATGTAAAATTACAGTGAGTGTACACGTATCTGGATGATTTGCTAAGGGGGCAGAGTGAAGAAAATTTTTGTTTTGTATCACCATGCTACTTATTTATATGAAACTTTGTACGACTATCACTTTCATTTTATTAAAACTATAGTGAAAGTTACCTATAGTTGATAGGAGGGGGGTAGATGAAAAATATAATAATCTTTTTAAACAACATTTATCATTTGTTTTATTGTTTTATTTGCATTTTGTGTAAATATCAGTTACTATTAATGAAAAATTACAGTGAAGTACGCAAAAATTCAATGTATGATTTAAATCTGTAAAAAAGTTACTCAAAAAGTAATTTTCTTCTTTTAATCTGTAAACTTACACTCTCGTTGATGTTTAGCATCAGTTTTACAAGGAAAAATTAAGAAAAGTGCCCTTTTTTTCGCAATCCGGAAAAAAAGGCACTTTTCTTAATTGTTACTTGTAAAATACTTGCTAAACATGAACGATAGCAAAAAGTTTTTGTTTCTACGAAGGGAGGGGGGGGGGACAGATGAAAGAAAAAAATTCTGTTTTAGAATAATCTTTTACCAATGTTTAATATTAAATTTTAATTAATGTCTGATATTAACAATGTATTGAATTTTTGGATTGCGGAAAAAGGGCACTTTTCATAATTTCTCATTGTAAAATTGATGCTAAACATCAATCAGATTAAAAGAAGAAATTCATTTTTGAGTAACTTTTTCATAGATTTAAATCATTCATTGAATTTTTGCATACATCTTTGTAATTTTTCATTAATAGTAATTGATACTTACACAAAATGAAAATAAAACAATAAAACAAACTATAATAAGTGTTGTTTAAAAATATTTGTTTTATTTTCCATCTGTCCTCCCCCCCCCCCCCCCCCACACACACACCTTATCAACTATAGGTAACTAACTAATAAAGTAAAAGTGATAATTGTACAAAGTTTCATAAAAGTAGGTAGAATGGTGATGTAAAAACAAAAATTTTCTTTGCTCTGCCCCCTCCCCCCCTAGCAAATCATCCCGATATGTGTACACTCACTGTAATTTTTCATAAGCAGAAAGTTGCACAGATACAAAGATTTTTTTTAAATTGACAATGCGGTAGTTTAAAGAATGAATATTTTACTTCCATCTGCGATCCTCCTTGTCCCCCCCCCCCCCCAGATATATAATACACTCATTGTGAACTTCATAAAAAGTAAGTGATAGTTATAGAATATGTCATTAAAATCCGAAAAATGGAAATATAAAAATTATTTTATTTTCCTCTGCCCCCCCCCCCCCCAAGTATGGCTGACACTTACTGTGATTTTTTTTCACAAATTGTACGTTATTATAGAAAGTTTTTGTTCAAATCGATAACAGTGTATTTTAAAGAAGAATATATTTTATTTCCATCGTCCCCCCTTGCCCCCCCCAGGTATATAATACACTCATTATAATCTTCATAAAAATTAAGTGATAGTAATAGAATCTATCATTAAAATCGCTAAAATGGTGATATAAAGAATCACTTTATTTTTCTCCCCCCCCCCCCTCTCCACTAAGTATGCCTGACACTTACTGTAATTTTTTCATAAATTATATGTGTTTACACGAAATTTTTTTTAATCAATAATAGGGTAATTTAAAGATGAATATATTTCATTTCCATCTGCTCCCCCTTGACCCCCCAGGTATATAATACACTCACTGTGATCTTCATAAAAAGTAAGTGATAGTGTGAGGTTTGCGTTGATGCAAACTCCATCTTAATTAATTAATTAGATAACTAAATAGATAAGTGAAGAGCATGAGACTTGAATATAAATTGTAAATAAGACTTTTATTTGAACAGATTAATGGGAGGGCGGTCTGGCAATTGTGATAGCTCAGTCAGCGTATTTAAATACTTTATCAAATTACATGCATCAGAATTACATTAGATAATTTGAAATAGCTCACTCCAGCAAACAGTAGAAGGTGTAGAGACGGGTGCACTCTTTTACTCCACTGCTGTGACTTCACTGTGGATCAGCGGATTCCCTGCTGATCCAATTTTACGTTCACGAATGCTAGTAGATACGCACACCAACACTCATCAAACTACTTAATCTCAACACAACTAAATCTCCACTACTCCAGCATTCGCCAAATTAAGAAACTTCACAATCTACACCACCTCTTTTACGAAAACCATCTCCATCTTATACTACTTTCTACCAACTTCCTTTCTCTTCATTTCAATCAATACTTCTAAAATCGCTTCCAATTCCTCTACCTCTCACAACTTAATTCGTTCGTTGCAGCACCATGTCGACACAAAACTAATCCGACCAAAACTTTCGCCGAGTCACTGGCCTGGCGTCGAAGCGATTTAACCGTCCCAACTTTATACTTTGCTGGATCCAGCTTAATTTCAAGCAAACTGTGGTGACCTTCTACAGTCTCAACCTCACAATAGTTATAAAATACATCATTAAAGCCAATAAAATTGTGATATAAAAAATCATTTTATTTTCCTCTTCCCCCCCCCCCCCCCGAAGTATGTATGGCACTTATTTTAATTTTTTCACAAATTGTACGTGATTATACTAAGTTTCATTAAAATCGGTAAGAGTTGATATAAAAACAATCGTTTTTTTTTTTTTTTTTTTTTTTTTTTTTTTCCCAATCTGTTGTCTATCCCCTCCCCCTCTTTCCACAGGTACTATATACCTATTGAATGTTGTACCAAATCAATTGAAATTTCAAAAAATGTAATTTGAAAATCATTTTTTAAATTCATTACTTGATATTTATTATTTTGCGATTTACGAACTGGAAAAGTGCCTTTTTTTCCCGAGATCCATATTCTAGTCATCCATTTTAGGTTTTATTTACTTAACCCTTTTAGGGGCAATGAATTTCATTTCTTTTAAAATCAAGTGCCACCACAGTTTGAAAACAAGATTTAGAAGAAAAGTAATAAATTAATATCTTCGCTTAAGGTAAAAAAAATTTTATAAAAAATTTCTGGGATGAATTTTTAAAGTTAGGTACTGAAATTAGGTGGTATAAAATATATACCATTGCTCCTGAAAGGGTTAAATAAAAAAAAAAAATGAATTTCCTTTTTTGAATAAGTATAAAATTTAAAAAATTCACACTTTTAGGTAGCAAAATGTATTCATGAATTAACCAGAAACTAGCTATTCAGCATTTAAATATAATTGAACGATATTTTATAATAATATGGATAATAAGAATTTTGTATAACATTATTTTTCGACTTGTGATTGCTGATTGAAAAAAAGAAAGAAAAGAGAGAAAATAATAATAAAATCATAAAATATATAAAATCATAGTATTTATTTGCTTGTTTATTTACTTGTTATTTCTTAGGAAACATAAATAACAGAAGTAATATAGCCAAATTTGAAAAATTACCAACCATGTCTAAAATTTCAAAAAGTAAAAAGTTATATTCAAGACACTCCGAGCAATTTGCAATACAATTACAGATATTCCTTCCCCTGTTCCTTGTTCATTTTCCACAAAACCTGAAAAGTCGAATAAATTCCTAGTACAGTAAACTCCCGATTATCCGCTGTGAACGGGGAATAGACAACCGCGGATAATCGAATCAGCGGATAATCCGCAAAATGGTCAAAAAGGGGATATAAATCAACACATAAAGCCTTTTGAGCAATACTATTTAATTAAGAGTTAAGCATCGCCTACATATACAATTTAACATGCTAATAAAAATTTCTACTTACATTTTGCTCTATTAAAAAAAAAAAAATCGTTCAAGCATTTTTGTTTTTTCTGTACTGAAACACTTTTTCTTAATTTGCGATTCCAGTTTCTTTATCAGCATTTTGTCACAAAGTGATACATCGTCTTGTTCCTCGAGATATTTTATAAGTCCATCTGCAAGTGCTAGGGCTGCGCCGTGGCTCATCTTGGGCTGAGTCTTATCTCATTCTTCCTCTTCTTCTTCACTATCTTTTGAAACTGGGTCTAATGCTTGGCCACAATTTGTGTTCATCTGTAAGGTGTTCAATACCTGGATCATTGGCGTCACAATTAATCAACTCTTCAATATTTCCTTCATTGACTTTTTCTCCTCCAGTAACAGATTTAGCTAAATTTGCCAAATCATGAGCAGAAATTTCTTCCTCCTCTATAAACTCTACCAAATTATTTTTCACATTTAGTAAAATTTTTCTCCAAGACCTTACCAATGTAGACTGCTTAACTGCCTCCTAAGCAGTGTGTATGCCATAAATGCTGTCAAGAATCGTGTAATATCTCCAAAAGCCTTGAAGGTCATTACTCTCTTCGATCTTTTTTTGTAATAAGTTTGTTCTGTATTTTTAAATTCCCTTTTAAATTCAAGCCGTTGAGGACCGCGAATAATCCGCAAAGCGGATAATCCGACCGCCGATAATCGGGAGTTTACTGTATTTCTTAAAACAGGATTTTGCACACATGCAGATTTATGCTAGAGGGGACAGTAACTCAATGACTTTCCGAAGCATGATAAAAACTAGAGAATGCTTCTAAGAAATGGAATTTCTGTCAAACACCTGCCATTGCTTAACTCAAACAAAGCTTTTCTATTTATCTCTGCCGGAAAAATAAAAATAGTCTCCATTCTACACTTTCTTTCATTTCTTTTCTTCTTTTTATTTTTATTTATTTATTTATTTATTTTTTAATTATTATTTTAACATTATGATTTCTTTTAAAAAACAATTAAAATCTCATAAATAGTAAATATGTGAATAAAAAAATAAAAGATAATTATTATTATTATTTTTTTTTTTTTTTTAACTGAAAAGGATCGTGTGAAAGATTTTTTATATTCAGCCCTCTTAAAAGAATAAATTTTTAACTGACAATGAAATAAATAATTAGTAACAAAGATGAAATGTCTTTGAAACATAGTTTAACTCTATGGCATAATTTGGGGCAATTTCAGTATATGATTCGCAAGTAGCAATTTGTAAATTACCCATTTTCCCATTGCCCTTTTTTCTGCTTACTCATTTTTCTGGGATCCTCTTAGACCTGGGTAGAATACATTCCATACAAGGGTCTTTTTTATGAGTCCACTCAAATTTCAGATTATATCATCAAGAACTCTGAATGCCAAGTCTGACAAGTGTAACATGGGTTTGAATCCAACACTTACCTTATGTCATTCTCGAGAGTAGGACCTCTCAGCTACCGGGGGAAATATATGTCTCTATAATTTTTAGACAAGAAATTCTTTCCATTAAAATGAATGATTTCTTTTGTATACTTACATAAAAAAAATCTTTCCAAGTAGCTTTTACTCCACACATTTTTTCATCTACAAATTTTGTGTCATAATTTTTACACTTGTTTCTATTTTCCGCAATTTGAATTTTTTTTTTCTTTTCTTTTTAAGGAGATAGGACTATTAGTTTCAATCTGGAGTTTTTGTTGACCAGTTTTGTGTAGCACCAAAGTAAATTATAAATATCAGTTCTATTCTTACAAATTCGGTACCAAATGAAAAGGTCGATTTTTCTGAATTCAGGGATGCAAACAGTTTTTCGACACGACTATTAAATTTTTTTAAATTAACTAAAGTATGAAATTTTGGTGGCAACACTTATTTCATTTCAGTCATTTAAAAAGTATGTGGCACAGTTTTATAGTCAAGATATGAGATAACTGAAATTAATAGTCCTATGTACTAAACTAAATTCTGTCTAACAGATTTTTTTTTTTTTTACAGATTTCAGAAGAAAATGAACCTAGCACAAGTAATTCTTGTGTAGGTCATCAATCCCATCTATCTGCTAGGAGAAGAGGCAAACATTGGATGCTACAATCTCAGATTCTGATGCAGCCAATGAGAGTAGTGAAGAAGTCTTTATTGCAGTACAGAAGTATAAATATTCATCCACAAACCAGAGGAAAGGTACAGATAAAAAAAAGAAAAAAGTTAATCCAGAGAATCAGTTTGAAACAACAAATAAAACCTCATTCAATACAGATGAACTCGGCAAAAAGGAACTTACAGTAAGATATGGAAAATTTAACTTTTCTATGGCTTTCGATTCTGATTCTGGAGTAAAGCTAGAATTTAAATCATGTGGGAAATCCATAAAAAGATCAACCTTGCCTCTGAATGAAAGTCAAAAGCGACTGAAAATATGTCAAAATAATTTTATTGTGTAATAATTTTTTTTTATTTCTCCTACTAGACTAAAGATAATTTGCTGTACTAAATTATTCAAATAAAGCTAATGTATAGCATTACTTTTTTTCAGCTGCTGAATTAAATGTGAATGAAAACTAAAATTTTTATCAAAGCAATTCCATATGTGGGAGAGAAACAATCTGATGCAGGTACCACATGACTTTCTTATACTCCCATTGGAATATACATATTGATGAAAACATTGACACTTTTCTGTGAGGTTTGGTTTGTAAATAAACAGGCAGGTTCTAGTCACTAGTCATTCCTACAAACAAGCCCCCCCCCCCCCAAAGAAAAAAAAAAAACTATTTTTCTAACCACAAAATCAGGATAATAGGGTATATTTTCAGCGTAGTATAAATATAGTAACTTGTTTAGGAGTAGTATTCCACAGCCTATTACAGAACTTCTCATTGGCAAGTGCAATCGCTTAGAATTCAATGGAATTCACTCGAGTGCAGATGGCTTATTTTTGATTTGTTCTCTTTGGCAAAAATTGCAAAAAACGATTCATTATACCAAAACAATTAACTCTGTTAAAATTGAGAAAGGGTTTACTAATTCTGTCTAGCCTAAAACAATATCTTCCACCAAATTTGGTCACTGATCTTGTCAAATCTTCAAGTTTGTTGTTAAGGCAGATTTTGGTCTTCACATTCAATAAAGTTTGGAAGCTCTAACTTTAATAAGAACAGAGTTCTGGAATTTTCTGAAAAGATTCATATGGGTTTCTAGCACTGAACTAACTTCTTTGAAAGTTCTATAAATGACTAACAAGATTATAAAAAAAGAAAATCTTTATTGATGACTGTATACTAGAGATTGCCTATTTCTTTGTGTGCTACTTTCTATACAATATGACAAAATGGAAACAGATGACAGTTTTTTATTTCCACAAAGGTGGCTACTGACTTTGCATCAATTTTGCCGATTTGGCATTAAAATTTAGTACAAAGTGGTAGTTTAGTATATCTAAAGTTTGGAATCTTAACTTCAATAGGACTCGACTTCTGGAATTTTTTGAAATGATTCATTGATTTCTAGCATAGTACTATCTCAAAAATTCTATAAACTAGACTCTTGATGAATTCAAATTCTATTCAGACTTTGGTTGATCATTGTTCCTAAATTAGTGAATTTCCTGTTTTGTAGGATAATTACTTGATTTATACTTGATTTCTGTAGTACAAATAATTTATTGGATTGTTTCAAGAATATTCTTTGATTATTGATTTTTGTGCCCCCCCCCCCCCCCAAAAAAAAAAAAAAAAAAAAAAAAAAAGTTGCATTCAACTGTTTCCATGAATATTCATTATATATAATGCAGTCATTGACTAGAACCTGTCTACATGCAGAAATGCTGACAACTTTCATAACTATATCATTACAGGCTCTATCATTAGCTTTTGAAAGCTTTATGATGATAAATCATATATAATGGCAAAACCATTATATTTTTGATCATTATCAACATAATTTTTAGAAATATCTCCAAAACAAACAGTTACAGAAAGACCAAAAAGATGTTACAATAAACCTATATATCGATTTTCAGCATTCTATGTCCAACAGTTTTTGAGTTATGTGAGATACACACACATACAAAGATACAGACGCCACGAAAAATCATGTAAAATTGTAGATATCTCTAAAATGGGAGCTCGTGTCAAGATAAAAAAGGTGGACGCATACAAAGAGAGGTCATGACAGTCACAAACATAAATTTACAGCCTTCTATGATCAATATTTAAACTTAAAAACTTCTTCACAACACCATAATATTAATAATAGCACTACCAGTTTCAAAAGGACGTGGCCCTTCTTCTTCAGGTGCAAACACTTGCTACTACCTTGGGGGCAAAAGCAAGACAAATGAAAACACTACCGGTTTGAAAAGAACACTGGTAGTGCTTTCATTAATTTTATGGTGTGTAAAGAAGTTTTTAAGTTTAAGTATTTATTGTACACCAGTTCTTTAATTTGATATTCTATGATCCTTTGATTTTGAACTACACGAGATACAAAATCCATTTCACAAATCGGGATTACAAAACTTTCTTATACTTTGTATAAGGTAAAGTAGGTTTGTAGAAGTAAAAATTATTTTATGGTACTTTCATATTAACCACATGCCCATGATTAATCATGAAGTGACTAAGAAATTAGTTTGAAAACACTTTTTAGAACTACAGTTTTGTGTTCAGTTTATGGCAACTTATATTTATTCGATGTGTTTACCTTATCATAGCAATTTTATTAACCTAATCTCATGGTATGCAGTTAATAAAAATACCCGTTTCATTTATGCATTTAGACAATTGTTAAATGTTAAGTGCAGTTTGTGTTTAGTTCATTTTTCTAAAAAATGATATAGAAACTGCTTTAAAAGCTTAATTTCAATACATGATTAGTGTTTAGTATTTTCTAACACATACATAACAGAACTTGTATCATTTTAAAAGAAATCAAGACGATATATATCTTTTTTTTTTTTTTTTTCTGTTATACAAATAATTCTCTGAAAGTTGTTCACACCTAACTAAAAAAACTTCAATAAGTTTTTATTGGCATTAAATCTCGTCTTTAAAAACTTTATTTTTTTTTTTTAATTAATATTAGTAATTTTCTTTTTATTATTATTATTATTATTATTAATATCATTAAATATTAGTAAAATATATTTGTGGTCACTGAGCATACTAGTTCTGAGCATAATTACAAAAATTCTTAAACTGCATTCCTCTCTCTTGAGCATGGAAGAAGGAAAGGGAAAAAATAATAGTATCTTCACTGCTTTTGTAGAATCAAAATTAGAATTGAACAATTTATCTTCATGTGATGTAAATAAATAATAAATTAGTCTCATCAAAAAAGGTCTTAATCCTTTCACGGCGACTATTCACATATATGTGCCAACAAGAAACACTCATTTTCCGGAAGACACGCTGGCGTGCCAAAGCGTTTTCTCGTTCACCCCAAGACATCACATATTTGTGCCACAGGGTCCTGGAACATTTAAAAAAATGTAATTTTTGATACAAAATGGCATTGTATGTCCATAGGATTTGAGCAGGCGTTTGTGCCTCCCATCATGAAAGGGTTAAAGTTATTTCAGTAGATTATTTAGAATAAGCATTATTTTATAATCTTTACCAACATGTTTTGAATATTAAAATGCTTTATGATGTCAAACACAATTTGACTATTAATATCATTAGATACAGTTATTCATGTACGTGTTACATTAATTTTGTAGATGATACAAGTCAAGAAATCATAGCAAGGTTTCATAAAATTGTACATTTTATTTGATGTTTGAGATTCGTTGTTAGTGATTAGGTTTTGGTGTATATTGTTTACGTGATGCTTCTGTACATATTTTAACCCTTCAACATTCATTGATTTTGTACTGAAAACAAACATCTAAGTTTTTTTTTTTTTTTAGTCTGTTTTAACTTTTGTTTCTTCTCAGTTCAGTAGATAGCAGAACTACTTCAAATTTTAACAAATTATGTTTCAGAAGAATCCATACACAAAAGTTAAATTTCTTTGAAGTGTGAATGTATCTTGCTGTGTGATGCCATTGTGCTTAGTTTTTTGATTTGATGAAGAGCTATGCTGTTATTTTAAGCTAAAACAACTGTTGCAAGTTTTTAAAATTCAAATAATAATTAACTTTGTAAATAATTATAAATTGTAAATTAACAATGATGTTTCAAATCAAAAATTTCTTTAAAAAATAGTAATTTTTTCTTTCTACGTATTTATGATCAGTTAGTGAACATTAAGAGAGAAAAATATGCTTAACCCTTCATTTTTTTTCAGTATTTATGATATATAATTTAACCCTTACAGGACCATAAGATGTCCAAGACTAAATATGCCAATACAACACAATATTTTAGCTATTGTGGGTGTAAAGTAAGAGAATATCACCAGAAAAACATAGCAGGGTGTATAGGTTTCCTATAATTTCATGGGAAATATTTTCCCTATGGACCATAAAAGTAAATAAATGAAGAGTTAGGTTTATTATATCGATATTTTATTTATTGCTTTGTAATACAAATTTATTGCTTTGTAATATAAAAATTATCAGAAAAGTAAAATAGTTAAAAAAGTTAGTTATGGTATTCTATGAAACAATTTCGTTTACTTGTGAAGCACAAGTGAACATTGCACATAACACATTTATTATGTGTCTTATTTTCTATACGTTTTTTTTTTTATTCGTTCAGAAACACATTTGCTGCCTTGGACATACGTTTTATTTTGACATTCAGTAAAAAAAATATCGATTCAATAATAATTGAACAACCGATAACGATTTTTGTAGAAGGGAAAAATATTTCCCTTGAGCGTGAAAGGGTTAATCAAATTTTATACATAACATTTATTCTAAAAACAATGCCGCTTGAGATTTGGTTTATATGAGACAACAGATCACTGTTAGGCTATCTTTACAATGTGTGTGGATATCAATAGCTTGTTAGTAATAAAGGAGGTTTATTAATCTTTACAAGTAAGATTTGTTATAGAAAATTGTTCTGATTAAAATTTTATTTTTATATAAATCAATAAGTGATACTATGCTATACTCCTTCCAATGAATCATCATAACTGTATTGTATCCAATTTCTATAAGAACAAAAATGCAGCAAACATATCATACATATAATGTATATTGGATGATTCAATATTGTGAACAGAAGTAGTCTCTCTCTCTCTCAACTTTGTTCCTACCACTCACTGTATTCCAGCATTTATAGTGGGTGGCAGGGTTCAGTCTCATACAAAACTTTTTTTCTTTTTTAGATTTAACTGTTTAAAATCATTGGAAAAGTGTTTTATTATTATATGCTTTAACTTTATAAAACTTTGTTTTATACATTTTATAAAGTAACTTCCCTATTTTATAAATCATCGTTTTTGTGGAACTGATGGGCAATTTGCAAATTTTACTATGAACAGACATACAAAAGTCCTGTTCCAATCAACTAAATTAGAATGATACAGGAGATATGTGATGGCCAGAACACAGTAGTTCTATTTATATAATGTAAAAATTTAAAAATAATAACAAAATTTAAAAATTAATATTTTAGTATTTGTAGTGGTTATTGTTGGTAGAGGCCGTGTGGTGAAAATTAAAAGATGATTGGCATTGCACTGTGAGTTAAGAGGACATTTTTAAAATGCGGCGATATATTTTTATATATATATTTTTTTTTCAGATTTAATTCTAAAAACAGTTTTATCAGCATCAATCCTTATTAAAATTTATTTAAATTCATTCAAAGTTATAATACTTTTATTCAAATATTTTATGGTCCTCACTAAAAAATTCTTTAAAATGAAAAATAATGCAGAGGTACCTCTTTACATATGATTATTTTCTTTTTGTGTTTAAAATCAACATTTTGACCGATTAATAGAAGTAATCATTTATATTTTACTGTTTCTTTTTTTTTAAATAACGTTCGTTATAAGTTTCATTAAACAATATTTATATTCCACAGACAGTTAAACATATATTTTTTTTTTCCATTGACCTAGATATGTTGTTAGATAAATGTTTCTATTATTGAAACGCATAATAGAATGATTATTTTTATCTTTGATTAACGTAAAAGGCATTTTAAAAAGCTATATCAGATGTGACAACGGCTGCCCAGATTTTCAGAAGAAAATTTGTAGATTAAGAATCTCATTAGCTGATGAAATTATTTTTAAAATTCCTTTATTTTAGCACTAATATAGGGGTGGATAATCAAAAATTCATTTTTGTAGCAGTTTTGGAGCAATATTAATAGTATTATAGCAGCTTTACATTGAAATAAATATGCCTATTTATTTTCTCTTACCCATATGTGAAAGAGAAAGTTATTTTTGCATTAAATTTTCGAAATTGAGTTTTTGCTACAATGAAATGTTTCGAGGTTCCCTGGATATGTCTTGTGTTTTTAACAGCCGTTTTTATTTTAGAAATCAATCTGTGTTTTGCTGTTAGAAGCACAGCTCAAAAGCAAATCCTAGCAAGTATTCCTAATTTAAGATTCTAAATCCGTATCATAAGGGGTATCCCTATGATATGTTATTTGGCACATACATATGTTGCATTTCATATGTAATGAATATGAAATTAAAATATTATAACAATCCTAATCATTCTTATATTACTGAATTCTTTCTAATCTTTAAGGGTGTTCTGAAAGTCCATTTATAATTTTAACTAATAACTAAAAAAAAGGAAAAAACTTATTTTATATGCAAAAAATATTGAATTTTCCTATCTCTTTACAAGTTCTAGGATCTAATAAAATAAATTTAACATAAATATTGATATTTATATATTTAGCATACAAAAATACCTTAAAAATATCCTTAAACATGGAGACAGCATATTAATTTCAACCACCATCGTGGCCATCTTCAGTGCTGAAACACAATCTAAACGTTTCTTCTATTTTCCCGGCGTTGTTTTGTTGTTGCTGCGATATCTTCGCTTCTCTTCATTTTCCCTCATGAGCTGTTGCCATTCTGGTGGAACTAGATAGTGTTCTCGGTCATTAACAGTTAATGGGTTATTGATAATTTCTATGGCCTCCCTTTTTAAGGCGTAATTGTAGGAGTTATACGGAGCTATTTTTTTAATGTTTATGGTATTAGTATTAATTGGGTTATTGTTATGGTTATTGGGTTATTGTTATAATTTGTTTTTTTAGTGGGGGGATATGGTCAATAGCGGTTTCTATTGACCATACTACATATCCCCCCACTAAAAAAAAAAAAAAAAAAAAATTATCCGAAATACAGCCGTCAAATCACTTTCCAACACTCATAAAAACTACACAAACTCAAAAGATATTCAATGCCTCAAAACCCTTAAAAATAACCGCGATCTAACCTTCTTAATGACCGACAAAACTAATCTAATTACTATTATGAATAGAACCGATTACAACAATATGATGAAAGATACTATTGATAAACTAAAGGCCAATAAAATTAACCAATCACCACTGGAAAAAATTATAAGAAAAACAAAGGATATCATAAAAACCGGACAATGGCCAGATAACAAACCACCAATATTCAACAGTCTCTGTCATTCCCCGAATTTTTGCAAAATACAAAGATCATAAAAACCCCCCCGCACTCCGTCCAATTGTTAATAGATCCGAAGGTCCCACATACTGTCTTGAAAAATACATGAAACCCATCTATCAATCCATCCTCCCCCCATCCGATATCTCAATAAACTCAAACGAAAATTTCCTCGAAAAACTCCGTAATACGAATGTAAATTTTAATGATAAACTAGTAAGTTTCGACATCAAAGATCTCTATCCCTCAATCAATATACCAGAAATCACACAAATCATAAACGACAAACTAATAGAAACCTACGGAACTAATAAAACCAGTGAAACATTAATCCGAACCAACAATCTCCTTTTAAATGATTCTTTTTTCGCGTTTAATTAAGAAACTTACCGTCAAACACAAGGGGTGCCAATGGGGTCCCCTATCTCAGGGGTCATTGCAGAACTAAAACTACGCCTTCTAGAAAACTCCGCCTTCAATATAATTAATAAGTGTAAACTATGGACGCGTTACGTTGACGATATTTTTGCTATTATACCTAACACAATTAATCCCGACAACATCCTAACTGAACTTAATAGCCTAGATAATAATATTAATTTTACCATGGAAACAGAAACAAATAACACCATAAATTTTCTTGACGTAAAAATCATAAAAACCCCAAATAACTCCATAGATACCACCGTTTACTGCAAACCTACCGCTAGCTCCGAAATAATAAACAAAAATTGTAATACCCCACTTTCATATAAATACGCTGCTCTCCAATCATACATTAATCGTGCAATTACCGTTTGCTCTAATAAAAACCTCCTCAATAAAGAACTTAAACATATCAAAAACATTGCTAGAAAAGCTAACTACCCCAAAAACCTTATTAACACCCTCTATAAAAAACGCCTAAAAACATTAAAAAAAATTAATAATGCACAAAAAACAAAATCCAATTTCACCACTTCCATACCCTTCTGTAATGGCGCCAGCCTAAAAATCCGAAATGAAGCTAAAAACAATAATATCAATATCCCAATTAAACCCAACAAAAATATTTTCCAGCACATCCGTAACGAAAAAGATATTATCCCCCAAAACTCCACCGCCGGTATTTATAAAATTAAATTCGAACATATTAACGGCAATAAAGCGAACTACATTGGAATGACCAAAAGAAGAATTAAAAAACGCGAAAAAGAGCACCGTGTTGATTTAAAATATGGTAAATCCTCCACCGCCTTTTCCACTACCCATAACAATAACCCAATTAATACTAATACCATAAACATTAAAAAAATAGCTCCGTATAACTCCTACAATTACGCCTTAAAAAGGGAGGCCATAGAAATTATCAATAACCCATTAACTGTTAATGACCGAGAACACTATCTAGTTCCACCAGAATGGCAACAGCTCATGAGGGAAAATGAAGAGAAGCGAAGATATCGCAGCAACAACAAAACAGCGCCGGGAAAATAGAAGAAACGTTTAGATTGTGTTTCAGCACTGAAGATGGCCACGATGGTGGTTGAAATTAATATGCTGTCTCCATGTTTAAGGATATTTTTAAGGTATTTTTGTATGCTAAATATATATTTAGTCCTTAAATTTAAATAATTTATAAATTGATATTTATGTTGTGGATGGAGGATTGGAGACCACAAGGCTTTGGTGTGAGGTTTGACCACTGATCGTCAGTCACAGAAAAGAGAGAAAGGAAACTTACTTATATAAAAAAAAAAATCTTTCTCTCTTAGAAAATAAAAGAAATTATTTATTGTAGATTTCATCAATCACATGTAAGAAAAATACAGGAATTTTGTGAATTTTTGGCAAATAAAGCCGATGTCTCAGAATTAAAATTTGATAAAATGTCCAGTTTTGTGAGTTAGCACAAAATATTCCTTTATTTTAAAAAATTGACGGCAAAAATATCCCTGACTTTAGCGATTAGTTGTAGATGAAGGCATTATCAGTTGTCTACAACATTTTAGTTTAATGTGTTTATATTTTATTTCTAAGTTAATAATTAATTCTAAATTAAATCCATCATATTTATGTTTTTTATTTTAAATTCGCTAATTTAATAGTCATTTATTTTCACTAGACTAAAAATTGCATTCTATATGTTATTATATCATAAAAAATTAGTTTTTAATAAATCTCTAAAATCTGGAATCGCCACAGTCCCGCCGATTCCGGATTTTTGAGATTCAACTGTATTCTGTATTTTGGCAATGGTATAAGAAAAGAGATTTTTTTGGTTTTTGGCAGAAAAATGGCACAACACAGCATGGAAATAACCTTAGAAAAGGTTTTAAATTTTATAATTAGTGCTGAAATATTCAAGTATTTCTGAAAGAGGCAAAACATGACTTATTTTAGCAGTTAGCTCTAATTTAACTTAGTTCCCAAACAACAATGAAATGATGGTGTAATATTAGATCTTTCTGCAACAGATTGCGATACTACATGTTGTGGAAATTAAATATGAATAAAATTCAGAAATTTTGTCGATTTACAGAAAAATTATAATCTCGCATTTCGTTAATCAGCTTTGAAAAAAGTGCAAATTTTATCAGTTTTTAAAGAAACAATCATATTTCGGGATTGACAATAAAGGGGAAAAAAACACTAATTCAGGAATTAATACATTTCTTCCCTTTTTCTTTTGAAACAGCTATGAAATGATTTCATATTTTGGCGAAAAATTATGAAACCCATTTCAGGAATTAGTGGCGAAAAGAATTATATAATTCAGCAATTAACCATGATTAAGTGTTTTTTTTTTTTTTCCTAGACAGTAGAGAAATGATACTATAATTTGGTAATTTGCCGCAAAAGTATTGCATTATTTTACTAATCAGACTCAAAAAACATGGTGCAATAAATAAAATAATGATAAAAACCTTAATTCAGCAATTACCCATGATTAAATGTAATTTTTTTCCCTCTCCCTAACAGCAATGAATTAATGCTGTAGTAAGATATGAGAATAGCTTAGTATCATTTCTGCTCCTTCCATAATTTTTAATAATGATTTTTCTCGGATTTGCATTATCTAAAAAAGTCAAAATGGCCTTTGAATAAGCAGACTTTTGAAAACGAAAAATTTCATGCTTGAAACTATCTGTTTTTGGTTTCAAAATTTTCTTAGATAGACTTCTGCAATGTAAAAACTGAGTTATTACATATTCAATAAGTTTGGTTGAATTCTCTGACTGGGAACCTTAAGAATTAAAATAACTTTAAATAGAATTTGAAAATTCTCTCTATTTTTTCCTATAATAAATTCTGATTAAAAAAAAAAAAAAAATGGACTCTCAAAAACCTCAATATTTTTGATTGCATTGATCATCATCAACAATTAAGAGAAAAAGGAGGGGAGGGAGGGAGAGAGAAAGATTGAAAACTACTATAAGGAAACTAAAAATGCTCATAAATTTGATTTGAAGGAAATTATGTGGCAACTTTTTTTTTTTTTTTTTTTGTACAACTGCGAACTTTCCTGATATTTTGTGAAAGCAAAATTGCATATTGACACCTCCTATATATATATATTAAACAGATTTTAAGTTTCAGCAATGTAGAAATTAAAATTTAAAACTGTGTTTCAGTGGAAATATTTGACTTTGCTTTCGCAAAAAACTTGGTGCTCCTGATGTGCCGCCGGTTTCTAGGTCAAAGGTCACAATAGTTCGTTTAGTGAGCTGGACGAAGGAAACTGAAAATTTTTTATTTAACATTTGTAGGATATATTTTATAACATAATATGATACTTAAAGAGGGAATCTGAAAGCTCTGACTCAATTAAGATAAGATTAGAGAAGGAAAGAAAGAAAGTCATAATTTTGCTAATATGATAAAATTTATATTGATGATTTAATTAATATTACAGACCTTCACTGTATCAAAATGGTCTTGAAAAACAATCTTAATTGCTGAATAAAATAAAAATAAAACTTTTTATGTTTAAAGCTAAGTTCTAAAAGATTAATTGCCAGATTTTCTTATATTATAATGTATAATGATAATTTTTCCATGCAAACAGATTTATTATTATTATTCACATATTTCTTTCTTTCGGACACAATTTTAGCTATCATAGCTGGCAGCTAAACTTCAATGATTCGGGATTTTTTCAATTTTGTACTATATACTCAGTTTTTTTTTTTTTTTTTTATAAATAAATAAACATACCTTTTGATATCATTCAGAATCATAGAGTAATTTTATTATCAATATTAAAAGATTCTTTTAGCAGGAAATGGTTTGGATAGGTTAATCCCCTCCACACGTCAAAACAAAAATAGATGTGAATTATGTCGAGCGGGAGTTCAAGTTCTCGGGAGGAGATTTTCTGAAATGAGAACGTCATAGCGTCTAAGGAAGAAACAATATTTTTTCAGATATTATTCGGAATAATCCAGGGTATTTTAAAATTAATTTTCAGATATTTATTTATTAAATATTTTTGGATTTATTCTGGATTTTAATACTTATTAATTATTTTTTGGGCTCATTATTTAATATTTTAGAGCTCATTAACTGAAAAATTAATTATGAATTTTAATAGATCATTTTCGATTTTATTCAAAGTCTTAAGACCAACTTATATTGAAAAATTCATGATAATCAAACTTGGGAGGTATTTTTCAAATTGCTAATTTTTTTAATAAAATGTTAAAAGTTTTACCTTTTTAACATATAAGAAAATCATTCAATTTCTAAGTGAAATATTCAAAGTACCACCAAAAGATAAATTGCAAATTATAAATTAAATACAAATAATCTGCTCAGAGATGTACAACACATTTATAAGCTTTATATATTATGCTCATTAGTAATTTTTTATTTGTTTAATACTTATTTATTTCTGCTGCATGTAAAATAGAATAAATTTATATATCTTTAACAAAACTTCCAATGTGTTAAAAATCATTTCTTCAATAACATTATATGCAATACTGCTTTATTTAAATTGAAAGAATAAACATATTATGAAATTTTGATGTCAATCAGGCTTAAGTCTACATATCAATCAAATTCCTCTTTTCTTCCTTCCCATATTATTCTATGGGGTTTTTGATGCTTCATTTTATAAAGGATATCTCAGTTAAAAATTAAGTTCTTCAAATTCTATTTTTTTAATTACACTCTTTGAACATGTCTCCTTTTAGCATAGTGAGCATTTTTTTTTTTTTTTTTTAAATAAATAAATTTTAAAAATAAACTTAGAAGTCTAATTTTCAATATCAAAATGAAATATTAAAATTTACATACACACATACATCTCTCTATATATATAAACGGCTAAGAGATTTTCTTGCACTCTGTGCGTTGATGCAAGTTGCCACCAAATTTTCATACTTTAGTTAATTTAAAAAAAACTAATTGTCCGATCGATAAGTTAATTAATCCGACGGATTCAGAAAAACTTGCCCCTTCCACTTGGTACCTTATTTGTAATGAAATTTTGATTAGATTTTTTAAAATTAAAATATGAAAATAACCACTTGGTAAAATTCTTTAAAATGGGCATTTAAATTTTTAATTGTTGCCAAAAAAAAAATTACTTTTGTTTTTTTTACGTTTTTGATCACCAAATACAAAAAACGCGAAGGATGACCGAGTTTTGAAATTTAAAATCAAAATTTTGTCAATTTGACAGCAAAATAACTAAATCTAACACATGCATTTGATAACTAATACATATTTATACCCAAATACTAGAGATAAGAGTGGGAAATCGACAAAATGTCTGAAAGTATCAGCAAAACGCAAAGATAATTTTATTTTAGTAATAAAAGAAGAAACAGATACACAAAATCATACTTTCTATAAGCAAAAATGGAGAATATATGAAAATAAGTTGTTTAGAAACAGTTGAAAGAAAGAAAATTGAACAAAAATAAGAATATTTAGAACAAAAAATCCGAAAATTGTTTTAAAAAAATTAAGAAAAGTCTGAAAATTCTCATCCCTGAAATACGGCGATTAAAATCAAGAAATAATTTTCCTCCATTTTTAATAATTTTTTACAAAAAATCCAATGGGCGATTAACATAGGAAATCTTTTTCTTGCATCCACGGACGGTTAATGACGTCACACTTCTCTTGCATATTGGCACGCAAGCAGCATCTGACCGAGTTTTGCACATTTCGAGTTTGATTTCAAAAATTTTCCCGCATTCAGAATTCAGTTCATTCCCGAACCAGAGCTTTTCTGGTTATATATAAAATGCTTACTAAGCTCAAAGGAGATATATTCAAAGAGTAATAATAATAATAATTTAAAAAAAAATCCTTATAAATCAAAGCAACCAATATTTCATAGGAAAACATGGAGAATCTGATGTGTGTAAAAATGATAATTTTTTTTAGATTATTTTTCAATGTACAGCTTTAATACTGGAAACTCTTGAGCTAGACTCAGTGGCGTCGGCAGAAAAAATTTCAGGAGGGGGCAAACTTTAAATTGCAAAATTTCAGCATGTTTTAAAAAATTCAGTTAGATTTTAATGATTGGCTGGTTGATTGAGGTGATTATGTAAGCCTGTGTGTAAGCATTTACTGCAACAATATTTTACACATGCAGTTTAAGCTAAAACATTTTACTTATGGAAATTATACAGCTTATTCTAAACCAACACTAATCCAAAGAAATGTACTGTCAAATCGATTTTGCAGGGAAATGTTAGAGTCAACCTATAATTGCAGGTTGAGTCGGTTTAACTCTAATTGACTCTGTGACATACATTTTATTTGGTCACTTGAATTCTAATGACACAGCTTTAAAGCTTTAATTGCAACTTTTTAAAGTATTTTTTTACTTATTAGAATTTTCCAGGAGGGGCAAGTGCCCCCCCCTTGCCCCTATGTGCCGACGCCCATGGCTAGACTTTACATTTATTTATGCTTCAGGTTCTATGAACAGTTTTTTTGTTTTGTTTTTTAATTATTATTATTTAATGAAAACATAATTTTGTTTATAGTTGAGATTATTCTCAACTCTGCAAATACAAAAACATGTGCCCAGATTAAATAAGAATGACAAATAAAACAATTCAATTTTTTTTTATTTCAACAATAAAACATTAGGTCCCTTCAAGGTCTCTAGATTGAGTGCTCCATCTAAAGTTGCAATCTATAAAACAAAATAATATGTTCTACTCTTCAAAATACCAGATCACTCCTGTTACAAGATATTTTGCAAAAGCATAGCTTTCACAAGGAAGACTACAATAGTAGCAGTATGCATGTTTTAAAAAAGGAAAAAAAGTACATTAAAAAAAATTGGAGGGTGCATAATGCATACAGAATAATGAACTTTAAACAATTGCAAAAAAGGGAAGAAAAAAGTTTTTTGTTCTACTTTAGAAGTTCTCAAAAAAGATAAAAAAAAAAAAAAAGATTAGAACAATTTTTTTTCAGATGAAACATGAAGACTATATTTTAAAGAAATATTTGATTATCTCAAGCATTTATAAAAATGAAATGCATCGCAAATTCCATCACAAATCAGTTTTATGATGCGTATTGCACATAATAATAATAATAATAAAAGTAAAGTTAAAACATTAACAGTTATAGGCACTGAGTGTTATTTAACAATGTATAACGTAACTCAATTCATTTTTAACATAAAGAAAAATTGAAGCATTCTTCATTTTTTGGTATTATTAAATAAATAAATGAAAAAAAACATAATCTAACACAAAACAAATTTTAATCTTAAAAAATAAAAATTTGACTATCAACTATAATTGAAGAGTATCCAGTACAACTTCATGTATAGGTTGAGAAAAATCATGGAAAATTGATGTAATAAAAAAATGAGAATATTTTTTAAAACAATTGATAATGGCAAGTTTTTTTTCCCTTAACCCATTTGCATCATATTAGCACGCATAAATATATGTACAATTTTCCTGATCACTATCATCAGAGTGTATATATATACACTCAATTTTCCTGGTCACAGTCACTGGAGTTGTATGCATACACTTTTAACTCTGCTTATTTTTGTACTCAAATTTAAAAATAAATAAAAATTAGAGGTAAAGGCCTTCTTTTCATATTTCCTTATGATGCAAATGGGTTAATATATTACAAGCAGTACAAAATAATAAGAATAAAATAAATAAAATATAATAATTTGATGAATAGGCTAAATTAAAATAATAATAAACTTTCAAGCACAATTCAAAACTCCCATGCAACTTTTTTATGCAAGAGGCAATTTAAAAAATTCATTCAATTTGAAAAATATACATTTGCTTATTAGTAAAATATCGAATTTCAAATTACAAAAAATTTTCTAACTACCAAGCTATTCGTTAAAATTACAAAAATAAAACAAAATTCTATCATCAATAGCAAAGTTTACAAACTATAAAACATATACTGGCTAAATAAGATTCAATCTAAGAAGGGGAAATATTGTGTGGGTTTTTTTCTAAATCTTAAAAACTCTAGTTTCTTAGTGGGCTCAGATATAAATAATGCACAAACTTGCACCTATTAAAAGTTTTAGGCAAAAACTACAAATAAATCGGGGAAAAAAAAAAAAAAAAAAAAAAAAAAAAAAAAATCCAGGTTCTATTTCAAAGTCTACAATAAGCTTTTTAACTTAAAATGTATTATGATAAATCAGATATATACATATTTAATTTTAAAAACTAGCAAAACTTTTAAGTATTAAATTCATTGACAAGATTAGGCACATAAATTAAAGACTTATAGAGAAAAAAAAAATCAAAAGCTTTTAACAAAAAGAGAAAAATGCTACTATTAAATTTTATAATCATCAATTTCATATAAATAAAAAACAGATGACAATACTACAAATAATAATCAAAAAGGCAACAGTATGAAGCAATCTATTAAACATTTAAAATAATACAAATAGTGATAATTCAAAATGTTGATTTCAACTAGCAATAATACAAGAAATTTGATAAAACACTTTAACAAAATATAAAATTGCACATTAAAATTTTTACTGGCACGTGCAAATTATATTGCAACCTAAAATCAAGTATCCACAAAAACAATAAGAAATTATTTGAGAAGTACTGTTTAACCTTTTCAGCATCATAATATGCACAACATGACAATATGATACTGTATACTAGATGTTTATCAATTTTATTTTCTAAAAATGAGCAACATATATATATATTGGCATGCAAAATTAAAAGAACAACCTGTTTTCTTATATTCTTCTTTTGAGCATAATTTTTAAACAAACGAATAAAAAATCTGGGTAGCATATTCATTAAATAACTTCAATATATTTTTTTTAATTAACTCAAACTTTCTCAAAAGTAAGCTTTGGAAGAAATTAAAATTAAAAAGAGAAATGGTGTTAAGGATGCATTGCATTGTGATAGAAAAGACACATTAGGGTGCCCCTTAAATGGGAGATCTTTTTTTTTATTATTATTATTTATTTGACCCTAAACACTTTTTAGCAAAATATCAACTCTCTCGGATAATGTTAATACATGCCGAATTGACGGGAAAATACTAAAGAAAAACAATTTCCTCCATTTAAGGGACACCTTAATGCACATACATTCATTCCATATAATAAAATAAAAACTGGATTCACCTTTTATTTATTTTATTTATTTATTTTGAGGGGGGGGGGGGGGTGTTAATATCTTTACAATATATACATAGAAACGTGAAAAATTGGAAAGATTTGTTTTTAAATTATATATTGAAATATTTAATATTCTGGTGATGCTTAAAGTTTACAAATAATTAATTTTTTCAAAAAAAAAATCCATTATGAAGGAAGAAAAAAAAAAAAAAAAAAAAAGAATACATTAAAAAGGAAAATAAGAGTTTTAGTTTAACATTTGGAAACATGTGTATCTTACCTATTAGTAATGCTTTCATAACACCATTTCTCGTTTACTTTTCTAAAATTATTTGAGAAAAATCAAAGTAATATAAGTTTAAACTTAGGTTAAGGATAAGTTAATTATTACTTAAGTTAAAGTTTTATATAAAATTCAATTAATGATTTGGTAATGAATATACCATCAAAATCACATTTTCATTTATTTAAAAAATATGCACAAAAAAAAAAAAAACCAGTTCCTTTTATTTTATATGCTAGTGTGTTTCAAAATTCATTCAAAAGAGCCTTTTGTTTTACTATGCATGACTGAAAAAGACAAACATAATACTGGATGGTTTAAAAAATTCTATTCAAGACGCAATCTTTATTAAGCATATTTCTTGATTAAGTTATACAATTATGTGTGTTATTTAATAGTTAAACAAATATTTACAAAACTTTAAATTCATTTCTTAAATTACAGGCAAGTCTTTTAGAATAAAATGATAATTTGATTAGATAACATACTAAATTTAATAGCCAATAATGATCAAATTAAAAGTTGGCAGTTGGCAGCTTTAAAATTTCATAAGAAGAAATTTCAAACCTCACTGAAATGAAAGACTTTGAAGCACAGCTTTAAGTGATTAGTTAAAAACATAAATACTTGCACAGCAAGCACTTTCCCTACTGATACTACAATGGCATTTAAAAGCTTTATAAATACTCACAGCAAATACAAAACTTTGATAAGTGAATTAAAAGTCTGAAAAGAAGCTCATTAGAAATAAAACAGAAATAATTTAACTTGCATTGTTATATGTTTTTATAATTCTCAATTGTGTAAATCTTAATTTATATCTTTTAATTATAATGTATATTAATGGCTAATTTATTATATAGACAGGGTGTTGCAAATGCAAAGAAAAAAAAAAAAAACCTAAAAAGAAATATTTATCACTCGCAAGTTAAAATTGACAATGTGATGGTTCAAAAAGCATTGTATACAGCATCAATTTACAATATATTGTGTTTCCATGAATGATACTTAACTATTTACAACATGATTGAGGCAAATGTCTTCAATTGACAGCACATGTACAATTATACAGTTTTACTGCCGCTATAAGGTCGGCGAGCATGCTTCTTTCTTTTAGCATACATTCTGTCTCGACATTGACATATACAGAGAGAAAAAAAAGTTGCACAGATTGAGATAGTGAGTAAGGAGACAAAAAATTTTCACATTGTACACATTTCTGCAATACAGTGCAATATGTTTAACACGTTCACGCTGGTGTGGCCCACCGGTGGGTCACAGCTACAGTCGGCAGCAAATATATCCGAGCACTAGCAATAATCCCTGACCAATAAAAGTACACTTAATACTGCTTTGTTAAATAAATCCTTGTCGAGTCATGTTCTTAGATTCGACAAGGATTTATTGAACAAAACAGTTTTAAGTGTACTTTTTTGACATCAGAATTATTGGCTAGCGCTTGGATACTTTTGAGAAGACTATATAAACAAAAATGCGCTGGCATAAACGTGTTAAAAAAAAAAAAAAAAAAAAAACTTATGATTACTTTCATTATTTGCAGGTATACATTTTAAGTCTGTCCTTGAAGTTTATTGACTTCACTTCTAATAAACAGTGAAATAAGCTTTAATTTTGTGTAGTTATTTTTCTACACCCTGTATTAGCCTTTGTTTAAAATCAATTTTTTTTAGAATTTGTATAGTTCAACTTATAAATTTCTCAAACATTAATTTGAATTAGGAATTAGATAATAACAGTTTTTTCATTAGACTAATATTTACAGAAATACATTAACATCAAAACTTGCAGAAGATCATTATTGCAAGACTTGAGAATATTCAATTAATCACTTACATTAAGTTAAAAAAAAAAAAAAAAAAAAAAAAATCAGAAACATTTTAAACAGATGAAAGTCAAAATTATAATTTAAGAGATTATCTCACAAAAAGTTCTTAAATGGGATTTGTCTTTATTATTTATAAAATAATGATTAATGTTGATTCTATAAACAAGCAACTTAAATTATTTCAAATATTAATTTATCTAGTCATACTGAAAATTAAAATAATAAAATAAAATTAAAGATTATTTAAAGTTGTTGCTTTATTTAAATAATGATACTGGTAATCAATTTTAAAATAAATCTTGTGATTACAAAACAAACTCAGTTATTCAAAACATACAAACATGTAAAATTTCATTCAATAGTTCTTTATCTTTAATCAAAAAATGATTGCCATTTAATAGCAAGTTACTAATATTAATAGAAAATAGATTAAATATAAGATATATATATATAAGGCATCTGAAATTACAAAGTCACATAAATATTACACTTAGTAAGTAAATTCAAACATATTCTTAAAACAAAAATTCATGATAAAAAATACAATATGGATACTATAACATTTAACAAAAGTTAGGTTTAATATATAGGAACTGTCTTCTATAACAACCTGTCTACAAAATTAAAAATCTAATCACACTTCACGTGCATTCACATTTGGCATTATAAAGGCAGTGGAGTCAAACTAGAATAAATCATGAGAAATTAAACACTGATAAACAAATTAACCAATAACATTTTCAACACATGAAAAAAAAAAAAAAATTAAACTAATGATAACTCAACTGCTGATAGAAGATATATACAAAACTTTTTTTTAATTACAATTTTATATTGCATGATCAAAGCTTCAATCTTAATGAATAATCACATAAAATGAAATGTGTTATTTGATCACAATGTGTCTTTCCTATAAAAATGAAGACAAAATGAATAAATGTTTGAGCACATTGACCAAATACTTTTATAGACAATTCTCATGTAAGGTATAAACTTACTTCCTTAAAAAGCATATAAAAAATGTCGGCAATTTCCGTCAGTGTTTTTTCCTCAATGAAAATTCATTTTAAATGCTATCTCTTCTACAGTCTTTGCATGTCCATGGAAAGTAAATTAACCATGAAGATATCTAGCTTTGTGCTTCGTTCCTAAATTGGACGTTTTTAAAAGTTACCTTACAGAAACTTTTGTCATTTCAGCTACTTCACTA
The DNA here is from genome assembly GCA_963930645.1 of Salticus scenicus. Taxonomy (NCBI): domain Eukaryota; kingdom Metazoa; phylum Arthropoda; class Arachnida; order Araneae; family Salticidae; genus Salticus; species Salticus scenicus. The sequence goes on along the minus strand of OZ005653.1, from coordinate 204,676,729 downwards.
ATGTCACTTTCAGACAATTTGTCAGATTCTTTAGAAGTATCCACAGCTTTCTGTTGAGTTCTTCGTTCAAATTCTGCTTTAAAGTTCTCGATGTCTTGTTGACTGTACAGAAATACGGAGAAAACCAAGTTAATTTAATATTTGATTGCTTAACTGCTAAAGATTTTGAACGTTTATAAAGAATATTATACATAACAAGCATGAAATTAGGCAAAACCATTTTACATTAATATTTTTTTCATATTTCAAAAATAAATTAATTATTTTTAATATATTAAGTGATTTGCAAGTAACATGATTATAGCAAACTTACTTTTCACATTTAAAATGACATTAAAAAGAATTTTTTTTTTACATTCAGGGATGCCACTCAAAACATTTTTAAAAAGTGGAAATTACGCATGAAATAAAATTTCTGATACTTTTTGCATATTTATATGTGAATTCTGTAAATTAATGTACACTAAAATAATTGATATATGAAATATAATTTGAATATAATAAATTGAAAAATACTTACTTTGCAGTCAAAAAGTTATAATATTTTAAGCAATATAAAAGAATGGTGCTTTGTCACAAATAAAAAATCATTTCAAAAATTTCAAAATAAACCATAGTCTGCATATGTCTGGCTACCCAAAGTCTGTATATATGGTAATCAATAATATTAATTTAACATAATTTAAAACAATAATTAAACATATAAGGAAATATTTTTACTTCTTTATAAGTTCTAGAATCTAATAAAACAAATTTATCATGAATACTGACAACTGACACTTATGTTGTGGATGTAGAAAAATTGATAATTTCACAGCTTCATCAGGTTGTTTAATGGCCGATGGCTAGTTTTAAGGAGAGGGGGAGGACAATATAACTACATATGAGAAATATTGAGCAATCCTACCTTTTTAAAAGGTTCTAGAATGTAATAACCTAAAATTTGGTGCTGTTTTCTTAATCCTAATAATGCTTCAAATCTTGTTAACTACATCTTTGCTCTCTCTTTATTTGCATTATAGCGGGTTGCAACAATTAAGACAGAACAGCACACTAAATTGGTGAATTTTGAAAAATGCACTAGGAATTAACTACATTGTATGTTAGGTGAAACCTTTAATCTTTCTTTTTTCCTTCTTTATTAATTAACTGAATGAAAAAAAAAAAAAAGTATATTACAATTAAAATAAAAATGCAGAAATAGTACAATATTTGTCCAGCGATTTTTTTTTTTTTTTTTTTTGTGCTCCACTCACCAACCTACAAACAACAGAGGCTTAAAAAAACTAAATTGTCAAACTACTTTGTTTATGTGTCTTATGAGCTTAGCTTAAAATGCTTTAGCAATAACTGTTTAACATAACCATAATGTTCAATACTTTTTTCTGATTACCATATTATCATCTGAATAATATAAATATACATAGGCAAAAGGGAAATTTAAGCCTCTTTTTTCGAACTCTAACTTTTAGAATCTTAAGAAATCTTTTTTGCCTAATGCTGAAATAACATAAGATATAAACTAATCATTTCATATGAATTAAATTCTTGCATAACAATATTTTTCAAATACTGATTATTTTTAGGTATCTTCTATGTTGTAATAATTATTTTTTCTTGAGAATGCCAATCTTAATTTCTTTTCACTTTTTTTATTTTTACATCCTGATGACATTTCACTTTCCCTGGTGACCAATGTCACAGACTTAAAAAAAAAGCAACAATAGGGAAAAACTATTTGTAAACTAGCAAATAGAATACTTTTATTAAAGTTTTTTTTTTATTGATAACATTAATTAAAGTGACAGAAATTTCAAACCAAGATAATTATTCTTCTGTAAACATCCCTATGTCTCATGACATTGAGAACATTCTCAATCGTGAATAGATGGGCCACAGATACAAAAAATGAACAGTTGCAGCTTTGACATTATTTCAGTTGAATTAATCTCCCCCCCTCCCCCACCGTTTTTTTTTTTTTGGTTGTTTCAATACATTACTGTAGCAATGACATTAGTATCATAAAGAGTAGTGTAAACCAGAAATGTGAATGTCATGAAATGAAAGCTTTTATTATGAAAAAGTAGGTACATTAGCTCCCCCCCCCCCCTCAGATTGCTAGGGAAATGTCTGAACTACCACTTTGCTAGACAATTTTTATGGATTTTATAGATTTTCTTTTGTTACACAAAAAGGATTATTAGGATTTCTTTCAGGCAACATCTTTATTTCTTCATTATTGCTTAGTCAGGACAGAGTAGAAGGCAAATTGAGTCAGACGGACGAAACGCCGATCCCCGTATGGCAGCATAACAACGGGGCTAGCAGCTCCCAGCTGTGGACTCAGTTAGGAAGCTTGCAGAACCTGCGCAATTTCGGAGGAGCGAGCAATGCTAAGTTTATTAGCACTAGAAAATCATGGCAAGAAGTGTTCATCTGTTTAATGTTTGGGCTTATATACCAAATTTTCTGAGCTGCTGATTGGTTCTTTAGATCGTCCGGGCGCTAAAAGAATTTCGGGGATTGATTAATATGCATGATCGATGCCGCGAAAGTTCCAAATTGCATTAACGTCAGAGAATTTTGACTTATAATTTTTTTCCTTTTTTGATTTCTGAGTTATAAAGTCTCCTGCTGGAAAACGATCTTTAAAGGGGCAATTACAAATTACTTGCGATTATAATTTAGACTAGCAATTTTTACACTTTTAATTTGGGTTTTTTAATAATTTAAATTTATTTTTATCCCTTTCATATCCCCCCTCCCAAGCGAGATCCCCGGGTTTGCCTGCAAAGCCGTGGGAGCTCACCTGGAGGTAGGCGATGTTCCAGGTGATACGGACCTAATAATTTTCATTTACTCTATTTAATTTTAATTATTTAATTTAAATTTTTTTTCTATTTCTTGATTTATTTACTTAGGATTGATTGATTTTAGTTTAATTATTTTTCACTAATTTTAATCCTACCATGACTCCATTGCCTTGGGAATATACAGAGGTGTTACAAAATTAACAATAAGCTTGCTGATGAGTAAACATTATGCACATTTTAATTGGTGTAAACAATATACTATTCATTATATTTAGTAAACAAACATTGATACTTCCTATTAAAAATTACTAGTAAAATAGAACAAATGTATGACACTATACATAAAAAAAATCATTCAATAAAGTAACATAAAATAAAGTAAATATTAAAAAAAAAAAAAAAAAAAGGCCAAATGTATCTGAAATACATGAAAATGTTTTCATTCAGATGTCGTATAAAACAATAACAGCAACAGTTTATGTGTTTTTCTTTGCTTTATAATTGTCCCTGAATGTTCTTATACGGCAGTTTCTTGAGAACCTCATACGTGTGGGAGGTCTCTGATTTAGGTATAGACTTTAAACGTCTATTCTTGAAGCAAATATATAGTCTGTATATAGTTTTTAAGCAAAATTTATAGCAATATTAAAAAGAAAAAAAAAATTACTCTACACAATAACTCTTCCAAAGTGCTTTAGATAATCACTTCCTTCAAATTACCATAATAATACAAAACATTAAAAATGTTTACCCAAAAATTTATATTTATGGGTGCAGAGACTCGTGAAACTCTGTGAGCACTTGTCAACCAAAAAAGTAATATCTGCAAAAAGTAGAAAGTGGTTCTTGACAAGTCTCATCAGAGGAGAGAGCACACTTGTTGCCTCATGCTCTTCGGGAGTCTCCAATCAGGTGAAGTCCAGAAGAACATGAGTAAACAAGGGCCTAAAAGAAAAGGGGTAAAAGAAGAGGAAGATCTTCATTTCATGAATTAGTCTACTACTATTTGTAAATAAATTAATATTTGTAAAAATAAAAAAAGTTAGGGGGCACGCCAGTGCCATTGAGCAAAAGAATGGAAGCTATATCTCCCGACATCCCTACGAATTCTCCGCCTCAGTTAGGACCCTCATCCAACGCGTATTGGGACGATAGGAAAGCAAAAACTAAAAAAAATTATTCATGGTGACTCCTGACTGATAAAGGAGGTTATTCATGACATAACTTAAAATTTTGAGGATTATTATAATATCTTAGTTTAGATGAATGACAACTTCAGACAGTCTTTTAAAATGAGGATTTGGTCTATCAATTTCAAAATTTACGTCAGATAATTGTTTTAAAATGGTATACGGTCCTGAATATGGAGCAGTTAATTTTTGTGTATTAGGATATTGAAATTCTTCATATAATACTTCATCACCAACTTTAAATTTAGCAGGGAGAAATTGAGCATCATACCTTACTTTATTTTCATTGTGATACTAGCCGCCTTAGGCGACCAGCTGGTTCGCGATACTTGAAAAATCCAATTTTACGAAACTCCCACTCCGTGGCACCTTTTTCCCATTCCAGGTCTTACAACAGCTTATTAACATATAGTGAAAATAGCTTTATTGAAAAATTTAATCGCAGTAAATTCTCGCTCAGTAGCACCTGCGGTGCCCTCTTCCAGTTTCAATATCTGAAACAGCCTGTTCGCTCACCATGTTATGATCTTTGAAATTTCTGACTTTAGCAAAGTCCCGCTCGGTGGCACCTTATTCCCGTTTTAGAACTCGCAACACCTTCCTCGCTCATTAGAATTTAAAATATTGAAATTTTAAAATATTACAGCGCTATCTGGTGGTAGAAATTTCTGTAATCTACTGCTCAATTCCAAATCAACGAAGCTTTCAAATGATGTATTACTTATGAAATTATTTTAATTGGTAGCTGAGATACAAAAGAAAATCTAATCAGGACACCTTAAAACATGTTAATCAGGTGAAATCTCTAATTCCACTTTCGATAATGTAAAAGGACTTTAAAATATCTTTCAAATGATGTGTTAAAAATAATTTAATCATAATTAGAATTTGAAATATTGAAATTTTAATAAAATTAAATTTGCAATTAAAATGTAACTTTTTTTTTGTTTATTGATGGAAATCTATGAAATTTGAACTGCAAGTTTATCTTGCAATGTTCACTGTGTATAGCAAGTTTTGTTCGCGGGAGAGAAAAATTGAAGAATTTTGAAATTTGCAATTTTTAATCCCAGTCAAAAAACATGTGACCTCAGTCAATAACAGATGTTTTTCTTCCCCTCCACTTTCGAGATATCATCTGCGATGTTAAGAGAGTTGCCATGGTAACAAAAATATAAAGTATTATTCGATCTGCAAATACAAGAAGCTAGATTGAGAATCTCATGAAAATGAAGTACAGGGATGCAGAAAATTAAAAAAATTATAACTGATTGAGTTTTTGAAATAATGTCTCAATCTTTTGGAATCTGATTTGTTTAATCAAGGTCTATATACAAAAGAAAAAAAAAAAAAAAGAAATGATTTATAAAATATTTTGTGAAAAAATCTATGTTTCATAATATCTAAAAATATGGATTGCTAATCCGTATTTTGTTAAAATTTTTATATGGTTCGAAAGAAGATTAAATGACCTTTCAAAATATACCAGTTGTTAAGAAATGGGACATCTGGTCTTTCATAGAGGGCGGTTCAAAAAAGACAATCGAAAAAAAGTGAAATTTTGGACCCTTTTTAAACCTTTATTTTAAAAATTTATATATAATATATATATATTGTACTGTAAGAATTGGTAATAAATGCTCTTTCTCGTGGTACACCAAGTATTTTCAATATCTCTAATTTTGAGCAGGGATCGCTTTACAAAAACTCATGAAATTTTCCCTCTGTGTTGCTTCTTTTGAGGAACATGCTGGAGGGTTAAAAATACGATCTGCTGGCTTTTTAATTAGACATAGATCCAGAGATATTAATTAAAACGTCAACCTAATTAAAATTTTTAAATTCTTTTTTCACTATGCACTTGGTAGGCTTCTGAGCACCCGTAATCGTATGTCAAATTTTGTACTTCTACGTTTAGTAGAGGCTGAACGTATAGATGCACAGACAGAGAGACATCTTTTATTATTATAGATTCAATTGTATGTTCTTTTGCCAATTTTCTCACTTCATCAATATTTGGATAATAATTATTAGGAATTAAAGGGTCATAGGGTAAATTTCCAAACAATAGATAACTAGGTAAAAATTTTGTAACAGAATGAGGAGTAGCATTATACTGGCTTAAGACCTCCTCTAGTAATTTTGTTCAAGGTACTTTAGAAGAAGCAGAATTTACACTTTAATAATCTAGTTACGATAGTTTGGTTAAGACATTCATTTTTTCCATTTGTCTCAGGGTGATGACTGCTAGTTAAAATGTGTTTAACATTGTAATGATGTAAGAATGTTTTAAAACATGAAGTAAAGGCAGCATTTCTCTATCAGTTAGTAATTTTTCAGGTACCTGAATTTGGAAAATCAGTTTTTAAAAAGTTGGTGTAAGCTTCAGTTGACATATTTTTGGATGGAAAACCCCCATACATAACGTGTTGTATGGTCGACAACGAAATGATTTTTTAGTTGAATTGTAATAATTAAATCCAGCAACAGTGTAACGACAAACATTCAAATGGTTCTGTGAGAGGTACCTGCTGCAATAAGCCAAATCTTTTTTGTTTACACTTTTTATTTGGCAGGTATGGCAGTGTTATCTTTATGAAAGGCCAATAATATTGTGGAGTGATTAAATTGATCATTTTTTTTTAATCCCAGGGTATCCGAATTGTTTGTAGGCTTTATTTAACAATGTTAATCTTAGTGCCATAGGAACAATAATTTTATACAAACTTTTATTTTTTGTTACTATGAGATCATTAACTTCAACATATTTTTTACTACTGACTATTGTTTTCTCTTCTTTTTGCAAACGTTTCAGATCATTCAAGTCAAGGAGATGTATATGGTGAGAGATATGTTCTATTACATACATATATTTTAATGAAAAGATATTTTTAAAATACGTAATGAAAACTTCTGAAATAATGTTTATAAAAATGCAAAAATCTCATTTAATTCTGTTTCAAGAAGTGATAAATTTTACACATTTAAAAAATACATACCTAATTTGTACAAATAGGATCCCATTTATTACATTTAACATATCTAAAACGCTACTTAACGAAGGTGGCTGTATCTGTAATTAAAGAGGAAAAAAAAAAAATGAGAATTTATTCAAAAACATAAAACTTTAAAAATGCTTAAACAATATGTTCATTTTATAATGCAGCATTTATTAATCAAGTAATATATCTCTACACCACATGCAAAATGTAATGCAAGACATCAATGCATAAATATGAAATTATCATCAAATGAAGAACAGATTTCTTTGTATTTTTGAACCAACAGTATATACAGGATATTTACGCAGCAACTTTAAAACAGTTTAAAATATAAATCTGCCTATAAATTATTTACAAAAAAAAAAAAAAAAAAAAAAAGATGTTCTGAAATTTATATTTAGAATTTGTATTAAAAATTTGAAGTAATGCTTCTTTCATAAGATTCCTATTTCACAATTAAATATTACACAGTTATTTAATCCATGAACAATTTACAGTTTAATAATTTTTCATAATTATGAAATATTATTAAATTAATAGAAAATTACATTTAAAAAATCATGTCATAAATACCTGAATAGGTGGAAGCATTGCTGATGTATTGCCTTTATATATTTCATTCATTTTTTTCTGCAACACAACAGCTTGTTGAGTAAGATGCCTCAAACATTCTGAACTTTCTTTTGTTTTTTCATGTTCCTCACCAAGCTAAAAATATAAGAATTATGTTATTTCCTTTTATTATTATTATTTTCATCTTTTATTAATACACATTTAAATTACAAACCTGTTGTTTGTAAATACTATAAGTTTCTTTTTCATTTTGAAGAGCACCTCTGAATTCTCCCATACACGACTGAGTTCGAGCAACAAGGTGATAACTCACGGCAACCTTTAAACTTTTACTTCCGTAATACCTAGAAAATTATAAACAATTATAATTAGATGCAAGATGTATGGTCTAAAAATTCTGCTATAAAATATTTACAAATACAGTCGTCCCCACTTAATCAGGTAACAGATAAATCTAATACCCTGCTTATTAGAATATAAATTTATAGAAAAGAAATTTTTCCCATAGAATAGAAGTAGTGTTAAATTTCCTTGTTTAAAGAAATATTTTTTTTTTACAACACCACCCCGCTTAATCGCATAAACACTCAAAGTTTCATAAAATTCCTTTATTTCTGGGCAGATTTTTCCTCTCATTCTCAAAAAAGAAAAAAGAAAAAAATCAGTTATTCTTTTAAAGACCTTTCATAACTAAGCCATGCCCTATAAACATGAGACTGTATTCCTGACGAGGTGATACCAATTGTTTTGCAAAAGCCAAATTTATAAAATCAGCAACTGATGATGAAATTAGAAATTAAAATACAAATTATCTCCAGGAATTAAAAATCACAAATTTTGAAAGTTTTTAGATGATTGAAACAGAACTTTATGAACTCATAGATGTGGATAAAGATGGAGAAACAGAAAGAGATGAAGAGTTTAATCTTCTAATAAAATCTTTAAATGAAAGTGATAAAGAAGAGCAAGCAGATCCTCCTCCAATGATAAATGAAGTTACAAAATCCTTTAATATTATTCATCGTCATTTTGAGTCTCATAGAAGCGATTATAATCGATTTATGTGCTTTATAAAAAGAAATCAAAAATTTTTTAGTTAAGTCTATGTCAAAGTAATCATTTATAGCTGTTTTTTATTTTATTTATTTTGTTTGTTAAAATTAAAATTATAAGTACACTTTATTTTGTACTTATTCCAGTATTAATTGCATTTATAAATTACTATAATATTTTAACTTAGTAAAAGTTTGTTAAATATTTGAATTAGAAAGAGGTATCGATCATTCATCTTTTCATGTAAGAATAAAATCATTATAGTTATACATGTAATTGCGTTTCTGGTCTTCCCCGCATAATCGAATACCCCGCTTAATCGAATTAATTTAGTTGGAACAGCAGATATTCGTTTAAGCAGGGCCAACTGTATATATATTTGTTTGTTTTTTTTAAAAAAGAGAGAAAGTTAAAAAAATGTTAAGTAAAAAGAGTAATAATAAATCTTATTCAGGAGTCTATCAAATTTTTTGTGAAAAATATTTACAGTCATTTGAAACAAAACAAGGAAAATAAAATTTTGTGAAGGGATCCATTTTATAAAATCTGACTTTTGTACAATAGCTCCATTTTTTAATTTGAATTTTGTGAAGGGGCTCTTTTGTTAATTGAAATTTTGTGAAAGGGTATCTAAAGGGCTTTAATGTTCACCTGAATCAATCAAATTAGCATGAATTTTTGATTAACTACAAAAAGGTGAATAAAATTTTAACAACAAAAAAACTCAAGAAAACGAAATTTATCAATAACACACTTTTGTTTATGATGATTTCAACTGACTACTACCGTATTTTCCGGCGTGTAAGTCAAGGGATAAAAGCAAAAAAAAAAATCTTAAAAACGCGAGGAAGAAAAGAGAAAGCGTATTGCGCTGGCTGATTAGACAATTCACGAGTTTCGGTGTGCGCCTTGAATTTAATGATTCAAGTTTGTGCATGAAAATCGGATTGACTTATATGGTGTATATAGCTGAAATTCCACACTTTAACTCCAAAAACCCACTTCGACTTATACGCCGGTCGACTTACATGCCGAAAAATACAGTATATACTCAAAAGGCACCAATCCATGCACCAAAGTGAAATGCTCATGATGTGTTGTTCATCAATGTCTCAATATGTATGCAAAATGGATACCAAAGAGCTATAAAAGTAGAAGGGAATTCCCATTTGACACACAACTGAAATCTTTACACCCAATATTGGAATTTTAAAAATTAATATCCTATAACACTTTTCTTAAAAAATGTAGACATGCATACAAAACTTTAATTTCGATATTAACAACCCAATTAACTGAATGATAAGGAACATGAAATAAAAGTAAATTTTTCCTTTAAATAATTCAAATTTGTTTGAAGCATTAATAACTAAACTTAAATCTAAACCCTTTCTATATAGCTTCATTTTAACTTTTAAATTGTCAAAAATATTAATAATATTAATTCATGCAATAGCAATGAGTCAACAGCCAGCTCCGACCATTTGTTGCGCCACCTTCTAGAGAAGAAATCCTGAAATAAAAATCATCACTCTGCTCACAGGTCACTAAGGACATCACTGACAATAGTGGGTACGACCCATGCTACAACAAAGCACCAGTATCCAAAATGTAGCTGTATAGTAAGGTTTCCAAGTTAATTTTAGTAATTTTTCCTGTTAAAGCAAAATCTAGTTAAAAAAATTCGAGCATCAACTTACATTATGTTGAGTTTTAGAGCATTTTCAAGAAACCTTAAACTTAAGTCATATTCTCCAACAGCATGTAGAATCAGTCCAATATTGCTCTGAAATTAGAAATCAAAAAGGAAAAAATCAAACATAAGAAGAAAATTCCTTAATTTCAAATATGTAATTTTTTTTTTTTTTTTTCCCTCCTTAAAGAAAATTATTTTTCCCTTACTCCTTTTTACGTTAAACCATAGTATTCGTAGTTAATTATATCGAAAATGGGGTCAATTATTAACAAAATACACAATTATTTGACTGCTAATGAATGAAATTTGCACTTTTTTCAAAGCTGAATCCAGAAATGTGAAAATTTTGCAGATGAATTAAAAAATACTGGATTATTTCACAACTAATTGTCAAAAATGTATGTTTACCCGGAACTAAATTTATTATTATTTTTTTTTTTTTGCTCCTAATCGGTAAAAAATTGCACCTTTTTTTCAAAGTGGATTCCTGAAACACACGATTATTATGCAGCCTACTGCTGAAACATGCTATTATTTAGCTACTAATCTATGAAAATCATGTTCTTTTGAAAGCTGAATCCCAAATACTCAACTATTTTGCCACTAATCAGAGAAATTTGTACTTATTTTTTGAAAGCAGAATCTCAAAATCGGGAATAATTTTGAAGTATATTTCGGAAATATGGAATCTTTTACCCATTAATAATCAAAAATTTACGTTTTATATGCTGTTATTTGGCTGTTAATTGATAAAGGTTGCCTTTCCCTCCTCCCCCCCCCCATAAATCTCTATATATTTGTAGCCGATAACAGAAATATGCAATAATTTTGCTGCTAGTTAACAAAATTTATGTTTAATCACAATTAATTGCTGAAATAGGCTTTATTTCGATGCTAATCGATGAAATTCTTGCTTTTTTCAATTATACGTTTATTTTGTGGCTTTTTATAGAAATATCTAATTATTTTATTTTTACTTTATTGCTAATTTTTAAAATTACATAATCGTAAACTAATTGTTAAAATAGATGTTATTTTTATAAAAATATGTAATTATTTAGTCATAAATCAGCAAAATTCTTTTTTTTTTTTTTTTTTGGTATTTGATTACTGAAATAATGTCATTTTTTGCAAATGATTTATAAAATACACAATTTTCTCATATGATTTTTGTGATGAATCTGTTTTAAATTTGACGATTTTTGTGAAAGTCCCGTTTTCAGATCTGAAAATTTCTTAGAATTACCAATGCACTATAAAAATTAAGCTATTGTGCATTCAGTTATCCCAACAAAAACCACAGAAAATATTCTTTCTCCAACAGTAGATACTTGGTGTGTTAAAGTTCTGAATTTTCCATGACTTTCTCCAAAATGTGTGTGAATATGGACTAAAACACTTAAGAAAATTTCCCACGGAGAACAATTCCTCCATTAAAGTCTGGTTTTATAGTGTTTTTCTTCAAAACTCACACGATTATGGCCTAAGACACTTTAGAAAATCTCCCACAGAGGATACTTCTTCCTGGCCTAGAACCCTTGCGTTGGCAATCTGCCTTAAAGTTCAATAGCTTTGAAACCACTATTTATTTCGATACATATAATTAAACAATTTTTTTTTTAACAGAAAATTTTATTTTTTTAACGACCTTTTTAAGCATTAAGATAACTGAAACATTGATATTGTTTAAATGAAAATCAAAATACTGCATAATCTGAGCATTTAATTTCTTTTTTCCCCCCTTTCAGCTCGTGGTTTTAATTAAACACACTCTTAGCTAATGTAAACAAATACTTATTTCCATTCTGAGTCACCAATATTTCAATTATGCAATGTCTCACACTAGAATTTTTTCTTTTTAGTATGGAAGACTATTAGAGTCAATCCATGGATTCTTACGATACCAGTTTTACGACAGTTGGACACATATCAAAATCGAGAATTTATTGAAAATACAATTGAATAATTTGAAAGCAATGTTATAATATTAAAAAAAAAAAAAAAAACTAATAGTCTTCCATACTAAACTAAATTCTGCTTTTGCCAGAATTTAATCTTTTTTTTTTTTTTTTTTTTTTTTTTTGGGGGGGGGGGGGGGGGGGGAAGAAAATTAACATTAATCAGTATCAAAACTGACAGTATCGAAAAAGTTTTTTTTTTTTTTTTTTTTTTTTTTTTTTTTTTTTTTTGGGGGGGGGGGGGGGAGAGAAGGATGTGAAAATGTTTACAGTTTTTAATATTTTATGCCATTGTCTGCTTTTAATTTTGTTATTTTTTATACATATTATTTTATACAAAATAAATATTCTGTTAAATTATTAAAACATTTTATTTCAGGTGAAATTTTTTTTTCAAATGAATAGTGCAACGAAAAATAATATATATTTTTTTCTTTACTAGAGTATTGTTCGATGAAGCGTGTGGTTCTTCAACTAGATTGTAAAAGTAACTAGATTTATTATTTTTTCTATTTTCAAGAGGTGTTGAGGCGATTTCATATATAAAAAATAAAATTAAATTAATCATGTTTTAGGTGCCAACTGTTGGCAATGCAAAATCAAAAGTTGATAAGGATTGGATCGCGATTTCCATCTAGAAAAAAAAAGAGAAAAGAAAAATAGGAATTGTAGTAAGTTTTTGAAAAATAGAAAAAATATAAGCCTTTGCTTAAACCGAGATCGCATCAACGTTTTGACTCAAAAACAGAGCTCAAACCTCTGTTTCGGCACAAAACCATCATTCGGCACAAGAAAGTTTTAAGCATTTTGATGCAGGTGGGTGCAATTTTACGACAAAATAAGTTTTTTGGAGCAGGTTTGTGCAGAGGTACCGAATTTTCGCAGTCTGGTGCAATTAGCCCAGCTGTTCCATCCCTGAATGTATTGAAATATCAAAATACAATTAAAAAAAAAGGAAATTTAATAGAATAGAAAATTTTTCATAAATAATTTTGGTTAATGGAAGTACTGATCACATTCTGGGTCAATAATAACCAAAGAACTCTAAAAACAACTAGTTACATTAAATCATTATTGTATTATTAAAAAAAAAAAAAAAAACACCAATATCAAACGAAGACATTTTTACTGATAAAATAAGTTTCTAAAAATAGAACTGGGATTTTTTCCAAAACAGCTTGGTTAATAAAAGTATTTATCATATTCTGGTACAAATACCACATTTACAGTGAAAGAGACTCCAAAATAACTGTAAAAAGTTAGACAATCTTGGTGCCTACCTATGTCTTTAAACGATAAAATAAAATTAATATGATAATATTTTATGAAAAACAACTAGCATCAATATTCCTAATTAGTTTTAACACATGCTGCACAGTATTACAGCAAACTCTTGATTATCCATGAATCTATTATGCATATTGCAGATTATCCAAAGGGATAGGAAGAGAGCGGGACAAGAAAACGCAGGATCAAGAAAAGGTTTTTCTTAAGAAGAAACAACAAGAAACGATAAATTTTTTTTTTAATCTAATTATAAAGATTGATGTTTTCATTTTTTGTACAGTACAGCAGGGGTGCAGAATATGTCCGAATGCCCGAATGAGGTTCGGGAGGGAAATTTCGACTAACTGGAGAAATTCTGAATATTTTGTTTAGAAAAATTTTAAATGTAAGTTTAAAATAACAATTTACTACTTTGCAGTGCTTATAATATATACAGCTTTATATTTATGGTTACAGTCTATAATTATTCCCTTAACCCATTAAACGTTGCTATAAGAATCCCACTGAAAATTTATGAATGTTCTTATATTTTGGGTTTCAATGTGCACTTCCAATCATATGTAATTAAAATAATTTAAAAAAAATTATTTTGTTAGAATATATGACATGTCTTCAAAATGGGAGATTTGACGCATAATAATTGGGGTAGAACACATGTTAAAAAACTGTAAAACCCTTTTAAATTAGTTTTCTTCATCCCTGTTTGATATAATTTAAAAAAAGAACTGTTTTATTTCATATTCATTGTTTTAAACCCCTGCACTCGAATTAGCTAATTGTGATTTTTTTTCCTTGCTGATATTTTGCAGAAAAACAAAAATCTTTCTTTGAATAATTAAAAAAATAAACAGAAGTTACAATACAAACTTTTTGAAAAAATTACCAACAAAGCTAGGTGTTTCAATATTTAATGTAAAAAAGAAAATATATCTTAATTACTTGCAGAGAAAAAAATTCTTTAAAAAGTGTTCCCGCAGCGAGAGCTTTGGCACCTAATGGGTTAAACACTTATTATGTAGAATAAATGGTTTTATATAACAAAATATTTTAGTGTTATTGAGGGAAATTTAGATTGCGTTTGGGGAAAATTTCCGGAGGTCTGAACATTTTCTGCATCCCTGCAGTACAGTAATATTTAGTTTAATGCATAAAATAGCTTACAAATAATAACTTGGTTTCATTGTAAGTGTACTTTTTTAGTTTGTTGTATTTACATTCTTTAGTGCATAAAATACAAACTTAATTACTGAATTGTGAATATTTTCTCTGTTTGTATTGTTTTTACTGTACAATACAATCAATTTTTGAGCTAAAATACACTATCTCCACCCTTCCATTTTCAGCTTTTTTTCAGTTTATCTGCAATTTCCTTTATTTGTGAAACAGTGCCACACAATTCCATGGATAATCAAAACTTCATTGTATTTAAAATAAGTGGGGGAAAAAAAACTATTCTACAATCAGATTTAACTTTTAAAAATAAAACTTTAACACTTACATCAAGGACTGCCATTTCAGGATGATTTTCACCACATACTAAAAGAGTCAAGAATCTTGCACGATACAATAGCTTCAAGGCAGTAGTGATTTGGGAATTAGCAAAACAATATAGAGCTAAATGTGTCTAAGGATAGAAAATAAGAATATTTATTCAAATAACTATTCATTCCAATATTTAAAAAAAAAAAAAAAAAAAAAAAAAAATGAAGCTGAAGCTGTACTCACATATTCAGAAATTGTATATGCATGATCAATGCCATTAACTCTTTCACTCATTAACACAGCTTTTTGTTGGAAGGCCATAGCCTACAATGAAGAAAGCAAATCAGCATCTTAGTATCCAATGTGATCAAACATTTTTACAAGACAGAAAAATGCTGCAAATAGAAGGGGTGTAACAACAATCTATGAAGAAGGGGGGGGGGGGGGAGCTTAAATATATGGTACAATTAAGCACTACATTCTATAGGAAAGATTAAATTACAATGAAGAACATCACATTAAAGAATATTAGCTCGTCACTCATACATAGTTATCCATAATAATTATATCTTCCACAACAACATCTCTTTGCAACAAATAGGAATCCCGCAAGGAGGTAGTAGCTTCAGTATTTTGGCAGATCTCTATCTTTATTATTATGAAAAGCAATATTGGCATGATGATGTTCGATTTTATCGTTACATAGATGATATTATTGTATTTTATCACAACAAGAACTCACATAATGATTTTTCCTTAAATTATCCACTTAATTTAAATTTTAGATCTCAAAATAATCAATGATAGTAATAAAATTTACACAGATATCTATGACAAACGGCAAGATTTTAGTTTTAAAGTAAACTTATTTACACATTTTAATTCCTGTACATCTTTCAGTATTTAGAAACATCATCATTAACCATTTATTTCGAATTAATAGTTTATGCTCTCCAAAGTTTAAAAACAAGAATATTAATGAACTGATCACAGCCACTGCTAAAATGGGTTTTCCTAAAAACTTTGTATTTTCTATTTTATATCCTTAACCATGTCTCTGTCAGTACAAAAAAAAAAAAAAAAAAAAAGCTGTGTACACTCTTGTGTATATCAACAAAAAAATTATAAAATAATAAAAGACAATAAAAAAGGTGGCGGTTGGGTGGGTAGATGTTTGATTATGGAGGTGGGGTGGTGTTGTAAGACTGGATGGCTGGGTGGTATCGTAAAATTTAAAAGCAGAAGGCTTGTTGCATTTACTTTGTATTACTATGCAAACTTTCTTTTTCCATTAAAATTTCAGTTTCTTCTTCTTTGAGTTGTCAACTATTCTTAAAATTCTAATCATACTATTAAACATATTGTAATCAATCAATAAATTTCATTGTTGCTTCGTAGTTTCATTATTTTTCATCTGCTTTGAAATTTTGCTTTTTAAAATCCATATGACTCCTATTCTGGTCTTTGCAGGCTGGAGGAGTGTTACCGACGTGAAACTAGTTTAACCCCACAGGCAAGTCCCAAGTCTTGCCGCCTGCCTCCTTCCTTCCTTTCTCAAGTTCCTTAAATTATTTTTTTCATAAACTTCGATATAGTTTATGTTATTAAGTTAAGATTTGTTGTGTTAGTTTATTGATTCGTTTGTTTTGCAGGCTGTTAATAAATCTGTCTTCTTTAAATATGTGTATTTCATCCCTTAAGAAATTTTTTGTTTCATTTTTCATAACTTCTCCCACATAAAGAAATTTTTCATTCTTATTGATCATTGGTGTTTCAGTGATCTTGTATCTGTTGCTTGGCTTCTACTATGCTTAATAGATCATTATTATTAATATATATATATATACACACACACATTTATATATATATATATATATATATATATATATATAACAATGATTATCTATTAAGCATAGTAGAAGCCAAGCAACAGATACAAGATCACTGAAACCACAAAAACCAATAAGAATGAAAAATTTATGTAGGAGAAGCTCAGAAAGGTGAAAATATTCGTCAGGGGATGAAATACACATATTTAAAAGAAACCAAATTTATTAATTAACAGCCTGCATAACAAATGACACAAACTAACTCAAGAAAATCTTAACAGAAAAACAAACTAAATCGAAAGTTATGATAAATTAATTTAAGAAACTTAAGAAAGGAAGTAGGCAGGTGGCAAGACTTGTGACTTACCTGTGGGGTTAAACTAGTTTCATGCCAGCAACACTCCCCCAGCCTGCCAAGACCAGAATAGGAGTCATATGTATTAAAAGCAAAATTTCATAGCAGATAAAGAATAATGAAACTATGAAGCAACAATGAAATTTATAGATTGATTACTATGTGTTAAATAGTATGATTAGATTTTTAAGAATAGTTGACAACTCAACAATGAAGAAACTGAAAATTTAATGTAAAAAGAAAGATTGCAAATTAATACAAAGTAAATGCAACAAACCTTCTGCTTTTTTTTTTTTTTTTTTTTTTTCCCCACAATCCCACTCAACCATCCAGCCAAACACCACCACCCATCCTCTGTATATATATGAAAGGATAAAATAAGCAAGATTCTAAATTAGTATTTAAATTAATATTAAGTGATAACTTAATATTAATTTAAATACTAATGTATAATACACAATACCTAAATATTTCTTCTAGTATAATAGTGTCATCATTAACATATAAATACAGAAATTTAGTTTATAATGTAGAATATAGAACAGAGTAAATATGCAAGGTGAATAAAATGAATAGCAGTATATGAAAGTATAAAAACACTAATTAGTATATGTAAAAATGTACAATTAAAACAACTTTAAACCTGAAAAAAAAAAATGTTATATTAGAAAATATCAACATATAAAATAGGAAAGAAGAAAAATAAATTAAAAAAATTTAAAAAAAAAAAATTATATCATAGATCTGCAGGTGAGTATCCTATTTTAGATAGCATCTCCAGATTTTCAAGTTCTGCAGTGGCTTCAACGATTGGATACCACCCATGACCAGGGATCTTGGTAAGTACTTTAAATCCAAAGTGTTCTAGCAAACTTGTCGTATGCAAGCTCAGTGACTTTTAAAGTCCCCAACTTAACCTTTTAAAGTTTAGAATTCCCTCTGATATCTTATAATAAATAAACAAAACGTAAAAAAAATTACTATTAATTAATACTTCTATGCACAAGGGGAAGGGGAAAAAAAATATTTACATTAATATACAAGTTAACAGTTTGGTTTAACTACAGTCATTTTATTTAAATGCTAATGAGTCAGGTGACTTTTTGTTTAATTCACACGACGAATTTGTAAATGAGTAACAGATGAGAGCACTTGGCCCGGACATAGCAGAAACGTAACAATGAGTATTTTATTTAATTGTGAAGTCTTCATGGCTTTTACCCCAAAATCTTAAAAGTGCAATAGCATCTAAACGCCTTATTCAATTGAGCAAAACATTTATACACATATTATAGGTCACAGATATTCAATCTGTATAGATTTTGGAGAATCTAGCACTTAGTTTTTTTTACAGGGACAAAAAGAAAAATTCTTATCATTATAGCCTATGGGGCCAAACTTAAAAGTTTGATAGCGTCTAAACACCTTATTAATCTGAACAAAAAATTTGTACACATTTGTACACATGTTATAGGTAACAGTTGCACCAACTGTATAGATTTTGGTGAATCTAGCACTTAGTTTTTTTACAGGGACACAAAAGAAAAAATTTTTATCATTATGGCCTATGGGACCAAATTTTAAAAAGTGTGATAGCATCTAAACGCCTTTTTTAATTGAGCTGAAAATTTATATAAATATTATAAATCACTGTTGCACTAACTGTAAGCATTTTGGTGAATCTAGCATTTATAGGTTTTTACAGGGACAACGAAAAATTCTTTATCATTATGATCTATGGGCTCAAAGTTCAGTAGCATTAAATAAAACATCGTGTAATATATGGAGAAAAATACTCACACTCTATTATGGTTTTCTCTCTTTTGTTTGTTTAACAACTCCTCTTTCTTTACTTTATCTACAAAACTGTTAATTACTCAATGTTTGGAAAGTCGAGTGGAGTCACT
This sequence comes from Salticus scenicus, assembly GCA_963930645.1. Classification (NCBI taxonomy): domain Eukaryota; kingdom Metazoa; phylum Arthropoda; class Arachnida; order Araneae; family Salticidae; genus Salticus; species Salticus scenicus. The sequence continues at coordinate 204,657,584 of OZ005653.1, read as the reverse complement.
CCTGATTTTTTTCTTTTTATTTTGAAGTACTCATTTATCTTTATTATTATTATTATTATTATTATTTCATTAATATTAACTTAACACTGGCTATGGAATAATGAATTTAGATGGAACCAAAGATTTTCTCTTAACAAGATCGATCCTTACAATGCTTTGTAAAATCTTTATGACTTAATTAAACCATTTGTTATTATAATATCTTTCTTTTTATTGTCTCCATCACTTGGTTGTGTCTTTAATTTATTAAATTCCTTTCAGGTCTGCAGATAATTTAATTATGTTATGAAATTTTCACTGCATTTATTATTTACTTTACCTGACTTAAAACTTAACACTATAACGATGTTTAACAAATTCTGCAGGTGCACCACATGCATCAGGAGACCTCCACACACAAACAGATTTATTTTGTTTCACTTTCTTTCTATAGATTAAATAATTTAAATAAACCTTGATTTTAGAAAAGGGGGGGGGGGGGTTGCAAGTATAAAAAATTTAGCAATGCTCGACTCCCTTCTCCATCTAAAGTTCGACTATATATATATATATATATATATATATATATAATAAAGCTCTACTGGATATTCTAAAACAAATTTACAAATGTACTTGCAAAGTTGATAATTTACACTGTCTTAAAAATAGCTTTCAATTAATTCAATACATCAAATCGCTCGATTCAATAGACAATATTATGACTTTTGACTTTCAAGATCTTTTCAATAATATTGAGTTATCAGATCTTAGTAATATCATTTACAGTCTTTTTCAAGAATATAAAGCTCAAATTAATCTTCCTTACAATTTTAAAGAAGAAAAATTTAAAACACTTCTTAACTTTGTTATCCATAATAATTATATCTTCCACAACAACGATATCTATTTGCAACAATTAGGCATTCCACAAGGAGGTTGTAGCTCCAGTATTTTGGCAGATCTCTATCTTTATTATTATGAAAAGCAAATTTGCAATGATGATGTACGATTTTATCGTTACATCGATGATATTATTGTATTTTATCTCAACAAGAACTCACAAAATGGCTTTTCCTTCAATTATCCACCTAATTTAAAGCTAACTCAAAATACTCCGACTAATCAATCTATTAACTCTTTAGATCTCAAAATAATCATCGATGGTAATAAACTTTACACAGATATCTATGACAAACGGCAAGATTTTTGTTTTAATGTAAACTTATTTACACATTTTAATTCATGTCTGCATCTTTCGGTATTTAGAAACATCATTAACCATTTATTTCGAATTAATAATTTATGCTCTGCAAAGTTTAAAAACAAGAACATTAATAAACTGATCACAGCCACTGCTAAAATGGGTTTTCCTAAAAACTTTGTATTTTCTATTTTATATCCTTAACCATGTCTCTGTCAGTACAAAAAAAAAAAAAAAAAAAAAAAAAAAAAAGCTGTGTACACTCTTGTGTATATCAACAAAATTATAAAATAATAAAAGACAATAAAAAAGGTGGTGGTTGGGTGGGCAGATGTTTGATTATGGAGGTGGGGTGGTGTTGTAAGGCTGGATGGTTGGGTGGGTTTGTGAAATTAAATTAAAAAAAAAAAAAAAAAAAAGTAGAAGGCTTGTTGCATTTGCTTTGTATTACTATGCACACTTTCATTTTCCATTAAAATTTCAGTTTTTTCCTTTTTGAGTTGTCAACTATATTTAATGTTCTAATTATACTGTTAAACACAATGTGATCAATCGGTGAATTTCATTGTGGCTTCGTGGTTTCATTGTTGTTTATCTGCTTTGAAATTTGCATTTTTAAATCCATATGGTTCCTGTTCTGGTTGTGGCAGGCTGGGGGAGTGTTGCCGGCATAAAACTAGTGTAACCCCACAGGCAAGTCACAAGTCTTGCCGCCTGCCTCCTTCTTCCTACCTTGTGTTTCTTAGGTTGTTTTTTTTCATTAATTTTGATAAGTTTATGGTTTTAAGTTAAGATTTGTTGTTTTACTTTATTGATTCGTTTGTTTTGCAGGCTGTTAATTAATAGTTCTGGTTTCTTTACATTAGTGTATTTCATCCACTGATGATTTTTTTTTTTTTTTTTTCTTATTGGTCATTGGTGTTTCAGTGATCTTCTATCTGTTGCTTGGCTTCTACTATGCTTAATAGATCATCTTTATTATATATATATATAGCAGAAATGATTACTGTATTTTCAACAGTAAGGTCTTTGTGAAAGTTTGTTAATATTTTCAATTCATATTGCTATTTATAAAAAATTTCACGCATGGAAAAAAAGTACCAGCATTTCTCACAGATGTTTAATATGCTTGTCATTTTGATAAAAGTGAAAATATGACTTAATTTAAAAAAGTATAAAATTAAAACACTTTTTTTTTTATTTTTTTTTTTAATATTTTATTAAAATAACCTAAACAGTATTTACAGTAATAATCAATTGTGTTAATTTGTTTAGATACTAAAAATTATTAAACTCTTAAAATACTAGAATAAATATAAATTAGCTATATCCTCCCTCCTGATAAATATTTTAGAAAGATAAAATATGGAAATATACATGAAAGAATAAATATTAAAAGGCATGAACTATAGATATCCAAAATTTAAATGATTTTTATTTTAAAAAGAATGATCATATAAACGGAACACTTAAATTTACGTTGTATTTTAGAATAAATACAATAATCCATACAACAAATATCGCCGATCTAAATGATTTAAATTTAGTTCTATCATATAGGAATTGATTTAAGAATAGAAGGCTGAAATAAAAAGCATATTTATATTTAATGGATAAATAAATAAAATGAAAAGGGCTTACCACAAATGAAGAACCAAGAATAATAACCACATTGTCTTTATTTAAAAAAAAAAAAATATTGAAGAGTAAAGCTTCACTGGAAATACTAATCAATAAATAGTAACAAAAAAAAAAAAAAAAAAAGAGAAACTCAAAATTGACAAAACACATTTTACAAGGTTATTTGGGTGATTTTATATTAAATTAATGTGGTAGTAAGTCCAGCTTTTAAAATGACTTGAAAGTTCATATGGTCTATTTAGTAATTAACCCAGCAGAATAAAAGACATGACACAAAGGTGATATTGGCACCTTCACGATTTGCTTAATGCTATTTTTGATATATGTGTTTACATTATGGAATAAAAATAACACACACACACACACATATATACATATATACACACTCCTCACATATTAATTCGTCTTCTTTACTATTTCGGTCAAACAAGAGTCTAGCATAATTCAACAATTTTTTTAAATACTGTAGAAATAAGCTTCTTACTAAACTAATTTAATTTTTGAGGCAATATATATCTTTGAAACTCTTAACGTTACAAAACAAAATTTTATGCAAAGTGAACTCATATTGAACTTTGCACAATCTTCTAGCCAGAGCTTCCTTCTCGACTTACTGAACTTCATGAACTTGCCGAAGCCAGATGTGCAGTCTACCGATGATCCACTTTTTTCTTATGCTGTTCTATTGCAAAAAATTGGTGGAGGGAAATTTTTTCCAATCGCAGCGCACGTGTCTCCAATGAGAAAAAATGTAATATTGAAACAAGCTTTATTATTAATATATAATAAAGATGATCTATTAAGCTTAGTAGAAGCCAAGCAACAGATCACTGAAACACCAATAAGATTTTTAAAAATGAACAGCCTGCAAAAACAAATCAATAAAGCAACACAACAAATCCCAACTCAAAACCATAAACTTATCAAAATTAATGAAAAAATAACCTAAGAAACACAAGATAGGAAGGAAGGAGGCAGGTGGCAAGACTTGTGACTTGCCTGTGAGGATTAAACTAGTTTCACGCCGGCAACACTCACCCAGCCTGCCACGACCAGAACAGGAACCATATGGATTTAAAAAAGCAAAATTTCAAAGCAGATGAATAACAATGAAACCACGAAGCAACAATGAAATTCACCGATTGATTAGAATTTTAAATATAGTTGACAACTCAAAAAGGAAGAAACTGAAATTTTAGTGGAAAAAGAAAGTTTGCATAGTATTACAAAGTAAATGCAACAAGCCTTCTGCTCTTTTTTTTTTTTTTAATTTAATATATATTTTTGAAGATTAGTTTTTCGCAGTTTAAATTTCTAGAAATTTAATTTTATTTGATCTTTAGGTTATTAAAAAAAATTTAGTTTTTTGAATAATGCATTTCTTGGAAGTTATTTTTGAAGTAAGTATTAGGTGAAGTTTAATTTTTTTTATTTGGAGATGTAAAAATTTAATGTTTTGACACCCCCTTTAAAAAAAATATATATATATATCCATTTTTTTCATTTGAGAAAAAAAAAAAAAAATCAAACTAAGTTTTTAATTTTTTTTTTCTTAAAGAGCACGTACAAATAAACATGATTTGAAAAAGCAAAAGGAAATCATACGAGCAATATATAAAAGCATCACACTTACCTCTGCATGCTCACCCATAATGTAATTCAACCTAGCAAGCATCCTCAAACATTGAGCAATTTCTGGATGCATTACACCATAAACATTATTCAGTAAATTCAAGGCTTCAGTAATTAATTCATATCCTTCTTTAAGGTAACCTTGTTGTATTTTATTCTGGCCTGTTGTATAAAAATTGTATGCATCTGTGGCCTATATAAGAAAGGAAAGATTACTATTAGTGAAATGTTGGTAAAAAATACAAAACATTTCATGTTATAAAATGTGAAAGAAAAATTTAATGAATTTTAGCTCTATAAGAGACAGTATTTCATTATCCATATTAACATAAAAACATTTTATGAGCTCAAATATAAATAAAGGCTTAAAAAGAAATTAGAAATCTAAAGGGTAATTTAAAGCCTCAACTGATTTCATTTAAAATTTGTTTACTTTTAAAAAGACAAAAGAAATAACTTAGCAAAAAGATTTTAAGGCATGAGATATTTCAGCTCAACATACTTCATAAAAAAAAAAAAAAATCGCTCATTATATATATTTTAATTATTATGTTCTAAAAAAAAATTATGATTTTCATGAAAGATTACAGTTATGCTAAACATGCATGCCTATTACATTATATTACAATGCATGTATACACTAATATTTAGTAAAAAATTAACATTTTCTTAAAATATAAACACACACACACACACACACACATACTTAGTACAGGAAATATAATTCACAACTTCGGCATTTTTTACAGAGATTATTTAAATAAGCAAAGCAATTAAAAATCATTCAATAAATTAAGAAACTAATCAAGTTATGTGTACAATTTCTTTAAGACTGTGTGAGAGGAAAATAGCTAAAAGTGTATTTTGCTATGCCATTCATTGTATGTTTCTAATTATAAAAAGGCGTGAAAACTTATTTTTTGAATGTCCCTTACATGCATACAAGTGCTCAAGCTCCAATAGAGGTTTATCTTCCTCATTTTAAATATTTTTGCTGCAAAAAAGTCTTATTTGGAAAAAAACTTTTCACATAACAATCATAATACAACCATTATAGTTTTTGTGCTTAAAAATAACCGATCTCAAATTTAAAAAGAGAATATATATACATATATATACTTTCTTAAAAAAAAAAAAAAAAAAAAATCTCTGGATGTTGTGGAGGTGATACCCTCTATGCGTAATATTCTTCCAAAACATGACTTACATGTTTCAAATCTAAATTAGGCAAATTTAATATAAGTTAAGAAAAGTTAATATACACATAAATTCATAGAATATTAAAATGCATAAAACTGAATGAAACAGCTATTTCACACATACTTACACTGACTTAATATACTTACTTTTGGATTGATATGCTTTACAACTGGAAAAATATTTAAAATGTCATCTTCATTAAAAACTGGCTTGCTTTTATGGTCAAAATTATAGTCTCTTAACAATAACTGTATTCCAGTTTTTATGCAAAAACTTCTTAAAATAGTCAATTTATGCAATGAGTACTTTTCAACAAAACTATCTATACAATCACAAGATAAGTCCCATCCATAATATGACTGCAACTCATTACGCAAATTAGCCCAGAATGTTTTGGGAGTAAGAAGAGTCCATTCATTGTTATCTATAAAAATAAATATTCTTTACAATAATGATGAGATTCCACATAATCATAAATCATGTCTATACAAAAATATACATATTTTACAACACTGTTTACATAATTTAACATATGAAGACTCATCTGATTACATTCACTACAAAAACTACAAAATATGCATTAAAAAAAAAGTGTTGATTATATATTGATTTTATATTAAAAAATAAAGTAAATAAAGTTCGACGTATGTACCAACATCCAACGTTAAATATTACGCAAGTTATCTAAATTTATAATTCTCATTATTTTCTCCTTTAAAAATAAAGATTCCAGCCAGCGTCCATGTTTTGACGACCATAGCATAAGTTTGAATTCAAAATAGAACACCTTTTGAAAGGAGCGCCGTGATTGGCCAGAAGTCCGCAGAGCGTCTCATTCCCACCGAAGCTACCGGCGAGAACAGTCGCAAGAGAAACATCGCTCAAGCGATGTATATATTTTGGCATTCGCCTCCTCGATTCCCTAACCTCAATTTAACTAAAACAAATAAAATGACTAATTAATTCTTATATTCAAGCGGCTCCTACTCCCTAAATGAGATTATCCTTTCTATTTTCTTAAAAGAAATTAAAATGTGATATTTTACATTCATTATGTTGTAAGAATGCCTTATTTAGCTACCAAGTATTTTTCCAGGACAAGTATCAAGATAATGTAGGTAATTACGGATATATCAACTACACACAACTTAAGGGAAACTGTAAGTAGATAAAATCTATTATTTATTATCTTCGGCCATTACATCTGCTATCAGGTAGCGAGTATATTTAGCCAACGGCCTTATGGAAATTATAAGTTTGAAATATAAAGAAGATAATTATTTTAATTATGTCTCTCCCATACTTTTGTCATGAACAATATGATAACCATAATGCTATATATGCATTCATAATATTTTTCATACATGATTATCCATCATCTACACTCTTAGTAGGTATACTTTAAAACCCTTGTATGAAAGAAATATTTTTTTAACGTAAATAAAACGTATGTTACAATTGATTTTGTTAAGTTGTTCTCATGGTTAACTGATTTATCAATCGTGCAGGCAGGGAGGGGGAGTATTTACCCTGTGTTCATAATTTTCCCTACCCCCTCCCATAGATTTTATATGTTATGGTTACTTAAAAGAACATCTGCAAAACATTGCTAATTTTTACATTAAAAAAATAAAATTTGGGATGATTATTAATAATAAATATTTAAAAAAATTGTTAAACTTTTTTTTTTTTTAATATTCTTGAGCAGGATTAAATCACAGAAACTAAGGCAAGGCAAGCACATACTACTGACTGTTTCTAAAGTAAATACAATAATTTCTGTATTGCTTCTTGAGATATTGTATACATCTGCAAGTCTCTCTTCAAGAAAATATAAAATTGAATAATATCTGAAATATTTAATGAACAGCTCATAAAAAATACTTCCAGTTAGGCTTTCCTATTATTACTATTTTCTATATATCATTTAACACATCCCTCTATCTATCATATGATTTACTTTTGGTTTATACTATATACCAAGAGTCATTTCACATATTTCAATATATAACTTATTTTGTTAAAACAATATTAAAAGCAAACTTACTTAAATTCTTGTTTCATTTCATATCTCTAAGTTAAATAAATTTTATTTCGGTTTATCAAAATAGTCCATGTTAACCAACACTCTTGCATCTCTGATTTAAGTTGTTTTAAAATTTCTGCAATACTTTGAGATCAGTTGTCGACATTATTAATTGATCTTTATTCAAATTATTTATTGCTTTCTTGTATCTGCTAAATATCAATATGTGATTGGTTAGTTTGACAGGTGTCATTTTCAAATACAGTCATTTCGTAAAATAAATATTAGATCAATAATTTGAAACTTTGCGCTTTTAATCTTTTGATATGAAGATACAACTTCAAGGAAATCTCGACTGCCTGGTTCAGTATCTTGAATATATATAGTTTTTAATTTTAATGTTTGTAAATATATAGAATGTTTTACAGATGTGTTTAAGTCTTGTGAAAGTTCTTCTTCACTTATGCTGTCATCTTATCAATGTAATAATTTGTTTATGATGGATTTTTTTGTAATGAATGTTGTTTTTGATTTGTTTAAGTATTTATTTAATATTAATGTTTTTGGAGAAAAACTTTGGTCTCAAGAAAATCATGTTTCTATTTTCTTTCAAGCAATTCATTCTGAGTTTAGGCTAGTTCAGCAAAGCTTTCATTGTAAACTCAACTTTATTTTTGAATTTTAATTTTAAGATTATCTTTAAAACATAACCAAGTAGTAGTTATATGTTGCTTAATAAGAAATCCAGGTTTGACACTCGAGCCAACCAAGGGTGGATCCAGACAAACAGTTTAGGGGGCACAGATTTCATTACATATATATATATTAATTTATCCCTCAACTCTATTTATATATAAAATCACAGCTCAATTGAAAAAAGTGACTAGTCAAAAAAATGGCAACATTAAGTTAATATAAAAAAATTTGTATGAAGTGCCCTAACATACATAAAAATCATTACATCTTTATCTCAAAAATTGTCCACCCCAAAAAGCAGTTGTATCAGTTTTATTATAAGTTAGTCAATGTTTCATCATTATCCGACTTGTTTTTTCTGAAATACAGCATTGCTCGGTTGCATCACTTTTGTGGCGACTAAATAAATAAAAATGTATAAAATGCACCAGAGGACTGGCATTGAAAAGTAATAAGTAAAAAACTTTGAATTAACACCATAAAATGAAAAAAAAAAAATGTTTCCAGTTGAAAAAAAACAACATTTCATCAGGCAAACTAAGTAGGTACAAGTGCTACAGACAAAGAGGCAATGTGCGTTTCTTTCAACCCTAAACAATATTATTGAGTTTTTTTTTTTTTTTTTTTTCATTTTATGGTGTTTTGTACTTTTTTTTTATAAAGTAGTTTCTAAAGAAAGTTAATAACTGACAACTATTTTTTATTCACTAACTTTGAAAAAAAAATTTCTCTTGATATGCATATAGAAATTTTTACAATAACAAAGAAGAACTGATTATGTATATATATATAATTTTTTTTTTTTCCCCAAATGCATTGTCAAATTCTCAGCTACAGAATAAATTATGTATTCAAATTATTTAATAATATATATCAGTTCAGTGTTTTAAAGTAAAAAGAAATACTTTTAAAATAATTTAAAGAAATTTAAAAACAAAAAAAACAAAAAAAAAACATTTTTTCCTTCTGTTGCAGATCTCTTTTGAAAGTACGATGTAATCAAATATCAAATTCATCCCCCCCCCCTCTTGTTGACATAACGAAAAACTTTTAATTCTAAACAAACGCTTGTTAGAAAATATATATGCGATCGATTAATAACAAGATCTGTAAGAGTACAGTAAAACTGTATCAACACTGCAATACCCCAATCTGTTTTTTCCTTTCACATTCTCTCACCAAGAAACTAAAATTGTGTTGACTGATAACAGGCAAAAAGATCTCTCCCTCATCTCAAAAATTTGAGCACTTATATGCTCTAGAGGATTTAAGTGATCCTTTCACTGTAAATCTCTTGAAGAGTTATTTATTACCCCTATCTTCACATTTTAGCTTTCCTTTTTAAATAGATGCTACTTAACTAACAGTTTGGGATAGAATAATCTGCACCATAATTACACAGAGCCCCTCCAATTATAATACACCCTGCTGTTTGTTATTGTTGAAAATAAAACAAGCCCTAAAGTACTGTCCTTTACTATCAGAGTATTCACATTACAAAGAAGAAAGTAGCATTCTACAAGAAAAGCAGTTCTCCAAAAGACTAGTCCAGGGAATTCTCCTTTCACCTAATTCTAAGAAAAGATCATTCAACAAATGTGAGAACACTTTCCACAGAGAGAAGGAATGAAGTAACACAATGATCCAATTAACCATAAACTACATGCTTATATAACTCAGAAAATTAATGTTTTTCAAAAAAAGTAACATTTCCAGTGACATAGATCAAATGGAAAAATTTACATAAGAAATCTAGACTTTGAACATTTTAACCCAAAAGAACACCTCAGCTCTGGAGGTGAAGGGGCTACGAACCTCCAGAGACCCCCTTGAATCTGCCACTGGAGTCAGCATAAAACATTTTCATACCTTACATATCGTTTAATTTGTATTCAAGAAAATTCACAGACTCTGAAGTTGACAGATAGTTTTATTTTCTTTATACTTTTTGCACAACTTATGACAAAAATTGCACCTGTTATGAAAATTGAAAAAAAGATATTTCAATTTCTTGAGCATAAGATAGAAAATTATATCTTGAATTTTTATATTTTTTTAATCACTTAATACACTGATCCACTTATTCACTAATCGAAAAGATAAGGACACCATTAAAATGTATAAAAAATGATATTAATGATGATGTAATTATCAAAAATACTTTAGATGCAACAAGTTGTAAAAATAATTTTTTTATTTTTATTTTATTTTATTTTTAATTTTGCGATAACCTTTATTGAGGATTAAAATTATGATGCCATATCTCTAAATGACCTATAGGAGTGATCTTATGCAGTGGACAATATGTAGTAAAAGCCAAGCAACAGATACAAGATCAATGAAAACACATAGACCAATAAGAATTAATATTTTTCAAGTAGGAGAAGCTCAGGAATGTGAAAAAAAAATTCATCAGGGGAGGATTATGATTTTAATACATCATTGAAATACATATAATTAATGTATATGAAACCAGGGGTTCATCCAGCTTCCCCTCTCCTACCCCTCAGAATTTTATTTTTGTAAATTTGACTTGTATTACAATAGTGTAAGTAATTTGGTGAAAAAATATATATTTAGTTAAACTGATTAACCACTTTGTTATGAAATTTTAATATATAATTGAATATTGAACTTTATGATTCTGAATTCTGCAAAAAATCTACAGACATTAAAACTAATAGATTTAAACACTTACCCACATATACTGCTTTTGAATAAGGGTGGTCAAATTTTCACATTTGATGTTCATTTCCAGAATTTGCATTTTTTTTAACCATTATATAATTTTGTATTGGTACAGTACCATTATAACAAAAAAAAAGTTACCGCACATCTGTCAACTTCTCACATTAAGAATGAAGGTCCAGTTTATAAATCGGGAATAAAATTCAATTTTCATAATATCATATGTTCAGCTTTTAATGCTATAACAGTCAAATTTTTCATACAAAACCAAAAATATGTTTGCTTGGTACACTAATGCAAAGAAAATTTAGAATTTGTGAAGTTTTACATTCTAACACTAAAAAAATGTTTTTAAGTGTTCAATTTTTGTGAAAAGATCTGCTTCAATTTAGCTGATTTTTGTAATGAGTCCATTTATGGACCCAAATTTTTCCTAGATGAACCCCTGAAAACAAGATTCAAAACATAAATATACCTTCAAATTTCAAGGGATTTTGTTTTCCTTTTCTCTTTCCTTTCCTTTTATACTTTACTTGAAGCTTTAAAAAATAAACATAATTTTAAATATTAAATATTTTTATTAGAAAAAGTGAAACAGACATGCCACACTGACAAAAATTATTAATAGCTTTACATCCTAAGCAAGTAACAAGAACATAAAATACATATATTGTAAAAATAATTTTAACATTAAAGTTTAATAATTGCATTATTAACATCGTATTTAAAAAAAAAAAAAAAAAAGATAAACAAGAATTTTTTTATTATTATTTTTTTTTTATTTATTTAATTTTTGAGGGAAAAAAAAAAAAAAAAAAATATATATATATATATATATATATATATATATATATATATATGTATATATATAATCTGGTCATCACATATACTAGATTTAGGATGGAGGTCTATCAAATAACAGTTCTGATCGTTCATCTCAAAAGTAATTTATCCAGAGAAAAGGGTAAAAATTGAAATTTCCATAAAAAGCAAACAATTGCATTTTATAATTAAAAAAATATATATATTGAATAAAAGAGTATTGAGAAAAATATATTTTGATGGGTATGACAGTACTCTTTGACTCTCTTGTCGAAACTACAGTGTTAATCCTGAGATTAGAAAAAAAATAGTTGATAACAATTAGAATTAATAAATTACTAGTTAAATATAGGAAAATTATAAAAAATAAATAGTAAAAATACAAGTATACTCCTGCAAATAGAATGCACAAATGGGTATCAAATTACATTTAGTTCAAATTTTTGAAGTGAGTAATTTTCATAAATGACTTGCAAATTTATATGATTGAATTCAGCATTGTTGAACGATTAAAACAACCCTTATTTCATGATAAAAAGGCATACATTATGTGTAATAAAATTCTGACAAAAATATATGCATGGAATGAGTATGAATTTTCTGATTTTGTTCATTGAACTTCCGTATAATGTTTACTAAAACAAAGTCATAAAATACTTATCTCATAAATAAAATTAGTCACATATATATCCAGAATAGGAAGAATTACCAACGGAAATAGTATTTAGCTGTTAGTAACTAGAAGAAAAAGGTTTTGAAAATAAATTTTTGTAGCTTTCTATTTAATCATAAAGGTGAAATGACAAACTTTGCATGCGAACACAACTAATAAATGTGGCCACCACAAACGTCTGCTATATTTTTCATATTTTTCTATAGAAAATCATGCACTATAAAATAGTTATAGGGGCAAGGGATATACATATAAATTCACATTATGCACATTTATACAAAATTTTATTTTATACTTCCATATTTAAAAATTAAAATGGGATGACAGCACTACCTGTTGACCTCATGAGTAATTGAAGTATTTAAAAAAATTAATAGTAATAAAAGTACTAGGGGAAAAAAATCTGATGCAAAGCTAAATACTATTTCTGCTAGTAATTCTCCCTGTTCTGCTTGAGCATAAGGGGGGGGGGGGCACTTGCCTGCTGTATGAAAATACAGAAATTAAATAAAATAAGGTTTAAAATATATATGCTCTAAAAATTACATTTAGATCTTTAAAACTATGCCATTAGATTTCAAATGATTAGCTAAATAAAATTTATATTACACAGCAAATTTGAGCCAAACTCATTAGACTTGCATTCACAAGTAGGTTGGTTCTAGCATTTCCCTACAAAGAGCGCTTGAACAGAATTGTCAGCAAGTTTTTCGAATTAGGGTTTGTTTGAAATAAGCTGTATAATTTTTGCAAATAAAATGTCTTGGCTTAAATTAGATGCATAAAAATTTGATGAAGCAGATGTTTGTATACATGCTTGTTCAACCAACCAACCATTTGAATCAAACTAAATTTTTAAAGTATACTGAAATTTTTCAGTCTGTCCCTGCTTAAAAAATCTTCTGGCTATATTATTGCTGTTCTGGGTATATGTAAGTTTAGAGGCTAATTTTATTTATGAGATAAATATTTTATGAATTTTAATAAATATGATACAGAAGTACAAGTCACATATAGAAGTAAACAAAATCAGAAGATGCATTTTAATCTTAAAACTATTTAAGTATATTTTAATTGATTTTGAGTTAATCTAATTTGCAGCAACTTAAATTATTAAAATGAAGCATTACAAACATAAGAATGAAAAGTACCGACTTCCATCAAACTGAAATTAATTCAAAACAAGACTTAAAATTGAATTATTAATATAATCAATTACATAAATCGTGTTTTTTTTATTATGCTTAATTATTACTGTCCAGTAAGATAAGATTAAAAATTTTAAACAAAAGTATATAAGTTAAATCTTTTAGTAACTGGATTACAGAACATTTATGAAAATCAAATAATTTTTTTTTTTTTTTAGGTAGAAATTTAAATTTTCTACAGCCTAACTGAATTTTACTTTTAGTATAAAATGCTGCAATTCTTTCAAATATGCTTTTATAATGCTTCTATTTGGAATTCAAAAAGGTTAATTTTGCAGTTTATGAAAAGCAAGAAATAAATTAACTTCCCTATACATTCAACTATATAAAATGTATGCAACATTTTCTATGTATTACATATAACAAAATATTATTTACTTCATCTGAACTTGGACTAGGTAATGATGCACAGGACGAGAAGAAGCAGTTAAGGAAATGGCTAATTGCATTAGATAAGCACATCATCTCAACTCCTTGAATATAGAGAGAAAACAAGTGCTTAGCAGCTCTTGTGATAAGCTCAGAAACAACTATCCTCTGAAAATAAAGCATATTTTATTAAATATTATTTATTTTGCTTAAAGAGTTAGAAAAAAAAAAATTGAAGATATTAGAAATCATTACCAAGAGATATTGCAATTCTTTTTCTTCAGCAACACTTTCAGCTATTTTACCAAGATATCTTATATTAATACCCCTAGAAACAAATATTGAATAAAGCAAAATTATCAGAGATTTTTATTAGATTTAATTAAGTTGTATATAAACAATAGAAAGGAGAGAAGCAGGGTTGACCATGCAAGAGAAATGAGCAAGCTTACACAATCTGCCTGCCATTTATATTTACTTGCTTAACAATTAAAATACAGTTGCGCTCTCTCTCTCTCTAACACACACTCACAAATGGTGCAGCAAAATTGAGCACTAGTTCATAGTATTTAACACTTATTAATCCTTTATTTAGAATGGGGAAAAAAAAGCAGTTGAGAAATTTTGTAAAGTTTAGAAAAGTGGAAAAGATGGATCATCGATATTGAACAGCAGCATATAAACGAAGAATCTTTTTGGATTAAAATGGATAGGAAAGACTTGGAAACTTCACTAAAAGAACTATGGTGGATAAATGTAAAAGATCTATAAATGAGAGATGCATAAAAGTTGTTTTACTGTATTATAATACTAGTCTGCCTGACTAGCAGTCTATATTATTTATTTTATTTCAAATCACAGTTAAAATTAATTTTTTTCTCAATAAACTGTTGCAATTTGTAAAGACATTTTCTGCTTAATCATCCTTTTTTTTTTTTTTTTTCTCTTTTAAACCAAGGATAAAAATTATTTCTTTACATTTTAATATATTTTTGTAGCAATGGTATAAGATTTGAGTATTAATTTTGGGAAACTTCGGATTTTATTAAGATGTTCAGAAGTTATAAAAATTACTTTGAATATTAAATCATGAATTTCTACATATTTTAGCCAAAATAAGAATTTGACTAATGTATTCTTTTCTCAACCTCAATGATACACTGGTCACAAATCTTTACTTTCGCAAAAACATTCCAAATTATTTCATGATTTAATATTCAAAGTACTTTTTTTTCTTGGAAAAAAGGGGGGGGGGGATATATGAACAGATAATATTATAAAAGAACTTTCAATATGCAGCTCCTAATGTGATTATAAGTAAAATAATTGCCTCAAATTATTGTAAATGTTGTGTTGTCATGATGGAATCTATAAAAAGACCTTATACACTCATGTTTGTGAAAATTGCAACACCATGAAAGAATTGTCAGAAATTAATGAAATTTATTCCACATAATACTGATAGTGGTACAAATAAACGATCAAATGTACAAAACAAAAAGAACATTTAAAATCAGTACTTTGTGTGTTGCCAGGCTGAACGATGAGAGCCTATACACGTCGTGTCATTGAATCATACAGGTTCTGAATGTAATCCTGGAGAATGGCATTCCAGATGGCTTTGTCTTGATGCCAAAGTTCAATCTTACTGTGTGCCCCGCCAGTTGTACGAGCAAGTCACCGACCAATGAAATCCCAGACATGCTCGATAGAAGAATCGAAACATGGTGTGCACTGAAGTAGGCTTGTGCAGAGTCTGAGAAACATGTGCACGGGCATTATCCTGCTGAAATACAGCACCCGGAATGCATAGAAGAATGGGAAAGACCTCTGGCCCCCAAATTTCCCTTATGTAGCGATCACTGTTGAGCAGTGGCATAGTGTGATATTTGAATCAGGGAATGCTCTGAAGCCAACTGTGGAAAGAGCACTACTTCTAAATTCGTTATCAATTCTTATAATTTAAGTACGTAAATTTCCAATTTCTTCAAACCATAAATATAATTTTACACACATATTTTATCAAATTTATCTTGACAGCATTTATTTAAATGCCACTTATTATAATTTATTGAAGAACTAGTAGGCTTTGCATGCTTCACTGGTTACTACATAAAAATGAACTTTCAAAGAAATTGAATCACTAATTTTTTTATACATCACTTTATACATATATATAAATTCATTAAAGTCACGCAAAATATGGCAGTGACTTCCTTACAATGTCGGATCCGGGTCCCCACTGCTTGTGATAGCGCTTTAACTCAGACCACAAATAGTTCTTATACATGAAGTTAATTGTTGAACATTTTAATAAAGTTTATTGACATTTAATACCAAAAGAAAAGAAAAAAATAAATGAAAAAAAATTTTCCTTTTAGAGAAATTTTTAATTTTCCAAATAAAAAATCGTTTTGAAGAGGCAACTATTGAAATAAAATATCTTATTTTGTTCAATTAAAATAAAAATCTGTCGATAGCTTCGCTTTTTAAAAGGCATCACCCGATAGAGAAAGCGTTGCTATGTAGTAACTGTAATAAGCTAGTAACCATTGCTAAGGAATAAAGACTATTAAAAATAAAAACCAGGCAATTTGAATAAAATTTAGGAAAAGGAAAAATTCAAGAGGATTTGGGGGGGGGGGAGGGGGAGGAGGAGGATTCAGATATTCTGATCAAAAAAATCTCTATGAGGTGCGCGTTTGCAATATCCAAGCTATACCTCTGTCACATTTTGTAGCTCTGCAATCAAAGGCCTTAGCTTCAGAGCCAAGTTCTTACAAAAGGAAATTTTGATACCACTATTTTTATATTGCAATTTTTCACTTGATGAATCGTTGATATTAATTTTACCTGTTTAAAAAAAATACTATATTAAAAAAATGGTATCTAAATTTTTATTTGTGAAACTGTCCAGAGTGCATGCAGACACACAGGGAGAGACAGACAATTATCTTTAAGAGGGGACAATACCTAATTCCGCAGACAACCGTGGCCAATGTTATTCTATGGGAAAATTTATTTTGACAATTACACATTACCTAATGTATATTTTTTAATTCTGTTTTCGCAGTCAGAAAATTCATAATCGTTAAATGAGTACTCATTTTTGAAATATTCATTTTTTTAAATTTTTACATTTTAATTTAGAGTTCAAAAACACGATTTTTCACAAAATGCATTTTCTCATTTTCTAGTCGCAAAATGAAATACTAAAATTTTAAAAAATCAATTTTTGGAAAACAAGTACTAATTTAACGCTTATGAATTTTCTAAATGTGAGAACAGAATTGAAAAGTATTCATTATGTAATGAGTAATTATGTAAACAAATTTTCCCATAGAATAACATGGGCCAAGGCTGCCGGCAAGATTAGGTATTGTCCACTCTTAAGACAGACAATTCTCTTTACTCATGTAGAGAGACAACATAAGTCAAATTTTGATCATAATTTTATTTCTTTCGGAAGTTTTCGTTTGGTATGAGTTGTTTAGGTAAAAATAAAAAATAAACAGCAGTAATTTTCCTGTCGCATAAAATAGCAGAGATATTTTTTCAGAAATTTATGCAAATTTTATTTTATAGATGAGTGATCCTTTATAAATAAATTCAGTTTTTTCTTTGTTAAAAGTTTTTTTTTATTACATCATTGTAAAATAAAGCATTAAATTTTACTTTATCAATAATATTTTTGAACTGACAACATCGTCAATCTATTCAGTCATTCTTGTCTTTGAGTAGATGGACAAAATGGAAAAACTCGTTCTCACTGACTATGTGAACACTTTTACGGAAGATAAGAAAATAAAAATCTCTAATACTTTAGCAGTACGGGGAAAACTACAGGACATGTTCTCGGTGAATAGCATGACTTGGATCTTTTAAAGAGCGGAAATCCCCTTGTGTGGGGGAAAATTAGTGCAATAAATATTTCCTCACACAAAAAAAATTCCCTATCCAAGGGAAGGCTTTAGAAAAGTAGCATGCCTTACGAAGTAACTGGTCAGGAAACAATGTTTTCCAAGAATTACCTTATGTAACAGAAGACATTTTCTTTAAGAATAGTCTTTGAAAATTAAATGACTGCTAATGGATGGATGGTAGCGAGTGATTAATAATTATTAATCACTGTTAAATTATTCTTTCTTTCTTTTTTTTAATCAAAATATGTTTGAAATTTAGGCAGGTTTTTGCAGGTATGCAGCGCATGCCTAGCATACCCAGAGAATACGTCACTGCTGTTGAGGTTGTCTGCAATGTGCACCAGATGGGATCAACAATTATACCCAATAGCTCCCCACACCATGATGCTAGGCATTTGTGCAGTATGACGCTGGATAACACACTGTAGGAGCAGATGTTCCCCCCTGTAATGCCTGGTGCGTACTCTTCCATCATTGTACTCCAGATTGTAGCCAGATTCATCAGAGAAAACAATTTGTTGCCACTGGGTACACCACGTGCTATGTTGCTGAGCCCATTGAAGTCGGAGGCGTCCGATTCAGCAACGAGGAAATCCTGTGTAGAGGAACCCTTGAATGTTGTTCATGCTGCAGCAAATGGCGACGAACCGTGGAGCTAGACAACAAAACACCTGTAGCTGTGCTCCAACATTGTGCTAACACAGGAGAGGGGGCTGTATGGTCCATCACAGCCATACGGATGAGGTGTCTCATCTCGTGCCGTTGTTCTATTGCATGCCTCACTGCCAGGTTTTTGGCTTGTTTGATTCTCTTCTGTCCTTCTTCCAAACACTCACTGTTGTGGCATTACACTGCGTGCGGGCTGCAATTTCTCAAAACAAAAATCTACCCTCTCGCTTACCAACAATGTGGCCTCGTACGAACTTCATTAGTTGTTGGTATGGCACCCTCTGCTTTTGACGAGGCATATCGATCACCAATGAAATGTTTACCGCAGACAGAGGAAGATAAACAGATTTCAACACACCTTTACAGCCCTTTATATACCTGGTACAAGCAACTGATAAGGAGTCTGTTCTCGTTCTATGCATGTGCTATCACTTTGTAATTCTAATCATTTGCATGCTTTACCTCACTTTACATATCCTGTAAGTTTGGTTCAATTTGCATAATTCCTTCATGGTGTTGCAATTTTCACAAACATGAGTGTATATAAAAAGTAAAAATTAAATTAAAAAAAATTAAATAAATATAATGTGTTTGAACTCTGCTTTAATTCTTAAATATTGATCCTGGATATATTTTCTTGCTCGACTCAGCAAAATCTAGAAAAGAACTTTTTTTCCAATTTAAAAATTATCCACTCAAATGTTCTTAAATGAGATATTAAAAAAAAATAAACAGTGTTCTCGTTTAAGTATATTTAAGTGAAGATTTTTGTTACAATAATGAAGGGATTAATAATAAATTCAATTTAAAAAATTGCAAGCACTCTGTACCATGCAAAAAGAGTTAATCTTAATTTGTTACATATCTAAAATTAAGTGACTAATAGCATTATTATTTTTATTTTAACATTATCTCATATATATATGTGAGGATTACCTGCTATGTAAAGCTTCAGTCAATGTAACTCCGTCTATAGGAGAAGTTGAATGATCTAGACAATCCCTAACCTGAAAGTAAGAAATTTTCACTTTACAAAAAATCTTGTATTTATGTCATACTTAAATTTTGAATTTAGATTAAATAGAGATATTCATAGCACAGTTATGCTAGCAATGTGCTGCCCATATCAAATACAGAAAAATATTTTAATGTAATTATTAATGTAATTTTATATAATTAACTAGCCAAGCTTGGTTCATCTAGAATGTTGATTCAAAGCTTCCACTGACAGCATGTGATCTGGCTTGCTTTTCTTTACATTTACATACATGAAATTAACTTAAAGACGTTTTCCCACGCAAACTGCAGATTAGTGTTGATTTTTTTTTTTTTTTCTGCTATACATTTATATAGCAATATTATTTATAGTATTAGCTATTCTATAACTGTTTATAGTGTTTCATTTGCTTCATTATTTTTTCATGTATTTCTCAGATTTACACAGCATAAAATTATTGATTATTACTAGTAAATTAATTTTTCTGATTTTTTTATTAGTTTTAATTTAGAATTTTTATTTGCCTGCAAACAGCAGCTCAATCTTTGAAAAACCAAGTTCCGTATCCAGAAACAAATTATAAGTTTTTATAGCTGTTTCAGTAAATTTTTTTTTTACTTTCTTCTATATTCAATAGAAAAAAGTAATGGATTCATAAAAAATTTTTTATTTCCGGTTTTCAACGGATTTACACATTTTCAGAGGTCTAGAACACGATTTGACTATTTTTAGAAAAATGTCTGTCTCTCTGTGCGAGTCAGACAAAAATTTTGCGGCAACTGTAGCTCTGAAACTACTACTCAGAATCGTATATAAATGTATATGTAGATGCACCTTGACCTAAATTAGTGCCTATCAACTTTTGGTGTCAACTGCTCAACAGGTGACACTGCTATACAGCAATTTCCGAAATTTAAGGGAAGGTTATATCTCAGGTTCTATTGCGTATAATCAAACAAAACTTGATGTCAGGCCATTATGAGACATGCTGATTCAATTTGAATCCTTATCGGCCAATAAGTGGTGCTGCTATACAGCAATTTTCACATTTAAAGGAAAGGCTACAGCTCAGGAACTACTGCACAGAATTACATAAATTCATATGTAGATGCACCTTGACATAAATTAGTGCCTGTCAACTACTGGTGTCAACCGCTCAACAGGTGGCGCTGCTACACAGTGTTTGAAGCAATTTAATGGAAGGCTAAATCTCAGGTTCTATTGCGTTTAATGAAACAAAACTTGATATGTGAGGCCATTATGCTGATTCACTTTGGAGGCATACTGGCTAACAGATGTCACTGTTATACTGCCAAATTTCTCGATAATGGAAAGGCTATATCTCAACTTCTATGGCATATAATTGTACGAAACTTGATACGTGAGATAACCATTATAAAAATGCATTTTTTAAGATATTAATCATAGACAATAAAATTTTCTTTCTCTATATATTTAATGTTAGTTTTCTCTAAGATGAAAATCATTTGCGTTCATCATGTTAGATAATTTTAATAAATATTAATTTTAATGAATTATTTGCACTTAGTGAATTTATATAAGAAAATATAGAAGAAAGTCTTGTGATGGCCACAACACACTAGTTTCCAATTGTATTTAATTTTTCAAGTAATAAGTCCAACAAATTTTGGAATAATACACTTTTATTTATTTGTTTACTTTGTTGTTCATAGATGTGAGCACACAGCAATGATTTTTTGGTGAGTAAACATTTATATAATTCATTGGTATGTGATTATCATCGGTCCAAATAAATAACTTTGTAAACTAATATCTCAAAAACTAACAACCTCAGAAAAATTAATAGTTAGGAGGGTTCTTTTAAAAAAGTATGACATCTGTACAATAATTTTTGAAACAATCCAGCACTTTTTATTAAAAATGGCTTACTTTTATTCAAGAAAGGTCAGCCCAGTATTATGCTAGGATATTATTATCATAATGTTTTCAGAAGATTTAAATAAAGTAAAAAAGAAAAAGCCTTACGAATCCAGGAATTTGTACAGTTAACAGGAAGTTAGCAGCTTCTTTTACAAGTTCTTTAGCTTTTATGAACTTCTCATCCTGTTATTAAAAAATATATATATCGGTAAATGAATTTTCTTTATAACCTTATAATTGTGAAATTGTCAAAAACTGATTAAAAAAAAAATTACTTGCCTGAATGTTAGGATGTTTCACCCCAGGTGAAAAAACATCAGGATTGAAACGTATATCAAATTCTACAAGTAA
This sequence comes from Salticus scenicus, assembly GCA_963930645.1. Classification (NCBI taxonomy): domain Eukaryota; kingdom Metazoa; phylum Arthropoda; class Arachnida; order Araneae; family Salticidae; genus Salticus; species Salticus scenicus. The sequence goes on along the minus strand of OZ005653.1, from coordinate 204,635,607 downwards.
AATAAAGCAAAAAAAAATTTTTTTTAAATACAGATTTCTCAAAATATTTTTAAATTTTAAGAAAAATTAAAACAAACCTGTTTCTTTTAAAGAATTAACTGACAATGCTGCTTTTTTAATCACTTCTCGAGTATTGTCAACTAGAAGAGAAAAATCTGCAATAAAGTTTATACAAAAAATGGCAACATTTAGTCAAAGCAATCATGCAAATTCTAAAAATTGTATAAATGTACACACATGCAATGTAAAAGATAAATAGTATTTTAAAAGGAAAATAAAGTAAAATATAGTATATGAATAACTTAGATACATGTATATTTTACTAATGTTTATTTTTAGAGAAAGCGTCAAATAATAGCATTGTAATGACCAAATCAAAAGTACACTTGCTAAATTTTAGGTGTTCCTGCACCAGTTAAGTTTAGGATAAATGACAAATTGCTTTGAGAGGAAAAAAAAAAGCCCTTTGTCTTTTATTAATTTTAGGTTTCCTCAATGCAAATTTTTAAAAAATTCCAAGATTACAAATTTGCTATATTTTAACATAAAACATTTAACCACCCTACTCCATTGATTTGAACCTAAACACATTGAAATTTTCAATATCTTCTAATAAAATTACCAGTCAAATGATTAAGACAACAGCCAAACAAGCATCAACATTTCTTAAAATATGCAAAACTTAATATTTATCTAAATTTAACTTTAGACAAATCTTTAATAAAGCAGACTGATTTAGTCTCGACTGTATCTTAATCTTTATTCGTACTGTCATGTATAACTTCTGTTTTTTTTTTTTTTTTTTTTCCATTATTTGTAAATCCTACTATCTCTCTATTTTAATCTCTTCAATCAATAATAGTAACATCTTCAGTTTAACTAATAATAACCTTATTATTAATAACCGAAAAATACATAATTACTATAAACTACTTCAACTTCCCTTCAATAACTTTAATTATCCTTATATAGTTCTCATACCTAAGTTTCACAAATCTCCAATTAAATTTCGCACTGTCACTGTTGGGTGTAACACTTATAACAACAATGCTAATAAAGCTCTACTGGATATTCTAAAACAAATTTACAAATGTACTTGCAAAGTTGATAATTTACACTGTCTTAAAAATAGCTTTCAATTAATTCAATACATCAAATCGCTCGATTCAATAGACAATATTATGACTTTTGACTTTCAAGATCTTTTCAATAATATTGAGTTATCAGATCTTAGTAATATCATTTACAGTCTTTTTCTAGAATATAAAGCTCAAATTAATCTTCCTTACAATTTTAAGGAAGAAAAATTTAAAACACTTCTTAACTTTGTTATCCATAATAATTATATCTTCCATAACAACGCTATCTATTTGCAACAATTAGGCATTCCACAAGGAGGTTGTAGCTCCAGTATTTTGGCAGATCTATCTTTATTATTATGAAAAGCAAATTTGCAATGATGATGTTCGATTTTATCGTTACATCGATGATATTATTGTATTTTATCTCAACAAGAACTCACAAAATGGCTTTTCCTTCAATTATCCACCTAATTTAAAGCTAACTCAAAAAACTCTGACTAATCAATCTATTAACTTTTTAGATCTCAAAATAATCATCGATGGTAATAAACTTTACACAGATATCTATGACAAACGGCAAGATTTTTGTTTTAATGTAAACTTATTTACACATTTTAATTCATGTCTGCATCTTTCGGTATTTAGAAACATCATCATTAACCATTTATTTCGAATTAATAATTTATGCTCTGCAAAGTTTAAAAACAAGAATATTAATAAACTGATCACAGCCACTGCTAAAATGGGTTTTCCTAAAAACTTTGTATTTTCTATTTTATATCCTTAACCATGTCTCTGTCAGTACAAAAAAGAGCTGTGTACACTCTTGTGTATATCAACAAAAAAATTATAAAATAATAAAAGACAATAAAAAAGGTGGCGGTTGGGTGGGCAGATGTTTGATTACGGAGGTGGGGTGGTGTTGTAAGGCTGGATGGTTGGGTGGGTTTGTGAAATTAAATTAAAAAAAAAAAAAAAAAAAAAAGTAGAAGGCTTGTTGCATTTGCTTTGTATTACTATGCAAACTTTCATTTTCCATTAAAATTTCAGTTTTTTCCTTTTTGAGTTGTCAACTATAATTAATGTTCTAATTATACTGTTAAACACAATGTGATCAATCGGTGAATTTCATTGTGGCTTCGTAGTTTCATAGTTGTTCATTTGCTTTGAAATTTGCATTTTTAAATCCATATGGTTCCTGTTCTGGTTGTGGCAGGCTGGGGGAGTGTTGCCGGCATAAAACTAGTGTAACCCCACAGGCAAGTCACAAGTCTTGCCGCCTGTCTCCTTCTTCCTACCTTGTGTTTCTTAGGTTGTTTTTTCATTAATTTTGATAAGTATATGGTTTTAAGTTAAGATTTGTTGTTTTACTTTATTGATTCGTTTGTTTTGCAGGCTGTTAATTAATAGATCTGGTTTCTTTACATTAGTGTATTTCATCAAGTGATGATTTTTTTTTTTTTTTTAATCTTATTGGTCATTGGTGTTTCAGTGATCTTCTATCTGTTGCTTGGCTTCTACTATGCTTAATAGATCATCTTTATTATATATATATATATTTTAGATACTATTTTAAGATCATACAAAATTGAAATTGTACTTAAATTTTCTCAAAAGTCTACCAAATCAATAATATATATCGAATTTTAATTAACAGTCTTCAGGTAGTAACACAGTGTTCCAGGCAGACAACTAACATCTCACATTCTAAAATTTGTTTTAACATAAATTTTTAAGTTCTACTGCCCCCCCCCCCCCCCAAAAAAAAAAAAAAAAAAAAAAAAATCAATAAAGTTGATAATCAAAAAATTCACTGCAGTAATAAATTCAATTTGAGTGTTGAAAAGGGGGTGGGGGGAGAGGCAAAAGAGAACCTCAGAGAAATTGATTAGAATATTTTTTTCAGACTAATACTGTGGATGCTAATAATGGAGTTTACCATTTTTTTTTTCACACTTTAGTGCGCCTGTATAAAATGTTGATAAAATCAAAGGCTTATTTTTAAAAATACTAGCAAAATATTAATTTAATAGCTGTATGACAAATCAATCTACTATTATAAGATGAATGTTTAGAACTTTTCTTTAAAAGTAAATGATCCATTATGATACACACAACAATGAACACATTAGATATGCATCTGTATTGTTGAATATAAAAATATAAATGCGTATGAATTTTTATTTGTCGATATATGGCATACTCAAAAACTCCCACTTTCAATTCTTTAAATATTGACCTTCAATGTAATTTGTAAATTAAAAAGTTGCATTAAAAGAAAAAAATAAAGAAAACAAGAAATTAAAAATAAAATTTTATAACACCAATTAAAAATTTCTGGGCATTTAATTTTAATTACAATTTTTTTGAAAAAATTGTTTCCATAAATATAAATAAGAAAAAGTGAAAAATGAGTAAAATATACCTATGCACCAATAAAATGATGTACAAAATTTTTTTCTTTATAATATCATAAAAGTTCTAGAAAGACCTGCCAACTGTTACGAATTTGAACTGTAAACTATGATGCTATGAAAATGGGCTCAAATCAATGAATTTTTATCTAGCACCAAAACAAACATTTCTGGCTATGTTTTGCCTTGTGATTTCCAATCTTTCTCCATCCACACCGTAAATGTCAATTTTCCTTTTAACCCAGGAGCAGGCACGTCGGGTCTTACAGGCCAGTTCGTTCTAAAAACCCCTCATAGAAACACCCCTTTTTCTCGGATCTGGTCCAGATCCCCGCTAGCTGTATTTAAGGTCATCTTTCTGAGGGTTGGAATTTCCACAATTTCCTGAATTTCTTTTTTGTAGATATATTGGATTTTCGGGTCTTTCAGGCCCGACGCGCTTGCTCGTTTTTTCCGATCTCAGCCCAATTTTTTAGTGAGGTGGCGATATTTTTAGAGTAAAATGAAGCGATATAGGACATGTGGCCAGAGGAAAAGATGCCATATCTGTCCGAGTAAAAAAAACAGAAAATCTGCACTTTGTTGTGCTAAGTGTGATAAAAATATCTGTAGTGAACACACTACTTACATATGTAAAGAATGTGAATAAATTGTAAGTATATTTTTAATTATTCATTTTTTCTGTATGCTTAGAGTCTGTTCTTTCTTAGAAAATGCATTTGATGAGATAAAAGCCATTCTCAGTAGTATTATTTAACGGAAAATGTTAGCCGGGTCTGAGAGACCCATCGCGCATCCCCGCGTAAGAAAATATGCGCACGTTCCCCCGGGTTAAGCGTGCTTTATTAGATTCTAGAATGTATAAAGAGGTAGAACTGTTAAATATTTCTCCTTCATATATTTTAGTGTCCCTTTTTCACTCCACCCCATTCGCTAAAGATCGGCAAACAAATGCCTCGTGAAAGCTTTGGGATTTCTAATCTTTCTCCATCCGCAACATAAATGTCAATGTTCTTTTTAAACTTACTTTATTACATTCTAGAACCTTAAAGAAGTAGAATTTTTCAATATTTCTCACACTTTTTTTTTTTTAATACGCATAATTTATTTTACTTCCCTCCCCTCTCCCCCAAACACTTGAAATTGAACTGTTAATGTGATAAGAAGCAGAAAGCTTTGCAGAATCTAGTGCAGGTCGATTCAAATTCATAGATGTTATTAAATGCTTATTTTAACACTCCTTTTACAAGTGGGTGACGACTACTGGTGCAAATTTTAGGGGTGACAAACACTGGTGTCGTTACCTTATATTTTAACATTAAAAATAATTATCCCAATGCTAAGATTATATTTTTTTGCAATGATAATTTCTTAAGTTATACACATAATTAAGCACACAACAAAAATATTTATTTAATGGGTAGCATTTTTGCCGAGTTTTAATAACTGGTTGATTACAGCTCATATTCAAAATATATATAAATAAATGACTGTGTGTCTGCGTTCTGGTGCTCACACTAATAATTACAGAGCTACAAAATTTGTAAGATGGGTACCTGGGACCTTGCAGGTGACCCCAACGAGATTTTTTCAAATTTTGAACTTTAATTTTTTTTTCAATTTTAAATATTGGCTTATGTTTAATTTTTCATGAATTTATTCTTTCATTGTAATCGTCTGCGTATCTTAGCAACGCCTATTACGCAATTTATTTTTTATTTAATACATTTATTTGAAGGCAATTTTATTAGTATAATATTTATTGAAAATCAAATTGTAATGCAACAGAAATAAATTGTTCTGTTTATGAATAATTTTTATAGAACAACAACTTTTCATTTTTCATTTTAAATTAATTCCTTTAAAATATATATTTTTTTTTTAAATAATATTTATCGGGGTGAAAAATTGTAGTATATAGTAGAAAGGATTAAACTGATTAAAATATATTTGTTTTTCATGTATTTAATTCTTTTTAAAAGAAAATCAACTTTTTATTTATTTTTTATTATACTGGTCAGAATCAAATTGTAATATAGTGTACATAACGGGGCTTAAAACACATGGTTCAAAAACTAAAATATGTAATAGATGCTGAGATACAGTCATCTTTAAAATCCTAGTTCTTAAATAACAGCCAATCCATATGTCGTCGATAAATACTGGATTGAAGTACCCAGGAAAGATCTTTCTGCAGACAGTGGGAACCTGGACCCGATGCAGTACAGGCAGGAAAAAAGCGGCCTACGGCAGCGGGTACCCGAAGCGAAGTCTAGAGCAATTTCAATTTTTTTTTTTTTTTTTTTTTAAATAATGTGATGTGTAAAATAAAATAAATACTGATCCAATTCTTTTGAAAATTCATTTAAATATAGTGACCAGCAAAGCGGCATAGCCTGTTAGTATTAGAATAATTACAATTTTTTACAAATTGAAAATATCCTTTGGTAATTTAATGTCTTTTAATGCAAATATTTTTATTAAGAACTTATTGTTGATTAAACTTATTTATTATCTCAAAATTAATATCATTTTTGAAAAGATTAATTGAAAAAAAATTTTTTTTTGAAAAGTCAAAATATTAGAATATTTATTAAAGTGGTTCAAAATATTAGAGTATTTCACATTAATTCTCCTTTAATTATCACCAATTCATAACTGGTGGCATCATTGATTAAATTCAGACCATTTTATTTAAAATCAGTATTCTTTTTGCAGTTTGTTTGCTTTTTCGTGTTAAAATAGGTCATGTGAGTGATATTCCTGAATTTGTTAAACTTTGTATGGTTGATTTGTATCGGCACGGTAAAAACCAATGTTTAATAGTGAATTATTTACATTGTTCGCAATCAAGCATTAATAAAACACAATATAAAAAATGCAAAATTTCAAAAATAATCGCCAAAATGGCGTCTGAAAACCAAAAACATCTGCTAGAGATGACAGGAAACTGAAGCGTATAGTTAAGAAAAACAGTTTTAAAAGTGTGCGATTCTTGCACCGAAAATGGAAAGAAGGAGTTGAAGTTTCTACATCAACAACATTAAGACGTCTCCATAAATTTAAGTTTGAATCTCATGTACCGAAAACAAAACCTCTTATGACTGCAAAACAAAAGCGTATAAGATTGTATTGGTGTAAATCAAGATGTTTATGTAGCGAAGAAGATTGAAAAAAATATATTTAGTGAGGAAAGTATGTTTTGTGTTTCATATGGTAATCAAGGTAGAGTTTGGAGAATGAAACAAGAGGCATCTGATAAAGAATGCCTTAAACGTTCAGTAAAATTTGCTGCTAGTATCATGGTTTGGGGTTGCATGAGCGCAGAAGGACCTGGAAAGTTCTGCATCATCTACGAAAAGGTTAACTCTCCGATATCAAGAAATTTTGGAATATTACACTGATTCTATCATCAGAATATTTATTTGATGATGATTTCATCTTTCAACAAGATTTAGCGTCACCACATACCTCAGTGTCAACTAAGAGTTGGTTCCGCCAACGTAACATTAAGGTACTTCCTTGGCCACCAAACTCACCAGATATTAATCCCATCGAAAACTTATGAGGTATAATGAAGAAAAAACTCCAAGAAAATCCTCCTTCAAGTAAAGCTGAGTTAGTGGCACGTATAGAGTCTATTTGGGCTAATATTGATAGAAATGTTTGTAAACACCTTGTATATAGTATGCAAGATTGATTGTACGCTGTTATTAAAGCTAAAGGGGATGATACAAAATATTAAGTACCATTTACTTCATTTCTTGCACAAAATAAAATATTCTAATATTTTGAATCAATCTAAATTTTATTCTAATATTTTGATGAGTTTCAGAAAACTATTGTATACTTAATTTATTGTATTTTATATTTTGTAAATGTTAAAATCTTATCTAAATATTCCAGATTTAATTTAGAAAAAATTTAATTGCATTTACAGTATCAAAAATAAATAAATGGAAAATAATTTCTTTCTCATTACTTTTTCTCAATTATTCTAATATTTTGAATATGAAATGTATAGAGTAAAAACAGTAATTTTGCATTTTGAATAAAATTATTTTACAACTGGTTTCATAAATCATGTTTGTTTCTGAAAACAGTCTTTCACTACATATGAACACTAATACAAATTATGTAGATGGAAGTAATAACTTTTTAAAATGTTTAATTGAGTTCTGTATAAATGGTTAAAAAAAATTTAAACATACTGTGGCCAGATTTCACCTGCAAATAATGCCAGATCTCTGGTATCCAGCCAGACATCCACTGCATCTCTAATATACATACATTCATTTGTTTAGGATTTGTATGTTGGATGATAAAAATGAAGCAATCAACCATCCAATCTAATTGGTGTGCTACTAATTTTCATTTTCAAAGGTTGGCAGGTCTGTATATGACAAGAAAAAATAGCAAAACCACTTTTCATTGATTCAACAGAACTATATCTTAAGTACTTGAAACATTATTAAAAAAATAACTTTCAAAAATGTAGATAAATTTTTGAAACAATAAAAATATATAGGTATACAGTTTCAAAACATCACATAATATAAAAAGGATAAAAATTGTAAAACAAGCACATTTTTCTTACACACAAAAAAAAAGAAAAACTAATAAATATTTAAAAAAAAAAAAAAAAAAAAAACTGAAAATTAAAAACTTTAAATATTTTTCAATAACAAATTTTACATTTCAAAACATCTGACAAAAAATAAGCTTTTTAAAACATTTACCTTCACTTTTATCTTTACTTGTTATAGATTCAACAATTTTTTTATAATCTTCAGCCTCAGTAACTTTTTTATTGGCAGCACCATTTTGGTCATAATTCTTTTCAGTGTCATCTTTTTCAAGAATTTCTTCAGTTTTTAATTCATTTGTTGATTCAACAGTTCCTTGTTCTGTTAACTAATTTGATAAAGTAGAAAATAGGATTGAACTAGAACACAAACTTATATTTAGCATTAAATTCATTTTTCAGTGAAAACATTACATATATAATTATTTCTATTTTGCATTCTTAAAATTATATCAGATTTAAAAAAAAAAACTAGTATACAGGTTTTGTGTGTGCTTTCAGAGTTTTTATTTTATTTATTAATTTGGAGTGATGAGCGTCACCTTCACACCTGTTAGTTGGTCTTGGCACCTGTTAGTTGCAAATGACAAAGGCAACATTGGAAAATGCCAACACAGAAGCAAAAAGGTGAATTCTATTGAATAAAAAAAACTTATTTTACAAAAAGGAATAACCTCCCACATACACACTAAAAAACTAGGACTGTATAATAGTAATCTCGCTTTGATAATTTTTTTAAGCTGCATTTTTATTTTGTTTCTTTTGTTGCCTATGCCTATTTTTCAACCTACTGAACATACTGCATTAAAATTTTGTCCAAACTGTTCTTCTGCTAATTTACCATAGTTGCATATTTCAAAAAGACATTTTGTTTTCCCAACCGAGGTTTGCATGTGAATTTGTTTTCTTCTGCATACATGGTAGTGTCTGGGAGTTAAGTGCTGCCAAAGACAGTGGAAAAACAAACCTATTTTCTTGCAGCCAGGTACCTACAACCAAGGTTTTGATTAGTTTCAATAGAAATAGTCTTTTCAAAAGTAGAAGTTCTTTGAAGTTTTGAAATGGGCAGCAATTGCTACCCCTATCAGGGACAATACAGGACAGAACAACCATGCCTTTAAATGCGAATAAACTACTACGTCAGGAACACCAAAGAAAAATATTTGAGATGCATACAGCTGTTTCTGTTGCCTTAAGGGGGTGCATCACGGATCATCAAGGTCATCCAAAGCCTACGTTATTCTATGGCGAAATTTGTTTATAGAATTACACATTACCTAATGAATTTTTTTTAATTCTGTTTTCACAATCAGAAAATTCACAACCATACACTGAAGACCCGTGAAACAAAAACTGTTATATTTAATTTTTAACCCTTTATTTTTAAGCTGTAAAATGCGAAAAATACACTTGTGTTGCTTTACTAGCCTCTAACTTATCAACAAATTGCAATATCTGAAACCTGTATAGCGTGTCGCTTTCTCAAGAAAACCAAGCTTTTTATTAATGTTTTTGTAAATTGTTTTATTTAAATCTCTATTAATGAGAATATAAGAAACTTTAATTCTTAAATTGAAAAACCTCAATTTCAGCAGATTTCTCCGCCTCCCATCGGAAACGCCCCGCGAAACTTACGGGAAGTCATTAAGATTGATTGATGATATCGTTCATGTCGAAAGGGGAAGGGGAATAACGGTGTCGTTAAAACATACTTTCTGGGTCCACACAGAATTTTTCTTTTTCAGAATCCAAATGCATTAAAGAAAAAAAAAAAAAAGAAAGAACTCTTTGCTTAAAAATCTAATATATTTTTTATATATATTGCAAAAAAAAAAAAAAAAAAAAAATAATTTGTGTCTCCGACTACCTCTTTACGAAATCTGAACGCAAAAAGATGCGAAATAACTCAAGGACTCAGAATTGAGCATTTAAATAAAATTATTTCAATTAATTAAAAGACATTAAATAAAATCCCTGTAATAGTTTTAGAATTATTAAATATTTAATTAAAAATATAAAAATAAATAAATAAATAATATTAATAAATAAATAAATGAACTTATGAGTTCATTAATTAATTTAATTAATTTATTTTGTCCTTGGCATAAATTCATTAACACGCGAAAAATAAAAATAAAATAATAATAATAGTAATGATAATACATACAAACATATATATATATATATATATGTACCGGTACGATTTGATTGTGAAATTTTTCTCAATTTGGTGATAGCTTTTCCTAAGCAGAGCAATCGTTAGATTTTTTTTTTTTTTTTACTAGGGTGCTCTGCCCCTTACTCGCTTCACTTATTTACCCCTGCGGCACTCTGCACGTCTATTCGCCGCTTTACCTTTCACTGAATAGGGATATTACTAGTGCATAACATAAACCAAAAGTAGAAAAATGAAATTCAAGAAATCTTCATATTTATTGTCTAATTGAAATATATAAGTACTATTTAAAACTTTTTATTACGAAATATTATTCTAAAAATCAGTAAGTATATATTTATATATAGATATATATATTTAGAATAGAAAAAAAAAATAATCGTAATATCTAGACCATTTTGCATTACACCTTTAGTATACGACCCCATTGGCAACTTTTAAATTTTTGTTTCTATTTAGAGATGATTTTTTTCGTGTAATTGTTCTTCTTATATCTCTCTCTTTCTCTCTCTCTTATTTAAAAAAAAAAAAAAAAAATCTAGGATACCTACTTTTTCTAATGCCTATACTTTTTACTAATAATCTTTTAGTTAATTTGGGACGGTATATAATGCTTTCTATATATTTTTAATGTACAGTTAGATAATTTTACCATTTCGAAAACATCTGGTGAAAAAAAAAAAAAAGTCCATTACCTACTATTACATTTATTATATGCACTTTTTTGACATAATGTAAGGTCAAAAAACGTAAAATTAGCCTAACAAATTAGACACTTAACAATTTTCCAGCGAAGGAAAACTGATACATGTGTAAAGTTATACAGAGTTTACATACCAAGTTAAAAAAAAAAAAAAAAAAGGTAGAGCCGCTTTTAAAAAATACTGATTTCCGAGATCTAAAACTGACCTACCTAATGAGGATGATTGTCAATTTTCCTGTAATAGCCACGTAATATATGCGAAAGGATATCTAAAATGAGATTTATGTAGCAATTTTCAAGAAAATCGTAAGAACCGTTTTTGAGACATCGACATCCACCAAAGTTTTTCAAACTCAATTATTGACAACAGTTATATACGAAAGGGTATCTAAAAGAGATTTATTATGGCAAGTTTGTACAAAAATTCCTAGAGCCGTTTTTAAAGAAATGCACTTGCGAGACCTCAAATTCATTTTCATGAACTAACCAACTATTACATACAAAAAGAAATCTTATATGGTGTTTATATAGCAGCTTTGAAGAAAATCGTTAGAGTCGTTTTTGCGATACGGACTTAGGGTCCTACTTCCGGCTTCATATATCTCCCTTCCGGCTTTCCAAATTTTAACCAAAAGTTAAAATTCATCGGCACATCAGACCTAACTCAATTCTGAAATTTCATTGTTCTACCTTTATTGGTTTCACAGATATGACAGTCAAAAGATTCACCCCATACATGCACACACACACTGACCAATTGCCAAAAACTGCTTTTTTGGACTCAGGAGACCAGTGAAAAGTCGACATGAAATTTTTGAACCAAATACAATACTTTCATTACCTACGGTAGTCGGATAATGAAAGTAAAAAGTTTATTATTATTATTACTTTAATTTGGGAAAATCTCCTTCAATTTTCCGTGCCTAAAGCTTGAAGTTTTAATTTTCTATCTACTTCTTAAAATAACAAAGGATAAAACCTACTCGATTTTTACTTCCATTACCCGACTACCGTAGGTAATGGAAGTATTGTATTCGGTCAAAAATTTCGATATCGAGATTTCACCTCAATTACATGTTTTAAGGTCTCCTGTGTCCAAAAAAGTGGTTTTTGTCAATTGGTCAGTGTGCGTGTATGTGTATATGTGTGTGTGGAACTTTCTAGCTGTTATATCTCGGAAACTAATACAGATAGAACAAAGAAACTTCAGAATTGAGATAGGTCTGGTGCACAGATTAAATTTTCAAATGTTGGTGAAAATGGGAAAACTGGAAGTAGAACATCAGAAACCGGAAGTGCGACCATAAGTCCGTATCTCAAAAACGGCTCTAACGACTTTTTTTAAAAATTAATGTATAAGCACTCCCTTTCGAATAATATAGTTGGTTAGTTCCGAAAAATTGATAGGCGTCCTGTATAAATAGCTAAATTTCAGGTACTGCAAGTGCGTTCCTTTCAAAACAGCTGTACAGATTTTATTCAAACTTTCAATCTTAAACCTTTTTTAAATATCCTTTTGTATGTAATTGTTTTCCACTCAACAAATGAATATGCCAAGTTTTGGTAAAAGTCGGTATCTCAAAAACGGCTCTAACGATTTTCTTGAAAATCATTACATAAACACATTTTATATATACTTTCTCATGCTTTACGTTGTTATTACAGGAAAATTAATAGTTACCCTGATCAGACAGATCAGTTTTAGATCTTGGAAATTAGTGTTTCAAGAAAAAAAAAAAAAATCGCTATGTAAACTCTGTTTTATATGTCTTTACGTAGGTATTAACTTTCTCTTACCGGAACATTTTTAGTTGTCTATTTCTTTAGGTCAGTTCTATGTCTTCTGATCAGATTATTGCCAAAAAGTGCATATAATGCGAGTATAATGGGTAATTGAAGTCGTGTCTCATGCGATAGATGTAGCCGATCATAGCATATTATATTTGGCATAAAACTGTTGACATTTTATAGTTGATGGAATAAATCAAATAAATGTAGAAAATATCATGAAAGAAAATATTATGTACATCACGTATAGTGTTGTTCATATGTAACTGCGATTCAAATATAAAACTGCTACTTCAATTTTTTCGATATTGACCGTTTTGAAACTGTCACCTGATAAGTACCCAAATGGAAGCCTATTTCACAGGCCTATTGTCACAGGCAATAGGGACAGGCACCCGAGAGTCTGCGAAGGAATGTGTCGCTGTGAAAACAGCGGCAAAGGAAGCGGGCTTTTGAGCAATTTCATGGATTATATATATATATATATATATATATATATATAGAAAACGATATAGAAAAGAGTTTCCATTAAATGTAGTGTCCATAACGAAACAGGCAGAACCTTCGTTTATTCACTACCTCAATTGATTTCACATTCCGTCATTTTTGACGGTGTTACATGCCAGTAATAATAATAATTTTGCTTCTGATCAATTTAAATTTATATTGGTGGGTGTAAACGGTATAAGGCTTATAAAAGTTTCAAATTTTAAAGGCAAATAAAAAAAAAAAGAAAGAAATTGCGAAAATTTCGCAAGGGTTTGCTAGTATAATCAATAATAATACAATTATAAATTAATTTTAATTCTACTTTTATTATAACAGAGCCAGGGCTAGAAAAATTAGGTCATGCTACAGTCTCGCTAATACACGATGTCAAATAGTTTTTGGGATATAGTCATCTGCAAAATCCTATATCTTGAATAAAAGCAGCACCACTACACTAGCTGAAGTATTCGAGACCAGAATCTCTGGGTTATTGATCGGGAAATTAAAAAAAAAAAAAAAAAAAATGTAAAATTAGTATTTTAATTAAAAAACTAATATGGGATTTTATTTATTTATTTATTTCTAGCAGACCCGTGCGAAATTTTTGCACTTTATTTTTTTTCTTATTTACCTTAAAACTTTGAAACTCAAATATTATACCAATTGAACCACCTAATTAAAATTTCAATTTACAAGAAGCCAATTCTTATTAAAACCAAAATCATTCAAAGAAAGGTTTCCAAATAATATTCATGGTTCATGGCCCAATTTTCATGCTTCCACAGGCGGTGCAGTTTTAATATAGGACTCCCAGGATGCCTTTTAAATTTTTATCGTCATGTTGGCGGTGACTTTTTATTAATTTTGGTATATATATATATATATATAGATAGATATATTGTTAAAAAATAATAATAATAATAAAATAAAAAATAATTCCTATTTTGATTATATTTTTTATGATAGTGTTTTTTATTCAATTTATGACACAAAAGTTCATATTCTGTATATATCTTTAAAGTATTGCTAGGTTTAAAATGACGCTTGCAAAGGTTTTAAAGAAGCATCTGTTAAAAAGACATTGTCCCGTAAAATAATCGCATCAGACAAATGTCGTCATTTTTTCTTATTAGTTCATTGAGCTAAGTCCGCGTGCTTAAATATTGTCCATATATAAATATCACCTTTTCTCCTTTCGTATTTTATTAATTACACCACAAACGTATCGTTTTGACAAAAAAATAATTGAAATTGGTCCACATTAGAGAAATGTTTTATAGATTTTTAATGTATACCTGTACAACGTTTCAACTGTGACATGAATAAATCGTTGTCACCCAGATACGAAATAACGACAATAGAGAAGACACTGCTGAATTCAGCAAGACCCGAAACCAGCTTTTGTACTAATTTAAAGGATTTTCTTCTTTTTATGTTTTTATTTACAAAGCGATTAAAAAAAAAAAAAAAGTGAGTATATATTTTTTTTATTTTTTATTTATTTTTTTTAATTTCATTAAAATATATTGACTATTATAGCGGGAAAATTTAGCTAAGGTTTTAAGAAATTTATAAATTATTAAATGGCTACCAAAATATAATATAGTAAAAAATTATGAGGGTAGAAAGGAGTCTTTCTATACAGAAGCATCAAAATTAAAATAGTATTACATTTTAAAAACATTTTAAAAATACCTTATTAAATAATCCTTATGAGTGGCGATATATTTCGGTCCTCATCCGAGGCCATCTTCAAAGCCAGATGATATAAACAATGATCGTCGGTTGCTCCTTCTTTTATAATTTTGCCGCTCTTCTTCTTTTCACTTCTCTTCTTTTATCAGGGTCGGTTTCCATTCAGGTGGTATTATGCTATGCTCAATGTCGTTAATTGCGTTTTGCGTTGATATGATCTCTATGGCCTCTCTTTTCAGTGCATACTTGTGCGAGTTAAAGGATGAAATTTTTTGAAGGTTAATAGAGTTAGTATCGATAGGATTATTGATGTTATGTCTAGAGAATGCTGTGGATGGTTTGTTAAATTTAATGTCGTTGAGGTGTTCGTTTATTCTATCTTTAATTTTTCTCTTGGTCATCCCAATGTAGCTTGCTTTATTATGGCCGTGGTCTTGAAAATTAATTTTGTATATTCCGGCAGTTTGATTAAAGTGGATGGGATCTTTTTCGTTTCGGATTCGTTGGAAAATGTTTTTGTCTGGTTTGATGGGGATGTTGACGTTGTATTTTTTAGCTTCATTATGGATTTTGACAGACGCGCCGTTACAGTAGGGAATAGAGGTGGTGAAAGAAGGTTTTGTTTTTTGTGCGTTTGTGATCTGGTTGAGTTGTTTAATTCGTTTTTTATAGAGTTTATTCAACAAGTTTTGGGTTGTAGTTAGCTTTTTTGGCGATATTTTTGATAAATTTTAATTCGGTATTTAGAAGTGATTTATTAGAACATATGAGGATGGCACGGTTTATATAGGATCTTAGGGCTGCGTATTTATATGGAAGGGGGGTGTTACATTTATTGTTTATGATTTCATTATTATTGGTAGCTTTGCGGAAAACGGTGGTGTCGATTGTGTGGTTTTGAGTTTTGGTGATGTAGACGTCCAGGAAATTTAGGCTATTGTTTTTTTCCCGTTTCATTTGTGAATTTAATGAGGGGATCAAGTTTGTTAAGGTCTGAGAGAATAAGTTCAGGGTTGGTATTTTGGGGGGTGATGGTGAATACGTCGTCTACATATCGGACCCAGAGTTTGCAATTTTTAATAATGTTATTTGCGGTTTGTTCAAAAAGTCTTAATTTTAGTTCGGCAATAATCCCTGAGATCGGAGACCCCATGGGCACTCCCTGAGTTTGCTTGTAAATGTTACCATTAAAAAAGAAAAAGGAGTTGTTTAGAATGAGATTGCTTGTACGGATTAGAGTATCACTGGTTTTGTTATCGCCAAATTTGTTATTAATTCTTTCGTGGATAATTTTACTAATTTCGGTTAGGTCTATGGATGGATATAGGTCTTTTACATCGAAACTATTGAGGGTGTCATGAAAATGTATGGTGGTCCCGCGAATTTTTTGAATAAACATTTCTGTGGAGTTAATTGAAAAATTTGAGGGGGGAAGTAGAGACTTATAAAATTTCTTTCATATATACTTCTAAACAATAGGTTGGTCCTTCTGATTTATTGACGATCGGTCGAAGTGAGGGGGGATCCTTATGGTCTTTATATTTACCAAATAAGCGAGGAATAATAGAGGCGTGGTTATTAAAGACGGGAGGGGTATTGTTAGGCCAGTTTCCAGTTTTTATCAATGATTTGGTTTTCTCAATAAGATTATTAAGTGGGGATTTTGAAAGTTTTATAGCGTTAAGTTTTAGAATTGTATCTTGCATCATTTTGTTATATTGGTCTCTATCCATAATCGTTAGTAAATTTGTTTTGTCGGACATCAAGCAGGTTATGTTACTATTGTTTTTTAGTTCGCGAATACTTTTAATGTCACTGTAGTCATATTTAGGTTTCGTATTGTTAAGAGCGTTGATAGCAGTTTGTCTTATAGCGGGCCGTTTTTGAGGGTGGATAAATTCGAGGGCGGTTTCAATGTGAGCAATTGTGTCTTTTGTATTAGAAGTATCATTAAGTATGAATTTAGGTCCGAGTTTTAAAATAGAATCCTGATGTGTATTAAGTTTAGTACTGGAGAAATTTAAATATGGATAAGAAATGGGTGGTTGAATGTTTTTAAGAGAAGGTTTCCTTCTAGAGATCCAAAATTTTTAGTTTATTTTTATGTCGCTGCGTTAGTTGTTTAGAGTTAATATCGATAAAGTGATTGATTTTATTTAAAAATGTTTTAACATCTGTTTGAGGGTAATGGGTTTCTAAATAATTAAGAGAGGTTTTATACTTTTGTTTTAATTTAAAAATTTTAATGTTCTTCTGTTTTATGCTTTTCTTTAATATGGACATTTCGAGTTGTTTAGCATCATGTTTATAATATTGATTGATGTATGGACTTTTTATTCTAAGGAAGTTGGGAGTAATTTTAAATTGTAAACAATCCTCCAGAAAATCTTTATGATGTGTTTCACGATTTAATTTAAGAGCGGTTTTCTTGAAATTACGGTAGTCTTCGTTTCTATTCATGACAAATCAAAGAGAGTAAATTAAGTAAATTAAGTAGAGAGAAGAGCGATAGGTAAGTTTACGGAAGGCGTACTCAACAAGTAAACGACAAAGAAACTCGATAGAAAAAACAAAGTTTCAAAGATGATAAAAGCAAAAGTTACAAATTAAAAGCGTTAAAAACACTAAAAAGATTAAAATTTATGTAAATAGTTAAAGGTTATTCGCACATGTTAAACACTTAAATATAAAAATCGAATAAAAAATCCGGAGCTTTACCAAGTCCATGTTTATGAACGTCATCAATAAAATATCCATTAATGGATTCTTTGTCCGGTACCGACTTATATATTTACATTTATAAAAGGATTTAAACTTATTAAAAACATTTTAAAAATACCTTACTAAATAACCCTTATGAGTGGCGATATATTTCGGTCCTCATCCGAGGCCATCTCCAAAGCCAGATGATATAAACAATGATCGTCGGTTGCTCCTTCTTTTATAATTTTGCCGCTCTTCTTTTCACTTCTCTTCTTTTATCAGGGTCGGTTTCCATTCAGGTGGTATTATGCTATGCTCAATGTCGTTAATTGCGTTTTGCGTTGATATGATCTCTATGGCCTCTCTTTTCAGTGCGTACTTGTGCGAGTTGAAGGATGAAATTTTTTGAAAGTTAATAGAGTTAGTATCGATAGGATTATTGATGTTATGTCTAGAGAATGCTGTGGATGGTTTGTTAAATTTAATGTCGTTGAGGTTAGTGATCTGGTTGAGTTGTCACAAGTTTGAGTTGTTTGTCTGGTTGAGATCACAAACGCACAAAAAACAAAAACTTCTTTCACCACCTCTATTCCCTACTGTAACGGCGCGTCTGTCAAAATCCATAATGAAGCTAAAAAATACAATGTCAACATCCCCATCAAACCAGACAAAAACATTTTCCAACGAATCCGAAACGAAAAAGATCCCATCCACTTTAATCAAACTGCCGGAATATACAAAATTAATTTTCAAGACCACGACCATAATAAAGCAAGCTACATTGGGATGACCAAGAGAAAAATTAAAGATAGAATAAACGAACACCTCAACGACATTAAATTTAACAAACCATCCACAGCATTCTCTAGACATAACATCAATAATCCTATCGATACTAACTCTATTAACTTTCAAAAAATTTCATCCTTCAACTCGCACAAGTACGCACTGAAAAGAGAGGCCATAGAGATCATATCAACGCAAAACGCAATTAACGACATTGAGCATAGCATAATACCACCTGAATGGAAACCGACCCTGATAAAAGAAGAGAAGTGAAAAGAAGAAGAGCGGCAAAATTATAAAAGAAGGAGCAACCGACGATCATTGTTTATATCATCTGGCTTTGAAGATGGCCTCGGATGAGGACCGAAATATATCGCCACTCATAAGGATTATTTAGTAAGGTATTTTTAAAATGTTTTTAATAAGTTTAAATCCTTTTATAAATGTAAATATATAAGTCGGTACCGGACAAAGAATCCATTAATGGATATTTTATTGATGACGTTCATAAACATGGACTTGGTAAAGCTCCGGATTTTTTATTCGATTTTTATATTTAAGTGTTTAACATGTGCGAATAACCTTTAACTATTTACATAAATTTTAACCTTTTTAGTGTTTTTAACGCTTTTAATTTGTAACTTTTGCTTTTATCATCTTTGAAACTTTGTTTTTTCTATCGAGTTTCTTTGTCGTTTACTTGTTGAGTACGCCTTCCGTAAACTTACCTATCGCTCTTCTCTCTACTTAATTTACTTAATTTACTCTCTTTGATTTGTCATGAATAGAAACGAAGACTACCGTAATTTCAAGAAAACCGCTCTTAAATTAAATCGTGAAACGCATCATAAAGATTTTCTGGAGGATTGTTTACAATTTAAAATTACTCCCAACTTCCTTAGAATAAAAAGTCCATACATCAATCAATATTATAAACATGATGCTAAACAACTCGAAATGTCCATATTAAAGAAAAGCATAAAACAGAAGAACATTAAAATTTTTAAATTAAAACAAAAGTATAAAACCTCTCTTAATTATTTAGAAACCCATTACCCTCAAACAGATGTTAAAACATTTTTAAATAAAATCAATCACTTTATCGATATTAACTCTAAACAACTAACGCAGCGACATAAAAATAAACTAAAAATTTTGGATCTCTAGAAGGAAACCTTCTCTTAAAAACATTCAACCACCCATTTCTTATCCATATTTAAATTTCTCCAGTACTAAACTTAATACACATCAGGATTCTATTTTAAAACTCGGACCTAAATTCATACTTAATGATACTTCTAAAACAAAAGACACAATTGCTCACATTGAAACCGCCCTCGAATTTATCCACCCTCAAAAACGGCCCGCTATAAGACAAACTGCTATCAACGCTCTTAACAATACGAAACCTAAATATGACTACAGTGACATTAAAAGTATTCGCGAACTAAAAAACAATAGTAACATAACCTGCTTGATGTCCGACAAAACAAATTTACTAACGATTATGGATAGAGACCAATATAACAAAATGATGCAAGATACAATTCTAAAACTTAACGCTATAAAACTTTCAAAATCCCCACTTAATAATCTTATTGAGAAAACCAAATCATTGATAAAAACTGGAAACTGGCCTAACAATACCCCTCCCGTCTTTAATAACCACGCCTCTATTATTCCTCGCTTATTTGGTAAATATAAAGACCATAAGGATCCCCCCTCACTTCGACCGATCGTCAATAAATCAGAAGGACCAACCTATTGTTTAGAAGTATATATGAAAGAAATTTATAAGTCTCTACTTCCCCCCTCAAATTTTTCAATTAACTCCACAGAAATGTTTATTCAAAAAATTCGCGGGACCACCATACATTTTCATGACACCCTCAATAGTTTCGATGTAAAAGACCTATATCCATCCATAGACCTAACCGAAATTAGTAAAATTATCCACGAAAGAATTAATAACAAATTTGGCGATAACAAAACCAGTGATACTCTAATCCGTACAAGCAATCTCATTCTAAACAACTCCTTTTTCTTTTTTAATGGTAACATTTACAAGCAAACTCAGGGAGTGCCCATGGGGTCTCCGATCTCAGGGATTATTGCCGAACTAAAATTAAGACTTTTTGAACAAACTGCAAATAACATTATTAAAAATTGCAAACTCTGGGTCCGATATGTAGACGGCGTATTCACCATCACCCCCCAAAATACCAACCCTGAACTTATTCTCTCAGACCTTAACAAACTTGATCCCCTCATTAAATTCACAAATGAAACAGAAAAAAACAATAGCCTAAATTTCCTGGACGTCTACATCACCAAAACTCAAAACCACACAATCGACACCACCGTTTTCCGCAAAGCTACCAATAATAATGAAATCATAAACAATAAATGTAACACCCCCCTTCCATATAAATACGCAGCCCTAAGATCCTATATAAACCGTGCCATCCTCATATGTTCTAATAAATCACTTCTAAATACCGAATTAAAATTTATCAAAAATATCGCCAAAAAAGCTAACTACAACCCAAAACTTGTTGATAAACTCTATAAAAAACGAATTAAACAACTCAACCAGATCACAAACGCACAAAAAACAAAACCTTCTTTCACCACCTCTATTCCCTACTGTAACGGCGAGTCTGTCAAAATCCATAATGAAGCTAAAAAATACAACGTCAACATCCCCATCAAACCAGACAAAAACATTTTCCAACGAATCCGAAACGAAAAAGATCCCATCCACTTTAATCAAACTGCCGGAATATACAAAATTAATTTTCAAGACCACGACCATAATAAAGCAAGCTACATTGGGATGACCAAGAGAAAAATTAAAGATAGAATAAACGAACACCTCAATGACATTAAATTTAACAAACCATCCACAGCATTCTCTAGACATAACATCAATAATCCTATCGATACTAACTCTATTAACTTTCAAAAAATTTCATCCTTCAACTCGCACAAGTACGCACTGAAAAGAGAGGCCATAGAGATCATATCAATGCAAAACGCAATTAACGACATTGAGCATAGCATAATACCACCTGAATGGAAACCGACTCTGATAAAAGAAGAGAAGTGAAAAGAAGAAGAGCGGCAAAATTATAAAAGAAGGAGCAACCGACGATCATTGTTTATATCATCTGGCTTTGAAGATGGCCTCTGATGAGGACCGAAATATATCGCCACTCATAAGGATTATTTAGTAAGGTATTTTTAAAATGTTTTTAATAAGTTTAAATCCTTTTATAAATGTAAATAGTATTACATTTATTTAACCCGTTAACGCCCGAATCAATTTTGCAAAATATTATTATCTGATTATTTCACTTCTAAATTAATATAGACAACTGACAGCGAAATATATTAACTTAAACAATTCTTCTGATAGTTTTAAATTTAAAGCCTATCCTCATTTATTGACGTTTAGTAATCTGGCGAGAAAACTTTGAGATAACAGATTAATTTCCTATTATATGTTGACAAAGATCTCGAAAGTAAAGTATTATTATTCAACTCGATTTGAATTAGTATACCTGCGCAAAAAGCAATTATATGTGCGCGAATGAAAAATCATAAAATGACTATCCAAATTATGAAATAATAGTTAATAGTAGGCACATAAAACTTTCAGGGATCATTTAGAGTGACGCTAATGGGTTTATAAATAAATAAGTATAGCTAATATATATATATATACTATATATATATAATTATGCATTTTTTCATGGTTAAAGTTATTATTATTATTATTATTATTATTATTTTTTTTAAAGATTGATATTGGCATATCTTATTTATATTTAAAAACTTATTTAATAAAGTAATGGGAAGTTATCACTGCCTGCATTTTACACTTACATTACACACGTTAGGAGTCTATCCAGGTTTTTATCTTTTGGGGGCCATTTTTGTGAAAAACAAATTATGTGACACCTTCCACTTCTAAATGCGAACAATAGCAAAAAATTTTTGTTTTTACGAGGGGAAGGGGGGGGGGGAAGAGAGAGACAGATTAAACAAAAAAAATTCTGTTTCAGAACCCATGCATCATTCATAATTTATAAAACATTTTCCCCATTACTATGACATTTATATATATTGTAAAAAAAAAGAGTCAGAGGTTGATTTTTATATAAAAGGAAGTTACTAAAATAAGTTAAAAATATGCATAGATAAAGAAAGATTTTGCAGCATTTTTGTGCTAAAAGCTATCGTGGGTGAAATTAATAAAATATTTTTGATTTGATGTGACAAGTTTGATTTTGTTTGTTGTATCAGTGTCAAACAGCAGACAAACCAACCCATCATAGAGACATAGAAGGTAGAAAGAGTCTGATTTGAAGTTTTTTCTTTAATATCATAAAGAACTTTTTTATTTATTTATTTAACTAATTTTATGACTTTAAAAAATTTTAATGTCTGGACATAACTTTAAAATAATAATAATTTGTTAAAAATAATTAAATAAAGGAATGAAAAATAAAACTATGGGTTAGGAAATATATAATAGTGTCGTTGGAGCGATGAAATTGTGAAGTTTGGAAGAGCAGAATTTAGAATTGCAGAAAACAGGGCAGTTTAGAATCACCTAGGAGGGGACCTTTATCCTGCATAGGATTGATTTTACTTAAAGTTGCAAGTAGAAAATTATTGAAATTATTAATTTTGTTATCCTAAATGTTTTATAATTTATTGCTTTTCCTTTCTGCAGAGATGTAAATTATTTTGGGAAATAATAAGGGCGGTGGGGGATGAGGTTCTAAACTAAAAGCCTTGTAAATATTCCAACTTCACGGGTGTTATTTATCATAGATCCACAGTTAAAATATCAGGAAATGAACGTATTATTTTACTTTTTAATTTTTAACGTTTTCTTAATTAAAGTATTTGCAGCTCTGCGTGTGTCGGTTCCATCAAAATTCGAAAATTGCATTAAAATTAGACCCAAAAATAAATAAATAAAATTTTTCCTTGAACTGTAATTCTACTTAATTAAATCTTAAAACTGTTTAGACTTAAGACTAAAATTTTAAGGGAGGAACAGGAAAATGTCATATTGTAATAAAATAATGAAAGAAAATTATATTGAATATTTACTGAAAATTTTAAAAAGGTTTTCATTATATATATATATATATATTGCATATTAAGTTTTAAGATCAATAGCATAAGATAATAAAAATAATGTACTTAAAAAAAAAATCTAAAATTGCGGAACATTTTTAGAACATATGGAACAGTTTTATTTCACATGTATTTCTTTGTAAGAGGGATACTCCCCTCCTCCATCAAACCCACTTATTTATAATGCATAATTGTAAAAATAAACAAATGAATAATAATCAAGGCTGTTACTAATTTGACTTCAAACTTGACAACCTTGCTCAAAATTTTAAGTGGCAACCTAATACGAACTTCAAAATACCACTTTTGAATTTCCTGATACTTTGGAGCTCTGTAAACGAATGATGAATCTACAAAAAACATGCTTTTATGCATTTAAAAAAAATTGTTACTCACTTTTGTTTAATCAGCCTATTGATGTTAAATTGTACTTATCAGAACATAATTTATTTGAACTTTGAACCCCATAAACATCATGTATTTGAATTCTCTTGGATATTCCTGTACGTGATCCATTTGCTTTGTCTCAAGGAAAAAATTTAGTGTAGCATATTTATATGAAACCCATTTAAAATACCAAGTTTGGACATTCTGCTATTATTTGTTCTTGATATATGCTGATAACAGACAGATACACGCACAAACCAACCGCTAAAAACATTTTCCAATTCAGAGGATTTCAAAACGTATAATTATATAATAAAGAAAAAAAACTCAATTTCGAAAATTTGACCCAAAAACAATACTTTCTTTACCTTGTGTATACGTGAAAGAAAGTAAATAGTTTAAATTAAAAAAAAACTTTTGAGTAAACATATTTCCTATTAAAACTTAAAAAAAAAAAAAATCAACCACTATTTTTTAAAACACACTACCGTGGGTTTGAATCTTTCGACAAGAGAGAGAGCTATTTTATGTACTGTTTGAAACTATATATGTAGTATAAATAATTCAATAAACATTTTTTTATAATATTCATATATTTTATGCATGTATTTATAATTTTAAAAAATATTTTCTTCTGTTCCGAAACATTTTGTGTAAAGAATTTTCATTTATTCATTTAATAAGATTAAATTTCTTGACATTAGAATTTAAATCTTAAATCTATTTTAGTGATTTACGTTTCACAAAATATTTCACTGAGCGATGCGATAGTTTGTATATTTTTTTAGCGGCGTTCTTGTAGATAATTGAATACAGGTGGGAAACTGTCTCTTATCACCTCTGTCACCCCACAGCTAGGACAGGAAGTGTCAAAATAACTTAGGTAGTCAAGAAGATAATTTTTCAACTAATAAGGGGAATTCTACTATTCACTGATTGGAGCTTTAGGCTGTCAGTTTTTAAAGTTAGGCCAACCCCAATTTTTTCTTAGAACTTGGGCGGCCATGTTGAATAGAAATCTTCATTTCCGGATGCACGCCCTTAAGCGTACCGTCTTCAGTGCAAAAAGAATTCTGAATCTGGAGAAGTGCTCGTATATATAGGAGAGGGTCCGAATTTAGTTCAACCAATAGGAAACCATGCCTTGTCTGGCATTTGAACTCGGGCCTTACTATGTGGGAGTCAGATGCAAATCACCACAGTGTATGGGCAGCTTTATATAAATCTTATCAAATTAAAAATGTAGAATGTCTAAAACTTTTATTCTTATCTTACATTAATTTTTAAATATTTAAAAAGTTACCTTTTCTTTTACAAAACCTTTCAAACCAATTTGTTGCAAGTGGTAAGCTGCATACTTTATAAACATCATGTAGCGAGCACTGAAAGGAAAAAAGTACAGCTGAATTCTAAATTTTAACAACATGCCTTAATTATTTTAGTTCTGTTCATAAAAATACTTACTCAACAAAAGCATCAACCAATTCTTGCCTCAAGCAACACAACTTATGTCTATGATTTCTGGGAAACCCTCTTGCCTTAGCTTCTTTGGAAGGTTCTTCATTTTCCACTAAAAAAATAATTTTAAAGTTGTTAAATTTAAAAAACGTTAAAAAGATAAAAATGCACTAAAAGAAAATGTACTTACAGATCAAAAAATTCACATCAGGTGGGAATGTCCTCAAGAGATCAAGAATGTAATATCTACCATCATTTCCAATTATTCCCTTAATAAGCAAAAATACTTTTACTATAATTGACCAGTATAAGAACTTTGCATATACATATATCCGTTAAAATTATTTAGACAAGCACTGAAATTTGTTTATTATTATTTTTTATTATTATTTAATTTCTTCTAAATTAAAATTCAACAAACTTTAAAAACTTAATTATTTAAAGATTATTTTTATTCTATTTAATTTATGAACAAACTCATCAAAAAGTAAAATAAATTATCCAAATGCACATTAGGTGTTTTTAGCTTTAAGTAATAGATTCTGTACTTCATAAAATCAGTATCAGATGATTTCTGCTGAATTCAGTGCAGAAAAGAATTAATGAAACGGCGCAAGATGTTTAGAAGTCATTGTGCAAATATTTGAAGTCATATCAGCATTCCCATTCAACATTTGAATGAACTTTATTAAATAATGAAGCACTTCTTTTTACATACTACTCTTAAAAATATTTACCAAGGTTTATTTATTTTTTTAAGAAAAGGCAAACTTTTTTGGAAATAATTTGTTAGCTGCTACTATTATGCTTCAGCAAGAAGAGGATGCCATAAGGGTTTTAAACATAACAAACAATGAAACAAGATACATCAAAAGTGGTCCCTATGCAATATATTATCATCAATATTTGTAGTGAAGAATCTGAATGCTTGTATTTGTCACTATTATATTATTAATGCAATTAACAAGATTAGAGGCAATTCATTGAGTGGCAGAGCTAACTTTATAGTGAAAAGGACTTAAATCATTTCCTATTTTACACTGAAGTTTAGTGGCTCTCAAAAGGAATTTATCTGATTATACAATCTGACTCAGTGCTAGACTCTCTAAAAAATAAAGTATTGTAAATCTGCCTAATTAAATCATAAACTAACATTGCTTATTTGATAGACCTGTATGAAATATTTAATAAAGACAATCTACAGTTACAGAGAAATGAACTGAACCAAATTAAAATAAAAATCATTGCTGCTTTTCTAAGGAACCCTTTTCTATTCAAGCAGAATCTGCACTAAAGTGAATACACTACTTTTAAAATTAAGCAGTAGTTTCTGTCAAAAATGAACTTATAGCGAACACAAGGAAGTACTCCATGTTAATTTTCAATAAATAGTACAAAGATGCTTCGGAAATTTCAGTTTTTCAAAATAACAGCAAATCCGATTTTTCATATTCAATTTCATACCAATATATATTTGTTGTAGCAACATCAACTAATCAGGATGCAAGTGCTGTTTCTTTAAAATCTTTATGCTTAACTTCCCTCCCCTTTTGGCTTTTAGGCTCTATTCTAACAACATTTTTATAATGATTTCCAGTGCAGAATAATCAAATTACTTCAAAATTAGTAGTATTTTGCAACATTGTGCAAAGTATTTTTCTAATAAATATTTTGTGACTGCTTTGAGTTGGTAATTGCAACAGACTATATTTATTTACTTACAACTGACTTTTTTATATTGTCTTCTGAACAGCTATCAAACTTAAGATTATTAGTAAATATGAAAATGTGAACCAATAAAAAAAATGTAAGTTCATGTTCCGAATTACTTTTTTCATTTATACTGCAAAATTCCCCAGTACTCTAAAATTTATATCAGCAGAAGTATTATTTACTTTAAATAATGTTCTTTCTTTTAGAAGAGCAATAGAAAACTAAATTTCTTACAAATTAGAACAAGGCAGAATAAATTTGGCTCTATTTGATTTTGCAATACCTCAGCCCAATCAAAGATTAAAAGAAAGAGGTTTATACCAATTATTTTTCCAGACAATGAAAAATATTAATAAAAAAGGAGGAGTTAAAAGAGAACATTTTTAAAATGAATAGTACTATACAAATGTATTAATAGAGGGAGAAATTTATAATCGAAATTTTACTAGGTATTGGGGGGGGGGATTATAAAAAATACTAAATGACAAGTGTGAAACAATGCATTGAATCCCTGCATTTATTGCATTTTCCAGCAATTTTTAAGTGTTAATAAATATACAACTGTAAAAATTATTTTATTTTATTTTTAAATTTTGACTTTTTTTTACTTTCTTCTATATGTAATATAGAGAAAGTATTGGATTCGTAAAAATTTTTGACCTCGGGTTTTTGATGAATTTACACGTTTTGAGAGCTGTAGAACACGATTTGACCATTTTTAGAAAATGTCTGTCTGTCTGTCTGTCTGTGTGTGTGTGTGTGACAAAATTTTGTGGCAACTGTATCTCAAGAACTACTGCACAGAATTTCATACAAATTGGTATGTAGTTGCACCTTGACATAAATTAGTGCCTATCAACTTTTGGTAAAAATTGTCTTACAGGTTGCGTTGCCATCCCGCTTTTTCTAAATTTTTAACATGGTGATATAGGACAAAATTTTGTATAAATGTACATAAAGAGAATTATTTTTTAGTAATCGTTATGAAATTTACAAGAATTATTTATAATAGAGATAGTCAACTGGGAAAAAAAATTTGTATGCGTAGGTGCCGCGCCACCCCCCCTGAGGGGGAAGTCCTCCCTCGAGAGGAGTAAATTTTCAAGATGGGTATCTTTCGAAAGGTCTCGTCAATACCTTTAAAACGAGTGGTTGAACTATAAATCTGTGATAATTTAAAACAAAGTTATCGATTTTTTTTACTTTTAACGAAAAAAAAAACTTAGAAAAAAAATCGATTTTTTTTTTTTTTTTTTTTTTTTTAACGAAATTTAACAAGACTTGGTATTTAGTTGGCCCCTGACATAAACTGAGGCTGATTAGATTTGGGGATCAATCGCTCAACAGGTGGCTCTGTGATCGTATTTTTTCTAAATTTTTAACATGGCAGTATAGTAAAAAATTTCGTATAAATGTACATAATGAGAGTTATTCTTAACCTGTGATTGTGAAATTAATATGAATCATTGTTAATAGTAGTAGTTAATTAGGGAAAAAAAATTGGGGTATCGCTTCCCCCCCCCCCCCCGGGTTGTAAATTTTCAAGATCGGTATCTTTCGAAAAGTCTCGTCAATACCTTTAAAACGAATGGTTGAACTATAAATATGTAGTAATTTAAAACAAAGTTATCGATTTTTTTTACTTTTAACGAAAAAAAAAAAACTTTGAAAAAAATCGTATATATATTTTTTAAATATTGTTAATGCATGAATTTGTATAGGAAAATATAGAAGAAAGTCTTGTGGTGGCCACAACATACTAGTTTTAAATTTAGAATGAAGCTATTGTATGTTTTCAAAAGTAAAGAAAATTAAGATTTCATCTACAATACATGTAAAACCATTTCATTATGTACAATAATAAATTATAATTCGTATATCAACTGAACTGGTATCCTTAAAATGAAATCTAATTCAATATGCTCTGACCAGAGACCAAACCAGGTAAAAATTGGTGCCTTCAGCTATCCTTTCACAAAATTTCTCTTTATGAAAAAGATCCTTTTATAAACATTTTCCATGTTTTCAGTATTTTAAATGAATGCAACAATATTAATTTGATTGTAAACGTCATATAAAGTGAGTACTAAAATGGTACATTTTATGCAATAATTCTCCCCCCCCCCACACACACACACAAGCATAAATAAAAATTGGGGGGGGGGGGGGAAGCCTCAAAAATGAAAACCTTAATCAACCCTTGCTGACATATATATACAACAAATGAAGTTACCTTGCACTCAACAGATGAACACAGTTCAACTTCTTCATCTTTTTCATTTAAAACCCTAAAATATAATTAATACGTTTTAGATGAATGGTTATAAATATCAAAAGATAAGACTTAAAAGAATGACAGTCAACTTTTATACATAAACTTACGAATGAGGTAGAATCTTCAATGGCTGACCAGCTTTACTTAACTGTAAAATAAAATATTTCAAATTTTGAAAAAGAAAAATTTTTAAGATTGTGCAATTACATGATGAAATGAACAATGGGTGTATGACTACAATAGATTAGAATTAGATTAATGTTGCAGCAATTACATTTGATATCTATGAGCAAGAAAAATTAAAACAAGTGTTAAAGTGAAATTGTATTCAAATATTTTCTTAATTTTTTTAAAAGCTTTTACATAAAACAAAGATTTCTCTAATTTTAAAGTTTTAGCATATTATATAAAAATATAAGCCAAAACAACGACAAAAAATTAAAATAGAAACTAAAAGTATACCATTTCAAGGTATTTTGGATTAGAGAGAACTGTCTTCCCAAAGTCAACTGAACCATACACAACAGAATGTTCTTGATCTCTCTCTAGAATTCCTGTTAAATAAAATTTTAGAAAATTTAAAATAAACCTAGTTATCTAATTCTTTCATGAAAATTAAACTAATGAATTGAAAACTGCATTACTCCAAAATTAAGAAGCAGCTGTAGTATATATTGTGCCACAAGCAATTTTATTTTTATAACAGCTTTATAAATGATAGATTTTATTGAAATTATTAAATTTTAGGGGGATGGTAGACTTTTTTTTTTTTTTTTTTTTTTTTTTTTTGTAAAGTTACTGTCTTAGAACTGTAAATATTGCATACATATGCATTGAAGTAAACAACTTTAAATGCATATCTACAAACATTTCATCACAAAAAATAAGAAAATCAGAAGGAAAAAAAGGAAGGGGGATTTCATAGAAATCAGGAAGATTTTCATTAAGTAGTAGTTTTCATAAGAATTGTGATTTTTTACAAATCTGTTCCAAGAAAATTTAGAGGAGGAATAATTTTGAAATATGATATATATTTTCAAACAACACAGTTAAATAATCTGGGGTGAAACTACCTAACATATTAAAACTGAAAACTGCTACATGCTTCAGAATAAATATCAGGGGAAAGGACTTATCAATGACATATAGTACAGCTATTATTAAAAGTATTTATTTATACCTATAAAAGTGATATTTAGAGGATTTTCAATACATTATAAAGCAAATTTAACATTCAAAATAACAAATTTTGATAAAAGCAAATTAATTTAACAAGAACTACACAGCAAAATTTCTAAAAATCCTGAATCCAGGGGTGGCCCCTAAAAAAAATTTCACTACAATTTTTTTTTTTTTAAATATATATAGCCTTTATATTTTCCAATAACAAGGTTTAAAAAGGAAGGAAAAAATAAGGGCATTGTAATAGACAAAACTAAGCATTTATTACATTGAGAAAATATTTAAATGAAAAGCTGACACAAAGATATTGGAAATGTGCTGCGATAAAAACAGACACTTTACACAATTTAAAAAAAAAAAAATAAATAAATAAATTGGAAACTGTACAATAGTAACACTATCAAAATTATTTACAAAGCACGTCTAGGAAAGTTTTTTTATTATTATTATTATTATTTATTTATTTTAAAGCATTATAAATTCTTTTGCTTCAACTGATGTTTTTGACGTTATAGCCTATGTTTTGGTCTCATCTCCTTATATTATTAATTATAGCTATAATTTCTGATGTCCTAGCTGTCAAGAAATACCTTCTTGAAAAGACTTGCCAGCATAGGCAAATTATATTACACACAAAATGAAGTGAACAAATATTCCAATTTAATTGTCTCCAGCAAAAATGTTTTAATAGTCTGGTTGCACTCAACAATTTTAAATGACTCTTTATATTTTTTTACTTTTCACATGATTAACATATCATACTTGTCTCCATGGGAAACAGATATTTGTTCAACAGTTGTGAAAATGCATGAGTAGAATCAAGTTTGATTTTGTACTTTTTTCTTTTTTTGGAGGGGGGAATATTCTTCCTTAATGTTGGAATGGAATATCTTCCTTAATAATAACAGGAGACTTGGCGTTGGAATATTAAAACCCGAATAAACTACTACGTCAGAAACGCCAAAGAAAATATTTGAGATGCATACAGCTGTTTCGTTAGCCTTAAGCATACCGTCTTCAGTGCAAAAAGAATTCTGAATCTGGAGTATATATAGGAGAGGGACCGAATTTAGTTCAACCAATAGGATTACGGAAAAGGTGGAGAGTGTGGCCAATAGGAATTTAGGAATGTGTAGCTGTGTAAACAGTAGAAAAATTAAGAAAATGTGGACTGAATATAAAATTTCCAACAATCAGACAAATAGGGAACAACGAAATCACAATTTATAAGGTTTTTAAAATTTTTAGAAATATGAAAAGCTTCAAAGAAATCGAGTTCATGAATGCATTTAGGTGTGCAAATTACTTGAGCTGAATTAAATTTAAAATTATGATTTTCCTCCCAGTAATGTTTAGAAATAGCCGATTTATTGGTTTCTTGGTTGCGGACGTAATTCATATGTTCTTTTAGACGAAATTTAAGACTGATTTAGTTTGGCCAATATATGATAAACCACACTGACAGGAAATACTATAAATACCCCAAGAATTATGCATATCAATGGAATCTTTTAACAGTTAAAAGATTTAGGAACCCCTAGGGAAAACCACTATGTGATAATGAGCTTGCAATATAGTAATATTTAAAAAAAAAAAAAAAAAAGAAGAAGAAGAAGAAAGAAAGAAATTGCTAAATTTCATAATATTTAAAAAAGATTTCACCTGGAATAATTGACTGGGCTGTTACTCTAAATCCCCGATAATCAATTACAACTGTTCCAAGAGTATATAGGCCATCAACGTCAACAGCATTATAAGCTTTCACACCTTGGAGATCATTATTCTATGAAAATAAAGTTTTGTAAGAAAAAGCTAAATAGGAGAGAAAAAAAAAAAAGCCTTGAAATAGGCATTTTATCTTTAATGAAATTTGAAAGCTACATCCTCTAAAGTCAAAAACTTAAAGTTTTTTGAAATGTTTAAATATCCCCCCCCCCTTTTCAAATTTTTCAATTATGATCTTTTTGTGTAATAGTGAAAAATGTAATTTTTCAAAATTAAAATTACGATTAAAATAAGGTTTTGTTTGAGACAATGTAGATTCACTTTACAGAACAAAAATCAAATATATAAACAGAAATCTTAAATTTAAGAAGAGTACTTTAATGAAATCAATTTTACCTCTGCACAGACTTCTGATTTAACAGTTTGCAGATAACAATAAAATATTTTATTACTAGCGAAGAAATAATTAAAAAGATCTCTTTAGCAATGACTGATTAAAATCACAATCATAGAATTGCTAACCCGGCAATATTGATGCTAAGTGCAGAATAACGCATATATATATATATATTGCATGTTTAGGTTTTGGTTTTATTACTTTTTAGGTTCATGGCGTGTTTTTTTTTTTTTTTTCTGGTGGGTTTTCTGTTTTTGTTTTTCTGGAAAATAATTTGCCATTGTTTCATTTGGGGGTTCTTTTTTATTGTGGGTTTGTAATTAATTAATAAATTTCATGGTTTCATTGTTCTTTATTTGCTATGGGTTTTGCTTTTTTTTTTTTTCCATCCATGTGTCTCCTAATCTGGTCTTGGCAGGTTGGGGGAGTGTTGCCGGCATTAAACTAGTTTAACCCCACAGGCAAGTCACAAGTCTTGCCACTTGCCTCCTTCCTTCCTTGGGTTGTTTTTTCTCTTGGATTTCGATAGAGTTTGAGTTTTTCTGTTGGGATTTGATTGAGTTGGTTTGTTGTATCGTTTGTTTTGCGGGCTGTTGAAAATTAAATTTTTCTTTAAATATGTGTATTTCATCCCCTGATGAATTTTTTTTTCCCCCACCTTTCTGAGCTTCTTCTACAGAGAGAAATTGTTCATTCATATTGGTCTTTGTGGTTTTGGTGATCTTGTGTCTGTTGCTTGGCTTCTACTGTGCTTAATGGGTCATTATTGTTCATTACAAGGTTCTCTTTTTTCACCTTGAAATATTGTCTTAGAGTCAACTTTCTTTTCATCAGAGTCTAATTACACTGTCCTATTTCAATTTTCAACAGATATTGTAGTACAGTGGATTGGCATCAGTGCTATTGTTGAACTTGATAATTGAATCAATTTGGTAAATCTTGTTGCTTTGTTTTGGCGTGTGTATGTCTCTTTGGTGAATTGTTTGACTAACTATTCTTCGTTCTCATTCTTTGCTTTTACTAAAAACAGTGATATTGTATCTGTTATTTGGCTTCTACTATGCTTAATAGATCATCATCATATATATTTTCCTTTCTTAAGTTTCTTAAATTAATTTAACATAAATTTTGATTTAGTTCATGTTTTACTGTTAAGATTTTGTTGAGTTAGTTTATTGTTTTGTTTGTCATGCAGGCTGTTAATAAATTTGGTTTCTTTAAATATGTGTATTTAATTCCGTGATGAATTTTTTCACCTTTCTGAGGTTCTCCTACATACAGAAATTTTTCATTCTTATTGGTCTTTGTGGATTCAGTGATCTTGTATCAAAGACCAATAAGAATTGAAAAAAAAAAAATATCTAGGAAAATCTCAGAAAGGTGAAAAAAAATTTATCAGGGGATGAAACACACATATTTAAAGAAACCAAATTTATTAATTAACAGCCTGAAAAACGAACAAAACAAACTAACTCAACAAAATCTTAACAGAAAAACTGAAACGAAATTTATGTAAAAATAATTTAAGAAACTTAAGCAAGGAAGGAGGCAGGCAGCAAGACTTGTGACTTGCCTGTGGGATTAAACTAGTTTTATGCCGGCAACACTCCCCCAGCCAGCCAAGACCAGAATAGGAGTCATATGGATTAAAAAAAAAAAATAAAAAAAAATCATAGCAGATAAAGAATAATGAAACAACAATGAAAATTATTGATTACTATGTGTTTAACATAGTATGATTAGAAATTTAAGACTAATTGACATCTCAATGAAGAAACTGAAAATTTAATGGAAAAAGAAAGATTGCATATTAATACAAAGTAAATGCAACAAGCCTTCTGCCTTTTTTTTTTTTTAATTTCACAATCCCACCCAGCCAAAAACCACCACCCATCCTCCGTAATCAAACATCTACCCACCCAACCACCCCCTTTTTATTGTATTTTATAATTTTTTTTTTATTAAAATACACTAAAGTGTACACAATTTTTTTTTTTTTTTTTTTTTTTTTTTTATGTACTGACAGAGACATGGTTATAATAGAAAATACAAAGTTTTTAGGAAAACCCATTTTAGCAGTGGCTGTGATCAGTTTATTAATATTCTTGTTTTAATACTTCGGAGAGCATAAATTATTAATTTGAAATGAATGGTTAATGATGACGTTCCTAAGTACCGAAAGATGCAGACAGGAATTAAAAATGTGTAAATAAGTTTACTTTAAAACTAAAATCCTTCCATTTATCATAGATCTGTGTAAATTTTATTACCATCAAAGATTATTTTTAGATCTAAAAAGTTGATTGATTAGTTAGAGTATTTTGAGATAGCTTTAAGTTAGATGATAATTTAAGGAAAAGCCATTTTGTGAGTGCTTGTTGAGATAAAATACAATAACTATGTAACTATAATGCCAGACATCATCATAAAATTGATTTTCATAATAATAAAGATAGAGATCCGTCAAAATACTGGAGCTACAACCCCCTTGTGAGATTCCTATTTATTACAAATAGATGTTGTTGTGGTAGATATAATTATTATGGATAACAATGTTAAAAAGTGTTTTGAATTTTTCTGCTTTAAAATTGCAAGGAAGATTAATTTTACAGATGTAAAGAAAATGCTATCACCTCATTTTTTAATGAAAATTTTGCCTTAAAGATGAAAAAAGACCAATAACAAATCAAAGAAAGGAATGTTCAGGATCACCCTGAAAAATATAATGCTCTGTAGCTGTAGCATATGATTATAATTGCTTCTTGTAATTATCTATATTCATTTGTATACAGAACGTATATTTATTGTTACAAAAGTTTCTTTAACTTTTTTTTTTTTTTTTTTAAATAACATGCAAAATTTTCATACTAATGCAATTTCATTCTCAGAAAACTTGGCATATTATATTAGATACAACATAGCACAAACAGAATATAAAAATATCAAATACATGGATGAAATATAAACATTAATTCCTGACTGCATATGAGCAAACATGAACAAAATTTCAATTACATAAACTTATTAGCCAAATGTATAGAGATCCTTAAAAATCAAATATTGTTAAAATTTAGAAGGATACATGCAGTAGAATGATTTGAGTTTCAGTTGCTTTAAAACAAAAGCAAATCTGTAAGAGGTTTTATATAAATATGTATTTTGAATCATTGGTAATATAGCATGCCTAGATTAAATTTCATTCAGTGTAAAACTCCTAGAATATTTGTTTCTTTCTAAGAGCAATTGAATTTAGCTCATTCTACCACACATTCTTCTGAATTTTAACAAAAGAAAAGTACTTCTATACATTTGGCTAATTCATCATATAAATGAATTTTTAGTTATGTTTGTGCATTTAGCAAATATGTTCACATTTTACACATGTAAAAACTTTATATTCTGATTGCATTATGTTGTATCTAATATATTACATAAATTTTCTCGCAAACACTGCATTGTTTGAGACGTTAAATGTTTGTGCATTTCAAGCATTGTAACCGAATAATTCCTAACATTCTATTTTTTTTATTTATTTTTTTTATTTATTTATTTTTTTTTTTTTTTAATCTGTAACTGGTTTCCTTTTCAGGCAAAAATTTCATTGAAAAATATGAAGCGTAACATTCTTATCCCTAAAGTTTCACTATAATAAACCATGTAATTTTAAAGATAATCGATAAAATTTGTGAAATCAAATGTTTCCATTATTTTTGTCCACCTAGTATAGTCTTCATAGACATCTATTGCAAATGATTAAAAAAATAAATTAATTTTATACATTTAAAAAAAAAAAAAAAAGTTGATTTGCATTTTAAAATCTTTTAGTAACCAGTTATCAAATTGTCAACATAAAAATGTACACTTAAATAAAAAGGTTTTTAATTTAGGCTCAGCAATATTAAGTCATCAGTAAAATATAGATTTGATAAAGTAACAATTTTAATAAATATTCATGTTTGTTTCATGTTTCTCATTTAACTGCTACGCTATGTCACAAAACATTCTAGAAAAAATACAAAGTTTTTCTTTTAACTGTAATCGAAAAAAAAAAAAAAACTTGTTTATGTTTATAAAGGTTGAGAAGAAACAGTTAAAAAGTTCTGTTTCTAAATTAATAAATTCTAAAGTAATATTTCTAAATTACATCGAAGGCTGAAATTGGCTTTATTAAATTTCAGTCAAATTGGCTTTATTAAATTGGGTCAAGTTTACATAAAACAGAAATAATCAGCTGAACTTACAGGGGCTGAAAAAGCAGCAGCATCACCACCAACATCTTTATAATGATCACGTACATCAAATCCAAGACTAAAGAATATGTTATTCCAAATAAACATTTGCATCCTGAAAGAGTTTAAATAGGTGAAAATTCATCAACTGAATAACACATTACTTGGAAATATAATATACTTAGTAAGATAACATGCCTATCTCTCAATTTCTTTTGCATGCACTCCCCCCCCCCCCCCCCAATAGAAAAAGTGCCAATTAATGCAAAATAGCTCATCTATATAAACAAAGAGAAGTGTCTATTTTTTTTTAACAAAATCACACAATAAACTGTGGAAGGAAAACATATTTATTGAAATTTAATTTCTCCGACTGAGTGAAAACAATGCCTGGACCGGGACTCGAACCACGGATCTTTGACCTAGGTCAAAGATCCGTGGTTCGAGTCCCGGTCCAGGCATTGTTTTCACTCAGTCGGAGAAATTAAATTTCAATAAATATGATTTCCTTCCACAGTTTATTGTGTGATTTTGTTAAAAATTGTATTTCTTTCTCCCATTGTTTAATGGTGTTTTCCATTTCCTGCGGCTTGTTTCTGTTGGGCTATCTAAGTGATAGACCAGATTGTTTCAGCCTATAAGGTTGTCTGAGTGAGTAATGCTGACCGGGATGTCGGCCTGGATGGCTCAGTTGGTAGAGCCTTGACCTTGTAAGTCAAAGATCCGTGGTTCGAGTCCCGGTCCAGGCATTGTTTTCACTCAGTCGGAGAGAAGTGTCTATGTCTGTCTATGCTCTGGAGGTTAGACTACTGATCACAGAGCTACAAAACTTGATACAGGCGTATCTTGGACCCTGTAGGGGGTGCGCGCACCTTTGAAAACTTTTAATTTTTTTATAGTTAAATTTTTTTACATATTTAACCATTGATTTTTTTGTTTAATTTTCTTAAACATATATCGTTAAGTTAACTGGTTGTGTTTCTCAGCAACAGCTATTATACAATTTATTTTTATTTTCATTAAAATTTACAGAAATTAAGTTTATGTATAATTTTTATAAGCTAAATTAATACCAGTGGTGAAAAAAAACTAAGACCACCATCAATTTTTTTTTTTTTTTTTTTTTTTGCATTCAAAAATAAAAATATTTGTAAGTTACCTTTACATTTAATAAATAAAAAATATGAATTTATATCAAAAATAAACATATTTTAAATTCTAAAGTAAAAATGTGAAATGTAATCAAATAGAAAAAACTTAAAGACCAGTTTTAAAAGTGATTGCTTGCGTAATGGAGATAATGTCACATTTGCATTGTTTTGTGCGGGGCAGTTGTTAGATTTAAATGAAACATTTTTTAATCATTTAGCTGAGTGTTGAAACAACTGGGATTATGGCTAGACGAAAATTACCGAGTGAAATTGAAAAAGGGAAAAATCTTAGTATTTCGAGAAACTGGAATGAATGAAAAGCAAATTGCTAGCAAAATCAAGAAGTCTAAAACTGTAGTTCATCAATTTCTTGCAGATCCATGCAAATATGGTACAAAAAAATAGAGGAGGAAGATCTTAAAAACTCTCAGCGAGAATGAAAAGAAATGTTATAAGAATGGCTGTTAGAGACTATGCATACTCTTCAGTAATAAAATTGGCTCTAAAGCTTCAAGTAACAGATAGTACTATTAGAAATGTCCTGAATTGTGCAGAAAACATCAAATATTCAAAATTAAAAAGCAAGCCTAAGCTTAAAAACGCCATATTGAAGCATGATTGAAATTCGCAACATCTAATGTTTTACAACCCAACTTTTGGCGAAAAATACTTTTCACAGATAAAGAAATTTAATCTAGATGGACCTGATGGTTTATGAAATTACAGGCATGATTTAAGACAGGATCTTACGTATTTCTCAAAGCGAGTGCAAGGAGGGTGATCTGTCATGATTTGTGCAAGTTTCTGTGATCAAGGTAAGACTAATATTGTATTCACTAAGTTAATATGAACTCTTTTGATTATCAAGATATACTGGCTAACAATTTTGTTCCATTAAAAGATGAACTCATGGATTAAAATTTGTTTTGTTGCAAGATAATTAATCTGTGCACAAATCTGCTTCATCCATTTCTTGGCTAACTGAAATAATGGAATTAAGTCCTGACTTGAACCCCATTGAAAACATGTGAGGTATCATTGCACGCAAGATATATGAAAATGGTAAACACCATTCTGTTTCAGAGCTAAAATTTCTTATTTCAAAAGCATGTGATAAAATATAGATTCTAACATGCAAAAGTCTAGCAAAATCCTTCCAAAATCATTTTTTAGAAGTAATTTGTGTGAAAGAAAAATACATGAAGTACTAAAAATTAGAATGCAATACTTTCAGTTAATGTTTAACTTTGTGGTCTTAAAGTTTTTTGCAACCTTTTATGTTGTGAAAAAAAATCACTTGCATATAATATATAATTACAACCATTCTTTTATAAAACTATGAAGATTTATTATTTCTTATTCCATTTACACTATTTGATGTTTCTTCTTTTTTAGTAAAATTAAAAATTTTTGCAATCACATGTGGTCTTAGTTTTTTCCATCAATGTAGTAAGTAATAAAACTAAACTTATTGTACTTTTTCCCTTGTTACAGAGCAAAGGTCTAAAAAAACTTAAGTACTTTGCACTAATACATGGTACCAAAACTAAAATGTCTAATAGATGCTGAGATAGTCATTTTTAAAATCATAATTCATGAATAATAGCAGTGCCACCTGTTGTCAGATAAATATCTGAATTGAAATGCTCAGATAACATGATGCCGCAGGTAGAGGGAAACTAGTCCAGATGTAATGTGAGCAGGGAAAATATTGACAACCGCAAAAGGTAGTTGAAACTAGATTAATCTTATTAAAAAAAAAAAAAAATCCATTGAAACGTTTTTTATTTATAAAGTGGTGTGAAGGGTAGTGATTAGAGTAAAAGGTAGTAGACAGTGCTAGATCCTATGTCGCAAAACCAGTCAGAACATACTTGGAAACTATGAAATGGTAAATCTTACATGACCAACCATATTTTCCAGAAATTACTCCCTCTGAGTATTATTTGTTTTGATCAGTGACAGTGACACATGGCTTGGCTGACCAGCACTTATGTTTTTATGAAGTGAAAATTTTAATCAGTATGTGGATTGTCTCAAAAGATGAGCAGTTTTTTTGATGTAAGATTTGTAATGCTGCCCAAAAGACAGTAGAAAATAGTGGCCTGCAAAGAATAATATTTTAAATTGGAAGATGTATAACCAGTTTTACTAGAATAAAGCTTTGAATGTTTGGAAAAAAAAATACTGGAAGCAAAGTTGTACACCTAATATAAAATCAACAAAAACATATGACAATTCACCGACTTTACAATGCCTATAAAACTTTCCATAGAATAATGCTTATCTGTAGATGTGCTTTGAGCGGTCATATATAAATTAAGTGAAAATACGATGTTTACCTTTTTAATAATAAAAAAACAAAACAATGGTAGATTATGCCATTAACATATTCAAATCCGAGGGGTTTAAAAAGCATTTTTATTTGACATGTGAAAATGCTGATTTGCTTTTT
The DNA here is from genome assembly GCA_963930645.1 of Salticus scenicus. Taxonomy (NCBI): domain Eukaryota; kingdom Metazoa; phylum Arthropoda; class Arachnida; order Araneae; family Salticidae; genus Salticus; species Salticus scenicus. Next base: position 204,595,060 of record OZ005653.1, on the reverse strand, counting down.
AAACAGCCAGGGAATTGTCTACTAAAAGTTTGTGCCTCAAGGAAAAACTCAACTTTACAAGTTCTTGAAAATTTTCAAAAAGGTCATGCATTTGCAACCAAACATCAAAAATTGAATTTTGCATCATAAGAAAATGCAAATTGTTACATCTATGAACAAGTTTTTGACTTGTAAAAAACATTCCTGTGGTTACTAAATCTTATTGGCCTGATTTGAGTCTCTGTAACTTACTTCTTTCAAAGAATGAAAAATAGCCTCAAGGGGGACATAATTTTGAGACATTGAAAAACATTAAAAAAGCTGTAACTAACTAAAAAGATTATTCTAATACCATGTCATAAAGTATGACATGTTTTATTTAAATTTACTCCTCAATCATAATATTAAATAAATTTAAAAAAAGAAAGAAAATCTTCACTTTAGAAAATATTCTCGCGATTGTTTTTATAAGAGTGTAAATTTTATTTTCTTATCAATCTCGCATCTAAACATATTATTGCAGATCAGAAATGATCTCAGTTTTTTTTTTTTTTTTTTTTTTTTCCCCCCTCTTTGGTTCCTTCATTTGAGGACCCCAAATTCCATCACGTTTTTTCTTTCCACATACCGATGAAAAGGCTTTCCCGTTCACCGCTGATCACTGAAAATACCATTAGTTTTGGTTTCGAAATTGCTAGAACATTCTACAAAGAGCCATTGATAAAAGATATCATACAAAAAATTTAAATAAATTGGATAATATGACATGATGTTTTGAATAAAAGAGGGTAAGAGTTAATTACATACTGAATCCCAGACTTGCCCTTTTTGTAGAGTTCATAGGAAAATATATCGTTCTTTAAAAAAAAATTATCAAAATTTTTGCAATCAGCAGGCAATCATCCTTTTTGAAGAGTCTTAAAATAAAAATAAAATTCATCTATTTCTACAGCCTCTTCATGAGTTGGTATTTGTTGGTATTTTTATTTGTTATCTACTTAATTTTTGAAGAACCAAAAGGTAATCGTTTTTATTAAAAATTAAAGAAAAAATAAAAAAAAATTTTGTCTCATCACTTATTAATTTACGCATCTTGTATATAGATAAATCTACCAAGAATCAAAATTAATCATCAAAATTAAATTTTATAGCAAATAAAATAATAAATAGGTAATTTAAAGAAAACTTATTTAGAAAGATAACAAGAAAAGGACTTACTTTGTTTCTTCGCCAGGATTCAGAGCCATAACATTTCCATCAACAACAGCCATTGCACCTCTAGTTGCAGCAGTAACGAAGTCACTATGAACCTTAAAAATTGCTCTTTCCCGAATTAGACGCTCAGGCAATGTCTTCCGAGGCAATTCTCGGGTAGTCTGCAGTTCTTCATTCCAATCCCTAGTTTGACCAGGTATATGTTCTTCATATCCAAGTCTAGCAGAGAAAGCTAAAATGAAATTAACAGAAAATCTGAATAAAACAAAAACTTAATATTATACCAAGATAATTAAGGAAATATATTGTGATACAATATTACAATGTTTACATTGCATTTTCACAGTCAAATTTCAATGAAATTAAAAAGAAATAATTTAGACAAATCAAATGCAATTAAATTATTCAAAATAGAATAAATTTGACACACATTATTTCTGTCTGCTTTTTTTTTTTTTTTTTTCCCCTTTTTTTTTTATATACCAGGTGTATAAGCTTAAATCCGCTGTTTTTTAGTAATAAAAACACATTTATTTTTTATATAAAGCAAAACAAAATTTTATTCAAAATAGTTTCCCTCGCTAACTATACATTTTCCCCTTCTTTCGGGCAATTGGTGAATTCCACGCCAAAAGAATTCCTTATCTTTTGAGGCAAACCACTCGTCCAGCCATTTTCGAACGTCTTCGTAAGAAACGAAGTGCTGTTCGGCGAGTGCATGGCCCATTGATGAAAACAGGTGATAATCAGAAGGAGCCAGGTCTGGTGAATTAAGCGGGATGGGGTAACACCTCCCAGTTAAGTGTTTTGAGATAATTTTGGACCAATTTTGACGTGTGTGCTGGCGCGTTATCATAAAGAAAAATCAGTTTGTCATGTCTTTGTTGATAATAAGGCCTTTCCCATGGCATGTAGACGGATAGAAATGGCTGGTTGAGTGACACCTAACTTTTCGGCAAGCATTTTTTGCGATTGGGTATCATCTTCGTCCAAAAGAGCCTGTAATTCATGGTCGTCAAACTTTCGGGGCCGATTTTCACGCTCTTTGTCATTTAAGTCAAAATAGCCATTTTTGAACCGACGAAACCAGTCTCTGCAAGTTGTTTCTGACAAAGCACTGTCACCATAAGCTTCCACAAGCATTCTATGCGATTCGGCAGCTGATTTCTTCAAATTGAAGCAGAAAAGCAGAGCTTCCCGCATATGCTCTTTTTTTGGTACAAAACGAGACATGTTTACACGAAGAAAAATTAATGTTTTTATATGAAATCGCTAACGATTTGCACTGATTTATGTGAACAGACGTCAAACTAATACAAAAACAATAAGACATTTAAATGTCCGCTGTTAATACACTCACTAGCGCCATCTATACGCAAACAGCGGATTTAAGTTTATACACCTGGTATAATCTGCATGTCAACCCTGAATTTTAACCCTTTCAGGGGCACTAAGTAAAAATGATTGAATTTCCTTTTAATTATATATACATCATAAAGTAAACATCCCCTACAAGTCATATTAGACGAAGAAAAAAATTCAGCATGTGGGGATTTTTTTGTGGGTGGTGGCTAGACGTTCTAGCCACTGCGCACATACGTCATGTACCTTAATTTTCGTATGAAAATAAATATTTATATATTTAAGGAATAAAAATTGAAACTATGCCTTGAAAATGTAATTATAATAATACAATGTAACAATAATTAATTATTACTTAAATTATAATGCTTCTTTATCCTTTTTTGATGATTTATTATATATATATGCACACTTATATGGGCTGTTTAAAATTTGTTTAGAAACCTCTATGCATTAGTAATAAGAAAAAAATATTCACTATTTAAGGAATAAAAATTATAGTTATTCAATTATATTGTAAGTGCAATAAATTTTGAAATTGATTCAGTACATAAACTAAAAGACATAATTTCTTACCTTCATATTGTAATGAAATAATCAATTCACAAATTGCATACACAGAAATATGAAAACTTTAAAAATATTAATGTTCTTTAAATTTTGTTTGTTCCTGATCCAGATACTGCAAAATCCTCATCTGAGGGTAGCTCTTCAAACAGAGCAATAGCTTCATCCAAAGATAAGCCTTTTCTAGGCATTATTGTGATAAAAATTAAGATATATAAATTTAATTTAAGATTATTTCGAGAAATTAACTAAATTTAAAAGCTGTGGAAATAAAAATTTATTTTTAAAAATCATGATATAAGAGCAATAGAAAAAAGCAGCCTCTTTCTATACTGTAAACAGAAATACTGAATAGTAAAGTAAATTTGTAAGAACCCTCCCACGCTTGTTTACATCTGTATTTACATTCTGCTATCCCTTACTGTTTATATTTATCACAGTTCACTAACCCCAAAAGACCCTCTTTGTTTATCTCAAAGGAAAAGAAATTGAGATTCTTTTCCCCAGCAGAACCTGTCTTATGTGCGCGGTGGCTAGAGGGTCTATCCACCTAAAAGATGCTCCTAAAAATCAAACTAAAATTAATGATCTAAGATAATATGTAAATCTGTTGTATTTAAAAGGTGCATTACAGTATATTTACACTACCAAATACTTTTGAATAAAAAATTATTTTTCATAAAAATATATAAAAGAAACTTCAAAAAATTTTCCCGCAACTTGTCCATTTAAAAAAGTCATAGGCACATCCTGCTTAAAGTTACTGTAGTGCTGCCGTCTCTATTTCAATTTTAGAAGTACACATTAACTTTTCATAAAAGTGGATAGAAAAAGTAGCCACTGCACACCTAGAGAAAAATTACTAAAGTAGGTGGATAGACCCTCTAGCCACCGCCCCTGAAAGGGTTAAAAAATTCAGGATTTTATAAAGTAAAATTATGTAGTAAATGAAAACTCCATCTCCATAAACAGTTAATATTTTTTCACCTTCAGTATTTTAATAAAGATTTTAAAAAAAAAAATCCTTAAACAACCCACACAAATTGGTGATAAGGCAATAATTTTAATATGTTATTTTTAGATCATTTCTTATTAAACTTTTATACAATAAAAATGCTTTTATATTGTGGAAATTGTATAAACTTAAATTCTAATCATATATAGAATTAGTTCTAACAAATAACATTTTTTGATCCTTTAAAAAAAATAAAATAAAATAAAGAGGTAAAACAAAATCAAAAATATTTCCATCTAACTATTGGAAAGGAATAAAATTTTACATTAAAATTCTTTACATAAACACATAATGCTGAAAATAACAGTTTGAAACCTGGGCATAAATGTAAATTTTTTAATTCTATTGTTCATAAGCAGCATCCATAATCAAAATTAAAAAAAAAAAAAGCTTACCATCTTCAGCTCTAATAGAATCAATTGTGTGTTCTAAAGTAGGAGCAGTCCAAGTATATACTTGATAAGGTGTTGCAACCCTCTCAAAAGGATGTCTTTGTGTACGTTTCTTTTGGATTAGATTGAAACTTTTTTTGAAGATAGGGCTCACCTTATTAAAAAAAATAAGTTTTAATTTAAAAATTCAAACTATATTAAAATACATTATATTCAAATTTTTTATTCAGAACTTTAAATATAAAAATATGGATAAGGTTAATCATAACTCAAACAGTTCAAAAGATGTACAAAGAGTGCTTTCAAACTTAGTACCTATGGAGTTTTTCAAATGTTTCAAAAAGTAGACTAACAAATCAAATATCTAATAATAATAATTAAAAAAAAAACTAATTTTTTAAATGTTTAATCAGATAACCTTGTTACCAAATTGTCTGCATTATGCTTTCCAGTGAGTTTTTGCAAAATTTTTAAAGGTATTAGTTATTCCTCTTTACTGCTTTCTAGGATCCATCAATCAAGATGGGTTTACACTTAAACTCTTGAGTAGAAAAGTCACTATGTTGAAAATATACAAGATTAATTTACTCTGGAGGAAGAAATGTGGTGCATTGTTTACAGAAGTTAGTTATCACATCAGAAAATTAACCTAAAATTTTGCAAAATTATCAATATATTAATAATTTATGTATTTTATGCCTTCTTAAAAAAAAAAAAAAAAAAAAAAAAAAGAATATATTAGTGTTATAAGAAAAATCTGATGAAGTCTTTCTTCAGAATTGCTCCTGGAAAAACTGGAATGTTTTTAAATGAAAAAGATGCGAATAATAGACAGAGGGTGGAAGAAAATTGACTAGCATAAAACTATTTATGCATTAGAAAGTAGAAGCTTTTTTTTTTTTTTTTTAAATTATGAAATAAAGAACATCTATATATATATACCTGACTAAGTAAATCTGCAAGTGAATGAAAAATAAGTTTAGGGGTTGCAGGCTTGGGATTAAACTCTTCATCTGTAGTTCTGCAAGACAAAAATTGATTCAAAGGTAAAGCATTTCCCCAATTTAATATTATACTAATTTTTAAATGTGATATAAATCTAATAAAAATCTTATTCATCTATTATAATGACTTATTGTAGTAAAATCCCTTTATTCAGGATAAAAAGAAATTGCTCATAAAAATGGATATTAACAACAAAAAAGTATTTCTATTCTATGAAAATTAAAGTTGCATTAAATTCATTCTTTCTCATTTTCAACATCAACAAGAAAGAATACTGCCTTTACTTTGTTGAACTTGCTAATAAACTGTTCCAAGTGCTCATCACCAATTTTCTTGAAAAAATTACTGGCATGATATTTAACAAATATAAAGATCTTTTCAATAATATTGAGTTATCAGATCTTAGTAATATCATTTACAGTCTTTTTCAAGAATATAAAGCTCAAATTAATCTTCCTCGCAATTTTAAAGCAGAAAAATTTAAAACACTTCTTAACTTTGTTATCCATAATAATTATATCTTCCACAACAACGATATCTATTTGCAACAATTAGGCATCCCACAAGGAGGTTGTAGCTCCAGTACTTTGGCAGATCTCTATCTTTATTATTATGAAAAGCAAATTTGCAATGATGATGTTCGATTTTATCGTTACATCGATGATATTATTGTATTTTATCTCAACAAGCACTCACAAAATGACTTTTCCTTCAATTATCCACCTAATTTAAAGCTAACTCAAAATACTCTAACTAATCAATCAATTAACTTTTTAGATCCTAAAAATAATCATCGATAGTAATAAAATTACACAGATATCTATGACAAACGGCAAGATTTTAGTTTTAAAGTAAACTTATTTACACATTTTAATTCATGTCTGCATCTTTTGGTATTTAGGAACATCATCATTAACCATTTATTTCGAATTAATAATTTATGCTCTGCGAAGTTTAAAAACAAGAATATTAATAAACTGATCACAGCCACAGCTAAAATGGGTTTTCCTAAAAACTTTGTAATTTCTATTTTATATCCTTAACCATGTCTCTGTCAGTAAAAAAAAAAGAAGCTGTGTACACTTTTGTGTATATCAACCAAAAAAAATTATAAAATAATAAAAGACAATAAAAAAGGTGGCGGTTGGGTGGGCAGATGTTTGATTACGGAGGTGGGGTGGTGGTGTAAGGCTGGATGGGTTTGTGAAATTAAAAAAATAATAAAAAAAAAAAAAAGCAGAAGGCTTGTTGCATTTACTTTGTATTCCTATGCAAACTTTCTTTTTCCAATAAAATTTCAGTTTCTTCCTTTTTGAGTTGTCAACTATATTTTAAAATTCTAATTATACTATTAAACACAATGTAATCAATCTGTGAATTTCATTGTTGCTTCGTGGTTTCATTGTTATTCATCTGCTTTGAAATTTTGCTTTTTTAAATCCATATGGTTCCTGTTCTGGTCGTGGTAGGCTGGGTGAGTGTTGCCGGCATGAAACTAGTTTAACCCCACAGGTAAGTCATAAGTCTTGCCGCCTGCCTCCTTCCTTCCTATCATGTGTTTTTAAGGTTATTTTTTCATTAATTTTGATAGGTTTATGGTTTTAAGTTAAGATTTGTTGTGTTGCTTTATTGATTCGTTTGTTTTGCAGGCTGTTAATTAATGGATCTGGTTTCTTTACATTAGTGTATTTCATCCACTGATAAAAATTTTTTTTAAATCCTATCGGTCATTGGTGTTTCAGTGATCTTGTATCTGTTGCTATTATATATATTTTTTTTATTATTCAGACTATTAAGTGTTTAGTTGCTATAAAAAACTATAAAAAATTCCTAAGGAATGAATTCATGTCTGCAATATCTCAAAACAAATATCCTAGTTGCCGATTCTATGATTGAAATATTCATCTACAGTTGCCAAGGGGATCTACAGTGTGTACATAAATGAACATCCCAACTCTGCAGGGCTATTGAAAGAAAACTAAATGAAATACAAACTACTTGTTCATCAGAAATCAAAGTTTCTCATGCAATAAAACATTCTGTGTGATTAAAATTTCGAAAAGTGACTCAGTTACAACTTGCTCTATTTTTTCAATGAAGCATTTTATGTTAGTTTAAAAAATTTCATGATAAAGGGGGATGATGTGTGGGATGAGTTATAGTACTGCCTCAATATCCTTCATAATATAATTAATAATCAAAAAAGACAAATGTAAATATTTGGGTATTTATATATTTTGAAAAAAAAATAAGACTTAAAAATAATGTTTCAAATACAAAATGTGTTTCATCACCACCAATAAAATCTAAATGAAATAAGAAAAGATGATTTGTGATGAGTAGTCAGAGATGCCGTTTATGCACTATAGCATGTAAATTACACGAAAAATTAGAGTTACACTGAAAATTAATTTAAAATTTACTTAATTTTTGTTTATTAAAAGGTTATATCATTAAGGCATTTTTTAATGGATTTTATTGAAACACAGTAATCATAAAAACACAATACTATACCCCAATACCAGCATTTCTAAGCAGCGCGTGTGGCCTGACGGTGATTTATATAAGAATTCACATGGCGCTCAACATGTTAAAGATTGCCATAATTGTAAAGTTATTAAAACAGTTTGCAATCTTTTTTACACATAACACAAAAATAAAAGGCTTAACAAATAAATTTGTGCAATTTAAGTACATTTTTAAAATTTCACTAAATTGACAGTCAAATTTTCTACTCACTCATTTATGTAAAATCCTCTAGTAGAAGCTGTAATATGAAGCCTTTTGTCCTCGGAGGTAACCACATAAACATACAGTAAATCACCTACAAGATTCATATAAATTGTACAAGTCAAAGTGCATATAAAGTGATATTTCACTTTATAAAAAAAAATAAATAAATAAAAAAAATAACAGTTTATCTAAAAAATAATAATAAGTAATTGTAACAAAAATATTTAACTGAAGATTTATGCTGTTAAAAAAAAAAAAAAAAAATGATTTTTTTTTTTTTTTTTTTTTTTTTGGGGGGGGGGGGGGGGGGGGGGCAAGTTTTATTAAGTAACATATATATTTTTTTAAACTTACATTCTGTTTTTGAAAATGGAAATTGAATTCTTGGTCTGTGATAAATAACTGGTGGACAACAAAGCATAGGAAACAGACCCTCTGGCTAAACGTGGCTGCAGCCTTCCACAGTCTACTATTGATTTAATATGCAAGAGTCCCCCCCCCCCTCCCCCGATTGATGACTACTCTAACTGGCAAGTTCACATTCACATAAACATTCTTTCCTTCACTGCTAGTTCTCTTCATTTCACTTTATTAGGTCCAAAAGTTGTTGCCATTCATCGGGGATTATACTGTGTTCTCAGTCCTTGATAGCAGAGTTAGTTGTTAAAATTTCTATTGTTTCACGTTTTAGGGCAAATTTGTGGTTATTATATGGGGCTGTTTTCTGAAAGTTAATAGTGTTAATGTTGATGGGATTACTGTTATGAGTGGTAGAAAGTGCAGTAGTAGATTTATTAAATTTAAGGCCTGAGAGTAAATTTAATAAATCTATTACTGCACTTTCTACCACTCATAACAGTAATCCCATTAACATTAACACTGTTAACTTTCATAAAATAGCCCTATATAATAACCACAAATTTGCCCTAAAACGTGATCAATAGAAATTTTAACAACTAACTCTGCTATCAATGACCGAGAACACAGTATAATCCCCAATGAATGGCAACTTTTGGACCTAATGAAGTGAAATGAAGAGAACTAGCAGTGAAGGAAAGAATGTTTGAACGTGCCAGTCAGAAAAGTCATCTTAGTGCTCAAGAGGGCTGCGATGTGGCAACCGAAATACACACACTATACAAAAGGATGATATGAGGTATTTTACCTTTAATTACATTTTATATTTTAATACATACACACTGCTTGTAAAAAGAAAAAGACTTTTGTTATCCATTCTCACCTTAAACAAATTCTGCAAGTAGAAGTACGTTTTTAAGACTCAAGTTTACTAGATAATCATTGTAACATCAATTTTGAATCTGCCAGTATAAAGCAGCTACCAAAGTCTTATTTTATTTTTTGTATAAAATAATACAGATTTTGTTTGACTTCAAAAAGAAAAAAAAAAAAAAATTAATGATTAAAAACTGATAAAACAAATAGCTCACTTACCTTTAAGCTTTCTGTAACCTGGAGGTGGATTCCAACCACTAATATTTAAAACCTTTAGTCCAATAGGAATCTTAAAAGAAATTATACAATTTTACATAGCAAAAAGTTTAACAATTTTTAAGCTTTAACATTTCATTTTTACTTTTTTTTTTTCTCCAAAGATTATTTTAGTGAATGAATTTATAAGAATGCATATATCTGTACTGATAAGTATAAAGGATTTAAGTCCATATTCTTGATTTTTCAGGAGACGAAAAATAAAGTTTAACTAGCTAAAAACAAATCAGAAGAATCTATTAGGAAAAAGGTATTTCGTTGATTTATACCCTTTATACCATTCAGTGGTTGTCAACCTTCATTTAACAACGGGAAAAATTGAATTAAATATTTTATACCATACATAAATGGTACATTTCTGAATTGGTCCTTTTTTTACCATTGGATTTTCTCAAAGACTAAATGACATAGAATTAAATCCTTTATACCAATCGATAGAGAATTTTTTTTCTGAGTCTGACTATGTACTTAACTCAAAATCAACATTTTTGGACTTAAATCCTTTATACTTATCAGTACAGATATAATCTTATATGTTTTCCTCAAATTCTTTAAAATTAAGAGGAATGACAGTATAGTTTAAACATGCTTAATCAATGTGTATGTGGCTAGAAAGGGAGCTAGCAAAATTGAGCTCCTATTTAAAAGCAGATTTATAAACAAACACCATGTGAAAAAATTATTAGTATAAAATTTTGAGCTAATAAATAATAAAGCTAATTTATGTTGTAAAAGAAAAAAGGAAGCAGCAGTAAAAATGTATTCACATTTTTATCATTTCAGCAGATTAAGATATTGACAATATTTAATTATTGGAAGAATTGCATTGTTTCATCCCTCCAACCTTCTTACATTGACATAATTTATTCAATGAATAAGGGAGGAATGTTTCCATGTATTAAAAGGCTGTAGCTAAGGAGGAGGGAAAGGGGGGTCAAACACTTGTTAAATTTCGCAAATTTATGAAAAATTTGAGTTAATTTTAATACTCAATATTATGTAATAAGTCTCATAATAAGTCTTAATTACTATATTAATAAGCTTTGAAAATATTAATAGTTTTGTTTGCTACAAATAAAATATTTTTGAAAAAATTAATCTGTGAAATATAACCCTGGAATGACAACACACTTAAAAAAGAAAAAAAATGTTAGGCCCACAGAATTATGGTAGAACAGAGCAGTTTTCTCTACGAATATACACATTTCCCATAAAATGATTTTTAATAAATATCATTCTAACATGCTATGAAAAGTATTTTCAGTTTAATTACATTAAAATATGTTATTTTAACATATTCAAAGTAAAAAGCTTAAATTGCCTGCATAAAGTAAAAAAAAAAAAACATAATTTTAGAACTTTTTTTAAAAATCATTTCAGCACTTTTTAATTTAGAATTTTTAAAAACAACCTATACCTAGGGAGAATTTATGTATTAAATGTAGTCTAAGAATTAAATTTGAAGTTTCTAGCTTCATTATTACTACAGAAATCGTACAAAAATGTGATTTTTGAGAGAGTTTTTTCTCTCTGCCCCTCTCCCATTGTGTATGTGCTAGAGATGTCAGATTCCCACAGTACTTTAACCCTGGTATTAAGCAATAACTATGTCAAGTTTAGTTGAGATTGGTTCACTGGTTTGAGAGGAGATGTAAAACATACTGACAACTTTTATTTTTATAAAAGATATACTATTCTTATTTTAATTAATGTGTATCTTGGTAAGCAAATACAAAATAATTGCATATTTTGGGAATTTATGACAAAAAATATAGCTTATTTCAGCAATTAGCTGAATAAATATAACTTATTTTTCCAACAGGAGTGAAAGATACAGTAATTTAACAATTTGTCACAAAAATATTTCATTATTTCAGCAAGCAGATACTAAAAATAGTAGGACTTTGTTGCTTTGTGGACGAAATGATTGCTGCAAATCACTACACCATTGGTAGCAATAAAAATGAAATAGTTAAGAGTATTTGATACACCCTCCCATTAAACTATTCATGATTTCTCTTCAGATTAATATCAGAAATTGACAAAATAACCTTAAAAAGATAGAATTCCGTCATGAGACAGAAAACTGTCATGCCAGAATCATATGGTATATTCAATGTTCTATTTGTCATGCTGTAAGCTACCGTTGTTCCTCTACAGACTATTTCATTACTAAACAAGGGTGAAGCTTGCACAGATAACTGAGTTCCATGACTTCCAAGGATAGATTTCCTACAAATGTGTTCAAACCATTGATGCATAGTTTGTGGAGAGGGGGAAGCACAAAAACTAAAAAAAGTATATCAGGAGGAAACTTACTCCAATGTTGAAGTATGCAGAATAGTGCATATTTTGTGCGCAGAACATCTCACAAATAAGAAGATTCATCATGAAATATCGTCCGTGCATGGGCAATGTCCCATCCAACCATTGTCAAATAGTGCCAGCTGTTCAAAGACTGACACACAACACTGAATTTGCTTCATAGTTTTGAGTGGGATATCTAGCAGTATCCATTGTACAGTAACGAGCACACTCCCTGTAACTTGCTCATGTTCAGCAAGCTCAAAGAACATTTGAGTTGAAGACAATTCTCCAATAGTGACCCAGTTCAAAGTTCTATTGTGGCTTCAAGACCAGGGAGCGTGTTTCTATTTTTCAGGGCATCAAACGATTAGTGCAACATTCCAATAAATGTCTTCAGTGACTAGGAAATTATGTAGACAAATGTACTGTAGGTTTGTCATATTAAAAATTGTACCAGACTCCTTAATAAATTGTTTTTTGACTTACATTGTTCAAATGTAACTTTTGAAATGCTTCCTAGTAATATAATGTGAACACCAATATTGATAAAATGTAATAAAAAAATGGCACAGAATAAAATTAGCAGATATAAAGAATATATTTACAGGAAATTCACGTACACCTGTTAGACTTTACACTGATCATTTCAGCATGTTTAAATAAATCCATTCCAGTACATACCTTGCTGAGTTAGATATATGTTTCAATAAATGCACCACAGCAGAAAACAGTGAAGCATGGTAATGAGCACTGTGGATTGTTTTAGGCTCTGCAGATTAACTTAACAGATTAAAAAAAATGCCAGACTTTAAAATACTCAGTAATTTGCCTTATGTCTATATTACTGTGCTTGTTTTATCTTCATTTTGTAGATACAAATTTTACATATTTTATGAATTGCTAATACTGCTTGTGATATAAGAATTTGTTTAGCATTCCTGGTTTGCAGATAAATTTTGTTTGTTTTCATGCAGATGATAGATACAAAAATTTCTGCTATCGGATATGCATATGATATATTTGCTTAAAAATAAATCTAGATTTTAAAAAACATACTTTTGGATCTTTAGAAAGTGGTTGCAGAGGCGTTAGAGGAAGTTCATTTGAACCAGGCAAAATATAATCAAGAGGAGTACAATCAACTGAATCAGGTCTGTTTTTCTTCTTTTCTATAATAAACAAGATTTTGTAAGTCTGTTTAAAAATTTATTAAAAATAATATTATAAAATAAAACAGTAATTTTTATAAAATACGGAAGATTAAAAATTATTAGCAAGAGAAGTGTGAATCTGAAAAATTCCTAATGAAAACAAATCGAGCATAAATTAAAGAGCTTAGGAACAATAATATAGGATGGAGTACAAATTTGGCATATTGCTTCCACTCTATCAACACACAACTAGAAAAATTGTATCCTTTTGTTTATCTTTCCTTCTAAACAATCCCCCCCCCAAAAAAAATAAATAAAAATAAATAAATAAAATAAAAAAAAACAGTCTTGGAAGCAGGAATATGTGAATTTGCTGATATGTGAATTATAGATCTTTATATCAAACCCCAGCAGAGGACAACTTTAGAATTTCTTTTAACAGATTATTTCAAAAATGCTCACGATCTTCAGTGCTGACCATATTGTGAAAACTCTTTATGCTATGATCATACAATTTTATTTAAACAGTCAGACATTAAGTAAAGACTAAATTTGCAATTTTAAGCAATTTTTCCCCCTTAACGCATAATTTTTTCCCTATATTCTTTGTTTATATCTTTTACATTAACCTTTTACAGGCCAATGTTCTCATTTAGGAACATCTAATTAAAAATTCTTTTAAAAATAAAATTTTAAAAAGTATTGACTTGAAACAATTATCAGATATAAATAAAAGACGACTTGATTTTTTGAAATAGAAATTACATTTCAGTCATAAAAGGGGAAATGTACAGAAAATCATGAAAATGACCTATTTTAACATATCCCTTTTTACCCTAAAATTTAAAAAAATTACATAAATTAGAAAAATAATCAGATGCTTCTAAAAATGGGCTGGCATGTTTAAAATAGTTTACATTATTAAATTAAAATATAATAATATTATAAATTAATAATTTCAAATATAATAATACAAAATATAATATTAAATTAATAACATCAAATATAATAATATTAAATTATATATATAGCATTCCACAAATCTTACAACAGTTTTCTTATGACCTAGATTTATTTATTTATAAAATATCTATTACTCATAATAAACCTATTGCCTACTTCACTCAATGGAAAGTTTTAGTGTTACAAAAAATCAAATTAAACCGAAAAATACATAATTACTATAAACTACTTCAACTTCCCTTCAATAACTTTAATTATCCTTATATAGTTCTCATACCTAAGTTTCACAAATCTCCAATTAAATTTCGCACTGTCACTGTTGGGTGTAACACTTATAACAACAATGCTAATAAAGCTCTACTGGATATTCTAAAACAAATTTACAAATGTACTTGCAAAGTTGATAATTTACACTGTCTTAAAAACAGCTTTCAATTAATTCAATACATCAAATCGCTCGATTCAATAGACAATATTATGACTTTTGACTTTCAAGATCTTTTCAATAATATTGAGTTATCAGATCTTAGTAATATCATTTACAGTCTTTTTCTAGAATATAAAGCTCAAATTAATCTTCCTTACAATTTTAAAGAAGAAAAATTTAAAACACTTCTTAACTTTGTTATCCATAATAATTATATCTTCCACAACAATGATATCTATTTGCAACAATTAGGCATTCCACAAGGAGGTTGTAGCTCCAGTATTTTGGCAGATCTCTATCTTTATTATTATGAAAAGCAAATTTGCAATGATGATGTTCGATTTTATCGTTACATCGATGATATTATTGTATTTTATCTCAACAAGAACTCACAAAATGGCTTTTCCTTCAATTATCCACCTAATTTAAAGCTAACTCAAAATACTCTGACTAATCAATCTATTAACTTTTTAGATCTCAAAATAATCATCGATGGTAATAAACTTTACACAGATATCTATGACAAACGGCAAGATTTTTGTTTTAATGTAAACTTATTTACACATTTTAATTCATGTCTGCATCTTTCGGTATTTAGAAACATCATCATTAACCATTTATTTCGAATTAATAATTTATGCTCTGCAAAGTTTAAAAACAAGAATATTAATAAACTGATCACAGCCACTGCTAAAATGGGTTTTCCTAAAAACTTCGTATTTTCTATTTTATATCCTTAACCATGTCTCTGTCAGTACAAAAAAAAAAAAAAAAAAAAAAAAAAAAAAGCTGTGTACACTCTTGTGTATATCAACAAAAAAATTATAAAATAATAAAAAGACAATAAAAAAGGTGGCGGTTGGGTGGGCAGATGTTTGATTACGGAGGTGGGGTGGTGTTGTAAGGCTGGATGGTTGGGTGGGTATGTGAAATTAAATTTAAAAAAAAAAAAGTAGAAGGCTTGTTGCATTTGCTTTGTATTACTATGCAAACTTTCATTTTCCATTAAAATTTTAGTTTTTTCCTTTTTGAGTTGTCAACTATATTTAATGTTCTAATTATACTGTTAAACACAATGTGATCAATCGGTGAATTTCATTGTGGCTTCGTGGTTTCATTGTTGTTCATCTGCTTTGAAATTTGCATTTTTATATCCATATGGTTCCTGTTCTGGTTGTGGCAGGCTGGGGGAGTGTTGCCGGCATAAAACTAGTGTAACCCCACAGGCAAGTCACAAGTCTTGCCGCCTGCCTCCTTCTTCCTATCTTGTGTTTCTTAGGTTGTTTTTTCATTAATTTTGATAAGTTTATGGTTTTAAGTTAAGATTTGTTGTTTTACTTTATTGATTCGTTTGTTTTGCAGGCTGCTAATTAATAGATCTGGTTTCTTTACATTAGTGTATTTCATCCACTGATGACTTTTTTTTTTTTTTTTTTATCTTATTGGTCATTGGTGTTTCAGTGATCTTCTATCTGTTGCTTGGCTTCTACTATGCTTAATAGATCATCTTTATTATATATATATATATATATATATATATATATATATCACATTTTAATGAGAGAGTTTTTTAAACTAAAACATTAGAAGTCAAAATAAGCAAATAATGATTTTTAATTATACCCGGATTTGAATTCGGCCTGTAAAAGGTTAAGTATATATCTATATGATATTCTATAAAATACTGTTCAAGTGCGCCCGTCAATCTCCAAGGAAAATCTATTGGGGAGGGGGGGCTAATAAATGGTAAAAACTGGCAAACATACAGAAATTGAGATTTATTTTCTACCTAAAGTTAAAACTATTCTTTTTTAAGTTGCAATGATTAAAGAAAAAAAGCAAATAAAATAAACTATTAGTTCAACCAAGCCGTAAATTTTAATAAACTTGCCCCTCCCCTTACAAAAAAATTGGTTTTAAGTTATTTACATCTATTTTTATTAAACTATTAATAGTTTTAAACTAATCTTTTTTTTTTTTTTTTTCATCTTAAAAAAAAAAAAAAAAAAAAAATCACAGTGCTCAATTTAATATATAACAATGTTTATATTTACAAAAACTAATCTTATAAAAGAAATACTGTATTTAAAAAAAAAAAAAAAAAAAATGGATAGAGGCTACCACTGAGCATATGATATTTATTCAATATTTTCAGAACAAAAAATATATATATGAAAAGCAGGGGAAGTTGCTTTTGTAGTATATATTTTTAAAAACAAAATTCCTTTTATGCCTTTGCTTGTACCTTGGGGTAATTGAAAATATGAAACTTCTGAAATATTATGAACTAGAGAAAAAAAAATGAGTAAATATGCAAAACCCTGAATATAAGCTATACAGGGTGCAAAGTGCTATCATTAGACAGGGTTGCTACACAAATCATGAGAAAAAATTCCCTGAGTTTTCCCTCTCTATTAGAAATAAAATAGATGACACACAATCATGCAGCATTAGAATCTAACATGTTTACAAGTCAGTTTAACATATTTAGGGCAAATTAATTTTATTAACTTACTACAGTTAAGGGGGGGAAAAAAGAAAAAAAAACCCTTTATTGATTCATAATAAAGAACTATATTAAAAAAAAAATTGATTATGAAAAAAATTTTTCAATGTTTTTCCATAAAATTTTGAAATTCCTTGTTTTTGCAATAAATTTTGAAATTCCCTGAGTTTTCCCTGTTTTTTAAAAAGATTTTCAAATTCCCTGAGTTTTCCCAGGTACCGTAACAACCCTGTTTAAATGGCCATTATTTTCATAACCATTCGTTAAAAAGGAGGTGCTTTCATTTGCAAAAATGTTTTAAATGAAGTAAACAATGCCATGGCACAAAGAAATCAATTTTGCAAAAATTATAAAGATTTTGAATTTTATATAGTTTCCAGGTCTCTAGAGTTACAATTAGTAAAAAAAAAACTTGATATGACATGAAAAACAAAGAGAAAAGTATCGTTTTAGCATTAAAATCAATAAAGTTTAAAATTTGAACTAACTTCTCAAAATTGTATGAAATGTAAATATTGGAAAAATCAATTATTGATCCTTTATTGGAAATTAAAATGTGAATTGAAAATCAAATTTTGAAATTAAATAATTCTGTCAATTTTAACTATAGAATGGTGTTTCGTTTTTGAATTACATATTAGCATATGAAGGTTATTCTCTACATATAATAAAAGAAGATGTCGGATGTTGGTTACTTTGTAGGAAAACTGCAGACTACATAAGGAAAGAGCATGTTTACAAACAAATGCTTCGTCAATCAATCTTTGCCACTCTCGAGTGGCAAAAGATCAACCTGTATTGATGGAAATACCAATATTTTGCCACTCTACAAATAACGTGCCTGCAAGTGACGTCACATACTTTTTCCTTATTGTTACCAAATTTTGCATAGAGGTCCGTTTTAACCTCTCCTGATGCAGCTCTAAACCCAATTTTCGAATTCGATTAGTTATTTTTTTAATTAAAATATAAAAATAAAAAGCATCAAACTAACTTTAAGCATATTAAACTAATGGCAAAAATGTTTAAGCAACATGGAAATTACAATAAAAAATTTTACATATTAAAATGTATCTTAGTATGTAAACACCTAGATTAAAATATTATACAGTCAAACCTCGTTAATGTGAATCTCAAGGGGGATAAAAATTTGTTCATGCTATCAGTAACTAAACTAATCTTCATTTTAATGGGGATTATGGAAATTGTTCATGTTAAAAGTAATTCATGTTAACGAGGTTTGACTGTTATTGCTTACAAACTTTGAATAAACACCATAAAATGCAATAAACTCGCAACAATTGTTTCGGGTCGAAAAAACACACGACCCTTCATCAGGCGAACAAAGTAAGCACGAGTGCTGCAGTCAAAGCGGCAACGCGTTGCCGCTTTGACTGCAGCACTCGTGCTTACTTTGTTCGCCTGATGAAGGGTCGTGTGTTTTTTCGACCCAAAACAATTGTTGCGAGTTTATTGCATTTTATGGTGTTTATTCAAAGTTTGTAAGCAATAATTTTTACAACGCCAGTTTTGTGATGCTTCTTTATTAAAAGAGGTTTGACTGTACTTAAAATTATCCAAAAGGAACTAAATTCAAAAGTAATTATACTTAAATTAATGAAATATAACTAAAAAATAAGAAAGCAGCATCATGAGCAATAATAGGGGGTGGGGAAGAAAAAGCATTATGAAAATATTGTTTATACAAAAAAAGACCTACCTAAAATATCTCCCTGGGTAATTATATTAAGGAAAGAAAAAGAACAGCACTCTACACCATTATAAGCATCAGCAGGATCTAAAGACTTTAGTAAATCCCTTATATGCCTCACGTGAATTCTGGCTTCTCTTACTGTATATGGCTCTACAAGACAATAATTAAGAATTAAAAAAATAACAAATTATGCTATAATGAACAGAAAGATATATGAATTCATTGTCAATGACAATACAAAAAAAAGAATATTTTCAGAGTCCTATCTATTCAGAAATAGGTTTAAGAGCTAAAAAATAATCTGCTTATGTTGAATCATGTGATTACCTTTTAATCCTCCGAATCTGAGTGTTTTGTACATTTCAGAATAAAAGTTTTTAAATTTTTTTAATTTATGTAGAATTACTGATGTTATGCTTTACTACTGTGATTTTTTTATTTTTGGATAATTACTGTAAAGAAATCAAATCATAAAAACAGATTTTTTACTTCCTCTTTCCGCTCGCTATAATGGTAGAGAAAGCTTTGTTTTTGCATCAAATTAACCAAATTGAGTTTCTCTGTATTTGGAGGCTTTGAGATCTCCTGAATCTTAAAATCAGTAATTTAGCAGCTGGTCTGTGTGTTAACAGGATAACTGAAGTACAAATATTAGCAGAAAGTTTGTATACTAAATCTGTATTGTATGGGCATATTATTTGAAACATTTCATTAAAATCGAACAAATAGTGCATGTATATGTACACCGGAGAACATTTAAATACATTATGTCTATGATTAAATTAATTTTTACTTTCTCTTTCAAATGTGGGGAAAAAATTCCCTGAGTTCCCAGACAATTTTCAAGAAAATATTAGTGACATATTACAAGAAATGCTTCTCTAGACAGGACAAAATACAACTACTTCTCTATATGGTGTCATTACTGCCGATCATGCTAGAAATTCAGGTAGAAATCATTATTTATATGCGTATTTTCACAATACATAATCATTTAAATTTTGATACGAAGCTGAACAAGAAAAACATAACTTGATTGATAGAAAAAAAAATTGTTTTTCCAGGTTTTATAACTGATTTTCCCTGACTTTTAATGAAAATTCTTATTTTCCCTGACTTTTTTTTTAACAAATTCCCTGAGTATTCCCTGTTTTCCAGGTTTTCCCTGATGAGTATGAACCCTGTATATATATATATATATATATATGAATGATAGAGAAAGTATTGTTTTTTTTTTGTCAAATTTTCAAAATTGAGTTTGTTATATTTACACATTTTATGGTCCCCTGAATCCAAAAAACAAGTTTTTAGTGGTTGGTCTGTGTGTGTCTTATCAATATATTTCAAGAACAAATAATAGCAGAAAGTTCAAACTTGGTACTCTAAATCTGCATCATATAGGGTTTTTGTTGAGATCATGCAAGTGGTTTGTGTACAGGGACATTCAAGAGAATTCAGATATATAGGTTTAAGGGGGAAATTGCAGGTAAGTAGAGTTTAATATCTATAGGTTGCACTAAATGAAATGAATATATTTTTATATGCATTAAAGCAGGTTTCATGTAGAAAATGGTAAGGAAAATCATTCACTGTTCCTTTACAGGACTACACAAGAACTAGAATATAGTAGGACAACACTTGAAAACTGATGGAAGTGTATTTCAGGTTGTGTTATGTGTTATTAACGTAGGATTATTTATATTTATGTGCATCATGTGACGTGTACACAATTTTTTGAATATATGCAGGGCAGCCAATAACTAAGCAAAAACATTCTTTAACATTTAATACAAAATGATACAAAGTGAGCTATTAATGCATAAACAGACATGGAGATGGAAATATTTCAAATAAATTTCAGAATAAAATATTTCTTCGATATTAATAAAACTTGTGAATTACACGAAGGTAAATAATTTAAGCATTCCAAAATACACAGCAATAAAATGTAAACATATTTGTTTTTTAAATACAAAAGAATATATATTTTAATTGCAGAAATGAGGATTCATCACTGATTACTTTTAATTTTGTTAAACATTGATGTAATTGTGATTTGTTTTTAACTTTTATGTTTGTATATACTTTCTCTGGTTCTAGAACAAGATTTAAACATTTGATCCATATACAAATTTTACATTTCTACTATAAATTTGATTTTATATTCTTCTAAATCTAAAGGGATTTTAAAGTCCATGATAACATAAAAGATTAAACAAAGCTATTAGATGCATTTAACAATTTTGTATATTAAACATATTTTAAAGAACAGTACAAAGGACAGATTTATAAATGTGAATAAAAACATAAGAAAGCTAATTTTGTCTTATATTTTGAATACTTTATTCCAGAAAATATTTTGTATTCACCAGGAGAACAAGTAATCCAAATTAGTAAGTTAATAAATTAGGTTTAAAGTTTAAATAAAATCATCTAAATTTTGTCAAAAAAAAAAAAAAAGTACTTTGAAAAAATAAAAAAAAGAAAAAGAAAAAAGGAATAAAGAAAAGAACCTTCAATAACTTTTATTACAGAGCCATCCTTTAATCCTTCAATTGTCTTTAATTCTGCAAAATTATCCATTGTAACACCATCTAACTGCAATGAGAAACAAGTACGATGGCAGGTTTCTTCTCTATCCATTAACATCTGATGGATTTCCTGAACTAATTCTGTAGAGCTAACCTATATGGAGAGAAAATTATGAAAAAGACACTGATGATAAGTTAACAGAAAATAAAAACAGTATAAATTAAAATCATGACTAAATAAGATTTTCTTCAATGTTGCTACTAGAATAGAAACAAATTTTAAAATAAGTCACTAGGCATTAACGACTTATTTTATATCATACAATCATTTAAAAAAAAATAATTCCTTTTGACTTTAAATTATATATATGAAAATTTATATATTTTCAATGTTTTCTAAAATATAAAAGCTTAAAAAAAATATGTTTTCTTAAAAACCACTTGTAATTTTTTTCATTATTTAAAAAATAAAAATACATGTATTTTTAAGTTGTTCTTCTGGTTTATTTAAATTTCTTTATTTGACAAATTAAAAAAAAATATATCATTAATACTAGTCTATACTATTTAGCTTAATATGGCCACTATAGCTTGAAATCTTTCCTTTTTATGTTCTCTGAAGAGTTGTATCATCTTGATGATAATCCACTTCAACTTTTGAGCATTTTTCATCATTTTAAGTTTATTATTGTTCCTTTTTGTTATAAGCCTGATATGAATGAACATTCTTATTTGTTATCAATTTCTAATTTAACACTATTTTTAAAATATGTTCCTTATTTGTTATACAGGATTTTATATACAACAATAAAGTCAAGTATTGTGGCATTTTTTTTCTCAAACCCCCCCCCCCCTCTATACCACCCAATCTATTTATATAGTTTGCATGAGAGGTAACGATTCTGGTTCGTACTCATCTATATAGCACGCTGCAATTTAATTTTCATACTTTAGTTAATTTTAATAAATTAATTGTCCGATCGATAAGCTGTTTAAGTCTGACGGATTCAGAAAAATTCCCCCTTTCATTTGGTACCTTATTTGTAACGAAGTTTTGTTTAGATTCTTTAAAATTAATTAGAAATATGAAAATAATAGCCTGCTAATAAAAATTTAAATATCCAGTTTTGAAGTTAATTGTTGCCAATAAAATTTAGCAGCTTTTTTTTTAGCATAAAATTAAATATGTTTCACGCGAAAAATATTAAATTTGCTCATGCATATGAAAATATGAAAATGGAGTAAAAAAACAACCATAACCTTTTCTAATATACTTCAATTTTAGATTTTTTCTCCGTTTTGTTTTGTTTAAATAGCATGTTTTTGGCACGGATGAATCCTTGGCATGAAAGCTAATGCACTGATAATCCTAGGTAATTTTAAAATTTTTATGCTGAAATAGATTGGACATTTTTCGCCAAGGACTACTTTTGTAAAAGCCACTTTAAGACAAGTAGTGCATCAAAGATATAAATAAATGATAAAATATTGAAAACAGAAAGGAAAGGAAAGGAAAAAAGAAAGAAACAGAAAAAATAATCACATAAACTGTATTTTTGTCTGAAACGGCGATAAAAATTCAAAAATCGAGAAGGGGAGCTATATTAAGGTTGTATTATGATCAGATTTACATATTTAATTATTTATTTTTCTATATACCAACAGTGGCGTCGCCAGAAAATTTTTCAGGAGGGGGCAAACTTCAAATTGCAAAATTTCAGTACGCTTTTACAAATTCAGTTAGATCCAAATGACTGGTTGGTTGATTGAAGTGATTAAGTAAGCCAGTGTGTAAACATTTACTACAACAATTTTTTAGACATGCAGTTTTAGCTACAACATTTTACTTAAATAAATTATACAACTTATTCTAAACCAACACTAATCCGGAAAACGTATTGTCAAGTTAATTTAAAATCTGTTTGCAGGGAAAAGTTAGAGACTATAAATGCAGGTTGAGTCGGTTTGACTCTAATTGGCTTTGTGACAACTTTTATTTGGTTATTTTAATTCTAATGACACAGCTTTAAAGCTTTAATTGTAATTTTTTAAAATAATTATTTATTTATCAGAATTTTCCAGGAGGGGGCAAGTGCCCCCCCTTGCCCCTATGTGCCGACGCCCATGTATACCAACTACTGTTAACTATTATAACCACAAAAAATTGTCTCATGCGATAGATGAAGCCGATCATAGCATATTGTAATATTATATTTGGCGTGAAATTGTTATTTTATAGTTGATCAAAAAAATCAAATATAGAAAATAACGTGAAAGAAAATATTATGTACACCATGTATAGTGTTGTTCATACATAACTGGGATTAAAATATAAAATTGATACTTCAATTTTTTCAATACTGTCATCTGATAAGCACCCAAATGTAAGCTAATGTCACAGGCAATAGAGACAGGCACCCAAGAGTGTGCGAATGAGTGGGTCACTGCCGAAGGTAGTGGGGACAGGAAGCAGGCTTTTGAGCAATTTCATGAATAAAAAAAAAATTTTTTTTTTTTGGTTTATAAAGCAATATAGAAAAGAGTTTCCTTTAAATATAGTGACCAGCGAAGCAGACATAGGCTTCGTTGATTCACTACCTTAATTGATTTCACATTCCGTCATTTTTGACGGGGTTATATACTAGTATCCTTAATAAAACTATTGCTGTATATACGTATATTTTTAGTTCTTGCAGATAATGATGGTATTTCATCATATATTTTCTTACATTCTTCAATCATTGTAACAAACAACATATGATAAAAATTAATCTAAATTGTGTTAACAATTACTGCATATAATTGATATCTTTGAAAACAGCTTTAAGCATTTCTATGAAAATTATAACATTTTTTTCATTCAGATTTTGATTATCCAAGTACCATTTTTACGAAAATTTTCATATAGCTTTAGTTGTGTTTCAAAAATTAAACTTATGATTATTCACTTATGCACTTAAACAGTGCAATCCAAAATAAAGATTAAAATGAATTTTTACAAAAGCATTTATTTCAACTACTCACTAAAATATGCGAAGTGGTATGCCATGTTTTAAACTACAATTGATGAGTCTTGAATGGGCAGCTGTATCTTTTTAATAATTTATCAGTATCTTGTCATATTCATAAAATTTATAATTTAATATGAGCTTAGTGCCTCTGCAATCAATTTCAAAATGGTAACAAATAAACTTTTTACTAAGTATAGTGCTGATTTTAGGCTAACATGGTATTAATTTTTAAAAATTAATTTCCAGGTTGATGAATTAAATTTCTGAATTAACATGGTATTGTTCAGCATTCTCAGCTGTCAAAACACATTTCAGTACTCAGCAGTCCTTTGAAAAACATTTTAGCACATTGTGACTCTCCAATAGTAACAGTCCAGAGGATTTTAAATATTTTTTTCCCCCTTACACACAGCTTTTTTGGGGATAGTTTGAGTATTTTCACAGGAACAAATACCTACATAATGCAAGTAATAATTTAGATGTACGGTAGGGTGTCCTTTAAATGAGGGGGAAATTTTATTTTTATTTTTTGAAATCCAATATACTTACCCTCTAATTTTTTTTTTTTTTCTATTTGACCCCCCCCCCCCCCCCAAAAAAAAAAAAAAAAAAAAAAAAAAAAAACTTTAAGGGGCACCCTAATATAAGGGCATTTCTTCTATTTTAGAAGATTTAATTTTTCAATATAGATATCATTAGAAAGAATTCATTATCATTAAAAGTAATGATATTGAATTAAGTAGTCATTAGATCCATGATCCAGACAAAATTAACAATTTTTTTAATTTTTAATAATTTTTTTTTTATGTTGGCACTAAACTGAGTTCCTTTGGACATTGAGTATTATATATCTTCGAGATGAAAATAACCAACATTCATCACGAAAAATAATTTTAATAAATAACTTGCACTGGATGAATTTGTATCTATAGGAAAAGCTCTTAATATGCAGCGTTTGCTGCCATGCTGCACTGGGACTATAGTACAATATTAAATGAAAGAAAAGGAAAAGTTCCTTTTACATATGTATCAATAATAAAACCATTATCCCTTAGTTCAATGAAAAAAATCAAAAGAAAAAGTTTAAAGAAATTGGATTTTTATAATTGAGAAATCTGCTTTGATAACATTATACATATTACTAATAAATTAAATAAATTAGAATTTTAATATAAGTAGGAAACAGATAATTTAATGATGCAAATTAAAGAGATTAAAATTTCACATTCAAGATTTATATAAGTATGCACATTCAAAAACACATTGCATATGTTTTTTTAACAAAATAGTAACATTACCTGAATATCGAAAGGTTCAACCCCAGGAGCTACTATTTTAACAGTAAAACCAGTATCATGTATAAAAACAAATTCTTGATCTTTAAAATTATCATCACTTTTTTTATCTTCTGATTCTTTAGTTGAGTCCATATCTTCAACAACAGATTTTATTGAATTATCAATACCCTCATCAATATCTTCTTCAATATAAGATGCATTATTAAAGTTAGAAGTATTGTCATTCATTTTTTCAGACACACAATCTAGTTCTTTATTGTCTTCACATTTTTCTTTGGTTTCCTCTTTGTCAGAAGTTATTTCTTTAATATCTTCACATTTTTCTTTAGGCTCCTCTTTGTCATTGTGACCATTGACAGTATTACAAGGCGAATCAATTGAAGGAGTATCTTTTATCTTTGAAGGCATCTCGGTAACACACTTCAGCAGTTTCTATCAAACACCTAAACAAAATAAAATTTAGTATTATTACTAAATAAAAGTAATATTAATTCAATCATCAATGTACCACAAAGGAAACTTAAGTTTTTTTTTTCCTCTCTCCTTTTTTGACATAACTTATATCTTAATCACTTTTTCTTTCAAACTGATTTCTCTTGGTATTTATTCTGATAAGCTTTCCCAAATAAAATTCACAATGAATAATTATGAAAGGTCATTTCTTAATCTTAACAATTTAAAAAGAAATATTAAATTAAACAGGTCAATAAAAATAATGTCAAAATTTTACTTGATAATTTTCGCTGATCTTTATGTTTTTTGATGAGCTCAAACAAAAATTGAAACCAGTTTTTTGCTATCATGTGATAAATTTTTGTCAATAGAGAATGTCTACAGACACAATTTCTTCATTTTCAGTAGTTTCTAGTATGTTTACATTATTAATTATAATTAAACATGGAAATATACTATAAAAGTAACCATATATAATTACATTGGTAGAGTCGGGGAAGAAATTGTTTTGGTAGACACCCTATATTGACAAAATTTTGTACATGATGCAGAAAAACCGGCTTCAGTTTCTGCACATCAAAAAGCATAAAGATTAGCCAAAATTACCAAATCAAAATTTTAGACATAGACCTGTGTTATCAAACACATTTGCTTAAAGTGTAGCTTGAGAAGAGATTGTTTACTTTAGAGAGATTAGTCAGATTGTAGATAATAGAAAGTTACAGATGCAAAGATATGGTATCAAATGTGCATAAAGAGCTCTCATTAAAATCAAACAAGTAAACAATTAAGATAAATTTGATTTCAAATTACTGAATTTCAAGAAATATAGATAAAATTTTAAACATTTTTTCCTCCATATTACATATTACTTAACTAATTTTTCGAACAAGATTATTATTATTATTTTTTTTTAACCATTTTGTATATCCTAAATGCTTTACATATAATCACAGAATTAAAGAAAAATCTATTTTTTCTTCCACTCTTAAAAAAGGATACCATTAATAAAAATTTATATAGTTTTTCTTAGGAAAAAAAAAGTTTAATAATATTGCTAAACAAATTTAGAGATTTAAAATAGTATTAATATAAACTATTAATTACAAGATTAACACTAGTAGAGTTAGAATAAATTCTAAAGCAATCTGAAATTTGCATAACTACAGTTTTTAAAATAAATACTTCACACAGCAGTGGAAAAAAAAAAAAAAAAAATGAATAAATAAATAAATAAAAGTCCAGGTCTAGAAAATATTATTTTCAGAAGTTTATGGTGATAATTACAAAATATTTTAGTGAATCTGATAATTTAACAACCTTTACATAATTTATCACTGACTAATATATGTGTGTAAGCATACAATATATTTTTAAATTATTAATAATTCACAAAGAAATAAAATTTTTACACTAATGTTAACCTTCAGTAAAAATTATAGGGGGGGGGGGGCATTAAAAAAGTACAAATAAATGAAAATTTATAATTTCCTTTTTTTTTCTCATTTGTGCCCTTATGACTCTTTTTAATAATGCTTAGCACAAAGTATTTCCATTCCACTTATCTTTAATCAGTGTAAATAATCAAAGTCTGCATAATCCGACTTTTGATTAAAAAAAAAAAAAAATGACAACTATAACACCGGGTATAAAATTGCTTATAATTTTAACTCTTTACTACAATATGCTTTACTTGATTTAAAAGCTAGATAAATATTTTTAAATATACAAAAATTAAAATAAGGGATTTTTACTTTATTATTTTTAAAGCATCAATAGATTAAGTTTTAATAAATTACTCCATTAGATATGCACTATATAAAAAAAAAAAAGTCATTTGTTATATTATCCCATCTTTAAAATACTTTATATCTTAATAAATAAAATTACTTTTGTAAAATAAATATAAAAATTTTGTTTTTTTCCTCCTTTGATTTTATAATTTGGCATCACTATTTTGCACAGCTGATTCACAAAAAAATTAAATGTAATAGATGTTAACTATACTCACATCCCCCCCCCTTTAAAAAAAAAAAAAAAGAAAGAAAAGAAATAGTAGTAGGTATACTACATTATGTATAGGTGTTTGATCATTATAATTTCAAATCAAAAAACAATATTTCCAGTGCATAAACATCTAAATTAAAAAATTCCAAGTGTTCAACTCTTCCCTTTTCTGGCCCCTGAATAAAGAGTGGATAAGGCATGATAAGCAGGGCTTCTGCTTTATTTATAGAAACTGTTGATCAATGCCCTGTGTGCAAGCTCAAATTTTGTTCAATAGTTAATAAAATTTATACAATAGTTTAATAATAATTTTAAACTTTACTTCATGAATTCTAAAAATTATATGCATTATTTATTTATATATCTTTTGAAATATAATACAGACAGATAAATATTTAAAAACTTCTGTAAGAAAACAATCATCAATCACACGATATTAACTTTTAAATGTAATCATATCAGGATAGTATATTTTAACAATAACCACACATATTACATGCATTATCAGTCACTCATTACTTTTTTCAAAAAACCTTTTCCCCCTCTTCCAAAAAAAAAAAACCCATATATATATATATGAATAACTTTAATGTTTAAAAATTTTGAATACAGTCAAAAATAGATTTGAAGGTGGGGGGGAGTGAGGTATAACAAGGATAAAAGATAAGAAAAGAAATTCAAGTCTACATGAAATATGTACAGCATGAGTTTAAATTCAACATGACTGTGTATTGCATATATAACAGTATACTGAATAGAAATTATTCCGTGTGTGAGCTGTTTAATAATATTAAAATTCAAGCAGATTATTTTATTAAATTATATGCATACCCCTCCTTTTTTTTTTCCACACACACATGGTTGACATTATTATAAAAAAACATATTACCTCTTGGATATTTCTAATGATGAAAATACCGACAACCCGTGCTTAATATACGAATTTTTAATACAGTATATTTTTATTTTTACTTAAAAATACATATTTGTAATAAAGATTTCATCTACAATGTATTATGTAATACCCTAATAAATGAAGTAATGCTCCTCAAGGGCATTTATGAAAGAAAAATCACAAGAAATCTCTCTTGCACATATATGACAAACCATAAAGACTTACGGGAGAGTTTATAAAATTTTTATTCCATGAAACACAAATTTTTTCCCCAATGAGTTTTTATATACAGCTCTTTAAATACACTTAAATTCGGCTCCGCAGCAGAAGCACATGAACTTTTCCTACGACCTTCTGCTTCTCGAAGTCATCGCCGAGATGCGTGCGCCTTTCGTATCCACGTGCGTCGCCGTACCGGCTATGACGTCAAATGTGTTTTGTAACCAGCTGGACCGCACCTCCAAAAACTTACAATGTGATTGGAGGGGGGAAAAGCTATATCTATTATATGGGAAAAAGCATTTTTTTTTCCCCAAATAATTTTAACTATCACAAATATAATGCAGTAAAATACCCGAATTAATCCAAAAGAGTTTTCTCTTTTTTATTAGAGAAATTTCTATTTTCAGAATGACTTTTCTTACTGAATAACGTAAAGAAACATCTACCTTAGGGTGACCAGTTGTCTTCATTTTTTAAGTGTTGTCCTCAGTTGGTTTCAGAAGTTCTCATATCCTCATTTTCTGCCGCTTGTTTCCATTTGTACTCATTCATCAGTAATTTCCTTCTTTACTTAAAATTTCAACATTAGAGATGCTACTGACCTTATTAATTTGCAATGCTCATTCTACAACTCAACACAACGTAAAAAAAACACGATTTCTTGATTACATTTATTTTTAAATCATTTCCATCACTATAGAGCATTTCCTCGTGACGTCTGGTGGTTGGCAAAAAAGCGCGCTCGACTTTCCCGCGCCCCGCCCACCATTGATTTTCCGTTGGTAGTAATCAAGTAATCGCCATCGCTATGCTTTTCCCAAGCCTTTTTGCCAACCACTCATAAAAGTTGAGATGTTTGTTTACAAACAAGGAACTGCCCTATTACATCCCTCGTGGAGGGTCAAAATTGTAATGGTACGTCTCCGGACCCCCTCTTGGGGTGTCCCAGACCGTCACCAATTGCCCACTGCGCAGCACTAGTGCGACGTAAAAACCCATCCAATCCAACCATATTACACAGAATATATTTTTATATTGGGAGATTTTAATCTTTCCAACATTTGAAAAAAAAAAAAAAAAAAAAAAAAAAAAAGCTGAATTTGCATAAAAGTAAAACAAAAAAACCTATTTAAAAATTTAGCATGAAGCTGGAAGTTATTTTATTACTAATTAGATTTTATAACTAACTAAATTTATACAACATTTTAAATGGAAAAGCATTTTTTAGCAAGATTGAAAACTGACTAATCAGGGATCCGCGATTGTAATGAAATGCTCGCCCTCTGGTGGGCTAAGGTGAAATGATCACACCACTGATAGCTTTCACGCTGAAACAATGATAGAACAACAAGAAAGAACAATAATAAATACACGTGGCTATTATAACTTACTAACAAATGCAGTTCAGAAAGCGCCATCTATCGATCATTACAAACGCGGATAGGAGATAAACATAGATTACCTCATGATTTTTTGCTCTCCTCAAGTGAGTAAATGGTGCTACTCGATGGTCATCATCACGGATTACAATAACTCAGTTTGTAGATAGTTCAATTCTTATTGCTAGACTAGCCAGTTTTTGACATTCTTCAGATTGCCTTTTCCTTTAAAAATGTTATTTATTGGATCATTTCCATTTGAAGTAGTTATGATTACGTTTATACTAAAAACTTGGTCTATACAACAGTAACAGTTGTATTTAAAACAGTTTATAAAGGTATTAATAGAAGCAGATATAAAGTACTAGTTTGGTACTTTCGTGTCATCCACATATCAGGAATTAATTTTAACAGCATAGCATACTATTATATAATAGGACAGGAAGTATAATGAGTACGAATTTATGATAATGTTTATTATAAATAGGGCAGTTGCAAACAGCTGATAACAGCATGGCAACGTGGACAGCGTGCCCTCCATCATTGGTTGCTATGCGCGGTTGCCATGGTGCTGCGAGCTGTTTTCAACTGCCATTTGCTTACTGTTATAAAAATGGCGTCTATTTATTTTCACGTGGAGTTGATAGCCCTCCATCTACGTCACTATGACGTCATATGAAACTGCTCTATTTAATAATACTTATATAAATATTTTTTTATAATATTTATCGTATAAGTTCATAAGTAATATAAATTTATCATAGGGACGATTAATGGCTGCAAGTGGGGTTAATATAAGCTAATTTTGCATTATATTTTATGTCCTCATTTTTCTCATGGAAATGAGGACATTGCATAATTTGTCCTCATTTTGCATAAAAAAATTCTGGTCGCCCTAATCTATCTACGCGATTCGAATCGAGCAGGTCAGCATCACAGATTATCATACAGCACGGAAGAAGATTGTATAAGAATTAAAACAAGATAGGGCAGCGAGCGCTAAAACTGAAGCTTTCTTTTCCGCATTAATTCAGCCGAATGTAGGAAAGCTATTTGATCGATGCCCGGTGTAGTATC
Source organism: Salticus scenicus (assembly GCA_963930645.1). Taxonomy (NCBI): domain Eukaryota; kingdom Metazoa; phylum Arthropoda; class Arachnida; order Araneae; family Salticidae; genus Salticus; species Salticus scenicus. Next base: position 204,563,342 of record OZ005653.1, on the reverse strand, counting down.
TTTGAAACTTAATTGAAGAAAGTGAAAGCCCGCCTTCGGCTTCAGTCATCATCCGATCTCCGCGAATGAACAGCCAGAAACGTAAACAAACGCGCTGATTGGTAAATTTTTGAGATCTGTCGCCCTCTATCAGTAAGATGAAAATTACTACTTTTCCGTAAAATTCGTAATACATCCTATACTCTTTTAATCCGTGCATACAGATAGGACAGTGGAGCTAAAACGCGAACCAGAAATATAGTAGCACCACTAGTGTCAACAGAGGGGAACTACATGTGTTAAGTCTACATGAATAGCATCTTTGTTCGAAAATTGTTTTTCTATTTCGCGAGTAGTTAGTAGCAGGTTACTATGGGAAGTTTTCTTTTCCTTCAATTTTTATTGTTTTTGAATTCACAAAATTATCCTTAAAACATTCACAGCTATTCTTCTAAGAAATAAAAATTAATTTTTATAATGTTTAAAAATATGCTTTGTCAGACATACTCATATTCAAGTACAAATTAAAATTACAAACTGTAATTCTGAAATAGCAGTATGAAATCATTAAATATTTAATGTTGCTTGGTTTAAATATGAGACAACTTAATAACGACAGTCTGCTTAACATTAAAACTAACAATTTATTTACAACATATTAACAAATAATTATTGTTTTGAGAAAGAATATTATTAGCGCACGTGGTGTGCGAACTAAACAGGCATATCCGATGCAGATGGCTAGCTATGGTAAGTTCCAGATTCCAGAGTGCAAGTTACGTCTAGCTGAGAGAGGGAGAGATGCAGGGCCCGACTAACAACTTTTTGTGCCCAGGGCACTTTTAAATTTTTCGTGCCCCCCCCCCCCCCCTCCACACACACACACACTCAAAAAAGGTTAAAAAAAAAAAAAGGTTATTAACTTGCTACAATTTATAGCCGGCGAAAAAACAGATCGAAAAGAGTTATTTGGACAAAAAAAATTATCTGCTTTTGTTTTGGTATCTAAAGACAAACAAAATTATCCTCAGTCAACCTAACGACAGACTTTATTTTAAAATTTTATTCATGTAAGTGAAACACAGTTGAGCGAGGGAAAGAAAAAAAAGGGGAAGAAAGAAAAGAGAAGATTTAGACCATAGAATAATAATAGAGGAAGAAGGAGCATGTTAATACTCTAATGCTTACAAACTCCTTCTAGTGAAATGCCAGCGAAAGCTACTTTTGCTCCTCTCAACATTGAAGTTTGTTAATAAAGGCTTGTTAATAATCGCTGTTTTTTGTGGCAACACAACAGCTTATGTAGAAACCTTATGCTCCTTCTTCCTTTATTATTATTCTATGATTTAGACCATATATTTTAACCATTAGTAAAAGTTTGTGCCCCTCAGAAATTTCGTGCCCAGGGCACGAGCCCCAGTAAGACTACTATATAACAGGCTGAATCATTCACCGCCATTTGTCCGTCAAGTCCGTCATTGCTAAAAGTAAGACTATTGTATATGACTATTATATGAGATTATATAAGACTATTATATAATAGTATTAGGTTTGGCAGTGACGAACTACTATATAAGATTATTATATGAGGCTGTATAAGACTATTATATAGTAATCTTAAGTTTAGCAATGACGGACTTGACGTACAAATGACGGCGAATGATTCAGCCTGTTATATAGTAGTCTTAAGCCCCAGTTGCCCGTGCGATAGTCAGGCCCTGGAGAGATGTTCTCTCTTCTGGGTTGCCATGCTATAACTCGGTCGCCAAATCGGCGATTGTTCATAGTTCAGAGTTGGCTGGACAGTCCATACTTGGCATGATTCACCGCAGACTCCCCCCGCAGTTACATCCTATGTGGTGTAACGTTTAGGAAAGCAAACTCTTCTACCTGTTCGTCTAGTGACAGTTTTTGGAGGTGTCTGGATTACAGTTGAAGAAGGACTATCTGGATTAGTGGGGAGGAATGTGGGTTTTAACCGATCAATTGAAATAGTCCACTTTTTATTTTTTATTTCCACATCAAAAATTTTTGAGTGGCGAGTCAACACTTTAAAAGGTCCAATGTATGGTGATTGTAATGGTTTCCGGACTGTATCTTTGCGCACAAACACATAGGAACAGAATTTTAGATGAGGGTGCACGAATGTCCGTGTACTGCTATGTGATGTTGTGGGAACAGGTCGAATGTGCTGGATGGAAATGCTGTTTCAGCTCCTCTATAAGTTGCTTCGGTGATGCTTCAGTTGGAGTAGTGGTGAAGAATTCCCCAGGGAGCCGGAGGCTGGTGCCATACACCAAATCAGCTGTCGTGGCTTGCAGGCCTTCTCTGAAAACTGTCCGAAACCCCAGAAGGATGATTGGTAAGGCAGCAACCCACCGGTCGGTGTCATAGGCTTTCAGGGCTTGCTTCAGTGGCCTATGGAATTCCTCCACCAACCCATTGGCCTGCGGGTGGTATGGTGACGACCGTATTCGCTGAATGCCGAGCAGCTATGCTAAGGATCGAAACAAGGAACTTTCGTCCCTGGTCGGTGGTGATCTTTGATGGAACCCCGAAGCGGGTAATCCATGATGTGTTATAAAAACTGTGGAGACAGTTTCGGCACTCATATCTGGGATAGGAACTGCTTCCGGCCACCTCGTGAAATGATCGATCATCGTTAGTACATAATAGTTTCCACCAGATGGCGGTAAAGGGCCGACGATGTCAAGGTGTATATGATCGAACCTCTGTGATTGGTCAGGGAAAGAACCTACAGGGGATTTTGTATGCCGAGTGATTTTTGATTTTTGACATGCTAAACACTGTCTTGCCCAGTTATTGCAATCCTTATTGATTGATGGCCATATAAAACGTGATCGAACTAATTTTGTACTAGCGAGAATACCTGGGTGGGAAACAGCATGCAATGTATCAAAAACATGTTTGCGATACTGTTGCGGTATATAAGGTCTTATATTGCCAGTTGAAATGTCGCAAAACAAAGATGTGCTAGAATCTGGCAATGTCATTTTCTTAATTTGCAATGTTTGAGAATTAGTTATTAGATGTTGCAATTCAGAATCATGCTTTTGTGCCTTAGCAATGCTGTCATAATCAATAGGATTAGGCATAGTTAGTGAATTTATCCGCGAAAGTGCATCAGCTGCAATATTTTGAGTTCCTTTAATATGAATGATATTTGTTGTAAATTGTGACATGAAATCAAGGTGTCTTTGCTGTCTAGGGGAGCATTTATCGAGATTTTGCCGAAAAGCGTAAACTAAGGGTTTGTGGTCTGTATATAACGAGAATTCCCTAGCCTCCACCATCTGTCTAAAATGTTTAATTGAAGCGTATGCCTATAATAATTCTCTATTATATGTGCTATAATTCTTTTCGGTTGGTGATAGCTTTCTGGAAAAGAATTCAAGTGGTTGGAGTGAATCTCCAGCTATTTGAAATAATGCAGCTCCAATTGCAAAGTCAGAGGCATCTACCTGCAGGACTAATTTAGCATCAGGCTTTGGATGAGCTAAAAGAGTTGCATTAGCGATTAAAGTCTTACAGGCGTCAAATTTTTGATTAGCTTGGTCTGTCCAATTTATCTCACGATTGTCATTTTTCTTTGAATTTTTTAAATAATCATTAAGTGAGGTTTGATTGTGTGCTGCATGTATAAAAAACCGGCGAAAGAAATTCAACAGACCAAGAAATCGTCTAAGATCTTTGATTGTTTTAGGGCAGAGATAGTTTAAAATTGGCTCTACCTTGCCTGGCAAAGGTTTTGTTCCTTCAGCAGAAATTAAATGGCCTAAAAATGAAATGTGTGGGACACCAAATACACATTTTGAAACATTAATTGTTAAACCATATGAATTAAGTCTGTGGAAAATAATGCGCAAATGCTCTTTATGCTCCGCCTCATTTTTACTATAAATCAATACATCATCTATATAGACATAACAAAATGGAAGGTCACCTAAAATTTCATTCATAAATCTCTGGAATGTTTGTGCCGCTCCACATAGACAAAATTTAAAAATGGGAATTCGAACAATCAACTACAGATTGCAGTTTTTTTGGGATATGATCTGGGTGTACAGGAATGTGAAAGTAAGCTCGCACAATATCAATTTTAGAAAATATGGTATTGCCATTAAGTGCATTTGAAAAATCCTGAATATGAGGAATTGGGTACCTATCTGGTATTGTACAAGCATTGAGTCTTCTATAGTTACCTACAGGTCGGATACTTCCACAACTCTTTGAGACAATAGGGGAGACCATGGTGATTTGGAAGGTCTGTAAATGCCCTGATCTAACATGTACTGAAATTCTTTCCGTACACTTTCGTAAAGCTTGGGGTTCAAGCACCTTCGCCTACTGTGTACCGGTGGGCCAGATGTTTGAATGTAATGAACCGTATTGTGTGAAACTGGACCACGTTTTGGATTTACTTTTGTCAAATTTGGGAATTTGGACAAGATTTTGTGATATTCAGAATTACCTGAGATAAGTTTTATGGAGCTATTTTGGGTATGTTTTGCAAATATTTCTATTTGTGAAAGTTTAGTAATACTATCAATAACTTTACGATGCTTGAGATCAATTATGAGACCAAAATTTTCTAAGAAATCAGCTCCAATAATAGGCATGGGCACATTAGCAATTAAAAATTTCCATTCAAAACTACGCCTTAAGCCTAAATCTATGTTCATTAATTTATAGCCATAAGTAAGTATGCTTGTATTATTAGCAGCAAATAATTTTAAAGCAGTTGGATGTAGTTTTATTGAATTTTTAGGAGGGGGTATACAACTGACATCAGAGCCAGAATCAACCAGAAATTTTAGGTGAGAGCGTTTGTCGTACACGTATAAGCGACATGATTTTGTGGCTATCGGTGAAGCTGTCGCGAAAATACTAGCATCGACAGCCGAATTTAGTTTTCTGAATCCTCATTTTCAGAAAAAGTGCAAGGTGAATTACACTTGCGCGCGTCCTTACCGAATCTTTTATGATAATAACAAATGCCTTGTTTGTATTGCGACCTGTTACGGGGATGCGGTGATTTACCACGTGGTGCACGAGAATTACTGCGATCACATGCTAATAAACGCGATACTTGGCGAGTTAAAGAGGCGCAGGGCCGTCATTTCGCTCCGTTCACCGTCCGCGGACGAACCAGTGGCCGCGATCGCTTGACTACGAGAGCGTTTCTCCTCCGCGGCGTGCGTATCGTGACTCACGGCGCAAACACTGGAAGCGGCGCGAATTTGGAAAATGCCTACTCCTCAGAACCTTGGCGAAAAAACATAATCGGGCTTTGCCGAGCGCGAGTCATGATGATAGACTAGACGGTAGGGTTGCTCGCATGTCTGATGACAAGTGGACGTCAGAATTCGTATTAGCAATAACAATAGAAATTTGTTCAATAATTTTAAATAAATTTTAGGTGCTTTTGTCTCCTGAATTAGATATTTTGAAGTATGATTTAAAACATTCATTTTGTAATTGAATAGCTATTTTTATTTTCTAAATAAGTTTCTAAACGTTCATAGCTAATTGGAAACATCCTACATGTAAACAAATTGTCGTGTTTATATTATGTCTAGATAAACTTGAAAAGTGATTGGCGTATATTTATTTTATATTTTGCCTATGTATGAGTTATTATTTCACATATGCATTTAAGTGAATTAGTAATTAATAATGCTGGAATCCAGATGTTTATTTTGTGTGTGTATGAAGAACTTATTGCAAGGTATGTTCACAACATTCAATGGTTTTATAATTATTAGTTTAATGTCTGTAAGTTGTGTAAGTGCCTAGAATTAACATTTCTTTTATTTTTTTAATTAAAAGATAATATTTTGTACATTATTGCTATAACATATTGAAATATTAGTATCTGATATTATATCCTGATGACTCATCTTATATCAGGTAATTTGTTTAGACATTTGAAAACAAATTTGACTTAAAATTATGATATAATTGTGATAATTCTCCTTTTAATTAGTATATTAGTTAGATGTTTATTTTGTTAAATATCACCGCTTGAAATGAAATTGGTCGAACTGATGATAACATGTAATTATCAGTTCAATCATTTTTATAATGATAATATCGATAAATATATTTATGACACACTACATTTTCAATATTATAGTGAGATATATTTACATAGAATAGATTGCATTATGTAGACTGCTGATTAAGTAGTACACATACATTCTGAGTGAAGTTAATTTGAATTTATAAAAACAAGAATTAATGTTTGTTAATTGTGAATAATAATACAGTTTATGGTATGACTTAGCGTGTTTTTAATAAATCAATAATTTGGCACAATTTTGCTATTATCCTTGGAATTTACAAACCTTTAGGAAAGGAAAGTTTATCAAAGAATGCCATACTCAAAATGGCAGAAAATGAAATTGCATCAAAGTACATTTTTAAAAAAAATTAAATGCAAAAAATGTATAAAGTACAATTAAAAAAAAAAAAAAAAACAGTTGAAAAGCTCAAAATTATAAATAATCACAGTTTAAAGAAGATCGAAGAGAAATGAAGGAACAGTGTTTCTTGGAAAGTTATCTAGTTATGAAGTTTATCCTATGCCAGCTGGACCATAGCTTCAGTGCACGAAATTGATTTTATGCCTGTAGATGTGGGCTTGCTAGCGATTTTTATTAATATCGACATCAGATAGAAGAAGAAAGAGGAGGATAAGCTTATTGAAGACACAGTTCCTTGTGACATGCTGTAAATAAATCTAAAAATAGATCAGAATTGAAATTTGACATTTGATTTTCTTGTATCCTTTTCAGTTGTTTGCCATTCGAACTTTTGTATGTTTTTTAATTTTATGGTGTTTGTTTATAAAAATTTTGTTATAGTTCATTTATTTTATTTATTATTATTATTATTATTATTTTTTTTTTTTTTTTGTAGATAGGGTAAGTGCACCAGTGATTGACACTTTTAGAGCAATGTCTGATGTTTTTAATGTTCTAGTCATCAGAAAATATTTTCAGAAATCTTAAGTTAGTACATATGGCATGAAAGACATTCAGAACCACATATATGTTAAAACATATACATTTTATAACAATTATTTTTTTTATGAATTTTTATTTGACACCCACTCAATGTTCCAGTAATTGACACTGCCAGTTTTTCATTTTATCAGTAATTGTACCCCTATGTTTCATTGTTTGACACTGCTAGTTATTCATTTTATCAGTTATTAGCACCTTATGCTCCAGTGTTTGACAAAAAATGTTAAAATTCTTATACGTAAAATATGATTTTATTATTTTTCTTATTTATTAATTATTTCGGGATAGATGTCAATTAGTGGAGCATGCCAATCACTGGAGCACCTACCCTATAGCTTTATCTGACGAATTTGAAATTTCAGTGTATAAATCTATAGTTCCAAAAAATTGCACATTATCCTTAAATATTAAAATATGTATTTATATAGTTACTGTTTAAAAAAGACTGAAGAAGAAAAGAAAGAGCAGTTTTCCTCAGAAAGTTCTCCATTTGTGAAGTCTTTGCATCCTACGCCAGCTGGAACATATCTATAGTGCACAAAATTGTTTTCGTGCCTGTAGATGTGGGCTTGCTAGCTCATTTCATTAACACTGATGTCAGATGGAAGAAAAGGGAGGAAAAGCTTATTGAAGAAAGAAAGTTCATCATGACATGCAGTAAATAAATCTTTTCTTAAAATAGATAAACATTTATCATTTAATTTTCTTGCATTCTTTTGAATTGTTCGCCATTTGAACTTTTGTATGTTTTTTAATTTTATGGTGTTATTTTTTTTTCTATTACTTAATTTTTATGGTAATATTCAATTGTTTCATTCAAATCGAACATAGTTTGATCAATTAGCAACAATTCAGCTTTAGTCCAAAAAAAAAAAACACATTTTTCATTAATTGGCAACTTTTCTCTTACACTCCCTGACTCAGAATTTTACATATTACATATAAATTTAATAAGATAAAATTTTTAAAAATGCTCCATGCAAAATAATTTTTAATTCTTCTGCTGAGATCTTAATCATGAGAGACTTAGAGATTTAATCACCACACACCCAAAATTTTACAAATTTCATGAAAATTTTTAAATTATACTTCATTTTTAACAAATTGTTTTTGAAGACTTAGCCTCATCTAGTAAATTTAAAAATTACAATTTAAGTATAAGTTTATTATTACCGCCAAGAGAGAAAGAAAAAAAAGCATAGCATCCTAAAATGTTTAAAAAGTGAAATATTTGCGGCTGCAGCTATGGGTCTGCTAGCGTATTTCACGAATATCATGAAATGGAAGAAAACAGAAGAGAAAATAAGAAAGAACTGGCATTTTAAAGTAATAAGTACACAACTTTGAATAAACACCATAAAATGCTATAAATTCACAATAATTGTTTTGGATCGAAAGAATACATGACCCTTCATCAGGCGAACAAAGGAAGCACGAGTGCTGCAAGCAAAGTGGCAACACACGCTGCCGCTTTGATATACGCATTTGTGCTTACCGACAGTGACACGATCTAATTAAAGAGAAAGCAAGAGACAGAAGAAAACATCCACTACCGATGGCATGGACCACGAGGAAGCAAGCTGATGAAGGAGGAAACCTCCTCACAAAAGCAGCTATTCAGACTTCCATAAAGCTGTAATGTAAGGTTTTATTCTTTACAAAAATTTTCAGCAAATCGCTAAAAATGATGCCAAGATCAACATTTGCTTCGGCTACAAACTTGGCAGCCTGATGAGATTAGTAATCGAATTTGGTGACAAATATTGCTTCAGGAGAGCCAGAATTTGTAAACCTTTTTTCAATTTTAGCAGAATTATTTGTTTTGGCAAAATGTATCATTTCTCACCACTAATTTTTGCCTACAAGAATAAAAGTAGGCAATTTATACTGAAATGATTTTCATTGAACACTAAGCTGTGTTTAATATTTAAACTTAAAAACTTGTTCACATGCCATAAAATTAATAAAACCACTACCAGTTTCAAAAGGGCATGGTCTTTCTTCTTCAGGTGCAAAGCACTTGCTATTACCTTGGAGAAAAAAGCAAGACTGGTGGTTTTTGTACCTGAAGAAGAAAGGCCATGTCTTTTCGAAGCTGGTAATGCTTTCATAATTTTATGGTGTATGAAAAAGTTTTTTTAATTTAAATATTCATTGTACACCAGTTTTTTTTATTTTTGTACTGTCTAAGCTGAGTATTTGCCAGTGGTATTTTCTGTAATAAGCCATAGAAAATTCCTGAAAAATTTACAATTGGTGGTATATATAATCTTATCATCAGGACTGTTGTGGTTGGAGTAGCTTTTTTTTTTTTTTTTGCTTGTTTTCAGGAATGTTCATGGACTATAACCTGCCTGTTTATTTACAAATCAATTACCTCACACAAAAATATCAATGTTTCCATAACCATATGTATATTCCAATAGATGTATAAGGAAGTCGTGGTGTCCACGTCAGATTCTTTTTTTTTTTAATTAAATGCTAGCTAAGCAAGCATACATGTATGGTACCATGACCACTGCTATACAGATTTTCATGCAAAATGTGTAAGTTGTATCCAGTAATGTTTTTTTCTCTTTTGGTTTTAATGGTTGCAAAGTGAGTTCACATGCATGGAAGTGATCGCTACTATACAGATTTCTATGCATAGTGAAATAGCTCAATTTTAAATATTTGTTTTATTAATCTTAAAAATAGGCTTCCATATTAAGGAAGTATTAATAAAAAATATGTGCAACTGTATTAAAATATAGCTATAATTTATTAAAATGTATGTACGTGTAACATCGTTAAGGCAATTAATTCGTCATTTAATAAAGATTTTCTTTTTCAAGTTTAAATTATTAAAATAAATATGGCTGCAATATTGACAAGTAAGTTATACTAGGGTGCCTTGATAGAAAGAATGACAACATACGAAGGACTGTCATTGGCCAAAATTTCTATTTTACCAAATCTATGGAAAAAAAAAATGATCAGGTGTACTTTGAAAATTAAGTGAATGATAGTAAATTTTACTCTTTAAATTTTTTTTTTAATAGGAAAATGTATTATTTATTACTAAGTACAAAACTTTGAATAAACACCATAGAAGCAAACACTCGCAACAATTGTTTCAGGTAAAAAAAAAAAAAAAAAAAAAAAAAAAAACCTTCATCAGGCAAAAAAAGTACACACGAGTGCTGTAAAAGAAGCGACAACACACTGTTGCAGGTTGCACTGTGTTGCCGCTTTGTTACAGCACTCGTGCCTACTTTATTCACTTGACGAATGGCTAGGTTTTCTTTTGACCCGAAACAACTGTTGGAAGTTCTTGCTTTTATGGTGTTTATTCAAAGTTTTGTAATTATTACTTTTAAACGCCAGTTCTTTGATGCTCTTTTATAATGTACTAGCAGGCTTTGCCTGCTTCGCTGGTCATTATATTGAAATGAATTTTAAAAACACTATACCATTAATAATTTTAAAAAATCATTGAAATCAGTCAAAATCTAAGTTAAAGTTCTCGCTACCTTCGGTAAAGGTTTTTCCACTTGCCACACTTCACAAAATCCCTTTATAGTACATGTTGCATACACATACCTAACCAACACATTAAAAATCAGAATCCTGAGATTATTTGAAGCAGCACTATATTTTAAAACGTGTTTTTACCCCTCTCCACTCTTAAATGGAAGAAGGAGGAGGAAATTTTGCTGAATAATTTTATATTATGAGTTCGATATATATAACTGACCCACACATCGAAAATCTCCTTCTTAAGATAATTTACTGCAGAGTTACGCACGAAGAGTTACTGAAGAGTTTACCCCCCACCCCTAAGGGGCGGTAGTGTGGAATTTCACAAAATCACTTTGTAGTGTGTGTGGAATATGCATAAGCAGTCCACACATCAAAAATTGCCATTCTAAGATTATTTGGAACAGAGTTATGCATGCAAACATGTTTTTTAATCTCCCCCCCCCCAACCCTCAAGAGGGGAGATGGCACGGAATTTCAAATAATCTCTTTGTAGTTTGTTTGTGTTGAATACACATAACCAATCGACATATCAAAAAATCACTTTCATGAGATAATTTCATAGCTGCTGTTTTTAATCTTTTAAATCAAAATTCACATTGGTATTTTTAAATGGAATATGTTATATATATTTTCGACGATTAGTATTACTAAAATCAGCTATAAAATTTTTCCAGTCTGAAGTCCCTGCCAAAAACAGTAGACTTGGTATCTATGTAATTTGGAGCAGTTACACTTTAAAAGGTGCTTTTGCCCCCTACTCAACAACCTTAAAGGGAGGAAAGGGGAAATTTCACAAAATACCTTCATAATGTGTGTTGGAAACTCATAACCAGCCCGCACATAAAAAATCACCTAAGATAGTTCGGAGCAGATTTGCACTTGGAAATATGTTTTCTCCTCTCCAATCCCCAAGGGGGATAATGTGGAATTTTACAAAATCTCTTTGTAGTATATGTAAAGGCAATTTATGCTTATTTAAAACACGAAGACACTTTAATTACTCATAATTTATTTATTTTTCGACGCCACGTTCTGCGGTCGCCGAACACACACTTTTCTTCACAACACACACTCTCTTCGCTTCATTTCAAAGTTTCTTACGAAGAATACAAATTATAGGTGGCGCGGTGTTAACGCATGCAAGCATAACATACCGGCCCCCATTGCAATGTTTATTAAACATTCAATAAATCTAACAGTCATTTTTTTTTTCAACATAAAAATTCTGATACACTTAATATTACACAATATTATACAGTAAATATTACATATGTTAAATAAAAAGTAATGCAAAAAAAAAAAAAAAAAAAAAAATTATCAAAAAATTACATAATTTACAACATTCATAATTAATAACAATGTTAATCATTTATTGGAAGCGGGCAAACTTTAGAAATGGACCTTTTAAATTTTCCAGAGGCAGTACTAATCTCCACTACCCTTACTTTTTTGTCCGCTCCGGGAAAAATTTTGCTTATTCTGGCCAGTGGCCACTCACATGGAGGTAAGTTATCCTCTTTTAGAATAACCATGTCTCCAACACATATGTTTTGTTTCTCAAATTTCCATCGCGATCTCTGTTGTAAGTGGCATAGATAATCTAAGTGCCACTTACGCCAAATGCTTTGAAATAACTTTGTTATTTTTTGCCATTGGCTAAGCCTGTTTTCTGTAATTTCTGATAAATCTGGCTCAGTTATAGACGTAATTGACCTTCCTAAGAGGAAGTGGGCAGGAGTCAACACATTTAAATCCTCTACGTTAGCAGTTAAGGGGACTAAAAGCCTAGAATTTAGCATCCCTTCAATTTGTATAATTAAAGTCAAAAATTCCTCATAGGTTAATTTTAAATTTCCTGCAGCTCTTTTCAAATAATATTTAAAGGATTTGACTCCTGCTTCCCACAATCCTCCAAAGTTTGGTGCTCTAGGAGGTGACTGCCAATCAATGTTTTCTGAACTCATATACCCCGAAATTTGATCATCTGGTCCATTTACCATTTTATACAATTTTTTGAGCTCTGCATTTGCTCCCACAAAATTCCCCGCATTATCTGTATACAGCTTACTGCATTTTCCTCTCCTCGATATGAATCTCTTAAGAGCAGCTATAAAGGCTGCGGACGTTAAATCCGTGACTAACTCTAAATGTATAGCCTTGGTCACAAAGCAAATAAAAATTGCAACATATATTTTATTATAAATACCTTTTCGTTGATTTTTATACTTAATATAGAAAGGACCAGTGAAATCTACCCCAGTGATATTAAATGGACAGTTTTGAACAATTCTATCTTTTCGCAAATTACCTAATATTTGTTGTGCTGAATTTGGATTAACCCTAAAACATTTAACACATTTATGCACAACTTTTCTACATAAATTTCTACCATTTGTAACCCAAAATTTTTCCCTCAAATAATACAATAGAGAATTAGGCCCAGCATGCAAAAATTTTTTATGATAAATAACAACAATTAATTCAGTTAATTTACGTTTAGATGGAAGAAGAATTGGAAATTTCTTATCATAATTTAAATCACTATTTCCAAGTCTTCCTCCTACTCTTAGCAGGCCTTCTTTGTCAATAAATGGATTCAACATCTTCAACTTACTGTTAGGCTTTATAGCCTTTTTTACCTGTAAGTCTTTTGTCGAGAATTTCTGAATCTAATTAATTCTCAAAATTTTCATATTACTTTTAAGGCTCTCTTTATTTATATTTTTAATTCAAATCAATCAAATTTTTATTGATAAGGAATATGTGTAAAGAGGCCTACCTGGGTTCTTCATCTGGGACGGATGAGCTTCGATGTTCGACTTCTCTTTCTATGATGTATCCTATGTCTGCTCTGCAGTGAAAACGAAGTGAAACACTACACGTAGAAATAATTATCAACCGTGGGATGTCTTTTCTAATTTTAATTAAAAACTTAAATCACAATTCAAAATTATATTTCGGAGCGGACGCTATAACAGCCGTCCACACCGTCTCAAATCAAGTTTCGTTCTCACAGTACTTAGCAACAGAAGTATCTACAAAAAAATAAAAAGAAAGTTATTAGTCATCTAAAAAGCAAAAGTTCACACAAGTCTCTATGAATCAGATGTCTGGTTTATATCAGAGAGGAGCATCTGTTCACGACACTCCCACCTTGAGTTCAGAGGGAACCAGAACTCAACTCAAGGCACTACACCACCCCGAGTCGGTCTGGCTGTTTGACGATTCTTCCTCGTCTGGTGGTGACAGCGTCACGTAAAATGTCAGATTCTAGTTCTAGGGGACACAGTTTTCTGATAGGACGTAGCAAAATGCCGGATGATGTTCTCACTTTTGCAATGCGTGCCACATTGTCTTTACTGATTAGTATCTCCTCGATTCGTCCTAGTGGCCAATTCATTCTTTTAACATTGTCTGTTGAAATGATCACAACGTCTCCTGTTTTCAGGGAGCGGCACTCTTTGGTTTTTAACAAAGATTGGCGTAACGACCCTAAGTATTCAATTCTAAATCTCCTGCGCAAATTTTCTCGAAGTTTCACCCTGTATAAATACCGTTTATTCATAGTTTTACTGTCAAGGACAGATAGTTCTGGTAGTCCTATTTCGGGTATATCCTGCAAAAACATTGCAGGCGTTAAGGGTTCGAGGTCGTCACTATTTTCAGACACATAAGTTAATGGTCTAGCATTTATAATGCTTTCGCAGTCACAGATTACAGTAATCAACTCATCATAGTTAAGCGAGGATTTGCCTAGTACTCTTCGTAGGATCCTTTTCAGGATTCCTATCAAACGCTCCCAGAACCCACCCCACCACGGCGAAGCAGGCGGGTTTATTTTCCATTCAATGGGAGCGAATTTACATACTGATTTCAATTTTTCAATATCTATACTATTCAAGAGATTCCTCGCCCCAATAAAATTAGTTCCTTGATCACAATACACTACTGAGGGACGACCTCTTCTTGATACGAATCGTGTAAAACCGAGTATAAAATTGTCCGTTGAAGGAGAAGTTAGTAATTCAAGGTGTACAGCTCTAAAAACTGCACAAGTAACAATTAAGATCCATGTTTTCGTTTCATTTTTAAGATAGAGAGGGCCGGCTAGATCTATGCCGACGATCTCAAAAATCGACGCATCTCTTACCCTATCAACAGGTAATACACTTTCCGCAACTTCTGGCGGTTTTGAAGTAAATTTTCTGCATACTACACATTTGTTTATGACCCTTTTTACAGTTTTCCGACATTTCAAAATCCAGTAGTTCTCTCGGAGTTCTGACATTAAAAGTTGTACACCACAATGACCCAATTCACGATGTTTCGAAATTATCAGTTGTTCTACTACATGATGGTTTGACGGTAAGACCACTGGTAAGCGAAAATTATGCGTGTCGTCTCTCATAAAGATCTTAGTTTTTATCCGTAGTAGACCGTTCGAGTCTGCGATAGTGCGTAGATGTCGTAATTTATAATCTGAAGAATTCGTAAAATGTTCTTGTTGTACTAATTTTATAAGCACAATTTCTGCTTTTCTTAATTCTTCACTGTTTAGCAGACCGCTTGTTCGATCGGTTCTAACAATTTTTGAATTGTTACTGAAGCGAAAAATCCACCCTATTATACGTACAATTTTTGTGTAAGAAGAGTACCGGAGGTAAAATTTATCTTCATTATTTTCTAAATTCGTAGCAGTAACGATAGTTTTTCTCCTCTCTTTATTGATTATATCTATATTCGGAACTATATTATTCTTAGGCCACTTTTCTTCTGCAGATAATAACCAGGATGGACCCAGCCACCACTCAGATTTAGCTAGTGTTTTCACTGAACACCCACGAGAGGGCAAATCGGCCGGATTCAAATGACCAGGGACAAAATTCCAGGAATCAGGAGAAGAAAGTTTACGTATTTCTTTTACTCTGTTTTCTACAAATGTTCCCCAAGGGCCTTCTCCTTTTATCCAGTATAATACATCCATCGAGTCAGACCAATAAACTATGTCAACGTTTAATTTTAGATCTTGGATAACCGTATCCGCTAATCTGGCACCTATACAGCAAGCTAGTAATTCGAGACGGGGGGTGGATATTTCTCTCAACGGCGCAACTCTGGATCGTGCCTGTAATAGTTGACAACTAACTTGATCGTGAAATTCGTTTCTTAAAAAAACACAAGCAGCATAAAAAACTTTACTGGCATCACAAAAAACGTGTAAAGACAATCTTCCTGTAAATAGATTTAACTCGGAAATTCTTCTGGGTATGGAGATATTTTTTAACTCCAAAATTTGATTTTTCCATTTTTCAAATTCCTTAACTATCTCATCGGGCAATTTGGAGTCCCAAGAAGCCCTAATTTTCCAACATTTTTGCAATAGTAATTTTGGAATCAAGGTCACTGGACACGTAAAACCCATCGGATCGAATATCTTATGCGTTAGAGACAGAATATTTCTCTTCGTTATGGAACCCTCTTCTAAATTAAAATTCCTATAATCACACGCTAAAGTATCTTTCTCCATATCCCACATTAACCCGAGCACCGGCGTCTTTTTATCAATGTCCAAATCAATCATTTCTCCGTCCGCGCGATAATTATAACACCAGCCGCGAAGGTCGAATTTAGCTGAAGCTAAGATTTTTTGCGCTTCAGTACGAAAATAATCTAATTCATCTAAGGAATCCACACTAGTCACGCAATTATCTACATACAATGATTCCTTAAGTTTTAACGCTACGTCTTTTACGTCGTCTGGTGCCTGATCAAGGTGATGCGCAAGTGTTGCTGCGAGGAGAAACGGACTACTGCAAAGTCCGAAAACTACCCTACAATGTTTATAAGTGATCAGATTTTCGGGATTCCCATCCCCCCACCAAAGAAAACGTAAATAATCTCTATCCCCTTCGTTCAAAGATATCTGTAAAAAAGCTCTCCGGATGTCCGCTACGACGCCTATTTTTCCCCATCTGAAACGATTCAAAACTGAAGGAATCAATTCACTCAAATTAGGCCCCTTCTCTATACATTCATTTATAGAAACGGAACCCCTAACATGGGCCGAACCATCGAAAACAGGTCTGATTTTCGTCGTTGAGTTCGGTTTTATTACCGCCCTGTGAGGTAAATAGTGAACATTAGTAATCTGAGGTAAATCTTCCTTAGTTTTCACTTCCTCTATAACTCCCTCGGATTCCCATTCATTAAAAACTTGGTCATATTCTCCTACTAATCCGGCCGCTTTAAGAGAATTTACATTATTTTTTAATCTCTTTTCCGCTAATTCTCTATTATCCAAAATCTCTGGATGTCCATCTATCCATGGAAGACACACTTTATATCTCCCATCATTTTCCCGACATACCGTTTCTTTAAAATGTTTCAAAACTAATTCCTGAATTTCTTGCTTGGATTGTTTTTCTGCCGGATCAGTTATACCCAAGGAATCCAAATTCCACAAGTCCGTGATTTTAGCCTCATTTACATACAATGAAAGAGCCGTTAGGGAGCTATCTTTATCCCTACTTTCAATTTTTCCCATTACCGTCCATCCGAGAATCGTTTGCATAGCTACCAACCCACAGGACAGATTCTTTATTTTCCCAGTAAACAATTTCCCCACGACATCTGCCCCTAGCAAAACATGTATTTCATTTTCATCGTTTTCATATAAACAGTTTCTACTTCTAGGACAAATGTCGCTCAAAAAAATATTTTTCTCTTTTAATTCTCTAATGCAATTAATACTGCTAATCCTGGGAACTGTTGTACAAATCTTTTCTTGTTCCATGACCTCGATTACAATATTTTTGTTGTCCTTCAACCCCTTTAAGTTAATAGAATATCGATCATGTAATACTGTTTCCTCGGTACCTCCAAACAGCCCATGAGTAATTTTCACTCTTCCTATACTTGCTAAGTTTAATTTATTTACTACAAAACTAGATACGTAAGACTTTGACGATGCTGTATCAAAAATTATTCTCACTAAATGCTTGTTTTCTTTATTTTCTATACGAGCAACCAGCGTTTGCAAGTACACTCTATTTTCCGAGTGTTCATTAATCAAAAGTGTGCTGTCTTCTTCATCTTCAGCAAGCGATTTCTCTTTTTCCTGTTGGTAGTGTTTAAAACACATTTACGAAGCGTGTTTTCCCTGGCAATATTGACAACTAATATTTTTTTTGCAAAATTTAGCGATATGACCTTTCACTTCTAAGCACTTAAAACAACCGCCTTTTTTAACCAGTAACGATTTCCTTTCTTCAAGTGATAATCTCTTAAATTCGTCGCAGTTCACACCCCTATGTGTCAATGACCCACAAAAGGGGCATTTTTCCCTGATCTCCTGACTTTCGTTCAATAAATCCTTTGCTGCGTAGAAACTCGTTGTTTTGTCTCTATTTTGCGGTCTATTTTGGGGTGTGCTTTTCCTAACTGTACTTCCGTTCGAAAAACCGGCTACCAACATCGCCTTTTCCCTGGATTTCAGAGATATAGATAAGAAATCCAATAAACATGTGACGTCATAATAACCCTTTTGGTATTCTGGTTTATTCAAATCGACTAATAGATCCTGTGGTAGGGCTTTCAAAATTGTTGTACAGAGAATCGCTGATAAATTATTATTATCTGAGCCTAAGTCTTCAATGCTTCTTAAATCAGTTAAAATTCTGTCATAAAATTTTCTGAATTCTGCTACATCGTTAGAATTTCTAAGTGGTTTGATGTTGAGGATATTACAAGTATGATTATGTATTAATAAATTGCGGTCGCCGAATCTTTCTTTTAATAAATTTACAGCCGAATCATAAGCACTTTCAGACATAGGAAGCCCATCTATTGTACATAAAGCGCTACCTCCCAAGTACGCTTTCAGATAGTTAAATTTATCTATTTTCGTTAATTCGTTATTATTATGTATAGAGGATTCGAAAGTATTCCAAAAGGTGAGCCAGTTATTTATATCTCCAAAAAATCTTTCGATTCGAATCCGCGGCAAATTTACATTTGTACTAGGTACTTTATAGACTTCTACTTTTTGACTAAGTGGTTCGCGGTTCGAATTCGGGATATCGGTTAATTTTCCCTTTAATTTCCCAAGTTTTTTATTACATCTGAATTTACATAATTGAATTTTTTCAGCGTACTCTTCGGATTTTAGGAATTCATTTTCAAATTCCTCCACTTTGATGTGAGGTTCTAATTCCCTGTCTGTATTTTTTAACGTTTCGAATTTAATTAGTAAAATTTCCAATATTTCTTCCAGTTCTGTGATATTTATACTTTCATCTTGTTTTTGTAACTCCTTCTCTATTTTATTGATGCAATTTGTTATACCTGTGCGTAACACGGTTCTTCTTTTCCTTAAAATTTCAGGCTCTGCCATTTTTTTTTTTTTTTTTTCTTACAAAATCAAATACTACAAAGTAATAATTTATCCAGTTTTTTTTTCTTTTTCTTTATCTAGACCAGTTAGTTTTACTCATCCGATCCCGCGACAGGGATGCCATGTCGAGAATTTCTGAATCTAATTAATTCTCAAAATTTTCATATTACTTTTAAGGCTCTCTTTATTTATATTTTTAATTCAAATCAATCAAATTTTTATTGATAAGGAATATGTGTAAAGAGGCCTACCTGGGTTCTTCATCTGGGACGGATGAGCTTCGATGTTCGACTTCTCTTTCTATGATGTATCCTATGTCTGCTCTGCAGTGAAAATGGAGTGAAACACTACACGTAGAAATAATTATCAACCGTGGGATGTCTTTTCTAATTTTAATTAAAAACTTAAATCACAATTCAAAATTATATTTCGGAGCGGACGCTATAACAGCCGTCCACACCGTCTCAAATCAAGTTTCGTTCTCACAGTACTTAGCAACAGAAGTATCTACAAAAAAATAAAAAGAAAGTTATTAGTCATCTAAAAAGCAAAAGTTCACACAAGTCTCTATGAATCAGATGTCTGGTTTATATCAGAGAGGAGCATCTGTTCACGACATCTTTAATGTCTTCGGAAAATTCCTCACTTTGTATGCACTTTAATAAAAATTTCTCTGCTTCAACAATTTCTGAAGATATAAGTGGTCCACTTGTTTTGTAAAGCGGATTTCTGCTGTTATTTATGAACCTGAAAATAAAACTTATAATACGCAGAAGTTAAATAATTATTACTTAAATTCAGAAGATTACACACAAAGTCACTATCAGTTACCAAATTAAAAACATTAAAATTATCATCACATTTTGTGTTAGACTTTTTTAGCTCTACTCTAAAATCGTCCAAATTTTTTGGGTTAACAGTTATTTGACTCGGATAGTTCCTTTCTAGTAAAAAGCTGGGTCCGCTTAGCCATAGTTCGTGATCGAACAGTTTATCTGGATCAATGCCTCTTGATAACACATCAGAAGGATTTTGATCTGAAGCGATATGATGCCACTGTTGGATTGGTGAAAGTTCTTGGATAATTGCTACTCTATGTTGCACAAACGGTTTCAAATCCATGGGTTCCTTCTGTAACCACGCCAGAACAATTGTAGAGTCTGTCCAAAAATAGACTTCGTTGATCATCACCTTTAAAGCAGCCAACACCTTATTCATTAGCTTTGCCAGCAGAACAGCTGCGCACAACTCTAATCGAGGGATTGTTAAGCTTTTAACCGGAGCAACCCTTGATTTGCTTGAGATTAATCTTATTAATGTCCGGCCACGTGAATCATTGGACTTACAATAGATGGCCGCTCCATAGCAGAGTTCTGAAGCGTCTGCAAATCCATGAATTTCTATATTTGAAGCCTGGGGAATCACAATGCACCTTTCAATTTTTATGTCATTTATTCGTTCTAATGCAATAAGAAAATGATGCCACTCTCTGTATTCTGGTGCTGGGAGTGCATCACTCCAATAAATTTTTAGACGCCAAAGCTTTTGCATAAATATTTTGGCCTTAGCAATTATCGGGCCTATTAAGCCTAGTGGATCAAAGATCCTAACTATCGTCGACAACACCTCTCTTTTTGTATAGGAATTTTTCAGATCTACTTTAACTCGGAAAACAAAACAATCATCCTTTGGCTTCCAGGACACGCCTAAAGTTTTAATTTCATCTTTGTTATAAAAATTGTAACTCTCTGTCATACTTGGAGAAAGTTCATCATTATTAGCACACCACTTATGTAGCTCCATCCCTGCGGACTGTATAACCTCCTTTAACTCCTGTTGTAACTCTTTCGCCTCCTCTAATGTACTTGCTCCAAATAATACGTCATCCATATAAAAATTATCACGAAGGATTGGGGATGCTTTCGGGAATTTTTTTTCCTCATCAAGTGAAAGCTGGTATAACGTTCTCATAGCTAAATAAGGCGCTGAGACTGTTCCATATGTCACTGTTGTTAATTCAAATGTTTTGGGGGGTTCCTCAATGCTATTGCTCCAGAGAATTCGCTGCAGTGGGTACTGACTCGGGTCAATAAGAATCATTCTATACATCATTTTGATGTCAGCAGTTAAGGCGGAAATATGCAGGCGGAAACCCACCATTATGGTAAATAAATCACTTTGTATTACTCCGCCATTGAATTGCAAGGAATTAAGAGAAGTACCATTTGTTGTTGGTGAAGAACAATTGAAAACTACACGTAATTTGGTCGTATTTTTATCTGGCCTGTACACTCCGTGATGAGGTGCGTAATAAGCAACATCAGGAGTTTTATCCTCTGTTACTTCTCTCATGTGACCAAGGTTTTTATATTCCTCTAAAAAGTCTTTATATAACGACAAGTATTTCTCGTCTCTAGATAGACGTTTCCACAGCGATCTGAGTTTTCTAAGAGCAATTTCTCTAGACTGACCTAAACATGACGGATCATCTCTTAAAGGCATTGTTACAATATATTTACCTTTCTCATTTCTCTTATGTGTACGCGTAAAATGTTCCTCACATATAGCCTGTTCTTTACTTTTGGTTAATTCTATAGTTACATCCTCAATCTCCCAAAATTTTCTTAATGTTACATTTAAATCCTCTCCACGTATTAATCCACAATGAATTTTAACCTCATCCCTTTGATCTAAATTCCCCGTTGCAATGTAACCAAAACAAGAATTTTGAAGGAGTAGCTGAGGGTTCTGAGAATATATTTGCCCCAGTCTCAATAATTCATAAAAAATTTCAGCACCAAGGAGCATGTCTATTTTTCCAGGAATGTTAAAACTATAATCTGCTAACGTTATTGAATTCGGGACATCGATATGTACATTAATTACTTTATTCGGAACAAAATCCGTAATTTTCCTCACAACAAACATATTTAGGGATTTCTCAAAGTTTTTCTCTTTATTGGCAATAGTTGCTGTTACGCAACCGTTAATGGTCATCGATGCATCATTCAAACAAGAGAGTAAAGTATTTACTTTTTCTATTTTGAGTTGTAATCGATTTGCACAATCTTTTGTTATCAAGCACGCTTGAGAGCCGCTGTCTAGAAGGCACCTTACTTCCTGCCATTGAGAATATTTATCTTTAACTAAAACACGCACTGTACTCAATAAGACATTTTTTGTTTTGTTTTTTGCAAAACTAGTGGCTACAATTTGCTGTCTGTCACTAGGAAAATTAGGAGGAAAAAAGGAATTGAATTCACCGTGCTGTTCTCTATTCAATGTTTCGGAATCAGCGGCAGCTGCAACTTCCGAATTATCCTTTATTTCCTTACAAGAATCGCTAAATTTTCCTTCTCTAGGAAAGTGAATCAATTTATTATGTGGTTTTCCACAAAAACAGTTTCTCGTATTGCATTTTCTTACATTACAATTCGGTAAAAAACACTTAAAACATAACTTATTTGCCTTAATAACATTAACTCTTTCTTGAACAGGAAGTTTTTTGAACTGCGGACACATATATAAAGCATGATATTCATTATTTTTACAAAGAACACATTTTACATTTTTTATTTCTGATAAGAACACATTTGAAGCAACTTTTTGAAATCGTGAATTATGCGATTTTTTCCCGACAAACCGCTTCGCTTCATTTACACTAGTCTTTGCAAACACATTCAACTCATGTTTACCTCTGCCCCTTGCAGATAAATAAATATCACATTCACGACCCAATTCTTGTGGTTTAAAAAATGATTCACCCTGCTTAACCCCAATGTGTGTCATTAATTCACGATCTAATGAATGAAAAATTTTGTCAGATACAATTAATTCACATAATGATTTAAAATCATTCACTTTACGCAATTCACAATAATACTCAAAAGATGCCGCTAATCGTGACGCATACTGCACATAACTCTCTGACGATAATTTTTGTGCTTTCCGGAAGTTATTTAAACACTCATTAGCCGTCGGCTGAAACTCCTTCAAAACAACTGTTTTTAATTTTTCGTAATTACACATGTCATCCTCAGACACATATACCATTAAATTACTGGCTTTTTCACCGAGAATGTTTAAAAGAATTTACGCTTTAAACCCATCTGGAACATTTTTATTCTTAAATGCCTTTTCCAGAGAATGAAAAAATAAATTGAATGATTCTGCTTTAGATGGTAATGGAATTGTAAGCGTTTTAATACTCTTAATAAAACTTTCCAGATTATTATTATTTAGAAGTTCTGGTTCCGAATGCACAGTTGAAAGCGAATTATTTTGGGATGAATCTCTTTTAATATTCGCTAATTCTAACTCTTTCTCTAACTGCGCTAATTTAATTTTCTCGATTTCAGAATTTTGTAAAGATTCCTTACGAATATTTGCTATCTCTAACTCTTTCTCTAATTGTGCTAGTTTAATTTTTTTTCCAACTCCATTTTTGATTTTTCTTCTTCTTTTTTTGATTTAATTTCCTCAACCGCGCAATCAACTACATTTTTCATTAACTCACTATTTGAAAAATGTTCACATTTCTCAATAATATCTTTTAACTCAACAAGTTTAGCACCCTCTCCTACACTTAAACCCAATTCCTCTGCGACAAGCTTAAGCTCATCTTTTCTTAATTTATCGATAATTGACATTATTAAATTTAACAAGTAATAAATTCAGAACAAATTTAAATTTTATGAAGATGCTCTTACCTCAGATCGCTGTATTCCACTTGAGAACAAAAAACACTATTAATCTTGTTCCTCTTAAATAAACTATCACTTCACTTGTTTTTTTCTTTTGTTCACCTTTATATTTTATGTTTCACTTAAAAAAAATCCATCCTTCGATATAAACATTTTTCTTTCCTCTATGATTAAAACAAAACTTTTTGTTTCATCGATCGCTTACGAAACCGAAACTTCTTTTTCTCACAATGAAATTAAATAAACAAACTCGTAATTACTCTTTCTTTTTAACAGGTCCTGTGGCTCGACGGGCCATGTAAAGGCAATTTATGCTTATTTAAAACACGAAGACACTTTAATTACTCATAATTTATTTATTTTTCGACGCCACGTTCTGCGGTCGCCGAACACACACTTTTCTTCACAACACACACTCACTTCGCTTCATTTCAAAGTTTCTTACGAAGAATACAAATTATAGGTGGCGCGGTGTTAACGCATGCAAGCGTAACAGTATATGTCTTGACAACGCATAATCAATCGACATGTTAAAAAAATCACTACCCTGAGATAATTTAGAGCGGAGTTACTCTTATAAACATATTTTTGCCTCCCTACCCACCAGCAAAGGAGGGAGGAAGAAATTGCGTAAAAATCCCTTTAGAGTGCGTGTTGGGAAGGCATAAACAACCGACACATAAAATTGATCTTGCTGAGATAATTTGAAGCAAAGTTATGCTTGGAAACAGGTTTATTGCCCCCCTCCCCCCCCAATTGGGAACTTTCGCAAAATCCCGTTACAATAGGTGTCAGGCACACACAAATAAGCCACACACTAAAATTTGTGATTCTATATATTTCCCCGGACAAATTTAGTGCTAAAAGGGGGACTTGAATTTGCCCCCTCGTAACTCTTCCCCAAAATTGCAGAAAACCAATAATGATTTTTTGGAAATATCCTCAAGTTGACTCTTAGTGGTTTTCTATATCTTTGTGCTATTATTGGTAGAGTTTAACCCTCGCTTTCTCAAGATGGGATCACTTTGACCCCATTTTGAAGTGAAATTTAGTTAAGCCCGCCTCATTCAAGAAGTGCGCTAATTCGTCAGAGATAGCAAACATAACCAGTGGAATGTTGAAACTTCTAAATTGTACAAAAAGGTGCTGTGCTGGTGATTTTCGCCAAACATGCCAAGCGGCACCTGAAAGCGATTTTTCTGCAGTAACGCCTTGATGTTGGGAAAGCGAGGCCTTAATTTACATGCCAATGTTCCTTTTAAGGAACATCATGATTAATATTTTTTTTTAAATAAACTATTACATCTGTAAATTTAAAACTGATACAGTTTATTAATGAAGGTATGATTGATTTTTGATATAATCCTTTTTTTCCAAATATAAAAATTTCAGGGTAAAAAAAAATTCTAAAAATCGGCATTTTTTACAATTTTTACAATACGCAAGAAAAAAAAATCTAAAATATTCCTAAAAATTAAAATTCATCTAAAAATTCTCTTTTCATTCTTGAAAAGGTTCACTTTAATGAGATAATAAATGAAATTAAAATAATACCAAGAAATCTTTCTTAAATTTTGCCTAAAAATGCAATGTTCCATAAAAGGAACATTGGCATGTAACAGTATACAATTTCAGTGATATACCAGATATTCATTCCTTTATTACATTTTAACGCATAGATAGTTTATATGTGCTAGATATAAATGTGCGAAGAACATTTATGATGCGTTATTTATTTCTAAAGGGTGAGGAACTTCAGGGGGGGGGGAAGGGGTTGGGAAATGTCTGCGGAGAAGTGCGATTAGTCATCGATGCAAGCAAGAAACAAGTGCGCTTCATAAGAGTTGCTTGTTTATTTTAGGTTTTATGTCTTTTCGAGAGAGAAGGGTTACTTTAAATTGAAGAGAGATTACTTTAAATTTTCTTAGAGCAAAGCCGAAAATTCACATTATACCTGGACCCCGTGCCCATCACTCGAAAAGTTCGAGAAAATCTGACACTCACTACATTGTTTCTGCAGCACAAGGGAGATGTGTAGTTTGCCAAAAAAAAAACACACATTACAAGTGTTTTGAATGCAAAAAGAGACTCCATATACATTGCTTCCCACAATATCATGGACATTAAAAAAACTGCTAAAAAGACAGATAAAAAGTATTAGGGCTTTATTATGTTTTAAAATTTTAATTTCTTATGCCTAATGAAATCTTTATTTTTTCTTGGTAAGTTATTTTCTTTTTCTAAATTGCATTTGATTCATAGTATTTCTATTGTATATAGTCAAGAGTTTGTGAATGTATTTTTTTTTTTTTATTGTTGTTCCTGTACATTTTACATTGCAATTCTATTAAAATATTTAGATAATTTAAAAAATATGTAAAATTTTTAATGAGTTTTCCGTAAATATTAGTAATTTTAAATCAAATTGTAAAATAAAACTTCATTGAAGCAGAAATTTTTAAAAAAATTATTATAAAGCGCTTTGTTTTCCTAAAGCGAAACTAGTAGAAAAAAGATAGCGTTACATGCCAATGTTCCTTAAAAGGAACATCATAGAAATCATATAGAATTTTTTTTTTCAGAAATGTTTTTGTTTTATAGTCTTATTGGGTGTATTCTAATGTGATTTTGATGAATTAATTATGTCTTTTACATCTGGATCATAGTGCGGCATGTAAAAGGTTAAAAATTGCGTATTTTCTAAATTTGCCTCCAAAAATCATTTTTACCCCCTTAAAAATCTAGAATTCCAAAATTGCAGAATTTTTTTTTTTTTTTTTTTTTTTTTTTGTACTCAAGTCTAGTCTCTCCCTCTGAAATGTTTTCACCGTGAAGCAGTTTGGAGCAGAGTTATGTTTATAAAAATGTTTTTGCTCTCTGATTTGGCAAAATCCCGTCCCAGTGCTCATCAAGGTCTTAAAACCGACGTGCTCACCAAAATTTGCACCTGTATCTCCCATAGAATCTGTGTTGAGTCAGTAATCAGTGAGTTTACTCTTTTATATATACCTATAGATTATTTATTGTTAGAATAGGTTATTTTGGTGGATACATCTCAAATACTTATATCAACATTTTTATTAGAGTATATCAGGTATACTTCGAAAATTAAGTGGATATCCTTAATTACTGTAAATTTTACTTTTTAATTTCATATTTTCAGATAGCAAAATGTAGCCTTTAGAAGTTATTTTGAGGAATCCATCTAAATTATCACAGATATCAATGTTTTTCTTACAGTGAATTATGATTAAGCTTTTAATGAATAACATATATTTCTAAATTAAATATATTTTTATATTTCTTTTATTTTGTAACATTTTCATTAAAAATATTCATTTCATCATTATCATGCGATTATCAAGGGGAAAATAATATGCACATAAAATGATGAGCAACTAGTGAGTAATGCCAACTTCTAGTGCCAATCTTTGTAATGACAACACCATATGTGCTGAGAAAATGGCTGTGATACTATTTAATCACTTGTATATTAACTATATCAAAGTATCCTAAATTATATGACTAGTTGGCACAGTCTACTGCATCAACATAACTAAAAATTTCTCAATAATAAAAATTTAATTTTCAAATTTTTTTTTTTTTTTTTTTTTTTTTTTTTGTCCCCATTCAAGTTGTAACAATATAAAAGGCTGCAAAAAAGGCCTCTGAATGGAGAATTGTTTGCATGAAATTTTAAAAATGAAAGGTTATATATATATATATATATATATATATATAAAGATTATATAAATACTTTTAAATGTTTGGACATAGTTCAGTTTTACTAAAGCAAGATTATTACTGAAATAAATTGAGTTAAAAATCATTTACATAAAAATAATTAGAAATTTCATTCAAAGGAAGAGATTATAATACATGCAATTAATCATATTATCAATGTAATCAATCTATACCTGCACAAACATTTGAATTAGTTCAATTTTTAGAAAGTGAGCCTTATTTATTTATTAATCTAAATAAGTAAATAGAAGAAAATCAATGTGTTGCTATTTTAAAAATTAATCGAGCTTAATAAATAAAACTGTGCATGCTATACTTAATTTCAGAGTTAGGCAAAGAAAAAAAAAATCTGCATTAATCAAAATTAACATTACCTAACAAACATTTTACTTAATTACTTATGTTTGTAAATACTTAAGTACATCATTACTTTACCAAGGATTACAATTTTTTTTTCCATTAACGAAAATGAGACAGAAAGAAATAATACTTCAGAAGAAATATGTAAAAGTATAAATTAATTTATTTGAATAAAAATAATTTATATTGAATAACGAAAAATATTGAATGATAAAGTTAATAAATTAGTGGAGAAATTTATTATGATACGTTTACATATTGGTAAAAAAAGTTATCTGTAATAAATTTGTATTTTTATTTAGCACATTTTAAACACAAAAGAAAAAAAATGTCTTCTGTAAAATAATCGCTTTTCATTCAATTAAATGTGAAGAAAATTATTTTTTTTATGAAACAAAATGTTTTATTTTTATACTACGATACGAATGCAAGTACGGTGGATGTGAATCGATGATTCATTCATTCTTGATTCATTCTGACAGGTTTGATTCAATCAATGATTAGTTTCCACCACTGAGCTGAAGAACAACTGGAGCAAATGCTTCCAATACTTTTACACAGTGTTCGTGCGTGCCAGTTTTTCTGTAATCGTTCGCCTGCCTTGCATGGCAAGCAACATTTGTCGGGTCGTCTATTACTATTATAATCTTTAAAGAATTAAAATTTAATGTCATGTTTAGCATATGGTTCTTCGAACAGACAACCTTTACAATATTAAAACAGGAATAAACTACTACGTCAGAAACGCCAAAGAAAAATTATTGAGGTGCATACAGCTGTTTCGGTAGCCTAAAGCGTACCGTCTTCAGTGCAAAAAGAATACTGAATCTGGAGAAGTGCTCTTATATATAGGAGAGGGACCGGATTTAGTTCAACCAATAGGATTACGGAAGAGGTGGGGAGTGTGGCCAATAGGAATTAAGGAATGTGTAGCTGTGTAGCTGTGTAAACAGTAGAAAAATTAAGGAAATGTGGACTGAATGTAAAATTTCCAACAATCAGACAAATAGGGAACAGCGAAATCACAATTTACAAGGTTTTTAAAATTTTTATAAATATGAAAAGCTTCAAAGAAATCGAGTTCATGAATGGATTTAGGTCTGCAAATTATTTTAGCTGAATTAAATTTAAAATTATGATTTTCCTCCCAGCAATGTTTAGAAATAGCCGATTTATTGGTTTCTTGTTTGCGGACGTAATTCATATGTTCTTTTAGACGAAATTTAAGACTGCGTTTAGTTTGGCCAATATATGATAAACCACACTGACAGGAAATACTATAAATGCCCCAAGAATTATGCATATCAATAGGATCTTTTAACTGAGAAAAGGTGAGTTTATTGGAAGGCGAAAATATTATTTTAAAATCATATTGTTTGAGAATTTTAGCTATGGTTTGACTGGTTTTAGAAAAATAGGGTAAAACAATACTGATATTAGATGTGACTGATTTAGTAGACGAAATACGAGGGAGTTGTAATTTTTGGATAGCTTTGTCTATAATGGAAGGGTCATAACCTCTGTCAATTGCTATGGCTTTCAGGTATTTAATTTCAGATTTCAATAAAATAGGATTTGAACAAATATTAAGGGCACGGTTTACAAAAGTATAGAAAGCAGCCATTTTTTGGTTAGGTGGGTGACATGAACGCGCATGGGGAGGAAGGGAGACTGCAAAATTTTTACGATAGACAGTGGTTGAAAGGCTGGGATTGCGGTGCCTCGCTCAACACTATCTTACGCACAAACTTTGTCTTAAGATGTAAACAAAACGCAAGTCGTATTGCAGTGCTCACTATCTTACGACAACCTCAGAGCTATCTTACGTCGAATCGTAACTGGATGCGCGCGCATCACAACATAACTCGCTCTGTGTCTCCCATTGGCTGGCTGGCTTTCTCTTACGAGGACACGCGGAGGACTTACGCTTGAGGCACCGCAATACCAAGTTAAGATCGTTCTTAACCACGCCCATCTACGAAAGTTCATAACATTTAAGATAACACTTAAGAACGCGGCACCGCAATCCCAGCCAAAATCCATTTACAGTGCGAGAGACGAGGGTATCAAGAAATGGAAGGGAGCCATTATTTTCTACTTCATATGTAAACTGGATATTACTGTCAATTGAATTTAAGGTTTCTAAGACATGGTCAATATTGTGATGAGATATGATGATTCCTTTTACAATGCAAGAGACACCGAATTATCCCTAAATTCATTCAACTGAAATGCAATATTTCTGGTTCCAGTTTTGTAAACAAAGCAGTGTTCAGGTCTCATTTTAATATTCTCCGTGCAGTTATTAAGGAAATTCGTACCAACATCGCCAAAATTGAAAAAGATTTATTGTTTCTCCACTTAAAGTTAGCTTTTGAACGTCCTAATTTTATGTTGATTGATCACAATTCCTGGATTCATTGTGACAACCGTTCTCGCAAACACTCAGTTAAATTACATGATAAATTCACCCGGCTTCGTAATTCACAGAGTCCTATTCATTCGAACGACTTACCTGTTGTCAATAAAAATGCAATCGTTAATCTTTCCAGTACTGATATTTCCAATAGTCAATATTCTGTTCTCAAACTCAATTCAAATTTTGCCATTTCTAAACCCCCTTCTTTTCCTCAGTTAATTGCACCGGTTGAAAAAGCTTTCAAAAATTCTCGACTGACTGACCAACAGAAAGAAAATCTTCGTCATTTAATCCTTAATAATGCCAATTTCAACTCTAAAAATTTTAAATCAAATCTCCGCCCTGCAGAAAAAAACGCCTTGAAGGAATTAAAATCTAATGAAAATATCATCATTACTAAAGCTGATAAAGGTGGTCAGATTGTTATTTTGGATAAAAAACAATACATCGAAAGTGTTACCGAACTACTTAATGATGGCCCATACATTCCTCTGCCCCGTGACCCCTCTCCTCAAGAATTAAATAAAATTAAATCTGCTATAAAATCTTGCCCCTTGTTATTGAACTCGACTAAATCCCATCTTATCCCTTCTATTGCTAATTGTGCCAGATTTTATGCTTTACCAAAAGTTCACAAACCCAATATTCCATTTCGTCCAATAGTCTCTAATATCGGTACTGCTTCCTATAATATAGCTAAATTTCTCACCACAATTTTTGCTCCACTTCTTGCTGCTAATAGTTATACTGTTAAGAATTCCATAAATTTTGCAAAAAATATTCAAAACTGCTCTCACACTAATCTCACTATGGTTTCTTTTGATGTAAAATCTCTTTTCACTAATGTTCCAACAAGTGGCGCCCTCTGCTGTCTCGAAAATAGATTAAAAGAGTTTCATTTCACCTCTTTCGAAATACAAGAATTAATTTCTCTTACCCGCATTTGTTTATCACAAACCACTTTTTCTTTCCAAAATAAATTCTATCGTCAGTCTGAAGGTTTAGCCATGGGTTCCCCTCTCTCCCCAATTCTCGCAGACATTTACATGCACTATTTCGAAAGCAAGCTTTTTAAGAAAATATCTTTTCCTTTTTGGACCCGTTACGTTGACGACACCTTCACGCTTATCGACATATCTCATCACAATATTGACCATGTCTTAGAAACCTTAAATTCAATTGACAGTAATATCCAGTTTGTTAGAATGGTAATTCTAACACTTTTAAAATGAATTAAATTTTATTAAATTCCCCGGAAAATATTTTCGTTTCTTTTATTTAATTAATTTTTCCAATTTATTCCTTTAAAATTCCTCGATTTGCAATAATAGAAAAGTTCAAAAATTTCATGTGAAACGTTTTGTTTGTAAACAAACCAGAATTGATATCCAGGACCGATGTCCGCGAAACGTAAACAAACGTTTTCACCTATTAAAAAATTAATTTTGATAAAACGCTCAGATCGTTTTAAAATTATTTTATATCGGCCGCAATTAATTCAAAACCAATTTTAATAATTTTCCTAACTTTCAGATTCCCTTAATTAAAATCAGTGACGTCATTTCCACTTACGATTTTCAAATTCTTCTTCTAGAATGTTCGATTCGGTCCGCAGCGAATATATCGCTACGCCGATTCAAAGTGTGGCGTCACTACAGGAAAATGTGTTTTTTAAATATTTAACATTCATTCCAAAAAACGAGCCGATATAAAATATTCCTCTCTTAAAATTAAATTAATTTATTCTCATCTTATTTTTATTTATTCAACAGACGATCCAAATAAAATATTTGTTTTTTGAACTATTTACCACGCGCCCGTATACTCCGGTAAATAGTCTCAAGCTCGCGGGAAAATTGGATTTTCGTCAGATTTTTCACTCTCTCTGGTAAGCTCTTGTGGAAGAAGGTGGTGTGTTTTTCGCCGCTCGGCGGCATCGGCTTATAGCCGATGCGCGCGAGTAGTTTTACGTATAGGCATACTTAAAATGATTTCTAAACCAAGCTTTCGAGGTAAATATATTTTGTTCGAATCTACATTCAAGCTAACATCAAATGATGGAAGATACCAATAAAGTGTATATCTGCAAGACTCATCGACGTTCCGGGCACCTTACTAGGCCTAATTCGAGGCTTGGGGAAGGATCATCCGATGCTGGTTGTCTTAAATAGGAAATAATCTCTATCGGGGATCTACTTCGTTTTTCTATTATTCAAAGCATCTTGTGGTGCGATGAAGGAGCATAAAGACTTATTTTAGCTCCAATTACCTAATTTTTTCAATCAACAATCATCTTACAGTGGTGTAGCAAAGCAGAGTAATGAAAATAGTTAAGATGCACCGAACGTAACAACTTCAACTTTATGCTATCAAGCCGATACTAATTTACTTCATGAGAGATACCTTAGATATGTAGAGGATAAAAGGAATTGTGAGTGGAAAAATAAGTGGAGGAACGATCTTTAAGTCGTATATATTGTGTTTGAAATATGATAGGCCATGAACTTCATTGACTTGAGAGACTAACTTTCTTTAAAACACTCATACTCAGGCCTATGATAGTACCCTCCTTCCAAATATGGAATACGAAAGATTCTTTAATATATCCGATAATTTGATTATAACAATCCTCTGTCAGATTCTGCAAAATAATGTAATAGCAATTTAAAATGATGCACGTACCGGTACGTCTACGTCAACAATATATTTTTGTATGTGGTTTACAAGGAATTAGAAGTGCTTATAATAAAGAATGTGCGTAATTACGAGATAAGTTTCATAGTGAATCAATTTTATGTGCATTTTGAACCAGTTAACCTTTATTTTTCAGGTATATGTTATTTCTTCATGGGGTAAGTTAATTATAATTTATAATTTTTCTATTATTGTTTTATTTATTTAATTTAAATGATTATTATATTTTAGGATATAAAAGTTTTGGCAATTCGGCAGTTTAATATATACATATATACGGCACAACTAAATTAATGTACTACCACTAATTTAATTACTTCCGGCCTTTAATCGATCTATTAATTTTCATTATTTATCTACTTTATTCAAAAATCCCAAAATCAAGAATTCTAGTGTTACACAGTTTACATATGAAGTAGAAAATAATGGCTCCCTTCCATTTCTTGATACCCTCGTCTCTCGCACTGTAAATGGATTTTCAACCACTGTCTATCGTAAAAATTTTGCAGTCTCCCTTCCTCCCCATGCGCGTTCATGTCACCCACCTAACCAAAAAATGGCTGCTTTCTATACTTTTGTAAACCGTGCCCTTAATATTTGTTCAAATCCTATTTTATTGAAATCTGAAATTAAATACCTGAAAGCCATCGCAATTGACAGAGGTTATGACCCTTCCATTATAGACAAAGCTATCCAAAAATTACAACTCCCTCGTATTTCGTCTACTAAATCAGTCACATCTAATATCAGTATTGTTTTACCCTATTTTTCTAAAACCAGTCAAACCATAGCTAAAATTCTCAAACAATATGATTTTAAAATAATATTTTCGCCTTCCAATAAACTCACCTTTTCTCAGTTAAAAGATCCTATTGATATGCATAATTCTTGGGGCATTTATAGTATTTCCTGTCAGTGTGGTTTATCATATATTGGCCAAACTAAACGCAGTCTTAAATTTCGTCTAAAAGAACATATGAATTACGTCCGCAAACAAGAAACCAATAAATCGGCTATTTCTAAACATTGCTGGGAGGAAAATCATAATTTTAAATTTAATTCAGCTAAAATAATTTGCAGACCTAAATCCATTCATGAACTCGATTTCTTTGAAGCTTTTCATATTTATAAAAATTTTAAAAACCTTGTAAATTGTGATTTCGCTGTTCCCTATTTGTCTGATTGTTGGAAATTTTACATTCAGTCCACATTTCCTTAATTTTTCTACTGTTTACACAGCTACACATTCCTTAATTCCTATTGGCCACACTCCCCACCTCTTCCGTAATCCTATTGGTTGAACTAAATCCGGTCCCTCCCCTATATATAAGAGCACTTCTCCAGATTCAGTATTCTTTTTGCACTGAAGACGGTACGCTTTAGGCTACCGAAACAGCTGTATGCACCTCAATAATTTTTCTTTGGCGTTTCTGACGTAGTAGTTTATTCCTGTTTTAATATTCCAACGCCAAGTCTCCTGCTATTAACCTTTACAATATTTTACTTTGAAATATAAATATATCAAATGTTTTTGCCATGCAACGCTCGGGAGACAAACCTTCAAAAAACGGCACGCGAAAACCGGTTTAGCATTTCCTCCAGTTGTTCTTCAGCTCAGTGGTTTCCACATTTTCATATTTTTCCCTTAAAATATGTTGTGCGCCAAGAATTTTCTCGCCAAGGTTCTGAGGAATAGGCATTTTCCAAATTCGCGGAAGCGGCAGCTTCGCCACTCCAATCCGCGATCTTATCGGCTAGCTTCACTAAATTCTCCAATGGCTCAGAGCTTACAGAGAGGATAGCCTGAATGTCCGATGGCAAGCGCTGTAGCCATAATGTTTGTAAAAAAATCGTCGTTCAACGCACCGTTGTCTAATTCTTTCATTTTACGCAATAAATAGGACGGTTTATCATCGCCGAGTTGAATTTCTGAAACTAGACGTCGAATCTGCTGCGTCGCAGAATTGGAAAATTCGTCTATAAGGCGATCTTTAAGGGCTTTATATTTCTCAGTCACGGGAGGGTTTAAAAGTATATCGGAGATTGCCGTTAAGGTTTCCGGATCGATTGCAGCGATAACATTATTATATTTAGTTTCATCTGCCATAATTCTGGAGAGTGTAAATTTGCTTTCAACGCGTACGAACCAAAGTTTGATGTTATTTTTCCTCAACGGTGAGAGCTTGCCGCCGACTCCGTACACGTGTTGTTCGGGAACTTTTGTTTCGTCGTCAGACGGCATTTTTGAATAATAACATACAAGGGTTTGAAGAAAAGTGCAAAAAAGGTAAACGGAATAATATACTGACCAAATCACAGAGGAATCAATCAAAATTACATACCTGGAACATCGTGGCAGAAGGGCGCATTTTTTCTTTCTGGGTCACCAATGAGACAACTTAATAACGACTGTCTGCTTAACATTAAAACTAATAATTTATTTACAACATATTAACAAATAA
This sequence comes from Salticus scenicus, assembly GCA_963930645.1. Lineage (NCBI taxonomy): Eukaryota > Metazoa > Arthropoda > Arachnida > Araneae > Salticidae > Salticus > Salticus scenicus. The sequence continues at coordinate 204,528,018 of OZ005653.1, read as the reverse complement.
TTATTGTTTTGAGAAAGAATATTATTAGCGCACGTGGTGTGCGAACTAAACAGGCACATCCCGATGCAGATGGCTAGCTATGGCAAGTTCCAGAGTGCAAGTTACGTCTAGCTGAGAGAGGGAGAGATGTTCTCTCTTCTGGGTTGCCATGCTATAACTCGGAAGCCAAATCGGCGATTGTTCATAGTTCAGAGAGCCAGAGTTGGCTGGACAGTCTACACTTGGCATGATTCACCGCAAATACTACAAAATGCTTTAAAATGAAAAAAATATTTTTATTTTATGTATATTTTCAAAGTTTATTTTCTTAATATTTAGCACTTGCTTCTTAAAATAAATTGCTTTTGACAATCAAGTTTGTAAACAATAATAAAGTTGACAAACGAAAACGTATGTGCAGTTTTCTTTCCTTCACTTTTTCTACTACTTTCAAATTCGCAAAATCATAACATTCACAGCTATTTTCTAATTAAAAAAAACTAATTTTTATTATGTTTGAAAATAAATTTTGCCAAACACTTTCGTGTTCAAGTGTACAAATTAATATCACAAACTGTAATGCTGAAACAGAAGTATGGTATGAAATCTTAAATATTTAACATTGCTTGGTTTAAATAATACAAAATGATTTAAAATGAAAAAAATATTTCTGGTTTATGTATATTTTCGAAATTTATTTGCTTAATATTTAGTACTTGCTTTTTAAAATAAATTGTTTTCGACAATCAAATTCGTAAACAATAACAAAGTCAAACGTAAACATCACGGAGTAATATTAATAGGAGTTGAAGGTCCAATGGGAGAAAGCACGGAGTAAAAAGACCGGAGAAGAAGGTAACGCTGAAATTTTGTGATGTTGTTTTCTAATGTTTACAGATGGCGCCAGCGTGCAATCCTTCCTTCTCTCCAGCTTCCGCAATGTTATTCAATGGGGAAATGTCTCGTTTTAATTATTTTTTTTTAAAATAATATCAAGCTGAAAAAATTTCGATTGAAAGCAAATTTCATTAAATAGAGTATTCTAACCAACATGTTTTTTTTAAGAGCCATTTTATACTAATTTTACTTTGAAAGAAAGCTTTTAAAAAATGACGATTCTTATGAACCGAAGCTAGCTAAAACAGATAATTGGGAGGAAGGAGAATGGATGAAATTTTGTAAAGAAAAAAAATAAACTTACTTTAGGTGCAGAAAACACGAACTCGGACTTTATTTTTCTCCTAGGGCTTTTTTTTGTTTTTCTTATCACTATCATAGCCTGTTTTACAACTAGGAACGAAACATTTATTTGAAGCATCTAAATTATGCAGTTTTAAGAACTTACAAAGAAATTAAATTGCTTAAAATAAAAATTTTTAAATGTACGCCAGCAAAATTCTATTGAAAACAACAGTATATCCGCGCCGAGGTAGGGAGGAATGACAAGTGGCGCCCTCAATATTTACCAAAAATTTAGATCACAGTTTCGTAGCTTTCTCCCATTGGACCTTCAACTCCTATTAATATTACTCCGTGGGAGAAAGCTACGAAACTGTGATCTAAATTTTTGGTAAATATTGAGGGCGCCACTTGTCATTCCTCCCTACCTCGGCGCAGATATAGTGTTGTTTTCAATAGAATTTTGCTGGAGTACATTTAAAATTTTTTATTTTAAGCAATTTAATTTCTTTGTAAGTTCTTAATACTGCATAATTCAGATGTTTCAAATAAATCTTTCGTTCCTAGTTGTAAAACAGGCTATGATAGTGATAAGAAAAACAAAAAAAAGCCCTAGGAGAAAAATAAAGTGCGAGTTCGTGTTTTCTTTTTTATTAAGTTTATTAAGTTTTTGTTAAGTTTTTTAAGTTTATTTTTTTTCTTCACAAAATTTCATCCATTCTCCTTCCTCCCAATTGTCTGTTTTAGCTAGCTTCGGTTCATAAAGATCGTCATTTTTTAAAGGCTTTCTTTCAAAGTAAAATTAGTATAAAATGGCTCTTAAAAAAAACATGTTGGTTAGAATACTCTATTTAATGAAATTTGCTTTCAATCGAAATTTTTTCAGCTTGATATTATTTTTAAAAAAATAATTAAAACGAGACATTTCCCCATTGAATAACATTGTGGAAGCTGGAGAGAAGGAAGGATTGCACGCTGGCGCCATCTGTAAACATTAGAAAACAACATCACAAAATTTCAGCGTTACCTTCTTCTCCTGCACGGAGTAATATTAATAGGAGTTGAAGGTCCAATGGGAGAAAGCTACGAAACTGTGATCTAAATTTTTGGTAAATATTGAGGGCGCCACTTGTCATTCCTCCCTACCTCGGCGCGGATATACTGTTGTTTTCAATAGAATTTTGCTGGAGTACATTTAAAATTTTTTATTTTAAGCAATTTAATTTCTTTGTAAGTTCTTAAAACTGCATAATTCAGATATTTCAAATAAATGCTTCGTTCCTAGTTGTAAAACAGGCTATGATAGTGATAAGAAAAAGAAAAAAAAGCCCTAGGAGAAAAATAATGTCCGAGTTCGTGTTTTCTGCACCTAAAGTAAGTTTATTTTTTTTCTTTACAAAATTTCATCCATTCTCCTTCCTCCCAGTTGTCTGTTTTAGCTAGCTTCGGTTCATAAGAGTCGTCATTTTTTAAAAGCTTTCTTTCAAAGTAAAATTAGTATAAAATGGCTCTTAAAAAAAACATGTTGGTTAGAATACTCTATTTAATGAAATTTGCTTTCAATCGAAATTTTTTCAGCTTGATATTATTTAAAAAAAAATAATTAAAACGAGACATTTCCCCATTGAATAACATTGCGGAAGCTGGAGAGAAGGAAGGATTGCACTCTGGCGCCATCTGTAAACATTAGAAAACAACATCACAAAATTTCAGCGTTACACCTTCTTCTCCTGTCTTTTTACTCCGTGTTCTCCTGTCTTTTTACTCCGTGGTAAACATCAATACAATGGTTAGTTGGTTGGATGTTGGGTTTAACGTTGCACTAATATTACGATATGAACATAGATACAATAAAAATAAGACGAGCGATTGCGTAAGCTGGAAAGCTCGAGAAACTTACAGCCGTTGACAATAGGGTCGTTGCAGTCAAATTTTGGTTAAGACTACTATATAAGAGGCTGAATCATTCGCCGCCATTTGTACGTCAAGTCCGTCATTGCTAAATTTAAGATTACTATATAATTGTCTTATATAGTTACATGTAATAGTCTTATATGGTAGTCCGTCATTGCTAAATCTAAAATAACTATATAATAGTCTTATATAGAGTAGTCTTAAGTTAAGCAATGACGGACAAATGCCGGCGAATGATTCAGCCTGTTATATAGTAGTCTTAATTTTGGTTACGGAAGAATATACGTGACTGTCCTACCTGTATAATAATCTGTGGTCAGCATTAACCTATTTTCGTAAACTGAGTGGCATTTTGACCTGCTTGTTTTCATAGATGTACAGTCGGTAACAAAAGTGTCCGAACACTATCAAAAATTCCTATGTAAAAAAAGTACCCTTCATTCGGTTCTGTTAAATAAATCCTTATCGAATCATGTTCTTAGACTGACTAAGAATTGGATTCGACAAGGATTTATTTAACAAAACCGTATGAAGTGTACTTTTTTACATAGGAATTTTTGCCAGTGTTTGGACACTTTTGTAAGTAATTTATATAAATCTATCATCCCATTGTTATCATGCAAAAATTTTTGATGCCGAGTCCATGTCCTGCTGTATGCATAGATATAGTAATATATATAGATCTAGCATTCCCATGTTAACGTGCAAAGATTTTTGATGCCGAAAGGTTTTTTGGCATCAGCGATGAGAGAGTATAAAACTCGGAAACAATAATGGAATAGAATGTTGATATATATTGAAAATGCCGAGATACTGCGCGGCTTTTAATTGTACAAATACATTTATGAGAGGAAGTGGAATAAGTTTTCATAAGTAAGTTAAATTTAACTAATTTATGAAAAATATAATTTTTATTATCAGTTGCTTTGTTATTATTATGGTTTAAATACTGTTTTGATTTTTAATGGAATACTTTTTTTAAAATTTTAATATTTTTTAAGTTTTTATATTAGTAAGTAATATCAAATTTTCAAAATTCTTTTAAATGTAGTTAGCAGTGGCAGAGGTAAAGCCCGCTTGTTTTAATATATTATAACTAGTATTACCACAAGACTTTCTTCTATATATAATCCTATACAAATTTACGCAATACAAATTATTTATTAAGTTATAATTTATTAAAGATATTTTCCATGATGAATGCAGGCGATTTTTTTCTTAAAGTAGTATAATAATAAATGCTGAAAAAAAAAATCATTTTTGTGCAGACATGAAAAGATAAAGATGTACAATCGAACCTCGTTAACGTGAATCTCAAGGGGGATCAAAAATCCGTTCATGTTATCAGTAGTTCATGCTATCAGTAACTGATCGCCATATAACTTCCGCGTAAACCCAATTCCTGCCATATGGTGCAAAAGGGTTAACAGCAACCACGAAATTTCCTGAAGATGAGGATTTTCCCCCATCGTTTTAGATCCCTAAAAAACACTTAATCCCTAAACTCTAATAAAATTGGTTACATCCATTTCCGAGTAAGCCCAATTTCTGCTATATGTTGTGACTGGCCGTTAAAGGGTTAACGTAAATTTTCCTGAAGATGAAGATATGTCCAATCGTTTTAGATCTCTAAGAAAACACTTAACCCCAAAATTTAATCAAAATTATTACATTTATTTCCGAGTAAACCTAATTTCTATTATGTGTTGCGAATGGCAGTTAAAGGGTTAAAGCAAAATTTCCTGAAGATGAGAATATGTGCAATTGTTTTAGTTCTCTAAAAAAAAAAAAAAAAAAAAAACTTAACCCCAAAATTTAACCAAAATCGTCACATTCACTTCCGAGTAAACCCATTTTATGCTATAAATTGCGACTGGCTGTTAAAGGGTTAACGCGATTTTTCCTGAAGATGACGATAGGTCCATTCGTTTTAGCTCTCTAAAGAACACTTAACCCCAAACTTTTATAAAAATCGTTATCACCATTTCCGAGTAAACCTAATTTTTATTATATGTTGCGACTGGCCGTTAAAGGGCTAATGTGAATTTTCCTAAATATAAGGATATGTCCAATCGTTTTAGCTCTCTAAAGAACACTTAACCCCAAACTTTTATAAAAATCGTTATATCCACTTTCGAGTAAACTCAATTTCTACTACATGTTGCGATTGGCAGTTAAAGGGTTAACTCGAATATCTCAAAAGATGAGGATAAGTCCAATCCGCGATTGTAATGAAATGCTCGCCCTCTGTTGGGCTAAGATGAAAATATCATACCACTGCATATCATCATATTATGCAATCGATTTTCCATGATGTAATGGCGGAGAAAGAACAATAAATAATACACGTGGCTATTATATATATTTAATAGCAGCTGCAGTTCAGAAAGCGCCATCTATCGATCATTACAAACGCGGATAGTTTTTTCGACCAAAAAAACTTCTAACCAGACAGAAATAGTAGATGGAAACGATAAATTTCTTTAAATGTCGTTATTCCATACAAAAAAAAAAAAAAAAAAAAAAAAAAAGAAAAAGAAGAGAAGAAGAAGAAAAAAAAAGAAGAATAAGAGAGAAAGAAAAATGAGTATATGGAGTTTTTTCATTCATCTTTAGTACATAAATTTTATTTGCTAAATTATCTGTGTGTATTCCCAAGTATATTCACTCGGGGAAAGACATCCACAAGAGAGTAAAATGGCCATCTTTCCCCGAGTAAAAAAGGCATCACTTTTTCGCCCTCGCTGATCAATCTATGTCTTATTACTATATCTATGGCTGTATGTAACCTGTTGGTTGGTTTGGTTGGTTATTGCTGTTGCGTACTTTCATTTTTTGAGTGTTTGTGAAGAGCATAGTGCTTTAGAACTTTTTGTCTGTATGTGAATTCATGATTTTCAATTTCATTTCCTGTAATCGATTTTTTAAAACTGTATTAATTGTTAGAATTTTAATATTTATGAGTAATTTGATTTTAATCCAATGTAGAGGATACAGTTTTTCTTGTAGCCTATAATTATATCTTCATTTTTATTTTAATTATAAAATGTGTTCATAGAATTTTTTATTTAAAATTAAATTTTTATTAACCGTATTTTATTTGTTAAATTGGATTTAATAAATTTGGCGCTCATTATGAAATATAATTAAATTTTTAGGCTAAATTTAAAAATTTTGGTGTTTAAAGGTAATATTTAAACGAAATGCGATGTTATATACATATACATATAGGCCAAATCTTTGTAGAGTAGAAAGGAAAAGTGGTTATAATCTAGACTGGTTAATGAAATTAATTTTTATATATATTGAGAAGTATATATGTTTTTAATCACTATTTTCAATTTTAATAATTAACAAATAATTTTAGCACCCTTAATAAGGTTTAAACTTTATTTTCTCTCTCTTTGTATATATTTTAATGTTGTTATTTATTTGTTTTCCATTGATGTTATGTATAAATATGTCTTCACATGAAAAATTAAAATTCATGGTAAACTAGGCATTAATTTTAAATATTGAAATCTTTAGGTTAACCTTTCTCCCATTTGAAATAATAAACCATATTTTTATACATCCAACAAAATCTTGAGTTAAGGCTTATTAATAAAGTAAGATTGGGTTGTTAAACAAATCTTGAAAAAAAAAAAAAAAATCTCTGAGTTTTCTTTTCCTTTCTCAAAAGTAAGTAGATGTGACGCACATATATGCAGAATTAGAACCTAACTCGTTTATGAGTCAGTTGAATATATCCAGGATACATTGTTTTACTAATTTACCATAATGTTGAAAAATCATATTATTAATTTTATTTTTTTCATTATAAAGCACTAAAATGTTAAGAGATTTTTCTCTAAAATATTAAACTAGACAATTAAAAATTTAAATTTTATTATGGAAAAATATCCGTGCTTTCTCCCTTTTTTTTTCTTACTTCCTTATACAAAGTATAAGGAAGTATTGGAATCCAGATTTGTGAGATGGATATTATATCTCACATAGCTCAAAATCAAATCATCATAGAATGTTGTAAATTTATACGTGTGGCTCTCATGATGACTACTTGTACACCTGCAAGTTTCATCTTAATACGAGCTCTCGTTTTAGAGATATCAGCAACTTTACACAATTTTTCGTGACGTCTGTATATATATATATATATATATGTGTGTGTGTGTGTGTGTGTACGTATCTCGCATAACTCAAAAACGGTTGGACGTAGAATGTTGCAAATTGGTATATAGGTTATAACATCTAGTTGTGCTCCTCCTTTTTTGGTCTTTCTGTGAATTTCCATTTTGGAAATGCAGCACTGCAGCTAATAAATTTAATCGTATATGATGCATAACTGTAAATCTTTGGCTATGATCACACCCTATCACATAAAACTGGGATGTACGTTGCAGAACAATCAAGGTCTTTTCAAAAAATTTCATCCGACTGTGTTTACATTGGTTTTAAATGATTAAATTTTTATATCATGTTTTATTATAAATGTGTAATAAAGATTTTACTGCAAAGTATTATTTTTTATTTGTTTATTTTGCATTTTTAATGTGATCTCAAATTTAGACAAAATACCTGCTGATTATTTTCAACTGTTTAAAACAATATTTCAGAACACTGGATATAATTTTGCTACTGAGAATCACACTAACTCTTTCAATTTTAGTATTTATCATTATCTAAAAATATAGCATACAACTTTCTGGAACCTATATCTTTATGAACTTTGTATTTGTATATAATATTTACTACATTTTGAATATATAGAAGCTTGTTCTATTTTTCTCTGATAAAATACAAGGGAACTTAGCCTCGAAAAGTTAGTGATAAAATACACTTTTAAACAATGCTATTAACATCTTAAACAAAAACAGTTCTTTCAAATAATTTTTAAGAATTGTCAAGTCTCATTATTGATTACATTATATTTAATTGTATTGAAGCAGGAGAAATATTTTTAATTGTAAAAAGTCACCAAAACTTGTGGTACCAATTTCAATTAAATGATTTATTCATATACATGGGGGTTATAGTATACTCACAATTGTTTATTTTTTGATTTATAATAATTATAAGATAAAAAAAATATTTTTATATACCATGTTTTAAATTTTCTGATGAATCATAGAGCTCTTATCAATGTGCATAAATTTTTTAAAGTGTTAAAAAAATGTTTTGTCACCGTGTTCTGAGCTATCCTGAAAGGTTTAAATGTCTAGCTAGTTGGGATGTTAGTTAAAAATTTATTGCAAGATTTGTACTGGACAAACAAACAACAATCGAAGTTAATAGAAACATGGTAAATGTGAGTATTTCAGCTGTGGATTATAAGAGATATAAATAAATAGACAATGCTTTATAAATCTCTCTTATTATTAAAAGAACTAATCTTGTAAAATATATATATATGTAGGGGAGAGTGGGGATGAATGGGACATTTTTCATGTTTTTATTAATAGCGTTCACCAGATGTAATTCAGAATTTTGTAACATTGCTCATAAGTACACTTCAGTAATCAGTTTCATATAAACATACTAACTGTTAATAAAAAGTTATCATTTTTAATTAATAATATTTTTTTTTTTTTACATGCATGTGCATTGTCCCATTCATCCCCACCTATGGGGATGAATGGGACAGGACTGGAGTTAACAAAGAAAGGAAAACAAAATGGAAAGTAAATAAATTTTTAAAGTTAAATTGGTTTATGTGATTTTATTACACGCTATGAACGTACTGAAATTAACATAAACTGATGTATTGACTCAAATTGACATCAAAAGGCAAAAGTCTTTTGGTTTGCACAGTTCCTAGTGCTCTAGGCTTTTGGTAATTTAATCTAATAAGATCTAATCTAAAAATAAATAAATAAGACATTAGAAAGATATAAATCATTATAATAGAGTACAAATTATCCAGATAAATTTTTGTTTCAAACTGATCGGGAAAAATCAACATTCTATTCTTTATTACATTAATAATCACCAGGATTTATTTAATTAGCTTGATTGAAATTGAGATTTTAATCAAATTACTATTAATTAATTAATTTATTTTAATTATTGACATTACTATTAATTTAAGTTGCATTGAATATTCTAACTTATAATTTTTTTAATCATAATTATTATTAACAAAAATCAGAACAATTAATTTCAATCTATTTTTTTCTAATTCCAGGCTACTTTTATAATTCCATGTTATAACTACTGAACTACAGGTTTTAAAAATATTGAAAATCTATTTACGATTTGTTTTAATATAATTCTTGTATAAAATTTTAAACTAGCACATAGTGGGGAATGTCCCATTCATCCCCACCACCACATGATCATATAAAATAGGAAATAGGCTTAAGGAACAATTGTCATTATTCTTGTATATCATGAACACAATAAAAGATTATGCCTTTTCACCATATAAGAGTTATACTAACTTTAAGCAAATAGTTAATTTCTTAACTACTATACTACCTAACTGAATTAATAAAAACTTACTTTGGCAGCAGAAAAAGACACTTTAATTTTTTTCTGCCCTTCTTTAGATAGCACAATTCTGAAACTACACTTGATGAATAACCTCAGTACTGCCACATATCAGAAAAATTGTCAAGTTTATGGTGCTTGCAAAACATAAACATTTTGCTATTGTCCCATTCAACCCCACTGTATTATCATGTATCTATTGCTACATTTTATAAAGTTTTTAAATTCTTCACTTTATATAGATAGAGAGAGCTTAATATTTTGAATTAGTATATATATACATACATATATACACACACAAATATAGTTTTAAAAATGGGTCTAATAATGGATAAAAATTCAGGGTTAAGGGTATTTTGAGATGGGAAATCGGTCTGGCATGTGGCCATTATCAGGAAAATTAATTTTCCCCCATGAAAAACATTACAATGATTACATTTCTTGGGAGAGCCCTAAAATTTTTTTCAAAATTCAAGGTGAAATGATATTTTGAGAAAATGACCAATGTTACAGATTATGGAAAATTATCTTTCCGAACACTATAGTGAGGAAAATATTGTAATTATGTCAAAAATCCAAGTTTGAGATTTTGGTGTTTCTAAACGTTTTGAGGTCTCCTGAATTTTAATATACAACTATGTATGCATTATGTATGTGATTGAACACAATAGCGTCTAAATGCTTTGTTCAAATGAGCTGAAATTTGGCATATACGTTATAGGTCTCCATAGCACGAAACATTGATTTTCATGAATCTAGCACTTATATTGGGTGAGTGCAAAAGTTCTACCCGTTTTTATTACCTATAAAGAAGAGCAAATAAACGCAAAATGAACAATACCTATTATTCTGCATAATCCCCATTGCTGTCTATGATATCTTGCCATCTTTCTGGTAGGAGATGAATCCCACTTCAGTAAAATTCCAGCGGTTTTGAGTCAAAAAAGTCTTGGATGGCAGTTTTCACAGCATCAAGATCATCAAAGATTTTCTGATTGTAGAAATTTTTCAGCGCACGAAATAGGTGATAGTCTGTTGGTGCCAAGTCAGGAGAATAGGAAAGATGAGGTAAAATCTCCCAACCAAAGCCCAGTAACTTTTGGCGAGTGATGATAGCAGCATGGCATGTGGCCTGGCATTATTGTGATGAAGGATAATACTGCGACGATTGATAAGACCTGGCCACTATGCTACCAAATTTGAATGCAACCTGTCTAACTGTAGACAGTAGAAGGCAGCATTGATGGTTTGATTGAGTGGCAGGACCTCCCAGTGAATTATTCCCTGCACATCCCACCACACCTAAATTTACAAAACCATTGACGACATGTGCTTTCATTTATTGGATCCTCCCCATAAACTTGACAAACATTGCGACATGCTGCGGCTGCCGCACTCTTTTTATCCAACTTGTATAACAAACAATGTATGTGTGTGAGTGAACACGCTAGTGTCTAAACACTTTGCTCGAATGAGCTGTAAGTTGGTACGCATGTTGCAAGTCACCGTAGCACAAACCCTATTGATTTTGGTGAATCTAGCACTTATAGTTTTTTTACAGGGACACAAAGAAAAATTCTTTATCATTACGGTCTATGGACCCAAATTTTGTCAAGTGCGATAGTGTCTAAACACCTTATTCATTCGAGAGGAAAATTTTTACACATATTTTTAGTCACCATCACACGAGATGTATAAGTTTTGGTGAATCTTGCATTTGCAGTTTTTTTTTTACAGGAACACAAAGAATAATTCTTTATGGCTTATTTATTCTTCTTCTTATAGGCCAAAATTTTTAAAACTGCGATAGCATCTGAATGCTTTTTTCATTTGAGTTGAAAATTTATACACATGCTATAGGTCATTGTTGCACAAAGTGCATAAATTTTGGTGAATCTAGCAATGCTCAAACTATGTAGCTATTGGTGAATCTAGTTTCTTTTACAACAAAATAATCTTTATCATTATAGCCTATGGGCTTAAATTATTAGCTTCTAAATGCCTTATCCAATTAAGTTGTTAATTTTTATATGTACAGTAGGTCACCATCACATGAAGCATAGAGATTTTGGTGAATAGGTCACTTACAGGTTTTTACTGGGATACAAAGAAAAATTCTTAATCATCATGCCATATGGTCTCAAATTATTTCAGTTGTGACAGCATTTAGACTACTTATTTGAATGAACTGAAAATTCATATACATGTCACAGACACCATATAGATTTTGGTGAATTTAATTCTTATAGTTTTTTTATAGGGACACACACACACACACACACAAAAAAAAAACTTGTAGCTTATGGGCTCAAATTATTTAAAATGTAAAAGCATCTGTATGCCTCATCTGATTGATCTGAAAATTTATATGCATGTTATAAATAACCAATGTACAAGCTTTATGGATTTTCGTGAGTCTAGCACTTATAGATTTTTACAGGAACACAACGAAAATTTATCATTATGATCTATGGGCTCAAATTATTTAAAGTGCACGAGTGTTCAACTAAACAACATACTATAGGAAGAAAAATACTCATACACCCTATTATAATTTTCTCTTTTGCATGTTTAATAATTTCTCTTACTTTAATTTATTTATACAACTGTTAATTACTTAATGTTCAGAAAGTCGAGTGCAGTCACTCCAGATTTTCTTTAAGAAACAAGAAATGAATTACTTACATAAAAATATATACTAAAATTTTGTTGTCTCATAGATGCAATTTGAAAATAAACTAGTATGTTGTGGCCACCACAAGACTTTCTTCTATATTTTCTTATATACATATTCAATCAGTAACAATATTTAAAAAAAAAAAAAATACGATTTTTTTCTAAGTTTTTTTTTGTTAAAAGTAATACATATTCAACCAGTAACAATATTTAAAAAGAAAAAAAAAAGATTTTTCTTTTTTTTTTTTTGTTAAAAGTAAAAAAAATCGATAACTTTGTTTTAAATTATTACAGATTTATAGTTCAACCATTCGTTTTAAAGGTATTGACGAGATCTTTCAAAATATACCCATCTTGAAAATTTACCCCCCCCCCCCCGGGGGGTACTTCCCCCCCAGGGGGGAAGCGATGCCCCCACATGCACAGAAATTTTTTCCTAGTTAACTATTACTATTATCAATAACTCAGATTAATTTTACAATCACAAGTTAAAAATAACTCTCATTATGTACATTTATACCAAATTTTGTCCTATACTGCCATGCTAAAAATTTAGAAAAAATGCGATCACAGCGCCACCTGTTGAGCTATTGATTCCCAAATGTAATCAGCACCAGTTTATGTCGGGGACCAACTAAATACCAAGTTTGGTTAAAAAAAAAAAAAAAAAATTACGATTTTTTTTTCTAAGTTTTTTTTTTCGTTAAAAGTAAAAAAATCGATAACTTTGTTTCAAATTGTCACAGATTTATAGATCAACCATTCGTTTTAAAGATATTGACGAGATCTTTCGAAAGATATCCATCTTGAAAATTTTCCCCCCCAGGGGGTGAACCGGTGCCCCCACATGCACAAAATTTTTTTCGTAGTTAACTACTACTATTATCAAAAATTCATATTAATTTTACAATCACAAGTTTAAAATAACGCTCATTATGTACATTTATACGAAATTTTGTCCTATACTGCCATGTTAAAAGTTTACATAAAATGCGATCACAGCGCCATCTGCTGGGCGATTGATTCCAAAATCTAATCAGACACTTTCCATGTCAGGGTGCAACTATACACCAAGTTTGGTTCAATTTCATTCAACGGTTCGTGAGATACGGTGAAAAATACGAAATTTTGCGATCACAGCGCCACCTGCTGGACGATTGATCCCCAAATCTAATCAGCACCATGTCCCGTCAGGTTCCAACTATATACCAAGTTTGGTTGAATTTCATTCATTGGTTCGTGAGATACGGTGAAAAATACGAAAATTTGTCTTAAACTGCCATGTTAAAAATTTACATAAAATGCGATCACAGCGCCACCTGATGGGCTATTGATCCCCAAATCTAATCAGCACAATGCCCCGCCAGGGTCCAACTATATACCAAGTTTGGTTGAATTTCATTCATTGGTTCGTGAGGTACGGTGAAAAAACGAAACCACAGACAGACAGACATTTTTTAAAAACTATCAATTCGTGTTCAGGACATCCCAAAACGTGTAGATACGTCAAAAAACGGAGGTCGAAAATTTTCGCGAATTCAATACTTTCTCTATATTACATATAGAAGAAAGTAAAAATTTACCAACAGAATCTCGGTCTTCCATCTTTTGACAAATAAAGTACATGTATTTAGATTGTAAGAACATTTAATTTTTGAAAAATATCAAAGAAAACATTGTTCATTTAGTGATTTTATTTTCAACTGAAACTACACAAAACAGATAAGACAAATAATTATAAATATGTGGAATTTTATGAGATTATTTGTTTAGTGACGTTATTTAAGAATCTGGTTTTTGAGTTTCCTCCACAAATGGTGGAGCAAAAGTTGTTTCTTGCATTTCCAACATTATCTCAATGAAAGAAAAGAAGAACAAAAAAAAAAAAAAAAAAACAGTTATTCAAAAGCCGGATATTCAGCATATTAACTGGATATCTAGTGGTTTCGATCCGGATATCCGACGGTATTTCGGATATTGAAAAATCTGCTGGATATCCAGTCCATTATTAGTTTTAGGTGTGATATTTTCTACATAGAAATTACAGGACTCTGAACATTTAATAGCTTTAAAAAATTTGAAAAAGGTGATTAAATTTTTTAAAGTGATCAAAAATGTTAAAAGGAATACAAAAAGATGACTCAATCAAATGCCTACAGTAAAATACATTTTGTTTCATGTTTAATTATATTGATGACCATAATTATTTTCAGGGAAACATGTATTAAATTTTATTGATAATTAAAGGTTGACCAAAAAAAAAAAAAAAAAAAAAAATCCTTTTTTTTTTTTTCTGTTTAAATCAGGTTATTATTTGTATATGTTTTCCAGTCACATTATATATATCTGAAAATAAAATTGCCACTTTAATAAATAATTGATATGCCAATATTAATTCAGTGGTGGCTTGTGCACCGAAAATTGGTGAAGAGGCACACTGTATTTTACGCTGTATTCATTTATAGAATATAAATTTACATTTAAAGAAGTATTTTTAGTTAAGACCATGCTTAATAAAAATTATGATTAAAAATACTTAAATATCATTTTTGAGCTCTTCACCTATTTTCAGTTCACGATCCACCACTGTATTAATTATTACTTTATCTAAAAATAATTTAAATTCATAATAGTGAACTGGGATGATACTTTTCAGGATTTTTGTAATTTTCTTTCTATATTAATGTACAAAAAACTAAGTTTGTACTTTGCAAATCAAAGTTTGTACTTTCTGACATATAGTTTATTAAATCATCTAATTAAATTAAGGTTCCACATATTCATGTTATTAAAAACTTTTTTATTTATTTATTTACAACACTTTTGTTAATCTCATCTTTGAATAAAGAATTGTTATAACAAAGTGTGGTACTTTTCCATTTTGCCAGTGCAGGGTTTAAAGTTAGGCTTAAAATTAGGTTTAAAATAGTGCTAGTCCATTTCCAGTGTAGGCAATAAAGCCTGCAGCAGCAAAGTGGAAAAGTACTCAAAGTGCATTAAATTTTATTATAGCTGAAATCTTTTATATTCAAAACTTCTGTAATTGTAGTATTTTACACAAAACAATAAAAATCCCATTTAATGTTGTTTGTTTTTAAACTCCCAAAATCTCCCTTGTCTACAGCCTTCAGGAAGTTAAAATAGCTTGCGGGAAGCTGAGATTAATTTAATAGTTTATTTCAATAGTCAAAATGAAAATTTATTTCATTTCAAAGTATTGGAAAGGGGGGGGGGTTAAACTCCCATAGCACCTCCTTGACTATGTCCTTGTTGCAATGTTTGTGTAGTTATAAAAAAAATAAAGAAATCTTGAATAATTAAAAAAAATCTGATTTAAATCGAAATAAATGTATATTTTTTACCATGTTTTTATTAACTTTTATTCTTGTTTGTTTGTCCGATACAAATCTTGCAATCTATTTTTAACTAACTTCCCTACTAGCTAGACATTTGAAACTTTCACAGTAGCTCAGAACCCGGCGACAACACAATACTTAAAAGTCAGATTTTCGAATTTTCAAACAGTTTTCTTTTAATTAATTAAAGTATGAAAATAATAAGCTCCTAATAGCAATAAAAATAGCCATTAAAATATTAGCTATAATTTAATCGTTGCCAAAAACAATTTTACAAGTTCATTTTCTTTCGACATAAAAATAAATACATTTAATTAAACGTGAACCTTAAAAAATTAAACTTTTTTTTCAATTCCTACTTAGTTCACACTCTCCCTCTTGTACAAATCTTGCAATCGATTTTTAACTAACTTCCTGACTAGCTAGAAATTTGAAACTTTCTCAATAGCTCAGAACCCAGTGACAACACAATACTTCGAAGTCCGATTTTGAATTTTTTATTAGTTTTGTTATAATTAATTAAAATATGAAAATAACATCCTAATAGTGTTAAAATAGCCATTGAAATATCAGCTATAATTTAATTGTTGCGAAAAAAATTACGAGTTCATTTTCTTTCGCCATAAAAATAAATACATTTAATTAAACAAGAACATTAAAAAACTATAAAAAGTTAAATTAAGCATCTCACAAAAATTGATGTCAATTTATTAACTTCGATTCTTGTTTGTTTGTTCAGTACAAATCTTGCAATTAATTTTTAACTAACATCCCGACTAGCTAGACATTTAAAACTTTCAGGATAGTTCAGAACACGGTGACAATACATTTTTTTAACACTTTAAAAATTTTATGCACATTGATAAGAGCTCTATGATTCATTAGAAAATTTAAAACATGGTGTATAAAAAGTTTTTTTTATCACTTTTAGTCAACTGTTTCGGGTTTCTACTGCCTTCGACAGTGTTTAGGATATGATTCGAAAGAAAATTTATTTAATAACTTCCTGACTAGCTAGGCATTTGAAACTTTCAGGCTAGCTCAGAACACGGTGACAATACATTTTTTTAATACTTTTAGTCAATTGTTTCAGGTCCCTACTGCCTTTGGCAGCGTTTGTATGATTCAACAGAAAATTTATTTAACTAACTTCCCAACTAGCTAGACATTTGAAACTTTCAGAATACAGTGAAAATGCATTTTTTAAATACTTTTAACCAACTGTATTGGGTCTCTGCTGCCTTCGGCAACGTTACCAGTACAAAGCTTGCAATCGATTTTTAACTAACTTCCTGGCTAGCTAGCTAGCCATTCAATTGCAAGCTTTGTACTGGTAATGCTGCTGAAGGCAGCAGGGACCCAAAACAGTTGGCTAAAAGTATTTTTAAAATGCATTTTCACAGTGTTCTGAACTATTCTGAAAGTTTCAAATGTCTAGCTAGTCGGGAAGTTAGTTACAAAAATTTTCTGTTGTACCATATAAATGCTGCCGAAGGTAGTAGAGACCTGAAACAGTTGACTAAAAGTATTAAAAAATGTATTGTCACTGTGTTCTGAGCTATCCTGAAAGTTTCAAATGTCTAGTTAGTCGGGAAGTTAGTTAAAAATCGATTGCAAGCTTTGTACTAGTAACGCTGCCGAAGGCAGCAGGAACCCAAAACAGTTGGCAAAAAGTATTTTAAAAAATGCATTTTCACCGTGTTCTGAAATATTCTGAAAGTTTCAAATGTCTAGCTAGTCGAGGAGTTAATTAAATAAATTTTCCGTTGAATCATATAAACGCTGCTGAAGGCAGTAGGAACCTGAAACTGATGACTAAAAGTGTTAAAAAAATGTATTGTCGCTGTGTTCTGAGCTATTCTGAAAGTTTCAAATGTCTAGTTAGTCGGAAAGTTAGTTAAAAATTGATTGCAAGATTTGTACTAGACAAACAAACATACAAGAATCAAAGTTAATAAAAACATGGTAAAAAAAAAAGACTGACCTTCATCAAGAGGAAGTGAATGATATCACATTGTGAAACTTCGCAACGTGATATCTTTAAATCTAATAACTTGATGTACTTAGTGCCCTCACAAAAAATGTAGAGCTCTCTTAAAAAAGTATAGCATCTATGCAGTATCTTTAAAGAAAATCATCAGTTTTTACTAAGAAAAAAGGCCGACTTTCATCACCAAAGTAGTTAAATCTAGACCAATCAAAAATAGGAGTGGCCTGCCCGGATGTGTTCCGCCAACAAACTCTTTGCTTTATTTATATAGAAAATTGTCTATGTTTTTTCCAATAGTATTTATATTTTTATTTTCCTCTATATTCAATAGAAGAAAGTATTGGATTCATAAAAATTTTCAACTTCTGGTTTTCGATGGTTTTACACATAGGTCTAGAACACGATCTGACCATTTTTAGAAAATGTCTAGGTCTGTCTGTGTGACAAAAACTTTGTGGCAACTATATCTCCAGAAATACTCAGAATATTATATAAATTTACATGTAGATGCACCTTGACATAAATTAGTGTCTATCAACTTTTAGTGTCGACTGCTCAACAGGTGGCGCTGCTACACAGTGATTTCTACAGTTTAAGGGAAGGCTATATCTCAGGTTCTATTGTGTATAATCAAACTAAACTTGATATGTGAGAATGCCATTATGAGACATGCTGATTCAATTTGAACTCTATCGGCCTACAGGTAGCGCTGCTATACAGTGATTTCCGCAGTTTATGGGAGGGTTGTATCTCAAGAACTACTGCACAGAATGACATATAAATTTATATGTAGATGCACCTTGACATAAATTAGTGGCTGTCAACTTTTGATGTCAACCGCTCAACAGGTTGCGCTGACACACAGCGATACAATTTAAGGGAAGGTTATATCTCAGGTTCTATTGTGCATTATCAAACAAAACTTTCTATATGTGAGCAGGGTATTATGAGACATTATGTTGATTCAATTTGGATGCTTATCGGTCAATAGTCGTATCAATCGGTCATTATACAAACGCATTTTTAAAGATCTTACTTATAGACAATCTTTTTTTTTTAGATATTTAGTGTTAGTTTTCTATAAGATGAAAATCATTTGCATTCATCATGTTAGATAATTATAATAAATAATAGTTTTAATAAATTTTTTGCGCTTAGTGAATTTATATAGGACTATGTAGAAGAAAGTCTTGTGGTGGCCACTACATACCAGTTACGTAAGTGCATGGAATCCAGTTGTATAAAAACCAAATACCTTTTAAACCAAAATACCTTTTTTTCAATTATTGCATGCCCTTAAAAAATAGAAATTTTCATGTGTATATTGGGAATGGGGATATCCGAATCCGGAAAAGACAAGTAATAATCCAGAATGCCGGATATCAGTATCCGGTAAAATCCATATCCGGTCCATCACTACCTAAAACTAATTGATTAAATAAATAATACTAAATTTACAAAGCATATTTAATTTTATTAAAATATCATAAAGTAACTCACCATTAAATTTAGCAAACTTTTAATTAAACAATATTTTGCTTTAGAAATTATTTTTCATAAATTTTTAAATTGACAAAATTTCATGATCAGGCTTAAAGTTTCTTAGTTCTAAGCAAAATATTATTTACTGCAACATTTTCTCTCACTCATTAGGTGTAAAAGGTCTAGTTCTTTTTATGTTTCAATGCACATTAATTTATGATATTCAATATATATATATACAGTGGCGGCTAGTGCAAATTTTCACAGGTGGGGCCCAATCCATCATATGATGCGTAATTTAATACTATTCATTATTTAAACATGTAAACAAACATTAATAAAATGGGGATGTAAAACGGGGGATGTAAAACGAAATTTTGGAATTTTTTTTTTATGATGGCGAATCTTAAATTCAAGACTATGGAAAACAATGCATAAAATTATCTTAAAAATTGAAGTTTAACAAATACAATTGCAAAATTCTGCAATGTTCTGATCAATGGAATATCAACATTTAAATAACGGAAATTGCTAAGTTCGATACCAGATCGCTTTCGTCGACATATACATTTGGAGTTTACTATGGTTTTCTCCAAAACTTTAAAAATCTGGAGTGACTCCACTCGACTTTCCGAACATTGAGTAACTAACAGTTTTGTAGATAAAATAAAGAAAGAGGAATTGCTAAACAAACAAAAGAGAGAAAACCATAATAGAGTGTTTTTTTCTCCATATATCACACGAGGTTTTATTTAACGCTACTGAACTTTGAGCCCTTAGATCATAATGATAAAGAATTTTTCGTTTTGTCCCTGTAAAAATCTATAGATGCTAGATTCACCAAAATGCTTATAGTTAGTGCAACAGTGATTTATAATATTCATACAAATTTTCAGCTCAATTGAATAAGGCGTTTAGATGCTATCGCACTTTTAAAAATTTGGTCTCATAGGCCATAATGATAAAGAATTTTTCTTTGTGTCCCTGTAAAAAAACTGTAGTGCTAGATTCACCAAAATCTATACAGTTGGTGCAAATGCGACCTATAACATATGTACAATTTTTTTGCTCAGATTAATAAGGCGTTTAGACGCTATCACACTTTTAAAAATTTGGCCCCATTGGCCTTAATGATAAAGAATTTTTCTTTGTGTCCCTGTAAAAAAACTATAAGTGCTAGATTCTCCAAAATCTATACAGATTGAGTATCTGTGACCTATAATATGGGTATAAAATTTTTGCTCAATTGAATAAGGCGTTTAGATGCTATCGCACTTTTAAGATTTTGGTCCCATAGGCCATAATGATAAAGAATTTTTCTTTGTGTCCCTGTAAAAAAACTATAAGTGCTAGATTCACCAAAATCTATAGGGTTCGTACTATGGTGACTTACAATATACGTACCAACTTTCAGGTTAATCGAACAAAGCCTTTAGACGCTAGCGTGTTCACAGACATACACACATACACACACACATACATACATCATCGTAAAAATAGTGAAAACGGACTCAGGGGACCTCAAAACGTATAGAAACATCAAAATCTCGAATTCGGATTTTTGACATGATTACAATACTTTCGTCACTATAGTGTTCGGAAAGTAATAAAAAGGGCTATGTAACACTTAGAAAGACTCTCTACAGAGAGTACACCACTCAGGTCTAGGACCCTCATTTAGTCAACTGGCTTTAACCCTAACACTACACACCATTAAAATTTAAATTCAAATATCTCAGAGTATAATATAATTTAGCTTATGCTAATTATATTCCTAAATCTTTTAATTGTAGAATTTCAAGTGTTTTATCTATGCTTCTTATCTTAAAAAATAAATAAAATAAACCTTAACCAATCTGTAAGAAGTTATATTGGAATTTAGAAAGTCATGATTAATGTAATGTGGATACATATATAAAAGAAAAAAAAAAGAAAAAATCATCATGTTTCTCATTTTAAAAGTTTAATTTTAGGTAATTTAAATTAACTTTCAATAAATAAAGAAAGAAGACGGGTTATCATCTTGAAAGAAAAAAGAAACATTGCAGATGTTTCTATTAAATCGCATTTAAAAGAAAAAACCATTTAAATAATAATAAATCACAACTTTATGCAGATATTTAATCTATTTAAATCCATTAATTATTTATCTAAAAATTTTACAATTTATTTACATAAAAGTTTTAACACACTATTCTGAAGGGGAAAAAAGAAAAAATCTCATATTCTTTTTATTTATTTTTTTTTTTTTTTCCTCATTTAAATTCAAAATACTTTAGTTAAAGAGGTCTTAAATTCTTATACAGGCTTTTATCTCAAAGGCTAGTCTAGAAAATATTTTTGACTCAGATTTCTTTCTCTAGACACTAAAATTTTAAACTGTCATATATAACTCTAAAAAATTTACCGAAAAATCAACGAGGAAGAAAAAACGTAATGCAGAAGTCACCAAATTTTATCCATGAATTGCATGGTTAACAGACAGTTTTTTTCCCTATAGTTTTGTTCCAAAGGACAGGATTCTGCTGGCCCATCAACGAGAAAATTATAGCGTGCTTACACTGATAAAGCAGTTCGTCGCCAAATCTGTTAACCCGATCTTCTAGTCAAATAAACATGCCAATTTCGGGCCAACTGAAATCGGCCCCATTCTCTTAGATAAGGAAGGGAAGTAGGAGTCGGTCAGTCATTAGTGATTTGTGACAGTTGAAAAAATATATTGACAAATAAATGATAATGAAAGAAGATTA
This sequence comes from Salticus scenicus, assembly GCA_963930645.1. Lineage (NCBI taxonomy): Eukaryota > Metazoa > Arthropoda > Arachnida > Araneae > Salticidae > Salticus > Salticus scenicus. The sequence goes on along the minus strand of OZ005653.1, from coordinate 204,506,203 downwards.
AGAAAAGGTTAGATAGACTTGTTATTTTGTATATATTTTTTTGAACAGTTATAAAAAAACAAAAGAATTATTATTGTTTTAATTGAGAAAAAAATTAGGTGGGGCAGTGCCCCGCTGGCCCTTAATTACAAACCGCCACTGTATATATATATAGTTGACTCATGTTATAACAACCCTATTGTCACTACCTTGTTTGGGTCATTACTGTACTGGTCACTGTATTGAATAAGTCAAAAATAATCTCAAATGATTCCCTTTTTGTTAAAGTTGATTAGATAATGGTTGCAAATGACACTATGAGTAAAAAATGAATTATATTAGAATTTCTAAATAATAATAATAATAATAATAATAAAAAAAATCAAATTAAAAACTGTTAAAAATATTATCTAATGAGAAATAGTATAATTTGATAAAAATAATTATTCCAGATGACCATTTGAATTAGTTGTGCAATTTTTGAGTACTATAATGTACAAATGGTGCCAAAAAAAAAAAAAAAAAAAAAAAAAAAGAAATATAAATAATAATACATAGTGGGCAGAAATCAAGTATCCTATAGATTTAATATCATGCATAACTACTTAATTTTTTATTAGGAAGTCAGTTATTGAGTTTTGATGTAATTTTGAACTTTGGAAAAAAGCATTTTTTTAAAAATTGATATTCTGAACAAATTTTTCCCATTATCTTGATTTTTTCAAAAACATCCTGAGGTTAGTTACACAATTCTGCAACTTCCTTTTTGATTATAGGTGTGTGTAGCAATTTTTGGAATATTACTAATGTCTTCAGCATTCTCTACAGTTATATCTTTACAAATAACATCCAATAGAGGTTTTTCATACTTATTGAATTTCAGAAAACTTGCTCGTTTAAAAATATTCTGGTAGTTTATTTGGAAATATCTTGCAAAGCAGCTTATGTGGTTCTGACTGCAATGAAAATGTTAATGTTAATCTGCATATTATTTTTTCAATGAAAAAAAAAAAAAAAAAAAAAAAAAAACTTCAGAGAATTTTTTATCATTAATTTTTTTAAAACTAATTAATCTATCACTTTAATTTCTAAGTTGAAATATAGGTCATTTTGTGGGTTGTTATATTGAATCTTGGCTATTTCCTGGTCATTATATCAAATGCAAAATAACAATAACATTATCTTAAATGAAAGTCAATGGGGACTTTTCTAAAGGTTGTTGTGTTGGGTTGTTATAACACAGGGTCGTAATTCCGTGAGTCGACTGTATTAGACTTAATAATTAATCAATTTTATTTGCACCATTTGGTATAGAAAAAACTATATATAAATAAATTATTTTGTATATATATATATAATATATACATATTTGCTTTTTCATTTATATTTATATCTTTTGTTTCAGAATATATAATATGAATACTACATTAATGGAAGCAGTAATTCCAGTCGCCAAAAAATTACCCATAGATGGTACTGAAAACTCAAAGAAGAATTTACTAAAAAAGAAATCTAAAGGCCATCGATGCTATTTCTGTGGCACAAGATTTTTAGATAAAAACATATTGCGTAAACACATTAGCGTTCATAAGGATAGAGATTTTTTCTGTGAAGTCTGTGGCAAATCTTTTTCAGCTAATTGGGGTTTACGGAAACATATGAAGACCCACACGGGTGAACGCCCATTTCAATGTGAATATTGTGGGAAAACTTTTATTCAAAAATGTACAATGCAATTTCATATTAAAGCTTTGCATTGTCAATCATACCCACAGTGCAAAACATGTGGCAAGAGATTGAAACGTGGAACTTATGATCAATGTTGGCTATGTAGATATGAAGGTAAAGAAATCAAAGTAGGAGAGGAAAGTTTAACATCAAATGTAGAACAAGATATTAAAGATTTGTTGCCAGAAGTTCAAAATAATGAATTAAGCTCATCTCTAAATATACATGTGAAAAACTACGAAGAAAGTTCTGACAGTAATGTTGATGATCGGGTAGAAAGCAAATCTGAAATAAAAAAAATAAACACACCTTGCAAGTCAAGTAGTTATTCATATTCTGTAGATGTAAAAGACCACTTAAATAATGGAAATACAAATCAAATATATGTGTGTGCCCATTGTAAACAACAGTGTGAAAGTTCCTTTGCTATGCAACAGCACTTGCTATCACATCCAAATTTACAACCATATGTTTGTCAAAAATGTGGGAAAGACTTTACAAAAGATTATAATTTAAGAATGCACATTTTATCCCACAAAGAAGACCGGCCTTTTGTCTGCAAAATATGTAAAAATGCTTTTAAATCTGTACCTTGTCTCAAACAACATCTCGTTACTCACAGTGAGGATCGACCATTTTCGTGTAAAGATTGTAGTAGTAAATTTAAATCAATGCAAGGTTTGAAGATGCACATTATGATTCATAGTAAAGTGAAACCATTATCATGCAAAACGTGTGGGAAAAGTTTTACATTTCTAGGAAATCTTCAACGTCATTTCCGTGTACATACAGGTGAGCGTCCATATCAATGTAAATATTGTGATAAACGATTCTCACAGTCAAATGGCTTGAAAGCTCATGAACAAACTCATCAAAAAACTGGAAAGACATATGAAGAAGTTTCTTGCAATATTTGCGGAAAAAAATTTAGGTCACTTTCAAATTTTAATAAACACATGCTTTTGCATGAATAATTATTGCTTAAATATAAAAATTTTAAATTATTAAAATTATTTTTTTCATCAAATTAAAAAAAAAAAATATTTATGAATTTCCTTTTAGTCTTTAAGACAAAGTTATTAATCAAAATGTTTCATAAGGAATTTTTTACTTTATATAATTTTATTCTAAATTGTGTATGATGGTTAAAATTTAAGTATTATTTTAAGCAAAAATTCATTCTGTCTAAATTGATAAACTGTTTTAAATATTATATTTTAGCCTACAATTAATAAAAATACCATAAATTTAATAGAAATTCTAGAAAAAGAAAATGTAAACTGATATTTTTTTCTTCCAGCGTAAAAGTAAAATTTAAATTATACACATTAATAAATGGACGACAAAAAAAAAAAAAAAAAAATATAAAAATAAAAAAAATAAGTAACAAAATATATCTCTAAAGTTGCATCATTCTATTGGAGACATCAGTTATTTTGAAAAACTTTAATATTTTATAAAATGAATTTACTGTTTTTTAAACTTTGTTTTGAATTAGCTTCATAAAGAAAATAAATAAATATATATTTTTTAATATAAAGTATAATTTATTCATTTTCTCAAACATTTAAACAAAACTATTTTATTATAAATATATATACTGGGTGTCCCAGCAAAACTACACAAACTCTGCACAGCCAGATTCCTCATTTGGAATACATGAAAAGTGTCCAAAGAACTGTAATCTCTAACACCCATGCTTTTGAGAAAATGTATGCCATCATATTCAGTGTAAGGGAAAAAAAAAAAGAAAAACTATTGGAAACATGACGATTGATATTTGCACGTTTACATAGGAAGATGAACTGAATTCAAATTTCCCCCCACCCCCACAAAAGAAAAGCTATAAGGGTTTTAGCTAAATTTTTATTTTATTTCAGTCAAAGATGATACAGTATATGTGATTATAATATCGATAAATCTGGTTATCCGAGGAATTGAATGTCACAGGTTCTACAAATAATGCAAATCAGGGATAAACTCAAAAAAAAAAAAAAAAAAAAACATAATGAGAGGTAAATGAGATGAAAAAATATTCTAACTCAAAAATACAATTGTATTGCATTTAAAACATAATAAAAATGGTGAAAATATTGCCAATATAGTAAAAATATTTGTATTTTATATATTAAAGGGTGTAAAAATTCCTAAACAAAAATACAAGGTGCACATATGAAGTAACTGGACTATTTTTTATAAATAAGAAAAATATTATTCACCTTCAAAATAATCATCAGAGGAGTCTGTACAATTTTTTCTAAGTTCTCTAAGCACTGTTTACAGTTGTTGGAACCAGTGGCGGATCCAGAACTTGACTTTTGGGGGGGGGGGGGGCTAAGATTTTTCAAAGTGTTATTCTAGACCAATAAAAAATTTACAATTGCAATATTCAATAGTGAATGTCAGTGTTTTGGGGGGGGGGCTTCAGCCCCCTAGCCCCCCCCCCTTAAATCCGCCACTGGTTGGAACTAACTATTCTCAAAATACGTGTAACATTTCCCACGTTGCTATGTTGTTCCATTCCAAAGCAATTATTTTTGTACAATGCCTTCTCAATAAATGAAAATGACTACGGTGTTTTGATATGCAGACTGTTAAATAACCAGTTTAAACAGGCCTTAATAAGAGTTGAGATGTCATTCTTTCTAAACATATACAATTCTTTCACTTTTTTCTTTTATAATTTGTTTTTTTAATTTGTCTGGTTTCTTTATGGGTGCACCTTGTATATATTTACAAGAGGCCAAGATGCAATATGTAAACAGTTACCCCCCCTTTTTTTTTTCCATATGTATTACGATTAAATAAGAAGAAAAATACCCTTCAAGAAAAATAGTGTGTAAAAAAAACTAGTATGTTGTGGCCACCACAAGACTTTCTTCTATATTTACCTATACATATTCAATCAGTAACAATATTTAAAAAAAAAAAAAAGTACGTTTTTTTTTTTTTTTTTTGTTAAAAGTGAAAAAAATCGATAACTTTGTTTTAAATTATCACAGATTTATAGTTCAACCATTCGTTTTAAAGGTATTGACGAGACCTTTCGAAAGATACCCATCTTGAAAATTTATCCCCCCCGGGGGGGGTACTTCCCCCCCAGGGGGGGGGAGCGATGCCCCCCCATGCAGAAATTTTTTTTCCTAGTTACATACTACTATTATCAATAATTCATATTAATTTTACAATCACAAGTTTAAAACAACTCTAATTATGCACATTTATACGAATTTTTGTCCTATGCTGCCATGTTAAAAATTTAGATAAAATGCTATCACAGCGCCACCTGTTGAGCTATTGATCCCCAAACATAATCAGCACCAGTTTATGTCGGGAACCAACTAAATACCAAGTTTGGTTAAATTTCGTTAAAAAAAAAAAAAAAAAAAAAAAAAAATTGCGATATTTTTCTGTTTTTTTTTGTTAAAAGTAAAAAAAATCGATAACTTTGGTTTAAATTATCACAGATTTATCGTTCAACCATTCGTTTTAAAGGTATTGACGAGATCTTTCGAAAGATACCCATCTTGAAACTTTGCCCCCCGGGTGGGAACTTCCCCCCCCGGTGGGGGGGCAACCGATGCCTAAAGGGCAAAACTGGGAAAATTCATTAGTGGCCAGTGGCCGGTACTGTCAGTTTTATTAGTAGCCACTTTTTTAAGTTAGTGGCCACTTTTCACATACGACTATTTCTTTCAGACTGCAAAAAGCATTGTCATCATTTTATGGTATAATCGCCACATGAAAAATAAGAAATACTTATAATAATAAAATTAACACATGGACAATGAAATTGTAACTTGCAATTACGCTCTTTTTAAAAATACTAAATTGAACATCCTATATTAAAATCTGCTTAGGGCTATAATAATAATAGCAAAAGTTTTTATCTTTCAGATAATTCAGTTTTTTTTTTTTTTCCCCCCAATTTATTAAGGTGAAATAAGCTTTTATCATTCACAGTTCATATTTATATTTTCTAGTAAATGAATCAGCTGATTCATCGTCATCACAATCTTTTACATGGTCGTGTGTAAATACAGTTAGCAGTTTTATTATTTTTTCTTATTTCTAAAGAAGCACTTTTTTAAATGATTTTATTTCAATAGAGTTAAAATATTTTTTCTTAAAAAGTATAGATATGGAAACTTAGCTGCTTCATTAAAAATAATTTACTTAGCTGCCAAATTTGTAGCTTTAAAAATAGGAAGATTTCTACTTTAAAATGGGAAGGAAAAAGGAAAATTTCTACTCCAAACAAAGCAAATACAAAAATTTTTGAAAAATACACATTTAAGCCAAATCAAACTTTGATACACACATTTCTCAAATATCTTAAATGGGTTAAATATACACTAAATCCTATGGAGACAATAATGGAAAAAGATTGTGCTTTGCAGGACATTTAATCATTAACTGCTAGTTGAAATAGAGTGCACATGTGCGAGGGGGGGGGGAATCTATATACTTCTTTATAGGTTCTAGAATTCAATAAAGAAAGTTTAAAATGAATATTTACATTTATGTTATGGAGGGAGAAAGATTGTAAATCACAAGGCTTCAGTGGAGCATGTGATTGCCAATCGTTGGAGGAGGAGGAAGGGGGGGGGGGAATCACAAGAATTATGAGTAAGATATATTAAACAATTCTACTTCTTTACAGATTCTATAATCTAATAAAGCAAGTTTAAAATAGATATTTATATTTTTGCAGCAGATGGAGAATGATTAGAAATTATAAAGCTTTCTATAAGATGTGTGATTATGGATCGTTAAGGGAAGGGGGGGTGGGGGGTGTCCAAAAAAATTATGAGTAAGATATATTAAACAATTCTCCTTCTTTATAGGTTGCAGAATACAATAAAGCAAGTTTAAAATGAACACTGACATTTATGCCATGGATGGAAAAAGATTGGAAATCACAAAGCTTCAATTGCCTATCGTCGCTCGATTTTTAAAGTCTTTTAATGATCACAAAAAGTGGCGACTTTAGTGGCGATCGATGCATAATTTTTAATCGCCATCTTTTTATATTTAGTCGCCATGTGGCCGGTGGCGACCGTTAATTTTGCCCTTTACCGATGCCCCCACATGCACAAAAATTTTTTCCTAGTTAACTACTACTATTATCAACCTGATCTTTCGAAAGATACCCAATGTGAAAATTTACCCCCCCTGGGGGGGTATTTTTTCCCTAGGGGGGGGAAGCGATGCCCCCCATGCAGAAAATTTTTTTCCTAGTTACATACTACTATTATCAATAATTCATATTAATTTTACAATCACAAGTTTAAAACAACTCTAATTATGCACATTTATACGAATTTTTGTCCTATGCTGCCATGTTAAAAATTTAGATAAAATGCTATCACAGCGCCACCTGTTGAGCTATTGATCCCCAAACATAATCAGCACCACTTTATGTCGGGGACCAACTAAATACCAAGTTTGGTTAAATTTCGTTAAAAAAAAAAAAAAAAATTGCGATATTTTTCTAAGTTTTTTTTTGTTAAAAGTAAAAAAAATCGATAACTTTGGTTTAAATTATCACAGATTTATCGCTCAAAAATTCGTTTTAAAGGTATTGACGAGATCGTTCGAAAGATACCCATCTTGAAACTTTGCCCCCCCGGGTGGGAACTTCCCCCCCGGTGGGGGGGCAACCGATGCCCCCACATGCACAAAAATTTTTTCCAAGTTAACTATTACTATTATCAACGAGACCTTTCGAAAGATACCCATCTTGAAAATTTACTTCCCCGGGGGGGGATCTTCCCCCCCGGGGGGGGAACCGATTGCCCCCCCATGCACAAAATTTTTTTCCTAGCTAACTACTACTATTATCAATAATTCATATTAATTTTACAATCATAAGTCTAAAATAACTCTCTTTATGCCCATTTATACGGAATTTTGTCCTATGCTGCCATGTTAAAAATTTGCATAAAATGCGATCACAACGCCACCTGTTGAGCTATTGATCCCCAAATCTAATGGGCACCAGTTCATGTCAGGGTGCAACTAAATACCAAGTTTGGTTAAATTTCATTCATTGGTTCGTGAGATACAGCGTCCACAAAAAAATGATGCAGACACACAGACAGACATTTTTTAAAAACTATCAATTCGTGTTCAGGACATCCCAAAACGTGTAGATCCGTCAAAAAACGGAGGTCGAAAATTTTCGCGAATCCAATACTTTCTCTATATTACATATAGAAGAAAGTAAAAAAAGGTACTGACAATGTTCTGGAATAAATTAAACAGTTATAAATTAAACAGAATAAATTTACATTTTTTTTTTTTTTTTTTTTTTTTTTTTTTTAAGCTTTAATGAAAGCAATTTTCTTTGATACCGAGAAACCACTCTCTCTCGTCTTATATAGTATGTCAATTCAATTTTTTTTCCCTAAAAAGGATATTACATTGTACCTTTGGATGTTACAGTCAAAAGTAGTCAAATTAAAAAAAATATATATATATAAACATTTTTTTAAAGAAAGCTTAATATCTTCATGAATATATTTGCTATTCTCATACAAATGAATACAGATACGTTAAAAGAAGCCTCATAATCACATATTACAACTACAGCACATTTTAAGCTCTTTATAGGGTGACTATTAACATTTTTTTTTTTTTTTTCTTATTTTTCTCCTTTTTTTGTTTTTTTGGGAGAAAATCTTGCTTGAATGTATATGTGGTACAATAAAAGTTTGATTAACTGGCATGGTTGGAAATGCCATTTTCTGGATAAAAAAAAAAAAAAAAAAATTCCTGATACTTGAGCACGTCAAAATTCAAACAAGATTGGGGCAGGGGGTGTGTCAACAGAAATACCGAAGTAATAGATCTGTTTTTCTGCTTTTTTATTTATTTTATTTTATTCTGATTTAATCATATAGCTTTTTGAATAATTTTGTGTGTTCTATTTTGTAACATGCAGCATATTATTATTGATATGGTGAGGGAAAAAGTAAAAGAAAAAAAAAGTGTGAATTTTTTAATGGTTTTGTATATTTCTTAATCTTTGGATATTGTTAACACATTATTCAGCATCTCTTTATGGTTTTAGTTTAATATCAACAGTATTGTTGCTGTGTGGCCCCGAAACCAGGTGATTTAAAATGAGTAGAAACTGAAATATATATATATATATATATATATATATATAATATATATAAAAATATATAATAATGATGATCTATTAAGCGTAGTAGAAGCCATATAAAATGTATATAAAAAAATATATATAATAGATCATCATTATTATTATATATATATAATTAAATAAATAAATAAAAGTTTCATAATTTCTTATTTCATTAATAAACAAGCTTTTAAAGTAGCTCATTTAATAGTTAGTTAAAAAACACTTAGAGAATATACTTTCAAAACACATCAGAAAATAAACTGGCTCAGGTCAAAACCATGATAAATATTGGTTGAAAGTTCCAATAAGGTTATCTCAAAAATGGCAGAATCATTTTTTGGTATTATACAATAAAAAAATTATTTTGTTAAAGACATTGGTCAGAGCCACAAACATGCTTTTATTTGTTTACAGTAACAGATAAGTTTAGATTGCTCCTTTTGGAGGTGCTTCTCCCCCCCCCCCCCCCCTTAAAGAAAATGTTTTTACTACATATTGTAATTTGAAATTGATTCTTTATCACCTTTTAAACCTTGTTTCCATGGGAAAGTAGAAGGAGAGAGAAAATAAATAAAATGAGCATTGTAATTTTTTATCTGTAACTTCCCATATCTAATTTATCTCTGCAAACGTCTGATTCTCCAAAGAATTAGAGTTATGTCATAACTAAAACAGTAGTGAGAGAGAAAAGATCATATCTCTTATCTATTTCCCCCTGCACTCGGACAACCAGATCACCAAAGCTGCATCATGGCAGCTTTGAAGACTGATGCAGAGATTAGAAATTATCTTTTCTGCAGTCCCATTGAATGCTAGTTCGATATTGCCATAAAATTCCTATAGTAACTTCCCTTCTGATTATAACCCCCTCTAGAATTTGATGTACTTTACTTTTTCAGAAAATTCCACATACAGCCCCCTCCATCCACACAATCAGCTTTGTTGGCTATTTAAGTAAGTTCACCATTCTTTCGTTCTTTCTGACAGTGTTGTAAACATACTTTTTTTTTTAACCTCCGAAGGTTTTATATGTTTATTTAGAAACTTTAATTTGCATATGCACGTATCCAGGTGCTAATTTTACTCATCTTTTTAAAGTAAAATAACTCCAAATCCAAAAATGCCTCTTTGTTTACATTTTTCTAACTCCAAAATGTTAACTGCTTATGGCAAGCAGCCATTACTTTTGCAATCTTTCACATTCAATTCTGTTTTTATGATCACAACTCTTTTCTAATTATTAAATTCTCTTTTTAATTATAAATCATTAAATAGTAAAACAAACAACTCTGTAATAGCACTTCCATAATAATAAATATTATTATTTATTTATCAATAAAATTAACACACTAATTAATATTCACTGTTGATGAATCCATGAATAAACAATTTCTAATTAATAAAATTTATGTTTTGGAAAAATGATCGTGAAACTTCTGATTATAACCCTTCCTTTCGGAATTAGTTATACTTTCCAAGAAACTTCCAATTATAACTCCTCCCCCCAATTTTAACAAATTTTCCATCGAAGAAGGGGGAGTCTATCGGAATTTTACAGTAAAAGGAGTTTAAATAGTAGATTGTATATCTCAGTGATAAAATGAAAAAATGTATATTGCAAATAAATACACAGAAAAAGAAAAAAAAAAAAAAAACTGTTCATCTGCCTGTTGTTTCAGAAAGAAAAAGAAAAAAGAGTTACCAATTACAGACTATTTAATAGAGGAAAATAAAAACTTCATTAAGGTTTTCCAGATACTTGAGATTTTTGGTTAGTTGAAAGCCATATAGCAGAGTTTTTACGGTATAACATGTTTTTTACACAACTGATATTTCAAAATAATTTGTCAATTATTTTTCTAGATTTTGGACAAAATGTCTAAAATTCAGTGGCAGATTATTGCACAGGTGCATGAGGTGAGTGCCTGGAGTCTCAGCAAAGCGAGGGCCTCAAAATCATTGGGCAACTAATTCAAAAGCTTTCATAAATTCTGCATCACAATTTTTTTTAAATAATAATTTTTTATCATTCTTTCCCCCAAACCTAAAATAAAGGAAATTTTGTTTGAGCTTGTTATGAATACACTATAAAGGACCCTTATTAAAACAGAAGCCCTTGTGCTTCGTGTCCATAAATCATTAATATTGTAAACACTAAGAAAAGCTTCCTCACAAGAATGAGAACTATGGGTTTCTTACTCATTCATAAATACCACAAATATAAAGGGGGCCTTCAAATAAATGGGTCCCTTGAACTTTTTGAGTCCATCAATCATTAATATGGCAAACAATTGAAAATATAACAATATTAAGTGTATTAAAATTTCTCATACTATTTAAATCCAATAAAAAAAATTCAAAATTTTTAAAAATAAACCTTGCTATTTTTTTTTTTTCCTCTTTGATTTTACATCATTATAGTTTACCAATTTATCTTAATTTGGGTATTACTTTGTAAATTCATTCTACAAATTTTGCTAAATTTCAAATTTTAAGCGTAAGAGTATATAAAAAAAAAAAAAAAAAAAAAAAAAAAAACTTATGAAAGAATTAGATTATATTATCAGATTATATTGTGGGTGTTGCTGTAATGTTTAAGGCTAAGGTCAGATATCCACCATAGGGTCAAAAAGCTTGGGTGGTATGCATTTCATGGGAGATTTTCTAAGAAATCTTAGTCCACATTCATGCGAGTTTTAAAGTAAACCATGGAAAACTCTTTGTTCTGAAACAAAAGAAGAAAAAAATAAATAAATACTGCAAGCAATTCTTTATAAGAAGTGCAGTTGGACTGTACTGACACAAACGGAACTGTTTAGAATACATCCACATACAATTGGTACTCCTAATGTTATTAATATAGACATAATTACTATTAAATATACAAGAGAAAATTAATGTTGATCAAATTGAATTGCAGTGCCGTAAATACATATGCAGTAACACTTAAGTAATCAAAAAGTTATAATTACAGCTCAATAAAAGTTATAGTTGTGATATGTATGAATTATAACAGCATTTCAGTGTAAATTTTTATATAGTTGTTTTTATTTATAAATATTGGATATAATTATCGGATATTACAAAGTCAGAGGTAAAACCTCCACAAAAGTTAGTCAGCAGAGCAAGCAGAGGCAGAGCCTCTTAATATCCTAAAAGATTAATGGTGGCTGTGGTTGCCAGGTCGGTATAGCACTGAGGTTGTAATTGGAAAATTGTGGATTTAATTCTTGAGCCAGCGCCTTCTTGTACATTAATAGTGTCTGTTGTATGTAAAGTTCATCATTGCTGTAATGTCGTTCCTAACCAAAATAATACTTCTGAGGGTTACTGAAGTGGATGAGCCATCCCCTTTGTGTAGAATCAAAATTGTGATGCAATGTCTCCAAATCACACTTAGTGAGTTCCAGACATTTGACAATTGTCCATAGCATAGCATTAGTATGACGTAAAATCCTCTTAACCTCGACAACCTGAAAGATTAATTCTAATAAATGTATATTAAATTGAATTTTAAATTGTTCAATTAGTAACTATTCCAAGTGTTACCTGTCTGAGTGATATTACAGCATATGAATTGCTGATTGCTAAAACAAGGCATGACACAAAAACCTAATTTTACTGGAGACACAAAAACCTGTTTCTACAAATTTTGCATAAATTTAAAATTCTGAAAAAATTACACAGCATTTTATTGCTACCCCTATCACAATACCACATTTTAATCAAAATTCAATAATACATACGTCCATGCGATCATTTTTGCATTGTGGACATGTCTCCTTTTTCCACCAAACATCCAATTTTTCTTCATGTATTCCAGTAATTCTCAAAAATCATTGCTTTACTTCAAATCTCTTCATTGAAAATCTATGTACTGCTTTAAAAACATGGTATAAGTAGAAGAAATATAAAAAACACTAAATTACACTTAATTACAGTGGTTGATAAAATCCTTAATGAGTTGGCCATTCATAAAGCTCCATCCAAAAAGCACGCAATTTCTCTTCCAGAATGAACTGTTTTAGACTTTTAAGGTTTTTCATTTTATTGATATTTAAATTTATAGGATTTTTCTGTAGTTATAATTTCATGGACAGCATATTGAGAAGATGAGAATCATTATGCTTTCTTAGACAAAATTGATTGAGGATGAATCCACCAATAAACTGAGACGTTGCAACACTATCAGGATTTTTGAAAGAACATTCAAAATAATTATACGAAGAAATTTAAAAAAAATTCCTGTCTTTGATGGGCAAACTCCTTGATTAATGTGACGTGGAACTATTGATGTAGTAAGTGGGAACTTAGTGCTGACTGCTGATAGTCAAGAACCATTGAAGAATTAATTATGGTCACTTTGAATTTGCCAGCTATGTTTGAAGCATTTCCCACTATATTAATGTATTTTTCGGGAGTATACATTCCATCAATATTTTTTAATTTCTTCTTGATTAACATGTTAAATGCCACTGAACTTTCCATTTAGGCCTCGTCAACCACCGGTGGCTGACAGTGTAAAATATATAAAGCCGCGTCAACCACCAGTGGCTGACAGTGCAAAATAAGATATAAAACTTAAAAAATTACATTGTTTTAAGTAATTACTGAAAATTTATTTAAAATTTACTTAATTTTTATTTATTACAAGATAAGATATCATCAAGGCATTTTAATGGATTTTATTAAAACACAATAAACATAACATGTTTCTAAGCAGCGTGTGTGGTCTAACAGGGATTTCCTGAAGTGGTACTCAATGTGTTAATCCAAATTTCCGATCTTAAGGTAGGTAGGAGTGACCTCTAATTGGAAATAATAATAATAAATAACTTTCATTTTCTTAAAAATCTTGAGTTCCACCAATACTATTATGGTTCGAATGAATGCGGGGATTTGTTCTGCACCCTGCAGTTATCACAAAAAGATCTCACTTTCGGAGTGGTGAAACTTTGAAGTTCGTGCAAATGATATTATATCACCAGGATATTTTCTTACAACTCCTTCATGATGAACATAAACTGCCATGGTATTGTCACGTGAATTACTAATATTGAAGTTGTTGACACCAAGCTGTCGGTAGTGATAAAGATCTTGAATGGGTATATTTTAAGCAAATCAAAAAAGCCTTAAAATTAAAACACAGTCCCTGGGGAGGTATCTTGAAGCCCAATGAAAAATTCTTACGGAAGTAGTCCCAGTAGAAGTGATACTTCACTTTCCCTTGAAGATGTGGATATATTTTCAAAAATAAATCATGCATTGTTTTGGCTGTGAGGTTTGACACTAGATACTTCGTGAACCTTGAAGAATATTGCAACTATTTTAAAGGAAAGGACTGAATATGCTCATGAATCAAAGTACAGGCTTGAGAGTCATAGCAACCACACTATGGGTCATGCCTCTTAAATCATTTAGTAATTCACCCTTTGTCAGTAAGTTTGCAATTTGTTCGCCTTGTTCCCTGCTGATGTTATGCTCATTCGAAAAAGCTGTTCTGCATACTTGTAGGTGTTGTTGCTGAACAAGAATATGTTGTATTATCAGTTTAACTTCGGGCTTACGTTGGTCCTCTTTTGTTGAACTTCTGGGGCTTCTCCTTTGGATAGAAGACAGTTACATCAGCTAGAGATAATGATGTAAGAAAAACCTGAATGACCCATCACTTCCATTTCATTGAGAACAGAAAGGAGTCATGTCCAGAATGTGACTCTATTCTGCCCAAAACTATTTTTCGGATAGTTTTTTCTTTCATACACAGCTGAAGGATGAGTTTCCTTGTTACAGAAAATATGCATCTATATATTAGGAACACACTTCTGGCATTAATTCATATTCACTAAAAATTGGGCATGTTCCCTTTCTGCAATCAAATGTTCATATTGTATACCTGTGTAACAATTTCTTATGAAATTGGAATAGTTATAACAGATGAAAATTGCATTACTCAAGAATGGAGCATGGATATCAGTAATAAGCCAAAAATAGAAACTGTGTGTGGTTCCTACTATATGTTTTACATACTGTGAGAGAAAATAAGTGACCCCACCCCCACATACAACTGAAAAAGACCTTAATTTTGTTCAAAGACAAAACAAGCTTTCCAAAAGATGTCATAAGTACTCATAAACAAAAACAGAAAATTGTAGTGAGCCTGATGCTACTTTTTCCTGTCAAATACATACCCAGTGGTTAATACAGGTCGAGTTTACTACCTTCTATGGGTACCTTCACAAAAATCAACCTGGCAAAAATGGTACCTTCTCAAAAATCAATCTGGCAAAAAAATTACCTTCACAAAAATCAATCTGGCAAAAAAGGTACCTTCACAAAAATCAATCTGGCAAAAAAGGTACCTTCACAAAAATCAATCTGGAAAAAAAGGTACCTTCACAAAAATCAATCTGGCAAAAAGGTACCTTCACAAAAATCATTCAGCTAAAATCAGTACCTTCACAAAAATCTTAGTCATCCCAGCAAAATCTGGCATCTTAAATGAGCACATTTTCAAAGAAGATTAACTTATTTGTGCATTTCTGCTGATATGATTCACAAAGCAAGAATCATACACAATGTTGATTTTAATCTACACACAAGTGTTTTATACGGGCGAAAAATGGTGTAGCATAAGTAAATAAAACGATCCTTGCATGTATCTGTACAGACACACTTTGGAGTTGTAGCCATAGTGTAATGTTTGCTGATTAGTCAGGTGGTTTGACGCTTTGATGACTGTATGGTGATGTGTCTGTTAGAGGTGAGTTCGGGCTCTATTTTGGCAATCCGAGCCCGCCCGGGCCCGAAACATTTTTGAACTGAGCTCGCCCGAGCCCGAAATATTTTGTGTGATCAGAGCCCGAGCCCGATATTGAAAGTGGTACGCTATGCAACGCAAACACAATAGTAAAATTAAGTACCGTTTTCATTTTCAAATTAATTTTCTTATTATCAATCCTCAATTTAAATAACTGTAAATGTTATTATAACAATTTATAATGTCTGTGTCTCTGTATACATGTATATATTTATTTAATATATATTTATAGTGCAGCCCATTGTTTATAAAGCACCTATCGGGGGACAAAAAATTTATCCGAATGAGTGATATAATGAGGCCCAATATAACAAAGGAAGAGGGATTACACTGACATAATATGCACCTCGTTGAAGAAAAAGGTCTATTTAGAAAAAGAAAAGTCAAAGCTACTAAGGTTTATAAGGTTATTTTGTGATTTATAACCTATCATGACTATTATGGCATTACTAAAAGTGCTCTCAAAATGAATAAAATTTCATCTTCATTTTTTTTTCTTTTACACTTTCCAGTTATTGAAGAATAAAATAAACGGAACTTTTAGCTTGAATCCGAGCCCGCCCGGAGCCCGAAGACTTGGGTAAGATTTGAGCCCGATTGGGCTCGGGCTGAGCCCATCTCATCTCTAGTGTCTGTCCTCCCTTGTACAATTCATGTGTAGTGCAGTGATAATAGCACAAATAAAAACAACTCCTACTTACATTCTCTCTACTGAACTGTTTACTTCAGAGAGAAGTGAGTTTTGATTCCTGTTCTGCTATAAGCCTCACACCAACTGTTAAGCATTATTTTTATTATTTTACTTAGTTTGACCCCCATATGCATATGTCAACATGGAAGGCAGTATTTTTCGAACTATCAAGACCATCTAAGTACCCTCCCTTTTTTTTCCACCAGAGAAAACTACCTAGAGCCGTTGATCTTCCCAAGCAGAGTTGCCAACCCTTTGGATTTTTAAATACCAATAATTTTTTAAAGCAAAAATAGCGTTCATTAATAGCGATATTTTGTTATTAAATGAGGCAAAGATAACTTTAAAACTAGTATGTTGTGGCCACCACAAGACTTTCTTCTATATTTTCCTATACAAATTCACTCAGTAACAATATTAAAAAAAAAAAAAAAAAAATTCCAAGTTTTTTTTTGTTAAAAGTAAAAAAAATCGATAACTTTGTTTTAAATTATCACATATTTATAGTTCAACCATTCGTTTTAAAGGTATTGACGAGACCTTTCGAAAGATACCCATCTTGAAAATTTACCCCACCCCGGGGGGTACTTCCCCCCCCAGGGGGGGGAAGCGATGCCCCCACATGCACAAAATTTTTTTCCTAATTAACTACTACTATTAGCAATAATTCATATTAATTTTACAATTACAGGTTAAGAATAACTCTCATTATGTACATTTATACGAAACTTTGTCCTAAAATACTACCATGTTAAAAATTTAGAAGAAATACGATCACAGCACCTCCTGTTGTGCGATTGATCCCCAAATCTAATCAGCACAAGTTTATGTCAGGAGCCAACTAAATACCAAGTTTGGTTAAATTTCGTTTAAAAAAAAAAAAAAGTTAAGATTTTTTTTCATAAAAAGTAAAAAAAAAATCGATAACTTTGTTTTAAATTATCACAGATTTATAGTTCAACCATTCGTTTTAAAGGCATTGACGAGACCTTTCAAGATACCCATTTTGAAAATTTACTCCCTTCGAGGGACACCCCCCCCCCCCAGGGGGGTTCACGAGGCTCCTACACATGCAAAAAAAAATTTCCAGTTGACTATCTCTATTATAAATAATTCTTGTAAATTTCATAATGATTACTAAAAAATAATTCTCTTTATGCATATTTATACAAAATGTTGCCCTATATCACCATGTTAAAATTTTAGAAAAAGCGGGATGGCAACGCAACCTGTAAGACTATTTTTACCAAAAGTTGATAGGCACTAATTTATGTCAAGGTGCAACTACACACCAATTTGTGTGAAATTCTGTGCAGTAGTTCCTGAGATACAGTTGCCACAAAATTTTGTCACACACACACACACACACACAGACAGACAGACATTTTCTAAAAATGATCAAATTGTGTTCTACAGCTCTCAAAACGTGTAAATCCATAAAAACCCGAGGTCGAAAATTTTTACGAATCCAATACTTTCTTCTATTGAATATAGAAGAAAGTAAAAATATTACATTTTAAGTGAATGACAAACATTGCATTTTATGTACTGATAATAATGGGAGTTCAACAAGTTTTGCTGCATACAGCAAATTGCCAGCTCTTTTATTAATGTTGCAAATAGTTTTTCTACAAGTATTTAATGCTGTTTTCTTAATAATATCCACACTTAATTATTTTCCTGTGGAAAGAAAGTCTGAAAAATTTTCTTTTATTTCTAGATGATAAAGCTTTTAGCCTACCTCTCGTGTTTCTTTTGTCATAATTGTCATTCAAATTTAAGAAATTATTTGCAACATTTTTAAACCTTTCAATCTTTTTATCTACAGTCTGGCATTTGACAATAGATGGTCTTCAAAAACATTTTTATATAAGTTCATTTTTGTTGAAGTGAAAGCCAGAGATCCAACTCTATTAAAAGAAAATTCCTTTCCCCCTCCTTCCTCCAAGTCATAACAAATGCAACACGGAATTCATGTCTGGAAAAAAACATATTTTCCCTTCTTAGATTGTACCAATAATACTATCAAGACTATCAAAGCAGTGGTGCATCTACGGAGGGGGCTTAGGGGACTCAAGCTTCCTCCATGATGTCTTGATGACTTCCTCCCCTCCTAAAGAGCAACAATTTTTCGTCTTTAAATTTTTTGCAAGTTGTTTTGTGCTTCACATTATTACAAGCACAAAAATAAATAATAAATAAAGTAAACAATTTTTGAATTTCACATTCAACAAACCTGTTACATGGCTTTTAAGTTCTTACACAGTCAAATTAAGCAGTTTTTAATTTTTAATTTAATTTTGATTATCATGCTCATCAATTAAAAATTTTGTCTATTAATTAGTTTCCTAGAGTCACAAATAAACATTCCAATACCAGTTTGAAGCATTTTTTTTCTTATTTAAGAAAATTGAGAAAATTTTTAATGCCTTAAAGTTTTTACTTGTGCTGTATATTCAGGGAGCAGATTCTAGAACTGGATTAACAGCCTACATAATTTCCAGGATTATGAAGATCAATGAGAAATTGGTAAATACTGACCTACTGAAATGGTAGATAAATATTTAAGAGAATGTGGATTTTATATAATATTTCAAACAATTAGACAAAAGAGAAACCACAAAATTGCAATTAAAGATATTTTAATGACTTTTTATAAGTATTGAAATATGGCGAAGAAACGAGACTGCAGGTTCCTTTTAGTTAAGCCAGATCGACAGTTCATTTGCAACTTGCACTATATAAGAAATTTAAATAAGTAGAACTATGCTTGTAAAAAAATAAAAAACTTCCTTTGAATGAAAGAACTAGTTTATTAAGAAAACTATATCCACAAATAAGAATCAAGGCATAACTATTGAATACATATGTAAGGACCATTCCAAAAACATAGGCCTCTGCCTGGAGTAGTTGTGGAAGTCAATGCAAACTCCTTGCAGTCATAGAAATAAAGGAGAGGACACCTGCTAGTAGTGATTTTTTATGTTTCCTATCCGAAAGCAAGCAGTGAAGTGATGACGATATCCATTACGAAGACTGAAAAAAATTCTCGCCAACTGAGATTTGGAGTGCTCAAAATTATACCAAAAAGAATGCCAAACAGTTTCTTTATTCAAGTATATTTTAATACAAAAATTTTGAAAATAATCTAACCGTTAAAAATAGACAAAGACAGTTTGGCTAAAAAAGAAAATGCCAACTGTCAATCAAAGAACAATTGCAAATGATAAATTTAATTATACTTCCAGGTGCCATACAGATGACTAGCTAAATCATTAAGGGTCTATTTTTAGAAACACATCTTTTATGGAAATGCTATAAATGTTAATAGCTTTTTGAATGTAAACAGAAACAGTATAAATTACTAATGGAAGCTCTTTTTTATTTTTGTTTTTTAATATAGAAATATGCTTTGAGTCAGGTTGATAATTATTTTGAAAGTAAATGATCTGAAATAAATTGCAATGGATAAAGATTTTATTATTTTCGGGGAGAAACTACGAATTTAAATTACATATCAAATCCCTAGTATGAATATTGCTTTATTTTAAGAGGAGGACAGTACATTTTCTATTGAAGAGATTAGAAAATACATTATAATAAAAGTTTTGATTCGCAAATAAAATTGGAATTTCTATTTAAATCAAATTGGAGTGTAAAGGTTGATATTTTTTTTTATTTATTACCAACTATGCGAAAAATACCAGAGCCGGGAATCGAACCCGGGCACCTCCGCTTAACGCACGGATGCTCTATATCTTGATGAATTCATGAATAAAAATTTCTAAATTGGAATTTCTATTTAATTAATTAAATGAATTATTTTAATTTCAAATTACATTTTTATTATTTAATTATACTACTTTTAAATTTTAAAATTAAATTAACAGTTTATAAAAAATATGTGTGATACTCATCACAAGAAAGTTTCAAGAATATTGAGTTCATATAAATATTTAGGTCTGGAGATTATTTTAGTCAAAGTTATAAGTATGATTACTACTCTCCCAGCAATGTTTAGCAATGGCGGATTTATTACTTTCTTGTTTCTGAATATAACCAAAATGTTCTTTTAGACAAAACTTAAGTTTGTGTTTTGTTTGACCAATATATGATAGTCCCCATTATTGACAAGAGATTACTATAAAATACCCTAAGAATTATGCAAGTGGTAACTCGTCTATCTCTTGTTAATGATATCTTGTTCTGTTGTTAAAAATATATGAAATAAAAATAACAGAAATTAAAAAACTAGAATCTCCAAAAGTTGAGATTTCTCATAAAGTCCACGTTATAATTTAAAACATATTAAAAATTGGGACAACAATTTTAAAACACGTCATAAAATTTTATTAAAATAATATTATACATAATACTAAACTTTTCGCTATTAATTCATGGCATCATCAGGCATATATAAGTTGCATTATGGAACAAATGAGACAGCATTTTATATATCACAGGATTGTTGGCAGTTATAGTTGTTACAGCAGAGACTTCTTAAATTGCATAGCCAGGTACTGAATAGAGAAAGTCTTGGAGACAAAATAATTTGTTGCTTAAATTTGTTGGTATGGTTGTGATATATAAAATGCTGTCTCATTTGTTTTATCAACCATACCTACAAATTTAAACAACAAGTTATCTTGTCTCCAAGACTTTCTCTATTCAGCTCCTGGCTACGCAGTTTAAGAAGTCTCTGCTGCAGGCCCCGATCATGAAAAATTGGAGCCCTGGGCAAAGAAAATTTACAACCTAAACCCCCTCCCCCTCACAATTTTCACAACAAAATTCATTTGTTAACATAGGGTCAATCATACATACAGTGAATGACAACCAATATTTTTTGCATGTTTGACTTATATAAATGATGCATACCTTTTTTTAAGTGGTTTATAACCTTCACACCCTAGAGTATAGAACTTCATTCTACACCAGCACGAACCTCTTATAATATTCTGTTTGACAAGAGACAACAGGAAAAAGGATAATATAATGAATTTCATACACTAAAGAGGATTAAAAAGTTTTGATCAAAAGAAAAAGGGATATTTTACAATTTAATATTATAGATTTGAGGGTCCTTTTCATGTCTGGGGCCCCTGGGCAACATTCCGGTTTGCCCATGCCATAATATGGGTCTGCTCTGCTGTAACAACCGCCAATGATCCTGTGATATATAAAATGCAGTCTCAATTGTTTTATAAATGCAACTTATATACCTGATTATGCCATGAATTAATGGCGAAAAGCTTAGTATTATGTATAATATGATTTCAATTAAAGAAATTAAAAAGTTAAAGAGACAATAAAAATCACTTTTAACGTATATCTAAAATAATTCAAAATGAACCTAGTAGAACAATGATAAAAATAACATGAAATTATTTAAAGTATTAAACTTTATTTGTATTAACAACTTTTTTTTTTTTTTTTTCCACTTCCAAGCATTTTCTATCTAAACTCAGTTCATTTACTTCATTTAACCTTTCAATTACCTTTTCCCCAATTTTTATAATTCTCAATTGTTTATCCTTTTTTCTTTTCACATTCATTTTTTTTTTTTTTTTCTTTAGAGCTTCTGGAGATTGTCTGCATATGCTCCCAAATTGTTTACAGAATAATACACCATTCTTTGTGACATACCAGAATCTTCTGCCAGGTTATCAACAAGAATAAAAGTTGCCCTTGTTAATTTTGGTGTGACATGGCACATTAGATAATTTATCAGGAGTGGGGGGGGGGGTTTATATATTGGGTTTAAACTCTACAAAATTTCTAAAATGTGAATATTTATGCTTATTTGTGACTAAGCTCTGAATATCCATGCTTTGCTAAGTCTGACAAAAGCCCTTATCAGCTTATTGACATGTTCTTTTCACCAACAAACCAGAAGAAAAACACCATGCACTAAGAATAATTGAACAAGTGCAGCCCTCAGAATATCTAAGTACTTCAAAATTCTATTTGTTGCTATCATTTTGTTTTTATTTATTGAACAGTTGAACTTTGGAAATCTGGACCTTGAAATTCCGAACATTTTCCAAATTTTAGTCCAGCCCTTAGTCAAGTTTAACTAAACACCAAAGAAATAATTACTGACATATTCTAATATAATTTTATACCGTGTGAATGATAATTTAAAACTTTAATTTTTATAAAACTATGGTTGTTAAATAACAGAAATGGAAAAATAAATAAAATAGGAACAGGATTCCCACTACAGTGAAAATATCGCATTTTTAAACAGGCTATAATGTGCTCGCTATAATGTGCTCCACATGATAGATCCGAAAGTGCAAAGCTTCATTTATTTAATCCTATTAAATTATTCCCTTTAAAAAAAAAAGCTCAAATACTTATAATTACAAAGATAATCACACAATTCTGTTATCTCTTTACTCAACAGAATGTTAAACAAAAACTTTCAGCTGAAATTGTAATTGCTTCTTTTCACCCTCTCTCTCGACCTTCTAATACACTGCCTTTTGACCTTGAAGCATACTTTGGAAGATAACATTTTCTCCGAATTCCGCTTATAGTACTTTGAATGCTGCAGAAAAAGAGGAATAAGAGATTTTTTTTTTCATTATCGAAATTTGTATTTTTTTTTTCTGCTATGATGGACTTATGCTGACAATTAAAAGAAAGTAACTGAATAATGAAGGGAGAGAAATTTGTAAATAAAAGCCATCAAATGTGGAAACGTACAACAATTGTTTTGGGTCGAAGAAAAAAGCACAGCACTTCTTCAGGAGAAAACGGATAAGCACAAAGGCCCCCATCAATTTTCAAGAAAAAATAGTATATATTTCAGAAAGGGGCGGATAAACGGTAAAAATTGGCAAAAATATAGAAAAGGACATGTATTTTCCTGCTAAAATTAAGTGGCATAAAAGGTGATAAAAACAGTTGCAGTAAAAATTTGATTAACCAGCATGATCGTTAATCACCACTTGCCGGTAAAAAAAAAAAGAAAAAAAAATCCATATAGTTGAAATTTGAACAAGATTAGAAAGAGGGGGGGGGGGGAGAGCAACAGAAATACTGAAGTAATGAATCTATTTTTTGTTTTTAATATTATTTATATTTTTCTTTTTTTGCTTTAATCATAAAACATTTTTAATAATTTTGTATATTCTGTTTTGTAGCATGCCAATAAATTATTGATATGGAGAAAAAAAAAAAAAAAGTAATAAAAAATCTGAATTTAAAAAAAAAAAAAAAAAAAAAAAAAAGGAGTCAATTTAACTCACAATTTCTTATTTTTGATATGAAGTTTTAATTGCTCATTTAATAGTTTGCTAATAACAGAATCTACTTTAAAAACATAATGGAAAATAAATTGGCACAAGTCAAATGATAAATATTAGCTGAAAGTTCAAATAAGGTCATCTCCAAAGCAGCAGAATTATTTTTCCGTATCGCACATCAGAAAATTATTCAGTCAAGGACATCGAAGAGTAGTAGGGGAGGGTTTGAAGAGATTGTATTTGCTTTAATCTATTCTCCCTTCCCCCTCACCTGTGCTCGACTACTGATGCCTCTTTGTGGTCCGGTTTAACGCTGAGTTTTACAGCTGTGATAATTAGCAGACTGCATTTCTCAGTGGTTTCAAATGTGCACCTTAGAAGATAAACACAAAGAAAGATAAAAATAGGCTGATTGTCTGCCCATTGTTTTAGAAAGAAGGGAAAAATGGTTAGAAATTACCATTTAATGAAGAGAGAAAAAAAAAAAAAAAAAAAAAAAACTTTGTTAAGATTTTCTGAATATTTGAGAGTTATTAAATGAAATTAGTATTTTTATTTTTTTTTTAAGTAGGAGGTTGACTTATACGCAGGTTTCAGATTTTTTACCAATTTTTTTTTCTGAAAATGGCGGGTGGGGGTGTCGACTTATACGAGAGTATATACGGTATATCTTTTTGTGATTTGCAATAACTGATATTTTGATCAAATGAAAAAAAAGCTTCGTTTGAAAAAAAACTTTATTCATTTATACAGACAAAACATACAAAGAATCAAAATATTTATTAAATTATGGAAATTCATGAGGGGGAAAAAGAAAAAAAAAAAAAGCTTTTCTTTTATATTGCGATATTTTCTCTAATCATATACTATTAAAAAATATTTTATTTATATTGCACAGATTGACAAAAACAAATTTTATCTGGCTAAGTAAAAAAATACTTATGCAGTAACAAATACAAATTAAAATATAAATATTACATTTCAAAATCAAATCAGGCTTTTTCAAAAGCAAAATTCTCACAATTAAAACAGTAATAAGAAAAAAAAAATCTATAAGAAGAAATAGTGGCATACTTTTATATTTCATTTTCGTTATACAAATTGCCAAATAAACCATTAACTTCAATTTAATCTGTTACATTTATCTACATGTATATATACAAAATAATTATTCTAGGCAACCTATTAATAATATTTTGAAAAATGTGCTTTAAATGTTATTATTTCAAATTATTAACACTAAATTTTAATCAATATAAGTTTTTCTTTAGTAATATTTCTTAGAAAAAAAAAAAAAAAATCTCAAGCAAATTACTAAACAGGACGTGAAGCTGTTAATGCAATAAAAATATGCCAGTGTCTTCCCTTGAAAAAGAACAGAAAAGAAAAAAAGGATAATTGTTACACAAATAAATTCTTATGACTTTATGAATTTCATGTTAACTTCTCTATATGCCGAATTCTGAAGTAGTTTTTAATAAAATATTGCCCTTTAAATTTTATTTTTATTATTTTTTATAATGACATTTTTTAAATAAGAAACTGAATTTAAACATAAACATTATAATATTTTTAAAAGTCAATTAAAAACTTTTTTCACGTTATATTATAAATACCTTTATAAATAAATATTTAAAAAAAAAAATGTTATCATACGATTATTTATTTTAACATTCCTATTATTCTGCTACATATAAATTTAAACATAAGCATTATAATATTTTTAAAAGTCCATTTAAAACTTTTTTCACGTTATATTATAAACACCTTTATAAATAAATATTTTTTTTAAAAATGTTATCATACGATTTTTTATTTTAACATTCTTATTATTCTGCTATGTATGTACATATTTAGAATGTGTTTAACATTCATATATCTTTTATATGATTTTCACATATCTATAAAAATTGAAATTAATTTAAACACAAATATTTTATGTACTCCTATTAATTTTTTTTTTCTTTCACTTATTACATATTTGAATTATTATATAAATGACTTAATAGTAATAATTTTGCTGTTATCCTGAGCTATAAACATGTGTGTCTATACATGCATATACATATAAACACAGAAGGTGATTTAAGAGTTAACTTTTCTCATTGAGATATTTGTACACAATATTTAGCTTATACTGTTCACTTCAGTGATATACGAGACACAATATAAATTAATAATGTATAGTATTACTGTAATTAAATATAATTTTTGTTAAATCCAAAATGTACATACAATTTATAATTGTTAAATTTTTATTTATTATTATTATTCATAGTAGTAATAGTAGCAGAAATAGAAAAATGTAACTATTAAAATTACCACAGATTTTACTATAATTAATCATTAAATGTGAAAGCAGTTATCATGCCTCCTATGAAGTCGTACATAAAACATTTTCAAAATGTTAATTTTGTATTTAAAAAAATTTTCAAAGGGCAAAGTAATCAGAAAATTTTAAAGAATTAGAGAAGAGCAGCATTTTAAAGAATAGCAGCATAAAAATAGTTTATGAAATATATCAGTGTATTATTTTATTAAATTATGAAATGTGCAAAGAATTTTTCCTATTGTAAAACATAGTATTCATTTTGATGACTATATTTATATAAAGCTATTTTTATGATAATGATTTTTTTCTATTTAAAATATGAAAAGAAAATGCAAAGAAGTTGATAAATATTCACAGAAAGAAAAAATGTTTTACATTACATAGACATATTTCTAAATATCCAAATATTATTTATTGTTGATATTTATTACAGAAAAGTGATAAATAAATGATTTGTATAAACATTATAAATTTAAAAAAACTCATAACAATTGTTTGAGGTCAAAATTTTTCTGATGAACAAAGTAGGCATGAGTACGGCAAACAAAGCATCAATGCCTTTTCTGTGCTTCACTTTTCACTTGCTGCACTTGTAACTACTTTGTTTATCTGACAAAGGGTTGTCCTATTATTTTGACTTGCAAGTTTTTTGAAATTCATAGTGTTTACGTACAAAGTTTATTTATTTATTATTTTTCAACTATAGTTCCTCTGATGCATTTTTTAACAGAAGATGATAAAAGTTAAAAAAAAAAAAAGTTTGTAAACATTTTGATTTATAATTTTATGAACCTACTAGAGTAAAGGATGATGCTTAGTTATGAAAGTTTAAAGTGAGCAGAGAATAAAACTACTACTCTTACCAACTTGGTTGCAGTCAAACATTAATCAATCCTGCACATTTACCCAGTTATTTGCAGCATATATCATTAATTATAGATCATCAAGGGCCTAGCCAAGGAGGAAGGGGTTGGGTGTTCAAACCTTCCAGCCCCACCCTCCTAAAAAAAAAAAAAAAAAAAAAAACTGCACAGCTGTGGAAAATTTTTGAGTTATATATCATTTTTAACATTCAATATTATGTACTAAAGCTTGAATCTCCACTGAAAATTCTTTCTCGCTACGGCCTTGAATTATATCTATGATCTAGTATTTACCTTTCCCCACAATAATTTTTTTTTATTTTTTAAACTAACAGAATAAGTGGTATTGCATAACAAGTATTACATGTTTTTTTTTTTTTTTTTTTTTTAATTAGTTAATGGATGATACGACTATTTTTATACAATAAAAATATAAGTACAGCTATGAAGTAAAATAGAAAAAAAAAAAATGTAAACAAGCATCAAAAACAAATTTACAGAGAGATTAATCATAATTAGAAAACTCCACCAATTTTTAGATTTTTTAAATGAACTTTTATCAATAAACATCTGAAAATACATTACTAATAGACATACTTATGTTTGCTTTTTTTTTTTTTTTTTTTTTTTTAATAAGTTTTTAATTTAATATAAACTTACTCATATTTTTGTGTTTATGTTTGTGTTTATATTTTTGTGTCGCTACCATGTCAAACTATCAAATGTGAAAATGACTACTTTTGAAGACAGCAAAAAATCTGTTGTAATCGTAAATCAAAAGTAGCACCAGGCAAAAATAACCTAATTTTATATATTTCCTGTGCTCTTAAGTTCCTGGTTAAGCGTATTTTCCTTGTGCACGGTACATATCATTCTAAAAATAAGCACAATACAACGAATATGAAAAAAAAAATTGCTCATTTGATATGGTAGTGACCATATGTAATATATTGCTCATATTTAGAATAGAGTCTTTGAATACCTAAGTATATATAGCTATTGATGCATACTTTAAGTTCTAGTAGATTATTTAGGCAACTAAGAAAAAATAGTTAATTGAAATTCTGACACCTAGCTTTCACACTTGAATTTTTAACTCTGAATATGGAGGAATTTACTGCAGATAAATATGGCAAAGTGGGGTATAACATCAATTCCTATTTCCAACCTTGAATGAATAGTTTTACTTTTTTCCCTTATACCATGCCATTTCAGATAATTTTCCAATAATTCTGTCACATAATGTTACGTTTAGCACAAAAAAATAAAATAATAATAAAAAGAAGATATTGTAATGAGATATGGAAAAATCTTGTAAAAGCTAAATTTTCTAAAATCACAATATTGATGCTATGGTAATCTTACACAGTTTGTTATATATGAGTGATAATTTTTTATGAACACTTTGTAAAAAGTTATGCTGGGTTACATTATACACCTAGATTTTTGCTTAGTGAGGTAACTGTGATAGTGTGTGTTAAAGGGGGGGGGGGGGAGAGCAGGGAAGGAATAGTGATTTTGGAAAATTTTCATGTCTCCTTCAAAAATACTAAAAGTATTAGCTATTTTTTAGTGCATATTTTGAATCTATGTACATGGAAGTAAGATTTTTGATATACTGCTTTTTTTTTTTTGACATGGTGCAACACAAACTGAACAAGACATCAATACTTAGTACTTGAAACTGCATCCGATTGAACATAGCTTCTCATCTAAGTCAAAAGAAAGTTACATGGAAGATAATTCTTCTACTGGATCCATTGTCCTTTGTGACAATCAATTTAAAGTTGAATATGTGGATAAATCATTATTTTTGAAATTAGAATTTTATTTTAACAATCTTTATTGATCCAAAAAGAAAGACATACCTACTGTTGATCTAAGAAACATAGAACTATGGATGAAAAACTCTACACTTATATTTCATTCCAGAGAGCCAAAGTTGTTGTTTTCCTGTTTCTTTTGATGAATGTAACATAAATTAGGCCTAATTAGTTTTCATAGACAAGTACTGTATTATGTTACAAAAGTGTTACACTTTTTGTGCTTGTTTCCAACAAATTGCTATTATATTTCTGCTAAATGCAGATAAGTTTTTCTTTTTTGTTCGTAGTTTGTTTTTAGCATGTAAAGCTTACATCACTTTCAAAGATATCTGTTATTCCATTAACCTGTTTGCATCATTAGCATATATTTACACTCAATTTTCCTGGTCACTATCATATGAGCTGTATGCATATGCTCAACTTTGTTGGTAACAATCATTATTTGTTAGCTAAAACATAGAAAAGGAGGATATTGCTTCTCTTCATATTTACTTATGATACAAATTGGTTAAGTAGATGCAAGAATGCAGGTCGGCTACATATTTCTACATGAAATAAAATTGTATTTTATTGTATTAACTCTTTTGTTCAGTCTAGTTTATTTTTCAGTGATTCTGGAAAAATATGGGTACATTCAAGATTTTTTTCTCTCTCCTGTTTTCTTTGATATAAAAATGAAATTAAAGCAAAAATTTTTGCAAAGATCTGTAGTTTTACCCCTAAATCTATTAAGTGTGCATATGAAGGATTAATATGGAAATTCAGTGGTTGTCACTAATGCCCCATGCCAAACCACTATTACCCCAATCGTGCAGGGATTAGTAAAAACAGAAGTTGTTTTGATTTATTCTTTGTCACAGCTGAATGGATACATTCTATAGAAAGCTTTTCTATCAGTACAAAGACAACAACCACCTACGTTCAAGTTAAAGTAGAAATTTAAATTTGCTTGTCACTATTACCCCACTTGTCCCTATTCCACAATTAAAACAGTTAGAAAAAATATACCATTAAAAATTTTCAATAATAATAATAATCTGTGAGGAAAAATTCTATCTTTATTATTATTTTTTAAATGTTACTCTCATTTGCGGCAGGAGAAGGTTTAATAACAATAATCGCTGAACTATGATTTGAATGATAAACTAAGATTATTATCTTTCGCTTAACTATGAAATTTGCACAAAAATAATATAATTGTAAAAAATATACCAATATTTATGTCACTGAAATTGCACATTACACTATTACTTATGATTTCTTTAATATCACAGCCATTGCAAACTAGCCTATTACTTAATAAAAACTTAACAGGGCTATTTCATACAAAGAATGATTTGCTATTTTTATAAAAGTACTTGAGCCTGGACAACTGATGCATCCAAATGTTCTTTTACAATGCAGAGGATTTCTTTACAAATGACTTTTACAGATGTATGAACTTCAGGATTACTTTGCAAATTTTTCAGAATAAATATTCCTCCTTCTTCAATTATCATTTGGCAGTATCGCTTAGCTAAAAGAAAAAAAATCACTTTCAAGAAGATATAAACAAATAGGTAACATGCTATTACACTTATATCTGTATACTAATATCAAAATCACATTAAATTTTTACTATAAATAAAGTTTTAACTCAAAAACCTACGTTACTTCATTTCCAGAGACTTTTGTCATCGAGCCGTTAAAAGAAATCATATCGAAATTCTACTAACGCAGTGGTGTAACATTAAATGATTTCTTTTTAAATTCCATTGCAATTAGTTTGTTTTGCATATTAAAGTACTTTGAAAAATTGCTTTTAATTTTCAAATATGCTGACAAATATATCACTTTCATTAAGCTTATATTATGTACTGAAATGTATTTATTTCAATGAATTATTTTATCGTTTGCATCCCGCCATCCAAAACTAATAAAATTTATAAATAATAAAATTTTCGCAAATGTTTTCTTTGCAGTACACTATATATTTGCATATATTTTCTATTAATTTGGTTAAGATGACATAAAGCAAACATTTAGATAAATTTTACTTACAGTTTTGGATAGTATGACGCAAAAGATAAAAAAATTCTTTGAAATAAATACATTTCAGTACATACTATAAACTTAATGAAAGTTATATATTTGACAGCATATTTGAAAATTAAAAGAAACATTTCAAATTAATATGCAAAACAAAATAATTGCAATGGAATTTAAAAACAAATCATTTAATGTAACACCACTGCGTTACTGGAATTTCGATATTAAAAGAGATGTGAATGAAAAGGTATCAGTGAGTAAATGTTAGATATTTTTTTATGTTGAAAATAACATTTAAACTGTAAATATAAACAGAAGGAAAAAGCAAATTTAAATAAGAAAATCTATGCATATTTTAATCAATAACAAAGTGTCACTGAAAATTTGATATTATTTTTAAGACTGTATTTCAATTCTTATAGCCATAAAGTAGAGTGTTGCATCACAAACTTTTAACCCGTTAAGGATTTTTTGTATTGATATCATTACTTTTTAGCGGTTAATGATCAAAATGTTAAAATTGAAGGACCATGACATTGAATTTATAATGCTGTATAAAAAGTGTAGTTTCATAGGTTATACTACTACATTAAATTTTATCTCGAACAAAATAACAAACAAAATGAAATTTCAAAATTTTATGAAAAATGATAAAATGAATTTTTTTTTTTAAATAATATTTTTTGAGGGATTGAAGCATGCAACATAACAAAGAAATAATATAGTACATTTTTAAAATGACAAACATTTTCTACAAGTACAAAAAAAAAAAAAAAAAAAAGATTATTCAATATTCAATTTCTTAAATAGCTCAACAGTTGGAGAGAACATTCAAAATAAATATTTAAGAAAAAATAATTAAATTAAATTAATAGAAAGTTTCTGTAAAAAAGTGTTAACACTAGTCTCTAAAGAGTTTGATTCACCACACAGATTTTGGTTAATTAAACACAAATATTTAAGTGGTCAATCGATTGAACAAAAGATTAATATTTTGTTATTTTTAAATTGGAAATGCATAAAGTAAAATGTGTGAGGATCTGACAGTAATTTTCCAAAATACCTAGCACAATGGGGGCAGGCGCGGTTTCAACCCCCCCCCCCAAACTGTCTTACTTTCAGGAAAAATTTTAGGGAAGCATCAAAGCTTCGGTACAGTTTGAGCGAAGTGCCGAAATTAGAGGAAGACAACTAAGCACTTGATCACCAACAATAGAACTTGATAAAATTTCCTATATCAAACTGTCATCTGATATGTGATTTTACCGAGTTTTGGTAAAAATCGGAAATGAATGTCTCAGCAGTTACTGTAAAGATTTTCTGTGAAATGGTTATTTTGAGTCTTTTCGATCGTCTTTTGCTTGTATTAGCTGGTTTCTTCAGTGAAAATCGTTAGGATTCCTAATCAGAATAATTTTAGTTATTTTAATCATGGGAAAAATGGAGCACTCACAATTCATGAAAACAACCAGTATCACAAAGCTGCTGTAGAGTCGGGGAAAAACTTTTTGAAAATGTACCATAAACCAGCTCTTGAAGTCATAAATCTGGTATCGAATCATAGACAAATCCAAATAGAGGAAAATCGTCAACGTCTGCAACCTATCATCAGCACAATCATTCTTTGTGGCCGTCAAAACTTTGCTTTGCATGGTCATAGGGACTACGGCCCTCTTTGCACAGAAACAACAGAAAAAGAAAATACTGAGTATGAGAATGAAAGCATAGTGGCTACAAATGACAGCAATTTTAGAGCTCTGTTAAGATTCAGAATCGAAGCAAGTGATATAATATTAAAAAATCATATGGAAACTGCTAAATCAAACGCAACATACATTAGTAATACTACCCAAAATGAATTAATTAATGCCTGCAAAGATGAAATACAAAAGTCTATCCTAGAGAGAGTGAAAGAAGCTAAACTTTTTTCAGTCATTTTTGATGAAACCACCGATTTATCACATACATCACAATTAAGTCTATGTTTAAGATATATTTTTAATGGTTCTATAAGAGAAGATTTCGTCACATTTTGCGATGCATATGCCAATATTCGCAAAGAAGATAAAAGTAATAAAGAGTGCCGATTAACTGGAGCAGCAATAGCCCATATTGTTGCTGACCTTATGAAAAAATTCAATATGGATATGAAGTATTGCGTTGGAATAGGTGTAAACAGCTGCTCAACGATGGCATCAGATGCCAAAGGAGCTGCAAAAGAGTTAATGAAGACAGCTGTATATGCAAAACGATGTCCTTGTAGCAACCATGCATTAAATAATTCGTTAGCTAAGTCTTCGAAATTTACATCATGCATGAATGCGACTGTAACAATGAAAAAAGTTATTTCCTTCGCTAATGCATAAGCAAAAAGGCAGGTAGTTTTCAAGGAGGAATTGACAGATTCTGTCCAGGGATTAAGTGAAACTCGTTGGGCAGAGCGACATGATGGACATCTTCAATTTCAAGGAGATTCTCTTGTTGAAATTTGCAATGCCGTACAGAAGATTGCTGAATGGAGCGACAGTCTGCATCAGAGTCTGCCTGTTTATATCAAGCTCTACGTAGCTCTGATTTCATTGTTGCTGCAATGTGCCTCTGTGATGTTCTAGGTAATTAAAGAATTTTCGTATTTTTTGATGTAATTTATTTAATCTATATAGAATATCCACTTTTTATCTAATTGTCTATCATTTATTTTAGGTATCAGGTTTCTCTAAGCAGATTCCTCCAATCGCCGTCGATTGATTTACAAAAAGCCACACAAAATCTTACGGATACATTAAATGTCTTAAACAACAACAGACTCAATGCAATGACTGTTTTCAATCGAATTTTCTCAGAGATTTTTGAACTTGCTGCAAAATTAGATACAGAGATAAAGATGCCTAGAATAACGTCACGGCAAACGCAGCGAGCAAATATACCTGCAGAAACTCCTGAAGAATATTTTAGAAGGGCGGTTTACATCCCACTTCTAGAAAATATAATCTCTGACATGAAAGATCGATTTTCGTCAGATGTAATGATTTAATTTAAACGTGTTTTTGCCTCGAAAATCTTATACAGATGATGACATCAAAATTGTACGTGAAGTTGCAGAAAATTATCAAGGACTTCTTAATAATGTTCCAGTTCCATCAGTCGTTTCAGAATATTAATTATGGATTGCGAAGTAGCAAAGAAAAGCCGAAGAAACACATGGAACAGATACTTCTAATTGTCTTCTTAATACAATAGAAGAATGTGACAAAGATATGTACCCATCAATTAACATTTTGCTTCGTATCCTTGCCACTTTACCAGTAAGCGTCGCTTCAAGTGAACAAAGCTTTTCAACTTTACGGCGGTTAAAAAATTGGCTTCGAGCATCCATGGGAGAAGAACGCCTCATAGGACTCGCCCTTTTAAATATTCATAGAGATGTTGATGTTGAAGCAGTAATAAACAGATTTTCAAAATATTCAAAGAGAAGATTGGAATTTGTATTATAATGTCGAAAAAGCCTATTTAATAAATGATTCATGTAAATAGTATCTTATATTTGATTTATTTCTTATAATATGGATTTCCTGGTTTTCAGTCAGGAAAATTTACCTATAGAAAGTTCTGATCACAGTTTTACTTTTTCTTTTCTTTCTTTCTTTTTTTTTATTTTAATTCGTGACCCCCCCAAACACAGAAGCTGAAACCGCGCCTGCATGGGCGTGTGGTTCAGATCCTCCCATGGAAACTCTGATAATTCTAAAAAAGATACTTAATCAATTTGAGGAAGATTGGCTTAGTTTAAAATTATTCTACCTGATTAAATATACTGTACATAGTCCCCACATTCTTCCTAGTGTTTCAGAATCATGTTAGAATTCTTGAAAATATTCTAAAACGTAATGAAGGAATTTAAGAGTGGACTCATTTTTTAAAATTGGGTTATCGGGGTAAAAAGTGTGCACAAGAGATCTAATATTAAAATTTTAAATGATAAGGAATTTTTAGCCCTTTGAGAAATCTTCTTGATACAATCACTTAAAAATTTTCTTGCGGTACTTTTTTAAGGTTGGTTGGTTGTAGGGTTTAAGGCCAATTGACTACGCTAGGGTCCTAGGCCTATAGGTGGAATGCCCTCCATCGGGGTTTTACTAAGGGATCCTAGCCCGTATTTATGCAAGTTTCGGAGATAACCAAGGAAGGAATGGCTAGGTCGAAGAGTGCGACCTGGGATCAAACCCGGCACTTCCCATCCACAAGCTATGAGCGCAGAATTGCTAGGACCCTGGTGGGACACTTTTTTAAAGAGCTTATAAATAATGTATATATTTTTTTTCTAAAAGTCCTATCTTCCTCCCCAAATCTATTGGAAATGCCTCAGAATTTTTTAAAACTGTAAAAAATGTGATATTAAATATGAGTCTGTAAGTAAAACTTTAAACGAGCACTGAATCCCCCTTTTATTTGAAGTTTCAAAGCTTGCCTTCTAAGGTTTATCCCAATACAGCTTCTTCTTTTTTTTTTTTTTTTTAATCAAACGAGATCAAACAGCGTGATCCTGAAATAGGAACAAAGTGGAGACTATTTTCAGTATATTTAATGAAATTTTTTTTAAAAAAAAGGCAAACAAAACATATTTTTAAAAAAAATTGTTTATAGAAGATGTTTCCAATGAGCTAACAAAGAACTTAATTTGTTTAAAATTTCAAAGTTGCGGCTTTTACGATTAAGCACCTTTTTTTTTTTTTACAGCTTTTAGAATTTCCAAGGTGTTCTTGAGACCTGGTGAGAAGAAGGGGGAGGGGGGACGAAAAATTTTCTTTAAATTTTCTTCATAAATAATTATAGAGAAAACATTGTGCGTCAAAATATTGTTTTGAAAAGTTCTTTTCCCCTCCCTAAATTTCACATTTATAAAATTAAAATTTGCCCACAGCTGACTCCTTGTGTCCCACTCCTCTCACTATACCCATTTATTTTCCTCTTAACTAAACAAAATCCCATAAAAATTGCTAAGACATGCTTTACAGTTTTTAGAAATTCCAAAAATTACTGGATATAGAAAACCTAATTGAATAATTCGTATTTGACACTATTCGGCGAGATTTTGTATGAACTTTGGAAACACGCTTTTCTAAAATCGTTTAGATTACACTAATAAAAAAATCCTACAGAACAGCTTGATTATTTTTTTGTATAATACAAAATGGGTTCATATCAATTTGATTTAAAGTTGTTTTCCTAAAAGAATCCTGCCTTTACGATTTTTATAAACTAATGTAAACATAAATTCCTGTAACAATGTGTTTGTGTTATCAGTAATTATTAAGCCCAGGCAAAATAATTTAATTTAGCATATGTATTAATCGTAATTATTGTTGGTTTGGCCACACGACTTTTAAATTCTTTAACTGATTAATTAATTAGTTTTACAAAGTAAAAACAATTACTTATTTCAATTTTACTTAATTTTTTTGTGTTTTAATTAAAAACTTTAAAATTGCCACAATTTACCTTCAGCAGTTCACCTAATAACACTTTTAATGTTTTATGGATACTGTATAGGAAGGCTATACTCAAAGACAAACGAGAAGTTACACAACTTTCGGAACAATATATTATATTAAATAATGATTAACAGAGTTTTTTTTTTTTTTTTTTTTTTAAATTTCTTTGTAATAGAAATAAAAATCCTTGAATCACATTTGAATCTCTATGTCATTTAACAGTTTAAGAAATATTATTTACCGAAAAAAATTTCCTGAAAATTTTGTGACATAGAGAGTAGTGTATACAATATTTACGATGTTATTATTAATATCTAATTTAAAGGTTGAAGATGTATGGTAATTTCCTTTTATATCAATATTATATCTAAGAAATAAGTTAAGGAACATTATACAAGTTACTATACAAGTTAAGGAAGATTTCTTTTTGTAGGGTAGCTTTTATTGTTATATTCATGCCTCTTCCCAGTGGTGGATTTAAGGGGGGGGGGGGCTACGGGGCTGAAGCCCCCCCCCGAAAGTACTGACATTCCCAATTGAATAGTACATTTGCAAACTTTTCATTGATCTGGAATTACATCTTGAAAAATCTTAGCCCCCCCCCCCCCAAAAAAAAAAGTTAAGTTCTGGATCCGCCACTGCCTCTTCCCTACTATTAAATTTAAGAAAAAAAGAAAGATACATGAATTAATTTTCAGGTATAGATTTGATTTAAAACAGAAAAATAAATAAGAATACAAAAATCTTTAAAAAGTGAAACTTTGTACAGGTAAATATTTAAATAGCATAATTTATTACTAGAAATTTAATGAACAAATTAATTTATAAAATAATAGACTATTTCTTAATTATTTTACCAGTATGCTTTGCAGAAATATATTATTTTGATAGAATAAAGTATTATAATGCCAAAAAAATAAATTAATATTTCAAAAAATATATTATGGGTTTAAATCAAAGTCAAATAAAGATGTTATTTATTATTATTTATTTTATTTTTTCCACTTATTTTATTAATTTTAATTAATTCTGTTTTCAGAGTTTTTCCAATACATTTAAGCTTTTGGTAGCCTAGCTATTTCTTTTTTTAAATTTTATATATTTTATGAAAGTAAAAAAAAAAAAAAAGAAGGTTGCTAACACTTTTTTAAATGAAACCTGGTCGCTGAAGGCGGCTAGTACACAATAAAGTATCATATTAATAATAAAAGTCTAATCAATTTTCATGATTTCCTTTACATTTATTCGAATAAGATATATTTTTAATTATATTTAAAATATTTTTAAAAGGGTTGAATAAAAACTAAATGATAATTAAAAATATAGGAATTCAGAAATTTTTTTCAAGATTTCGATTTTAACCTTTAAAGACAAAGCCTTTTGTTCTCTAAACGAAGATGACATTTTTGCAAACGATTAAAAGGAAGGAAAGAAAAAAAATTGTTTCTCCAAATGTAATGTCAAGTAAACACTATAAGAAAATCTTCCAAGTCGCTCAACGGAAGAGAGTAATAAATCTTCAAGTTTACAAAATGTCTATAAAGTTGTGGGCTTTTTTTCCTTTCATACCCCATTCCTGGAATCAATTAAAAGAGAAAGTGGGAGGTCTTCAAGTGGTCACTGGCTACTTGTAAGCATTCATTTTTTTTTTTTTTTTTTTTTTTTTTTAATTTTAAATCCTGCAATGAAACTTAAACTTGGGATTCTACAAGGAGAAAAAAAAAAAAAAGACGTATAAGTGAAATTAAGAATTTACTTGTGTCGTATAAACGAAATATTTTAACATTAGAATTCGATGGAATGATTTGGGACCGAAATCGAAAAATGTATAAATGAGAAACGTATAAAAGGTGCTCCACTGTAATAGAAACTTAATGAGCAAATTAATTAACTAATTTATTTATTGTAACAAACTAACTTTTTCAGAAATATATTATTTTGACAGAATAAAGTGCTATGCTAAAAAAATAAATTAATACTTTCTGGATTTCGATAAATAATTTTTTTTATTTATTCATTTTTGACATATTTTATATATTTAAATTCTGTTTTCATGATTTTTCCAATTCATA
Source organism: Salticus scenicus (assembly GCA_963930645.1). Taxonomy (NCBI): domain Eukaryota; kingdom Metazoa; phylum Arthropoda; class Arachnida; order Araneae; family Salticidae; genus Salticus; species Salticus scenicus. Next base: position 204,467,969 of record OZ005653.1, on the reverse strand, counting down.
GTCTAAAGGTGCTATCAGACGGAAGACGATATATTCTAAACTATAAGTTATTGTCGCTCAAAAGCAACCAAACTGCTTCAGTAGGCTTGTTTTTAAGCATAAACGGAAGAACGAAATCCAGAAATGTAAACAACGGACCCAACATTTGGTTATTATTCCCCCCCAAGGATGTTTAAAAGGGAAAAAAATAGAGAGTGTTCCGTAATCGCGATTCTCTGATTGGAGGATTTCATTCTAAAGGCTATCGTATGTGATTTAAACAGTGGAAAATGCATGATTGACGAACATACATTCGGCAATTTGTATCAAACGGCATATTTGGATTGTTTCCCGCATGAGAAACCTGTTTATGAGGTATTTTGTGCTAAAGACTATCGTATGGTTCTTCGTTTGATAGCGGCTTTAGTGATTTATCACATAGTCATTGTTATTTTAATTCAATTACAAATACTTGCATATAATTATGATATTATATCATTTTTATAAAAATAAAGAAAAATTTTTGTTGTAGTCACTTTTAAAAATAAAACCAATTCTGAAAGTTAACAATATATCAACTTAAAAACAATGTGAATTCAATCAACATCTTTGATAATATAAAATACCTAAATAAATAACTCATTTAATATATATATTAAAGAAAGAAGAATAATTTTTTATTTTTGTAAGTGTAGGATTTATTTACATCAATAGACAATAGATGGAGCCAAAACGCCTACTTGAGATTGAGTATTTCAGATGGAAGCATAGTCTGTATGCCTCCGTGAACGTGCAAACCAGATTACACTCTTTTCTTCAGAGATACAAAAGAAAAAAGTGTAATCTGTGAGGTAATATATTTTTATTTTTAAAATGATGTATATAAAAAACAAGAGTTTTTTGGAAAAAATGCGAACAGTCAGTCTTCTCAGACAAAAGAATTTAATATCATATATCAATTTTTAAAAAGTTGCCCGAGCCATTTTCAAGAAAAATTTATTACACCATTACCCCTGTTCCCTTAAAGTCTTAGTATACCATTTCAGATCTCAAAATGTACTGCATGTAGAAATATAAAAATTTCAGGATAGGATCAGAGAACATAAAAGACTATTATTTAGAAAAATCAGATCAAAATATCTCATATTTGCTGAGATATTAAATGTCGGCATTTTCAGTTTCCTTTCATGTTAAGTTAGCAGTATATATCGTGTCGCGACTAAGCTTCGTTTGAGCTTCGCCGCATCTCATGATTATCTTTCAATAATTCTAATATTTGAGGACTGTTTTTAGATAAATAGAGGTGAATGTAATACAAACATAATATTTACCCTTCTCTCCTATTAACAACATATTGATAAGTATAATGAATTATTAAATAATTGAATCAGAATGTGTATATTTTGATTAGGATAGCTTCTATAGATATTAACAAATACTAATAATAAATTAAAAAAAAAAAAAAAAATGCATGAAAAACTTTTATACTGAAAAGCTATTTGATACATTTTTCAATTAGAAAAAGGTAAAATGAACACATGTGCAAATTTTATATCTTAAATTACACCTCAAGTAGAATAAAAAATCTGGAGTGACTCCACTAGACTTTCCGAACATTGAGTAACTAACAGTTTTGTAGATAAAATAAAGAAAGAGGAGTTGCTAAACAAACAAAAAAGAGAAAACCATAACAGAGTGTTTGAGTATTTTGTCCATATATCACACGAGGTTTTATTTAACGCTACTGAACTTTGAGCCCTTAGATCATAATGATAAAGAATTTTTCATTGTGTCCCTGTAAAAATCTATAAATGCTAGATTCACCAAAATGCTTATAGTTAGTGCAACAGTGATTTATAATATTCATACAAATTTTCAGCTCAATTGAATAAGGCGTTTAGATGCTATCGCTGGTCTCATAGGCCATAAAGATAAAGAATTTTTCTTTGTGTCCCTGTAAAAAAACTGTAAGTGCTAGATTCACCAAAATCTATGAAGTTGGTTCAAATGTGACCTATAACATGTGTACAAATTCTTTGCTGAGATTAATAAGGCGTTTAGACGCTATCACACTTTTAAAAATTTGGCAAAGAATTTTTCTTTGTGTCCCTGTAAAAAAACTATAAGTGCTAGATTCTCCAAAATCTATACAGATTGAGTATCTGTGATCTATAATATGTGTATAAAGTTTTTGCTCAATTGAATAAGGCGTTTAGATGCTATCGCACTTTTAAGATTTTGGTCCCTTGGCCATAATGATAAAGAATTTTTCTTTGTGTCCCTGTAAAAAAACTATAAGTGCTAGATTCACCAAAATCTATAGGGTTTGTACTATGGTGACTTACAATATACGTACCAACTTTCAGCTTATTCGAACAAAGCGTTTAGACGCTAGCGTGTTCACTCACAGACATACACACATACATACACACACACATACATACACACATACACACACACATACATCATCGTAAAAATAGTGAAAACGGACTCGTTGGTCCTCGAAACGTATAGAAACATCAAAATCTCGAATTCGGATTTTTGACATGATTACAATACTTTCCTCACTATAGTGTTCGGAAAGTAAAAATATATATATATATATATATATACTAGCTGACCCGACAAATGTTGTTTTGTCATATAAATTATTTCTAGAGAATATTTTGCTAGAAAAAAATAACTAACATATTGTAAGTGTGTAAGGATGTGGTATATAAGTGAAACAGGTATGGAGCGCTGTGAACGGTGACTGTGAATTCCGATTATAACGTAAAAGACATAATTACCGAAATTTTCGCTACTTGCTTCTTGCTACTTGCTACTTGGTACTTTCTAATTGCTACTTGTTATTTAAAACCTCTGCTGAATGTCGAACAGCACAAAATTTTATTTCATACGGCAAATATTTCAATTTATGAGAGAATCTCTGATAGCAACGAATTTCACATGGAAATTCTGTCTTTTTTGAATAAGCTGTAACAATCTGGACTGATTTGATGAAAATTTTTATCAAAAAGTTATTACAATATCTAACATCATTACGTGTATATTTATCACAATTCAATCAATCGATGCATGTGAGTATGTGTATAGTATCAGCGAAGTGAAATGTAGAGTTCGTATTAAATAAAAACTTAAACTCGTTTTAATTAAAGGTGAAAAAGTTGAAACTCAATTTATTTTATAACAGGTATATTTTTTTAATCTACAAAAACTTAATTTATCGTAATGCCATTGGATGTACAATATTTTTGGTTTATCAGTATCATTTTGGTTAATTAGTATACACAAACAAATTCAAAGGTTTTCCAACCCTGGAACACACAACATATAATTGGCCGTGAGAAAAGCACGGATTTTCTAAATCTAAGCCACAAATTGGGACCCCTTTGGTGACTTTAAATATTTTAAGCCATTTTTGCGATGAATTGAAATGGCTATCTCAATTGTGGAACTAAAGATCTTGGCGAGAAGCGTCCGAGCTACTTCGGTGCCAAATTTAAAATTTTGCCAAAGGGATCCGATACTAAAGGTGTTCCACACAAAAAAAAAAAAATATCAGTGACATACACACGCACAAAAGTATGGGACCCCATTGGTGACTAAATATTTTAAGCCATTTTTGCGATGAATTGAAATGGCTATCTCAATTGTGGAACTAAAGATCTTGGCGAGAAGCGTCCGAGCTACTTCGGTGCCAAATTTCAAAATTTTGCCAAAGGGATCCGATACTAAAGGTGTTCCATTAAAAAAATAAATAAATAAAATATAATAAATTAGCTACACAAATAAATTTGTAGGTTAGTGTGGTCGTTAATCAACGCGCGTGTAAATTTGATAGAAAATTATATAAAATACTCACTCCAATTCCGCACTAAATTTGCAAAATGTATAGTTTTTTATGCACACTTCAAAACTCTTCAAACACTAATCACATCTTGATGTAATATTTCAATTAGGACACAATTTTTTGTATAACAATAATAACACAAAGTTATAAAATATTTTCCTGAATTTGATCGCAGCACCAACTGTCGGGACAAACTGGAATTACAATAGAATATACGCAAGCGAAGTGTGACGTCACTGACCGTCAGTGGATGCAAGAAGATTTCCTATGTTAATAAACGATTTTTTATAAAAAATTATTAAAAATCGAGGAAAATTATTTCTTGATTTTAATCCCCATATTTGGGTATAGGTATGTATTAGTTATCGTATGCATGCGTTAGATTGAGTTATTTTGCTCTCAAATTGACAAAATTTAAATTTTAAATTTCAAAACTCTGTCTTCCTTGGCGTTTTTTTGTATTTGGCGATCAAAAACGTAATACGAAAATATACATGCCAGATGTATATTTTCGTAATATGCATTGTACGAAATTGTTTCACATTATTCATTACTCTCTTAATATGAGTTGTTGAAATAACCATTATTTTTGAAAGAAATTAAATATATTCGCTAGATGATATGGCGATATTTTTTTTTCTGCCAAGGATGACAGAGTTTTGAGATTAAAAATTCAAATTTTATCAATTTTAATCAATTTTATCAATTTTTTTGTAAATCTAAACCATTCTCGAATCCACCTGAAGACACACAAAAAATTTCATTAAACTCGGTCCAGCCGTTTAGGAGGAGTTCAGTGACATACACACGCACAAAAGAAATATATATATAAAGATATATATATATGTATACATATTACTTGAAAAATACATTTGAAAACTTACTCTACCAAAGCGGTAATAAGCTTTGCTGAAATTTAACAAAAACATTATTTGCAATATACAGAGATTTTATCAATTAATCAATAAAAATATTCTTTAAGTGTACAAGTTATTCAAAAGTTATTTATCAGAAACTCATATATATATACACTACAGAAAATATTTTTAATAACTAAATTAATTCAAATGTAGAATTCAGCAGGGAATAAAATACATACGATTCTTTGAACAGACATGGTGTATTGCCCAAGCAGCCCATAGCTGAACTTGATATGCTATGAAGCATTCGAAAAGTGGATAAAAAGGATTGAAAGACCTAAAAAAGAAAATCTCATAGCAGTAAACAATAGAAAAAGAAAAAAGAAATCCTACATTTACAACTTAAAATTCTTTGAATTTTATTTTTTATTTATGAAATTGCTTCAACGCCTCTTGAAAATAAAAAAAATAACAAAAATAACCGAATTTTAGGAATCAGCTTTGAAAGAAGAGTGAATTTTATCAATTAGTGGCAAAATTATAGTATATATTAGCAATTATTTGCTATTAAACGTAAATTTGCAATGAAATAATTACGAATTTCGGCATTCGGTCGTAAAAATAGCATATTTATTTAATTAATGGTAAAAATGTAATTCTATATCTAAATGTATTCTAATTTTTAGTTTTTAAATAAGCAAGTACCCACAGATTATTCTGGTCAATGTGCTCCAGATTCAAAATAAATTTGCTCCATATCCATAATTATTTTGCTCCAATATGCTCCAAATCCATAATTATTCTGCTCCGATATGCTACAAAATGGATATTTAGCTGCTCCATCCCTGTTTTATTTAAGATTTATTTGAAATAATTATGCATTTATTTTATCATTCACTTAAAGCATTAATGATTTATTATAACTTCATTTGTATCTGGGAAAAGAAAAAAAAAAAAACGAAAAGAAAAAAGTAAACGAATTAGGATCAATAATCTGCAAAATTCTAAAGTTTACAAAACATTTGGTCCTAAGCTATGCAGATTAGAGGGAGTTGACTCAGAGATGAGATCATTTGCACATTTATATGAATATCGGAGATTTCGTTTTTAGATTTTTATGTGATAGTATAATAATTATTTTGACATTCATGAAAATTATTGGAAATTTATTTCCCTCCCTCCCCGTTCGTGCTTTCTTTTCTTTCTTTCATTTCTTTTTTTTTTTTCTTTTTTTATTAATGTAACTAAATAATCTTTCATATATTGTCCTTATTTATGTATGGAAAATATGCCATCATAAAGAAAACAAATTACTTTTAGGTTTTAAGCTTATATTCAGACTTAATCATTTCCCATTCTTATCTCTCTTCACTGTTTTACTAAATATGTTTGATTATGAATAAATATTTCTTGATTTCATATGATTATTGTTAATTTATTTTTGTTAGTAGTTTTTTCTTTCTTTTTTTTTTTTTTTTTAAAAGGTATTTTTTAAATTTTTTAAATTGCTCCTCGAAATGCTCCTCAAAATTTCCCTGAATACTCCTCAAACTGTTTCCGAAAAGTTGGCAACCCTGACAACCATATGACTTTTATTAAGCACTACACATATTATAAATTATTTCTAGATATAGTGCAGTCAGAATACATAAAATTGACCAAAATAAACAGATGTGTTAAATTTTTTATTTAAACTTCAATTTCCTAAAAATATATTGGCTCTTTTATTGGATTTTTCCACCCCAAAAACTAATTAAATAAATTAAAATTGGAAATAAATTATTAATTATTTGTCAATGTTTTAAATAAATAAATCCAAAGACAAATCCCAAAATATTAATAAATAAATATTTAAAATATTGTTTTAAAAATATTCTAAATTATTTGCAATAATTTATAAAAAAAAACATTATATGCTTTTCTATTTTTCAACTTTTTAAAATAAACAATTTTATCATTTAGAATGACTGCTGCATTATCCATTTCGTATATTTCCTGAATTTTCAAATTTTCCGTGGCAAATGAAGTATCCCTACGCTTATTTAAAAAATAGTGTAATTTTAAACAGCAAATTAAAAATAATATATTGATATTTAAATAAAATAATAATAAGCAGTTCTCAAATAAAGATAATTCAATTTTATTAAGTTTAATTAACTTTTATGCATGTAATTGATCCTAAATAAATTTAATTGTAAAGAACTATTTACTGCACATAACAATTTGAAAGTACTCTGTCTCTTATGGGTGCAAAGCTTGGGGAGGAAGCTAGCAGACTTTCTTTGGATATTGAAGTGTAAGCAGTGAATACATTTGTCTGACCGCCAAACAGCTTTTTGCCGTTTATGATCTAGCTGTGGTAATGGGTAGAGAGCGTTTGTAAGCTGCGTACTCTATTATTTTTATATTTTATTTATATTCAAGTTATATTATAATATTTTATGTCTCATTGCATTATTAGAGCTTACTTTAAAAGCATTATGAATTATGATTGAACTGAACGTCATCGAAGAACAGTGTATATACTATGTTTCTACATTTTGCCACCCAAACTCTCTCGTGCTAAATATCTCATGGATTAGAATATCCCTAGCTGCTGAAATAATCATATCTCATTTAATTAGTCCAAGAAAAGAATATAAAATCCAAGTTGTGAAGACATGCTTCATGCTTGTGCGATTCACTGTGTATTGCTGCGCCGCAATAACAAGTGGAAAAATCGTTGATGGCCAAGTACATAGGTATAAATAATGTACTATTAAGAAAATATTATCTTGTGAAATTAGAATGAAAGTTTGATTATCTATGATACAATTACAAAAGATTATTTAATCTTCGATGTAAAAATTTCATCTTATAAAATAAGAGCGAAAATTTGGTAATTTTCGATATTATCTATTAAAGAAAAATATAAATTTTGATGTGAAGTATAGAAAATGAATCTTTTTACTGTATTATATCTAAGTGAAGTTGAATACTGTAACTTCCAAATAATGTTGATATTTTCTTTTCATGAACTTTTTATAAAATTGAACGATGGGGCATTATATATTCATAATAATATAGTTGATTATTTGTTGCTATATGGTTATCATAATATTGATATTTAAAATAACATTTACAACTACTCTTGTACCGTTTCCTATAGCGCTATAGATGCATCTATTACCTTATTCTGGATTTACAAATAAAAATGTATATTACTCAATTAATGTATACTTATTTCGGTTATCTCTAAAGCCCAGTGGCAGAAACACTGCAACACGACGAAACAGTCACGGACACCGAAAAACGGCTTGCAGACAGTTTTTGTCTGCACTAATAAAAACATTAGTCCACAACTTTCGGACACTCTTTGTCTGTGCTAATAAAAAAAATTGCCCGCAACTTTCGGACAGTCTTTGTCTACAGTCATAAAAAATTGTCTGCAATTTACAGACATTTTTCTCCCGCGACAATGTGCTACCGATGTATGACGTCTTAGATGCTCTCTGGTAGGAACACACAAAACAGTGTTTAACAACGGCGACTTAGGAAGCCTAGATCTCCCTTGATAGGCAGCGCTATGCATGTATTCTTTTCTCCTGTTACCTGTTACTGAGATTCTACGGGAACGTAGAAAAGTGCTAATTTAACTTAAAACTGCTCCAAAACTTCTCCTCAACTTCAAAATTCACCTATAAAAATTTCTGTATCAAAACTAATACTTTTATTTTGGAAATATTTATTCATGAATTCATCAACCGTGAATATTCATTTTTAGTAAATTGGAGTGTAAAGGTTGATATTTTTATTTACCAACTACGTGAAAAATACCAGAGCCGGGAATCGAACCCGGGCACCTTCGCTTAATGCACGGATGCTCTACCACTGAGCTACCCTGGCTGACAACCAGCTAGGCATTTCTCACATAATATTCGTTGGCCAAGTCACCGAGTCTGCAAACGCAGCTGTATCATGTGACAATATTAATCGCAGCACAACTCCATAGACCATGAATTTCAATTTAGAAATATTTATTCATGAATTCATCAACCGTGAATATTCATTTTAAGTAAATTGGAGTGTAAAGGTTGATATTTTTATTTACCAACTATGTGAAAAATACCCGAGCCGGGAATCGAACCCGGGCACCTCCGCTTAACGCACGGATGCTCTACCACTGAGCTACCCTGGCTGAAAATGAATATTCACGGTTGATGATATATGGAATGAATATTATGAATATTCACGGTTGTGCGTTAAGCGGAGGTGCCCGGGTTCAATTCCCGGCTCTGGTATTGTTCACATAGTTGGTAAATAAAAATATCAACCTTTACACTCCAATTTACTTAAAATGAATATTCACGGTTGATGAATTCATGAATAAATATTTCTAAATTGAAATTCGTGGTCTATGGAGTTGTGCTGCGATTAATATTGTCACTTGATACAGCTGCGTTTGCAGACTCGGTGACTTGGCCAACGAATGTTATGTGAGAAATGCCTAGCTGGTTGTCAGCCAAGGTAGCTCAGTGGTAGAGCATCCATGCGTTAAGCAGAGGTGCCCAGGTTCGATTCCCGGCTCTGGTATTTTTCACATAGTTGGTAAATAAAAATATCAACCTTTACACTCCAATTTACTTAAAATAATACTTTTATTATTTATAATTATTTATATTGTGTTGTGTCAAACATTGCTATAAAATACTTAATTGAATGAGTTCAGCTTATTGTTTTATAATTCTTCATACTATATTGTTCTGTAGTAAAATTGTATCTGTGTATTGTTGCACAAGATCACCACTGTTGTTAACCCCCCTCCAAGATTGCCGCTATCAGCTTTCAGGCTTTTTTAGTGTAAGTCATTTTCAACAATGATTACATGCAAATTTCACAGACAGATTATGAAATTTTAAAAGCCTGTCACAAACAGCTACAAAACTTTCTGCCGCTGGGCTCTAAAGGTATTCCTGAATTCTTTGCTTAATTGGATTAGATATAAGCTCCCTTGTTTTATCATATTTTTTTACAATTTAAAGCTTAAATAAAAAATAATAATTATCTTTAAGAAATCAACTTTTATATTTTTACTCTCTGATTTTAAGGATCAATTCATTTACATTAATTTTTTTTAATCAATTTAGGTTTTCCAATTATGTGAAAGGATTAGTTTTAGTGAATCTTTAAAAATTCATAATAAAATTTAAAATCTAAGCAACGTATTTCAATTCATTTATTATATAATAAATTTATTATATAATTAATTTATTATATAATAAACATCATAACATCTCAATCATATGTTAAAAACAAAAACTTTTTTATAATGAGATAATAAAATTTTAATTACAAATATATATATATATATATATAAACAATTAAGAACATAAATAGACGTTTTGAAACTCTTCTGAGTTTTATCATCAATATTAAAATAATATTTTTGCAACATATACACTCAAAGAATTTAGAGTAGGATAGAATATTGAGGCGCTATGAGCATGTCTCACTGATGTGTGCAGATGGCTGGCAGTATGCCAACCTTCAAGGAAAATACAAGAATTATAATTTTTACATCTAGAGTTTAAAATTTTTATATTTTAAAAATGAAGGATATGATTGGTTTCAACTGAATGAATGACAATTCAAGAATGTTGGTTATAATTTTTAAATGATCGTCTGTGTTCTTGCAGTCTAATTCTAGCCATATGTCCAGTTTCTCCTATATCCCTTTCTGACCTGACCTTAAAATGTTATGGTCTTCTGTTTTTTTTCCGGCTGAAAGAAAAACATGGACTACAACTGCCATTTGTTGATTGAAAATGGTACTTTATACTTTCTGTGAATTAGCGCAATTGTTCATTTTCTGTTTTTATTACATACGACTGACCTAGATACAAAAATGCATGTGGATGTCGTAGATGTCTAACTTGCATGAATGTGCAAATGGGTCGGAAAGGGATACAGACATAATTACAATCTCTGCAGGGAATTAGATATACTACACCAATTAGATCTAAAGAAAGAATTTTATGTTTTAAGTTAAAAAGAATGTTTTTTAACTGTTTAATGGAACAGAAAGCTGTATAAAAATTATGAGGTTTGAGTAATTTAGCAATATCTTCTGAGGGAAAACGAAAATATGGCATAGGAATATATGTCTTTTTTAGTAATTAGAGAATTATTCATCTGCAATGGAAGAGGGGGGGGGATTCTTTCCCTCCTACAATTCCCCCAAATTCATTTTAAAAATGATACAGTTTATTTATGTATCCTTTTACATGGAATAAATGAACTGTTTAATTAAAAATTTAAGCTAAGGAAAATTTTGCGAAAATAACTGATTTTTATTTGTAAAGATTAAAAATAAATAAATAAAATGGTTGCAATATTCTTTTTATCTTTACTATAATCATTAAATATATTAACAATGTCTGAGTTTTGACTTTAAAGTACTATTTGTCTGTTAATTGTTCAAGACGGAAATCCTCTAAAGTGAGTCCTTTTAAATTGATGAACTTCATACTATTCATACTTTTTAGCTTCAAGTTGCAACAGTTTGCTTTTGATAGTATTCATGATACTGGAACCTTGTTCACACGAAGGTGCTGACATGGAAAATTTCAATAGTAAGATTTGTGAAATTTGGGAATTTATCTTCCATGGAAAAATGTCTTTCAAATACAGAAGATTTGTTAATTTTTTCCCGAAGACATTAAACTTATATCATTCATTCCATATATAAGAAATATCATCATTTTCTACACCAAGGGAAGAAAGTGGGAGGAAAAAGCAAAAATGAATAAAATAAAAAAATATTATAAATGCATGAAATTTTTCCATCAGTCTGACATAACTGGTCACCAATGATTTTTAATTAACCAGGGCACCTGGTGCCTAGGATTTGTCAGACTCTAGACGATACCGTATATAGAACTGCTGAAAATCCATCATTCATAGGAAATTAAAAAAGAAATTATCATGTATATAGAGAAAATAGAAACATAGGAAAAAAAAAAAGGGAAAAAATTGAGAAGCTTAAAAGGAGTATACAATATTTACAAGAGACAATATGCAAGATAATATGAAAGATAAAGTAACCTTATTGAGAAGGAAAATAATGACAAGAAATTAACAGTATAACTATAATTTTAAATCTACAGAATACCCAAATATAAAATTTTACCTGTATGCTACCATTTCTGTTTCAGGTAATTCCCAACTCAAAACAACATCACCCTTTAAAAAGAATATTCAGAGTTTTAATGAAACTTATCATATCAACGTTATCAGAAAAAAAAAAAAAAGGTACATTAAAATTAGAATAAACATTAATAAGTATATAAATTTGTGCTTTTTAAAGCTTAAAATTTTATAAAAGTCGCTAATTCATGTATTGTGAATTTCCCAAATCACAATACATGATCTTTTGAAGATTATCTCTATAAATCAACATGATATTAAGGTAAAAATTTTTTGGCAGAATGGATATGCTTACACAAATTTTAGCATGGAATTTTTTGATGAAGCAGAAATGAAGAAATGATACTCCCCCTCCTTAAATTAGCAAAAAAAAGTTATGCTGCAACAATATTAGTATCTTCTTCCCATCTTTCCTGAAACAACTGTAAACTAATTTACCCTTTTCTTATTTTCGTTGTTACCTATAAGGGACGTCCTGTATACTACTACAGCAGATTTTAAAAAATGATTTTATTTAGTTTAAAGTTCTAGAGCAATTGTAGAAAAATATTTTTCAATAAATGGTTTAGTATGCAAAATATTTATATTTGCATTTCAGAATTAAAAGTAACTATCATTTAATAAGTTTTTCTAGAGCATTATAACGGACATTGAATTTTAATCAGTCACAAAATTTAAAATAAAACTACAGATTTTTGCCAATAACTTTCTCAATTACAAATTATTTTCTTTTATCAATTAATAAAAAATATTAATTAATACAGCATTTTCATCAAATAAAGTTTAATGTTTTAGTTACTTTATGACAAGCAATGATTTTAATGAGCCTTTTGTTTACACTTTTAATTAATATATATATTTTTAATTTTATATTTGATGAATGTTAATTTTTGCTTTTCATAGTTTTAGATATCTAAAAAAAAAAAAAAAGAAAATTCCAAGCTTATTTTTGTTTTTTAAGTAATACATATATAAAATTCTGTACAAAACATAATTTAACTTAGCACAACAGGACGAATTTGAATCTATTTTTCCATATAAAGACACACAGTAACTATATTTCACTCCCTAGCATCACTATATTATTTTCTTAAAATTTCTTTAGTATAGCTAAAGCACATAAGCCCCTTGTCAGCTTTAAAATTTTTGTAGTCATTTTGGCAATGAATTAAAATGGCTATCACAATTGCATAAGTAAAGATTTTGACACGAAACATCCAAGCTACTTTGGTGTCAAATTTCAAATTTTGCCAACTGAAGCTGTTCTATTTCTTTAGAATGATTTTTCTCAATTTTATTTTAATTATTAAAAAAAATATATATATATATACCGTAATTTCGTGTATATAACCTACGGGTAATCTATTAAAAAAACCTGACTTTGTATGTCCTGTGGGCTACTATGCGGTGCGGGGTATCTATCGCGAACAATGAGAAAATCAACACCAGTCTCATTTTTGTTTCGGAAGTCTCGATTATTAACGTATAATAAGGATGAAATTGAGGACAGTAAAAAGGAACTTGATGAGGAGGATAATACGGATGATGAAGACGAACTGTCCCAAACAATATTGCAACATTTTAATTCTGATACGGAAGAATCTGATTTCGATGGATTTGAATGAATTTAGCAAATAAATTTATTACTAATCTATAATTATCTTATAAATTGAATAAAGGTGTGAATTATTAGAATTTACTCCAGTTCATAGTAATTTATATATAGAGAAAGATTACTACTATGTTATGATTATTTGCTTTTTCATTATAGGTAAGTAAATTTATTTGTTTATTATTTATATTAATTTGTATATTTGTTTATTTTGTATACTTAGTTGTATATTTGTTTATTATTTCTATCTTTTCCTACTCATTATTAAAATAATAGGAATTAGTATTGAGATCATAAATAGCTATTGCCGACCATGTGATTTTAGAAGTGCGGGGTATCTTCTAGTGCAGGGTATCTTTCAGTTATAATTATTTTAAAATTAATTTTTTATGCTGCGGGCTGCCTTCCACTGCGGGTTATATACACGAAATTACGGTATATATTTGCACATACATTTTTTTTTTTTTTTTTTTTGAACATGGAAAGAAATATATTTACTTATTTTTGATTCATGAATTATAGAATCTTTAGATATATAGTTTTAATAAATTTTTAATAGTCATACTTATGTCACAAAATTTGTTTACTTTTAGAAATTTTCATTTCTTTTATTAAATTTAAGCCTTTTCTGTTTATTTTGATTTATTAAAAATTGCCATCTTTATTTTAGAAATTTTAGCTTTCTTTTCATTAATTTAAAAATGTTAATTATACATATTTTTTAATAAATTACATAGTCAACCAATGACGTCATCTCCTTCTGAATTTATAATAAATACATGCAAGTTAACTTTACTTTTAATTTTTTTTTCAAAGTATATAAATAAAAATGTAAGTAAAAAAGCATTTTTTTAACATTAGAAGCTTTTTATTGTGGAGTCCAAAAAAGCTTAAAATAAAAGTTTATTCTTGAAAAGACATACTAATAAAAAATGTAAGTTTCAACAATAATAAAATTATAGAGAAAAATATGGATATTTCACTTTTTCAAAAGATGAAAACTCTTAAATATTTTAAAAAGCATTCAAGAACAATATTCTTAGTTATTGGTTTTTGTATCAGTATTCATTAAGCCATAAATTTAAAGTCTCAAAAGCTTTTTAATATTTTCAATATTAAAAATTTTTAATCACTTGAAAAAGTGAAATATCTATATTTTTCTCTATAATTTTATTATTGTTGAAACTTACATTTTTTATAGCATGTCTTTTCAAGAATAAACTTTTATTTTAAGCTTTTTGGACTCCTCAATAAAGAGCTTCTAATGTTAAAAAAATGTTTTTTCACTTACATTTTTATTTTGTGCATATTAGTTAGAAAAAAAAAAATAATAATAATAATAATAATAATAATAATAAATTCTAAAAGAGCTAATCAAAAATTCTTAGGGTATTTGTGTAGACATTGAAATATTTTCTGTTATCAATTGATATGTTTTCTATATGTTATCTGCAAAAATTAATACATCGGCACTTGAAGGATCGAACCCACAATCATTGCGTTATCAGCATGATGCTCTAACCAAAAATCAAATAACAGTCAAGAAAAGTCATAGAACATGCTAGAAAATCCCAACAAATATTTATACTTAATGACTAACAATATTGTTTTTGATTTAAAAAAAAATATTTTGAATATTTAAAAAGTTTTTCATCTCTTGCAAAAGTGAAATATCTATATTTTTCTTTAAAATTTTCTTATTGCTGAAACTTTTATTGTTTTATAGCATGTATTTGCAAGAATAAATTTTTATTTTATGCTTTTTAAGGCTCAACAATAAAAAGCTTTTAGTGTTACTTTTTTTTACTCAAATTAGTGACTATAAAAAAGCTTCTTAAAAAAAAAAAAAAAAATCTTAGGATACTGTGTAGACAATGAAAGATTTTCTTTTATCAACTGAAATCTTTTCTATTAATTATCTGCAAAGAATTAACACATCAGCCCTTTGTGGACCGAACCCACAAATACCACATTATCAAAATGACTCTCTAACCAACTGAGCTAACAAGTGACAAAAAAGTTTGATTACATTTACATTGAACTAGATGTGCCTTGTTTTTTAACGTTATACTAAGACACAATAACAAAAATCCAATTTTAATAAAAAGTTTCCAAAAAAATTTATTTTATTTTACTTAAAATTTTCTTTTATGCTTTTTAGTAACTAAATGAAAGTTTCTTTAAAAAAAAAAACCTCTTCAAAAATTTTTAGGAAACTGTGTAAACAGTGAAAAATTTTCTTTTATCGATTGGTACCTTTTCAATTAATTATCTGCAAAAATTAACACATTGGTCCTTCGTGGATCGAACTCACGACCATCACGCTATCAACATGGCACTCTAACCAACTAAGCTAACGAGTAATGAAAGGTATTGCTTACATTTACTTTAAAGTGGAGGCGCCTTGTTTTTTTTTTTTTTTAAGTGTGACACGAAGACAGGCTTCTAATAATAATAATGCATAATGTATATCGTTCTACATTGAAGCTGTCTCATTTCTTTAGCTCAATTTCTTTTTTCTCAGTTTTATTTTAATTATTTAAAAACAAAAAATATTTGCACATTCACTTTTTTTTTCTTTTTTTTTTTTTGACACAAAAACAAATATATTTATTTGTTTATTTATTTTCGGCAACATTTTGTTTTTTTTCTTTTTATTAATTTTAAAATGGGGTTTTTATTTAATACCTTTTGAACCAATATCCGATTAAATTAAAAAACACAATGTTAGCTAGATTTTGTCCTGATTAATAAGTGTACCTATTTGTGATAAAATCTAATAATCTAAACTAAAAGAAATTTGTTTGCATGCTCATTCAAAGTGTGATACAATAAACGGCGACATCGAAAAATTGCTGTCTGAAAGAAATAGTGCTACCTGTTAAACTAATAAAAAGAAAATCAGAATACTATTTCTTTGAGAAAGGAAAAAAAAGTGCAATCACAATTTGCAGTAAATCATTTTGAATTTTGCATAGTAAGAAACAGTCACAGAATCTAAGAATTTATAAATAATTAAAGAGGAAAAGTCCGAGTCAAAAATAGGATTCAAGTGCTAAATTAAATTCTGCTTAGCAAAGAATGTTTCTTAAAACACTTTTTGTTTTAAAAAAAATAAGATATTGATTATTTTTAAAAGTGTAAAATCTTCGGAAAAATGAATATCTATATTAATTAATGTTGCTTAGCAACTACCATTCTAAAATTCTTATTCTTCCTTCATTTAGACAAAAATAAAAAAGCTTGTAAGTTTAATTTTCATTTATTTATTTTTATTATTTCTATTATCACATATTTCTCCTTTAAATCTGTACAAAATAAAAATAAATAGACCACTGATGTTTAGTGACATACTTACTTAACCTTTTGGACTGAAGACGTTACTCTCTGTTACCACTTACTTTGTAGCAAAAACTCTCAGTCACTATTTGATTTAACGCATCAGATTTCTATGGAACTGGAAATGTTGTACAATGTATAACTCCCTAAAAATTTAATTACATGATGCACTTTTACATAACAATGATTTGCTCATCACACATTCTCTGTATATACACTGAAATGAGTCTCCTTGCAGTATGTAAAAACTTTGGTTAATTAATTGACAGGAGATTTTCAACAGACAGGGGTGGTGCCAGCTAGGGGGCCGGGGGGGGGGGGGGGGGGCACAGGCCCCCCGTTGGGGCATACTCCTAAAATCTCTTGGGGGAACAAATACAAAATTTTCGGTTTTTCTACTTTTAGCAGCATTTTTCTTTACTTTTACAAATTTGGAGCATTCCAGTTTTTCCATTCTATATTCAATAGAAGAAAGTATTGGATTTGTAAAAATTTTCAGATTCCAGTTTTCCATGAATATACAGGTTTTGAGAGGTCCTGAACACGTTTTGACCACGATATTTTTAGAAAATGTCTGTCTGTGACACGCTGATCTCCAAAGCCACGAGGAGTACTAACAAATAGAATGGCACAAATATTAACAGTAATATTATTAACAGTATTGCAGTTTTTGATAAATACTCATATAATAAACTCTCTTTATGTAATGCCCTTCTGTCGGGGAATTTCTGGTGCCACTACTATCAACAGACACAAGACTGAGATTGTATTTTGACCTGTAGTTTTTAAGAAATATAACTGAATGGGAAGAGTGAATGCTATACTAACAGGAGTTTAGAAAGACTGCAATGTTTGCTCTCAATGGAATAAGCTCGGTGAAACGCACCAAACCACACATTACTGGCAGACAAGCTAAGGATTAATCTTGGATATTGTTTTATAAAATATAATACAAAGCAACAAATACAGAGTTTAATGTTTCCCTCCTTGAGATATAAAGATACAAAATATTTTAAAATATAAAACTCTTATACATTAAACTGTTTGTGAAATCTTTTTTAATTCTGTAAAAAATTTACCAAATATGTGGCAAATCATCTCTAACTGCTAATTGATCTGAATAAAAAAAATATTCGAGTGCAAAGGGTAAAAAGCAAACATTAATCACAGAACTTGTAAGTATCATGCACAAAGAAACAATTACTGGTAAATAAAGCAGTTTTTGTACAACAGTTACTATTAAAATATACAGAAAACATTTTAGCTTCTTTGTTGAAAAGAAAAACCTTAATATATTTTTTATTTCAAAAAATACCAAAATTGAATATATGTAGTATATAACAGATGAAACAAAAGAACTTTAAGGACAAAATCTGAATGTATGAAATATTGGGTAGTCATCTTAATTACTATAATTTTATACATTTTCTTCCATAAAAACTCACCAATTCATCAATTATTTCTTTCCATGAAATACAACTGCATGACCAAAATTCTTCACCTTCACTTGCAATGTGAGCTACAATACCAGCTGCAAAGTAACTAACATCAATGTGTCCTGAATGAAGAAGAGACCTAAAAATATGACAGTTAATGTTGATTAAGAAATAATTTTGATTAAATTACAAATTACACAGAATAATAAAATTAATAATAAAAAAATGTAAAGAAATAAACAGCATAAAAAGCCCATTAATGTTAAGTTATATATGTTGCTATTATTTGTATATCAATGTCTTATTATTTACTCTCCCTGAGTTAAAAGTATTTCATCCCAACTTGACTGTTATGACACCAGTGTAGTGCAAAAAAGTGCACGCTCAGTTGTCGACTATATAATCATTAACATACCTTTCAACCTGAGACAGAAAAAAATAGGCATATTCATGCTTAAAAACCAGAAGATTTCATAAAATTATAGTGTATAATCAACATATATGAAGTAGTGTGTTAGTTTTTCATTTTATGATAATTAAAAGACTTATGGCAAATACTTTATATTTATTATGAACACTTTACACCATAATTTAAAGTAAATTGAAGAAAAAAAGATTGCTTACCTGTAGTATAAAACATCATAAAAAATAAAATAAATAAAAATCTGCAAATAATAAATACTACAGAAAAATATATCTAAGAAGGATTATTCAATATCAACTGGTAATGAACTTATAGCCTTCTGCACAGCCAAATTAATTAAATGGCAATTGCTTCAAACATAAAAAAAATTCTTTATTTTCTGTTTTCTTTTAAAAAGCTCACAATACCTATATTTTTTTTGAGCATGATATATATTAGTGATAAATTCCATGCACATTTCAAATGAGAGGTTGTGTTTATCAAACACTGTTAGTATAGCATTAGCAATGTTTTCTCCTGTAGATCACTCTGCGATTGAATTTAAAGCAAAAAGACATCTCTCAACATTTTTTATAATTTCATTTAAGTGTATTATAATAATTGGATGTATTTTGGAATACGTAAAATGGAACATTCAGCAGCATAAAACCTGTATCTTTTATTTTATTATTCAAAGTGAAAATCATTTTTTTATGGGCCCCGAAATCTGCAAAATCCTAGAATTCGCACAACCTCTGGTCTCGAGCTGTGCGGATTTTTGACTCTCTACTGTAGTTGCCATAGTAGCCTGGGGGTGATTTTAGTAGCAAATAGTTGCTTCTTAGTCGCCGCTGGGAACCCTGACATGTACAGTCACCCCCCCCCCCAAAAAATGCTACTCCCCCCCCACCTAATTTCGCCGTAAATTATCGTAGAAACATGTGGTTGGTACCAATCGATTTGTAATAACGTCTAGTTTATAATTATATAGTTAGATTTTGCTTAAGGGGTCGTCTACATATTAAAACTGGCATCAACTTCATTTCTTTCAATGGTAACCCCTATTTTTTATAATTTATTTGAATTCTTTGGACAAAATCATCGTGGAAAATGGTATAGTTTATATATTTTGCTCAATTCTTCACAGAGTTATAAGCTGTCAAACTATGAGGGTGCTAATGTTAAATGAATGTGACAAACATTAATTCATATCTTCCAAAATAATTATGGTATTCAAATTCTGTTTTTTTTATATGATAGAATGAATTGACCCAAACATATTACATGCATATTTTTAATAAATTTTTTTTTTTTGAAATATGGAAATTATTAATAATTTCATATTTGAAAAAAATTATGAATTATGACCTATGTTAATTTTTGCATAAACAGAGCGGGCATCATCAAAAACATGGGTTTCCAAATTTACAGATCGTTCTTAACATTATTATTTGAGTTACAGTGATATTTCATTTTTTACTGTTGTTAGGGGGCCGTCACTTATAATAATTTGTATTCTCTGTGAGTAAATATCTGCATATATTTTGACGAAAAACTATTTTAATTTTTCTAATTGTTTTCTAAGCAACATTTCGATGTTTATGATACAAATTGGATCATTTTTATAAAATTATCGCAATGCAAGCGAGAGATTGTGAAAAAATTCCAAAAGAAATGAAGCCCCGCTTCTATATTGCGGAAACAATATTAAAAAAATTAGTTTCTGTATTCGTATATGACTCTCTATGTGACACTGGTATGCATAAATGTCAATGGCATTTACTACATCGAATGCTGAAGACAAAATTTAAATGATTTAATTGGAAGCATGTAAAATAATTTTGTTTTATAATGTAAAGTTTTAGAAAAACTGTGTAAAGGCGTGGCTTTAGTTGCAAAGAGGTTTATACTCGATTCTGAAATGTTAAGTCTTTGTTCTCAAATATTACATAATGATTCCTTGTTTCTCACTGCTAAAATTCTATTTTGTCCCTTCTGTCTTTTGTTTTTAACTTGAATATTCTAGGATTCATGCACCTCAAGTTAAGTATCATGACAGTAAAAAAACGCAGTAAGACGAGGACTATTATTTGAAAGAGCAATACGCAGTGAACAATACTTTTGTTTTTTTCTTTTTTTAAATTAATATAATTGATATTAATTTTTATCAGATTTTTTAAAACAAATTTTCTGTTTTAATCTTGTTGTGACATTTTCGCATTCGCTTACTCCACCGTTTATGCTATTTAAATTTTATCGCATGACGTAACATAATAAAATATAAAATTTTTATTAAATGTTTTTTTAATACTGAATAATAAAGTGGTATTTTTATTTTTATTTTTTTTTTAAGTTTTTAAAATCTATTATTGAAACAAAGCGCAATATTATTTATTTTCTATTATTCTAATCACGGCGTAAAACTGGCGTCACATTTATCACGGAAAAAGAATTTAAAACAAAGTAATATGTCTTATTACTTTTAAAGATATAGATTTTACACATTTAAAATTAAGAATTCAAAGTACAGTAGACGACTGCAGAACGGGGAATATTCGTTCTAGGCAATAGGAAACCGTATTTTCTATATCCATATTTCTTTTTCATATGGATATACATAATAATTATACTCTTTCTAGTGAAAGTATTTGTATTCATACTATTTTGTTTATATAAATATGAATATAAGGAATATTCTTAAGAAATATCGTAACACACAAATTGTGAAAGAAACGCCCACTGAAGGAGTTGCAGATTTCAAAATGATGTGAAACTACGTCGGTGGTCGCGAAAATATTAAACATCCTTTCTCAGATTTTAGTTTAAATCTTGTTATCTATATTTTTGTATATTATCTATCGTTGGTTTCTACGCGTAAAATTAATTGTAAAACTGCGAATTTGAATCGTTTTTTCATTTTATAAATAATATTTCTGAAGTTTTTTTCCGGTGTGAAATTTAATAAATAATGTATATTGAGTGGTAGATCATGATTTATTTTTTTAAATGTATAGACGGTCCCCTAACACATTTTCATGTGTAACTCTGTTTAGAATTGATTTAAAGTATATAAATAGGTAGGTTTTCCGAACTGCCTTGATCTCAGAAATCTGAATGAGGTCAAAAATAGGGGTCGTCATTGAAAAAAAAATGAAGATTATACATTTTTTAATATGTAGATGACCCCTTAAGCAAAATCTAACTACACCATTAAAAACTAGACGTTATTACAGATCGATAGGTACCAGCAGCATGTTTCTACGATAATTTACGGCGAAATTAGGTGGGGGGGGGGGGGGGCAGTTTTTTTTTGGGTGACTGTACTTGTACTAAAGGATGGGTCTATTTAGACAAAAAAGGTGCAAATAGTGAAGGTCATCATTTTCTTAGTAATTTCACTTCACGGAAGGAGCATATGGATGTGATTTTCACTTTGCTGCCTCCACTGTATGATACTTTGGTTCCAACCATGCTGTGAGGTATTTCAGAAATCAATTAAAGTCTTTGAAAATATTTAATTCCATTTTATTTGAAAACGGCTAATTTGAGACATGCCAAAAAGAAATTATTTTGGATTATAAAGATTTATAAGGATTTTCATCACTTGAAGAGCAGATATTAAAGAAAACTGAAAATTGGCAAATTTCATTTTCCGTGTGAAAAAAAAAAAGAAAAGTAAGTAAAGAAACAGGAGACTTATGGGGAAAACAGAAAAGTTGGTATGAATGCATTAAGAAATGTATCTTTGCTAACTGTTCATGTTTTATGTTAATTTAGGCAGTAGTAGAGGAAATTACTTTTTTTTATTATTTGATTAAAATAGACATTTAATATGTTCACTAAACAATTCTGTTTTGAAAATGGTTTCATATTGAATATTGAAAATTAATTAAGGGAACTTATAAAACATGGTAACTCAAATAAAGCAAGGCTATCTACTTGTCCATATAGCCAAATGAACATAGGTAGGTTTTATTTATATGCACAAAAGTTGAGAACATACTGTATGATGCAATGCAATCAATGAGTGGAACTTTATATTATTAAATATTATAAGTTAACAAACTTCTGCATAAAAATACTCAGGTATTAAAGCAGGGTTCATACAAACTTTGCTTGGAAGGGGGGGGGGGGGGGAGAGAAGGACTTTTTAAGAGCTTTCTGCAGTTTGCGAAAATAGCACACACAAATACTTATTTTAATCTCAAAACCAATCACAAAGATAAAATTTTAAAGCATAAGGTGATTTTTCACACAAAGAGGCGATTTTTCATACTGAGAGGCAACAGCTATTAGAGTGATAGAAATGCTTATTGAATAAATGAGTGGTAGATTGAAGTTTTATACTAAAGAACAAGTATGTGAATAGAAAAAAGACTGGATTTATGAAAGTTTTTTATTTTATTTATTTAATTATTTTTTTCTAATTTATTTAAGATATATTTTTCTTTTTCTTGAGATTTACATCAGCTCTAATTCAAATAAGTTTACTTAAAAAAAAAAAAAAAAAAAAAAAAAAAAAGTAGTTTAAAAGTACATACAAATATTAAAACAAAAATTTATTGATTATTCATCATTTTTTTTTTCTTTCTTTCTTTTTTATTAATCAATTTCTTCTGATAGGGAAAGAATTTCTCATTTTTTCTACAATTATTGGACTTAATGAATAATGTAATGACATTTATTGATTCAGCTCTTTACACTAAATCTGCCCTGCTCTGTATCTCTGAAATCTCCTTTGCTATGCATTAAGGCTCGAAAATTAAATAATGTGACATGCTCAGGGCATCTAAGTATTTTATCAAAAATACCTTTCCAAAAATAATGTGTGTTAATACAGTATCTTGCCTTTGACTTTAATTTAAATTAAAATGAATTATAATTATGTCAACTTAGGGATAATATTGCTAAATTCCTTTTCAACAGATCTGTACTAATTATATGAAAAGTTTAAATGAGGCATGTACTATCTAGCTGACGTGCATGATAGGGAATGTAACATTTTTGAGATTTTCCAAGCACTGCTATGTACCATATTTTTTGCTTTAAAAAATTGATATCCTCTGCAATTCTCTTCTTTTTATTATACTGAGGCAGACTCTTATTGCTGTTTTTGTTCAAGTAAATATTACTCATATTTTATGCTAGAGGATGCCACAGACTATCTCATTGCTTCTGTTACTGATATATAGTATATGTGTTCAAAATTTTACATAATCATGCAGTAATATCTGTGAGATATATGATATTTTTCAAATTTTCAATCTCAATTTGTTTGTTAATGTAACCCCCCCCCCTCCCCCAACCCTTGATACAGTAGTTTTGCCATCAGAAAAACAGAAGTACCATTTTGAATATAACCTTAAAGCATTTGGTGAACAAACCAGCAATGTAATTTTTTAAGAATACATTAAGTCTCACATTATTTACATCAGAACTTTTGATATTTTTATTTGATGTCACCACAATAATCTCAAAGAAATTCCTGAACTGTAAAATTCGGCAATTAAAAGAGTTATCAGCATTGATTTTACTAATCAGTGAAAAATAATATAACCATTTTTTACCTTTTCTCCAGTTCTGCACTCATTAAACGTGAGATTAGACAAGACTCATTCTTAACAATAGCATTATTTTCTGAACATTTGATCATCAATTTTTTAATCATTTCAGTGACCAATGTTTGACAATCATGTTGAAATGGTGCACTACACTATTTATTACTTCTTTTTTTGCCTAAAGCTCTTGCAACCTATCTCCAAAAAATTCTACACTAATTTTAATAAATTAAAGAACTGTAATTTATCATTAAAATCAAATGCTACAATTTTTTCAATAGAAGTTAAGGATTCTAACGAGTTTGACTCTAGCACTTTACTCAGAAGCTATTACTTGGCAAGAAATAGCTTTTCTTTTATACCATTGCAAAATAAATGCTCAGAACTAATTAAAAAAAAAAAAAAAAAAAACATGAGTTGGTTAAGTTTGGAAGCTAAAACAAACTACGCAGTTCCAACATTCAATCAGAAAGAGGAACATTACAACAGAGAAAGCAGCTATACATGACAGACAGGATTGTTCGAAGATTTTTTTCATCTTTTTTACAAATGCACACTTAATATTATGGCATATCTTAAAAATTAAGGAATTTCAGTAAAAACTAAGGACTTTAAGGATCCTTTTTAAGGAGTATTGGAATTGAGAAGTTTTAAGAACTTTCAAGCGTCGTATGAACCCTGTAAAGGTGGAGAAAGAGAAAAAGAATGAACTTACTTCAATGTAACAAGAAAGTCATCTTGCATAAGATGTCGTCGTAAATAATTGACTTCAGCAATATTATTCTAGGATAAAATATGAATTAATAAACCAATATTTCATTCAGTAAATAAAATTTGACAAAAAATAATTTTTTAAAAGTTAAAAAATGTTTAACAGAGAATTTGAAAGCTAAAATAAAATAGTGCATTTTACAAGATGATTTTATTTTTATTTATTAATGAAATTAAATATGCAGTTATTATGAAATTTAAATAAATATATAAATGGTATACATAATAATAG
This sequence comes from Salticus scenicus, assembly GCA_963930645.1. Classification (NCBI taxonomy): domain Eukaryota; kingdom Metazoa; phylum Arthropoda; class Arachnida; order Araneae; family Salticidae; genus Salticus; species Salticus scenicus. Next base: position 204,442,741 of record OZ005653.1, on the reverse strand, counting down.
CCCCCCTAAAAAATAATTTTTATGATTCATAAACTAATATTATTATTATCCCTCCCCCCCCCCCCCCCCCCCTTGTATGAGATATATGATGTGCACAGTTGTTTTTATTCTTAATGATTTGAAAATGAATCAAAGTAAAAAATTTTTTAGGGGAAAAAAAAAGAAAGAAACATACCAAAAGTCCCAACACTTTTGTCTCCACTGCACTTTCTCCAGGAAATCTCTGTAATAGGTTTTGCACATAAACAGATAATTCAATATAACCAATAAACATTTTAGTGACACACATAAAATATACATATATGCACGCACACATACACAAATAGTTTTAAACCCAAAAGTACAATAAATTAGCTTAAGCACACAAAAACACAATCTAGAAGTATTTTCAAATTAATAGGCATATCCTAACAGTCATGTCAGGGTACCAGTTTCCTTAATTATTTTCTGTAGATAAATATCATAAAATGATATCAGAGCTTGGAAATGCCTAGGGGACAGTAATAATATGTCAGTATATCAAACATGTATAAACCGTCATAAACAGCTTTCATTCTAATTACATTCAGATGTTAAAATAATATCACTAGTAATTTTTAGAATCTGTGTTCTTCAGTTGCTAAATTTTAAAATCATGGAGTCCTCTTTGTGAAACATAAGCAGCTAAACAATACTTACATTTTATAAGAAAATAACATTTAGAAAAGTGTTAACACTGCACTGAAAAAAAAAAAAAAAAAAAATTCGACCCCTGATACCATTCCTGCTGATTCTTTGTAAAATGACCTCCTGAATCCGAATACGACTATCATTTTGCCCAGTCACCCACCGTTTTCTCAGGACACCACTGCCTCCCCCACTGTTCGGTAATTTTATGGCCATGAATTTGATTTGGAGAATGAAAAAGAATTAATTTAACACTAAAAAACAAAATAATATAATGTTTAATAAATAACCTTAATAATTGATTAAAAAATATAAGAAATGTAATACACAATTTCAATGGCAAATCCCCCCTCGCCCCTAAATTTCCCCCTTTCTGCAAATGTTGATGTTTTAGAATTTTCCAACTCTAGCCCTTCAGAAGATATTTAACAGTTAAAACAATCCTAAAAATCAAATTTATAGCCATAAAATTACCGAAAAGTGATAAAAATAAAGAGCTGTCCCTAAAAAACGGTGGGTGGTAGGGCAAAATGGATGTCATATTCGGATTCAGGACGTCATTTTACATAAGAATTTGTAAAAATGGTGTTGGGGCCAATTTTCATGCCAAACAGTGTTATCCATAGGATTTTTTGTAAAAAATTATTAAAAATTAAGGAAAATTGTTTCCTGATTTTAATCCCCATATTTGGGTATAATTATAAATTAGTTATCATGCACATGTGTTAGATTAAGTTATTTTGCTGTCAAATTGATAAAACTTTAATTTTAAATTTTAAAACCTTGTCCTCTTTGGCGTTTTTTGTATTTGGCGATCAAAAAGGTAAAACGAAAATATGCATACCAGATGTATATTTTCGTAATATCTGTTGTATGAAATATTATTTCATATTATTGATTGCTCTCTTAATATATATTGTTAAAATAACCATGATTTTTGAAAGGAATTAAATATATTCACCAGATAATTTGGCGATCTTTTTTCTTTTTTTCGCTAAGAACGATAGATATCAAATCTATTCTGCTGCAAGCTGCAACATATTAGTATCTTATATCAGATACTTTATTTAGACATTTGAAAACAAATTTAACTTCAAATTATGATAGAATATTTACCAATTTTTTTTTTTATTTAGTATATTAGTTGGATATTTATTGTGTAAATATCACCCTTTAAATGAAATGTTTATGTTTAGATTCGAAACTGGAAGTTTGCCATTTTTTTTTTTTTTTTTTTTTTTTTTCTAGAGTTTTTAAATTTTAAATTAAAATTTTTATCAATTTTACAGCAAAAATAACTCAGTCTACATCACAGTAACTTATATACAACTATATCCAAATATGGAGATAATTTCCATTAAATTTTAATAATCTTTTACAAAAAATCCAATGGACAATTAACATAGGAAATCTTTTTCTTGGCTCCATGGACGGCCATTGACATGATCACTTCACTTGCATATAGTGATGCTACATTATACAAATTTCTGTGTCTATGGTTTTAATTATTCAGTTTTATGAAATTGCCAGATTTAACAACTTTCTACTTTTAGGTACTTTTTAATGTAAAAGAATACGTGTATGAAAGGGAAAAATGGGGGAAATTGCATAAAAAATAAAAGTATTCTTAAATACCTTCTTGACATCGTCAGAAAATAATTTTTGTATTCTCCTCATCTGGCTAACCATACCTTTCGAATGATACCATTTTCAACCCTCTACTTCCATAATTAATACGTTAAAAAGAATAATATTAATAAATGGACAATATTTAAGCACACAGACTCAACTCAATGATTTAATAGGAAAAAACGACATTTGTCTGATGAGATTATTTTATAGAAAAATGTATTTTTAAAATTTACATCTTCAGAATCTTTGTAAGCACCATTTAAAACGCAAAACGTAACAATACTTTAAAGATATATACAGAATATGAATTATTATCATAAACTGACTAAAAAACACAATCATAAAAAGTATAATCAAAAGAGAATTTTTTTTTTTTTTAAATAAAAAATTGTGCCAAAATAAATAAATAAAAAGTGATTGCTAATATGGCGACAAAAAATTAAAAGGTGTCATAGGGGTCCTGTATTAAAACTGTATTGTTGTGGAAGAATGAAATCTGGGTCGTCAACCATAAAATTTATTATAAAACCTTTATTTGAATGATTTTGGTTTCACTGGTGCACTGTGTTAATTTGGTTCTAATAATAATTTGGCTTTTTTGTAAATTAGCATATTAATTAGGTGGTAAAATTAGTATATTATTTATGAGTTTCAAATTTTACAGGTGAATAAGAAAAGAAATAGAGTGTGTAAGTTTCGCACAGGTTTGCTAGTTCTTTAATATTTATTATAAAATTGTTGCCAAAAATCTTTACATAATCATTTATTTATTTATTGACATAATATATAGATATAACACATGTAGTAAAACGGAAATAAAATTTTACGAAAAGTTAAAATTGCGCAAGATAAAAAATTCTATTAACTAACAGACTTTGCTCACATCACTGGTCACTACATTTATTTATTTTAATTGAATAACTGGAACATTTAAATAAATGTATTTCGATTGGTGACTATTTTTAGCAAATCAGAACCATGGCCAAGTACTGTGATATACAGTTCTTAATGAAATGTAAATGACACTTAAATATTTAAGTTCCATTATGTTGATCAGCAACATAACTAATTAAAAATAAACTAAATAAACATTAACATTAGGGAACAGCTTTAGTATAGGACACCATTGGCTAAATTTGAAATTTGGCATCTAAGTAAAGCAGATGTTTCTCACCAAGGTCTTTATTTACAGAATTGCAATAGTCATTTTAATTCATCGCCAAACTGGCAAAAAATATTAAAAGTCACCAAGGGAGTCCTATGTGCATATTTTTTATTTCTAACTGATTCATTTAAGCATAGTGACCAGTGAAGCGGGCAAAGTCTGCAAGAAATATATAAAATCTCATTTCATGCTAAACAGGAATATCAAAGTAAATTTAAACCCATATTTAAACCTCCAAAATAAAACATACAGAATAAGCTTATTGCAGTTTTAGTAGTGTTAAGTGTACCATCATCAGTGCAGAAATTATATATTTATTAATGAAGGCATTAGAAATTATATATTAAGGAAGGTATTATGTATTTCAAATTAATTCCATGAATTCAGCTGAAATTATCAATCTTTCTCTTACTCGTTAACCCCGTGGCAGAAACACGACGACAATGTTGCAGAAACAGAAATGTTCTTGCAGAAAGGTTTTACTTAAGTCATATAAATTTTGCCATTGTGTAAAAAAAAAAAAAAAAAAAAAAAAAAAAAAAAAAAGAGAGAGAGAGAAACTGAAAGAATGGTTTATAAACTGTTCTGTAGATACGATCGCGTCAATCCTGAATAAGGAGAGGAGATAAAGCGGATGTAACTCATTTGGATTAGCTTTGAATTTGATATGGCATGCATTAGCGATTCGTGATGGGATGATATGATTCGGTGTATCGACACTTTTCACTGGTAAATTCTTCACATCGGAAATTCATTTTCGTGTATTCAAACTTTGTTTTTGCGTCGCGCCTGATGCTCGTGTCATGTGTATTTATTGTATTGCAAAAAGATGTTTTTTCGAAAGAATGTGGCTTTGTGACCATTTTCCGAATTTCATATTTCATGCATTTTCAGATTCATGCATAACAAAATCCAGTGATTTTTTTTTTTTTTTTTTTTTTTTAAGTGCGTGATTGCTGCTGCACCGATTTTCATACATTTTCTGATTTACGTACGACAAATTAGTTGCATCTGTTGATTTTTTTTTTAATGTATGCGAAGGGCGCATACGTGCATGGTAGTAAATACACGCAATTTTTTTAAAGCTGCACTAATTTTAATGTTTGGTTCAAACTATGCAATACTTTTCACAAATATATACAGAAATAAGACTTTGGGGAAATTTGTAACATCTGTAGTTATACGCAAAATAAAAAAATGAAGCTTCAAACCTTGCTTTAGAAAATAGAACATTAAGAAATTAATCTTAAAAATACTTTATTGATATTTAGCATTTTATATGTAGTAAAAGGTCTTAGCAATAAATATTAATGGGTATCTTAACCTTAAGTTATAAAATTGTTAACTTTCCTAATTTTTTTCTTTACTAATCATTAATTATTTTAATTGTGATTAAAATTCTTAGCTTTAAATTTTGTTATTTAATTATATTAAGTTGTTAAAAAAAAATATTAATTTATTAGACAAAAATACTCTTATCATTAGTTTCTACAGCTTGTTCATTTAATTTTTTAAACATTTGAATTTTTTAAAAATGTTGTTTTTTTTAAATTGAAATATTGCAAATTAAATAGTTATTTTGAATAAAAATCAAACCAAAGATTTTGTTGATTTTTTTTTTTTTTTTTTTTTTTTTTTTTGTAAGCAAAAGGAATTTTATCTAATAGTAGTTGTTTTGAATAAATACTAATTAAACCGCAAATGCTTTTATTTATTTATTTTTATTTACTTATTCGTATCAAATATTACTTTTAATTGATTTCTATTTATTTCATTCATCTGTAATCATTATTTTCTATTATAGATTTTATCCATGAAATCTGTTACATTTCAGATTTCAACATTTACTTAAAAATTAAATATTTCACTTGCCTCAATCTTTATGAAAATATTTCGACTATGCTTTGTCTATAATTGTGTTACTTAGATCTTGTATTCTGTTTTACTTTATGTATTTAAATGATGGTATAATTATACATTCTGAATTCTTTAATGTCAAATCACATTTTTTAGATTTCAGATACACACCTTTATGCTATTTGTATATAATACAAAAAATGAATCTTGTGTATTAGAATGTTATCGTGCATATTTCTAATAATCTCAAAAACTATAAATGTTGTAAATTATTTATATTTCATTATGATATTCAGTATTCTATATTAATTTTTACTTTTAATTTGTTGTATTTTAATTTTGTGTTCTGTATTATATTCTGTATTATATATTGTTTGGTTTGCACCTTATGAAATAAGTGCATTTGTGCATTTAAATATTTATATTTAATATAAAAAAAAGTAATGAAATTTTAAAAGTATTTGCAACATTTGTTTAATTTAGACATTTCATGATTTAAATGCCTTAAAAAAATTTGCAGATTATTTTTGATGTGTTACTGCATTTTATGGTTTGAATTCATTGAATATTTTATAAACAATATTGTATATTAATGTGAACAAAAAATATGAAGCAATTAAGATCAATAGATTTATTTTCCCCTTTCTTAAAAAAAAAAAAAAAAGAGTATTTTCTTGCAATAGTGCAGATATATGATTTGTGCCTAGTTAAAATTTAAATACATTGGTTATACTGAATATTATTTACTATTTAAAAATAATTTATTTTGGATTCGTAAATGTTAACTTCACAAACTATTCCTGCAGAAAGATTTTGGTGTTGATGAAGCTTGTTGCAGAAAGCATAATAAATTTCTGCCACAGGGCTCGTTAATAAATAAATAAAACTGAAATTTTTTTTTAAATAGAGTGTAAGCAAAAACTATTTATAATGATAGATATCTAAGCAATTATTGTACTAAAACAGTGTGATGAAATTGCGGTGATGAACATTTGTTTAGGTAAAGAATAAATTATTGAAACAGAAATTTGATAAAATTACAAAAATTTGTCAAAATGCAGATTGAAATTTAAGAAATAAACTACATGTAAAGAAGAAAAAATGTACAATATGCATTCGATATAACAAAGATGTCACCAAAAAATGGGAAACAAGAGTTGCAAAATTAGAATTAAATATCCCAATAAAACAAAATAGATATGTATTCTATCCAGAGAATCAGAAGCAATAAATACAATACTGATAGTTCAGAAACTGTTGATATCTACCAATATATATGCTAAAATGGGTTTTCCTAAAAACTTTGTATTTTCTATTTTATATCCTTAACCATGTCTCTGTCAGTACAAAAAAAAAAAAAAAAAAAAAAAAAAAAAGCTGTGTACACTCTTGTGTATATCAACAAAAAAAATTATAAAATAATAAAAGACAATAAAAAAGGTGGCGGTTGGGTGGGCAGATGTTTGATTACGGAGGTGGGGTGGTGTTGTAAGGCTGGATGGTTGGGTGGGTATGTGAAATTAAATTTAAAAAAAAAAAAAAAAAAAAAGTAGAAGGCTTGTTGCATTTGCTTTGTATTACTATGCAAACTTTCATTTTCCATTAAAATTTCAGTTTTTTCCTTTTTGAGTTGTCAACTATATTTAATGTTCTAATTATACTGTTAAACACAATGTGATCAATCGGTGAATTTCATTGTGGCTTCGTGGTTTCATTGTTGTTCATCTGCTTTGAAATTTGCATCTTTATATCCATATGGTTCCTGTTCTGGTTGTGGCAGGCTGGGGGAGTGTTGCCGGCATAAAACTAGTGTAACCCCACAGGCAAGTCACAAGTCTTGCCGCCTGCCTCCTTCTTCCTATCTTGTGTTTCTTAGGTTGTTTTTTCATTAATTTTGATAAATTTATGGTTTTAAGTTAAGATTTGTTGTTTTACTTTATTGATTCGTTTGTTTTGCAGGCTGCTAATTAATACATCTGGTTTCTTTACATTAGTGTATTTCATCCACTGATGATTTTTTTTTTTTTTTTTTTAATCTTATTGGTCATTGGTGTTTCAGTGATCTTCTATCTGTTGCTTGGCTTCTACTATGCTTAATAGATCATCTTTATTATATATATATATATATATATATATATATATATATATATATATATAAAAGGGGGGGGGGTGTTAACCAGATTCATACAAAGGTATGACTAAAATAAAATAAAGATTTGAGAACATAATATATAAAACAATAAAATGACAATAACCCTTTCAAAATTCCCCAAACTGAAAATATTAAAAGAATTTTCCATCATTAGTGCTAAACATCACAATTATTATTAAGAAATAAAACAGAAAGCAGTTGAGATTTTGGCAAATAGCAATACATGCAATGAGGTAGAGCTGGCAAATATAGATGCAAGATAGGACTGGCAGTTTGTAAGAGACAAAATAGATTAGTATTTTATGCCTGATTATAAAATATAATCTTGAATAAATTATTATTAATCCTAAACTGTACAATTTAAATTAAGTAGGAAATTTAAAATACTAAAGAAGGAAAATAAAAAAAACTCTAAGATATAAAAAATAAAAATAAATAAATAAATAAACTATACTTACTTTTAAGACTTCCAAGAAAAGTTCCATACCTCCTAAATTTAAAAATACACTGCAAGTTTTAGGGGATTCATCTGAAATTTATAAGTAAATTTTAATTAAAAAAATTCAAATATTAGGAAAATAATAATAACACAAAAATTAATTAATAATACATTTGTATTCTAAAAAAATTAAGAGATTTTTTCTTCCCTCTTTCTCTTTTAATTTATTAACATACCACTTAAGTTCCAAAGCGCACTTAAAGTAAACTTCATCATTATATCAATCTCTCCTTGTTCAGACTTAGATTTCACAATATTCAACAATCTTTGCATATAAGCTTCTTTGGCACCCAATACTGAAGTCTCAGCTGTTGTTATCTAAAATGAAATATAAACCTTTAAAATTTCAATTAAATAAACAAGCTTTAAGACATTAAATAAACTGCACACTTTATATTTTTACTTCCATTACCCTACTACCGTAGATAACGGAAGTATTGTATTTGGTCGAAAAATTCTATATCAAGTTTTTGCCTGATTTACACGTTTTAAGGTCCCCTGAGACCAAAAAAGTGGTTTTCGGCAATTGGTCAGTGTGTATGTGTGTGTGCGTGTATGTATGTGCAGAATCTTCTGACTATCATATCTCCAAAATTAATAAAGATAAAACGACAAAACTTCAGAATTGACACAGGTTTGATGAACGGATGAATTTTCCAAGTTTTGGTGAAAATTGGAAAACCAGAAGTGGGACTGTAAGTCCGTACCTTAAAAACGGCTCTAACAATTTTCTTTAAATTTTCGATATAAACACTCTATTAGATGTCCTTTCGAATGGTATAGTTGGTTAGTTTAGGAAAATTGATAGGCGCCCTGTATAAATAGTTCAATTTTAGGTCTTGCAAGGGCATTCCTTTAAAAAAGGCTGTACAGATTTTTTTCAAACTCTGCATAACTCTTTTTTAGATATCCTTCCATATGTAATTGTTTTCCGGTCAACAATTGAATTGAGTTTGTCAAGTTTTGGTGAAAGCCTGTATCTCAAAAACGGCTCTAACCATTTTCTTGAAAATTGTCAAATAAATCAATTTTAGATAGCCTTTCTCATGTATTAAATGGTTATTACAGGAAAATTAACAGCTATCCTGCTTAGGTAGGTTAATTTTAGATCTCGAAAATTGGTGTTTCAAAAAATAACTCAACCATTTTTTATGTTATTTTCTAACTTGCCATATAAACTTTGTTTTATATGTCTTTACTCGTGTATTAAGTTTCTCATACTGGGAAAATTTTAGGATTCTGTAATTCGTTAGGTCAATTTTATGTCTTCTGATCATATTATGTCAAAAAACAAACAAACATACAATACGTATAATTGTGGGTAATGGAAGTCGTGTGGTTGTTTCACACCAGATTTTTTTTAAAGAATGCATTATCTATCTTCATTGAGATCTAAATCCCATGTTGTTCTATGGAGAAATTTGTGATTAGAATTACTTATCATATAATGTATTTTTTAAAATTCAATTTTCCCAATTCAGAAAATTCATAGCCATTAAACAAATACTCACTTTCCAAATATTTATAATTATATATATATATATATATATATATGTAATATATCTCCTTTTTTGTATGATGATGAATTCCAGTCACTCCATATTAAGAGAGGTTCACTCAAAGAAATACTCCACAATTGATGATGCAGTCGTTTATTTGAAGACAGTCATATTACACTTTATTAACAGTCACATCATTTTGAGCACGCTGTACAGATCCGTAGCCGAGATCGTTCCATTAACGGCGGAACCGCTAATCAATCCCCTCCTGGGATCGTTAAACTAAACTTGTTATTGACGTGGACTATTTAATCAAAAGATTCCATGGAAAAAGACCCCGATTTTCGGGTGCTCCCGTTTTTATATGGATATTTCGGCGGGAACCCAAACTATTTTTATGAATGCTTATTGGATAATTAGGTCAGCTAAAATCCAGCCCACATTCTTTCATTGGCTGACCCGGATATCCAGGATTTCGTATTTCGCAATGCATTGCCGCTAATTTCAAGTATTGCATAATTTTGATTATGAAACTTCTTCTAATCGCGATTCCCGCGCTACGACGTGCTTTGCTGAAAAACTAACTTTACAGGGGCGCTAAAATAGAACTCTCACAAAGTTGTTCTTAAAATTAAGATTTATTCTGAGCTAATACTATTAAGATATCATTTAATATTAATTTAACTATTAATTTAGAATCTTGCTTATTTTATCCTTTCATATCCCCCCCCCCTCCAAGCCGACGCTCCCCCATACTTGCCTGCAAGTATGTGGGAAGTCCCTCAGAAGTAGAAGATACTCCAGGAGAAAGTTAAACTTAAAATGGAAAATTTGACAAATTATAAAACTTAAGTTTTTGAAAAATTTATTTAAAATGGAAAATTTTATTTTAAAAATGGAAAATTTTATTTTTTAGAAAATTTCGTCTGAAATATTTTGTTATGGAATCATTTTTAAGTAGGAGTTATGGCCTTTCCCTTTATTTATAAAAAATTTAATTTTTCTTTTTTAAATTATTTACTTGTATGTTGGACTGGTCAACGTGCACGCCTGATACATATAATGGTATTTACAGCACTTGTTCACAAACATAAGAAAAGTTTAATATAATATATGAAAACGTATGACATACTGTATGAAAAAAAAAAAAATTTATAGTATAACATGTTTACCGGCATAACATTTTTGATAAGATATCTTTCTTATGTACAAACTAGTTTGTTGAGGAAAGTCTTTAAAATGTAAAGTTCCTTTTGGCCAATAAAGTTTTTAAATGTCTTGAATAATAACGTTGATCGTTGACAATAGATAATTGTTGTAAAAAGTCTGATCTTGGTTATTGAGTCCATATAGAATATATAACAATAATTATAACACTGTAATTTTAACAGTACATTGTAAAAAATGTTTTGTAACTTGTAAACAAACTTTTCTTTTCACAAAATCTGTGTTTTTCTTTGTGTATCTTTTTAATAATGCAAAGATATTTTAATCAAACATAAAGTATATGAAAAACAATTATATCATAGTACATTTTTAACAATTTCTAGAAATTTTATTTACATACTAACACCAATAATTTTTTCATAAATATAACATTTAACAGACACATAAAACTATTTAATAAATACAATAGTGTTTAATACACTCTAATAATACTACTACTAATATTAAGAATACCAGTACTACTAGGTCTTTTCTTTTTACAAACTATTTACATAAAACCAACTTAATCACTTTATTTAGTAATTAATTGCTTTAAAATACCACATTGGCACCAACATAGAGCTTGGTCAGCCATTGGCAAGCCAAAAAAAAAAAAAAATTGTTTTTGTGGGTAACTTGACCCCTGAACTTGTGAGAAGTCAAGTCTTTCCAAAAAGGTGAGCTGGGATAAAGGTGGTAATTGGTGAATTTTTACAGAGGGCAAAAATAAATCATTTTTCCCGCACTCTCTGATCACTTTATAGTGGTGAAGATCACGAGAATGATAAATAAATAAAAAAAAATACTTGGGGCATGGAGTTGATCCCTAACTAAAATTATTCATGACTTAATTTGAATTTTTGTGGGTTATTATAGTATCTTAACTTAGATGAATGAACAATTTCTGACTTTCTTTTAAAATGGGGACTGGGTTTGTCTATTTCAAAATTAACTTCAGATATTTGTTTTAAGATTGTATAAGGGCCTGAATAAGGTGGACTTAACTTACGTGTGTTGGGGTATTGGAATTCTTCATAAATAATTTCATCACCAACTTTAAATTTAACAGGGAGAAATCGAGCATCAAATCGGATTTTGTTTTTTTTATGATATTGTATTGTTTTTTCTTTTGCTATTTTTCTAGCTTCATCAACTGAAGGATAGTAACTATTGTTTACTAATAATGGTTCATATGGTAATTCTCCTAATAATAAATAACTAGGTGGGAATTGAGTTAGAGTGAGGTGTTAAGTTATATTGATTTAAAACTTCATCAATTAATTTAGTCCAGGGAATTTTATTTGAAGAAGAGTTAACCTTACATTTTAGACGCGTAACAATAGTCTGATTGAGGCGCTCGACTTTCCCGTTGCATTCGGGATGATGGCTACTTGTTAACAAATGTTTTGTATCATAATTTCGAAGGAATTTTTTGAAACGGGATGCCGTGAATGCTGCATTCCTATCTGTTAACAATTTTTTAGGTACTTGAATTTGAAAAAGTTGTTTTAAAAAGTTTGTATAAGTTTCAGTGGTAACGCTTTTTGATGGAAATCCCCACACATAACGGGTTGCATGGTCCACGACCAAATGCAAATATTTTTTTGTAGAATTATAGTAGTTAAACCCACCAACAGTGTCCAAAGACAAACATTCAAAAGGTTTATCTGTTGGCGGTACTTCCTGTAATGAACCAAACCGTTTTTGTCTACATTTTTTATTTATTTGACAGGTATGACAATGTTTTACAAAATTTTCAATATCTTTATTAATATTAGGCCAATAATACTGTGGTGTAATTAAATTTATCATTTTATAAATTCCTGGGTGTCCAAATTGAGTGTGGATTTTCTGTAGGAGGCGTAATCTTAATGACATCAGGACTATTATCTTATACAAACCTTTCTTTTTAATGACAATTACATCTTCAATTTCAAGAATTTTCTTAATGTTAATACCTATGTTTTCTTTTTTCTGGTTTTCTTTAATTTCATTTAAATCTAGGAGGTGTACATGGTGTGACACATTTTCCAAAACAGGCAATCTAGATAGCATATCAGCTTCAATATTTGTTGATCCTTTTTGATATTTAATTTCATAGTCAAACATACTAAGTTTAAGGGACCAGCGGAATAATCTTCCTCTTAAATTTTTAACATTTTTTAACCAAGTGAGAGACGCATGATCCGTATGTATGACAAACTTTTGACCGTGTAAATAATGATAAAAGGTATCTAAGGCATCAATAATTGCTAAACATTCTAATTCCGTAATTGCATAATTTTTTTCATAATCTCGTAAATTTCTTGAACGATATGCCACTGGGTGTAAAGTACCATTCACATCTGCCTGTTTAACAACACATCCCACACCATGACTCGAGGCGTCAACAAATAACTGACAGGGAGTTCTGGGATCATAAAGTCTTAAAATAGGTTTACTTATAAGAGCATTTTTTAATTTTTGGAAGGATTTTTCACATTTCTGGTCCCAAACATAGGGGACATTTTTCTTTAATAAATTATTTAAAGGAGCTCTTGTTTCGGCATATTTTGGAATAAATCTAGCATAAACGTTAACTGATCCCAAAACTCTCTGCAATTCCTTGACATTTTTTGGTGGTTTCAAATTTTTTATTACTTCAATGTTTGGATTATCAGGGGTAATTAGGCCATTAGTTATTTCGTATCCTAAAAAGTTAATTGTTGTTTTGGCAAAATTGCATTTTGATAGTTTTAATTTTAAGTTTTCTTTAACACATATATCAAAAAGTTGTTGTAGGTGTTGGAAGTGTTCATCTTCTGACTGTGAAAATACAATTATATCATCAAAATAATTACAGGCAAAGTCTATTTTGTATTTATTTAGAATCTTTCTAATGGTTCGATTGAAGATAGCAGGGGCATTTTTAAGCCCAAAGGGAAGGTATTTCCACTCATATAATCCGAAAGTTGTAGCAAAAGCCAATTTTTCAGTATCTTTTGGGTGGATAGGAATGTGCCAATATCCACTTGCCAAGTCAAGAGTGGAAAAAATTTTTGCTTTGGCTAGTTTATCTAACAAAGTATCTATTCTGGGAAGTGGTTCAGCATCTGTTTTAGTGATCGAATTGAGTTTACGGAAGTCAATACATAATCGCGTCTTTTTGCCTTCTTCCCGTTTATACACCAAAGTTACAGGTGCGGAATAAGGCGAACAACTTTCTTTTATAATACCGGCCTGTAATAAATTTTGAACTTGGGTTTTAATTTCTTCTTCTTCCTTAGGGGAAGTTCTATATGCTCTGAGAGAAATAGGTAAATCTGAAGTTAAACGAATCCTTTGTGGTTCCATATGAATTCTTCCAACATCATATTTAGATTTTGCAAAAATTTGGACATATTTTGATAATAAAGTAGGAAGTTTTCCTTTTCTAGCAGACTGAGGATTTACGTGGTTCTCAGTGGCTTGAGTGTACTTGAACTCCCGTACTCTATTGTTTGTTGGAATATTAAAATTTTTCTTTTGACTATTGGTATTTTCACTTTCAGAAGTTATATGTAAAGTTTGTGTACATTTAGATATATTTTTTAACAATGGAAGAATGGTATTATTTTGTTTTACCAGCTTTTTAGCACAATCGATAGTCAATTGAAACAGACAACAATGTGATAAGCTAAGGAGAGCATAAGGTAAGTTATTATCTAATATAAACATTTCTATATTTTTTGTAATATTACCAATTTGTAATTTAAAGTAACATTTTTCTCGAATTGTCAACATCCCCTGTGTTTGAATGACGTGTAATGGTGATACCTTTTTTGTTTGAAGTTTAAATTTATGGACAAAATGTTGAGGAATAATGCTTAAGCTGCTGCCCGTATCGAAGATTAAAGGAATGGTAGAGTACGATTCTGGATGTTTAACACCTTGATTAGTTTGCTTGTTTTTTCTTTGGATATCCTTGTATATAATGCGACCGGTCGCGGCAAACTGTCAATAGGTGTTATTTGTTCCTTCTGTTGTATTATCTACCACTGTTGACTCTTCTGTGACATGAGTTGGATTTTCTCGTTTGAAAGGGCATTCACTATGCCAATGAAAAGCATTAGGAATGTTGCGTTTTGAACAATGTTTACATGGGAGAGGAGGCAAAGTGCCTTGAAAGTGAATGTGTGTATTTGGGTTTGAAAAATGGGGTCTAGGTCCTCTTAGATTGGTTCGAGTATTGTTTGTGAAATTTGGTCTGTTTTGATTAGGGTATCCCATATGTGGTCTCTGTACATGAGGAAACCGGTAACTCCAGGGTTGTGGTCGGGGAGCATATTGAACTGGGTTTCTATTTTCCCTGTCTTGTGGATAGGTGAACCTTTGAAATTGACCTGGCAACTTGTTTGGAAGGGGATCAGCAGATTTTTCAGATATCTGCAGTTTATTTAATTTGTGGACAAGATCCTTCCATTCGTTTAATGTTTTTGGCGCATTAGCCACAACAAGTTGTCTTAAAGTCAGTGGCAATCCGTCTGTTAATCCTTCCATGAGAAACTTGGGCTCTAAGCCTAGTGCTCGCCCTACTTGGAGTTTTTTCTGATAATACTCCATGACATTTTCACCTGCCTTAAAGCAAATGCTCGAGAAATCTGTTAAAGATGTTTCACCTGGTGTCGTGAATTCCTCTGTAAAAATTTCAACCAATTCCTCCCAATGAAGCATGTTTAAACTGTTGTTTATATACACTGTGAGAGCTTTACCCTTCAAAAATCTTTGTATATTACGGACTCGCCAAACCTCATCTTTTCCATTCTCCTCACACCAGGCTTGAAAATACATTAGCCAGGACGTCCACATCATGCCGTTTTCAGGGCAAAAAGCAATGAGGACATCGTCCTCTCTTACAGTGGGAGATTTATTTATATTTAAAGATTTCTTTACATCATTGGCACTACTCATTGCCTTTACTAGTGTGTTTGGGGAGGGCAGTTTACTCACATTAAGTAGGTTATTTTCTAAATTGGTATCCACAAGTAAATTTTCCTCTGTACCCTTAGGGGGTGTCAATAAACATGTTGAGGTGTCACTTTCGGACATATTTAACTTTATTCACAATTCAAAATTTTTGAGAAATTTTTTTTTTTTTTTTTTTTTTGAAACAGGTAATTTATTTAATTTTGCTAATCAAGTTCGGTATTTATTAACTATCACAGCTTTACCAAAGTATTCAATAAATTAAATATCACAATCAATATAAATAGTCAATTTTTTTTTTTTTTTTTTTTTTTTTATCACAGTTATTATATCACCTAAATAAATCCAAATAATAAATAAACATAAAATAAACAAATAAATCAAATTTATTGACGTTCAAAATAAATATTTCTGAAAGTGCTTTGTCTAAATTCATCTAATAAATCCTACTAATAAATAAATATAAACAACATATAACAAATAAATAAATCAAATTTATTGACGTTCAACATAAATACTTCTGGCTATTCTTTGTCTATAGTAATACATAGCACACAACAAAATTCTTATTTCTGAAAACAATGAATCAAATTTTTCAACAAAAAAAAAAAATTTAATTTTTTATATAAATATTTATGAAAATTTTATTTTTAAATCTCTTAACATAAAATATAATAACCAATTAAGAATTTATTTTATTTCTTTATCTTCTTTTATTTTATTATTATTATTAATTAATTAATTTTTTTTTTTTTTTTAATCAAATTTCAAAAATTTTAGTTTTCTATATAAGTATTTATGAAAATCTCTAAATTTAACATATGAAATATAATACTTTTGCAAACTTAATAAAAATTTGGTATATTATTATTATTTTAAATCTATTATTAAGCTTAAAACATTTTCAATTCAAATCATAAAATATATCGCGAAAATAAACGATGTCAAACATTATCACAATTCATTTTTATTAACAAATTAAGATAAATATAAAGTCAATAAAAATCATCCTTCCTAAATATAAATGAAATGAAATCACTCACCCCTTTTGTTGATTTATACTGAGATGAAAACACAATAATAAATTATAAAAAAAAAAATAAAAAACCTATTTTTATTTCCTGTGGAGCAAGAGAATTTTATTCTAAACATCGGTGCTAACACATAAGGCCATCTGTTTGTTACATCCAGCACTTGAAACACGGCACTTAAGAGAGCAATCGAAACAGCTTGGATCAAAACTGGCGTAAGTCACACGTCTTGTTTATCTTTTACCGGCATTTCAAAACATAATCGGAAAACATTTGAAGCAAAGTGATGTAAGTTAAGATCGAAACAGCTTGGATCAAAACTGGCGTAAGTCACACGCATTTCAGAACGTAATCGGAAACATTTGAAGCAAAGTGATGTAAGTTAAGTGTTTCCTTCTTTTTCCTAAAGGCACTGTCTGGCATCTTTCACACAAAACTGGTGTAAGTCAGTATTTTTTCTTTCTAATAGCATTTCAGTACAGATGATGTTAGTAATGTTGCTTGCTTTTGAAGGGCACTATTTCTTTCTGACATCATAAAGCTTGATTTAGAAAAGTCCGGTCTGTTTTTGCAACTTTCCGGCTGGTTTTGGAAAAAACTTCCCGGTTGGTTTTGAAAAAATTCCGGTCCCAGGAGGACATTATTGCAAAATATTGCAGTTCCATTCAAATAATTAAAACTAATATAAGGTGCTGACCACAACTTATTTCATGCTGACTTGTTGGCTTTCCTTTACAGGTAGACTATCCTGACCGGCTCCTTGTAATATATCTCCTTTTTTGTATGATGATGAATTCCAGTCACTCCATATTAAGAGAGGTTCACTCAAAGAAATACTCCACAATTGATGATGCAGTCGTTTATTTGAAGACAGTCATATTACACTTTATTAACAGTCACATCATTTTGAGCACGCTGTACAGATCCGTAGCCGAGATCGTTCCATTAACGGCGGAACCGCTAATCAATCCCCTCCTGGGACCGTTAAACTAAACTTGTTATTGACGTGGACTATTTAATCAAAAGATTCCATGGAAAAAGACCCCGATTTTCGGGTGCTCCCGTTTTTATATGGATATTTCGGCGGGAACCCAAACTATTTTTATGAATGCTTATTGGATAATTAGGTCAGCTAAAATCCAGCCCACATTCTTTCATTGGCTGACCCGGATATCCAGGATTTCGTATTTCGCAATGCATTGCCGCTAATTTCAACTATTGCATAATTTTGATTATGAAACTTCTTCTAATCGCAATTCCCGCGCTACAACGTGCTTTGCTGAAAAACTAACTTTACAGGGGCACTAAAATAGAACTCTCACAAAGTTGTTCTTAAAATTAAGATTTATTCTGAGCTAATACTATTAAGATATCATTTAATATTAATTTAAATATTAATTTAGAATCTTGCTTATTTTATCCTTTCATATATATATATATTATTTCAATGCTGGAAACTACAAAAAAGACATTTTTCTTTCTTTACATCTTCAAACTGAAATATTAAACACAAGAAGACTTTGCTCATTACACTGGTTTTGATAATGATAATAATAATAATAATAATTATTATTATTATTTTATATCACTTTGCAAATAAAAACTTAAAAAAGCTACTGAAAACGCTTAAAACCTCGAGTCAGGTTCCCGCTCTTTTCAGCAGTATCTTTCTTGTATACACCATCTCGGGTCTGGGTTCCTACCACCTGCAACCCCTTACCCATGCACTTTAGTTTGGGTGTTTATCAGATCACAGTTTGGAAATGTAAAATATAAAAAAAAGTTGTATCAGTGCTTTCAAATTAAAATTATAATATATGAACAATATTATATGTATTATTTACTATCACATTAGTTCCTATATTTTATTTATCCAGTCAATCATAAAATAACAGCAGTGTCATGCCAAATATAGTATTACAAAATATGCTATGAGTGCTTTTTCAACCATATGAAACAACTAAGTTTGTAGTGGTTATATACACTTCCCATTTTAAACATTTTATTTTTATTTGCTTACTTAAATATGGATTTGAATTAATCAAGTATTGTAAATATATATATATTGTTACGAATCTGTAAATATTAGTAGTTTTTTTTACGTAATTCCATTCAAAAAGGCTCAATCAGGCTACATAACATTAATTTTCTACATTTCTAGCTTGTTTCCACATTAAAATAGATAATTTTCCTTTAAAAACACATTTAAAAAGCATCACCAAAGCAGGTTATGGCCTTGGTGCCAAATTTGGTGTCTTTTTTGCCTCTTGGTAAGAAAATCCTTATTATCGACATACCGAATATCTAAGCTCTAACTCGAACAGAACTGAAGTTACCATAAAATTCTGAGTTTATAGAAGGATACAAAAGGAAGCCCAATCCGGCCAAGATAAATTGAATGAAGAAATGAAAGAAATGAAAGCAGTACAAGAGAAAATGGAAACTGGGCAAAGAGAGTTGAAAGACAGTTTGACCGAAGAAATTAAATCTAATCAAGATGAGATGAAGAGAGAGCTTTCAACGGTGAAAGAAGTAATAGAGTGTAAGTTATCAGATGTGGAAAACAGAACAAATGGAATAGAAGAGAGAGTTATAAAGATAGAAGAGAATTTTGAAGATAAAGTTATAAAGATAGAAGAAAATTTGGAAGAGTTGGTTGGTTGGTTGTAGGATTTAAGGCCGATTGACTCCTGATGTGTCCTAGGCCTAGAGGGGGAATGCCCTCCGTGGGGGTCTTTCTAAGGGGTCCTAGCCCGTATTTACGCAAGTTTCGGAGGAAACCACGGAAAACTCCGAACGGCTAGGTCGATGAGCGCGACCTGGGATCGAACCCGGCACCTCCCATCTACCAGCTTTGACCGCAGAACCGCTCGGCCGCTGGTGGGCAAAATTTGGAAGAGAAAGTTAAAGAAAATGTTGATCAAGAGCTGAAAGGAAGGTTTTCGGAGATGGAAAGTAAGTTTAAGAACTGGAGGAAGATTTTGAGAGAAAAATAAACGAGGAGTGCAACAGGGAAGTGTTAGGAGATGAATTGCACAAGAAGATCCGTAGTCTGGAAGAGCAGTTAGCTGTCGTGCCCCAGGAAACTGAAAAGAGAGAAAAAAGAATCCAGAATCAGGAATTTATTAAGCTATCCACCTAAGACGGCAGTTACTCCTGGCCGGTATATAACACGCAGTTTTCCATTGTAGCTGAAGCTAATGGCTAGGACTCTACTGCCAAGTCAGTCCACTTAGCAGCAGCACTACGGGGAGATGCAGCTGAGATACTGAGATCTATTTCAAAAGAAGCAAGGAACAACTTTGAGGCCCTTACTGGAGCTACGTTTCGGAGAAAAGTGTTCTAAGGACTATAATCGCCACCAGCTAAAATCCAGTTACCAGAAAGCAGGTAAAAGTTTGCAAGAGCTGGCAGCAGATGTCTATAACACCTAGCATTCTCAGACTGCCATGCTGACACTTGAAACGACTTAGCCCTTCAGTACTTTATCGACGCTGATCGGGATTCAGGAATTCAAAGGATGTTGAATCAGCTTTAGGCTAACACACTTAAGATAGAGGCAGCCCAACAAGCCTCCCGTAAAGACCGCCATTCCATCAGAGCAGTCTCATTAGATGACACACCAGTTGATGTAAATGAAATGAAGATAAGTCTCACAGGAATCTTAAAGAGATTGCACAGCCTTGAAAGTAATAAAAAAGTCAAAGATAAAGTGCTGGGGAGACAAGAGATAAAGAGAAGGCTATCTCGCGGGGTGGAGGTTGCCTGAAATTAAAGAGCCCCAATTTACAGTATTTCATGCTTCCCCGATGAATGACGGCGATAATGGACTTTACGTCTATGGCCAAGTTAACAACTCAACCTGCCGTATGATACTGGAGCCAACGTAGCCATCATTAGAACCGATTTGGCTCCAGGACTAAAAGAGAAGACCATCTGGATGCCGCCCTGTGTTAAACTCCAGACTGTGACCGGAGACAAAATCAAAATATATGGCAAAATGAACTTGACCATCACTTTTGGAAATGCCAGTTACGATCATATGGCATATGTGGCTAATATAAGAGATCCTCTAATCATTGGAATTGATTTCCTGAGAAAATTTATCTTTAAATTGGACCTTAAGAATAATGAACTGTATTGAAGTTCGGAAGACATAGCTGTGTTCAACACTGAAAATCCACATTTTTAGCCAGTTTGTCAGATAACAGCTAAGTCTGAAATTTCCCTCACTCCACACAAAGAGACTGGGACACCTTCCAAACGGCAATACTTCCGCTATGGACTGATCGAATACCCGAATACAGACAACAGCCCAAGAGGAGTTCTGGTGGCTTCATTTGTAGTTGATCTCTCAAAGAGCACTCCTCCTGTGAGAGTCGCAAACATCAGCTATAAGGTCAGGACAGTGAAAAAGGATGAGGTGTTAGCAACCTGTACTCCTGTTACATGTATCAACCGACCCACGGAATCAACCGAATCCAAGTCTTCTGAGTTGTTAATAAGAATAACGGAATTGCTCAAGAATGCAGAATTAAGAAATGAACGGACATGAGCTGCAGAGAAGCTACTCCATGAATTTAAAGACCTTTTTTCTCGAACACCTGAAGACGTTGCACAGTGGGGTATTTGACGAATCTGGCTGGCCAAAAGTCGATTTCAAAATTACAATGCAGGTGTACAAATATGGGTGCGTGATGAAGATAAATAAATGGGGAATCATATGATACCACTTTTTTCTCGTATAAACAAACTGGAAATTCTCGGTATCAGTTGAAATTCGAATGTTTCGTTCAGCAGAGTTTTGCCCATTAATTGCCAACTTCAGCGTTTCCTTTTTGAATGTGGATTATTTTTATTTGGGAATTGTATGAAATTTAATTGCTATGAAAAGGGACGAGGCAGATAAATGTGTAAAGGTTTTTATTATTTTAGTTGAGGAAAAAATATATTTTATACTTGAAAAGGAAATTTAAAATAATGCACTTTTTCTCTCTTAATTTTATACTATATTTTAAAAATTTGAATGATTTAGTTATATTTCCCTGCCTTTCCCTGCAATGATTTTTCTTCTAACAATAAATATAGACTTTTATCTTGTTATTTATGTAAAAACTAGTTCTGCATTCTTCCGCTTTTTAAAATAAAGGCTGTTCAAAAAATGTAGGTCTAAATTTTTTTCAATGCTTTTCAAGTGGCTAGTTATAAAGCTTCGAAATGTTTACATTATATAAACTTTACTGCAAAACAAGTTCTTAGAGATATTAATAAAGTGATCACATGTGTATAATTTTCAGACATTTTCATTTGAATAAAGTAAAGTACTATATGTTTTAAAGCTAAATTAAATTAATGCATTTATTAAATTTAGATTTTGCTTTTGCATTTTCGAAAAATTCGGAATAATTAATTGTATTTCTTAAAAAAATATTTTTCTATTGAGTAGAGACACCTTTTTAATGTTTAAATTGGCGAAACTATTAGAAAAAAGAACTACAAAAAAATTGCCGATCACATAACATTTATATTTTATTTATTTTTATTTGTACTACTTCTTTATTTCGATCTAGGACTATTAAATGACAAAATAATTACTCACAGTGAATTGTTTAACATTACTCTGTAGTAAAGTGCATCGAATAGAAAAAAAAAATTAAGATATATTGAAAATTACTTTTTTCAAATCATTATTTTTTAGGAAGATGAAATAAGAATATCAAAGTTTCTCACGTTTTAAATTTAAAATGAAGAACAGGTGAATTAATGTCCAATATTAAGAAGATATATTTATAGAAAAGAATAAGAATTGCATAGGAGATTTGAAATTCCTAGATGTGTAAACCATTCTGAGAAAGACTTCAGTGAATGAAGTGAAAGATCTAAACAAGAAAAGCTGAAACCCTACGTAGCTCCACAGATGTTGAAGTGCTCCCACATACTAAACAAACTAAGTCGGAAACTTCTGGAAAAAGATGTGCTGTTTTCATACTGAAAGAAGTTACTTTTACTCCAAAATGAGAAAAAAAAAATAATAATAATATTGTCAAAACACATGTAAAAACGTACACAAATATCACCATTGCAAGCCATATCATTAGAGGCTAATTTTTCAAGAAACCAATACCATAGGTAGGTGCCAACTCCCCTATTTTTAAGAGAGTTCATACAAGAAAGTTTTTATAAACGTTTTTAGATTAAGCAAACACCGAAAATATGCTTAAAAGATTCCTTTATAAAAATATTGGTGACAAATCTGATTTAAAAATTAAAAAGTTTGGCAGCTATGCAATACAAAATCATAAGAAGTACTCAAAGAAAAAAGTCCTTTATGTATCGTGTTACAGCGTGTGAAAATGGTCTGTTATCCTGAAAAGAAAAAGTAATTTATAATAAATGAAACTTGTGCTGATATTGATATAAAGGATTTACTTCAGTTTACAGCGTCATGATTACTTGAAGTGGCCACAGAGTTCACGTTAAAAAATTTGCCGAATATCCAGAGAAAACAACAGAACTCTGTTAGGAATATCCTTGGTATTTTATCCAATATCAGCCAGAATGCACAAAATAATACACACCCCAATGTAATTCAGCAAGCTATATTACCAATTAGTCAATTGTTTGAAGGAAGAGCTGAAGCACGCAATAATTATTTTCGCTTATTTCGGAAAAAACTTTACACAAACAATTTTAAGCCTTTTTTGTAATCGTGATGTTCTTAATAGATTACGTTTGGGAGTGTTAGCTGGAATGAGATCCCCACAATACAAAAAAAGTCAAATTCTTAAAAAAAAAAAAAAAAAGCTCCAGAGAGTTATTACCGATTGAATCTTCTACAAGCATTTATGACATATAGAATTCCATTTACAAAGAAACAGATGACAGATCTTTAATATGCAGTGATGATGAAATTTGTCCTTACTTATTTATTAATTGTATGAATAATTATTTTTATTATTACCATTGTTTATATGAATATTTTTATTTCTTATATGCTCTTATTTATGATATCTTAAATAATATGTACTATTTGATTTTATATGATATTTATTACTTTAGAGTATTTATTGTTTTTACAGTAAATAAACACTCCAAAAAATCTTTTTTTTAAATAAAAATATTAATATGCATCAAAAATAATAGCTTCGTGACTAAAAAATTGATTGAAATTGGTTTTTAACAAAAAAAAAAAATTTTGGCCAGCCAGATTCGTCAAATACCCCACTGTGCGTTGGGAGAACGAACATCACCCAGCACAGAATTGATACAGGAAATCATCCTCCAATCAAACAACATCCAAGAAGACTTCCATTTGCTAAACAGGAAGAGGTGGGTGAACTTCTAAATGAAATGCAGTGCAACGACATCATCGAACCATCAATGAGTCCTTGGGCTTCTCCCATAGTACTGGTGCAGAAAAAGGATGGTTCAACAAGATTTTGCGTGGATTATCGTCGTTTAAATGACATCACGAAGAAGAACAATTACCTTCTTCCCAGAATTAACGACACATTGGACACACTTGCTGGCAACAAATGGTTCTCGACTTTAGATCTGAAGAGTGGTTACTGGCAAGTAGAATTACATCCTAATGACCGTGAGAAGACTGCATTCACCACGGTACAAGGACTATGGAAATTTAAAGTTATGCCGTTTGGATTATGTAATGCACCTGCAACATTTGAGTACCTGATGTAAACAGTGCTAAAAGGACTTTCTTATAAAGCCTGTCTGGTGTATTTATATGATATTATCATTGTGGGGTGCACCTTTGAAGATCATCTAAGTAACATCCGTAAGGTGCTAGAAAAACTTAGGATGGCTAACCTGAAATTAAATCCTAGCAAATGCAACTTGTTCCGTCGTGAAGTGAGTTAACTTGGCCATATCATCTCTGCTGAAGGTGTGACAACTTATTCAGAGAAGATCTTTGCAGTCGAGAACTGGAGTCACCCAGAAAATTTACACCAACTCCGAAGTTTCCTGGGATTATGCACTTACTACAGGAAGTTCGTGAAGAATTTCTTGAATATTGCCAGACCACTCCACAAGCTGACGGAAGCAAAACAGAAGTTCCTATGGACAGATGAATGTGAAAAAGCGTTCAAGAGTCTTAAAGAGGCTTTAACATCATCACCTATTTTGACGTATCCACAGCCCCACAAACAGTTCATACTTGATACAGATGCCAGCCATGAAAGTGTCGGTGCTGTTCTGTCGTAGGGGGTTGATAGCCAAGAACGTGTCATTGCCTATTGGAGTAAATGCCTGTCTAAACTGGAGCAAAATTACTGTACCACCAGGAAAGAGCTACTCGCCATCATAAAAGCCATAGAACACTTCCATCATTACCTCTATGGCAAAAGATTCCTGCTCCAGACATGCATCTTTAACGTGGTTGCTCCAGTTCAAGAACCCAGAAGACCAGATTGCCAGGTGGATACAACGCTTCCAGGAATATGACTTCGAGATACGTCATCATAAAGGGACTCTACATAGTAATGCAGACATCTTGTCACGGAAGCCCTGCTTGGAAAGCTGCAAGTACTGTTCTAGAGCCGAACAGAAATACCAGCTGATAAATCTGGTTGCATGTCAAGCTACAGTCTCAACATCATTGATACTGGACCAGTGGAGTGACCAGGAACTTAGACAAGCTCAGCTGGAAGATCCTGACATAAAACCAATATTACAATTGAAGGAGACGACCAGCAACAGACCTACCTAGCAGGACATTTTCAGATTTAGCTCCATTATGAAAAATTATTGGGCACTCTGGGACTCCCTTCATATTAGAAACGGCGTACTATACCGAAAATGGGAATCTGATGATGGAAAAAGCTTCAGATGGCAGACTGAATTACCAAGATCAAAGATTCCAGATGTTCTAGAGCAGCTGCATAGTAGTCCTACCAGAGACCATTTTGGGTTTAATGAAGACTCTACAGAAAGTTCGAGAATGCTTTTACTGGTAAAAGGCAAGGGAGGACATGGAAAAATGGTGTAATTCCTGTGAAACTTGTGTGGCATGCAAAGGCCCAAAGAAAT
Organism: Salticus scenicus; assembly: GCA_963930645.1. Lineage (NCBI taxonomy): Eukaryota > Metazoa > Arthropoda > Arachnida > Araneae > Salticidae > Salticus > Salticus scenicus. The sequence goes on along the minus strand of OZ005653.1, from coordinate 204,417,042 downwards.
AAAGTCGAGGAAGACTACAACGATATAACGTAGGAGCACCATTTGAACGGATTGCACTCGACATCTCGGGTCCTTCGCCACGGACCTCCAGTGGAAATAAGTACATCATCGTTGCGATGGACTATTTCACCAAGTGACCTGAGGCATATCCTATTCCCAATGAAGAGGCATGCACAGTTGCAGAGGTCCTAGTGCAGCAATGGGTGTCAAGATACGGCATGCCCTTACAAAATCATACCGACCAAGGTACAAACTTTACATCTGCTGTTTTCAAAGGACTGTGTCAATTACTCGGCATAGACAAAACCCAGACAACTCCCTTACATCCCCAGTCTTGGCATGGTCGAGAGGTTTAACCGTACCATCCTGAATAACCTCTCTCTTCTAGTATCAAGGAACCAGCCAGATTGGGACTTGAAGTTGCCATTGTTCCTGCTGGCTTATCGAAGTGCTGTCCATGAAACCACCAGCTACACTCCAGCTCAGATGCTGTTTGGATGCGAGCTTCGTCTCCCATGTGATCTCCTGTTTGGTTGTCCACCAGATGCACCTTCATCACCCCAAGATCTCCTGGCATGATTTGAAGTTATACACAACTTTGCCTGGGAGCGGATTCATATGGCAACGGAGAAAATGAAGACAAAGTACGATCTAAAAGCTACACAACATGAATTCCAGGAAGGAGACAAGGTCTGGTTGTGGAATCCTGTACGACACAAAGGACTCTCTCCCAAGTTACAGTGCAACTGGGACAGACCGTACACAGTTTTAAAAAGGCTGAATGATGTAGTTGTACAGATTACTAAACCACCTTCATCAAAACCGAAGTTGGTGCACTATGATAGGCTAGCCAAGTATCACACTTAACGGTAATATTAAAATTTAAAATGTAAATACTTGTAGAATTTAAGCATGCGTAATGTAAATATTTGTATATAGATATTTGTACACATGTGTAAATTTTTTAAATATTTCTCACTTGATTTTGCAATCCATATTTCTATTTTATCATTATATGCAACTTAGTTTTTGCATTTTAGATTGTTTAACTTGTTTAGTTTTGCCTCTTGACCAAGGGTTGCACTGCCCGGGACGTGCAGTCCTTGGGAGGGGAGCAGTGTCACAGAATTGTAAATAATTATATTTATTTTTGTATAAATTCTTTCAAAGAGGTTTAGTAAGTTGATAAAATGCTAATTTTGTGCATTTCTAGTCGTTTTAGCGTTAAAATAGCCTAATTTTCCCACGCATTAAAAAGCTCCAATAAGGCAGGTAATGGATTTGGTGCTAAATTTGGCAAGTTTTTTGGCATTGGCGAGAAAATCCTTATTAACGATATACCAAATATGGAAGCTGAAATCTCATTGGTGAACCATTTTCTGGATTTTTCTCGAAAAATCTGGGTTCAATAGAGTAGTATAAAAGGAGTGTTTTTTTTCGTCAAGGCAGTTCAGTCTCAGATCTGTCTCAGTGAGTTTCATCAAATGCTTGCACTGCTTTGAGCCTTTTTGAATGAGACTTGTTTTATGTGTTATTGCTATACAGTTTGAACAGTGGTTTTCCGGTTAAAGACTGTTATTTAAGCTGTGTTTGCTGGTGAATTGAAGCTGATACTTGGTTTATAGACCTGTATTTTTCTGGAACTTTCTGTGAATAAATTATTGAATTTTTGTAAGTTTCACCTCTCATTCTCGGACAACTTACGAACCCCTAAGTACGCAACAATACATAGATGCACCTTGACATAAAATAGTGCCTATAAACTTTTGGTGTGAGTCTCTTAACAGGTGGTGTTCCCATACAGTGATTTTCACAATTTAAGGGAAAGCTATATCTCAGTTTCTATTGCGATAAATCAAACAAAATTTGATATGTTAGAAGGCCATTATTAGACATTATGCAAATTCAATTTTCATGCATATTGACTAATAGGTGCTGTTGCTATATTGCAATATTCTCTGAGAACTGGAAGATAGTATCTCAACTTCTATGGAGTATAACTGCACAAAACTTGAAATGGAGATAAACATCATGAAAACACATTTTTTAGGATATTAATTATCTTTCTATGGATATTTAGTGTTAGTTTTCTCTAAGATGAAAATCATCTACATTCATCATGGTAGATAATTTTATTAAATAATAGTTTTAATCCATTATTTGTACTGAGTGAATTTGTATAGAAAAATATAGAAGAAAGTCTTGTAGTGGTCACAACATACTAGTTTTTTGTTGTGTACATAAGTAAGTAATTTAAATTTATTACAAAAATAAGCAACTAAAATAGCTAGTTACACAACATACTAGTTTTAAAATAGAAATTTTAAATTTTTAAAGTGTTAAAAGTTTAGGTATAGTATAACATAACAGTTGAAAATATTTCAACTGTGTTTCCTACATACATCATTTACAAACGTTTTATACATTAAAATCTGTTTATCTGTGTATAATTACCTTACTCCTTTATTTCTATTTTTATAAAATGTCATTATCCTCACCTAAGAAAAAATGTTTCTACTAAAATAAATGAATAAGGGAGAAGAGATTTGGAATCTTCTGAAGACACAGAAAGAAGACAGGAAGCTGATAGGATTCACATTGCAGCAGCTTGAGCTGCAGAAACAGAAGAGACCCAAGCAAGATGCTTTCAAGAAATGCAATCTAAAGCAATAGTTTAGAGTACAGAAACACCAGAAGAAAGTCAAGCAAGACGTCACCAAGATAAACAACATACTACAGCAGCTCACACTGTACAGAAACACCAGAAAAGAGTCAAGCAAAACGTTGCAATAATGCACAATCAACATCAGCAGCTCAAGCTACAGAAACATCAGAACAGCTGCAATCAAGACAAGAAGCACAGAGAAAATACAGATCTACCATTAGATTGCAAATGTAAGCTGACAAAGAAAATACTGAGAAAGCATAAAAATTATCACACAACTATAAGGAAAATGATCTGAAAAGGTAAAAGAAGTGAATTGGAAAAGAATAATAAATTTTGAAAGGTAAATTAATTTTTAAACATTGACGGGCAAAGCCTGTCTAGTACAGGGTCCGAAATTTCAACTTAGATTACACTTGCTGAAAACATAAGTTACTCGTCACAAAATATGATTAACTTATTCTAATTTTTACGTATAAGGTGACCAGAATTTTTAATTGGTAAAAGAGGAGAAATTACGCAATGTCTTTTATTTTATAAGAAAGTAGAAGACATTCAATTTAGAAAAAGAGGTCATTTTAGAGAACACAAAATTGAATGAAAATGATTATGAAAACCGATTCAAAAGCTACTTCACACAAGAGGTGGAAACATTTTCATTTCAAATGATGGATTTGGAACAGTACATCCTTAATTTAAATTAATAATACACAGATACGAGAAGAAAAATCCCTAATTTTTATAGGTGTCACTGAACAATACAGATTTTCTTCTTCTTAATTTTTGCTATAGACAACAACTTTTTTTTTTTTTTTTTTTTTTTTTGTGGTACTTTCATGCAGTTACATCAAAAAAAGTTGGTAGACTTTTACTTTTTTTAAAAATCATAATCATAAAAGAAAAAATAAAATCGGCAAATGAAAAAATAAAATTAGTATTTGGCCGATGAAATGATTTGTTTTAATGAACAGTCATTCTTTATCAACATTTTATAAAAGTTCTCACAAGTATAACCTAAATTAGTCTTAGTAGTTAATAAGTTTTTAAAGTAGGTATATAAAGGGGATTTTTTTCACAAGTCTACATTTTGTTCATTGAAGAGAACAGTCGCTTTGTGTGAGCGTGAATGCCCGGAGGACATAAAATGAATTTAACTCACTTTTGCATATTTTTGTGAGGTAGTGGTAGTGTTACCATTAAGGCCAATTGTCTGCACTAAAGCTCTAAGCCATAGTAGGAGAGTCCTCCGTGGGGTCTTTCTAAGAGGTCCTAGCCCATATTTATGCTAGTTTCGGAGAATACCACGAAAATTTCCTAATGGCTAAGCCAAGGAGCGTGACCGGGTATCGAACCTGGCGTCTCATGTATACCAGCTTCGAGGACAGAACCTTTCGGTCACTGGTGGGCCTATTTTTATGAAGAATATTATTCATGCAAAAGTGAGAACACGCATCAACCCACCGCATATCAACTGGAGCACCACCTTCTTAATGATTTCATGACTATTTCAATAGTGATTCCGTGTTCTGAATCAAAGAACCGTACAAATATAGGGAATACTTTTATTTCTTTGAAATTCGAAGAGTCTGAATAGACATAAACCATAATATGCTTTCGCAAGTTTATTAGGAAGTTGTTCTTTTGCGAACCTATTACGCAAAAATAAGTAAGTGTTCACCGTTCGATACAGCCAATGGCCGATTGAGCTTCCCAGTTTTGTGAATTTTCTTTTTAATTAAGGACTAAATCCTTTCCATTTGAAAAAAAGGAGAGAAGATGAAAAACATAAAAAAGAGGACCTTTTAGTCCTGTAATATTTTTTCTTTGTTTAAGCAGAGCATTGAAAAAGAAGACTGACCTTTTAAAAAGAGGATGTCTGGTACCCATATCTAAGATTAGCATGATTTTACGTTTTTAAACAGATTTTTTTTTTTTTTTTGGTAGCACCATGTACTGTAAGAATTCTATCTACATTTAGACTGAAATTTTACTCGCCAAAGTAAAATTTCCACTCGCCAATGACGAGCGGAAATTTCGCGCCCTGGTCTAGTATATATATAAATTTTTTAATAATGAATATTAATGTTAAATTTTACACATTGGACGATGGCTAGGGCCCCAACTTAAAAAAACTAGCACGAGCCACCACTGTGTAGCAGCATTACTGCTTTTTATTGATTAATTCTTTCTATAAAACTGGAGTGGGGGGGGGGGGGAAATCTGGAGCGACTCCACTTAACTTTCTGAACATTAAGTAATTAGCAGTTTATAAATAAATTAAAGTAACAGAAATCATTAAATAAACATTTGTGAAAATTACAATAGGATGTTTGACAGTTTTTTCTCCATATAGTATATTGTTTAATTTTATACTATTGCACTTCAAATAATTTGAGCCCATAGCAGTGGCGGATTTAAGGGGGGGTTGGGGGCTAGGGGGCTGAAACCCCCCCCCTCCCAAAGCACTGACATTCACAATTGAATATTGCAATTGTAAATTTTTTATTGTTCTAGAATAACATTTTGAAAAATCTTAGCCCCCCCCCCCCCCCCCCAAAAGTTAAGTTCTGGATCCGCCACTAGCCCATAGATCCTAATGATAAGGAATTTTTCGTTGTGTCACAGTAAAATTTTATAAGTGTTAGATTCACCAAAAACTATAGAATTTGTGTGATGGTGACCTATAACATGCATATAAATTTTTAGCTAAATCGAATAAGGTGGTTAGACGCTATCACACTTTAAAAATTTGAGTATATAGAACATAACAATAAAGAATTTTTCTTTGTATCCCTGTAAAAAAAGTATAAGTGTTAGATTTACCAAAATCCATACAGATTGTGCAACTTTGATCCATATCATGTGTATAACTTTTTTGCTAAATCGAATAAGGTGTTTAGACGTTATCACACTTAAGTAATTTGGGCTCATAGATAATAATGATAAAGAATTTTTCTTTGTGTCCATGTAAAAAAAAAAACTATAAGTGCCAGATTCACCAAAATCAATAGGAATCATGCTATGGTGACTTATAACATATGTACCAACTTTCAGCTCATTTGAACAAAGTGTTTAAACGCTATTGTGTTCACTCAAACACATACATACATACATATGCACACATATATATACATCATTGTAAAAATAGCAAAAATGAATGCAGGGGACCTTAAAATGTAAAGAATAATCAAAATTTCAAAGTTGAATTTCTGACACGATTACAATACTTTCTTTATATATGTATGCTTGGAAAGTAAAAAAATTAAAAGTGTCATATAATTAAAAAAAAACAAAAAAATTATCAGACCAAAATAATAATAATTGCAAAAGAAATACTAATTTACAGCAAATAGCAATTATTCACACATAGTACAAGCTTGCAGAAAAAAAGGCTGAACTTCTCTCCCCCCCCCCCTCACAAAAGTGGTATCAGGCAACTGACACAATATAAATTTTTCAATAATAAAAATAATGTTAAATCTGATTGCATACATGTATACATGCTAAACAAAATCAAAACAATAAATCTTATATATAGATTTTAAAACTTCTTAACACACCATAAATTTTAAGACCGCACAACCGGTTTCAAAAGGACATAGCCTTTCTTCATCAGGTGCAAAAAAACCATGTGCTACTGCCTTGGAGGCAAAAGCAAGACTGAAAGCAGGGCAAAACCCAGAGGGGGAGGAGCAACACAAACAACCAATAGGAAGCAAGCATCATGCAGGACCAATCAGAGAGGAACACAACACACACACACACACAAAAAAAAAAAAAAAGGAGGGAAGGAAAACTCAATTAAATTATAAACCAATAACTAATTAAAAAAAAAAAAAATAATAATTAAATAATTTTTTATTAATTAATTTAAACTAAAATTATGTTATAAACATAATGAAGGAAACTATTTAATTGAATTAAACAAATTTTTCCAGGCTGTAGACAGCAAAGTGGAATCAGATTTTTCATTGACAATTTTATCACGATTAAGGTAAATAGCTAAATTTTCCAAAAAATCCAGTTCGGAAACGCGTTTGGCATGAAAGATAATTTTGGCACTCTTAAAATTAAAACTTTGATCAAATTCCCAACTGTGCTTCGCAATAGAAGATTTAGAAATTTCTTGATTAACAACATACCGAGAATGTTCACGTAAACGGCATTCAAGATTTCTTTTTGTTTGACCAATATAAGATAAATCACAATTATTACAAGGGACATTATAGATACCCCACTTATGAAGCTCGGGAACAGGGAATTTAGTTGAAGGGAATTGGAATTTATTGACAGGTTTAAAAATAACGTGAAAATTGAAACGCTTCAAAACTTTGGCTAATTTAAAACATAAAGGGGGATAAAAAGGTAAGACAACAAGATTATCAGGCTTAATTTTATCATCAATGCAAAGAGTAGAATTATAAGTTGGCCTACTGAACTTTTTGAGAGCTTTATCAATTATAGAGGGTCTAAAACCTCTTTTTATAGCAACAAACTTTAAATAATTGAGTTCTTCTTTAAGAGAAGAAGTATCAGAACAAATTTTAAGGGCACGATACACGTAAGTGTAAAAGGTGCCATTTTTTTTTTTTTTTTTTGTTTAGCCGGATGATTAGAGAGAGCATGGGGAGGTTTAGAAACAGAGAAAGGTTTCCTGTACACAGAGGTATTAAAGGAGGAATCGCACCTAGTAACTAAAACATCAAGAAAGGGAAGTGGGGACTTATGAAGCTCGGGACCTGTTCCTGAGCTTCATAAGTGGGGTATCTATAATGTACCTTGTAATAATTGTGATTTATCTTATATTAGTCAAACAAAAAGAAATCTTGAATGCCGTTTACGTGAACATTCTCGGTATGTTGTTAATCAAGAAATTTCTAAATCTTCTATTGCGAAGCACAGTTGGGAATTTGATCAAAGTTTTAATTTTAAGAGTGCCAAAATTATCTTTCATGCCAAACGCGTTTCCGAACTGGATTTTTTGGAAAATTTAGCTATTTACCTTAATCGTGATAAAATTGCCAATGAAAAATCTGATTCCACTTTGCTGTCTACAGCCTGGAAAAATTTGTTTAATTCAATTAAATAGTTTCCTTCATTATGTTTATAACATAATTTTAGTTTGAATTAATTAATAAAAAATTATTTAATTATTATTATTATTTTTTAATTAGTTATTAGTTTATAATTTAATTGAGTTTTCCTTCCCTCTTTTTTTTTTTTTTTTTGTGTGTGTGTGTTGTGTTCCTCTCTGATTGGTCCTGCATGATTGAGGCTTGCTTCCTATTGGTTGTTTGTGTTGCTCCTCCACCTCTGGTTTTTGCCCTGCTTTCAGTCTTGCTTTTGCCTCCAAGGCAGTAGCACGTGGTTTTTTTGCACCTGATGAAGAAAGGCTACATCCTTTTGAAACCGGTTGTGCGGTCTTAAAATTTATGGTGTGTTAAGAAGTTTTAAAATCTATATATCAAGTGTACACCAGTTTTTATTTAGTTTTGGTAATAAACCTTATATTAAATATCATATTAATTATAATTAAAATAGTTGTAAGTGCTTAAAAAACAGACAAAATTATTACATATACTTGAAAATAAGTTTATTCTATAGAAGCATTGTTTGCTGGGGCAATTGATTAGTAAAATAATAGTTCAAGTTCATTAGGAAAATGCAGTTGAAGTGCTATTTCTTTTTCATTTTCTCCAAGTTTGAATTTGACATTTCTTGAAAGCCAATCACATAGAAATTGCTAATAATATATTGCACAAATTCAGGCTGACTCTTCCCCCCTACACATGTCCAAAAAGTTTTCATGCAGATTTGCATTGATCCCATGAATAATAATATTCAAGCTTAAAAAGGCTGAATTCAGTCTTAAGGCTGAAAAGTAACATGTCTTATTATTTTAATATATGTATACGTATCAAGTGATCAAATACTTTTAAACAGGATACATGTGGGAAAAAAAAATCTTACAATGTAAAGAAAATATTTAACATTACACAGTTAAAAGCATTTAAATTACAGTTTATGCTCATATGTATAATTAGAGTATTAGACTTTTTTAATAATTTAGTGTTTGACTTTCACAAATAAAAATTAAAAACTCTTAAAAAATGAGAGAGAGAGAGGGAAAAAAAAAAAAAAAAGAGAGAGAGAGAGAGAGAGAGACAGACTTATAAGTATGATACAAGCAAAAACTTTTACAGATCCTATATTAACTTAATCAATTGTTTAAAAAATAATAAAAAATAAAATAAAAATAGCTTACCCTTGCAGTTAATATTGAGCATATAGCCACAGCCATTCGATTCATGGCAGGTTCATCAAAAGCTAAAAGGGAATTCATAACTAATTCAGCACAACGATATCTGTTAAATGACTAAAGAAGAGAGAGAGAAAAAAAAAGACCATTGTTAAGATTCATAAAAAAAAAATAATAAACAGTAATATTTATAATTGAGAAATATATGTATATACTCACAACATCTTGAAGCATTCTATCACTACACAAAGTTAATAAAGAATTTTTTTGCAGCTGAAATAAATAAAAACATGTTTTACAAAATTATTCATAATTATTTACAGAATTTTTGTATTTTATAACTGCTATAATTTCTAGGAGGAAACCATGATTTATCTCACATCTTTTGCATTTATATTTTATTACAATGTATAATGTTATAAATAATATTTATATTTGATGGCTTTTTAAATAGACATTGTCATAAAATCTTATTTAGGCACCAAGTTTTATAAAATAAATTGTTTTAATTATTAAAATATGTACAGTATTTGTCTATATAGTTTCTAATAATCAGTAATATTAGTTGGTTTGAATTTTACATCGATTTTTTTTTTTTAGAAATCGACCTATTGCAATCACTTAGTTTATCTACATATAAAATGGAAAATTTGTCATCAAGATAACTTTTGAAATATTGAAGCGATTCAATATAAAGTTGGATAGTGGACTTATCTTAGGAATAACTTAGATGAGTTTGTTAACCAAGCTGCTCCACCATTTTGTTTCCAAGTGGCAGCAGCAGACACATGAAAATTTCAAAATCACATTGTAAAAAATGTATTTAAGAACAGATTTGCATAAAATTCAATATATACACATACCTTATCAGTGTGTTAACAAGTTTATTAATCAACTTGATACCACTATAAAAAACCTTGATACCATTATTGCACTGCTTCAAAATGGCGCAACTTGAGATCATGGGGCCACTTAAAAATTTGTCCACACAGTAACTTACAAAATACGCACTCAATTCGCAATCATATAACTTTCGATATTCAGTGAATTCGAACCAAAGTTAGAAGTGCACTCTTATTTTATAAATATCTTGAATGAGTTTGTTAACCAAGCTCATCAGCCAATTTTTTCCAAATGGGGAAAAAAAATGGTTTTAAACAGAAGATCACAGGCTTCAAAGCAATTAATATATTACATGATGCAACTAAAAAGTGGATGAAATACTCAAACAATGTGAAAAGAATTGGGAGAGAGTCTCACTTCTGATATATTTTTGAATGGGGTTTTTTAAAATATAGTGAGATTTTTGCAATTCCACCCCGGAATGTGTACCCTTGCAATAACTTTTCACAATTATAAATAAAATGATTAATAAAACATGGGAAGAAAAAACGGGATGAAAAAATACTATTAACATCCTTTTGCTTATAATACATTGAAAACTGAATTATGTGTTATATTGAAGTTATATTTTAAACACAGACTATTTTGTTCGTGCACATGAATTCAGTTAATAAAATACCGTTAATTATATTTGTATATATTTCTACAAAGAATAAATAAATAAACATAATTAAATTTTGGAAATTTGATATAATATTTTTAACTATTTCAGAAATTAGATATTTACCTGAGGCTGCTTAGGAAAATTCTCCATAGATGTTAGTGTAACATCAACAATTTCATTCAACCATTTAGTATGAATTTTCAAACTTAATGGTCCTTTTGTAAGATTATATAAACAAGCTGTAGCAGCCATCTGGACACCCAAATGATGGGGAAAAGTTTTAATGACATGAAGGACCAGCTGTAATAATGAAAACACAATATAACAGATAAAAAAAAAAAAAAAAAAAAACTGAAACAATATTACCTAAATGAAATAAGAAAAATATTTAAATTTAAAAACTGAGGTATTCCAGGCCATAAATATTAATAAATGCATACATATATTAATAAAATAAAGTATCTGTGTTGACCAGTCTGATTAGGTATATTCTGGACATTACAAAATTTAGCACAGAGATCCATTTCCATAATACCCATCCTTCATGCATCACAAAGTCCAATTACAATAATGATAATAATAAAATAAAATTAGATTTAAAATAAAACATTGAAACTTCTTAATAACATTAAAATAAAATGTTTAAAATGGCTTACTTGTAGTTCCACGTGAAATCTTATGTTGCGGCGCCACAACTTTCTTGAACGTCCTCACATCGTGCTGTTCAGCAATGAAACTGATGTTTCTACCACACCTTAATCTTCAGGTCTCAATAGGTGGCACCATTTCTGGTCTAAGCTAAGGTCATTCTTGTTGCAACTGCAATTACTTGTAAAATTTTTGATTGTTTCCCGATTCAGCACATAAATATTATTTTCGTAATTTGCTAAATTTTTAGTGTTCTCAAAATCTATTTTTATTTCTTTGTTTTTATGGATCTTTGTTAAAGCAGTAGTTGTTTTATCAAATTTTATGTCAGCTTGGTGTTCCTTTATTCTATTTTTTATTTCCCTCTTAGTCATTCCTATGTAGCTGTCTTCTTTATTGTCTTTTGAATCTAATTTCATATATTCCTGCAGTTTCCAATGGGTTTACTTCATCTTTATCGCTTACGATTCTCTGAGAAATGTTTGGGTTGGGTTTTATAAGGACATTAATATTGAATTTGGATGCTTCCTTTTTAACTTTTTCGGCAGTGTCTTTATTATATGGGATCTCGGTAGTATATTTTAGTTTGTCTTTTTGTGCACTGTCAATAAAATTAAGTTTTTAAATATGTTTTTTATACAATTGATGGACTAAGTTTTTTCTACAACCTGTTTTTTCTACAACCAGAGCTATTTTTGGCAATTTTTTTCAATTTATTTTCGAGGTATATTTCACTGGAACATACTAAGGTAGCATGATTTATATAATTTTGAATGGTGTTAATCTTGTATTGCAGGGGTTTTTGCATTTACTATTTATTATTTCATCGCTTTCATTTGATTTATGGTATACAGTGATTCCTACTGAATCAGGTTGTTTTCTTATGATTGTGATTTTTATTGAATCAGGTTTTCTTAGATATAAAATTTGATAAAACAATCACTGCCTTAACAAAGAAATAAAAATAGATTTTGAGAACACTAAAAAATTAGCAAATTACAAAAATCATATTTACATGCTGGATTGGGAAACAATCAAAATTTTTGCAAGTAATTGCAGTTGCAACAAAAATGATCCGATAATAAGCTTAGACCAGAAATGGCACCACCTGTTGAGACCTGAAGATCAAGGTGTGGTAGAAACATCAATTTCATCGCCGAACAGAACGACGTGCGGATGTTTGAGAAAGTTGCAGCGCCACAACAAAAGATATCATGTGGAACTTCAAGTAGGCCATTTTAATTATTTTATTTTAATAAAATTAGATTTTTTAAAATCAATATGTAATTAATCAAGTTAATTAATGTTACCATTTGAAATTTTTCATGTTATCAAAACACCAAACACATTTTCTTTTAAATTGCTAGATGTTAAAGAGAAAATTTTATGTACGGATGAAGAAACTGTTAGAATGCCTTTAATAGAATCGTAATTGGGGAAACACATACTATCAAAGGGAACATTACCATTAATTCTATGTACTGGAGTAAGCTGTAATAAAATTATATTAACATTTTTTTCAAAATTTCGGAAACTTTACTGAATTTAATATTTTAGTATAGACTGCAAATATGCAATTAAGTAATTCAGTTAAAAATATGGATTTTAGAAAATTTAAATATTTAATATCTAGCATGGGCAAAGCCCTGTGGGTATGACTGTCTATATCTAAAGCTGAAAGTTTGTCGTCATATTTGTCCAGATGTTTAGTTTGCTATACTACAAAGCGACATCATTCTATCAATTGCTACGAAAATTGCTACACATACTAATCAGGGCCGTATTTTTTTAGTTCAGTCAGATAACTGGTTCAAAAGATATTAGATAAAACCCCCATTTTAAGTTTATTATTAAAAAAAAAAAAACATGATGCCAAAAATGAATAAATAAAGTACACATTCATTTTTTTCCAGACATAAAAGAAAATATATTTATTTATTTATACAAAAAAAAAAAAAAAGGGGGGGGGGTAATTTTATTATTTATTTTAATTGTAAATAAATTTCTTTTTATGTCAAAAAGAAGAAAAAATGTGTATATATATATATATATATATATTTAATTAATTGTTCATTAGTGGTTTTATTCATTTAAGTTCTCACAATGAGTTTAAATTGTTATAATTAGAATTTTATTGAGACAGTACACATAGTGATTTATTTTACTGTTTTATTTTTATTCTATTAAATTTTTCTCTCAATTTTAACATTTAAGGGGACTTGGCACTTTTGACATGATACCACTGAAGGTTTTATATAAAAGCTTATATTTCTATTTAATCTTATACTATTGAGTTAGCAATATTTGTACATATATATACATGTATATTTCACAGTTCTCGAAAATGGTAACTCGGACAGTCATGTGATTTACCACAAAGGTGTCCTCCGAAGGGTCATTGTGCACATCAAAGTTAGATTTTTGAATTTTTGATTAGTTTTCTTTTCATTAATAAAAATATGAAAATAAAACTTCCCATTTCTATAATGATGCAGAATGGAGAATCTTTGGAGAGATTTGATTTGTTTATTTGAGTGTATTTTACATTGAATTACAGCTACGTTATGAGGAATTACAAGAGATTTGATTGGTTTATTTGATTTTCATTGATTTGAGTGTATTCTATGTTGAACTAGAGCTAGCTACGTTATGAGGAATTACGAGAGATTTGATTGGTTTACTTGATTTTCATTGATTTGAGTGTATTTTACATTGGACTAGAGCTATGTTATGAGGAATTACGAGAGATTTGATTGGTTTATTTGATTTTCATTGATTTGAGCGTATTTTACGTTGAAATAGAGCTACATTTAAATTTTATTCACAATCTATTTTGCACCTCTGAAAATACCTTAATATGAAATTTCAGTGGCATATACGAATTTGAAACTCTGCAAAATAAAAAATAATATTATATCATCTATAGGTCACATGATCATCATGAAGCCAAAATCAATTTTAATTCATAATAATATTGTAACCTTTTTTGTTTATTTGTCTGATTTTTATGAAAACTGATTATAGGCTGATCATGTGTCATCCTGGCCGGTAATTAATTTCTGTACAAATTGACTAAAATTTGAAAATGTTGCAATATACAGAGTCATGTGTTTTTTAATGTTTCAAAAGAGTTTCCTTTTCCAGGACTCCCACTCAATTTTTGTTACAAAAAGGGGACTATTTTTCATGAAAAAGGGGACCAAATGGGGACCACATTTTAAAACGGGCTAAAGGGAACCACTTTTTAAGGAATAAAAAAAAAAAAAGACTTATGGTATTAGCATATTACTTTAGCAAATTGTATTGTCAAAATAAAAATAAAGTGAAAAATTTCTACACTTTTTTAGCAACTTCTTCTATACATAAAATCGTAATATAAAGTAAAAAGTACCTAAATTAAACAAAACTTCAAAATTAAAGAGGCACATTGTAAAATACTTTCTATTTTACCTCTACTTCAAAACCAAATATACCAAAATAATCGCCTCTCATCTATTTCGTCATAAAAATGCGCTGTCCATCCTCAAAAAGCAAAATCAACGGTAACACTAATCTAAAAATTATATTTATATATATTCTTGAAATATTCTGAGACAGTAAAAAACATAAATAAATACAATATAATCAATTATTAAAATTTTTTTAAATAAAAATGTTATATATAACACTTACTTTTATTATATCTAAGCGCACCACTGAAGAAGTCAGAATAAAAGTATACAAATAGCATAAGCTTTTTTGAACAAAATGTATTCTATGACTGTATCGTCTAAGTGATTCTAAAATTTGTTCTTCTGTAGCATGACCTGTCATCTATAAATTAGCAAATGTTAATATGAAAGTAGTAGTTACACTGATTAAAATTATATACATCAGGGGTGGAAAATCAAAAATTTATTTTTGGAGCAGGTGAAATTATGGTTTTGAAGCAATATTGATAGTACTGTAGCAGCTTTACATTGAAAAAAATATGCCTTTTTATTTTCTCTTACCCATATATGACAAAACTAGTTGGCATAGGTGGACTCTGCTCAGTTCCCCATCATATTTATGTTCTCATAAATTTCTAGTTTGAGAGATATAATCATGTTAAAAGAAATGAATTTGACAAAAGCTTGATACAGTGACAGAATGAAAACCCCGCCTAATAGGCTATCCACTGTTCACTTCGATATATTTATCTTATTCTAATCTATTCATTTATCTTATCAGGGTCAATTCCGTTGTTTAGTTTTCATACTACTATTTCCAATGCAATAATCCTCAAAATTCATATTTATATGAAAAATTTACAATTTCGCTATGTTAGTAAAATCATAAATTACGAATAATTTATGAAATTTTCCTATTAGAATATTTGTATTCAATCATGTTCAAACAAATATCATAAACGTAATTTTGAAGTTGTCTAATGTATTTATGAGCCTCAAAATGAAAGTTTATGCTCAATTTTACCTTATTCTGGCATGTTAAGTAAATCGTAAATTCCAAATAACTTATGAATTTTTTTTAAATTGGAAAAATCATAGTCTATGATATTCATGCAAGCATCCTAGATAATATTTCGAAAGTGGTTTGACATCTTTACAATGAAAATATCCCTCAAGATTGACGTTTATGTGAAATTTTGCCCTATAATGCCATGTTAAGAAATTCGTAAATTTCCAATAACTTGCGAAATTTTCAAAGTAGCATATTTATAGTTACTGATGTTCATTCCGGCATCAAAACTGATATTTTAAAACTGGTCTGACATTTTTACAGTATAAAGTTTTCATTTAATGCACATTTAAGTGAATTTTTGTCCTATTCTCCCATGTTAAGAAAATCGTAAATTTCTAATAACTTACGAAGTTTTTAAATTCGAATGTTGCAAATGAATAGGGTTCTTGCCAGTGTCGAAAGTAATATTTTAAAACTGATCTGACCTCTCTGCGACAATTTGTTCTTGAGATATTGTGTACACAGACTAACAAACTAACGGACTGACCCACTAACAGACACCATAGAAATTTTGTCATTTTCGGATTCCTCACACCTGAAAACTTGTAGAAAAGTCAAAAAACCGAGGTCGAAAATTTTCACGATTACCTAAGTTCCCCATACCTATAGTATGATGGGGAACTAAAAAGTATTATATTTGTATTAAATTTTCAAAATTAATTTTTTGCCATAATGAAATGTTTTAAAGTTCCCTGAATTAAAAAAAAAAAAAAAAAAAAAAAAAAAAAAGAATATTTTCAGAAATATTTATTCCACTTTTATATATGCTGTTTTAATAATTATGAAATAGTAATAAAATATAATAAAATATCTTTCAGCATATCACATAACTTTAATTTCCAATGTTTCGGCTAAAATTCATCTTTAACCATCTTCAGGGAAGAATGATGTTTAAAAACCATAAACATAGATACCGTATTTACCCGTGTATAAGTCGAGAAATTTTGGACAAAAAAAGGCTTTAAAGTTGGGAGGGGGGGAGGGGGGGCGACTTATACGTGGATCCTTAATTTTTTCTTTTTTTTTTTTTAATCAGAAGTCTAAAATGCCCTTCTGTAAAACAATTGTTCTCTTCACACATTCCATAACACAATGACGTCGTTTACTGTCAATGTCTATACCAGGAGAGAAAAAGAGGAAGGAATTGTTTTTCCTTATCGGCGCTGGGATGGGGTTTCGAGGCTGAGTTACGGGATTGGTCCAGGCGATGAATGTACATCAACCCCCTCCCCCTCCGAGAGATCAGTGGGTAAGATTCCGAGAATGTATCACCCCTATGGGCAATTGAATCGTCCGCAAGTGGCTAGAAACATGTGTCCCGCGCTATATCTTGCTCGTTCTTAGTAGTACACTTTTTATTCATTATTTCTTCGTTTATCTTACTACACTTTTCTCCTTGTTTCTACTGACATGGCAGATTTAGTTATCAGAAAACAGAAACGAAATTGTTACGCAGCTGGATTTAAACTTAAAGTTATTACTTTTGCGGAAGAATCTAATAACTGTGCTGCTTCTCGTCAATTTGGGGTTCACGAAAAATTTATTCGTGATTGGCGCAAGAATAAGGGAAAGCTAGAAAACATCCCAAAATCAAAAAAGGCTTTGCGGCATGGAAAATCACCCTTTCCAGAACTCGAAAATGTATTAAGTGATTGGGTTGTAGAGTGCAGGCAGAATGGTTTTATTGTCACTAGAACTGGCATATGTTTACGCGCCATGAAGCTTGCAAAAGAAGAAAAGTATGGTGTTCCAAACACGTTTTGTGCATCAGAACATTGGTGCACTAGATTTATGAATCGCCATGGTTTGACTTTACGCCAGCGCACTAAACTGGCACAAAAATTACCATCTGACTTGGAAGCAAAGATTATGAAATTTCAAAAATATGTCATTGATCAAAGAAAAAGGAATTCTTTTGAACTTTGCCATATAGGAAATATGGATGAAACACCCATGCGTTTCGACCTACCAGAAAATAAAACAGTGAACTGCAAGGGGGAAAAAAGCATTTTGGTAAAAACCACTGGGCACAAAAAAAAAAAACGGTTTACGATCGTACTTTCGTGTTTGGCCGATGGTACAAAGCTTCCTCCGTTAATTATTTTTAAAAGAAAAACTTTGCCGAAAAACGTTACATTTCCATCTGGTGTGCTGGTTCGAACCCATGAAAAGGGGTGGATGGACGCTGACGGAACCGTCGACTGGCTTAAAAATGTGTGGGGTAAAAGACCGGGAGCTGTTTTCAAAAAACCTTCCCTTTTAGTTTACGACTCGTTTCGTGGCCACTTTTCTGAAAACGTTAATAAAATGGCGAAAGAACTGAAAACGACTGTAGCTGTAATCCCGGGAGGTTTGATATCCGTCATTCAACCCCTAGACATTTGCCTCAATAAGCCCTTCAAAGCAAATGTTAGAAAATATTGGGCAGAGTGGATTTTATCCGAACATCCAACATTTACAAAGGGCGGCAGTATTAGAAAGCCCGACATCGCATTAATTGCCCAGTGGGTTAAAGATGCGTAGAATCAAATTCCTTCAGAAATGATTATAAAATCATTCAAGAAATGCTGCATAAGCAATGAACTAGACGGAACAGAAGATGATGCCATTTTTGAAAGTGATAATGAGGAGGAAGAATGTAGCGATACAGAGATTGAAAACTTGTATCATGATGAGCTGATGACGACAAAGGAATTTTGTGACTTGTTTGGCAAGTCCGATACTGAATCGGACATTGAATCAGTTTAACTTTGTATATTACTACTTTACCATAACATATCATACTATCAGTAGTGTCATATTATTATTATTCATTATTATCAGTTTAATTTTGTGTACTAAATTTGTGTATTATTATCTTTATTATTGTATATTTAGTTTTTTTTTTTTTTTTTTTCAGATAGTTTTGAATAAATTATTTAAAAAAAAATTAAAGTTTCCTTATTATTGTATATTTAATACTTTCTTTTTTTTCAGATGATTTTCAATAAATGTATTTAAAAAAAAAAAATTCAAATTTCTTGATCAGGAAAATAAGGGGGGGGGGGGGGAATCGACTTATACGTGGGTAAATATGGTAATTTAAGTCATTCTTTGAAAGCACAAATACAATTTCAAGGAAATTAATAGATGATTACATAAATTATAAAAATATATTATATACATTTAAAAAAAATAAGCTAAAATCACTTAAACTTGAAACATGATCACTACAAGAAAAAGAAAACTTTTCTTTAAGTGTTTTCTTTTTCTTGTAGTGATCATGTTTCAAGTTTATTTAAGTGATTTTAGCTCATTTTTACTTTCCGAACACTATAGTGAGGAAAGTATTGTAATCATGTCAAAAATCCAAATTCGAGATTTTGATGTTTCTATACGTTTCGAGGTCCAACGAGTCCGTTTTCACTATTTTTACGATGATGTATGTATGTGTGTATGTCTGTGAGTGAACACGCTAGCGTCTAAACGCTTTGTTCGAATAAGCTGAAAGTTGGTACGTATATTGTAAGTCACCATAGTACGAACCCTATAGATTTTGGTGAATCTAGCACTTATAGTTTTTCTACAGGGACACAAAGAAAAATTCTTTGCCAAATTTTTAAAAGTGTGATAGCGTCTAAACGCCTTATTAATCTCAGCAAAGAATTTGTACACATGTTATAGGTCCCATTTGAACCAACTGTATAGATTTTGGTGAATCTAGCACTTACAGTTTTTTTACAGGGACACAAAGAAAAATTCTTTATCTTTATGGCCTATGAGACCTGCGATAGCATCTAAACGCCTTATTCAATTGAGCTGAAAATTTGTATGAATATTATAAATCACTGTTGCACTAACTATAAGTATTTTGGTGAATCTAGCATTTATAGATTTTTACAGGGACACAACGAAAAATTCTTTATCATTATGATCTAAGGGCTCAAAGTTCAGTAGCGTTAAATAAAACCTCTTGTGATATATGGAGAAAAATACTCAAACACTCTGTTATGTTTTTCTCTTTTTTGTTTGTTTAGCAACACCTCTTTTTTTATTTTATCTACAAAACTGTTAGTTACTCAATGTTCGGAAAGTCGAGTGGAGTCACTCCAGATTTTTTAAAAATGTATATAATATATTTTTATAATTTATGTAATCATCTATTAATTTCCTTGAAATTGTATTTGTGCTTTCAAAGAATGACTTAAATTATCTATGTTTATGGTTTTTAAACATCATTCTTCCCTGAAGATGGTTAAAGATGAATTTAAACCGAAACATTTGAAATAAAGTTTATTAAAGTTTTTTAAAATTATGTGATATGCTGAAAGATATTTTATTACTATTTCATAAAAGAATCTTTATCAGTCCTTTTTATATTAGAAAGCAATCTGTGTGTCTTGCTGCTACCAGCATAACTCAAAAATAAATTTTAGCAAGTAGTCCTACTTTAAGATTCTAAATCCATATCATAGGGTATCCATATGATATGTTACTTGGCACATACATATGTTACATTTCCTATGTAATGAACATGAAATTAAAATAAATTATTATAACAATCTTAATCATTCTTATATTGCAGAATTCTTTCTAATCTTTAAGGTTGTTCTAAAGTCCAATTATTCTTTTAGATAATAATTAATATATATGTATATATATTTGATATGTTAAAAATATTGAACTTTTCTATCTCTTTATAAGTTCTAGGATCTAATAAAACAAATTTAACATGAATATTGATATTTATGCTGTGGATGGAGAAGGATTGGAGACCACAAGGCTTTGGTGTCAGGTTTGACTGCCGATCGGCAATTGGAGAAAAGAGAGAAGGGAAACACACACATACAAAAAAAAAAAAAAAAAAAAAAAAAGATTTTTTTCTCTTTTAGAAAATTTATTAAAAAAAAGTTTAAATATGTTAAAAAGTGGAAGAATCTTGTACTCTGTACCATTATTTCAGGAATCATCTTTGCAAATAGGGAGAATTTTATTGATTTGTAACATAATAATCATTGTATTTGCCATTCAATGGCAATAAAAATAATTTATTTCAGTAAATATTGTAGATTTTGCCAATCACATATAAGAAAAATATAGTATTTTTGTCAATATAAGCAAATATATCAGAATTAAAATTTTGTAAACTGTCCTGTTTTGTGAGTTAGCTCAAAATATTAATTTATTTGAAAAACTGACGGCAAAAATATCTCTGACTTTAGTAATTAGTTGTAAATAAAGGATTTTCTCACTTAACAGCAGAGAAATGATCCCGTATTTTGGCAATCAGTTCCGAAAATATTGCATATTTCATAAATTAGGTACTATTAAAAAGCAGGAAACTTGTTGATTTACAGCAAAATAACTGAGTATTTTGGGAATCAGCTTTAAAAACATTTTGCTACCAACTGGCAAAATAATCATGTTTTTCGGAAACTCGTCAGTTGTAAAATTCCCCATTTCAATAAATATTGCGTATTTCGGGGAAGAAAATTTTGTTAATTTACATGTATTTCAGGAATCTGCTTTGAAAATTCTGTAATTTTTGTCAATGGACAGAAAATGATCACATTTTTCGGGAATTGTTGGCAATAAAAACACTCATTTCAACAAATATTCCGTACTTTGGCAATGGTATAAGAAAAAAAGCAAAGATTTTGTTGTTTTTTGGTGAAACAGTCACATAGTATGGAAATAATCATATAAAAAAGTTTTAAATTTTATAATTAGCACTGAAATATTCAAGTGTTTCTGAAATCGGTGGCAAAACATATGACTACTAATTTTAGCAATTAGCTCTAAATCAACTTTTTCCCAAACAACAATGAAATGATGGCATAATATCTGATCTTTCTGCAATAGATCGCGATAATACTACATATTACGGAAATTAAATATGAAAAAATTCATAAATTTTGTTGCTTTACGGAAAAATAAATAATCCCGCATTTTGTTAATCAGCTTTGAAAAAAGAGCAAATTTTATCATTTTGATGAAATAATCATATATTTTTGGAATGACGACGAAGAAGGAAAAAAAAAAGAAAAAACCCTTACTCAGAAATTAATACAATTCTTTCCCTTTTCTTTTGAAACAGCTGTGAAATGATCGCATATTTTCACAAAATATTGTGAAATAATTAAATATTTCGGGAAGCAGCAGCAAAGAGAATTAATAATTCAGCAATTAACCATGATTAAATGTCCTCCCCCCACACACAAACAGTAGAGAAATGTTACTATAATTTGCCAATTTGTCGCAAAATTATCGCATTTTTTTACCAATCAGACTCAAAAAAAAAAAAAAAAAAAAAAAGTGGTGCAATAAATAAAATAATGATAAAAAATCTCAATTCAGCAATTACCCATGATTAAATGTAATTTTTTCACCTCTCCCTAACAGCAATGAATTAATACCATACTAAGATATGAGAATAGCTTAGCATCGTTTCTACCCTTTCCATAATTCTTAATAACGATTTTTCTTGTATTTGCATTAGTCGAAATGACATTCGAAAAAGCAGACTTTTGAAAACTGAAAATTTCATGCTTGAAACCATCTGTTTTTGGTTTCAAAAATTTCTTTGGGTACTTTAAATTACAAAATTTTGCTTACTTAAAATTTTAATTAGATTTTGAAAATTCTCACTTTTTTTTTTTCCCTGTAGCAAATTCTGATAATGTAATACAAAGAAGAAAAAAATTGAATTCCGAAAAACCAGAATATTTTCAACTACACTGATCACCATCAACAATTAAGAAAAAAAAAAAAAGAGAAAGAATTGAGGAGGGGAGAAAGAGAGAAATAGAAAACGAAAATAATGCCTCTTTAAACATATTTCTAATTGAGATCGTTCTGTTTCTCAATTATGTTGAAACCCCACTATTAGTAAACTAAAAATGCCCATGAATTTGATTTGAAGGAAAATTATATTGCAACTTTTGTTTTTCTTT
Source organism: Salticus scenicus (assembly GCA_963930645.1). Taxonomy (NCBI): domain Eukaryota; kingdom Metazoa; phylum Arthropoda; class Arachnida; order Araneae; family Salticidae; genus Salticus; species Salticus scenicus. The sequence goes on along the minus strand of OZ005653.1, from coordinate 204,394,528 downwards.
TTTTGTTATTACTGTCAATCTTCCTGATTTTTTGTGAAAACAAAATTGCATATTGACACCCTCCCTATATATATTAAAACAGATTTTAAGTTTCACCAACGTAGAAATTAAAATTGTTCGTGTTTCAGTGAAAATATTTGAGTTCACTTTCAGAAATGAGCAGGCGCTTCTGATGCACCGTAGTTCATTTAGTGTATTGGATGAAGGAAACTGAAAGTTGTTTATTTAGTTTAACATCTGTAGGATATATTTTCTAACATAATGATACTTAAAGAGGGAATCTAAAAGCTCTGACTCAATTATGATAAGTTTAGAGAAGAAAAAAAAAGTCCTAATTTTGTTAATAGGATAAAATGTTTATGATAATTTACATAATAATGACCCTCACTGTATCAAAATGCTCTTGAAAACGATTTTTTAATTACTGAATAAAATCAAAGATAAACTTTTTATGTTTAAATCTAAGTTCTAAAAGATTTACTTTGTCAGATTTTCTTATATTGTAATATATAGTAATATAGTAACTTATATACTAATAATTTTTGCATGCAAATAGATTTTTATTATTTTTTAAAAAATTAGCATAGGGTAGGTGCTCCAGTGATTGACATGCTCCAGTAATTGACATATTTCCCGAAATGATTAATAAATAAGAAAAAAATAAAAATAAAAGCACATGCTTTACATATAAGAATTTTAACATCTCTTATATTATTGTATGTTAAACACTGAAGCATAGGATGCTAATTACTGGAAAAATGAAAAACTGGCAGTGTCAATTACTGGAACATTGAGTGGGTGTAACAAAAAAAAAAAAAAAAAAAATAATAATAATAATCAAATGCATATATTTTAACATATATGTGGTTCTGAAAGTCTTTCATGCCATATATATTAACTTAAAATTTCTCAAAATAGTTTCTGATGACTAAAACATAAAAAAACATCAAAAATTGCTCTAAAAGTGTCAATCACTGGAGCCCTTACCCCACTTCTTTCTTTCGGACACAATTTTACCTATCATAGATGGCAGCTAAACTTCAATGGGGATATTTGTTTCACAAATTACTCATTACTTAAGTTTTTTTTTCTTTTTTTAATTCCATTTTCCCATTCATAAAATTTTCTTAGAACTGACTAAAATTTCACACGATGATTCGGGATTTTTTTATATACACTTCTTTTTTAAGTAAATAAATATACATACCTTTTGATATACTTGAAAATTGTAGGTTAATTTTTCTTTTCTTTTTTTAATAAAAGATTCTTTTAGCAGGAAATGACTCAGATATGTTAATCACCTCCACACACCAAAACAAAAGCAGATGTGCCCCCCCCCCCCCAAAAAAAAGAAAAAGATGGCCCCATACTATAACACTTTAGAAAATTTCTCTAATCAATGAGCAGCTAGCATAAATTTCTGATTTCATTTGTTGTTAGACGAAGAATTTTGCCATCTTCCTTGTATTTATAAAATCTCCTCGAGTTTCTTTTTTTTTAATGCTAGTGAAATTTCATTTTTAGCGCAGATTGGCACAAAACTGTTAAATTTTGACGTTTTTGTAGCAGATCTTTGAAACTGTAATAGTTTGGTGCAACTGGCGCAGATTTTCCATCCCCGATACATATAAATTAACACACATATATATATAAGTTAATCAATGAATCATACAAAATTAAACATCAATACCATACACATTATTATAAATGCATCAAGGCACTTGCATTAATCATACTACACTTGAAACAAGGAATAATATATGACATCTATTTCTATTTAACAAACGATATATACATTTTTTAAATTAGTAATAGTGCATATTTTGTGTCATATAGAGCAGAATAATCTACAAAACTTTCTATACTAGAAAACCTATTTCTAACTTTACACTTTTCTAAAATATATTAAAGACATCATAATACATTTGTAGCATTTTTATTATTCTGGATAATACAATATGTCCCAGGGTTTAAAAAAACACCGTTTTTTTTTTTTTTTTTTTTTTTTTTTAAAGCTTAGACTGGGTGGTTTTTTTTTGGGTTTTAATGGGCTTTTTTATATAAACATAGAATCACACAATTGGATTTGAAATTTAAATTTTACTTCAAAAGAGAACAAATCTAGACTAAAAGAAAACTTATTACAAAAATAATAGTAATTAATTAAAATTAAATTAACCAAAAATTCTTAACATTTGGTTTTGTTTAAATTGAGGGATAAATGTAAAATGAACTCTTATTTCATTCTATTCAGTATTTTATCAAATTTTGAATTTATTTTTAAATTATTTTGTGTAAAATTAAAACTTGTATAACAAAAACAAAATATTTTAACCCTTCCATCTTCCATATACGATTTTCATATTACCAAATAAATATTAATTTGTATGGGTAAAGTAAAAAAGTATGCAAAATAAATCTATTTTTAAATTTTTGTTAGAATATTGATACTGACTGATTAGAATATTGATATTTCATTCATATTTGAAAACTTATTTAACAAAGAAATTTTTTGAAAACAAAATTATCATTGCCTCTGCCTGCATTCTACACTTTCATGTCAGAGGTCAATCCAGGGTTCTGGGGACCCATTTTTGTGAAAAATAAAATATTTGTGTGAAATTTTTATTTCTTTTTACAAAAGGCATAATATACTTGAGGGTGGGGAGGAGGACGATATCATGTAACGCCTTCCATTTTATCAGTCCCTCTATAGCTCCGTTCACATGAGGCAACTTCAACCCGTGTCAAAACGACCCGGGAATTTGAAAAACGGGGTTTTACAGAGTCAACATTTTAGGCTGTTAACACTATCAACCCTGGTTAAAAATCACTGTAGCAGCGTCATACGTTTTTTGAATTCTGATTGGCTGTTGCATGAGTTCGGATGAAAGAGAAAGCGAAACGATATTGTCAAAGGTGAAAATACACTGCTCAAAACAATTAGAGGAGCAAACAAAAAAGTGAAGAAAACCGAGCGAGACACCCATGTATTGGCATACAATGGATAGTACACGTGTATTAATGCGCAACACAGAAAAAAGACGTAAAAAAATATGGAATTAAGCTTTAATTCTTCGAAAATAAGGAAAAAAACATGAAACGATGATTAAGGGCAACAATTCTGTTACATGGAAACAATAAAAAATGTACTGTTTAGACATGATGCATACGTTTTTAATAGGGTGTGTGGTCTCCTCGAACAGCTAAGACTGTTGCACACCTGTTTGGCATGGATGCGATGAGGTTATCGATTAGTCTTTGGGGAATACTGTTCCACTCCTCAAGAAGTGCAATCTCCAATTCTTGGACAGTAAAAGGCGGCCTTGGTCGGGCAGCAATGCGTAGTCCGAGCATGTCCCAAACATGCTCGATTGGATTTAGGTCAGGAGAGCACGCTGGCCAATCCATACGCTGTATTGTTTCAGCTTCAAGCATGTTCTCCACCAGACGAGCTACATGCGGTCGGGCATTATCATGCTGTAAAACAAAGGAATTTCCAATGGCTGCAGCGTAAGGGATGACATGAGGTCGCACTATCTCGTCTGCATACCTCCGGGCCGTCAAAGTGCCATTTCGAATGATATGCAGGTCCGTACGTCTGCCTATGCTGATTCCACCCCATACCATCCAACCAGCTCGTCTGTATTGTGACCTTTCACGAATGAATGCGGGGTTATTTCGAGTGCCCCTGTCCCTCCATACCAGAACACGTCGGGTGTCACACTCCAGACTGAATCGGGACTCGTCTGTAAATAACACTTGGCTCCAGGCATGTTGATCCCAATCTCGATGTTCAGCAGCCCATCTTCTTCGGTCCGCACGGTGGCGGGGGGTCAACGGAATGCAGATCATTGGCCTACGAGCATAGAGCCCTCCCTCGTGAAGCCGATTACGTATTGTTTGGGTGGACACCCTTCGTCCTGTTGCCAAGAGCAACTGTCTTTGCAGCTGCGTAGCATTGTCTGTTCGGTTTCGACGGACTGTTAATCGTATATACCGGTCATCAGTTGCTGTAGTTGTGCGTGGCCGACCTTGCCCTGGTCGACGTCTAACATTTCCCGTTTCTTGGAATCGATTCCACAGCCTTGCGACAACACTTCTGGCGACTCCAACAGCGTCCGCGACACTACGTTGTGTTTGCCCGGCTTCAAGTCTACCTATAACACGCCATGCCATGGATTCCGGTAAATCCCGTTGTTGAGACATCCTCAAGTCAGCTTGTCTCCAAAAAAAATTTGTGCGCAATCGAATTTCACAGTTACGACAGTAAAACAGACGTTTCTGCAACATCCCGATTTCTGCCCTTATCTCCTTTTTCTGGTTTTTGACGTCATGAACTTTGATTTGCATACGAAGTCGTCTTCTTCTGTTTCCTACTAGGCTTTAAATTATGGGTGATTCATTTTATGTTACTTACCGGTGTACATGTTCGCGTAATTTTGTTAAAACCATGTGCTCCCCTAATTGTTTTGAGCAGTGTAGAATAAAGGGATTATTAAAGGTGAATTTCATGTTTGACAGCAGCTGAGAATAAAAGGATTAAATGCATTATTAAGTTTTAGGATTATATATTTTATATTATTCTTCATTATTAATATTTAATTTTATATTAAGATGTTAATACAAATTTAATATTACAAACAAATCATTTTAAATTTAGTTTTTTAAACAGGAAATTTCAGTATCTTTCTTATATGGAGTAGAAAAATGGCTATGTATTAGAAATTTAATTATTAATATTATTTTGAATATTAAGATGCAAATAGGATTGGGAAATAAAATAAGTTTTGAAACTAGTTTTATTTATATTATTGTTATTACAATTAAACTTATAAATGTCAATTAAAATACTAATATAATTAACTTTACGATACTTTGATTTTAAATTAGTTAGAACAAATTATGTATTATAATTATAATTAAATCTAAATGCATTAAATAATAAAATAAATGATTAAGCTTTTAATTTAGATTTTAATACCTTAAAGATTTAAAGTAATATTACTACATTAATGAATACTAGGTCAGATACTTATTTCATTTCTCACTATCATAACTAACAGATATTCTTACAAATATTTCATCTTAAATCTTTCATAAGTCTTTATCTTTTATTATGCATCGAAATAAGAATTCATAAAAAAAAAAAGTATTCTTGTGCATCTGTAATAAAATCTATAAATTAAACTTTTGTGCATATATTTTATTATTAAAACTCCTTTTATAATTAAAAATATTCTGTAACCTAAAGTATTAAAACCAAAATTCAATTTAAAAAAATCACGGAACCTCTTAAATAATCCGAACCTCTTAAAATAATTTCGTGGAGGGCATTCCACCTAGGTCTAGAACCTTTGTAATATGAATCAGCCTTAATGCTCACACCACCGCTTGATTTTTTTTCTTTCTTTTTTGTGATTAAATATGCCGATAAATTTTTTCATATATGTAAGAGCAGTAGCAATGGGATGCAATTATCTATAAAATAAAAATTTCAATGAAATTTCTAATATGGTAAAATATAAAACCGATTATGAAATATATATATTATTCAAATATATTCCCAAATAGTTTATCTATTTCTAACCCACGTCTAAAGTTAAATTTATACGTGAACTCAAGATATAGATTTTATAAATTTGTTCTGTTTATATAATTAAAAATGCCTCTTTTCCTCCCACCCGTAAAAAAATATATACTTCTTATAACTCTTCTTAACCCCCCCCCCCCCAAAAAAAAGAAAAAATCAATGTATTGGCCATATTATTAGGCGAATAAATATGGGTATTGGGTTCGAACCACCGTCGGTCTCATCTTAATAGTTTTCCGTCGTTTTCCCTAAAACTCCCATGAGTATGAGCTAGTATCCCTTTGAAAGTCTCCCTAAAGGGCATTCCACCCAGTTCAGGCTCTAGTGTGGACAATGGATTTTAAATATTACAGCAATTCAGCAATATTTTTTTATAAATACATTTGGTTATTACTCTGTAGATTCATTAGTAAGTTAAATCTTTTATTTATATATATTATATATATATATATATTAAAGATTGACTGATAAATTAATTTCTTAAAAAAAAATATATATATATTGTTTGAATGCTGAAAATTAAATGAAAAAATTTAATATTCAAACATAAAAACCTTTTTTAAAAATTAATTTATCATTTAATAGCGAAAGCAATATTCAAACATGTTTAGAATATATTGTTAAATAAATTATAATAATATAAAATCAAGAGAAAAAATTAAAAATTGTTCAGCCGGATTAATTGCCGAAACGTCAGTGGAGGCCCTCTGTTGAGACTCAAAACGTTTTTGGGCTGTGTCTGTCTGTTTGTCTGTCGCGCGATAGCACCCGCAAAAATAGTGCTATTGACTTGAAATTTGGTACACATGTTCAGGAGTCCCACGAAATCAGCTGTATAGTTTTTGGTATGTAGTCCATTTGTAGTTCGTATACAGGGACACGCCAAAGTTTTTCTTATCATTACGGCCTATGGGAGGAATTTGTATGTATCGCGATAGCGGCCACAAAAATCACGCTATTGACTTGGAATTTGGTACACGTGTTCATGTGCCCCACGAAATTAGCTGTATAGTTTTGTGTGTGTATTCCATTTGTAATTCGTGTACAGGGACAAGCCAAAGTTTTTCTTATCATTACGGCCTATGGGAGGAATTTGTATGTACCGCGATAGCAGCCACAAAAATCACGCTATTGACTTGTAATTTGGTACACATGTTCATGAGCCCAACGGAATCAGTTGTATAGTTTCAGGTGTGTATTCCATTTGTAGTTCGTGTACAGGGACACGCCAAAGATTTTCTATCATTACGGCCTATGGGAAGAATATGTATGTACCACGATAGCCACCGCAAAAATCAAGCTATTGACATCCAATTTTTGCCGAAACGTCAGTGGAGGCCCTCTGTTGAGACTCAAAAGGATTCTGGGTTCCGTCTGTCTGTCTGTCTGTCGTGCTATAGCGGCCGCAAAAATCACGCTATTGACTTGAAATTTTGTACACATGTTCATGATCCCCACGAAATTAGCTGTATAGTTTTGGGTGTGCACTCCATTTGTAGTTCGTGTACAGGGACACGCCAAAGTTTTTTTTATCATTACGGCCTATGGGAAGAATTTGTATGTACTGCGATAGCGGCCCCAAAAATAACGCTATTGACTTCAGAAGTTAATCCAGAACAAATTTAGTGCCGCACTGAGGCACTTTCACAAAGTCAATTTTTAGCAATGAGGTACCTTCACAAATTCAACTTTCAGCAAAGAGGTACCTTCACAAAGTCATTTCTCAGCAATATAACTGCACACTAAAATATTTTATAAGCTTCACTGTATCGAACACAGAAAAATACCCTCAATTTGAATATTTACTGGAGACAATGATAAATATCTAAGTAAACACCTACTTATCTTACATAGTATAAGAAACAACTTAACTCGCCCATATAGATATTTATTTTTACAACTGTCTCATTTTATTTTTTAAATGTATTTAAAAAAAAAAAAAAAAAATGCTTTACTTATTTTAGTTAATTGTTCTGAAGTATCATTAATTTTCACAAACTTACTTGATGTTTTCACAAATTATTTTATAAATTCACAAATGGGGTACCATTTTTATAAAGCTGGATTAATCCCTGGACTTGCAATTTTGTACACATATTCATGAGCCCAACGGAATTAGCTGTATAATGTTAGGTGTGTATTCCATTTGTTGTTTGTGTACAGGGACACGGCAAATTTTTTCTTATCCTTATGGCGTATGGGAAGAATTTGTATGTACCGCAAGGGCGACCGCAAAAATCCTTTGATTGACTTGCAAATTGGCGCACACGTTCCAGCTTTGCATATAAGTAGCTGTATAATTTTTATTGCTATATTTTTTATAAACTGTGTACAGGGACACGCCAAAATACTTAACATTACGGCATATGGGGTGAATTTCGTTTAAACGCATTTTAATATCATTACTTTGAAATGAAGAAAATGAAACTAGAGTACGTGGGTAAGATGCTTAAACTTATGTTGTTTGAAGAAAATATGTGCTCTTAAGCTTTCTTAATGTACAGGACCTTACAAAAGTGTTCTGACAATGTCACTTAGTCATCCATACGATGTTACATTTGGAACAATTATTAATTTTAAACGCAAAATAAGCTGAATAGTTTTTACTGGTGTATACAATGTTTATGGTTCGTTTACAGAGACACACAAAAGAATTTCATAATATTAAAGCCTATGGACAAATTTTTATTTAAGCGCGCACTTTAATGCGTATATGCTGAATTGAACTTAATAAAGTTAACATACATTATAACGATGCTTAAAATCATGTTTTCTCTTAAAAAAGGTTATGTATAGACTAAATAATTTATGGGACCACACAAAATAATTCCGAGTATCTACTGTAATCATCCAAATGATGTCAAATTAGTTTGAAAAATTAATGAGTTATAATTAATTTGGTTTATTCTTATTATTGGCGTTTATAATGACTGTGGCTACTTTTCCGGGATACATAAAGGAATTTCGTACTATTACGGTCTATAGTCGGCATTTCTTAAAAGTGTATTTTAACATGGTTACACACCATCAAATATAATGAAATTTTATTAGAATTTTAAAAGCATGTTTTCCTGTTGAAAATATTGGGCATAGAATTGATAATTAGTTTAGAGGTTACGCAAAATATTTCTGATATGCTATGTAATTTTTTTTGTATGCAATTTGGTATTTATGAATTTCAGGGAAATAATACAAGACCGTCGTTTATTAAGAATACATATTGTTGCGTACTTGGGGGTTCGTAAGTTGTCCGAGAATGAAAGGCGAAACTTGCAAAAATTCAGTGATTTATTCACAGAAAGTTCCAGAAAAATACAGGTCTATAAACCAAGTATCAGCTTCAATTCAACCAGTAAGCATAGCTTAAAAAGCAGCCGTTAACAGCAAAACAACAGTACAAACTGTTTATCAATAACACATAAAGCAAGTCTCATTCAAAGAGGCTCAAAGCAAAGCAAGCATTTGACGAAACTGACACAGATCTGAGATTGGCTGCCTTGGCTAAAAAAATGCTCCTTTTATACTATTCTATCGTACACAGAATGTTCTGAAAAATTATCGTATCTCATCAGCCAATGAGATTAGAGCTTCCATATTGGGTATATCCCTAATAAGGATTTTCTCGCCAAGGTCGCCAAAAAATCGCCAAGGAGGGAAATAGTCGCCAAATCAATTTCTTCCCTTATATGGTGCTTTTTAATGCGTTTTTAAAGGAAAATTAGGCTATTTTAACGCTAAAACGACTAGAAATGCACAAAATTAGCATTTTATTGACTTACTAAGCCTCTTTGAAAAAATTTATACAAAAATAAATGCAATTATTTACAATTCCGTAACACTTTATATGATATACAAATAGGTATAGAAAGAGAGATACAGCGGGGGGTTGAGGGGGGCGGCAGCCCCCCTCAGGAATGTATCTGATTATGGTAATAAGTTGATCGAATCAATATATACTATTATATAATAAGGAATAAATAAAAATGACATATTGAAAAATGTCTGATGCAAATAGGACGTTGAGGCTCCTGATCTGCAGATCCACTAGTATTTATATAAATTTTTAATTTAATTTTATTGAATTTAAATAGTTTTTGAGAAATATTAATACTTAATATTGTTATATTCTAATGCATATGAATACAAAATTTTTATGATTCTAAAAAGTTATTTACAAAGGGAAAAAAATATGTCAACCTTTACCTTCAATAACTTTTATACTACAATATATATATATATATATATTAATATTGTAAAACAATATTAATTTACTATATTTTAGTTTACTAAGAATTTTAGAAAATTCAATTAAAAAGGAATTAAAGAAAAGTACAAAACATTGTGTCTGTTTTATATTTTTCATTTATATAATATCCACGCATTATTTTAAATTCCTTCCGCTAGTATTATTATTCTTAAATTAACTTCAGAGAGCAATACACACGCATACAAAAATAAAATAAAATAAATAAAAAATAACGCAGTTTATCTCTTGAACATAACGCGTAATTCGCTGTGGTAATCTGAAACAGAAACAAGCGAAAAGAATTCTGGGTAATTCGCGGGTCAACCCCGCATTATCCCTAGTATAATGCGGGGTTGATTATGACCCTGGTCTAACCCTCCTTTTACGCGGGAAGGAAGAATGTGAACAGCTCCGCAGAGACTGACGCGGGTACGACCCGGGTTGAAACTGCTCATGTGAACGGGGCTTATATAGATGTTTATTATCAAATTTATAGTGTTTCAATGAACTATGCACAGGCAATAAAATAATTCAAAATAATTGTGGAAACACGTAAAAATTTTATAAAAAGATCATTTTTATAAAACCAATTCTTTTAAAAAGTCTGTTTTTATGACTTTGAATTTTGTAAGGGGCAGCAAAAAAAAACCCATTTTTTGCCAATATCAAACCTTGTAAGTTCAATATATTATATTCATTAGTTATATATAAAATTTGTTGTTAAATTCTTAGAATTTTAGGCAAATTATTATTTTTTATATATAGCATGATTTACAAATACAAATTTGCAAAACTTTCGACTTTGATAAATTATTCTCATCTTTCTTTTTTAAAAACTGGTCATTCGAAAAAGATTTTCCAGATTGAATTAGAAAAGCTTTTCTTAAAGTATTATTGGCTGCAGTGAAAGGGATTTTCCTTAAGTGAAAAAATAATTACATAATATCAAATTAGTATATAATAATATCAAGTAGAATATAATAAATGATTTAAAAAAAAAAAAAAAAGAGTGAAAAATTTTATTAGGTTTAAAAAAAAACCCAATAAAACCCACTAGAGAGCGGTTTTTTTAAGTGGGTAAACCCCAAAAAAAACACGCAGGTTTTTTGGGGTTTGAGGGCGGGTCCAAAACCCTGATATGTCCACTGGTAAAGCTAAGTGAAAAACACCGAAGCAAAATAATGAATCGAAACATAATTTTTTTAAAAACATTTACATAAAAAAATTATTCACACACTACCTAGAAAATATTTCAGATGCAGAATTCATTTAAAACTTACAATAATTTTCTGGCTATTTACATCAGCTGCTTTATGAAAAATATCAAAATGACAAGCTGCTACTTCTAATAATCCAAGAAATTTGAGCTGTGGATGATTTTTTACAAATTCTCTAAAAAATAAAAATAGCTAATATAAAAACACATACAGATGCATTATTAATACATACATATACATATCTTTTGAATTAAAAATAACAGATGATATAAAATGTGCAGAAATCACAATCCGCGAGAAATAAGCAACAAACAAACACAAAATATTTCAGTCAAGATTTTTTTTTTCCCCTTTCTGATGGCAAAAAATTTTAAACAAAAGAAAAAGTTGCAAAACAAAAAGCATACTAATTAAATGAATTACACTTTTAACAGTTCAATAACAGAAGTCTTTGTGCATATGTTAATTCGACAAGCCCACCATTAAAATAGAGGTAATAATCCTTGTGGCTAAGATAAAATAAGAGTGTTAAAGTTTTTTTTTTTTTTTTTTTTTTTAAAGATGAAACACTGATCTTTTTCTTCAGGTAAATTAACAGTTGCTGGTAACCCTTTCTTTTCCTGAAACAAACTACAGCAGAAATCTGGTTTCCAGAAAACTGCTTGCAAGATTTTGATAAAAATTTACAGTTAAGGGTTTGAGATAATAATTCATATGAATTTTTCTAATCTCTAGGTCTAGAATAATCAGCTTTTTGGTAACCCGCACATTGCCCGGGATAAACAAATAAGAAATATATTACAAAAAAAGAAAAAAAAAAATCACTGTACATATATTACAAATGATTTTTACAAGATATCGAGTGAACTCTGTCATCCAGGTACTGATTGTTAAATAGTTTCTATTTATGTGAAAAAAGCTTTCCAATTGGTACCACACATAGCTCTTAACTAATAAAAATAGAAATTTGGTCAATATGGTAAGCTGATCTGATCATAAATAAAAGCAACTGATAATTCAGGACAGTTGAAATGCTATGTTTTATACACAGCTTAAGAGTATTCAGTACAAAATTTAAACATATAAAAACACTTGTAATTTTTTCTTTTTGTTTATTATTAGAATGTTTGAGATGAGCTATTAATAGAAAAAGAAATCATTTACCTGATTGTTTCCACATCTATAAATTTCCCAGAAATATCTAATGATATCAACTGAGGAAGGGATGAGGGATTGCTAAAAAAATCAGCAAAAGCACCACTAACAGTTGAATCTATTTCAGGACCATGAAGTTCATCTCTTTCATCTGAAATATCTAGATGTTTTAAGTTAGTAAGTTCACTCAAAGTTGATAAATATTTACTTGATGGAAATATCTTTAAATTATACATATCTAAATATTTAAGCCTATCTTTGCATTTTTTAAGAGGAGTAATGTCTGTAACCATTGTAACAGAAATGTTTAAGCTTTCCAACAAAGATAAATCTTCAGCAACAATTTCCAAAGCTTGACTATTAAATTCAGTATAACTAACATCAAGATATCTAAGGTTTTTCAATTTTGATAATGCAATAACAACTCTAACTCGTTCAGAGCTTAGAAATGTGCTAGAAGAGACATTGAGAAAACGAAGATGTTCAAGGGTCCAATCTCCTAAGCATCCAATAAGATCATTAACTGTTATGCTACTCAAACCAATAACTGAAAGTTCTGTAATTTTATGAGAACGTAATATACGAAGTCCTTTTGTTGTAATATTTGATGCATCACGAATGTAGACTCGTTGTAAACGAGTAACAGTAGGATCAAATAAAGTACATAATTCATCAGTTAAACCAATCTTATCTAAAGCTGCAAATAATTGCTCAGACAAAACTAAAGGAAAGCAAACATAAGAACTGTTGAATTCATATTTAGTTATGCTTCCATGTTCATCCTTACTTATCTTAAAAACTTCCTTTACATTTTTGGCTATATAGGAAATACATACGTTTTGCAAAGTATCAGGAGAATCATACATACTGTTTTGATGAAAACTATTCTTATAAAATTATTCTATAAATAAATAAGAATTAGAGTTGCATAACGCATATAACAGAATGAGTAAATTAAAATCTAATAACCATCATCTGTAGTCAAAAGAAAATAACACGAAAACTAATATTAAAAAGCTCAGGCCTGATTTAAAATGTTTTAAAAAAAAGCTTAATTATTTGTCATGTATACATTTTAAAAACATACTGATGTTCCAGTTCGAAACAACTATAACATTATTTAAATAAATGATTTTGCGATAAACAGAACTCCGCTAAAAAGGACGATGTTGACTGGTTAGTTGGTTGGCTGGGCTGGGCTATATCTGAAGATTATTTCCGTAGCAACTTTAAACATTTAAATATTTCTGTATCCGCGTTTGTAATGATCGATAGATGGCGCTCTCTGAACACTGCAGTTGTTAGTAAATATAACAGCCACGTGTAATTATTATTCTTTCTCCGCCATTTCATCATGGAAAGTCGATTGCATAATATGAGGATATGCAGTGGTGTGACAATTTCACCTTAGCCCACCAGAGGGCGAGCATTTCATTACAATCGCGGATATTATTAGTCAGGAGGATAAATTAAATCATAGAAATATGATCTATTTATATATTTTACCGTAATAACTCTATGGATTTAGTAATCGTCTTCAATTTTTTATAGACTCCATGTTGCATGTACCGTTACTTTTTTTTCCCCATACAGCTGAAAAAGTATTTTAACTTCGCTCTTCTCTCTGTGTTTATGTGTCTAGTAAATATCGGTTTGCGATGACAGTACCTATAAATTGTGAAAATTTTGTTTTATCTTGAACAATTTAAATTATAGATTCTGTTAAAATGATAAAATGCCACCTAAAGTATCTAAAAAAGTTGCTGGAATTATTTTAAGAAGTAGAAAAACCATCATGAAGGATGGTTTTATTGTAAGTGTACTTTTCCTTGTTCATTATCGACATTAAATATGTATCAAATTTAAACTTCTGTTGTGTATTGTTACTTTCAAAGGTTAAATACTTTCAAAAGTGTGCACATTGTTGTTTTATAACAATATTATCATATTATATCATATTTTTGCCTATTGGTGCTGTTTAATATATTAGAGCTCACATTATATTCACCATACATAAATACGCAACAAATAAATAATCATAGTAATTTTTTAAATGCGGGAAGTGGATTTTCGGACTTGGGGCATGTTCATTTTTCATTCCTCTAAAATAAACAGCCTTATGAATTTTATTAATCCTTGGTGAAATAAATCTGCCCAAAAAGTTTTATATTTACTTTTGTTAGTTTTTATAGGATCACCTTATGTTTTTTTTCTTTATTAGGGTTAATAAATGTATAATGAATAATGTAATTAAATAATAAAAATGTAAACAATAAGCAGAAAAATAAAAGTATTGCATCTGTGTTTAGTTTTTATTGTTAAATCTAGTTTATTTATTTTCATAACTCAATCTTCTCTAATTTGTCAACCATAATATTGGATTAAACTGAGGGAAAATTTCAGCATTTAAATTTTTCCCCCTCATACGCAGAAGAAAAAAATCCTCATCTTAAAATTTTTGATGTAGTCACAAATTTATTTGTATTCCCATTTTTTCTGAAATATCGAGTTAAAATAAATATATAATAAGAAGCAGAATTTTATAGCATTTTTAATTTTCAACAAATTTCGTTTATCCTGAGTACCTGTCTGTCTTTGTCATCTTCTGAATATCAACTATAAGTGCATTCAGTATTTTCTGAAGTGTTCTTTATTTTTATTGAGGTTAAAAAAAGTTTCTATATGGGTTTCCTTGAAAAAATTATTACATTTAAAAAATATATACTTACTTTATTACATTCATTTAAATATATACAATTTCATTTTACTGCTTTTAGAATTGTTTATAATTTTTAATATTGAATAATTAAAAATTATAATACAATGTACTTTCTTTTTTCTTATGTCTTTCTCAAGAATTAATTAATTGCAATTTACAAATGTAATTATGAATTACTAGGATTATAATTATTACATGATTTTGTTTTAAACGTTAATTCAGTGTTTAATATATGTTACTCAGTTAGCTTTTTCTTTATTAAAATAAGTCCTATATCAAGGGACACATTATTTTGAAAGTGCACCTATACTATAAAAATAAGTTCAGTGTTTATCCACTTCCATTATATATATATACAGGGTGAGTTTGACATAATCTGCTAAATGAAAGGAGGTGATAGAACAGCCCATGAGGAGCATAAAACACCACAGAAACCCTCCTTATCCTATCTCTAACCATTTCCGAGTTATGGTAGATAGAAGAAAAATCTGTTTTTTTCCATCCTGTTTGAAAAAACCCAAATTTGTGAGTTTTCTGTAAGACTTACATGCAAAATAATCACATATTTAGAAAGAGCAGACAAAATCCTATTGGATGACACCATTTGCATCAGGATACCTTAATTTGATGGCGAGTTACAAGCGCTAAAATATTGGCAAAGTTAAAAATCAAGTTGCCACCAAATTCTTTAACCGGCAATACTGCAAACACCGTTCAAGCTACAATCGGTCAAATTTACCAAAAACTTCTCCATTCCGCAAGCTTTAGAATGAGCCCACAATAAACCATACCAGTGTTCTAGTTCAGGAGAAATTTAGCCTTTTGTTTGAAATACATCACTGAAAACGGCATTCGTCGAAATTCGGCAAATGAAATGATGGTGAGTAAATGGAACGTATGCAAATTCATGACTATCTGCATATGGACTCTTAGTGATATGCAGATGTATTCCAACCTTCCTTTCCTGTGTGCACATCCCTCTCATGAGTTCAAAAGGCGAGTCAATCTGTAACAGCTCATTAGCTCGCCAGCTTCTTTTTACATTTTATGTTGCTTATTGCTTTAGCATTTTCTGGACTTTGCCTGAGCTCGGCCGATTCTTTTCACGCTGCTCTCACGTCTACTTGCTCTCTCTTAGTTCATACTTAGTATGTTTTCCTACATTGGTACGAATTAACCAAGTTGGTTCTTTTTCCGTAGCACTTTTTTTCTTCTACTTTTATAAATTAATATTGAAATTTTATCCCTTTTTGTTTACCCTTCTGAATTTTATTTTCAATTGAAGTCATCACAGGGATCAAATTGTCATACTTTCCAACCTGTAAACAGATATGCCTAGTTTTTCAAATGAAGAGTTGGTGGATGGATTTTGCGATGGTAACTCTCGGAGAGACGAAGAAGAGTACCGTCTACGTTATCCACATTATCGTGTGCCCAACTGTGCTGTATTTGCTGCAATTCATCGAAGGCTTAGGGAGAGTGGGTCGTTTGGTAGGGTGTACAAAAGGGGCCATGGTTGCCACTCTGCCACCGCTGAGGAGTCCGTACTCAACCGAATGGAGGAAAATCCAAATATGAATTCACGCATACTTGCGAGAGAAGGTGGAATTTCCCAAAGTAAAGTGATGAATGTTTTGAGCAAAAACCAGTATCATCCATACCACTTGACACCGGTACAATAATTACGCCGCTCAGATTTCCAAAAGCGGGTAACATTCTGCCGCTGGCTTTTAGAGCGAGATATTGAGAAACACCATTTCCTTAGAACAATACTGTAGGCAGATGAGTCACTTTTCACTCGGGATGGCATGTTAAATTTATATAACTGGCATCACTATGCTCAACAAAATCCATTTGTAACAGGAAACTCATAGTTCCAGACACGATTCAGCTTAAATGTTTGGCTGGGAGTGGTTGGTGATTGCTTGATAGATCCACATGTGTTCCAAGGTCATCTGTAGTGTTCACATTTTTTCAAAAAAAGGGCAGGGCCGATTTATCGAAAAGGGCACTTTTTTGTGAGTGAAAGGGCACGTATCCCCAATACGCAGGCTTCGAGCAACGGCGTGAACAAACACATTGGAGAAACCACAGCTATTAGGATAATGTTTTCCGTCGACCACCGGAAGATACAGACCAATGACCCACAGATTGCGCCTAGAAGTGACTTCTTATAGAATTTTCAGATTGCGTTTGTTCGAAGGTATGCGAAGTCCGATTTCGCATCAGATAAAAATATATTATAAATGTATGTTTCTCAGCGAAAATGGTAAAATATCTTTAAAAAATAACGATATAGCAGATGGGAAAAGACAGGGCATATTTTCATTTAGAAAAATTGAAAGGTGCAATTTCACTTGAAAAAAAGGGGAAAGGCGCATTTTTCACTTCAAAAAGGGCAGGGCTCATCGGCACTAAAACGAAATAGGGCAGGGTGCGGCACCCTCTAAAAAACGCATAACATGAACACTAGTCATCTGACAAGCAATACATATTTGGAGTTACGTGAACATCATCTTCCAGGAATACTTGATGTCATTCCTGTACCCCAAGGAGTGGAAATCATTTTTCAACACGATGGGGCCCCTGCACATTCTTCCAGTGCCGTTCGGGACTTCTTGACTCAGCAGTATCCATGGTGATTGGTCATAATGGACCAATTCCTTGGCCACCTAGATCGCCAGATCTCACTCCATTGGACTTCTATGTTTGGGGTTTCCTGAAGCATGAAGTTTACCGCACAGAAGTTGCCAGTTTGCAAGATTTAAGTAGCTGGCTCGATGATGCAATAATAAAACTGAGGGATGAGCTTTCGCTAAGAGCTACTGTGGTTTCCGTTTGTAAGCGAGCAAGGGCATGTATCAGGTTTGAGGGTGACCAATTTCAGCAGCGGCACTAAATTTCACACATCCTTTCGAATGCATATGTGCTTTAATCATAAATGTGAGATATGTCTTTTTTTTTTTTTGCATATTCCTTTGTGAAAGACGTGAGAAACACCATACTACTTTTGTTTCCATTCTATTGTGTTTGTAAACTTAATATAACTGCTACTTTTCTTGTTTGTCTTTAAAACTTTTTTTTTTTTTTGCATCTGACAAAACAGCGGGCTGAAGCCGAACATGAAATCAGGAAAGACCATGGCCAGGGTTAGGTTTTTGACGGTTTAAACTGTGTTTAAACCTTTGTCATGTCAAAAACCACTTTTTGACGTCAAAAACCCGTCATAAACCTCTATACCGTCAAAAACCTGTGTTGTCAAAATTCAACATCTATAAATGAGCTAAAATCTGGTTAGAAATAGGATTTAGTAATATTTGCCATATACAAGTGAATATCTAAATATTATGCTGTTTATAAATTAAGAAATCTGAAAACAATTTGTAGATAATTTATAAAAAATTAGGTAAATATACTGGTTTATAATCTAAGAAATATATACAAAGTATGCATACAGTTATATTTTGTATGTTTATGTTTATTTATATTAATATTTATGATATTCTAAAATTCCGAAGTTACTTATGAATTTTCACATAAGAAATGAAAACACAGGAATACTGGATTTTTTTTTTTTTTCTTTCTTTAAGTAAAACATAATATATGTGGGCAGTAAATTAATATGAATTTGAAAATAATTATATTTATAATCTACATTTATTATACTTATCATTTATTAATGATTTTTTATCTGTTTATTATTATTATTGATTGTATAAATATTTGTACCTGTTTATAGCTTGGACTATTGGTGTTCGATGTTTTGGGAGTAAGGCTGATTGACTACTCTAGTATCTTAGGCCAAAGGGGTATTTTGCCCTCCGTGTGGGTCTGTCTACAGGGTCCTAGTTCGTATTTATACAAGTTTCGGAGAAAAACATGAAAAACTCTGAATGGCTAGGCCAACGAGTGCGCCCTGGGATCAAACCCTACACCTCACGTTTACCAGCTTTGAACGTAGTACCACTTGGCTGCTGGTGGGCCCTACAGCTTAGACTAATAATTTTTTAAAAAATCTGTACGGGTAAATATTACATTTATACATGTCCAGAAAGCATTCATATTTCTCGTGTTTCACGGTAATTATATGAATTTCAGACACAATTCAAGCTTTTTTAACATTCAGAATTATTACTTTTTCTTAAAAACTTGCAATATCAGCAGTCAATAAGAAAGAAAAAAAAGTTATATTTTTCTATAAAATATTTAAATACAAAATATTAGGCTATGCATTTTTATTTTGCTGCTTAAATACATAATACTAAAAGCACAATACTAAAAAAATTGAACTATACAATGTTGTATTGCAAATAAAATGATTTGTCAATCAAAATGATTTATCAATGATATATGAATCATAAATTTTTAGAAGCCTAAAGTTTTGTTTTTATATTAATCAAAATGTTATAATAATGTTTCTCCAAAAACATTAATATGTATTATGTTTACCTTTTAAAACATACTGATAAATAATATCTTATTGAAAACAACTATATTTTTAAAGTATCGCATAACTAAGTTTAACATGTGCTATATCAAGCATAGTTATAAATAAATTTCATAATAATATATAAAAGTATCACAGCATATTTTGAATGAACATAGAAAAAAATTATAGTAAAATTTTAAAAGCCTAAAGTTTTGTTTTTTATATTAATCAAAATGTTGTAACAATGTGTTTTTCAAAGAACATCATTCTATTTACTTTTCAAAAAATCCTTATGAACTATATTTTATTAAGCTAATTTTTCATACGACAATTAAATTATAAATATAGGTTTTTGACAGTTTTTGACATTTTTGACAAGGTGGTTTTTGACATGACGGTTTTAACCATGGTTTAAACCGTCAAAAACTGTCACGTGTCAAAAACCTGCCAACCCTGACCATGGCACCCGTGAGTATCCTTCTTGATGAACGTCGAGTTCAGTGATGAATGTATTTTAAACAAAAGGCTAAATTTCTCCTGAACTAGAACACCGATATGGTTTATTGTGGCTCATTCTAAAGCTTGTGCAATGGGGAAGTTTTTGGTAAATTTGACCGATTGTAGCTTGAACAGTGTTTGCAGAATTGCTGGTTAAAGAATTTGGTAACAACTCGATTTTAAACTTCGCCAATGTTTTAATGCTTGTAGCTCACCGTCAAATTAAGGTATCCTAACCTAGTGTAAATGGTGTCGTCCGATAGGATTTTTTCTGCTCTTTCCAAATATGTGCTTATTTTGCATGTAAGTCTTTCAGAAAGCTCAGAAATTTGTTTTTTTTCAGACAGGATGGAAAAAAACAGATTTTTCTTCTATCTACCATAACTTGGAAACGGTTAGAGATAGGATAGGGTTTCTATGGTGTTTTATGCTCCCCATGGGCTGTTCTATCACCTCCTTTCATTTGGCAGATTATGTCAAACTCACCCTGTATATACACCCCACGACAAAAAGATAGGTACAAAGGGTTTTTGCTTTGATTTTTCATAAAATAACACTATTCCCTGCAGGGTTGGCAGGTTTTTGACGCATGACAGTTTTTGACGGTTTAAACCACAGTTTAAACTGTCATGTCAAAAACTCATATCAAAAACCTCACATTTTACACTTCTTCGTATATTTTAACAATGAAGTAATCATATTTAGAAAAATTAAAAATTGTAATTTTACAAAAGAGTGTTTAATTTATGTCTCTCATGGTTAACAATAATTCTTAGAAGTGCATTATCTGTTTCCTATGAATGCTAATGATTTCTATTTAAGTACAAAAAATTTATATTTATATCTTTACAAAAAACAAAACTTCGAACATAGGAATTTGTATATTCTAGGGTAAACTACTTATTGTGTTTTAAGTTATAAAAATCAGTCTTGTTTTTTAAAAAATAAGCTCTACTAAATATATGCTGATTGATAATTAAAAGGTGACATAAGTATTTTACTCCAACGAATGAAATTATTGTGCTATTAAATATTGCATCATGTTCTTTCATTTTGAGTTATAATGTTGCATGATTAAAAATTTGAGGTATTGTATTGCATGACTAGTTGAACTAAATTTTAATATGAATTACATAATGCAATTTTAAATTAATTATTTTTAATGAAAGGGATGGTGGACAGATTTTTTGTAAATTACTGCCTTAAAGGTATGAAAATCTGCATTTATATGCATTGAAATATAATATTAAATACATTAAAATTTTCAGTCAAATCACTCCAGATTTTTTAGTGCTAACTATAGGCTAATTTGGCTGGGTGCTGCATCTGGCGGCTCTTTCAAACACATTTTAGCACCCAGTGGCCCTTTTCCCACCATTTTTAGCACCCAGCGGCCCTTTTAAAAACATATTAGTACTACCAAGTGATCTAATATTTTAAATGTTAGAAGCCTTTAAATACTTTTCTTCCTGATATGTAACCTTCTAGCAATAGTTTTACAGCATTCCTGGAAGAATAAATGCATATAGCCTACATATATGTAAATGCATGTAAAATTAGTAATTTACTTTTGTCACATGCAAAAATCACAACATAGAAGACTGCAAATTGTGCAAATAATACCCTTTTTGAAAATAGTTTGCCCTTTTTATTGAATTCCCCCTGGGGGCTCTTTATTCTAGAGTCAGCATTATTTTTTGTTTTTTAAATATTATGTTTGAATGCTAAAAATTTTCATTGAAATATCAGCACTTAACATAATTTTAAAAATTAACCTACCATTGAATTCATAAAGTAATAACCTAATAATACATTTAACATATTTTTTTAAACCATAATAATGCTAAAACGAAGAGGAAGAATTAAAAATAATAATTACCAGGAAAAATGTAAACATTTTAAACAATTTTTAATTTTGATTTTTTTTTTTATTATTCAATTAGTATTAAAGAATTTTTAATATGCTTAATTGTATTATTATAAAAAATTTATAGTCTTAAGACAATTTACGAAAATAGATTTATAATGCACACTCTTTCCTTAAGATAATGCATTGATTTGTTTCCTAACATTTCATTTTTTTTTTTCTAGAAAAATATTATATATATATATATATATATATATACAAATAATGAATGTTAATTTATGTACTTAGTATTAGTACATTGCAACTTAAAAATATGCATAAAATCATTTAACATTATAGTTTAGATTTTTCACATATAGTTTTTGACGGTTTAAACCAGTTTTTGACAGTTTAAACCAGTTTTTGACACATGTCACATCAAAAACCAACCCTGATTCCCAGACTAATGTTCGTGAAAGTCTTCAGAAGTGTCTCTGTGTTGCATTCCAAGTCCCAAGACATAGAGAGCCTGTCTCATTTCAGTAGCAGTTGGAGGATTCTCAACAATGTTTTCAACACATCGTCATCCTCTTCATCTGATTCTTTTTCATCATTTTTTTTTTTTTTTCGATAGATCAAGACACAGCCTGGCATACATATTCATGAGTCATTGTGGTAGTCACCTGGTAGAGGTCAAGATTCACGGTCGCCACTCGCCACATGGCGACCTTATTTGAAAAAGTGGCAATCCAAAAAAATTGCTGTAATCGCCAATCAGACATGCGATTTCGCGGAATTCTGTGATTTTTTCCTCCCTAATTCACGGAATTTTGCGAATTAACCTCTCTGCTTAAAAAAAAAAAAAAAAAAAATCGCGGATATCGTCCGTTTCAAAAAAGAAACTCCATTAACGATCGGCGATTAAATTCGTTACGAAAGCCACAAATTCATAATCTTTCTCCATCCGCAACATAAATTTCAGTATTCATTTTAAACTTGCTTAATGAGATTCTAGAACCTATAAAGAAATAGGATTGTTAAATATTTCTAACTCATGTAATTATTTCCCCCCCTCCCTCCATTTTCTTATCTCCAACTAGTGATCGGCGATTAGATGTTCTGCTGAATTCTTTTGTTTCCCAATCTTTCTCTATCCACAACAAAAATGTCGATATTCATTTTAAACTTGGTTTGTTAGATTCTAGAAGTAGAACTGAAAGAGTTTAATATTTCCTACACATGTAATTAATTTTTACTTCCCCCCCCCCCCCCACATCTCCAGATAGTGATCAGTGATTAATTCTAGAAACAATAGAGAGATAGAAGTGCTGAATATTTCTCACATATGTAATTATTTTTATACTTCATTACTGAACTTGGTAAATCTACTTATTTTTTCTCAATTAAATATTTATATTTAATGTCTATTCCAAATGTTTAAACAAGGGAAAAAATATAGACTAAGTTTTTCAGGTAGGAAATTTTTTTCTAAATTAATTTAAGAAAATTAATACTCAGCTGGGTTTATGCATATTAGAAACTGATAATTAACTACTGTAGCTTTTTTAAATATGTATGATTAATGTGCATACATAAAAATCATATTTTATATTTGTTTGATTTATTTATTTATTTTATTTATTTATTTATTTTTTTTATTGTTGACATGGAATTTTAGTAAAGTTTTATGTGGATATAAAACTTATTGCAAATATATTTTGTTTTGTGCTTATGAAAAAAATCCTGAAATTTTTAATGTAGATAGAAAGCTGTAAATATAAATATATATATATAATTGTTTAGGTAGTCAATTTCTAAAAGTGACATTATCAATGTTCAATCAAATAACCAAACAATCATGTTAACAAAAAATTTTCAGCTAATTTCTAATTTTAGCAATCACATGTCTGTTAATAAAATTAAATCTCGGATAATGTGCCAAAAAAGATTCACCCTTCCCCCCTTTCCCTAGACTCAAAATAATTTTGTTTTCTTCTAATGCTAATCATATCTATTTTCCGTATGGAGATGTCACACTAGATGAAATTTATTAAATGAATAAAATTTTTGTATTTCTCTTTCAATAAGACAAAGTAAATATTCTTGCAAAACACGAATTGTGTATGAGAAATAACATAATTTTGTTAGTGTGTCATCATTATAGCCTGCTGTTTTCTGTATCAAATTGAAATTAATACTTAATAACTACGAAAGTCCATATATTTTTCCTCATTACTGAAATTTTAAAATCTTCTTTCTAATACTATAGTTCTTAATAGTATTTAAAAGTTGCATTATATGCTACTATAACTACCCTATATGTTTATAAAACTCACTCTTAAAATACTAATAAGATAAAATCATAAACACTCAAAAGAAATTTAAACGAGATCATATCTTCTCTCAAAAGTCGAATCATTTTTCAATGATTTGATTTCTCAGCCAATTTTGTGTTTCTCCCACCTGCTTTCATTTCAGATATTGAAAATTTTAAGCTCGAGAAGTATGAAAGTTTAAAAAAAAATATTTATTTTCAAACAATATTTAAAGATTTTATTTTTTTAATCGGTGGAAGTGCATAATTTTATTATTATTATTATTAAAATAATACAATAAAGGGCACTATTTCTTAATTTTCCGACCATATCATCTGTGTTTTATGCCTTTATATGTATATAGATGTATATTTTTTAATTATGCGTGTGAATATCAGGTATAATGTCGACTCGCGAGTGGCCACTGAGTTAATAATGTTCAGTGGCCACTGGCCACTTACAAAAATTGTAAGTCTTGACCTCTATCACCTGGGCATTCTCATCTATAGACATCCATTCTGCAAAGTCATTTTCAGTCATGTCTGATGGTACGAGTACAATTTCGTTGAATTCTGGTAAGTTCATACCTTCATCAGTTTTAACGAATCCACCGTGCGAGAAACAGTTCTTAGTTGTTTCCTCGGACACTCTATCCCATCCTACGACATTAAATTAAACAGATACGTGTGTTCTGGCAAGGCACGAAAATAAAGTGCAGTATCATCAGCATTGCGGATGCTGTTGGGAGAATAATGAGCGATTATTTTCGGTCATTCCTCGGAAATCCATTTTTCTGCAGCTGAAAAATCAGCATCTTTTTTTTCTCCATGGGTACGTTTGAACAATATTCTCTCTTTTTAGCTAACGATTAAATTACCGTCATTTGTGGTTCCTTTGTCCATTTCCTTTGCCCATTTTAGAAGCAAGATCTTCAGCTTTCTGCCGCATTAAAAGACAGTTTATGTGCACATCATTTTGCCTAACATTGACAAACCTCAGTTTTCAAGCAGATTCGACTTCTCCATCTTTTCCAGTATGTCTTCGCTTATAGTTCCAATTTGCGTTCATCTTCGCTTTATTGTCAATCTTGTCATGATTCTTTATCATATTTTACAGAGTAAGGGCTGAGAGATTGTTAGTGCAGCAGCAGATTTCTCTGACTCATCTTGGGTAAATTGTCAAAGCGTTTCAAAATGTCAATTTTGTCCTTAAGAGTTAAATCCTTGCGTTTTCTTTCTATAGCTAAAATGCTTGGATTATAAGTGCAAATGGGCAGAGAGAAAAAAATTAGAGAGGCCTTCTATTCTTTTGGGAATTCTCCCTTTGATTTTATAGTTTGCAATTTTTGTTGACTGAATGAAAAAAAAAAAAGAAATCGAAAATGGTACTTGAAAGTGATAACAATAAATGAAGGTGCTGATTACAAAAAACAATTTTTTTAACATGTGCTAATATACAAACTTCGTGATTCTGATAACATTAAACAAATGATAACGTTATCCGCAATCACATTAAGCGGCACCTACTGTAGATGAACGCAGTGTCCCAGTGGCAGAAAGTTTTGTAGCTGTCTGCAACAGACTTTTAAAATTTCATAATCTGTCTGCAAAGTTTGCATGTAATCAGGGGTGAAAATGGCTTACACTCAAAAAGCCTGAAAGCTGATTTGGGGGGGGGGGGGGGCTTAACATCAGTGGTGATCTTGTGCAGCAATACACGAATACAATTTTACTACAGAACAATATAGTGTAAACAATTGTATTCATTCAATTCATCTCATTCAGTTAAATATTGTAAAGCAATGTTTGACACAACACAATATCAATAATAAAAGTATTATTTTTAGTTTTGATACAGAAATTTCTATAAGTGAATTGTTATCTGAAAGTTGCAGACAAAAACTGTCCACAAGTCGTTTTTCTGTGTCCACGACTATGTCATCGTGTCGCGGTGTTTCTGCCACTTGGGGCAGTGTAAGGTACAGATTGGAGAGGCTCTCTAAAATACGAATTTCTCTCCAACAATCTCTATCTTACAATTTATTCACATGAGAGTGAGACGCATTTACGTCAGTTTTAATATAGGTTATCCAGTACGTCGTTACTTTTAAATTAATTTTTCTCAAATGCTGTATTTTTTTTTTCTTCTTGAGTGAGCGCAACAAGATATTGTTATTTAAGAAATTTTATGTGTTCATTAAGAAGCCTAAGAGTTAATAATTTTCTTTGGCTGTGAATTCAGCATTACATCACTACTTATGTTTAGTAATATTTCTTAATATTTTCCTACATTTATATAAACCATTGTTTCTTAATAGTAGATTTTTATATTTTTTTCATAATTAAAAAAACAATGTACTATTACTAAATGTAAATGGTATTACTGAAAAAGTTAGCTGATTGACACCTGAATATAAGAGTAAAACAGTCGGCCAAATAGTTAGTATTCGGTTGGCCGAATATTTGGTATTTGACTAAAACTGCTATTCGGTGCATCCCTAATTTTTATATTACTAATTACCTTGTATAACAAATAAAAATTGTGATTTATACAGTGGAATGAGTTATACTTAACTAGTTATAATTTATTTTAGTCTTCTGGAATTGGCGAGCCAAGTATTTATCATGCCTTGGTGGTGATCTTTTTGGAATTTTTTGCATGGGGTCTTTTGACTTCACCTATGATTACAGTAAGTATTATTTTAAATTATTTATTTATATATGGTTAACTTTGTAAAGTAAGAAGTTATAACTAATGTATTTTTTAAACAATACACCATTAGATTTTCCCCAGATAAATAATTTGGTATGGCACTCACACGACTTTTTCTTATCTTGTCTTTCAGTACTATAAAGACAGATTGCAGATAAAAGGGTAAAATAGCAATTACATTGTAGGCTGGAATGTGCTTTACCCCACTGCTTGGTGTCTTGTTTGCAATTGGTGATAAAAATGCCAACCTTGGCAACCTCGATGTTTTTATGTCGTTGAACAATCAATGTAGGAAATGTGGTAACCTTACCTTGATATTTTTAAGCTTTGGGATTTTCGCATATCTGATTGCTACTAAACAAAATTTTGTGCATTTTAAAGATTCATGGCGATTGCTAAAGGAGTATTTAGTGATTTTTTTTTTTTTTTCATGTATGCAAGGTGTACAGACATACATACAGGGTTCGCACCAGAAAAAAAAAAAAAAAAAAAAAATATGAGTGGGATCCTCCCACTCTAACAAAAAAAATTAAGTGAGATTTTCAAAATTTAAGTAAGATTTTTAAAATTTAGTCTGTAATTACATTTTGCAGAAAAAATTTATTTTCAAGAAATATACAAATATTACCAATTACAAGCTGTAATAATAAAAAAAAAAACTGCTAAAGTGAGCATTTAATATCTTCTTCTTTTTTTTTTTTTTTTTTTTTTTGTTAAAAGATTTTTGCAGCTTCTTCAAATTAAAAACTTCCTAAATCTGATTTCTCTTCAAAGATACGAGTGATAATGCTCAAGTTCTTATTATGCAGTCTGTTTGTAATAAAAAAAATTGTAATAATTTAGTCATTTATAAATGCAGTCAAAGCTCAATTAACCGGCATGATCGGGAAACACCAGTTGCCGGAAACAAAAAACAAACATATACAGTAGAGAGCCAGAAATCTGCCGACCTAAAATCCGCCGAAGTCTGAAATGGTTAAGGTGCATCTACATATAAATTTATATGCAAATTTATGCAGTAGTCTCTGAGATACAGCTTTTCTTAAAATTTTGAGACTTGCTGTATAGCAGCGCCACCTGTTGAGCATTTGACACTAAAAAGTTGATAGGCACTAATTTAGGTCAAAATGCATCCATGCATAAATTTATATGCAGTTCTCCACAGTAGTTCTTAAGATATCATTGCCATAAAATTAGTCACTCATACCCACACAGACATTTTCTAAAACTGGTCAAATCGTTTTCTGGACCTCTCAAAATGTGTAAATCCACTGAAAACTGGAAGTCAAAAAATTTTTATGAATCCAATACTTTCTTCTATTTTTAATAGAAGAAAGTTTAAAAAAAAAAAAAAAAAGAAAAAGAGTCAATTCAACCTACACTTTCTTATTTCATTAATAAACTTTTTTACAGTGTTAACCACAAAATGTAATCTAAAAAAGATTCTTTATCACTCTTTAACCCATGTTTCCTTGGGATGAAGAAGAAACAACATAAATAAAAAGAATATTGTAATTTTCCATCTGTAACTTTCCATTTCTAGCAAACGTTCGATTCTCTCACTCTTGGATTCTACAAAGACAAACAAAGTACAGTTATATCAAACAGTAGTGAAAGAGTGAAGAGCTCATTCATTTGAATCTATTCCCCCCTCACCTCGCCTCAACCAGAGATACCACAATTTTTTTTTTTCTTTGTGACGGTCCGGTTCAACACTGATCTGACTGCTGTGATAATTAAAAGGAGTTCCAGACTGCATTTTTCAGAGATAAATCGATTGTACTCATTGAAGAGAAATAAATATAGAAAGAAAAAAAAATGATTGTCTGACCGTTGTTTTTCTAGAAAAGAAGGGGGGAAAAGTGTATCAATTATTCACCATTAAGTGGTATTTAAAAAGAAAAAGGTAGGCAAGGAATTCTTTACTAATTTGTTGATAAATAGTGGGAAAATAAATGCGGGAAAAGCATGCATATAAAAAATTTTTAAGTGGGAATTTTTTTTTTAAATATTGTGCAATCCTGCGCTCTAGCATGAACCCTGACATATTACTGATTGCTGCAAAATGAAATTTTATGTAGATTCATGGAGATTGTAGAAGGGGTATTTAGTGATTTTTTTTTTCTCTTTCATGTATACGAAGCGTGCAGATGTACGCATTACTGATTTAATGCTGACTCTTGGCTAATTTGGCGGGGTGCACCACCTGGCTGCCCTTTTAAAAATATTTTGATATCAAGTGGCCTTTTCTAAAATTTTAAATGTTCAGAGACCGTAGCAATAGTTTTACAGCATTCTAGGAAGAACAAATACATATAGCCTACATATGTATTCATAAAATTAGTAATTTATTTTTGTCACATACAAAAATCACAACACAGAAAACCATGAATTCTGCCCTTTTTGAAAATAGGCACTCCCCCCCCTCCTGTGGCAGCCCTTTTATTCTAGAGTCAGTACTATGATTGTTGCGAATTGATTTTACATAATGAATTTTTGTTATTTGCATTGCTTTATTTTATATTTCATTTTTTTTTTTTTATAATGGCAATAGGAGGCCATTTTTGATTTCAGTTTTATATGTGCTGGAAGTACATTTTACGAATGGAGGCAGTCTTTTTTTTTTTTCTTTTGTCTGCGTGTGTGTGTGTGTGCACTGTAAAAAATATGTCCTATTTGCTGCCAGAAATTCTCTGTAATTTGAGAAAATACGTTCTGACAACATAATTTTTTTTGTAAAGTACAGTCACCAGCAAAGGAGCAAATGAAAATTAAAAATTAAAAAAAAAGGGGGGGGGGGTTCGGTGAAAATGCATTTTAGTTCACTGCTTGGTGACATTTTCAAAAATTGCTAATTTGGCACGTTTTTGCACTACTGCTTGTGTTGGCGATTTTCTGAAAATGACCAATTTTTCGTGTCTTAAATGAACTTTTTAAATTAAAATACAAAAACTCGCTTCTTAACAAAAAAAAAAACAGTTCAAAGAAAATACATATTTAAAATATGCACGATTTTCACAAAGAAAAAGTATCAAATATTAAACATTACAAAACAAATAATACCAGAAATATTTAAAAAAAAACAACATATAAATACGGTTCCCGCCGCTTATTAAAATCACATTCGTTCTGAGCCAAAGTGATTTTATTAAGCGGCTGATTTTTATAAATTAAAATGTTACAAATAAGGAAATTATTAAAGAATATCATTGATTTTTGAAAGATAATTGATTAATTGTTCCTTCAATATTATAAATGTAACGCATTCAAGTTTCGATGCGCTTTTTTTTTTTTAGGAAAATCATCATTTTTTTGACAAAAGTTACGCTTTTCTTTTAAATTTAAAATCCTCATGATTAAACTTCTTGCATCTTAGTTAATTAAAAAATAAGGATTAGAAATTGTTCCTTTTCGCCGTCCAGACTTTCTTCGTCAACGCACGTAACAGCCCTCTGTTACACTTAGGTTTTTTTTCAAGGAGTTATTTATTTATTTTTATTTTATTTTATTTTATTTATTTTTATTTATTTATTTATTTTTTTTTTTCTCCTGATTTCTGCTCACGCAGCCTTTTATTCAGAGACCAAATTCTAAATTTAACCCTTTTTTGGCTGTCTTTTTTATGGAAAATTAATTTTATATTTTTCGTTGGAGGTAAGAATTGGTTGCAACCAAATGCAGGTACTCCGAAGCACTCACGTTGACATTCACATTAGATATTGTCTTTTAATAATTAAAAAAAAAAAAAAAACTTGCAAATCAAATCAAATTTGTAACTCATTACAGAATTAACTCTTTAAAGAATATGTTCTTTGAAATTGTTACTGAAACAAGTGATTGGGCGTATTTAATATGTAACTATGCTGAAAGTGTGAAATTTTCAACAAAGAGAGATAACGGGGGATTACTGTGTTTTATTTTTATTTAAAAAAAAAAAATGCAAATCAAAAATTTTTTAGCATTTGTAAATGACATTTTTGCTGCTGAAGAAATATTTTTGAGTTTATTAACCGGAGATGTTGATTTTATTAAGCGGTGGTTTTAAAATTGTTTATATTGATTTGATTCCGGGCCTAGCAATTTGATCATATTAAGCAGCTGATTTTATTAATCAGTGAATTTACTAAGTATTGGTTACTGTATATGAATAAAAAATAAGTTTTTTCACTTACTACTCGTTTCTAAAATCTCCAAGAAAACAGTATTTCCCTTGAAATAACGAACAAAGATTTAATCATTCATTAAAACTTTTAAATAACCATCTACACTAGGTAACACCATTTAAAATACAAATCGAAAGTTTTTTCAAATATAATCGGCATAAATACTGCAAAACCATTAATTAACAAACTTTTTACACACTGTTGCCTGAGGCAACCAATGCCTGACCCTTGGACTTTAATTTGGATGTTTATCGGACAACTGTTTCAAAACGTACAA
This sequence comes from Salticus scenicus, assembly GCA_963930645.1. Taxonomy (NCBI): domain Eukaryota; kingdom Metazoa; phylum Arthropoda; class Arachnida; order Araneae; family Salticidae; genus Salticus; species Salticus scenicus. The sequence goes on along the minus strand of OZ005653.1, from coordinate 204,363,358 downwards.
TACAAAAATAAAAAAATAAAAAACGAAGTATCTTTTTCATATTTAAATCGCGATTACACTGAACAAGATTATTCAGACTGTACATATCAAGTAATTTCTCATATTTTACTTGATTTACCTGGTCGACCATAAAATAATAGCAATTAAACCCCAAATATACAGTGGGCGGGTTTTCAAATTATTAGAAGTTCTTTTTATTTTGACATTTTTTCGATTTTCTAAAAAAATACTAGACGAAATGATATGAAACTTCATATATGTGAAGAACATTTAAAAACTCAAAATATCTATTATTGATTTAGTACAGAGTGCAATTAGAGGACCAATCACAAATTGAAGAAGAGCGAAAATACTTTGGATCACCCTGTATCACAAAATGCCACAAATGACTTGTAACTTTAATACATTGTTGCACATACAGGGGTCTGTCTAGAGGCAAACCTAAGTCCGTTAAAAGACCCTTCACAAAATTTTATATCTTAAAACAGGACCCTTCACAAAATTATTTATTCTAAAACAGGACCCTTCACAATTTTTTTTTCCTTAAAAACAAAACTTTGATAAATCTCTTTCATATTCAGAACTAATCTTCAATAGAACGAACAGACTGCCTTAATAATCGGATGTGTTTGTTGTTGTACTGAACTATCTTTGTCGAAATTGAGACCTTAATTCTAATTTTATTTTGCAAAATTATATTTTTCACAATTTCAGGAAAAGAGGGCCCTAGCCTAAAAGTTCGGAAGAACTTTGTTTTCACACTAAATGATTCACAAAATTAAGTGTAGAATTTTTCACGTTTTTTGCTTATAACTAGAACGGATTTCCATAAAATTTCACAAAACTTCTTAAAATTGTCAAAACGTCAGAGAAACATTATTCTGAAACATAAAATTTACACATCATATTCGTTGAGATATGAACATTTTTTGTAAATATTATTTTACTTATGCATACATGAAAAACAGAAAAAAAATTATTGCATAGGTTGAAAGCTTAATATATTGAGCAACTTTTGTCAAAAGTTCATTTGAATAGAGTAAAAATTAAGCAAATTGTTGGCAAAAGAACAAGCAAGATTTTAGGTATTTTCCAGAGTTGAAATTTCCTCAGGGGTTTTACACATTATGCATATTTAATTTGAAAATCCAATTCTTTCAACCACATTGCAAAAGTTCTTTTTTGCGAAGAACCCCTTATAGACTTTAACATATTTTTATTTATTTAATAAGATTTGTGAGTTCATAAGGGGTTTTTCATAAAAAAGAATTTTTGCAACATGAATGAAACAACTGGGTCTTCAAATTAAATATGCAGCATGTGTAAAACTTCTTATAAAATTTCAACTCTGGAAAATATCTAAAATCTATGTTGTTCTTTTGCCAACAATTTGCTTAATTTTTACTCTATTCAATTAATCTTTTGACAAAAGTTGCTTAATATATTTAGCTCAACCTATGCAATAAAATTTTTTTCTATTTTTGCACATGCACAGTAAAATAATATTTACTAAAAATCAGGGTTGGCAAGTTTCTTCCAAGGCGGAAAAAACCATGGAAAAAACCGGCCGGAAGAAATAGGTTTCTTCCAAGTGGAAGAAATGGAAGAAACTGTTTTTCTTAAAAATTTATGCTATAAATTGCAGATTTGTAAGATACAATGGATGCATTTGTCTTATAAACAACTTTAAGTAACTTTAATTATACCTATAAAAATTTAATTACATATTTAATTAATAATTATGAGATTTTTACCGAAGTGATCTTCAGTATCTGATAATCACGTTCCAAAATACTCAAAATCCAGTAAAAAAATCAATTTCAATTTAAAAAGCGTAAAGTTTTATAATTTATTATTTAGACAATTTTATTTCTTTAACTGGTAATAAATAATAGTTTGTATCTCTTGCTTATACTTTCTGATAAAACAGCTCTTAACAAACATTCAGTTAATTAAAAGATCCAGTATTCAATAATTACTGTAATTACAAAATGTCATCAAAAACTTCATTTTCCTAGTACAGTACAGTGAAAAAGTAATTTACATCTCATATTTCAAATAAATTCACATTTCTCACATTTTTACTTTTTTTTAATCAAATTTTTAGCTTAATCCTTGCTTTGAAACTCAACTTGGGAGGGGGGGGGGGGTAACATTCTTGTATTTATTACCCTGGAATTCATACAGACTAGTACTTAAAACAAATCACTATTACATCAATGTTTAACAAAATTAATCAGTGATGAATATTATTTCCGAACTTTCAAAAATATTTAGTTTCATAATTTTTAAATACGTTTGTTGACATTTTATAGACCTATTATTTGAATATGCTTAAATTATTTATCATATATGAATGTGATTGATTAGTTTTATTAATATTGAAGAAATACTTTATTCTAAAATTTATTAGAAATCATCTTTCCATTCTGATGTATATTCTCATGAATTAATAATAACTGACTCTGTATCTGCAAAAGAAAACTGTAAACAAAGGCAATGATCTCTAATCTACAAATTCCTATAATCCGCACAACCTTTACACAAAATTTTTGAGAGTTAGGGGGAGTTAAAAACTGTAAAACAAATGAAATATATTTTAGAGTAGTTCAATACTGCACTTTATTTTTCAACTTAAAATAGATAAATACCTACAAACTATGTTTTTTTTTTTTTTTTTTAAATCCTAGAGAACTTGCAGGAGAGTTTAAAAGTAGGTATATTACTTATTGATACAGTTTACCAGCTTCGAGTTTATACAAAAAATTGTATCCTTTAAAAAAAAAAAAGTGCAAATATTATGGTTAATTCCGTAATTATTATCACTTGTACTGCAAAAATTTCTAAAAATATCAGCATTGAAAATTAAAAACCAATCACCTATATATATATTTAGTGTTTGTTATAAAATAACTTATTTTTCTAACAATATTTTTAATATTAATTGGATTATAGTTTAGATTTGACATTATATTTATGCTTTGAGTTTATATAGTTCATAAATTTTAATTTCGAACATCTGTTTTGTCTTCTGGTTAGTTTCTTCCATTTCTTCCGGTTTCTTCCATTTCTTCCAGTTTCTTCCAGTTTTTTCCAGTTTCTTCCACTGTCCTGGAAGAAACTAGTTTCTTCCGGAAGAAACCCAACCCTGCTAAAAATGCTCATATCTCAACGAATATTACACATGTGAATTTTATGTTTCAAAATAATGTTTCTCTAATGTTTTGTCAATTTTTCAGCAAGTTTTGTAAAATTTTATGGAAATCTGTTCTAGTTATATGCAAAAAAATTCATCATAAAAATTAGTAATTTTTGAAAAAAATAATTATATCTGCCTAAATAATTGCACAGTTGTTGAACCAAAACATACAAGTATTGCACATAGTATGTGCAACAATGTATTAAAGTTGCATGTGATACAATGTATAAAATCATTTGTAGCATTTTGGGATACAGGGTGATCCAAAGTAATTTTGCACTTCTTCAGTTTGTTGTTGGTCCCCTAACTGCACTTTAGACTAAATCGATAGTGGAAAATATGAGTTTATAAATGTTCTTTGTATTTATGAACTTGTAGGCCATTTCGTCTAGTATATTTTTAGAAAATAAAAAAAAATGTCAAAAAAAATTTCTGATTTGAACATCCACTGTAGTACTACAATATGTTATGAAGTTTAATTTATCTCCTTACCTACTGATTGCTTCCCAGTGCCACCATTTTTCACACAGGTGCATATAGCTATGCATTTACTGTTCCAGGAACCTTCCCTTTCCTCCCACTCCCCATCTTCTCTGAAATAAGTAAATACTTCAAAAACACTGTTATGGTCATTTAATTGCACTCCAAAACCGTGAAACTGGTTTCACTCTTAGCAACGTAACACAAAGGGTCATACTTACTTCTGCAAGACCTATATATATGCCCAGGGCAGTTAATGCATCAGTATAGTAAAACGAATATATAAGTCTGGGGCAATTTAGGGATTAATGTCAAAATGAATTAAAAAAAAAAAAAAAATCAATCCATTAGCAAATGCACTATTGGAATTTTAAAAAGGGTATTTTATAGCATCTTATAGCGCATTGAATGAAGAAATTGTAGAATCTTCTGTTTTTCCCCATGGAGGGTGAAAGGGAATGTCTTGTAGCAAGAAACTTCCTAAAATGAAGGAACAACAGAATCTTCATTTTTTCACCTTGGAGTGTGAAAGGGAAGGTCTGGTGAAAACCTCAATAGTTAATCATGTTTTAATTAACAAATATAAATTGCTTCTGAATTAAAAATTTGAAAATTCAGTTTTGGGGTGCACTGCGCACAGAGACATTCCAGATGATATGTGTGCCAAATTTCATGCCTGTAAGTGCAGTATTTTTCTGGAGACATCTGACAGTGGAAAAGATAGACACTATTTTGGTTTTATTAATAAGCTATTAAAATAATCAAAATATGTATTCATGTTAGACAGGGTTCATTCTAGACCTAAAAAAGGGCAGGGTGCTGTAAGCTAAAAAGGGCACTTTAACTCTTAAAGAAAGGCACTTTTAAAAAAGAAAGGGCATTTGATCAAAAAAAAAAAAAGGGGGAGGGGGGCATTTTGTTAAAAAAAAAAAAAAAAAAGTCTAGTTCCTTATTTCACGAGTTTTATTGAACATATTCATAATGATTGAATGAATGACCCACTAGAGAATTATTCAAATGAGATTTATCGTCGAAAGCTCCAGAGAGAAATTTCCCTATGCATACATTTTATAGAAATCGCAGGCCACAAGAATAAGTCCAAGCCAATCTCCCTCTTAAATTAAATAAATGTTATCTGTTAAATACGAAATGTATATTCAGGTCTCTAAATTAAAAACGATCCGTTTGTCCGGGACCACAAAAATATTCAACGGACCAGTAAAATATAAATTATAGTGGTCCACCAGACCAGGAACGCTTTTCAATTTATTTTACTTTATCTGTTTTTCAAAATTTGTCTAATAATCTTTCTCATCCTTCCTTTCATCCAAATATTGAAGATTTTTGAAAGCTATAACACAAATTATAACGAATATTTTTCAAATTTCTCTTATAAAAACTATATGAAAATTCAATACTAGTACTGCTCTGCCATCTGGTCAAATTTAAAGCAATTTAATTAAGGTAATTAGAAGACTAATTGATTGTTAAAATTAAAATAGTTAAGTTAAAACTAAAATTCAGTCTAAAATTTTTCTCTGTCTCTCACTCTATTTTTTTATTTTATTTTATTTTTTATTCTCATTTTATTTTTAAAGAGGGGATTGATGGAGTTTTCTGATAAGGTTATAAATTATTTTAAGAAATAAAATAACCTTCTTTTACTATCACATCGAAATATAAATTTTACTAAGGAAATTTAAAAGTGACTCTCCATCCTGCCATCTCAAAATTTAACACTATTAAAAAAAAAAAAAAAAAAAAAAAATTGCAGCTGATTAGCAAAATAAGGATAATGTCACTGTTAATTAATAAAACATTTCTTTTTCCCCCTTTTTATAGCTGATCCCATAAATATGTGCATATTTCACTATAACCCCCCCCCCTTTTTTTTTTAAATTTAATAGCAGCTAATTGCTCTAAATCATATTTTCCCTTTTTCCTCTTTTTTTTTTTTTTTTTCTGTTGCTAACTGTTGTGTTTTATATATAGAAAAAAATAAAATAATAATAAAAACGTTGCAAAAATATCTTTTTTTCTTCTTTCATTTTACCTCCTTTCCCCTCCCTTTTCAGTTTCAGTGTTTAAATATAAACAAACGCTCTGTTAAAGTGTTTGTTTATTTATGAGGATTATGTGATTATTCTTGGAGCTCTTTAGTTAGATAACAAAAATAATTTGAATTTTGATAATTTCTTTAGCTTATATTAATCATGAAATATTTATCGTATTAATTTTACGCCCGTTTAAAATTTTTTCTTGAATAATAAAAAAGTACTGCAGAATTGGCGTTTAAAAGCAATAAGTACAAAACTTTGAATAAACACCATAAAATGAAAAACTAGCAACAATTGTTTCGGGTCAAAAGAAAACACGACCCTTCGTCAGGTGAACAAAGTAAGCACGAGTGCAACAAACAGAGCGGCAACACTTTCATTCTATTCTTTCTTTCTCCCCCCCCCCCCCCCCCCCCCCCCGTATTTCTGGCTCTTTACCACATTTGCAGTATCACTTAAGTAATTATTTTGCCGGTCACAATTTTTTCAGGAGTGGAAAGAAGAATTTATTTATTTTCTTAGATTCCTTTATTTATTATTATTCGGGATTTCTGAAATTCGTGATTTTTACAATTCCACATTCTATTTAACCCTTAACTACAGACGTTTATTTTCTGTCACGTAAACACAGACGTGCGGTCTCTCAGACCGCGAGCTGTTTTATGCATTTTTAAAATACAAAATTTGAAGATAATAAATTCCTGCTATTTTATATGCAAGAATACACATTCCAAGTTATATTAAGGTAATTCATTCATTTAAAAACTATAAAATTAATATATTAAAAATATGATTTCTAAAAACTATATGAAAAAATCCAGAAAAATGAGTCAAATAATGAAAATAAGGACAACTTACTTGAAAATGCGTACAAATGAAATTATTTAACAAATTCCACATGAACAGTGTCTGGATTATATAAAATAATGCAAAAAAGGCTATTATATAAAGAATATTAAAAAAATTTGTAATAATCCCGCATCTCCCACAAGCGAGAAAAAGTAACGTAATCGCAGACGTGAGGTCTATATGACCGCGGCACAAATTTAAAATTTATTTTAAAAAAAACTAATGCGTAGAATTTAATAAAAATTTAGAAGTAGTTATATTTAATGCCAACATGAAAGTACTGAAAAGAAGGAGAATAATTATATAACTTATAAAGAGTTTTGCAGTTCTAAAATATCGGAGCGGTCATACAGACCGCACGTCTGTGTTTAAGGGTTAAAACACTGATTATGTTTTCCCCAAAAAAATATTGGATTAGAGCTTAAAAGAAGAAATACTCATTTAACATAAGAATACAACTGTTAAATCATTGTTTAATGTTAATTTTTTTTTTTTCAGGAAAATTATTATTTGTTTTCATTTTTATTTTCTCCTAAGAAAATAAATATTCGAACCTCATTCGCGTGTTCGAACATATTCTGAAAAATTCCTTATCATTATGGCCTATAGGCTCAAATTATTTTAAGTTCGATTGTGTCTAAGCGCCGTATTCAAATAAATTGAAAATTTATTACACACGTTATCAGATCAGAAGTAGCAGCCGAAAGAAAAAATAAATCGATTTTTCTGCTTTTATTTATTTTATTTTTTCTACTTTAATCATAAAGCCTTAAAGAGTCAATCCAACCTACAATTTCTTATTGCACTAATAAACTTTTTTAAGGTTTTAGCCACAAAATGTTACATAAAATTGATTCTTTATCGCACTTTAAACCATGTTTCCTTTGGGGGAAGGAGAAAGAAAATAAATAAAAAGAGCATTGTAATTTTCATAACTTTCCACCTTTTGCAAACATCCGATTCTTCCACCCGTGAATATGCTCACCAGCGGCCGAGCTGTTCTGCGCTCAAAGCTGGTAAACGTGAGGTGCCGGGTTCGATAACAGGTCGCGCTCGCCGGCCTAGCCGTTCGAAGGTTTCCGTGGTTTTCTCCGAAACTTGAATAAATACGGGCTAGGACCCTTTAGAAAGACCCCCTCATGGAAGACACTCCCCCTCAGGCCTAGGACCCTGGTGCAGTTAATCGGCCTTAATCCCCATAACCCAACCCAACTCACCCGTGGACATTCTTCAAAGAAAGTACCTACAGTTACGTCAAAAAGTAGTGATAGATGGAGTAAAGAGATCACATTTGATTTAATCTACCTCCTCCTCCTCTCGCTTACTCTCCGTTGAAGACCGCCGTGGCGAAAGAATTTTCTTTGTCACGGGCCGGTTCAGCACTGAGTTGACAGCTGTGATAATAAAAAGGAGTTGCAGATTGCATTTTTCAGTGATAAATCAATTGTGCGCATTAAAGATTAATAAATATAGAAAAAAGAAAATAGGCTGATCGCCTGTCCGTTGTTTTTCTTGAATGGAAATAGTTTTAACCTCAGATTAGCCTTGCAATTTATTATAACAGTAAACATCCGAATACCCGCGAAATAGTATCTCTCAATAAATGCGAATACTTGACTTTCTTTTTTTCTTCTGCAATACACTTAATTGTGGACCTAATAGTATTTTTTTTCTTTTTTTTTAATAAACTTGTAATTTATAATCGAAAAAAAAGGGAAAGAAAAGACCGTGGATAATCCAGAGTTTACTATATATATATATATAAACAAATTCTGTTGAAGCATAAAGTTTAAAGTAACAAACGCATTAAGAAGCTTAAAAAGATAAAAATTACTTTATGATTAATGTTCAGAAAATATAAGACACACCTACCTTTTTTTCAAACAAAAAAGTCAGCTTTAAACATTTCACGGTATTATGTTCAAGCTTGCGATCGTTTAGGCATTTTCTTCTGTCTTTTGGGTGCATGTTTAAAACTAAAATAAGATGGAAAGGAATTGATCGCAAAAATCTAGTTTACAAACGTCGCTTTCATTTCTTACTTTCGTGCGAAATAGAGAATGTCGATATTGCCATAAAGAAGAAATATTAATTATATTCTTAATCTACAGACGATTTTCATTAATCTTATTAGCAGACGATTTTTGTGACAATCAATTTTTAGGATCGAAAGTTTTCTTTGATTCTTTCGTCCGTTTGACCCGAAATTTCGTTTTTTTTTTTTTTTTTTTTTTTTTTTTCCCGGGGCGCGCGATAGTGATATAAGGGCAGCGGGGCGGATTTTTTTTATCGAAAGGGCAAACGGGGCGGAGCGCCCCGTAAACCCCGTCTAGAATGAACCCTGTGTTAGAGAACAGCTATACTATAGGGTATACTGCTTATACTGTTGGTGAACTTTGAAATTTGAAAAATATCTAGGAAGTTTCTCACCAAGATTTTAACTTATGCAATTGCAATAGCTATTTTTATTCATCCAAAATGACAAAAAAAAGTTAAAGTCACCAAGGCGTTTCTGTATTAAAGCTGTAACTACATTATTTTGTGAAGGATAAAATACAGAAAAAAAGAAGACATAAGACTTAATGAAATTAATATTTTAAATATAAATAAGTAAAAATTATAAAATGTTATGATATCAGCTTTATCAAATTCTTGATGATACAAATGTAATTTTCCATTTTTTTAAAAATTATTTTTCACATATAGAGAAATATTTCTTTTTATGCTACAAAAAATAAATGAAATAAAAAGTTGTGTTTTATTTTATTGGTAACAGGCTGAAATTACAACGTAAAGAAAAATGTTGAGAAATTTAATAGAGTTAAGTATGTTAATACATTTAATTAACTTTTTTCATAAATAAAAATTTGAAAATCTGACTTCGAGATGCACACGGAGACATTACAAACTATCTGTGCCGAATGTCATGTGTGTAAGTGTGATAGATTTTTTGTTGACAGCTGACAGAGAGAAAGACAGAGGCCATTTTGCTTTTATTAATAAGATATAATGTGAGGAAGGTTGGGTCTACCGCTTATATTAATCCCCCATTTAGGTATCAATCCACATCACTCCTTTTCTCTGAAACTTATCAGTCTTGATTCAACTTTTTAACAAAACAAAAAAAAAAAAAAAAAATCTCTGCAATTCTTTGTTTTTAAGTTGCTCTCATAACAGACATACACAAAGATTAGCCATGAAAAACTTGACATTAGTATTCAGGGAACCTCAAAACGCTTAATTATACAAAAGAATTATCATTGAAAATTTAGCTTAAAATATACTCTATTTACCATACTGGTATGAGGAGCTAATTTTCATTCTTGAGCAGCTTTCTGGAGATGGTAAAATATAACAAAGCTGCATTTCCATGAAATATATTCAGTAGAAAAGAATGTTTTTGTTTTATTATTGGTAGTCCTGTACAGGGTTTAACCTGGCAAAAAAATTTCTTTAGCATTTTAGCTAAAGTGTACAAGCAGTATTTTAAAGCTTTTTTGAAAGTTAATTTAATTTTTTGGATATTATTAATTTCTTTTTCTTATCTTGGTTAGCCCCAATTTTGTTATCTATTTCTTTTGTTCACTGATAATTTTAGCCAAGCATCCATATTTGTGATTTAAGAAACATGAATCAGTGAAGTTTTGTTTCAGTTTCAACTACAGAAAAGGAGCTACGTCATATGTGCAAAATGAAAAAGTGATTTAAAGTTAATGGGTTTGGGTATATCGGGCAATATTTGTGCTGAGAATGCTTCTATGAATTCTGAATTAATTTTAAATATTTTTGCATTATAAATTGTTTTGTGCAGCCCATAGATGTTAAATTGTACCTACCAAAAATTTTGCCTGTAGACGTAATGTATTTAAATTCTTTTGGATGTACCTGTATTCAACCATTAAAAATAAAAGTTAAATCCAAATATATTAATAAATAATGATTCCTGATATTTTCAGTAGTTTTGTGTTTTTGATTATGAATACTTGTGTAAAAATTTGAGATTATATAGCAATATTTTATTAAATTATGTGGTTTTTGTTTTTAGCAAAATTCTTACTGATATTTTTTGCAAAATGTTAGAAAAAAATGACAGTTTAAACCCTGGTCCTGTATATAATCTATAATATATAGGAGCACTATATTATGTATTTAAGTATAATTCTATAATAATAATACATAGCATAATCGGAAATACACGTCCAGCACTTTGCAAATATAGTCCCACTATATGATTTTCATTTCATATTCCACATGAAACATGCTTTCATGCATAAATATATATGTTCATTTTATGTTGTTTTGTGCAGCTCATAGATGTTAAATTGTTCCTACCTAAAATTTCGCCCATAGACGTATCTAAATACTTTTGGATGTACCTGTACATGGCCCATTAGCTTGATCTCAATAAAAAATTTAGTGCAGCATCCCTATATGATACTGATTTGGAATACTGAGTTTTGACTCCTGCTAAAGATTTATAGAAAAATTTAATATTGAAAGTTGTAGTTTTTTTTTTCCCCTATCCTTTTTAATTGTTTGAATGGAGAATTAATGATGGAAAGAAAATTATTAAATATTATCAGACAGAAGATCTGCCATGATATTTGTATTTCAGTGTTACTTTTTTGGGGGGGGGGTGGGGGGAGAAATCTCATCTTTATTCTATCCTAATTTGAAAGCTCTGCTTCTGAGTGAGTATATTTCCATGGGTGCTCAGGCCTGGTCTGAGGAAAATGTATTGTAGATATAAGATGATTTGATATCCTTTTTCTTTAGATTAGCTTAAAAATAATCAATCTTTTCAATTGGGGGCATTTACAGGATACCCTCTCCCCATACACACTCAATGTGTTTCATAAGTCAGCCTTGTGAGTGCTCGTTTTTACTTTTGTGTAATTTCATTTAAACATGTCACATCTGTATAATTTATGTTTTATCATTTAAACAATACAATTTTTTTTCATTTCAGGTTTTAAATGAAACATTTCCAAGCCACACATTTTTGATGAATGGACTGATTGTGGGAATAAAAGTAAGAAGTTTTTAGTTTAACAATTAATCTTAACAATAATTGTATTTAATATAAAAATATGTAATAAGGCTATTTTAATTTATTTAGCTTCTTGAAATGAAGTAAAATAGTATAATAAAAAATTAGAAAAATAAACTAAATTATAGGTAAGAAAATACATATTGTATATACAAATTAGTATAAATTAAATATTTAAATTTTCTGTTAATGTTGTTTTTTCTATAAGACAGGAAAATAAAAAGGCTACTTTTTTTTTTCCTTATAAATTTAAATGTTCATAAAATATTTGAAAAAGAAAAATTACACACCATGACGCGCATTTTTTTTTTTTTTTTTTAAGATATGTGCATGACCTAAAATTTAATTTCTACTTGATGAAGTAGATTATTAAAAAATTTATAAATAACTAAAGTATGTAGCTATCTGCTGTCCAAATAGTTGAAATCAGTGTTTTTAAGGTGTCATTTTGATTAGTGTACTACTTATTTGACAAAAATAATATTTTTGTAATAATAATATTTTTGACAAATAAGTAGTGAAATCGCTGAATCAGTTACAGACAGGCCAACAGATTTTTTTATATTTATTATTTATTTTATTATGGGAACACTTGATCCCTATGTTCAGCTTTGTTTGTCAAAAAATATCTTGCTTTCTTATAAGTGGAGATTTATCACCATGTGAAGTATACTGACAAAATATAATGAACATAGGTCATCATTTTATCAAAAAATAAATTTATTAGTGTAATCTGGATAAGAAATTTCCTGAAAAGATCTCTCAACTGAAATAGTCAATATAAAGTTTACATTATGTCTAAAAATTATAATTCGAAAAATAACACATAATAAAATATAAAATAAACCTATCTTTACTTCGTAGTCGTTCTAAGATCTTTCTGCACCGGGCACCCGGTCCTCTTCGGAGAACGTTAACACTGTGACGGAGACTTAGGCTTCTGGCTGCATCCTTGTTGACTTTTCAACAGGTGGTTCCATGCCCTATTTGGGGCCACTGCGCCGCTTTCGTTACACGTGTCGTCATTGGTGGATATCTCGATGGATTCGCGATACATGGCGTATTGATAGCTATTGTAATCGGATAGTTTAGTAGTTTTATCGAATTCTATCTTGATATCGTTTTCGTCATATGTTTTGGCTAAGGCTGTGTTGAATTTTCCGGTTTTGATGTCATGTTTATGTTCTTTAACTCTGGTTTTTATTTTTCTTTTGGTGACGCCAATGTAGGAACCGGGTTTATTGTTTTCATCTGTATACGGAATTTTATATATACCTGCGGTTTCGAGAGGGGGGATGGGATCTTTGTCACTACGGATTAGTTGAAAAATATTCTTGTTCGGTTTTATAGGAATGTTTATACCGTATTTACTAGCGGTGTTTTTTATTTTATTTGCGGCCCCGCGATCGAAAGGGATGGATGAAGTGAATTTAATGGGTTGTTTTTGATAATTCGGTATATGGTCTAGTTTTTTGAGTCTATTTTTAATTAATTTATTTACGATTTTATTTGGGTATCCTGCTTTTCTTGTTAGACATTTAATAAAATTAAGTTCTTCTTCTAGGTCTTTAGGTTCGTTGCAAATCAAAATGGCGCGATTGATGTAAGATTGGATAGCGTTTGTTTTGTATCTGAAGGGTGTTTTACTTTTAAAATGGATAATTTCATTGCTATTGGTTGGTTTTCTGTAGACGGTGGTTTTAAAATTATTTTTATTCCGGGTTATTGTGACATCAAGGAAATTTAGTTTAGATTCTTTCTCTTCTTCATATGTGAATTGGATGTTTTTATCATGGTCATTGATATCGTTAAGGATTTTATTGACATCGGCTTTCTTATTAACTATGGCAAAAACATCGTCGACGTAGCGGTACCAGTACAAAATGTCGTATTTTAAATTTCCTATTATTTGATTTTCTAGTTTTCTTAATTTAAATTCTGCTATGAAGCCTGATATAGGTGACCCCATGGGCACACCTTTAATTTGTTGATAAATTTTATTGTTGAATGTAAAGTAGTTTTCCCTAAGTAAGAAATTAGTGGTGGAGTTTAATGTTCGGGCTATTTCAGGATCGGTATAATTATTGTCAATGGCTTCTTTAACTATTTCACAAGCTTCTTTAATGTCTATTGAAGGATAAAGGTTTATGACGTCAAAACTAACAAGGTGATAATTATCGTTGTTTTTTATTTCCCTTAATTTACTAACGAAATCTTCAGTTGATTCTAAGCAGTGAGGTGGGGGGGGAATAATTCTCTGATAAATGTCTGCCATGTATTTCTCTAAGGAATAGGTTGGGGCTTCATTTTTATTTACTATGGGTCTGAGTTTAGGGGGGGTTTTGTGATCTTTGTACCTGCCGAATATTCGTGGGGTATTAGGTGCGTGGTTTATTATTTTAGGGGGGATGTTGTCGGGCCATTTACCATCTTTAATAATTTTGCGTGTTTTATCAATTAATTTGTTATTTGGGTCTTTTTCAATGATATTGACTCCTATTTCATTTATTGTTTCTTCCATTTTGGATACATATTCGTTACGATTGAGGATGGCGATTTTTCTGGTTTTGTCTGTTAGTGTGCAGGTGATTTCATTATTCTTTTTCAGTTTTTTTAATTCTGCTAAATCTGCTTTATTAATATTTTTATTTTTAGTGGATTTTTCAATCTCGGCTACGGCGACGTTACGAATTCTATTTTGGTTATTTTCTGGAATTTTGTTTAATACGGACTCAATTTTGGCAATGCTGTGCTTGATATTGACGGGTTGATCTAAAATATATTTGTGTCCTAGGTTTAGCAGTTCGTGTTGGTGGTTATTAAGTTTGGCATCCGATAAGTTGATATAAGGTATTTCATTTTTTGAGATTGGTTCGTAATTTCGTTTTCTAAGCCAGAATTTGAGTATTTTATTGTGTTTATTAACGATCGCGTTTTTCTCAGTTTCATAGTATTGGTTGATTTTTTCTTTGTAGGTAGTCCATAGTTTCGAATCTGTTGATTTTTCAAGTTTTTCTGCTGTTTTGTTCCATATTTCTTTGGTTTGGTAAAATTCTGCTTTTCTTTTTCTAATTAACTTATTTAAGACTTTTTGTTCTAATTCACGAACTTCATCTCTAAAATTATCTGTTAAGAATTTGTTGCCGACGCGGATAAATGTTGGAGTGAGTTTGAAGTATTTACAGTTTTCTAAGAAGTTGATTTTTTGTTCAGTTTTAGCGAGTTTCTTATTGACATTTTTTAAATCATTAAAGTTTCGGTTGTTCATAGTTAAAACACGCAATATTAAACAGTTTTACAAGTATGTATAGTTATGACAAAATTAAATACTTACGTTAATAAAAATAATGTTAATCAATTACGTTGTTTTATAAAGCAAAATAAAATTTATTTTAAAAATAAATGAATCCGATTAACGATTGAGGAAACATGAGAAAAAATTATGTATTACGAAACATATGTTATAAAATATTTAAGAAAAGATTTACTAATTAAAATATCGTTATATACAAACGCGTTAATAAACATTATCTACTAATTTAAAAGAAAAGTTACAAAAATGAATTTAAAGTACGTGTTTTAGTATTTGCGGACGCAGTTGGCTCCTAATTTAAAAGTTCGAAAAATAAGTTTAGTTTCACTTTACACTTAATTTGACTCCCCCCCCCCCTCCCCCAAGAACTAATAGCTAGAGAATACTGATACCAAAAGTTGCCTGATACAAAATGTTTTTGAAATATTAAAACTTTCTTTCTTAATTACATTTTATATAAATGAAATAATTTTAAGGTAATGTAATTTATAAGAAATCACTTTAATACAGTTAAATCATATATTTTTAAAACCTTCTATGATAACTATATTGTTTGTTACAAAATTTGTGTTTTCATTAAAAAAAAAAAAAAAGATAGATTTAGCAATGTGATGTGTTTTATGATCTCATATCATCATAAATGTTGACATTTAAAATTTTCTACTTTGTTTACCTATATATAATAAGTACCGTAAAATCCCGATTATAAGCCCCCTGTTTTTCAAATGCAAAACCAGTAAAATGTAGGGAGGGGCTTATAATCAGGATTATTAGAAATTTCTTTTTTAAAAAGTTGTGGTGGCGCCATCTACCACCAGAGAATAAAACTAATATTTATTGTCTAATCCAGAATTGAATGTAACTTACAGAAATAAATTATAAGCCCCCCGCCCCCCTAAATCTTAAATTATTAATTTAAAATTATTTTATTAGTAATCTAAATTAATTTTTTTCATATGGTTAATATGAAAGACTAATAAAAAAAAATTTAGACTAATTTTTGGTAAAGTAAAAGCAAGGTAAATTTTGAAAGGTTATCAAACATTAATTAATTTAGTGTTTATAAATTAATAAGAGTATATATTTAGGTGAATATTAAATGCATAAAACTCATTTCATATATTGTTAAACATAACATTTTACAAAAATATGACATCAATCTTTTTAATTGAAATAATTAAATTAAAAGAAAAGCTAATAATTTTTTAAAAATGTAACCTTTATTAAATAAGTAAATAAAATAACTCTATTTATTCTTTAGTATATGAAAGGTAAATAGAGAAAAGTTTAATTATAGATTCAATTATTTTTTTTCTTTGTGAATATTGAGGAAGTCTGTAGGAACATTTTCTGGAATTAAGACTGGTGCTGCCATCTATCGGAAAATAGGTTTACAATTTCAATATAGATCTATACTTATTTCATAGTTCATTCCCACCTCATTGTTATTTTGTTAAAACAGAAGGAGAAGAAGGAAGTTAATAAATTTTGCGGTAAAAAAATTATTAAAAAAAAAATACATTTATTTAAAATCATTAAATATACATAAGATTTCAGAAAATAATTTTTTACTCAAAATAAAAAAATGGAGAGGGGGGGGGCTTATTTTTAGGATTATGCAAAAAATCCAAAATTGCCTAAAAGTGGGGAGGGGGCTTATTTCCGAAGGGTGGCTTATAATCAGGATTTTACGGTATGTGATTTTATTATTGTGTTGAAAGAATACTTTTTGAATTGCTATATGTAAAGTATATCAGTGTACAAAAAGCAATAAATTATATAATATTCACATATAGACTATATAATTTTATAGGGAATTCTATCTTTCTTGAGTGCTCCTCTCATCGGTGCTTTATCAGATGTTTGGGGACGTAAATTATTCTTGCTACTAACAGTGTTTTTCACTTGTGCTCCCATTCCACTAATGAAAATAAATACATGGTGAGTTATTTCATTATATTTTTGTGGTAAAAAATTACTTTATATATGCCTAATTGCATGACTTAAATGTATGTGATTAAAAAAGTTTTTATACAAATATGTATTTTGTGAGTGCAAAAGTTCTACCTGTTTTTATTACCCATAAAGAAGAGCAAATAAATGCAAAATGAACAGTGCCTATTGTGCATAATCCCCATTGCTATCTATGGCCTCTTGCCATCTTTCTGATAGGAGATGAAGCCAAGTCAGGAGAATAGGGAGGGTGGGGTAAAACATCCCAACCAAAGCCCAGTAACTTTTGGCAAGTGATGACAGCAGCATGTGACCTGGTGTTATCTTGATGAAGGATAACACCACGACGATTGATGAGACTTGGCTGCTTTGCTACCAAATTTGAATGCAGCCTGTCTAACTGTAGACAGTAGAAGGCAGCATTGATGGTTGAGTGGCAGGACCTCCCAGTGAATTATTCACTGCACATCCCACCACACACTCAGTAACACCTTGTTGGGATGACATTCAGCTTTCGAAGTCGATGCAGGCAGATCAGAAGGGCGACACATAGTCCTACGATGCTCTGCATTACAGTATATAACCCACTTCTCATCTCCTGTCACAATTCGTGTCAAGAATTGGTAATTTTTGTACCGGGAAAGCAAGGAAACACAAATGGCGATTCGGTCATCCCGTTGATTAGTTGTCAGGTTATGTGGAACCCAACAATCCAACTTTCTCGTAAAACCCAATTTAACCAGCCATCTCTCGGCCGTTGTCCGGTGTACGTTGAAGGTCTCTACTAATTCTTGAACGGTTGGGTTCGGGTTGTTCCTATGGCTTGGTCAATATCGTCGTCTCCAACGTGTGATGGCCATCCACTCCTAGCCTGATCCTGGCAGCTTCTGTGTCCTTCTCTAAATTTACAAAACCATTGACAACATGTGATTTCATCTATTGTATCCTCCCCATGAACTTGACAAACGTTGCGACATGCTGTGGCTGCCATACTCTTTTTATCGAACTCCTATAACAAACAATGTCTTAGATGCTCCTTCTTGCTTTCCATGTTACACCCTCTGATATTTTTTTTAGATGATTTACTTTATGAGACATGATGCATTTATATGTGAGGCATCCACACGTTTGATTGGCCGACGATTTGCATCATTATAATGTCATGTGTGACGTCAATTCCATTGCAAATTTGCATATCCAAAAACAGGTAGAACTTTTGCACTCACCCAATATATGTATACATGTATTTTTATTATATTGTCATTAAAAAAGATAAATAAATTCTTAGTTTCTAAAAATTAGCAAGCCATGTTGACATGAGACAACATTGTAAGGATTAACCAGCTTTACTATATGCATTCTCCCTCTTGCTTACCAAAACTAAAAGAAGATCATGCTATTAGCAAAATAAAATTATCAAATGAAATAAAACAACCATACCAATAATAATTATATCTGAATTATAAAACTAAACCCCATATAAGTTTTTATAAAAAATAAAATAGTAATCCTTATAAAATCCATTTATATGAATTAGAAATAACATACTTCTATGCTAAACAATTAAATAAACAAATAAATAAGTTTATAAGGAAAACCATAAAATATTCTATCTGTACATATGTTGCTACAAAACTGTACACAAAGCAGTAACTATTTTCCAAAAACATACATCCAAATTTTTTATGATGTAAGAGTCAAAATACAGCCATATTGCCATCTGCAGGCAAAGAGTCAATATTAAATTATGTGATTTATAAGATATGTGCACTATGAATGTAATGATTATCACTATTCGGGTAATAAGTAAACTATAAGTATCTATTGGAAATTAATCATTAAAAATTAATGCAGATGTTGAATTATGTATAATAAACTTTTAAGTTATTACAATGCAACTAATATTAATATATATCTATATATATATAAGAGCAGAGTCTCTGTGTGTGTGTCCGCCATAGAATCCTAGGCCGTTTCACCGAGCGGCACCAAATTCGGCACGGTTAATGTTTACGACCCGAGAAAGACAACGCCGCAAAAATGAAAGTTGTAACTTAATTAGTTTTGGAGATATTAATTAAAATGTCCACTCATGTCTAATCTGAAAGCGATCTCAATGACTGAGAATTCACCGCCATTGGCATTATGCCAGACGAATGTCTCCAAAGAAAAAGGAAATGATTGTAACCGTTCAAGATGTCACGTGTTTTGTATTGGGGGGAAAAATTGCAATTTTCAATTTTTTTCAAATTTTCATTCACGTTACATTTGAATTAATATTCAGCCTAGGCAGCACATTATAAAGCTATTGTTCAATTTTCATGAAAATATGTGGATAAATAAAAAAATTAGATTAAATTTTGTTTTATATTTTCCACTATTTTAAATTGAGATATGCCGTTGAAATTTCGTAATATTTGGTTTAAACGCCTGAAATTTTTGCTTTAAAATATAGCTAATAGAAATGTCTAAAAATCGGTTTCTGGAATTTTTGAAATTCGGTCCCCAAGGGGGGCGGGGGGGAGCAAAACGTGATTTCACATGCGTAAAAAGTGATTTCTCATAATCCTATATATCTCAAACAAAAAAAAAATAGATATACCTGATATTTTTGCTCTAAAATATAGCTAATGCAACTATCTAAAAACCAATTTCTGGAATTTTAGAAATTGAGCCCCCAGGTGGGGCAGCAAGGGGGGGGGGCTATGGAGCAAAAGCAAATAGAAGTACAGTTAGGCCATTCAAAATTGGTACAGATAGGTTTTAAAGGCCTGCAAGTCGAATGGGGATATTTTCGATTGTGTAAAGTTATTAGGAGGGACAAGAAGGGGGGAGGGGAGGGGGGGCAAAAAAAAGAAAAATAGTGTCGGATCGTTCAAAATTGGTACGTAGAGGTTTTCGATACTTACAAATGGATTGCGGATATTTTTGAATTTGTAAAATTATTAGGAGGGGCGGTAAGGGGGGGGGGCTATGGGGCAAAAACCAATAGAAATACAGTTAGGCCATTCAAAATTGGTACAGATAGGTTTAAGAGGCCTGCAAGTCGAATGGGGATATTTTCGATTGTGTAAAGTTATTACGAGGGGCGATAAGGGGGGGAGGGGAGGGGGGGGCAAAAAAATAAAAATAGTGTCAGATCGTTCAAAATTGGTACATAGAGGTTTTCAATATTTACAAATCTATTGCAGATGATTTTGAATTTGTAAAATTATTAGGAGGGGCGGGTAGGGGGGTGGGGCGGTAAGGGGGCTATGGGGCAAAGACAAATAGAAATACAGTTAGGCCATTCAAAATTTGTACAGATAGGTTTAAGAGGCCTGCAAGTCGAATGGGGATATTTTCGATTGTGTAAAGTTATTAGGAGGGGCGAGAAGGGGGGGGCAAGGAGGGGGGGGGGCAAAAAAATAAAAATAGTGTCAGATCGTTCAAAATTGGTACACAGAGATTTTCGATACTTACAAATCGATTGCGGATGATTTTGAATTTGTAAAATTATTAGGAGGGGCGGTAAGGGGGGGCTATGGGGCAAAAACCAATAGAAATACAGTTAGGCCCTTCAAAATTTTTACAGATAGGTTTAAGAGGCCTGCAAGTCGAATGGGGATATTTTCGATTGAGTAAAGTTATTAGGGGGGGCGAGAAGGGGGGAGGGGAGGGGGGCAAAAAAATAAAAATAGTGTGAGATCGTTCAAAATTGGTACATAGAGGTTTTCGATACTTACAAATCGATTGCGGATGATTTTGAATTTGTAAAATTATTAGGAGGGGGTAGGGGGTAGGGCGGTAAGGGGGGCTATGGGGCAAAAACAAATAGAAATACAGTTAGGCCGTTTAAAATTGGTACAGATAGGTTTAAGAGGACTGCAAGTCGAATGGGGATATTTTCGAAAGTGTAAAGTTATTAGGAGGGGCGAGAAGGGGGGAGAGGAGAGGGGGGGAGAGGAGAGGGGGGGAAATAAAAATACAGTTAGATCGTTCAAAATTAATATATAGAGGTTTTCGATACTTACAAATCGATTGCGGATATTTTCGAATTTGTAAAATTATTAGGAGGGGCGGTAAGGGGGGGCTATGGGCAAAAACAAATAGAAATGCCATTGAAAATTGGTACAGTTAGGTTTTAGAGGCCTGCAAATCGAATGGGGATATTTTTGAAAGTGTAAAGTTATTAGAAGGGCCGGGGAGTGGGGGGACAGAGGGGCAAAAAAAAATAGAGTTAGATCATTCAAATTTGGTACATCGAGGTTTTCGATACCTACAAATCGATTGCGGATATTTTTGAATTTTTTTAATTATTGGGAGGGCGGGAAATGGGGGAGGGAGCGGAAGGGTAAAAAAATAGAGATAGATCGTTTAAAACTGGTGCATAGAGGTTTTTGTTACTTACAGATCGATTGCGGAGATTTTCGAATTTGTAAAATTATTACGGCGCTCATATATATGCATTCGCTCATATATATGCATTCGCTCATGTATATGCATACGGGTCTACGCTGCCGAAGGCAGGGGGAACCCGGTGCGACATTTTTCCCGATCAGAGTTTTTTTTTTTTCACATGATAAAAATTAATGCAATTTTGAGAATTCGTTAATTATAATGATTCATTTAAAAATAGTGACTAGCGAAGCGGGCGTAGCCTGCTAGTATATATATAAATATATACACACAGTCAAACCTTGTTAACGTGAACATGCTTAATGTGAATTGCTTTTAACATGAGCAATCCCCATCAAAATGAAGATTCATTTCTAAGTTGCATGAACAAATTATTTACTCCTCTTGAGATTCACATTAATGACGTTCGACTGTATTACTTTTCAATTTTATGGCAAAATAGCATTACAAAATACAAAATTTTAACTAATTTTTGTCAAGTTAGAATATTTAACAATAATTACTTTTATTCTTTACATATTTTTAATATCTATTGTTTATTAAATGTTTTTTATAAAATATCTCTTTTATAGCATCCAAATTTATCTTTCATAAAGTACACAAATTAACTAATAAAAAAAAATAATAAAAAAAAATAAAAAACCTTTTACGACTTCATGCTTTTCATGGCCAGAACGATTTCTTCAGGGTAGTCCAGTGTTCTCACCGACACGTTGTTACTTGGAAGTTTCCGAAATGCATTGTTTTTCTGGCTGCCGCTACTTTTAAGTACGTTGTGCCACTGCTGATCTAGCCCTGCCACATCATTGCCATTGCACGAAAAAGGAAAACTTATAATTTCTACAGCTTCTCTAAACGCAGCATATTTGTGATTGTGGTAATTCGCAAGTTTTACCACAATTACTTGCGAATTACCACAGTCACAAATATGCTGCATTTAGAGAAGCTGTAGAAATTATAAGTTTTCATTTTTAATGCAATGGCAATGATGCGATGGGGTAAGATCAGCAGTGGCACCACATACTTAAAAGTAGCGGCGGCCAGAAGAAACAGTGAATTTCGGAAACTTCAAGCACCAACGTGTCGTTGAGAATGCTGGGGTACCCTAGTGAAAACGTTCTGACCATGAAAAGCATGAAGTCATGAAAGGTTGTTTTTCTTTATTTATTAGTTAATCTCTTTATAGTTTATAATAATCATTGTTTTATAGGTGGTATTTTGCTATGATATCAATATCTGGTGTATTTGCTGTAACTTTCTCTGTTGTGTTTGCCTATGTTGCTGATGTTACTGAAGAGCAGGATAGAAGTGCAGCTTATGGATTGGTATGTATTTTTTAAATCTGTTAAACAATAAATTTAGTTATTCAATAATACTTGATTTTTGGATTTGGAAAATTATAAAGTTAGTAAATAATGAAAATTGATAGATCGATTAAAGGCCGGAAGTAAATTGAATTAGTGATAGTACACTGCGTTATGAGGTGCCGCGGCTAATTGAAACTTTTAAATCAAGACACATAATAATCATTTAAATTAAATTAATAAAACAATCATAGAAAAATAATAATTAACTTACCCCAATGAAGAAATAACATATACCTGAAAAAGAAAGGTAAATATCCAAAGGCACCCTTCATAATATCAAAACACACAAAAAACGAACACTTTTTGTATACGAATCTTCTTTATTTTAATTACCATATGTTAAGGATTCTTTGCTGCAGCAAAATTAAAGAATTGAAACAACGAATAATGGCGGCGCCGTCACCAATTATCATTACATCAAAGGTGTACACTATAAAATAGATCGTTGAATACATTATAATTCTCACACTCATTATTGATGGTATATGATATTGACCTCTCATTGGAAGAATGCATTATTTTAAATAGTAATAATAACGTTTGTGAGTTTATACAGCGTTCATTCTATTTATGACATGCTTAACTCTAAATAATTAAGTTTTTATTCTCGCTCAGCTCACAATGGAACGTATTCAGTGTGCTGTAGGTAGCCATTTATCATTTACGTGAGAGGAGGATGGATAACAGAAGAGAATATTGGTACATGATCTGTAAACTTAAAAGCAGATGGGAATCGCTCGGTAACGGCTTTCACCAGTATCATCTTTAGGTAGCCAGTACAAGCCACCTTCCTGTATATGGATATCATCACACAGCGGCATTCTATCAGGATATTTTGGATTATCCACTTAATTCGTTCTCATTAATCATTGAGATGGAGCACTTAAGAGCTTCGAAGATGGTTTTCCGTAGATGCAGTCTTTAGGCCTCGCGTTAGGCCTAGCAGCTGGAGGCGACTTCCGTAGGACTGGAGAGCGCATTTCCTTTAGAGATACCACTTCGTTTAAATTCAAGCAATTAGTTCATAATTTTGGCAGAAACACACAAATTACGTAGTATTAGCAATAAATATGGATGTCCGTAAAACTACTCGCGCGCACCGGCTATAAGCCGATGCCGCCGAGCGGCGAGAACTCACACCCTCTTCCACAAGAGCTTACCAGAGAGAGAGTCAGAGATGCCTTCCAATCTCCCGCGCCGCGAGACTACGCACATTCAAATTGCTGCGCGCGATAAATAGTCCGAAAATGAATTATTTTTATCCGGATCGTCTGCTGAATAATAAATAATAAAATGGAAATAAATAAATTTAATTTTATGAACGGAATATTTTATATTGGGTTAATTTTTGGATTCAATATTAATATTAAAAAATACACATTTTCCTAGAGAGATGCCACTTTTAAATCGGCGCCGTGATATATTCGCTGCGGACCTGACATATTCGCTGCGAACCGAATGGAACATTCCAGAAGAAAAATTTGAAAATCGTCAATGAAAATGACGTCACTGATTTTAATTAGTGAAAAATGAACGTTAAGAAAATTAATACAATTATTTTTAAATTATTTGCAGACGATCTAAAAAGATTTTGAACTGATTTGAATCATGATTAAAATTGAATTTCTTTATTGGCTAAGGCGTTTGTTTACAATCCGGAAACATCGGTAGTTTTGTTTACAAACAAAACGCTTCACTGGAAATTCTTAAATTTTTTTGTTTATTGAAAATTACGAATTTTAAGAAATTTTAAATGGAGAAAATAAATAAAATAAAAGTAACTAAAATATTTTCCGGAGGATTTAATAAAAATTAACCGAATTCAAAAGTGTTAGAATTTTTGATTCTAACATTACCCCCCTTCTCCAAAAAAAAATTATAGCAGCAGGAAATTGGAAGGACTTAGTAACATCATGTATACACTAAACCCAAAACATAAATATACTGCATAAGTGCATTTCCGAATATATATAATAATACTGAAAACATAAATGATGTGGGGTAAGTTAAAAAAAAATCATATGCATACCACTTTTTCAACACATAACTTAAAATAGTACAATGGAGTTATAATAATACAATGGAGTTAATGAAGATAATGGAAATCTGCCAAAATAAACCACTTGAAAAGAAAATTTTAGTTATGAATAAGTTTTTTTTTTTTTTTTTTTTTTTTTTTTTTACCAAAAACATCTCAGCTAAAAATATTAGGACGGGGATTATTAAGTGTAAATTATGCACCTCACAACAAATCATTAAAGGTAAAAAATTTATTGGAACTCAATAGTAGATATACTAAACAAGTACGAATGAAGCAGTTCCAACGCCCACATTGTTACAGATGACGGCAGATAATTATATCTAAGTGAAACCGCTAGTGACCCCCATAACGATGTTGCCTTTGCCATCCGCACATTGTCATATCTACAATTGAAAGACTTTTAGAGCTGTAACACTAATGTGATGAGCATGTGAGACAGCCAATGACACTTAAATAAAGGCTCTGCTATAAATGGTCTCCATCAATACTCTAGGACAATACCTATATTTCTACAATGTGCCACATGCATAAAGAATTGGAAAATAAATACTGTTTGTAAAATTGATTTGTGTTATTTGTGAATATACACTCCTGCCAAATAGCAACAGATTTAAAACAGGTAGGTGTCAGTGATTGAACATTTTTGAATATACCTTAATAATTTGAAAAATGCATATATCTTTTTTTTTTTTTTTTTTTAAACAGGTAAGTAAATATGTTTTTTGTAGATTTTCATTCATGTGAGATTTAGGTTGACAAATTTAGTCTGAAATTGAAGAAGTGAGAATACCTAGGAACCGCAGCACCAGTGCACAAAAGTGAAACATTACCTCGGACCAGCCTGACAGATTTTGAATCACTCTGGGCTCGGATTTCTCAGTATCCCATCAAAAGCAATTCCAGAATACTTTAATGTAAGTAAAAAAAAATTTTTTGCTATATATTAATTTATGTATTTTGTCTGCTAACTTGAATGTCTATTGGAGGAGCCAGTATCATAAAATTTGAAAAGAGAGTGAAAAATATTTTTTTTTTTTTTTTTTTTTTGCTTTGCTGAGAAGTTTTAGTTATGAGTAAATTTGAATATTAAAATTGTTTGGGGTTGAAATGCAATCTCATGGGGATGAATAGTGAGAAACAAAATTGAACATTTTAGAGTAATATTAATGTTCTTTAAATTTCTTAGCAGGAAAACAGGCATTGTGATGATCACATCATATATAACATAATTTTAGATCATTGTCTTTTCTTTTAATTCATTTTAATTGAAGAAAAGGGGAATTTATTCGTCCCATATCAATAAAGGCAATGCATAACGAGACTGCTGTTCACACTAATTATAGGCTCAGCTTATAATGGTCTCTACATATGCTATAAATAATATTCAAGGTAGTTTTCATATATAGAATTTTGAATAGAAAGCATGCATGTCAGTTTAAGCCACAGACTTACATTCACCTGAAGTGAAAAACGGGTACCTAATCAGTTTTAACCTCATCGACTTATATAAAAACTGCAAGTGTCATGCCCTATCATCTACCCTATAAATTTTATACATACTGTGCACAGTTTTAATATAATAAATCAAATATAATTTTTGTATATATAAATAGAACAATGATCTGAATTTTAATTGCCTATAAATGTTTCCTGTAAATTCTTTAGGTGTGATGGAAAATTAAAAGGTATGTAACCCTTTATTTATTTATTTATTTATTTTTGAAGTGAAATGCCTAGTCAACTGGGTTTATAGTTAAAATTTCGCATGGCACAATGATTGCTGTGGCCATCAGCTCAAATTACCATAAACGCAAAATTTCACTGTCCCAATAATCAAATCTAAACACCTTCGCCCCCAAAAAAAATATCTCGCACCTTTGGACTTTTTTATTTAGAATTTTCTAAGTAACACCATGTAGTTTATAATCATTCATCCCTTACAAATAAATTTATATTCTGAATTTTTTGATGTAAATTTTTTCATCTTTTTAATTTTTCAAAACATTTTTTTTTTTTGAAATTGCCATAATTAAGGCAAATCATACTTAAAATAAATGCTTGCATTTCAAAAAGAGATATTCAACGACCCCTTATTATTATTATTATTATTATTTTTTTTTTTTTTTTTTTTTTTGAATTTTCTCTATGTAATCATTGCAGCATATCATTCATCAAAATAAATGAATCTTAAATATCCAGAAAGGATTTTTTTTTTTTTGGTGAAACCTCTACTATCTAGAGTTATTAAAATCATCTTATTTTTTACTGTACCCAGAGAGAAAATGTAATAAATGGAAAAGGACACTAAGTAAATAACTGTAAATTAAATATCTATATTAAATTTCACTCAGCAGATTTCCATAGAAAAAACACAAATGTATGAATAAAAAAATTATCATTTTCTTTGTTCAACATAAAATTAAAATCAATATCTAATTTCCGAACATTAAATCACACTCTAATTCCATGGAATGTTTAAAAAATGTGGCAAATCTCAATTATTTCTTTATTTTTTAAATAATTATAGCTAAAATAGCTCTAAAAATTACATGTATTCCTTTTATTTACTGGAATACCATAAATTGGGATTTACCACATTAAAATAAAATAAAATACACAAAATTTCCATGAAATATTAATATAGGGCATGTAATAGTGGCAAATCTCAATTTTTTGTTTATTTTCTTTAAAAGTTTACAGCTAAAATAGCTCAAAAATTTATCTACATTCCCTTTCTTGGAATGCCATATATTGAGATTTCCCACCTTGAAATAAAATAAAATAAAACATACAACATGAAAATATAATATCTAGATTATTTTAAGTGGCATGCATAATGAGACAAAAAATAAATCTTCACGATTTTTTTTTTTTTTTTTTTTTTTTTAAATCGCGATCGCTAAAATTAATTAATTTTGAAAAAAGGATTAATGATTAAATAACCTCAGGTTCTCAACCTTAACGGAGGTTATTTTTCGCGACGGCACCAAATGTCACCAATTATTTTTACATCAAAGATGTATATTTAAAAATAGATCGTTGAATACATTATAATTCTCACACTCATTATTGATGGTATATGATATTGACCTCTCATTGGAAGAATGCATTATTTTAAATAGTAATAATAACGTTTGTGAGTTTATACAGCGTTCATTCTATTTATGACATGCTTAACTCTAAATAATTAAGTTTTTATTCTCGCTCAGCTCACAATGGAACGTATTCAGTGTGCTGTAGGTAGCCATTTATCATTTACGTGAGAGGAGGATGGATAACAGAAGAGAATATTGGTACATGATCTGTAAACTTAAAAGCAGATGGGAATCGCTCGGTAACGGCTTTCACCAGTATCATCTTTAGGTAGCCAGTACAAGCCACCTTCCTGTATATGGATATCATCACACAGCGGCATTCTATCAGGATATTTTGGATTATCCACTTAATTCGTTCTCATTAATCATTGAGATGGAGCACTTAAGAGCTTCGAAGATGGTTTTCCGTAGATGCAGTCTTTAGGCCTCGCGTTAGGCCTAGCAGCTGGAGGCGACTTCCGTAGGACTGGAGAGCGCATTTCCTTTAGAGATACCACTTCGTTTAAATTCAAGCAATTAGTTCATAATTTTGGCAGAAACACACAAATTACGTAGTATTAGCAATAAATATGGATGTCCGTAAAACTACTCGCGCGCACCGGCTATAAGCCGATGCCGCCGAGCGGCGAGAACTCACACCCTCTTCCACAAGAGCTTACCAGAGAGAGAGTCAGAGATGCCTTCCAATCTCCCGCGCCGCGAGACTACGCACATTCAAATTGCTGCGCGCGATAAATAGTCCGAAAATGAATTATTTTTATCCGGATCGTCTGCTGAATAATAAATAATAAAATGGAAATAAATAAATTTAATTTTATGAACGGAATATTTTATATTGGGTTAATTTTTGGATTCAATATTAATATTAAAAAATACACATTTTCCTAGAGAGATGCCACTTTTAAATCGGCGCCGTGATATATTCGCTGCGGACCTGACATATTCGCTGCGAACCGAATGGAACATTCCAGAAGAAAAATTTGAAAATCGTCAATGAAAATGACGTCACTGATTTTAATTAGTGAAAAATGAACGTTAGGAAAATTAATACAATTATTTTTAAATTATTTGCAGACGATCTAAAAAGATTTTGAACTGATTTGAATCATGATTAAAATTGAATTTCTTTATTGGCTAAGGCGTTTGTTTACAATTCGGAAACATCGGTAGTTTTGTTTACAAACAACGCTTCACTGGAAATTCTTAAATTTTTTTGTTTATTGAAAATTACGAATTTTAAGAAATTTTAAATGGAGAAAATAAATAAAATAAAAGTAACTAAAATATTTTCCGGAGGATTTAATAAAAATTAACCGAATTCAAAAGTGTTAGAATTTTTGATTCTAACAAAATCCTTATTTTAATTATACAACTTTTTATCATTATGTGAAATTTAATTGATAAGAGCATCTTTTAAGTTTGAATTACTGTAATAAATTAATAAATGAAGAAAACTCAGAAAAAGCTTTTATTATATTGTTATAGACTTCATTTATACATGTAAGTATATAAAAGAATAAATATTTAATTAAAGAAAAGCCTATTAAAAATTATAGATCAGAAAGTGATCCCTAAATTCCCTTATAATCTAACTTTTCTAGCATATCATTTTATATTGCAGAAGTCGTAAAAATGACAATTCTTAAAGACAGAAACACAAATTAATAAGTTGATTTGTTGGTGATAGATGCATCAGATTGCATAAAAATAACTCAGAAAAAATTCCTCTTTTGAGTGCTCAAAATTCTAGCAGTTAATAAAAATTGGTAACATCCTGGTAAGACTTAGATGTCATCTCTAATGGTGAACATAAAATTATTTGAACAAAAAGCAGCTGCAGTTGCAGAAAGTTCTTTTTTTATATTTAACTTGTTAAATAAACTTAATAGTCAGGCATCTCTCAAATTCAGTATGTTGTCAATCTTCAAGGTGCATTGCCACTCTTAACCTCTCTGTGCCCTTTGTAATGAATACATACTCATTAATAAAGATGATTAGACTTGCATAAAAATGTTTCTTTATTGCATACCAAGATTGCTCAAATACTGCCTTACATATATACTTATGGTATTATTTAATCCAATTTTTATTTTTTTGGCTTTATTTTTTATCTGTATCTTGTCTTGTGTGTTTGATGTGTCCCATATTACTTTTTAAATGGAGCTTTTAATTCGTCGTCTTTGTAAGACAGCGGTATCATCTCACTGAGACATGTGCGTTGGAATGGTATGATAGTATCATGGTGAGATAACTTCTTAAATATCCAATTAATTTTAATATCTTCTGCAGGCAAATATGATCCTCCATTTACTTTTTAGCAGTTAAAAATTAATTTAATAATTTTTGTAAAATTATCTTTAATCTCAAGTTTATAAGCATTTTGTTTGTGTTTTAAAGGCATATTTCCATAAATACAGAAGAGTTCTACAGTAACTTGAAGCTAATTACTTATCTGAATTAAAAGTTTTTGTATCATTCAAATTATAGAGTGAATACCTTTTTGTTTAATGAGAGAGGGGGAAAAATGTAAATACAACTATTCTGAACAGAGATTCAACTATTCTGAACAGGGGTGGAGAATTTCTAAAAAAATATTTACCAGACAGGAATTTTATCACCAGCCAAGCATATGTGATATATGTATTGTGCACATAATTTTGCATTACAACAACAGTATAAAAGGATGGGATCTGGCATTATATGTGTCAGATATTTTACGGGGTCTTAGGAATGATAACACTTATGGGCTGAAACTTCTTTATTCATGATCTAAGGTAGAGGTGCACAACCTGCGTCCCAGTAGCCATCAATTTGCAGCCTGCAGAAGGACTAACATTATAGATTGCATGAATCATCAACAGGAGCAAAAAGATAAAAAAAGATAAAATATTTCATTTATTGCACTCGCAAAACTGGCATTTATAAAAACTTTCTTTTTTTTTTTTTTTTTTTTGGGGGGGGGGGGGGAGGGGGAGATGAAAATGTTGGATTTTATACATATTTCTCAGTAATGTAACCCACAATAGGTTTCTTAAATTTTTAATGGAAAAATTACGGAATAATTTATTGGTGATTATTTACCTTTATCTGAGAAGATTAAAAACTAAAAAATTTAACGATCAGTAAATAAAAGCTCCTTCTCCAGTCTTTTTTTTTTTTTTAAATCTGTCTCCAAAACATAATTATATGTATTAAAATTAATGATGAAATAATGTAAATGATGAAGCTATGATTTAATGTAAATTTATAGTAATGATGGAGATCATTTATGATTTATGGAGTCGGAGTCGCAACAGAAATGAAGCAGCAGCTAAAAGAATGTATAGAACACAGTTTTATAGCAGGAATAGCTGACAAAACATTCAAATGCATTGCAACATTCATCTGGAGAAAATGGACCATTTCATGCTTCAAAATGACCACCAAGATTTTCAGTGGTTGCAAATGTTCTAGGGTTGCATTCGCAAAAATATAACACATACAAAGGGAGGCTGAAAAGTTCTTAGCTTTTGCACCCAGTAAGTTGAAATAGAAGAATAAATTTGGTGGCAAATAAAAGCTATAGGTCTTAGTTATAAATATGCAAATCATTCCAATTTGTACAATTTCTTTTTTTTTTTTTTTATCTGTGCACAAATGTTTGAATTCTGACAAGAAGAAAAAACAAATTGAAAACATTTTAAAGAAAGTTTTAAAGAACTTTCTGTCTATGTTAGCGACACATTTATGATCCTCAGACAAAGGAGCAATCAAAAGAATAGTGCTACAGAGATTCCTGCAGCTAAAAAAGTTCCACTCTCAGAAATTGGACAAAAAAGTCTTGATGTCCATTACAACGATAGTGCACCTGATGATAGTGTGCCTCTATGTATCTATATATACAGGGATTAATCCAGAACGAATTTAGTGCCGCTTTGCGGCACTTTCACAAATTCAATTTTCGGCCATGCGGTACCTTCACAAAGTCAATTTTCGCCGATGCGGTACCTTCACAAAATGAATTTTCAGCGATGCGGTACCTTCACAAAATAAATTTTCGGCAAAACGGCACTTTCAAAAAGTCCATTCTTAGTGATAAAAAAAAAAAAAAAAAATCTCACTTGAAACTTACATTTTCTTTATATTTTTGGAACATCTCGCTCTGAAGAAGAAACAACAAAAATCCTTTGTAACCCTTTTCTGCTGTAAAGAAAAAGAATCAATCCTGTACGAAAAACACACTCGAACACGATCGGTCGTCTCGAAAACAAAAACAGTTCCGAGACACAAAAGCGTAGTTCCGATTCATATACAAAAAGATTACTAGTAAAAAGTGCCGCATAACCGAATCTCATCATTGAATCACATCACTACAAAACGAATCGCCAATGCGTGCCCTGTATCGAAGCTCAGCGCTCAGCCGAAATTTGGAAAATGGTTGATAAACCACATTCTTTCAAAAAATAAAAAAGTATTTCTCTGCAATATGATAAACATACACAGGCAACTAGTGCCCCCCCCCCCCCCCCCCAAAAAAAAAAAAAAAAAAAAAAAAAAAAGAAAAGAAACTATGTTTCTAGACGAGAAAAGAAAGTTCCGATTCAAAAAGGTTATAGTAAAAAGTGCCGATACTCCGAATCTCATCCTCACGTAATGAATCGCCAACAGAAGCTCTGTTTCAAAGCTTAGCCTCTGTCTTTTCTGCTGCGTTCTAAGTTCATTGGAAGAAATAAAATGGTTGAGCAAATGTGATTACAGTAGTCTGTATATGCAATTCAAGAATTTTTATAAAGGGTCTAACTCCATAAAGAATTTCAGTAAGATTTTACTGTTCTATTGCTTTGCGAAAACATAAAATTTAAAATAAATTATCACATTTTCTTTTGGTTAAATAAATATAATTTTACAGATGATTAAAAAAAGTTGGAAAACTGTCTATAATACAATTTTGACCAGTCCTATCTTGTGTGTGTTTAAGTTTTTACTTTTTTTTTTAAATGCAATTTATTTATACATTTATTCTATCTTTTAACAATTTGACTTGACATTTTTTGGTGTTAACCTGTCAACATATATGCAATTTCTCAATTTTCTACTGCAATGAAGTTTTACAAATGAGAAATGAGTTATAAAAGAAGTTAGTAAATGGAGTAAATTAATGCCACAGATACGCTATAGCGCGTAAATTACGCAAAAAATATCAAAGGTGGGAAGCTAAATATACTAATATGGTGCCTAGGGGATGCGCAATAAAATTCATCCTCAAACGAAAGAAAGATTTTTTTGTGTGTGTGTGTGGGATGAGCGTTCTGTAAAATCGTTCACATGCGTTTAAAAATAGCTTTTGATTTTTTTTTTTTGATGTTGTTTCGATTTTGCGATAACAATTACTTAGATTATAAATGATTTCTGCAAGACAGTTGGACATGGACATTCCACGGTGACTTCCGGAAACGCGTGCTCATTTGTCCAATATTTAATCATAGTAAAAGTATCTATTATATTTAATAATAAAATCACTGAATAAAATAAATAAATAACGCTCAATATTCCGTTATCTCTTGACTTGGCTAAATGATAATAAACACACTCCTTCAAGATCCTAACAGAATCGCTGACCTACTTCTACATAACACGTTGCTCTTTGACCTTGAAGCAGGCCGCATGCAGACTAGCATAACTCTCATCTGTACATCTTTATTTCTTTTGAGAGCTAAGAACTAACTATAAAAGGGATAATATTAAAATTTATTGACATTATACAAAATCATAGAATATTTATCTTTATACTTTTAATAATTCCCCCCACCCCCCAAGAAACTGAAAAATATGGGTTTTTATAAAATTCCGGAGTGCATGTCTCCTATTTTATTATTTAATTCGCCAAATTAAGTATAATTTGCTTTTAAGGAGTAAAAATAGCATGTGGCATGTTTCTTTTATTATCAAAAATCAGTTTTCACAAATCTGTAAAATTCAAAATTGCCGCAATCCTTGCAATTCCGGATTTAAGAGGACCATGATAAATTATTACTTCAATAATTATTTCGGTAATTATAATCTAATAAGTTTTTACAAAAGGACGAAAATAATATACATTTTTTCATATTAATCGCGCAGGTCGCTGTTAACGTCTGGTTGTTCCAGTGAAATGAAAGGCATGAACATAGCTACCAACTTTCCCGTTTTTTCCGGAAACGCCATACTTCAATTTTTACTTTATTTTGTATTCAATAGAAAAACAAATTGGTTTCATAAATATTTTTTTTACTTGCGGTTTTCGATGGTTTTATACGTTTTGATAGGTCCTGAACAAGATTTGATAATTTTTAGAAAATTCTATTTGTGTGGGACAAGAATTTGTGGCGATTATATTTCAAGAACTAGAGAACACAATTTCATATGAATTTATATGTAGTTGCACTTTGACATAAATTAGTGTCTATCAAATTTTGGTGCAAATCACTCAACAGGTGACGATATGATTTTTTCCATTTAAGGGAAGACTATATCTAAGGTTGTATCATATATACTCGATCAAAACTTGATAAGTGAGAAGGCCATTATGAAAAATTATGCTCATTCAATTTTGGTGCATACCGACCGATAGGGGGCGCTGTTATACTGCAGTTTTTCCCTTGAATGGGAAGACTATATTTCATATTCTATTACCATTTATTGCACAAAACTTGGTATATGAAAGGACTACTGTGAAATACTATGCTGATTCAATTTGGGTTCATATCGGCCGACAGGTGGCGCTGCTGCGCGCG
The DNA here is from genome assembly GCA_963930645.1 of Salticus scenicus. Lineage (NCBI taxonomy): Eukaryota > Metazoa > Arthropoda > Arachnida > Araneae > Salticidae > Salticus > Salticus scenicus. The sequence goes on along the minus strand of OZ005653.1, from coordinate 204,328,804 downwards.
TAAATAGAAAGACTAATTTTCAACTTCTATGGCATATAAATGCGCCAAAACAGTTATTGACTTAATTTGATGTATATTGGCCTACAGATGGCGCTGCTATTACTCACCTTTTGTTATTTTCCACGTGGCTACATTTCAGCATCTGTTGATTAAATCTGCATCAAATTCCACAGATAAATAAAAATATTTACTGTTAGAAGCTATGTTTGAATTTTTGTGCATGTTAAACAGTAAGTGGCCCTGTAATATAGAATGATACAGAAGAAAGTTTTGTGAAGGCCATAACAGACTATTTTTTTAAATAATTTTTAATTAATTTAATCGTTAAATAATAATAATAAAAATAATTTCAGTTTTATTTTAGAAAAGTGGTGAAAAATGTTATTTAAAAATTCAAAATATTGACAATCTTTGTAATCAAACATTAGTTTATTTCAAAATTTTCTTTTCGTTCCTTCCCTTTTTTTTTTTTTTTTTTTTGTTATCCTAATGCTGATAATTTCAAGGACTTTTTTTTTTTTTTAAATGGCATTTTATATCACTGAAAATAAAATGTATTTAGTAAATATATACATGTATAGCTATTATACTGTACTTTCTTTTGTTAATTTTTCCTTTCTGGTTCCAGAACACACTGGGCTAAATATTTCCAGTTGTTTTTAAACAGCAAAAACCTCCTACATAATAGTTTTAAGGAAATCTCAAAAAGAGCTGATGAAAAATTCATAAAAAAATATCTTTTAACTACAATAAGATAATTTTAATTTATATCTTTATAGTATATACAACCCATTTTTTTGAAAGAAGGACCCAGATCTTCGGAACTCATGGGTCCTGAGGACCCAGGATTTTCCCAAATACCCTGAAATTGGACGTTTAGCTTTTCCTTCATTACTGTTTAAAAATTGTCAAAGTGACACAAAATGAGAGGAGGGAGAACGTATATATAATAGCTTTATATTATAGCATTTGGTATGATGAATATTATTTGCTTATTAGAGAATAAAGCATTTATCCATTGCTAGTTGAGATCTTTAAAATTTGTGACTTTTGAAACGAGTCTGTTATATGTGATGTCTTAGATGGTTTGAAATGTCACGTAATATGCATACTCAAATATTTTACAAAAAAATTATAAACAGCTTCAATTTAGGTATTTACCCAATCAACATAAATATAACTCTATTTTACAACTTTTATATTTTTATTGGTATTTTAAAACTGTATAAATTACTTTGTGCACTTCGGTTAATTTGTTCACTAGGCATTTTTAATTTTCACAAATTAATAAAAAAAATTTTCACAAATTATTTACAAAATTCACAAATGGGGTACCATTTTCAAAAACCTGGATTAACCCCTGATATATTTATTATACAGCGAATATATCTGCATAGTTTAATTATTTTATATTATCTTCCTGTGGCCCTTCATGTCCCAGTCAACAGTGAGAGTGGCTCTCCAGCCAAAAAGGTTGTGCACCCCTAATCTAAGGCAATCTTGGCTGAAGTTAAGCACCTTCAATGTCTCGTTAGAATTGTGGGTTTGAGGTAATGAATAATGTCAATAATCTCTTCTTACGTCACTTAATTTAATACTGCAGTTCCTAAACACCAGTGGCGGCTCGTGGCAGGAGCTGCAGAGCTGCAGCCCCCCCCCCCCCCCCCCCCAGAAATATTCGAAAAAATTATTTTATCAACTTTCAAAATATTTTGAAAATAAATATTATTATATTGTATAGTATTATGCATATAGAAAAGCAGATTACTTCGTTATCATGAAAAATTATTAAAAAGTTGAGAAAAGTTAACCATTTTTAAACGCAATAGCACCTCGAAAATTCGTAAAGGGGCTGTTCATTCATGCAGCTCCCGAAAAAAGGGATTTCTTTAGGGAAAGAACATTTACAACCGCCCCTACTCGTTTTCCCTACCAGTTTCGACCATTTGGTTGGAGCTGCATCCGGTGCAGCTCCAATCCGATTAGGGATTTCGGTAATGCTGGAAAAGAACAATTTCCCTTTGTAATCTACGTTTTTTCTTCACTGTTTTTAATGCGGTAATCGCTGTGTTTGAAGATTATTTATGTATGAGAGGTAAAAAAAATTAACATGTAGGTTATTAACGATTATATGAGAAAATAGAAGTCATTCTCATTTATTTTTCAAACAGATTTTTATTTTATATTACATGGAAATTTCGCACGGTTTTTCGGTTTCTTGGTTTGCCAATGGCAGAAACGTTGAATAGACAGAATCACAATTTTTATATAAATTTTGCCTTAAACATAATATTTAAAATTTATCAAGTGTTTAATCGCTTTGTTGATAAGGTTTTTATTATAATAATAATAATAATTTTTTTTTTTTTTTTTCACTAGTATATTAGTCACTAATGTTTTTCTATTTTGATGAGAAATATTAGCAGTCGAACCTTTCTTAAAAACACGAGATTACTAAATTTTTAATTTCTGACATTTTCGTACAACGAAGTTGGAAAGCATTTATAACTTCGTTTCATCTGTCTTTCTATTTGAGTGAGAACTTTCAGAAATATACTTGGAAATTTAAGCATTTTAATATCCGTTCTTTAGATTGACCACTCTATTTTTCCTATTAAAAATGGGGTATGTTTCGTTTACAGTTCATTTAGAGGACTGCACAAAAATTTCTTACACAGTACATTTTATAAGAAAATTAATTTAAATACATTTTAGCAGTGTTATTCTGTTTCAGAATCTAGGAAATTTATGTAAATTATTCTAATGCATAACATACTTATCCATTTAGAAAATGTTGTATTTTTCATTTATACTTCTTTTACGAGGACACACAAAACATCCAGAATGCGCTGCTGGCTTGGGTAATATTTCAAACCAAATTAAACTCATATATACTATTCAAGTCTTTTTAAATATATCTAAAGAAAATAGTGTTTTAACATTTGTAGATTTTTTTTTTTTTTTTTTTATGCACGGCAATACAGAAGATATCGGATACGTTACTGACTATGTGCAGCAAATTTTCGAAATTCGTTTTTAATTATACTAAGGTTTCACATCTAAATGAAATTTTAGTTTACTGTACCATGTGTGTAAAGTTCGCATTAATAATAATAATAATAATAATAATAAAATGTTCGTAATGTTAGACAAGCATTTCATAATCTATGTGATGTGCAAGATTTTACGTCGATGTTAACTCTTTTAATTAATATTTCAAAGGATGTTCTAAATAAATTAATGAAACGCATCATTATAATTGAACTTTTAAGATACGAGCATTACATTACTATAATGTTTTGAGGTCTCCTGAGCTCATTTTTGCTATTTTTACAGTGTTATATGTATGGTGTGAGTAACTGTATATATGTGAGTGAATATCATAACATCTAAATGATCGATTGAACTGAAAGCTGGTAAGTATGTGAAAGGTCACCATCAAACGAGCTGTATAGAATTTGATGGATGTGAGACTATATATTTCTGTTACAAGGACACAAAGAAAAATTCCTTATCATTTTGATTAATGGACTTAAATTTATGAAGAGCGATTGCGCCTAAATGTTTTATCCAATTGAGCTAAAAATTGGTAGGCAGGTTATAGGTAATCGTCACGCAATTTGTATAGTTTTGATGAGTACAGGACTTATAAATTTTTTTACAGAGACACAAAAAGAAATTCTTTATCATTATGGACTATAGATTCGAATTATTTGCAGTTATTATTGCAAGAACTGTACAGATCTACATAAGTATGTAATCAAACTATTTATAATTATTTTTATATAAATCATTGTGCGTATCTTTTTAATGAGCAAAAAATGATTTACAAACATGTATTTATACTTCGTACCATCTCGGAGAAAATAATAGCATGCAGATGAAAAATATTTTGTTGGGGGAAAATTGATTATCATAAATAAATAAAGTTAACAAAATAAAATCTCCAGATTTTTTTTTTGTAATGAATGTCCAATAATATAAAATTTTAAATCTATGCTGTATCCTGTATTACTTTGCTTCTTGCGCAGTCTACGCATATAAAACCCGAAGCCCCCGATTAAAACAGATTATATAGAAAATCATTTTCGCTTTTTTCTCAAATCATACATAGACATGCAGCTATGCAGCCCCCCTGTAAAGGAATCTCACGAGCCGCTACTGCTAAACACCTGCTAAAGGAAAAATTATCTCCCCTTTATTTTTATTGGTTCATTAGCTCAAGATTGACAGTCTGGGTCCTAATTTTTATATAAATTTTTACCACAGAAAGATATAGAAAGCAGTAGCATAAATGTTTCTGCAATATAAAGTGACTTGCAATGAAATAAAATTTACAGAAGAAATCTAAGAATTATTTTTGAATTACCAATTTCAAATAAGATTTTCCTTTAGCTATTATAAAATATTAAAATTCTTTCTTATCTTATTCAAAATTGGTAATCGGTTTCATATATATACATTCAAAATATTCTGCCATTTTGAAATACTCTTGAAATCATAAACAACATTTTCAAAATCCACATGGCACCTTTCACTTATAAAAAAGATGCAACTTATCATTACATTTATAAATAATCATTACATAAATTTCTAAATAACCATTACATGAGTGTAATGAAGTTTGCAAATGAAAGTGCATATGCTCAATAAATTATATTGCATTACATTAGTTATTGAGACAAAACATCTTGATTTGAAATATCATTCTCTTAAAGTATTTCAAAAGAAAACTGGACAGATTGAAAATGGGAAAAACAAATTTTTGCTTTTCATCAACATCAACAAAAAGTATCTTTGCAAAATGTGATGTGCCGAGATGATTTCAGTCACTATAAGTTCAGTTTCTAATAAGTGAGCTGCAGTGTTTAAGAGTTTAAGAATGCTTGCCCTAGAACATAAAAATGGGCAGTTTAAATATTATGAAACTACGGAAAGGAAAGAAAAAAAGTTGGGAAAATTAAAAAATAGTTAAGTGCAGGTTTTAATTATGGAGCTCTAGACCCTAGACTCAAGACTAAAACCCTACCAAGCTGTCTACTCAAAGCTCAGCCAAATAATAAATTAATTACATACATAAACAAACAATTAAATACTGAAACTTAAAAGAATTTTTTCTCAAAATTGGCTGACCATTGCGTTAAACTATTTCAATATTTTCCCATTAAATGTATTCTACAATTCTTCAAAAGCTTGTCCCCAGCAGAATTTTCCATGTTGTAACCTCTTCTTGTTAGATTAAACATTTTGTTTTATTTTTGTTTTTTACTTTCTTGTACAAAGCATAAGGAAATTTATGATATTAAATATTCTTTACTCGAGGTAATAATAAAAATAAATGAAAATTGTTGTTGAATTTTTTTTATTTTAACATGTTTTGGTTAACTTCTATTCTTGTTTGTTTGTGTGTTTGTTTGTTTGTCTGCTACAAATCTTGCAATCTATTTTTAACTAACTTCTTTACTATCTAGGCATTTGAAACTTTCACAGTAGCTCAGAACCCGGTGACAACACAATACTTCAAAGTCAGATTTTCGAATAGTTTTCTTTTAATTAATTAAAATAGGAAAATAATAAGCTCCTAATAGCAATAAAAATAGTCATTAAAATATTAGCTATAATTTAATTGTTGCCAAAAAAAATTTACAAGTTTATTTTCTTTCGACATAAAAATTAATACATTTAACTAAACGTGAGCGTTAAAAAATTGTAAAAAGTTAAATTATGCATCTGGCAAAAATTGGCGCCATTATCACTTTAAAGATTTTCTACACATTGATAAAGTGCTAATGTAGTTCATGATGCAAATATATGTTGTTCTGAAAGGATTAATATTTTATTTTTAGAACCAACTTTTTTTTTAATTCAAATTTCCCGTAACACTTTAACCAATCACATTAGAATGTCCATCTTTGGAATATCGATAATAAGGATTTTCTCGCCAAAAAAGTCACCAAGGGCAAAAAGTCACCAAATTTGGTGCCAAATCCATTACCTGCCTACTGGAGCTTTTTAATGTGATTTAAAGGGGGAAATTAAGCTATTTTAACACGAAAAAGAGCTAGAAATGCAGAAAATTGACATTTTATCAACTTACTAAGCCTCTTTGAAAGAATTTATACAAAAATAAATACAATTATTTACAATTTCATAACAATACACATTGATAAAGTGCTAATGTAGTTAGTTCTATGGCTATGATTCAACAGAAAATTTAAAAACATGGTTTATAAAAAGTTTCTTATCTTATAATAGTTATTTATTTTTATTTTTTTGTCCTAGTGAAAAATAAAACATAAATCTAATAATCTTTACTTTACAATAGTATGTATATATACGTTACCATTATTAAGTACCATAACATCAAAGATTATTATCAAATTTTTCATAACACTAACTTTATAAAAATCTATTTTAGTCTGAACCAACATTATTCTCCTTTATTTAATATACCTTGAATTTCTCTCTCTAAATGATAATTTTTAATAAATTTTTTTCACATATATATTTTATTATTTTTAATGAGTTCATAATATTGCTATAAATTATTTTTGCATAAAATAATTATAAATTGTAATTTTTAAAGAAATATTAAATTTAATAGGACTACAAATATAATTTACTTCTAATATTTGATCATTCATTATATAATTGTAATACACCTGTTTATTTGGTTTTCTTTGATTTGATGCTTTTTTTTTTTTTTTTTTTAGGTATCAGCGACATTTGCAGCTAGCTTAGTAACTAGTCCAGCTCTAGGAGCTTACTTGGGAAAATTATATAATGATAATTTGGTTGTGGCTTTGGCCTCTGCTGTAGCTATTCTTGATGTATTCTTCATAATGGTTGCAGTACCTGAATCATTACCGGAAAAGTTTAGACCAGCATCTTGGGGTGCTCCAATTTCTTGGGAACAAGCTGATCCATTTTCTGTAAGTTTTCTTATTCTTAGTTGAGTTGCTCAGAAGCTAATGCACTTAAGTCTAGTAAACAAAAATTGAGAAATTAATGATTTTAAATAAATTAATTTTTTAATTTTTGATTTATTAATTTATTAGAAATGTATATAAAGTTTAAAAAACAAATCAAAAAGTTAATTTCTTTCATTACTAAGAATGTTTATTTATTCCATTAAATTTTGAATAAAATTAGAAAATATTAAAAAAAAAAAAAAAAGTTGATTATGGAGTTAACCACATTTTTTTCTGAGCTACTCATTTCTAAATTTATTTATGTTTTAATGTATAAATAATCTTGCAAGGATTGTGTTTTTTAGGGATTATACTTTTTCAGTATTAAATTATATTTAAAAAAATTTTTCACAAGGTACCTTGTTTAAAAAAATTAATCTCTGTTAAATTAATAATGTTTGTGTGGTACAAAATTACATAGTTTTGGTTTATTAATATTAATGTAGCATAAAGGAAACTTGTACTGAAATTTTTCTGTTTGTAAGTTCAGTTTTCTTTGTTTTTTGTGTGTAATCTAGGTTTTCTTTGTCATAATAAATTTTTATTGGATACCCTAAGCATTGCTTGGTTAATAATTACGCTTTAATGGCTATATAAAGAAATTAAGTCAGTTTTAAAGAAGCTTATTGGAGTGGGTAAAATTCAAAAATGTATTCTAAAACAATTGCTATGATTCTTTTGAAAAACAAACATTGAAATAGTAGTTCAAAATATGCACTTTAAACATTTAAATAATCACTGATTTGAATAACTGATTTAAATTAAGTTTAAAGGAGAAAGAATTTTTAAATGACATCCAGCTCATAAATGGTGATTATATTTACTTTTTTAAAAATCATTATCAACATGAGAACTTTCAGTGTTCCTCAGGGAGATAAGTTTAACACTTATCTCTCTGAAAGATGGAATTTGGATCAAAATTAATTTGCGTAAACAGTATTCTTGTTTCATAGAATCAATCAATCAGTGTATGATGATTTAAAGTCACACAGCAATAATTAAAATAGAAGATATGTATATATATATTTTTTCCTTTACTTCAAGACTTTAAAAATGCACTGCATATTTCCCTAAAGAAAAATTTACGTTTCTGTAGGATTTTGTACAAAAATTATATAAATTTCTCATAAACCAAAGGATAGTAATAAGACTAAACACATGCATTTTCTTACTTTGAGCATATGCTTGAAGAAATTTTGAAGAAAGATTGGCAATCATGACAGAGAAAAGATTCATCAAGTTGTTGCAACATTTCCATATTTTCCAAATTTAGAATGAAATATTGTTTTAAAGTAGCCCAAAAAAATCTTTTTGTTAGCATGGAGGACTATTAGTCTCAATCTCTGTATTTTTACGATTTTTGCGATAGTTGGACATTTATTAAAATCGAAAATTTATCAAGAATATAATTGAATAATTTGAAAGCGATGTTACAATTTGAAAAAAAAAAAAAAAAAAAAAAAAATCCTAATAGTCCTCCTACTAAACTAAATTCTGCTTTTGCCAGAATTTCATCAAAATCTTTTTTTTTTTTTTTTTGAAAGAAAAGAAAAGAAAATTAATAAAAATCACTATCGAAACGGATAGTATTGGAAAAGTTTTTTTTCCCCAAAAAAACTTCAATATGGCTGTAGAAACTTAACTACAAATAATTAATTTTCGACGGACCATCTTCATTGTTTTAATATTTTTAATTTGTACGATCACATACATCAAGTATTTACACTATATACAACGAAGAAATAATAGGTAGCACATAAAATAATAATTGTGGGCGTCAATAAATTTAAAGTTCTGTTGCCCACGTCCATTGTGCTTGGCTTCTCATAGCCTTCTACCCGGTGATCCGCGACGGGGTGGCGCGCATGCGTCAACATCCCGCCCGGCCTTGCTATGTTGTCATGCAAGAACTTACAATATTTTTTTTTTTTTTTGCAAAACTTTAAATTTACAATTTCACATAACATAAATAGATAAAATAATAACAAATAAATGAATGTAACATAATATCAATATTTCGCACAACACATAGAATTAGAAAAAAGATTAATTGATTATAATAAACAGAAATTTTCATAATTAACTAACAAATTTAGAGTAATATATATAATACAGTAAATTAATATAATAAATGTTCATATTCATTTTTACTCCTCGATAGGCAGCACACACAATCTGGAGATGGATCTTTTGTAAATCCCTTTGGTAGTTTTTATATCTACCAATCTAACTTTATTATCCTGACCAGGATATAGCTTTATTACACGCCCTAAAAACCACTTGCATGGTGGAAGATTTTCTTCCCTGACTAAAACCATGTCTCCGATTTTTAAATTTTCTTTATCAATTATCCATTTTCTGCGCTGTTGTAAGTTATTCAAGTAAGAAAGACTCCATCTTTTCCAGATTGCCTGAACTGACTTCGTAATATTTTGCCAAGCACTTAGGCGATTTTTCTCAACATTAGTTAAAGAATGTTCAACAACAGCCGTTATTGGCCTTCCAATAAGAAAATGGGCTGGAGTTAAAACCTCTAAATCTTCAATACTTGAAGTTAGCGGAGTCAGTGGTCTCGAGTTCAAGATCGCTTCCACTTGAGTAACAAGTGTAAGCATTTCTTCAAATGTAAATTTTGAATTACCCGCTATGCATTTAAAATGGTATTTAAACGCTTTGATATTTGCTTCCCATAGACCACCCCAATTTGGACTCCTTGGAGGAATAAAAACCCATTCTATTTTTTCCTCTGCAAAAAATTCGAATAAGGATTCTTCCTTATCTCTTACCAGTTTATACAAGGCATTTAGTTCCCTGTTGGCGCCTACCATATTGGTCCCATTATCCGAAAATATTTTATGACACTTGCCCCTTCTCGAAATAAATCTTTTTAACGCAGCTATCAGAGCTTGTGAAGTTAAATCACTAATAAGTTCAAGATGTATAGCCTTTGTTACTAGACAAATGAAAATACAAACATAAATTTTGATTTCTGGACCTTTCCTTCCATATTTATTTTTGATTAAAAAGGGTCCAGACAAATCTACTCCAGTTGAATTAAATGTTTTATCTGGCGTTATTCTTTGTTTTGGCAAGTTTCCCATTTTTTGTACACATACTTTCGGATTTGCTTTAAAACAAACTAAACATCTGTGCACAATTTTTTTACAAAGATTTCTCCCATGAATGGGCCAATATTTTTGCCTAACCTGAAACAGAAGATGTTGGGGACCAATATGAAAATATTTTTCATGATAATATTTTACAATTAATTCCGTTAATTTATTTTTTGAAGGAAGTACATAAGGATGCTTAATCGAATAAGATAACTGCGAATTTTGCAGTCTCCCCCCTACCCTTATTAAACCATTGTCATCCAAAAATGGGGATAAATTAAAAATTTTACTCTTATGCGATACATTACCGCCACTTTTCAAGGCAGCTATTTCAGTAGGAAATTCTTCCTCCTGCAGCTGTTTCAGTAGGAAGTCTTCTGCCTTTGTCAGCTCTTCAGGCATCAGCGGTCCTTTCTTCTTTTCTAAAGGATTTCTTAGATTGTGAAGAAACCTGAAAAGAAAACTACATATACGTAATATTTTTAAAAATCTATTACTACGATTAATCAGATAGTTCAAAATGGTAAAGTCCTTTTTCAAATTTAGAGTCACTGCATTTTCAGATTTTAATTCAGGAGTGTAGTCTTCCTCATTTAGTTCTGAAAAGTCAATAAAAGATTGTTTGTTTTTCGGAAATTCAGGATCTTTCAGAAATTCAGCACCTGTCCACCATGTGGCGCTGGTTGTTAGGCTTTCAGCAGTCATCCCTCGGGACAACAGGTCAGCAGGATTTTCTTTACTTGCACAATGGAACCAAGAGTTAGGGTTTGTCAGGCTGGCAATTTCTTGAACACGGTTGGCGACAAACTGCTTCCATCGGGTTTTAGTACCCTTTATCCAGAAAAGCACTATCTGCGAATCAGTCCAGTGATATTCAACAGAAGGTCTTTTAAGGTTTACAGTATTTTTCACTTTGGTGATCAGACGAGCTGCGACCAGGGCACCCAATAATTCAAGGCGAGGTAGTGTAACACCGCTGAGGGAAGCTACACGGCTCTTGGAAGTCAAAAGTTTTACTGAAATACCATTTTTTGATTTTGTTCGTACATAAATGGCAGCGCCATATGCTTTTTTGCTAGCATCGCAAAAACTATGTAATTCAACTACATCTTCTGGGGAAGTGGCATCAAGGATGAATCTAGGGACTTCAAGCTCTTTTAACAAGGGTAATTCCGAACACCATTTCATCCACTCTTTTTCGATATTTGGTGATAATGATTCATCCCATTTGGTTTTAGTTGTCCAGATATCTTGAATGATAATTTTTGCCCTGACAGTGAATGGAGAAATTAACCCTAAGGGGTCGAAAATTCTCCCTACGGCTTGAAGAATGGTACGTTTTGTAATTTTATTTATGGATATAAAGTTCAACAAACTCTTGATATCTACAATCAAATTATCTTTATTAGTATCCCAAGATAGTCCCAAGATCTTTGTCTGATTTATACCTAAGCTGATGGTAGATTCTACAGGGTATGTATCAAATTTTTCGCTTTTCCACTGCTCTGTTAATTCGGTATCGTTACTTATCCATTTTCTAAGGGACATTCCTGCGGCTTCCATAATATATTTTGCACTTCGTGATAATTCAAGTGCTTCGTTAAAATCATTACCTCCAGAAATTAAGTCGTCTACGTAAAAACATTTATCTAAAAGTCGAACAGTAGCGGGAAATTCTTCTCTATACTTCTCAATGTGATGTCTAATAGTAGCAGCGAGTAAGAATGGACTTGAACACACCCCAAAATTAACTCGATTGAAACGATAAATCTGTAATTTGGGTTTTTTATGCGCATGCGGTTCTTCATCACTCCAGAAAAAACGAACAGCGTCTTTATGTTCATCAGCGAGACAGATTTGTAGAAAGGCTTGTTTAATATCAGAACAAAATGCTATTTTGTTTAATCTAAAATTAATTAAAACATCCAAAAGATTCGGATTTAAATTTATCCCCTGCCATAGGCAATCATTCAGTGACAGCTGATTATTTTGATGACTCCCTGCATCAAATACGATTCTTGTTTTGGATGTTAAGCGACCTTCCTTTCTTACTGCCTGATGTGGCAAATAATAAATAGGTTTGTTTAAATTATTTTCTGCTGTACTGGGTTCAACTATTTCTATTATTTTTTGATTTACGTAATCACGAATAATCTCTCTATACTGTTCATATAATTCTCTATCATATTTAAAACGTCTCCATAAACTTAAAAATCGTTGTTTCGCTAACGTGTAATTATCGGAAAGTTCATTATAGGGTCTTCTAAAGGGCAAGTGTACAACGTAGCGTTTGTTTTTAAACTGAATCGTTTCATTAAAAATTTCTATAGCTTTATCACTTTCTTTTTGAATTGGATCGTCTCTTATTCCAATGCTCTCTAGATCGAAAAAGAGTTTAAGAGTGCTACTAAGGGAATCGTCTGACAAAACGAAACACTGTTTCGAATTATTCAGTTCTGTTTCTTCAACCTTTCCACACGCTAGCCATCCAAATTCGGTTTCCTTAAAAAACAAATCGTCATTTATTTTATAAGTATTATCCTTTAAAACTTTGAATAATATATCTTCACTGATTAACGCTTCTATTTCATTCGGTTCAAAAAATGTCTCGTCACTCAATTTCAAAAATTCTGGAATTTTTATGTCTGAAATGTTTAATTTATTGCATGGTGTAAGCCCAGTTATTTTATCTACAATCAAAAATTCTACTGGTTCACTAAAAGAACAATCTTCATTTGAAATAAAGGTATCTAATTTCCACTTAATATTTTGGGTCAATCCATTCAAACCTGAAACTGGAGTTTTTATTTTTTCTCTTTTAATTCCTAAACATTCACTCATCTTTTCAGTTAATACGCACACATTTGAAGCGGAATCCTGAACGCATCTTATTTTTATTCTTTTTTTGTTTTCGCATTGAACATAAATATAAGCTGTGGAAAACAGAATACCGTATTTTATGGAAGAAACGCCGCATTCTCAAAAGTGAGCTTAATAAACCGGAAAATCATCATAAACGCCGCACGGCCGATAATGAGCTTAATCAACAAAAACCAACATTGTAAACGCCGCGATTTTAAATAAATAAGTAATCATTCATTAAAATAATAATAAATAAACCTTAATTAAATTTTAAAGTGTTTAAAAAATATTACTAAAGCAAAAATTCAGAAATGAAAATTCACACAAGGCAAATAGTACGCTAAGCAGAAATACAAATGTAAATAAACCGCTTGCTCAGTGACGTCAGATTGAAAGATGTTATTGCCATTCCAAAGACTAAAAAAATATAGTTAACGCTGGTGTAAAGGTGACTCGTTCATGAGTCTGAATCGTTCATATCATGCTATCAGCCAATCAGAGCTTTAGTTTTGTCTTATTGTAAATGCGCACGTATGCATAGACCATGGAGCACCTCCATGGCATAGACTGAGTGTTGTCATAAAAAAGCGTAATTCGCTGCTTGTAGCGCAGTTTGGCAACACTGCACTGATTTTGCCAAAACGGGATCGAACCATTTTTCTGAGGAGGTGGGATGGCTTTCTATCTTAGTCTGAGAACGAGAAATGTTCAAAAGCACCTTACAAAAAGTAATCATTGGCGTAATTTCACGGAATTAAAAACAAATGCATTTTTCTTGAATGTTTACAGCTCATTTCTTAACGACTTCGTCTATTTAAGATTAAAAAAATATCGTAAACGCCGCACCAGCGTAAACGACGCACTTATTTTTTTAATACTTTTTTACTCGTAAACGCCGCGGCGTTTCTTCCATAAAATACGGTACTTTTTCTATTTTCTTTTAAATATCTGCTATTATTACTCAAAACGGAAGTATTTAATTGCGCAACCCGTTTGTCTATGTCTGGTAATTTGGATGAATTTATTTCATCTGAGTCTGGAACTGGGGTTTTGGTGCCAGAAGAAAAACATAATAATCTGTTGTGCTTCATTCCGCAGGTGCATTTGAATTTTGATAAGCAATCATTTTTCTTATGGTTTTGCCTAAAACAAACCTCACAAAGCTTGTGAAGGCGTATTATACTTAATCTTTCGTTAATGTTTAATTTAAAAAATGCATCACATTTATAAATAGGGTGATAAGTATTTTTACAAACGACACAATTTTTGTTTTTATTTTCATGCATTAAAAGAGTTTTAGATTTGTTAATAGCCGGAAAGTTTTTGTTAGTATTTTTATTTCCGCTAGTCATATTCGTTCTATTAATAGATAATAAAACTGATTCTCGTTGTTCCAAAAATTTGATAAATTCTTCAAAGGTGGGAACATTTTTGGATTTATGGGACAACTCAAAATTCTTCCTAGATTCTCTGTCTAACTTTGCTACGAGAATATTTATAATGAAAACATCTGATAATTTATTCTGTACATATTTAAGAACTTTCAAGGCACGCAGATTTTTCTGAATACAATCAATCATGTTTCTTATCTCTTTGGGATTTTCAGTTTGAATTTTCTCAAAATTCAGAATATTTTGTACATGAATATCAACAATTAATCGCTCGTTATCATAGCGATTTTCTAATGCATTATATAATGATTCAAATGTATCAAAATTACTAACTAGATTTTTAGCATCATATTTGAGACAAGATCTAAGATAATATAATTTCTGCGACTGATTAATGTGAACATTATTGGTTATTAAATCATCAAATTGTTCTTTAAAAGAACTGAATTCCTCATATTTTCCTGAAAATTCAGGTAATACTAAAGGAGGAATTTGAGTTTTTATTTCAACAGCATCTTGAGATGCATTTTCAGTCGCATTTATTTTTTTATGAGAATCAAATTTCTTATAAGAATTAATAAGAGTATTAATTCTTACCTCTAATTTTTCCAGACGTTCTTCACATGAGTCAAGATCGTCATCTATGGTTGCTTGTTCAGCATCTTTCAAGTCTTGAATTTTGTAGTATTTTTGTCGTAATTCATCGATTTTTGTTTGTAGTAGTTCGACGTTCTTTAATTTCACTTTAATTTCTACTACATCTATCTCGTAATTTTCGGCATTTGTGCCTTCTACATAGTTTTCAATTCTAGTTATCTTCCCTTTCAAGGAAGATTTCAATTTATTATTTTTATCCATAAGTCGCTGATTACAAGCTCCTTTCTCGACGGAGCCACTATTTTGTAGAAACTTAACTACAAATAATTAATTTTCGACGGACCATCTTCGTTGTTTTAATATTTTTAATTTGTACGATCACATACATCAAGTATTTACACTATATACAACGAAGAAATAATAGGTAGCACATAAAATAATAATTGTGGGCGTCACTAAATTTAAAGTTCTGTTGCCCACGTCCATTGTGCTTGGCTTCTCATAGCCTTCTACCCGGTGATCCGCGACGGGGTGGCACGCATGCGTCAACAATGGCATTATGAGACAAAATTTCTTATAAATGCACGTAATGGGAATTATTTTTACTTTTTTTTTTTTTTTTACTAATTATAAAAATTTTCAGCTTCTGTTTTCAATTTACAAAGTAGTTAAAGTTTAATTTAATTTTTTTTTTCTATAATTTATTGCATTTATAAGAAAAATAGTAATATAGTAAAAAAGATTAAACTTATTAAAATTTTAGTTTAATTAAAATTTATTTATTTAATTTTTTTGAAATCAGAAATCTTTTTTTCTTTATTTTTCTTTTAATAAGAACCTGACTTGTCCAATCAGAATTAATAGAATATGTATTTTTGCCTGTTTCAATCTGTCATAGTGAAAATCGCAGTTGATCAAAGATCTCAGAGAATTTGATTTCAGAGAAGAATTTATAAGTTTTGATAAAACACATTAAGAATTTTGCAAAATTTTTCATATAATTATTGTTTCATTGTTTTATAAAGCTTTTTATTATTATTATTATTTATTTATTTTTTATACCACAGATTTTGGGCAAAATCTGAAAATTATTGATGCATAATTTAAGACCTTTCAAATTATAGATTTTAAAGTAAAATTTGTATTCAGTAGACAAATATCTATTCCAAGTCAATAAATGTTTAAGGAAATCGATGGACATTATCAGGTGACATATTTCTTATTTAAAGGAAAGCTATTGTTGAGAGTATAATTTTTACAGACAGCAAAAATAAAAGCACTTTTACATCTTATCTAAACTGTAATTCTCTGTTTTCTGAGGGAGGGGGGGGGGGACATGTGTATGTAGGTAATTTTTAAACTTTTCAAGCAAATATTTGTGTCTGTGATAACTGTGTTGTTTGCAAACATTAATAAGATGTCTTATTTGTTTATTAAGAATGTAAGTAGAAGTGTTTTGTTTTCAGTGCAGAACCATTGAATGTAAAAATGGTTAATTAGAAGTTCATTCATATTGTTGTAGTTATATTTGGTTTTAATTTATTTTCATTATTTTTATGCTTAGCAACTGAGGAAAATGGGCAAAGATCAAATGATTTTAATGCTCTCAATTGCTGTCTTCTTGTCATATTTGCCCGAAGCTGGCCAATACTCATGTTTTTTTGTTTACCTTCGTCTTGTAAGTACAAGTTTTGCATTTTATTACAGTTTTTCAAATTAAATAAATTTTAAATACAAACTCATCATAAGCTGCTGCCTATATTTAATTTTCTCTGTTAGTTACACATGCTTTATCTCACATAAATAAAATAGTAAAACATGCCATAATGCATGATAATATTTTTCATTCTGTTAGTTACTAAATTAAATTCTTTAAAAGTTAACTCCAGTTATGAAAATTCAGCAAATATGCATTTTCTCAGTTATATAGGCAACCTCTCTCTCTCTCTCTCTTTTTTTTTTTTTTTTTTTTTTTTTTAATTTAACATATTATTTTTAAAAGAAAACTTCTTGGGTGATTCATTATAAAAATGGTGTTACTCCATATTTTTTAAATATGTATATTTTTGCTTTTTTGTATCACATTTAGTCACATCTTTCATTATACGAGTGAAGAAACTCCAATAATTGTATTAAAATCCCATAAATGGCGTCTGTTTTTTTTTTTTTTTTAACTAAAACTTTTAAATATTCATTATAAAAATCAAGTTTTTAAGTTTTCAAAGTATTTTTCTTCAAATTTATAAATTCTTCTAATTCTGATTTGTATTAAATGCTAAAAATCGATAACACTTACAGAATCTCGACTTTTTTCCCTATGCATAAATTTGCAAAAAGCTCATTATTTCAAAATCCATTTACAAGGAGATAATTCACTTTTACAATGAACGACCCATTTATTAACAAAACATTGGAACACGTTAATAATGCATTACATATGATTTAAAAATGTTTCAGGCAGTTTTCAAAATGTGGGAATATGAAACGTTAACATCAAGTAAATGCATTAAATATGCTTTATTTAAAGAAAACAACTAATTATTTAGGAAAAAAATGCACCAAATGTTTTTATTAGGGGTGGGAATCGATTAATCGGTTTTCATTTTTCTTTATATAATTTTATTTCAATGATGGATAACTCTCTCATATTGTGTATATATATATATATATACTAGCAGGCTTTGCCCGCTTCGCTGGACATTAAACTGAAATGAGTTGTCAAAATCCCATATCTTTATTAATAACCCAAGTTCTTGCTGTGATTGGTAGAGGTTTTCTCGCTCGCAAAGTGAGGAGTTTAGGTCTCCACTGTCTTCGGCACAACTTACTCACTTCTTACTTCCCCTTCCTCAGCGGGTGAGTTCGAAGTTTTGCAAAATCACCCTAATGTGCATAATGCGTACACTTAATCAATATACAGTCTGGGTCCCCACTGCCTTAGGCACAACTTACCCACTTGTTACTTCCCCTTCCTCAGTGGGTGAGTTCGAAGTTTTGCAAAATCCCACTAA
Organism: Salticus scenicus; assembly: GCA_963930645.1. NCBI lineage: Eukaryota > Metazoa > Arthropoda > Arachnida > Araneae > Salticidae > Salticus > Salticus scenicus. The sequence continues at coordinate 204,310,859 of OZ005653.1, read as the reverse complement.
CGTACATAATGCGTACACTTAATCAATATCCGCACACCAAAATTCGCCATTCTAAGATAATTCAAAGCGAATTCAAACGGAAAAACATGTTTTTACACATGTTTATTGGGAACGACTTCAGTATAAACCCACAACGATATTTGGCGATTTTTTTTGTTGGCGATTATGGCTAAATCATAAATCTAAAAATCATAAATCATATATGATAAATCATAATCTAAATCATAAATCCAAAATAAACAAAATATTAGGCTGCCATATTATATCGCAAACAGTCCAGAACGACATCGTTATCCTTCAAAACAACGCCAAAGAAAAATCGCCAAATTCAGCTGTGGGGTTATACAGAAGTTATACCGTTTATTGCCTTCCGACTCCGAGAAGGGGGGGGAGATTTCGAATTTCGTGAAATCCAGTTACAATAAGTGCCGGATGCAAACAAACAATTTACGCACCAAATTTCGTGACGACAGAAGTCTTTAATAGAAAATATAAATAAATAAGTACAAAATGCACAGCTTTAGTATGGGAACCCTTTGGTACTTTAAATATTTTAAGCCATTTTTGCGATGAACTGAATTGGCTATCTCAATTGTGCAATCAAAGATCTTGGCGAGAAACGTCAGAGCTACTTCGGTTCCGAATTTCAAATTTTGCCAAAGGGATCCAATACTAAAGCTGTTCCATATCGAATCTAGGTTGAAAACGGAAAAAGGGTAAAATAAATTAGAAATATCAGACCTATATTTATAAATTTGGTACCAAATGAAACAGGCGATTTTTCTGAATCCAGGGGTGCAAACAGTTTTTCGATGCGACAATTAGAAATTAAAAAAATAACTAAAGTATTAAATTTAAGTGGCAACCGAAAAACGGAAAAGGGGGAAAATAAATTAGAAGTATCAGACCTATCGTTACAAATTCAGTACCAAATTAAAGAGATGATTTTTCTGAATCCTGGGGTGTAAACAGTTTTTCGATACGACAATTAGATGTTTTAAAATTAACTAAAGTATGAAACTCAGATGGCAAAACTTCATTTAAATCTTTTCATAATTTGTAGTGCGATTCACGCGAATGAAAAAAGTATTTATCTTAAAAATTTATTTTTGCATTTTATTTTTCCATTCAAAGCGTTTTAGTGAAAAAATATTTATGGCGCATGCGCAGGCGTTTTTTACCCACAATTTAAACACTAATCAGAATTTTGAAAATTTCTATAGATATAATTTTAAGTTGGGTGAAGACCTAAGTTTCTGCCAAGCACCGTTGAATTCCGTCCAGCCGTTCTCGAGTGATGCCCGGACAAACGTGTTTTAGTCTTTTACCCCCCAGGGGGGAACGGGGGAGAATTTCCGAAAAGTTGATGGATATAATTTTAAGTTGGGTGAAGACCTAAGTTCCTGCCAAGCGTCGTTGAATTCCGTCCAGCCGTTCTCGAGTGATGCCCGGACAAACGTGTTTTAGTCTTTTACCCCCTAGGGGGGGAACGGGGGGGGAATTTCCGAAAAGTTGATAGATATAATTCTAAGTTGGGTGAAGACCTAAATTCCTGCCAAGCGTCGTTGAATTCCGTCCAGCCGTTCTCGAGTGATGCCCGGACAAAAAAAGCGACATTCGGACACGATGACATACACACAGACACACACACACACACACACACAGGCAAAATTTTCTGAAGTCATTTTCGGCTTTCATGGGGTGTGAAACGTGAAGATATCGCAAAATTTTTCGATTCCGGCAAATTTACAGACAAAACTCTGATTTTATTAATATAGATATATAATTCATAAGTTTAACTGAAAAAAAAAAATTTTTTTTTTTTCAAAAATTTTTGTCTGATCAATTATATTTGTTTCATAACTGAAATTTAAATCAATTTTCAGAGTAATAATTGGTGACTTTAAGTGTTAATTTCATATAAATATTTTCACTTATTCAATTTTATTTCTTTATTAATTTTTCGATTCATTTTGAAAGAAACATTAAATGAATTTACACATATTTTAGTTTTATATTTGCAGGTCTTGTCCATCTCGCTTGTCACTATTTTTAAATGAATTCTCAAAATTCCATATCATTATCAGAAAAATCTCAAATTCTTACATTTTAGTTCTTTGTCACTTCGGACTAGAACACAGAATGTTATTTTCTGTTTCTACTTCAATAGTTACTATCTGCAATTCTGAACAGACAATAAACGCTTGAAGATACTGTGAAACTCTGTTGACATTTCTCCCATCAGAGGGATAGTGAAAATCTAAATCCCTTCTTTTTTTTTATCTTTAGCATTTCTATTTTTTTGAAAGCTTCTTGTTTCTGAGATTACTGTTACCCTAGCCAACACTTTCTGTAGAAGGTACAGACAGTTGGGTGTTGCTCTAGCATGCACATGAAGCGGCATTTTGTTTAATAACTGTCCTCCCCCATTTCTCTATCAACAAAAGTGCAATGACTTCTTTTAAGAAGTTTTATTTTCATTTATTTATTTATTTTATTTTTTGTTTTTTCATTATTTGATGGATGTTTCTTAGAATGTTTTTTAACAAAATATGTGAAAAAATATTTTGCAGGAAGAACAATATTTTTACTTTAACTCGTAGTTTGAAAATTTTAATCGGATTTTGAAAAGTTTAATCGATCCGATTAACTCGATTAAAAAAATTGATCGGGTTCTAAGCATTGATCGATTAACCGAACCGATTAATCAGCACAGCCCTAGTTTTTATACATTTTAGGATATCGGATCATCAGATATCAGGTCATTGTTATTTAATATGTTTACTTAAATAAGAATTATTGCCATTTCATTTCATATGTTTCGATCGTTACAGTATTTGGAATTTCTTATTTCAGAAAAGTGTACTGTTTGAAAAGAAATTTTACAAAAATACATAAATTTTAGAATAAAAATATTTAAGAAATTATTTTAAAGAAAGATAAGAGTGTTTCAATTCATTAGACATTAGACCTAATATAGTTTGTGTTAAAATAGCATTGTTTCGATCGTTACTTTTGGACATAACAAAGTGCAAAATATTTTCATCTGTAAAAGTCCAGTTTATTTTCGAAATATCATCAAACCAGTATTGTTTCTGATAAAGAAATTATGTCACAATCATCACTTCCCTATGCCTACCCATTATTTTTCGTTAGAATCGCCCGAAAATAAGTTATAACTATTTTTTTGGTGCTACATCTTGAATCAGTTAACGTTTTGGATGTCCAGAATTCACACTTTTAGTCCAAAATAATAAAATTTTAAGGTATTTACACAAATATTTTGCAACAGATTGTATCAGTTCTTGTCTGAACAGAATTAGGATTCCAGTGAAAAAAAAAAAATGAAGTCAGTGAGAATACATTTATATTTATTATTAAAGTTTAAAGTTATGGTATGTGTTCTGTGCCCACCTTTTGATAATTGCCCTCGATAACCATAAATTTGATAAATAATAACTGGAAAATACATCATTTTTAGTTAAAATGTCTTTAACAGTCTACATAAATTAATGAAATATTTTATTTCTCAGCTACAAAAGCAATGACAATAATTGTAAAGATTGTGGCAGCAATAATTAATAGAAAATATTTTAGAAAGATGTTTAATACATTTCAAATTGGAAATAAATCATAAAATTTTACCTAATACATTTTGAAATAGTCTTTTCTGTTGAATTTCAATGAGTACATTTATAGTATTTTTAGAATCTATCTTTAATAAAATAGTTAAATCTTTTTATTAAATTATGTATGCATTATAACACTTTCTATTTCCTTTTTTTTTTTTTTTTTTTTAAATACTTAACATTTCAGTTAACTTTTGATTAAGATTTGTATTTAGCACAAAATGATGCCTTGCTGAATGAGAAATAATACACATACAAAAAAGGCTTGCAGTATCTTATATTTAGATTAATCTTAATATTTTCAATTATTTTCCCAATTTAATGTAATTATGTTTAAACTAAAATCTGTGTATATTTTAAAGTTATATATATATATATCTTTAGCATATTAGTTCACACTGTTTTAGGAAGGAAAAAATATGTTTTGAATATTTTTTTTTAAATCTTGTATTTAGTTTAGACAGATAGGGTAGTAGTTAATCAAATAGAAACCTTACTTATTTGCTTCAATTCCATTTGCAAAAGCTTTTCATCGGAGGGCCCTCCGCTTCCTCAAGCAATTCTCATATGTTCCAATAAATTCGATTTAAAAAAAGAACTTAAATTCATTAATAAACTGACCATTGAAGCAGGGTACCCTAAAAATATTACTGAAAAACTTTATAAAAAAAGAATCAAATGACTAAATAAAATACTGAATCGACAAAAATCCCCCCCCCCCCCCTAGTAAATTAAATATAAATATACCAATAAAACCTAATCCTAACATATTCGAAATAATAAGCGATAAAGATTCAATTCCCCCCACTGAAATGTCTGGTATTTATAAAATCCCTTTCAGAAATAAAAATAATGAAGAATGCTGCTGTATAGGTGTAACCAAAAGAAAGATAAAAACTCGTTTAAATCAAAGCGATATAAAATATGATAAAAACACCACTGCTTTAGCTAGAAATTATCATGAAAACAATATCGACATTGATTTTAATAACGTCATCAAAATCGCAAATTATAACAACCTCACCTGCACGTTTTTTTAGAGAAACAATCGAAATAGTTCATAACCGTAACGCCATAAATGACCACGAATCAGCCAGAATCGACATAATGCGACGCCACCTATTTGAAAGTGAAATCAAGAACAAGGTAGTCACTGTCCACTACAGCAAGATGCACTGAGGAAGTGTAGGGCCCTCTGATGAAAAGCTTTTGCAAATGGAATTGAAGCAAATAAGTAAGGTTTCTATTTGATTAAGTATTTAATAATGCTTCATTTAATAATCTAAATTAAGTACTGTTTAATATTTTAAGTTTCACATACATATATATATAATAAAAATATTAATCCTTTTATTAATGTTTAAATTATTGTTAAAGTGTGTTTTATTAAATACTTTTTAAGAAATGTTAGGAAGTTTGTTTTGTATTTTAGATAATGGGTTTTTCAGCTGATGAGGTAGCTCTTTTCATTGCTGTTGTAGGTCTACTATCTGTTATTGCACAGGTGAGTTCAATTTATAAAATTAAACATGTTGTTCTATATTTCAGCTTTTATTTTTAAATGTATGTCTCATATATTTGTTTTTGTTAGATATGTAACTAGCAGTAATGATTTACAATTGTACATATACTATCAGATTTCATTTCTTTGAATAAAGAATTCTAACATTCAAAGCCATCTTTAGGAGGTGTGTAATGGGTCCACCAGGGTTGAACGGTTTTTTCCATAGTGGAAAAAACCACTGGAAAAAACCTGGTTAAAACCGTCCCGGACAAAATACCGTTTTGTCCACTATTAATTATTTGCGAGTACTAAATTAAAAATTACCTTTATTCTTTCCATATATATAAAATAATTCTTTATCATTATGCGTATGTGAGAGCTTGTGAAATACGGTCACCTGGTTGCCATTGGCGACCAATATTTTTTTAAACTAGTAATAATGTTTTCAACTTTAAGGAAACTTTTTTTTTTTTTTTTATATATATTTTGGTGAAAGAATTGGTCCCAAAATTGGGCTCCAATTCTACTTTCGCTGTTTTGATTCCTGCTTCTCTCACCACTTTTTGAGACACTGTGTTGAATTAGGGAATTTACACATCTCCGTGCATGTTTCACAACTCAGTGTTAAATTATTGCACCGTTTTAGGGAATTGGTTTACACTGCTCCTGTCTGCGCATGCTATCGACCTGGTGCTGAATTGTTGTATCTGTATAATGATGTATCATTGCCGATGGTGTATTGATTTAGTGAAAATAATAAAACCAGTTTCATGATGTTAAATTTAAACAGGTGTTTCCTAGTGTTAAAAAAAAAAAAAAAAAAAAAAATCATTCAAGCCCAATAAATAATTGGTTTTTAGTTGGTATAATAATTGGTATATAGAATCTTAATTTCTATATTCAAGTAAATTTTGAAATGGAACAAAAAAAAAAAAAAAAGAAAGAAAAAGAAAACGTTGGAGAATATTTGTTTATGGGCTACCAGAATTTTTTGTTGGCGACCATATTTTCTAATAAATTCCTGAACCCTGTGTATGTGAATAAAATCAATTTAAATATTTCAAAATAGACATGCAAAGTTAACAATATTTAATAAACAAATATATCTATTTCTAAGGGTGGATTGGATGCAAAAGTGATAGTTTACAGTTAAAATTTTAATTCCCCTCTCCCCCCCCCCCACTGCTTTCAACTACATTGTCATCTCCTCCCTCATAGTCATAAACACCTTTAAAAAATTTGTTATTAAGCATGATGAAATCAATGATTCACATAGCTTTCATGGAATTTTTTACTTTCTGAAAATACATAGGTAAGGAAAGTATTGCAATCATGACAAAAATTTGACTTGTGATGTTGGTGTATCTACATGTTTTGAGGCTCTATGAGTTCATTTTTGCTATTCTACGATAATGTATGTATATCTGAGTAGAGTGAACACAATATTGTCTAAATGCTTTGTCCAAATGAGCTAAAAGTTGGTGCATATGTTATAGGTTATCGTAGTACAAACTGTATACATCTTGGAGAATCTAGTACAGTTTTATTTATTTATTTATTTTTAACCAGGACACAAAGATAAATTCTTTATCATTATAGTCTATGGGCTCAAATAATTTAAAGTGTGATAGCATCTGAATTCCTTATTCAGTTCAGCTGAAACTTTAATACGCATGTTATCAGTCACTGTCGACTGAATCGTATAGATTTATTTTGGTGAATCTAGCATTTATAGTTTTTTTACAGAGAAATAACGAAAAATTCTGTAATATTATGGCCTATAGTCTGAATTTATTTAAAATGTGATGGCGTCTGAAGCCTCATTGATTGAGCTTTGAATTCATATACAAATTATAAGTATATGTCTCACAAACTGTATACATTTTGCTGAATCTAACACTATTGGTTCTTTTACAGATACACACAAAAGAATTTGCATGCATTCCGTTCCATTAAACAATATATTATTTGGGAGCAAATAATCAAACACTTATTATAATTTTCTCGTTCGTTTATTTAATGACTTCTCTTGTGTTATTTTATTTAAACAACAGTGAATTACTTTAATGTTCAGAAAGTCAACTGGAGTCACTCAACATTTTTATTATTTTTCTTTAAGTTTCTGCATATTTATCAAATTGATTAAATATATATACAGTCATACACATATATGTCACATTTATATTATTAAAGACATTACTTTTGTGAAAAATAAATAACTTTTCTATGTGGAAGTAAAATTTAATTTTGTATTTTTTTCATCTGGAATTTCCATTACCAAGTAATATTTTTTTAATAAGAGTATAAAATATATTTTAATAAGAGTATAAATAAGAATATAAAATTATTAAATAATTAAGCATGTAAATTTGATTTTTTAAATTGTTGGATTGAAAAGTGACATGTTGGTGTTGCAAATAAAATGTTATATAGAAATGAAAGCTTTGTTTTGAAAGGACTTGTGGACATAAATTGATAAAAACATTTTATCTACATTTATGAGTTTTTTTTTTTTTTTTTTTTTTAACCTAGCATAGAAATGTTAAATAAGATATTTCCAAGTTAAGTAAAAATAATAACAGGAGACTTGGCGTTGGTATATTAAAACCCGAATAAACTACTACGTCAGAAACGGATAGATATTTTTCAAAAACAGATATTTCTCTTTGGCGTTTCTGACGTAGTAGTTTATTCGGGTTTTAAGTACAAAATAGCAAAGAAACAACTTAAATTATTTTAAACTTTAATATTGAAAATAGTCTCTTTCGAAGGGGGATAGGGGTGTTGGGGTTAAGTTATTCTTCATTTTTAATTGTCAACATTATGCACTGAAGATAACTCAACATTGGGCACGAAATCTTTTTTCGACTAAACAGCCGTGTCTATTTCTTTTGTTTTTAAGGATTTAGATATAGTGTTAAATAACTTTTTTCCCCCTCTTAATATCCAGTATGATAATGTTATAATAGTCCACCACAATAGATTTACTTTGTTACATCTACAAACTGTAAACTAATGTAATTAGCATTTTCTTCATGATTTTTTTTTTTTTTTTTTTTATCATGATTAAAATAAAATTATGCTTTTCATTAATCAAATTATTAATTTTTAATAAAATATTTCTATTGCTAAAATTGTAATTTAAAGTTAAAATTGCAATTTATTGTTTTAACGGAATAATTTTATGCACTGAACATGTACAGTTCAGTGGATTTTATATTGTCCAGTTTCATGTGGTTTTTTCCAGTTTTGTCCAGGTTTTTTCCACTTTTGTCCAGCGTCCCGGACTTTTGACGAAAAAGTGGACGAAATGACAACCCTGGGGTCCACTGATAGTGTAGGTAAACAACAGCAACAAGTCCTCATAAAATAGAATCTTGTGGGTTTATTTAAGCATCATAGAAAGTCTTGTGCTTTTTTTTTTTTTTTTTAAATTAGTATTTATTTTTTAAAAATATTTGCATCCATATATTATTTAGGTAAGATCAGAATACATTGTTCTTGAACTATACTTAATCTTTAATTATTGTTGCTTAGACACTGCTACCAAGTCTTGGCGGAAGACGCTCAGTATTCCCCTTTCATTTCTTTTCCCAACACCTTAATATTTCATTACTGATTTATCAGAACTGTGTTTGTGTCATATTGCAATAGAGTGCCATACTCAATTATTTAGTTTATTCTCTTCAATTTTAAGTAAGCAGTCATTAATTCTTGCTCTATGTTCGAAGTTCAATTATTAATTTTTAAATCATACTTCTGAATTATCAAGTGTATTTGTGGCAATTATTTCTGGAGCTTAGATCTCACCCAAATATTTTTTAAAGTTAATTTTTTAAGCTACTTCATCATGCATGAATCCAAGGCGATAGTCAGAAAAAAATTTCAAAAGATTTAAAGTTTACATATAAAATCAAGTGTTAAAAATTATGTATAACTTGAAATGTTTCTATAAATTTGCAAAATTATGGCTTTGCATCTATCAGAAAGTGTATGAAAATCTATACAGTAGCAATCATTACTATGTGTGTATGTACACTTCATGTGCATAAAAACAATAAAAAGAAACTAAATGCAGCTAATTCATCATGCAGGAAATATGAAATTTGTAAAATTGTCGCACAACCACATTTTTTCAAAAAATCAAAAAACGTCTCTCTCCAATATGATATACCAATCCAGTACAATAAACACACACAATCAGCTGCTGTAAAGACAAAATCTAAGTTCCAAGATGCAAAAAAAAAAAAAAAAAAAAAAAAAAAAAAAAAATGCACTGAAACGAAAAGGTTACCTGTAAAAAGTGTCGATACACCAAATTGCATCAATTTATCATGAATCACCCTATATCAAAGCTTAGTTGAAAGCACAATAGCTCTTCACCAAATTCAAGTGATTAATTGTTACTGAAACATGTGAAAGCGTTTGCTGGGTTTAATAAGTCCGTTTTGTTTAGCAAAATTTTTTTTCTCCTGTAGAAATAATTTTTAATGAAGTTTGAATTTGTATTTACAATTAATTAATGTATGTCAGTTTTGATTAATTTTATTAAGAAACTTATCTGCTTCTTACTTGAATTTTTTGAGGTGATTGTTTTAACTTATTATTTTAGTTGTTTCATTTAGATTTATAGGGTAATTTCATGGCACATGGTAGTGTCAGTCACACAAAATAATAAGATTTCTCCCTTTTTTTTTTTTTTTTACTACAACTGTACAGAAAACCTTATCAGCAGATTTTTGTGATTTAAATAAAATAGTGATTATTTTTAGGATGTAATGGTTGAATCAGTAATGTCCCTGTGTATGATTGATATTATACTTATTATGGAATTATCGTGTAATTTTAGAAATAGTATGAATTTAATTGCATAATCATTTTTTCTTGTATGTGTTCAAAGCCATCACTATTGAGTTTTCATTGAGGGGAGGGGGCTTAAAGTTGTCCAGTTAATTTTCATTTTTAATATTTTCTAACAGAGTTTAAGAATGTTTGACTTTGGTTTGTCTGTCTCCATGTATTTATCTATATATCCCTTTAATGGCTGTATAATGATGTAAACTCTATTAAATTGATATGTATTTGCTAAAATGCATAACAACATAGTTCATTAACAAATAAGTGCACAGAGTTGCATTTATACTTCTTTTATAGAAGCACTTAAACAAAAAATGCTGACAGCATTACAGCCCATGCAGGGCCTTGAACATTTTCTTTTTACAACTATATGAAGTTGAATTATTGTAAATTCTTATTATTTAATAACAACTTCTAAAAAATAAATAAATAACTAAAAATAAATTTGTAAACCTTAATCATACTTTACTAACTTTAAAACTGTAGTTATTATTTAAATAAAAAGTTATATATTTTTAGCACATACCCACAAATATTTATTTCCAAATTGTGACATTTCTATGTGATTTATTACTTCAGAAAAAATTAAGAATTTTTTTTTTTTTTTTTTTTTTTACCCTTTTATTGTTGTTAATTTACTATGTATAGCAAATGAACTTTTACTTTACTTTTTGTCTCCCCCCCCCCCTTTAAAAAAAAATAATAATCTGGTGTGTCACCCACACGACTTTCTCTTACCCTGAAATTTAATACTATAAATACAGGTTGCAGATTAAAAGGTAAGATAACGAGTACTGTTATGTAAACCTGCGTTAAACAATTCAGATTAGGCTTCTGAAGAGTTTTATATGATAATTAGTTGTGTATTTTTTTTTTTTTTTTTTTTTTTTTTTTTCGTTAAAAGTAAAAAAAATCGACAACTTTGTTTTAAATTATCGCATATCGATGGTTCAAACATGCGTTTTAAAGGTATTGGCGAGCTCTTTTGAAAGATACCCATCATGAAAATTTACTCCCCTCGAGGGGGGACTTCCCCCCAGGGGGGGAGGCGAGGCTCCTACATACACAAAATTTTTTCCCCAGTTAACTATCTCTATTACAAAAAATATATATTCGTTTCATTTGGTTTAGCGCAGTCTATAGACGTTAAACTCTACTTACCTGCAATTTCCCCCATAGACGTAATGTATTAGAATTCTCTTGATTGTCCCTGTACACGAACCATTTGCTTGATCTTAACGAAAAGCTTACTGTAGCATCCCTATATGATACACATTTAGAATACCAAGTTTGAACTTTCTGCGATAATTTGTTTTTGAGATATGCTGATAACAGACACACACACACACACTCACAGACATACACACAGATCATTTGCTAAAAACATGATTTTCGTATTCAGGGGACCTCAAAACGTGTAAATATAACAAAATCTCGCATTCGAAAATTTGACCCAAAAACAATACTTTTTCTACCTTATGGGTAAGAGAAAGTAAAAAAGCATTACTAGCTCTTGAATAGAGATTTATCTTAAAAATATTTAATAAAGGTAACACTGCATTTAATCCAAAACAAAAGATATTAAAATCATGATCCTATGAAAATAGTGATGAGTGAACCCTAGGTCTCAACCTGGTTATACATGGGTACAAGCATAAGATAGATTCACATTTGCCTTTATTTTTTATTTTTATATTTTAAGATATTTCCAAACTCAGAATAAAGATTTAAAGAAAAACATATCCAGTCTTGAAAAGAAGAGGCATTATTCGATTTCACTTATTTAGAAATATATTATTAGGCTCATTCATCTTTCAAAATAATAGCATCTGTAAGACATTTTAAATTCGTGAAGCAAAGCCTTTTTTTTTTTTTTAACATTTCAAGATAATTTCACAAAAATATTTAAATGTAACATCTCTGGCAATTTTCATAAGTAAATTCCAAGCCATTGTAATTTCTAATAATAAAATATATTTCGATTCAAAAAGATTTTTAAAAAGGTATCAGGGTGTGTAACCACAGATTACAATAATGGTAAAAATAACGCACGGACGTAAGCACCTGGCCATTCTTATTAGAATGGAAGTGGAACACGAACTGAACTGATTTTTAAATTTTAAATATCGCTCTTAAAGAAAAAAACTGGTCCGCACACCTAAAATCACGGATACACGATTTTCATTCGTCAATCAGACCGCAAAGGTAACCAATGAATAGTTTGCGCATGCAAGAGAAAGAATCGCGGGTTCTCCCGTTGACAAGTGCCATGGGAAGCAAACATTACAGGGTGCGTTGAGCCAGGAATGATCGGCTGCAATTAGATGCCTGCAAAACGAAGTATTTTGGCATAGGAATTAAAAGAGAGGTGATGTATTTACATCACATATATATATAGTATGGAAGAAGGAATTTAACTGACGAATTAGAGAATACAATTTTTATTTTTAATTTAAAAAATAATATTGAAAAAAAAAATATATATATATGTATATATATGTGTGTGTGTGTGTGAACTATTAAAATCATGTACCAAATTACTTTTTTTTTTTTTTTTTTTTTTTTAAATTAATATGTATATAAATAGAGTCCTGCATGGGTCGGGATTTTGAATCAACCCGAAACCCGACCTGAATCTGACAAACAAATTTTATTCGACCCGAACCTGCACTAAAGAATTTTTGGCAACCCACACCTGACCCAAACCCGATTTCTTTTATCCAAACCCGATTCTAAATGAAAATTAATAATTCATCTTAAAATCATGGAAAACATTTTTAATTTATAAAATAAAATAAATTTTAATTATCACAAAAGAATTAAAAATATAGTTATAACTAAATTAAAAATTAAAAAATCTGAAAAATGGATTTATAATAATTTTTAACTTTATGTGTGTTGTGAACTCCAAGTGTACAAAAATGAGTTTCTGTTTGTAGATTTATTGTTTATGCTTATCACATACAGAATAATATTAAAATGATACAATGTTACAGATGCCAACTAAATGTGCACTTCCTATAACTTCTCAGAAACAGCTGCAAGAAAAAAAAAATATATATATATTAAATATCAGTTTAAATTCACAATCTATTTTAAGAGGATGTGAGAAATCAAAATAGATGAATCATACATTTGGTCACTGTGGGAGAAGTAGCCTGTTTTCAACAACTTATGTTCTATATAATAGTTTTTTTTTTTTTTTTTTTTTTATGTCTGATATGGACGTTTATCTTACTATGATAATTTTGGTAAGCATGTATTCATCTTGGGTTATAGAGCAAACAAATTTCTGCTTTATTAAAATAATATTTTTTTGAAAGATGTTTTCACTTCGACCCAATTCGTTGAAAACTAAACCCGACCCGCAGTAAAAAAAAAAAAAAAAAAAAAATTAGTCAACCCGACCTGAACCTGACCCACACGAAAATTAAATCAGTCAACCCAACCCATAAGAGAAAAAATGTACCCGAGCCAGATGCAGTACTCTATATATAAATATTTATCTAGCAAATGTTACCTGTTGAAAATTCAAGCAACTAAAAATCATATTATTTATAGTAATGTGAATAGATTGTTTTTCAAATCAACATAAATTAAAAATACTTAATGCATTTGATTTCTTTTTCTGTGCATGTTTCATTTAATGATATTCATATTTTGATATTCATAGGCTATTGATATTCACAAATTTTTCACTTTGAAATACTTATTTTTAATCCTTAAAATTTGCATATGGGGGAAAAAAAATTCCCTAAAAATTTAGTTTAGTGTATTAATAATCTATCACAGTAGCAATTTCTCTGTATCTTTATATATTTTTCTTCTGTTTTACTAGATCTGTATTTATTATATCAATTTAAATTGTTCAGATGAGCTTCTGTTTGATTTTATTTCCAATCTCTTTTACTGTATTTTTTTTTTTTTTTAATCTTACTTATTATTTTATAACTTTTTTTTTTTTTTTTTGTTGTTTCTTAGCTTTCAACTTTTTCATTTTCAATGAATCTAGGTTATTGGGGAACTTCATTGGCTCTGTTTTCTTTCAACTGCAAAAATACCTTCCAATTTCATTCTTTTAACCAACTGACTGCCATTGATAGATATATCTGGTCACTGGACTGTTCTTTTTCCTACAATATATATACCTACAATACATTTATAATTCAAAACTATGTAATTATGGATTTTTGACTTGATTTTAAACTTTGGAGATCTTAAATAAGTCATAGAGGTTGTAATCATATGAACATTTACATTTTACCTTCAAGTTGAAAAAAGCAAAGCATTATTTTATTACATTAAAAAAATCGTGCAATGAAAACATTACAATTTTCAAAGGCAGTCAGGGGGTTAATTTTCTATTACTTTTTTACTGTTGCTTCTTTTATTATTCAACTACTTTCTATGACTTTTTCCATATTTGATAAGATGACAATAAAACACGCTTGTTGTTACCAGGTTAAAGTGGTTCGTAATTAAATCTAATTTAACTGTGTTTCTCTATTTGCTATTGTATAACGAATTACAATAATTTTCAGAGAAATATCTTATTATTCAGTTTTATTTCAATAATGAGACACTTTTTTCTCACTTCTTTTTAAAAGACTATAAATTTTTATTCAGCTTGTAATACCCATTTCAATCCCTTTTTTAAAAAAAAAAGCACCATGGTTCCTTGAAGATTGTTTTCATGATTCAATCATTGCTCACATTTATTTCTTTTACAGGAACAAACATGGATTTCTCTCTTCCATATTCACCTGATTTCAGTTTCATTTTATTTTATGCATCTACACGGAAATCAGAAACGGCAGAAGAACTTAAATTTTATTTAAGCCTGCATGTTTATTTTTTTAGCACTGCAAAATCTTTTTCCTTTTCATTGTGTCTTACATAATTTATAAAATTAGCATATACTTTTGAAAAGTATTATTGTAGTTTTGAATTTCTATTCTATTTAAATAAAGGAAGAAAAAAAGTATAGCAAAAAATTTTAATTTATTCTTAAATCAAACTTTTTTAATACTTAGTGTGAATCTTTGTTACTTCCATTACTCAACTACTGTAGGTAATGGAAGTATTGTATTTATGTAAATTTTGAATATTAAATATAAGTACAGTTTCATTTAAAATAGTAAAGATTGTCAGTATTTATTTTTTCCTCTCCCCCTCCCGCATTACAATTTCAGTTGTCATTTGTAAACAACCTATATACATTATTTGATAAGAAAAGTAAATTTTTCTATATTATGTCTAAAATATTTTTAAATTAATTTTTATTGATCTGCCAAGAGTAAATATTTTAGGTTATAATTGTTTTATTATACATATTGTTTTATTTATATATGTATATACACATACATACTTATGTATACATATACTTATGGACTTTTTAAGTAAACAAAGGAACTAAAAATTCATTTGCAAAAAGAAAATATTATTGTATAACTATGTGAAGCTACATAGTATGTTCTTTATAGAAGTAAAAGTGGGTAGAGAATTTAACAAAGTGGTATTTAACTGTCATAATATTTTAAGTTTCTTTAATTTCCTAAATTAAAATTGCATAATGATTTATTTTTATTTATTTATTTATTTTTAATGTTTTTATTTCAGAAAAATATTATAAGCCAACACCCAGTTTGTTGAATTAAGCTATGATATCTCTAAGACACATTAACTTCTTGTTTGGTTATAAGAAATTGTATATTGTTCTTCATCATTTATTTTTTATTAAATTGCCATTTGTTCTTTTTCCTAGCATCAAAAGTTTTCCATGTTTCATACAATGAAACTTTGTATGTTAGGAAGAAGAATAAATCTTCTAATTCTTTTATTTCAAACAAGTTATTTTTGAAGTTTTTTCCCTTGCTTAATCATTCCATTTTATATAAAAGAAATATTTATTTACTTGTATTCATTATGTAGTGTACTTATTAAAAGTTAGTTAAACCTTTCGTTTTAATAAGCCCCACAAATAACTTGGTAAAATGAAAACAAAACAAGAATGAACACAAGATTTTGTGTTCTGAAAGCTGGTAAACAGGGAAGTATTATCATATTCAGGTTGCTCTCATCGACTTAGCTGTTCAAAGTTTTCTTCGAAACTAACTTTAATATAGGCTAGGGCATCATAGAAAGATGCCTACAGAGGGCATTCTACCCAGACCTAGGTCCCTCACTTTGCCAATTAGCCTTAATCCTCATATCATTATTATTTTAATGATGTTGCTAAAATTTTTATCAAATGTATCCTTAAATTCATTAGTGTATACTAGTGTCATTAAACATTCTTAATGAATTGCTTTAAAATTTTAAGATTAAATTTAATTTATAAGATGCCAGAGATTTCCAGGAATTAATTGTGATTCTAATGCTATGTTACGACATTACAGACAACTTTTTAAAAAATTACAGGAAAATTGATTAGCTGTTTCCGGCAAACATGCAAAGGTAAAGTTTTCTCTCATTGTTTTCAATGGAACAAATTATAATAGGGACTTGATCGACCATGAAAATTCCATTCTTAAAAATGGATGATTCATAAATATCTTCTGAAATCTCTAATGCATACACAGATAATGTCTGTTGATTTGCTGTGATGTCTAATCATTGTCAGAATTTTGATGTATTTTCATGCTTATTTTATTTGATGGGTGAAGCTACTGTGGCAAGCGTAGGTAATTTTGAAGTTAAAGACTAATTAATCTGAGTTTAATATCTATAAATAAAAGACCTTACTTCAGCTTTACTGAGGTGACTCTTCATCGGCGCGAAGTACTTTCAAATTAGGGGCCCCCCCCTCATTTGAAAGTACTTCGCGCCGATGAAGAGTCACCTCAGTAAAGCTGAAGTAAGGTCTTTTATTTATATATATTAATTTTCGTGGCTTTATATATTTAAATTTTCTAAAGTTAATCTGAGTTTGTTGTAAATCATCATTATAACACATGATTTTAGAGTTAAGTTCCATTTTTACCATTTTTGAAGTAGCAAACTACGTTACTGAAAAGTGACCAGGTTCTTCTTGTCTTTTACTCACTGGTGACGCACACAAATTACGATATAATAAAAGAAAAGAAAATCTCTTACCAAGGAAACAGGAACGGACAAGAGAAGTAGTATTTAAAACAAAAGCTTTATTGATGGCTTCATAAGTGGACGGATGGCAGAGGTAACTGAGGAATCTGATACCACGAGGCTTGGGTCGCCAGTATTGTTAAATCCAAATACATCGAACTGTTGAATCGTGAATCTTATGTAAATTGATTAATTTTAGATAAAATATGAGCTATTGAATTAAAATATGTAGTTATTGAGTTACTGAGATAATTAATTAGATTTCTATTAAGTGTGAAGACAAAGCGTACCCATTGCACGCCATATGATGGGTCGCAATGAGCGCTGATACACACTACCTATCCCATGAAGATATTTGGAGAAGACTGCCACGAACGACTGCCTGCTTTGCATAACCCAGCGAGTGTCCGAAAATGTCACTGCTCAGATCGACCAATCGGAACGTACACATACGGAGAGGGGTGTGTGACATAAGGAAGGATGTCACAGCCGCCGCACACAAGAGCTGGGGGAAGAGCAATCCTCAAATGAAGAACCGATAGGGAAAATTCACGAAGTGACGATGTAAAACAAACTTCCGGTGAAATAATGGAAAAGTATTGAATTATTAAATAATTTAGATAAATTGAGTGAATAAAACATTGTTTTGCCAAAATAGTAAATGAAACGTTGTCATGTTTCATGACAGCTACGTCACTGTAAAGTGAAATGAAAAGTAATAAAGGCATGTACCTCTTTTCTAGAAAGACAAGAGTTATTGAGAAGTATAATAGCTATAGTAAAGTTTTTTTTTTTTTTTTTTTTAATCAGAAGTAGAATTTCAGAGAGTCACTTATTTTGCTGATATTACAGTATTGATATGATAAATGTAGCTGACATTTGAAGACTTAAAAAAAAAAGTATAAAAATAGTGAGATTCAAATGGCAAAATGCTTCTCATGAAAACATTTTCAAAACAACCTCTTTAGAAAATTAATGTTATGTGAGCTGAAATGCTTTTTGCTTTATTTATTATAGAATGTAAAACATTATTCACTATCTCTGAACATGGTAGACTGTTATTTCATGAGAAAATAAATGCAAAATTTGCAAAAATATGTTAGGATTCCAAATTTTTTTAATTTGCATGTGACACCACTAGACTTTTGAAATCTTGGGTTTTCTCACTGGTATACTTTTAAAATTTGGATATTCTTTTCATAAAAGACAGTCTTCTTTTGAGTAATAAGACAAATTCAAGGTAACTAAAAAGAATTAGGTTTTTCATAGAATTACTGAAAAAAATAAAAATTAGTTTGCTTCCTAAATTAAAAAATTGCATATCCTTAAAAATGCTGGTCTTTTCTTCTTCTTTTTAAATTTAGTATAAACATCACATAAGAAAGTATTTGAAATAATTGATTTATCAAATAAATAATTAAGAAATATGCATATTTTTAATGATGTACAAATGTTGAAAAATGTGTGTGTTCAACTTATGTTTTGGTTTAATCTGATAATCTGAATATATTCAGGTTTTTTGCCATTGTTATATAGGGTTTTCAGGGTTATTGTTTGAAGAATTTTTTTTTAAAAGTTATTAAGCAGTATTCGATATGAAAAAGAAATTTGTTTATAAAATATCTTTCAAAATGGTAAGATATTAACTATGTAGTTTTTATGTTTGAATTTTTTGTTTTTTATATGCTTTCATATTATACATTAAAAGCAAGCATCTACACATTTTCCTAATTTCTTTTCTTTTTTTGTAATGAAAGTATAGTTTTGCTTTTTTTACTCTGCTTTGTATTTCATTGTACAGATCTATTAATTATAAATCCATTAATTGCCTATGGAATTTTTTTTTCATTTTTATTTTACAGAGAATGTAAGTATAGAACATTGCATGAAATAAACTTATTAATGCTTTAGATTTTTATTTATCATTTTGTAAAGAAAAAGAAAAGTATTCATAATTATTCGCTTTATTGTATTGAATTTAATGCTTAATTACATTTTGTTGTATCTTCTAGACTGCTTTGTTAGCTATGTTAATGAAAACAATTGGATCTAAACATACTATTATGGTTGGCCTATTGTTTGAAATGCTTCAGCTTATGTGGTATGGATTTGGTTCTAGAACATGGTAAATAAATCATTTTTCTTATTTCATTCAGTTACTTTTAGTACAAAAGTATATAAGTAATGTCTGTAAATAAGTCAAAATGTTCAAAATGAGTCTTTAAAATTATCGTCTTAGAATTATGACAATTTGCATGCATGTGCATTGAAATAAAGTATTAAATATATTAAAATTTCTTAAAAACTATTTAAAAAAAAATAATTTATTTGAATTTTTTTTATTTTAATAGTTTTTGAGAAATTTTAATATATTACATTTCAATGCACATGTATACAAACTGTTATAATTCTAAGACAGTAATTTCAAATACTCTATTTTCAATGTCCACCATCTCCTTAATAGAAATGAAGTTTCCATTTTGATCTTCAAGTTAAATAAGTTATTAAAAATGATCTTCTTTATTTCTCTATTTTACTTCTTATAAATTTTCCTCTTTATTTATTGCTGAAATGTTTGTTTAAAAAAACTTAAATTGCGTGTGGGGGGGGGGGGGGGGGAGGGGGGGGAGGGAATCATATCTGGTTAATAGCTTAATAAATAAACCAAAATGAAACAATTGCAGCATATATTGGAGAAACCGGAAAGTAATGTTGTTTTTTTACAGTAAACTCAAACAGATAATTTTTTAACAAGTTTTTATTGGGTTTGTTTTGTGCAGTGCGGTCTTGCATTATCATTTTATAGAATAACGTCCTTTCTGTCAACAATCTTTGGACACTTTTCAATTAAAGATGTATTTACTCGATCCAATTGTTCACAATAAAAATCTGCATTCACAGTTTGTCCATATTACACCACTTCAAAATGAATTACCCTGTGAATACTCCAACAAACACACTAAAATTCCTGTTTGTGGTGTAAACCTAGCTTAACTATACTTTGTGGCGATTCATTCAAAGAGAGCCACTGCCTTTTGCATTCAGGATTATCATAGAGGACTCATTTTTAATCTTGATCAAAAAATGGTTTTTTTATTGTGTTGTAGAAGCAATAAGATACATGTGCTCAATCAATTGGCTTTGTTTCCTTCCACAGATTATGCAAGACCCAAACATTTATTCTGCTTACTTTATCAATTTGTTGCAAATGTTCTTCGATGGTAGTCCAAAGTTTGTTAAGAGTTTTTGACAGTTTCTGGATTGTTTAACTCGGATTTGCTTCATCCTCCGTCCTTAGCATGTCATTATCTAAAGTTGTTTGTTTTCCTGATTGACAGGAGTCAAAATCACTGAATTTGAACTTTAAAAAACATCTTTAGTATTTTCAAAGGTTTAATGCACTTGAATAAATATCACAAATGATTTTTTGTAGAAACTGTTGCGTTACTACCCCTTCGAAACTCAAAAAGCATACAATGCTGGATATGTATCGCTTCTATTATTTGGCTGGCCATTTCACTATAAATTGAAAATAATAATAATAATAAGCTTTAATAATTCACATGTAAATAAGTCACTCTAACCTTCAAATGTCTTTGGCATGAGTTCAAGCACACCATGAGCTGATAAATGACAATTGAATATCGACATGCATAAAAACGACATTACTTTCCGGTCCCCTTAATAGAACATAGGTATTAAGTGAACTCTGTAGTAATAGTGTACATAAAAATAGTTATAAGTTAAAATGCAGATAGGAATTTATGTAACATTGAGTATACCTTATTTTCTTAAAGTAAATTTTGACATTGCCAACGTTTTCAGACACCATGTTGTCAAACTAATTTTCCTCGCTTATTAATAAAATTGCTCTTTCCAAATTATGACCCTATAGACAATGCACATTTAACTCTTGGGGAAATTATAGAATTTTTTACCAATATGGTGTATCATGTATCAGTCAAACAAACTAAATGTACTGTACCCTTAAATTATATTTAAAAGAATGTGTCAGTTTTGTTAGGAAACAAGAAATTGGTGGTGCTTTAAATTAAAAATATAATAACAAGGGTAGAAATTATGAAAATGAAGTCACTGTTCCACAGGACCAGAGATTTTAAGATTTTACTGATCCGTACACATTTTCTCAAATTGGTTCACTTATTCTATAGGTTTTTAAAAATATTTGCAAATTTGTAAGACAAAAATTAACATGATAAATATGATAATTAAATATATTTGTAATTAATTTAAAAATACAAATGAAGTCTTTTATAAATTAAAAAAAAAATGTTTGTTTTAATAAGTGGGTTAAATGTCACATATTTGCCATACCTAAAGTAATATTTGTTAAGTATTAAATGGAAAAAGAAAAGTTATTAAAGTGAAATTTGTAAAAATTTATAAAAATAATAATTAAAAATTAACACTTTATGTATTTTTAATTATGGTGGCTATGTAGTTGGAAAAGGGCATATGGCGAAAATTAAAGAGGATGCATTGCGTTGTGAGTGCAGTGGCGGCTCGTGAATGACATTTTGGGGGTGCTGCATCGAAGCGTCTAGAAAAAGTACATGGAATGGAATCTTTATTCGTCTTATTGGCTCACTCTTTTATTTTGAGAATCAACGTAATACATCGACACTTCAATAGCCAATCAGAAGAAAAGCTTTCCATACTAATAAAGTGTTTTTAGCCAGTAGCTTGCAGCCCACCCAATACGTCATTCACCAGCCGCCACTGGAGTTAGCGGATGATTTTCGCAATGCTTCGATATTATTTAATTTAAAAGTTATTATTTTAGATTTGAATAAAACATAAATTATTATTGAAACTTATTTAAGTTGATTTAAAGTTAAAACACTCTTATTCAAATATTTTATGGTCATCAATCTAAAAAATAAATATTTACAAGCTTATCTTCAAATCTGTAAGAGAAATAATAAACAGATGTCAATACATAAATAATGACTCTGTATTGGTATACACTATTTTTATTGAAAAATCTTGATTAACTTTTCAAAATAAATAAGAAATTAAATCTGAGTGCCAACGCAACAATTAAAAAAGATATTATTAAGAATTAAAAACATAAATCATTTTTAATGATTGATTAAGCATAATCATTCTATTCAAGCATTTCTGGGAATGAATCGTTCATTTTAAAAATATAGTGGTTCATATTTGTTTGCACCAGAATTAGTGATATGTGGGAATTCAATGATAGAAGAACAAAGATTGCTCATACAACCATCTTTGAAATATTTGCACCACGTGATGCTAGATAATTTGAATTCACTGTAAGTCGAGTTGGCGATATTGACTTTTGTCAAAGCTTAATATTTATTTGAAAGCACAAGTATAGATGGATAAAGATTTTCTTGAAATGATGAACAACGATCTTGGAGGAATAATCATTTTAAATTACACTTTGCCCTCTGGGTGATAGTACCGATGACAACTTTTCCGTGTGGTCTGGAAACAGTACAATTTTAAATCTCAGAATTTATTTCTAAACGGTTGATAATCAATGATTTAAATAAAAATAAGTAATGATAAAGTTAATAAATTATGGAGAGCTACTCTGTGATCTCAAACCATGCTAATGATTCACTCTAATGACGGAAACCATTCAGCAGGCTGAGAATCGCAGGTGTTGTTGTTTGCTCAATCTCTTCTCCTAATCTACTGGCGTCCTTCCTAAATCCACACACGTTGGAATGCCGAATCATCAGCGAACTAATACATGGGTAAATAGCTCTCTCCAAATGATTTTAATTGGAGTTGATTTTGTGAATAAAAGTTAATTAAACTTAATAAAAGTGAATTATCTTTATTTCATGAATTATTTATTCTTGATTTATTAAAAGATTAACTTATTTTAGTTCCCCCATCATACTATAGGTATTGGGAACTTAGGTAATCGTGAAAATTTTCGACCTCGATTTTTTTACTTTTTTACATGTTTTCACTTTCAGGTGTGAGGAATCCGAAAATGACAAAATTTATATGGTGTCTGTTAGTTTGTTAGTCCGTTAGTCAGTGTATTAGTATGTTAGTCTGTGTACACGGTATCTCAAGAATAAATAGTCACAGAGAAGTCAGATTAGTTTTTAAATATTGCTTTTGACACTGGCAAGAACCCTATTCATTTGCAACATTCGAATTAAAAAACTTCGTAAGTTATTAGAAATTTACGATTTTCTTAACATGAGAGAATAGGGCAAAATTTTACTTAAACGTGCATTAAATAGAAAATTTGTACTGTAAAATTGTCAGACCAGTTTTAAAATAACAGTTGTGATGCCGGAATGAACATCATCAATGATAAACATGCTGCTTTGAAAATTTCGCAAGTTATTGGAAATTTATGAATTTCTTAACATGGCAGAATAGGGCAAAATTTCACATAAACGTCAATTTTGAAGAAAATTTATATCGTAAAGATGTCAGACCATTTTTGAAATATTATTTAGGATACTGGCATGAATATTATTGACTATGAATTTTCCAATATAAAAATTTCGCAAGTTACTTGGAATTTACGAATTTCTTAACATTGCAGAATAGGGCAAAATTTCACATATACGTCAATCTTGAGGGATATTTTCATTGTAAAGATGTCACACTACTTTTGAAATATTATTTAGGACTGGCATGAATATCATAGACTATGAATTTTCTAATTTAAAAAATTCGTAAAGTATTTGGAATCTATGATTTACTCAACATGGCAGAATAGGGCAAAATTGAGCATAAACGTCCATTTTGAGGATAATAAATATATCAGACAACTTCAAAATAACATTTATGATACTTGTTTGAACATGATTGACTACAAATATTCAAATAGGAAAATTTTGTAAGTTATTCGAAATTTAAGATTTTATCAACATAGCAAAATTGAAAATTTTCTATATAAATAGGAATTTTGAGGATTGTTGCATTGGAAATAGTAGCAAGAAAATTAAACTACGAAATTCACCCTAATAAAATAAATTAATAAATTAGAATAAGATAAATATATCGAAGTGAACTGTGGTTAGGCAGGAATTTTATTCTGTCATTGTGTCAAGCATTTGGTCAAATTCATTTCTCTTAACATGATTATAATATGTCTCGCACTAGAAATTTATGAGAATGTATATATGATGGAAAACTGAGCAGAGTCCACCTGTGCTAACTAGTTTTCTTTTTTTTTTTTTTTTTTTTTGCTGAATATTCCAAAGTGACACTATCTTTTGAAAACTGTGCAGGAATACTTCCGGTCGAGTGGGAGTTTGAATTCTCTGGATGAAATTCTCAGAAATGATGATGTCAGAGCATCAGCTCTAACAAGGAGAGGTCACGACATGGAAAATTCAGATCGGGACGAAATTGTGCAGGATTGTAGTACACTATGAAGGTAACAACATACTAAAGCAGTAGGACCCACTATCCACAAAATTTTGAGAAAAAAGCATTTAAAGTTTCAGTAATCTTTAAATACAAGTTATTTCACAAACAGGGCAGCGCCCCAGTGGCGTGATCGTTAAGCGCTGGTTTTCCACCTGTGATGTAAATAATTCATTTACCTTTTATGTTTCCATATTTTAAATTAATTTTATTAATATTTTTAATCTTCATAGCAACAGAAGTTACTTAGTGAGGATCAAAGAACCTCATGGCGTACATTGCGTTCTGGCCACTAACCCTTTTTATTCTTTGGGTCAATAGGTCAAATATATATATCCAAATAATTTTATTTACATAAGAGAAAAGAGGAATCAATTTACTTATTGGCTAGAATGCTGTAAAAAGAAAAATGCATACAAAAATAATGTTTGTAAGAAAACTAATCTGCTGCATCAAAATTAATCAATTTTATTTTCCAAACCACACTAGTAATTCCAAATTAAGTAGGATATAAAAATTAATGGTTTTTAAAATTTGAATAAGTATTCATATAAACTAATATATATATATTTATTATTAATAAGTAGGCACTCTCTCTCCAAATGATAAAATGGTCATTATTTTAAAACAGAAGCAAAACAAATCTTTCTCACCCCATGTTCTTCTCTTGAGAGCTGCTGAAACCCAACTAAATTTAAAACTGCCAGAATAACAAAAGGTGGAGTCAGAACCATCACCCTATTGGTTCTCAGCATGGTGTGATATGACATCACCACTAGGAAAGAAGAACCAATTTTTCTCCTGTGTGTGTGTTGCAGTAAAGCAAACACAACAGGGTGAGTTGAGCCAGCTGAGAGAAACAATGCATTTAAGTGCAGAAAACGATCTTATTTAACATTTAAAAAGAAGTGATGTTTTTAACATCACATTACCCCTAACGACCATTAAAAAAATTTGGAAGACTAAACATGTGAATGGAGAGTGCATACCTACATTTACATGAAGGATTACAAATTTTTTTTTTTTTTTTTTTTACTTACATGTGAAAAAAAAAATATCCATATTGAGTACATAATATTGTAGGAACGGCCATTAAAGGCATGAATGTAACAAAGCAAATTTTTAAGCAACTGAAAGGTCTTACAATACTCTTAATAACATGCACTTGATAAAAAAATTTGGAAATTTTGAGAACAATGTACATGTGACACAAAATCTGAACCAAACACAATACAAAATCGATAAGTAAAGCTGAAACAATAAAATTCCGACAAAAAAACCCAATATCAACGCCTACCCTGGTAGGTGATCAATTCTACCAAAATAGGCGAGGAATACACCATTTCATCAAAAACAATACTATTTCAGCACTGTGGTTACAGACATTCTCAAATAAAAGATTTTATTGATACAAAAGTGGTCAGTGACATATCTAACAATATTTATTAGGATATTGACAACTAATAAAATATATCTATAAATGCAAACAGACACAGCTTTTATCAACAAGTGACATGAGTAAAAAAACATTGATACCTTTTAAAGAAAATAGTATTATAACAGAAATATTGAAAAGCATGTTAATTGCTGTAAAATCTGCTTTCTTATAAATTTGTAAAAATAATTAGTTAACGAGAATAAAAAAATGTGTGACATGACAAAAGAATTTCAGTGGATGTGCAATATCAACAAAAATATTTAACCAATAGTCTTGATATTAAATACCATCTACCGATTAATCAATGTATAAGTATACACATGAAAGAACAACTATACTAAATAAATGTCAAAGAAATCTTGTAACAACTGATAAAACAAAATCAGTTATATTTCAGTATAAAATATTTACAGATGACCTCTTGAAGCATTATTATGAAGGAGAAAAAAAAATCAAAATAAGTATCAATACAAATGTCAAAATAATCTTACAGATAAATATTACATTACGGAAAAGGCATTCCAAGTACTCGAGTATAATATTTGAATAAGATTTTTTTTTTTTTTTTTTTAATTTTATCATTACCATTATTATTATTATTATTTAAAGAATATACATATTATAAATGGAAATAATAAATGTGAGTGGCTACCGAGGCCACCAAGTTAGATTACTAAACAAAATCAAAAATGCACTTAATATAAACGTCAAATAATACTCAAATAAACATACTATCAGATATAACCAAAACAAAACTGCAATGTCAATAATCACAATAAACAAAAAATTTTATCAAACATTATACACATTTATATACATATCATGTGTGGATTGTGTATTAATTTGATTGTGTAATAGTGTAGATGTAGTGTATACTTGTGTTGTATAAGTGATGTTTGTGTCTGTGAAAATGGTGTGGAAGCTTCCAGAAATTGTATTTAATAACCCAATATATTTATAAACATGACAATGTGTAGGAATTAATATATGAAAAGAAAGAAGAAAAATTATGTATACACATATAAATATGCAAGTTTCCGATACATATAACACACACATACTGTACATTTTGAGCAGTAAATAATTATAGTATAGTTATCAAATTTAACAAATAAGACAATATATAAAATAAATCAGCATAACAGAAGATTTATATTCATATTAACTACAATACACACTGCACTAAGTTTTTGTAGATATTCAACATTTGCCACAGGAGAAAATATATATATATATAACTACACAATATATAATAGGACAATATACAAAATACAACTTATCAAATATACCTGTACCAACTCATACTTGTTTACAACAGGCAACTTTGGTGAATGAATTGCTTATCAAGTCCCCTAAAAAAAAAACTTAAAAAAAAAAAAACATGTTAAAAGAACATTTGTGAAAATGGAAACAAAAAAACAAAAATTAAGTTTTGCATCTTGGTCTGAGATCATAATGAGACTGCGGTTGAACAATCCCAGCTGGTTGACCTGTCAGAATTGTTTGTGGAATGAGATGTTGCTTTCTTTTATGCGCCAGGATGACCCGGTCTATGTTAATAGTGAATGGTTCAGCCCCTTCATTTTCGAATTCTCTGACGGAGAGTAACACGTCAGATATTACTTTTTGAACTGAATATGGGCCTATGAATCTTGGTTTAAATGTATCTTTGGTTTTTATAAAGACCATATCATTTTCTTTGAATTTCCGGAGAACTGCTTTTTTATGTTGTCTAGTATTACGTTGGTTTTGGTAAAACTTCATGTTATGATGCACTTGCCTAAAGATCTGTTTCATTGATTCCATGTATTTATGGTATTCATATGGAAATTCCAGTGTTTCTAACTGAGGAGCTTCAAACAAGTCAAAGATGCTTGTTATTGACCTGCCAAAATGCAGAAAGGCTGGAGAATATCCAGTTGAAGAATGAACGGTGGTGTTATACAGGTTCTTGTGTATCATCAAAGCCTGATGAAAATCAAATCCTTCCTTGGTAAGAGTGGAAATTGAGGATTTAATGCTGGTATTAATTCTTTCTGATGAGCCTTGTGTTTGCGGGTGTCCTGATGATGAATGGGAGATTGTAATTTTCAATGTCTGTGCCAAGTTGTTAAAGATGTTTGCTGTGAACTGTGGGCCTAAGTCTGAGAGTATCGCAGAGGGTCGACCAAAGGTAGTAATGTATCCCGTAATGGCTTTAACTACAGCTTGTGCTGTTGCATTTTTTACTGGTACCAATTCAATATGTTTCGAAAAATGATCGAGGAATGTTAACACATGGAAGCCATTGGAGAAAGGACCCAAAAAGTCCATGGAAACTAACATACTCGGCGCAGAAGGAACAAACATTTCCTGTAGTGGAGCAGGTGGAATTCTGTGCGGTTTATATTGAATACATAATGTACAGGACAGAACAAAGTTTTTTACATCTTCAAATAATCCTGTCCAATAAAAGTGTTTAAGTATTCTTCTGTATGTATTTCTAATTCCAAAGTGAGGCATGTGACAAATTTTTAATACTTTAGGTTTTAACTTCTGTGGTACTACAATTTTTGTTTTTGGAGAGTTTTCAGGCTGGTGAAACTTTCGTTTGATCATTAACAGACCTGTGTCCGGATGGACAAAATAATTTTTATATTTAGGAGAAGGTTTCTCCGAAGTGATATCGACAATAATTTTTAGCAGAAAGTCATCTTCTCTTTGCTCTTTAAAAAAACATTCTTCCGAGATTTCCATCATAAGATTATCTGCGTCAGAGCTGTTTAAGGAACGACTGAGTGGAGCAGCATCGTTGCTTAACAACTGAGGTAAGGAAGAACGATGAGGCTCTGATGAGGTGAGTGACTTATCAGATTTTTGTGTGACATTGAAATGATGAAGTTCAATTGTTGGAGAAGCTGAAGAAATGGGTAAATTGTTAGCCTCTTTAATTAATTCTGGGTTTGAGTTAAGATCTTGAGTGTATGCAGAAAAGTCTTCTCTTGAAAAATAGTCTGCCAAAACATTTGTTTTACCTTTTACATATCTGAATGTGTATTGATAGTTTGATAATTCAATTAGCCATTTAGTAGTTAGATCAGCAGGAGAGGAAATTTTCTTATAGTGTTCGAGTGGTCTGCTATCGCTGAGAATGGCGAAAGGTCGGTTGAAAAGGAAAAATTTAAATGCACTGACTGACTTAGCTATGGCCATCAGCTCAAGCTTGATGGCTGAATATCGCTGTTCTGATTTAGATAGTGTTTTACTAAAGTAACTAACCGGAAGCAGAATGCCTTCCTTTTCTTGTAGAAGAACCCCTGAAATAGCAATTTTGCTAGCATCTGTATTAAGAAAAAATTGTTTTGACCAATCGGGTAAAGAAAGAAAAGGTTTAGAGAAAAAAACTTTCTGTATTTGTTTAAAGACTTCAGCATGTTCCTCTGTCCATTTAAATGTAGTTTTCGGAGATGTTAATTTTATCAAAGGATCAATTAATCGCGAGTAGCAGGGAATGAGTTTTCTGTAGAATCCACACAATCCTATAAATCTTTTTAGTTGTTTTCTGGTTGCTGGGATAGGAAATTGAGTAATTTTTGTAATGTTGGAAGAAATAGGATGTATTTTCTGATTTTGGATGCTGAAACCGAGATATTCAATAGATGACTGATGGAATTTACATTTCTTTGGAGACAATGTCAGATTGTACTTTTGTAGAGTAGCTAAAAGTGTTTGTAATTTTTCTGTTGTTTCCTGGAAAGAGTCACTTCCTATAATAATGTCATCCTGGTAAGCATATATGCCTGAACAATTGCACTCTTGTATAATTGTGTCAATAAGCATTTGGAATGTTGATGCGGCTGATCTCAGCCCAAACATTAATCTTTTAAATGAATAAGTTCCCCATTGTGTAGTAAATGAGAGACGTCGTCTGTATTCTTTAGGTAATGAAATTTGATGATACGCTGAGGGAAAGTCTAATGTTGTAAAATATTTAAATTTTGAGATGTTATTTATTATCGTATCAATTCTTGGAAGAGGATAAGTGGAGCATCGAATCATAGAGTTGATTAACCTTAAATCTAGGGCCAATCTAAAGGAAGGTTTATCCTCCTTAGACACAGCTTTCTTTTTAACCATAAGCATTGGGCATGCCCATTCAGAGATATTTCTCTCAATGATCCCTGCATCCAGTAATTTGTCAAGTTGATCTTTTGCCTCTTCTTGAATAGCTTGTGGAATAGGAAAAGGGTAAGTTTTTAAGGGAATATCTGAAATGAATTTTATATGTGGAGTGATATGATCGGTGTGTCCAATCGACTTTAGTGAACATGAAAATACAGAGTTAAATTTCTGAAGAATATCTTGCATTATTACCCTTTCTGTAGGTTTTAAATGCTGAATAGAAAAATTATTTACATTAAATTCTTTCTGTCTTAAGGATAAAACTTCTGGTGTAGCCTTAATTAGATTACACATGTGATCAGGTGTATTTGTTGCAAGATCCAAGGAATTTTCTTCTATTTTATCTATCTCTGAAATGTATCCGCAAACGGTATTTTTATTTATATGCAGTTTCTTGCTCGAATTATTATACATAGGAATAAAAAATTGAATTAATTCTTGTTTAGTAGAATTTTCCTTGATATGTTGTACCTCCATAAGAGAAGGATAGGACACAAGTGGACAATGCTTGTTAGACGATGTAAACATTACTAACTGATTTTCTGGAATAAGCGTGGACCGCACAGGCACATATATAGTATCCTGTGGATCAATCATAATCTTCTGGGTAAGCCAACATTTTTGATAAGAGGGTAAGTTCTCTTTATGAACATCAATTTTAGATTTTTTATATCCAGTTTGGGGAAAATCCATATGAGTAGCTATCTTATGTGATGCCCGATTCATATCAGATTCAGATGATAGAAGACTGCAAGAGGGTACAGTGTCTAGAATATCTAAAGCATTTTCATTAATTTGTATTTTGTTATTGTGTAAATTGATAACTACGTGATGGGACTTTAAAAAATCAAAGCCAAGTATACCAATAAATTTAGATTCAGTTGGTATTTCAATAAGAAAAAAGGTGTGTTTGTAAAAAGTTTTCCCTATTTTAAAGGAAATGCAAACACATCCGTCACATTGGACTATAGAGTTTACTGTAGATATCTT
This sequence comes from Salticus scenicus, assembly GCA_963930645.1. Classification (NCBI taxonomy): domain Eukaryota; kingdom Metazoa; phylum Arthropoda; class Arachnida; order Araneae; family Salticidae; genus Salticus; species Salticus scenicus. The sequence goes on along the minus strand of OZ005653.1, from coordinate 204,279,802 downwards.
GACTCTTGAAGCAATTCTTTTGTAATATAATTTGTTTTGATTTTGTAAGAAGTAATGTTTTGAGAGTAATGACACAGAAGCTCCTGAGTCGAGAAGAAAATTCTCTAATGTTTTGTTTAACAGTAATTGTATGATGGGGAGATTGGGCAGATCATTGTCTGTGTGTAACAAGAATTCCAGTGAATTAACTAATATGCAGTCTCCATTTTCCTCCACACTCGGGGACGTTACCAGTACAGGAGATGTTGTCTGTATCGCAACAGATTTGACTTTGCGTTCTAATGACAAAGGGAACTTTGCCTGTGTGTCTGGAGATCTCAGAATGATTTCATTGTTATTTACAAAAAAATTATTAGGTAGATTAGAATATGTTGAGTTAGTCTGTGAAAAGTTGTTATGGTAATTGACTTTATTCAAACCTGACCCATATGAGGAACTCTTTGTATTTAGGAGTTTAGTGTCACTTCTACCATTCTCCACTTCTAGTCATTGTGAATGACTACTTTTGGTTTGAGGGGAGTTGGATTTAAATGTTTTAGGGGCCCTGGCTCTCCGTGACATGTCTCTATAAGGTCTAGAGAAACATTGCCCATTACGATATCTGTGAGAAAACTTATTATTTTGTAATTTTCTGAGTGCAAAGCACCTCTGAGCAGAATGTCCAGGTCTTTCACACCATTGGCATTGAATCATGTGCGAACCTTTATTTTGTGGAAATTTATTGTATGGCCGCTTGCTATACGATGAATTGTTAATCTTAGTCAAATTGTTTTCTGAGTTTGTACCTATCACTTCACTATCTATTTTATGATTGAAGTTCTGAATAGTAGCAAAAGATGTTCCTGGTAAGACAGGGTTTACTTGCAAGTTATAAATTTCCTGGAATTTTTCGAGACATTCCACCATCTGATAAAAGGTTGTGGCTTTTTGTGATAGTAGATGAATTCTAAAGTGGGGCGGAATGAGATCATTGAATTTTGCGATTAGTAGTTGTTCAAGGGCTTTTTCTTCCATATCAGGAAAACGTTTTCTCACTAAATTTTCAAGCTTATTAGCAAAAATATTAATATTGACATCGGACTCAAACTTAAATTCGTTAAATTGTTGTGCTATTGCAGTTGCCGACTCTACCTTAAAATATTTCTTAAATATATTAAATAACTCTTTTGTATTTTTGGCTTTTTGGCAAGCTGGGGAGGAGACATAAAACTTAAGAGCAGTATCTGCCAATTTTGATTTCACAAAAGCCAAAGCATGGGATTCTTCCCATTTGCTGTTCTCAATTTTAAATTTCACTTGTTCAATAAAAAAATCCAATAAATGAGGGTCTCCAGAAAATGGCGTTACTAAAGTTTTGAATGGTAAACCTCTTGTCAATCCTTTGTTAGAAGCCATTATTTTTTGTATATATATGAAACTACTATATTGATTTAAAAAAACAACACAGATGTATGAAGCTTGTTATTTAAATTTCTTGATTTTTACATGTGTTGATGGCTATTTGCATATAATAAATTCACGTAGTTGAGGAGAGAGAGAGATACCTACAATTTTTTTTTTTTTTTTTTTTTTTTTTTTAAGCCAACAATACATAGTTCTGTTGGTTATTATTTATTTAATCAGTTATTCAAAATATATTGAACCAAAAAAAAAATTTTCATTTGTACAAAGTTCCAGCATATCACAATTTTTGAAACAGGGAATTGTCTTATAGGTCACTTGGTATCAATCATATTCAATCACAAAAAAAATGTTATTGGTTATGTATGACTTTAAAAATAATTTCAGTAATTCTAGCAATAAAAATAAAATGACTTATTCAAAATAAACAATCTCTACAGTACCATTTATTCTTAAGAACAATAATCAGGTATTCCTTTCCGGCACCAAATGTGATGTAAATAATTCATTTACCTTTTATGTTTCCATATTTTAAATTAATTTTATTAATATTTTTAATCTTCATAGCAACAGAAGTTACTTAGTGAGGATCAAAGAACCTCATGGCGTACATTGCGTTCTGGCCACTAACCCTTTTTATTCTTTGGGTCAATAGGTCAAATATATATATCCAAATAATTTTATTTACATAAGAGAAAAGAGGAATCAATTTACTTATTGGCTAGAATGCTGTAAAAAGAAAAATGCATACAAAAATAATGTTTGTAAGAAAACTAATCTGCTGCATCAAAATTAATCAATTTTATTTTCCAAACCACACTAGTAATTCCAAATTAAGTAGGATATAAAAATTAATGGTTTTTAAAATTTGAATAAGTATTCATATAAACTAATATATATATATTTATTATTAATAAGTAGGCACTCTCTCTCCAAATGATAAAATGGTCATTATTTTAAAACAGAAGCAAAACAAATCTTTCTCACCCCATGTTCTTCTCTTGAGAGCTGCTGAAACCCAACTAAATTTAAAACTGCCAGAATAACAGAAGGTGGAGTCAGAACCATCACCCTATTGGTTCTCAGCATGGTGTGATATGACATCACCACTAGGAAAGAAGAACCAATTTTTCTCCTGTGTGTGTGTTGCAGTAAAGCAAACACAACAGGGTGAGTTGAGCCAGCTGAGAGAAACAATGCATTTAAGTGCAGAAAACGATCTTATTTAACATTTAAAAAGAAGTGATGTTTTTAACATCACACCACCCAGACAACATGGGTTCGAGACTACCTACGGATTTTTTTTTTTTTCTTCTTTAACTTTTTATGTAATCTAAATTTATTTATTTATTTTTTACTTTATTTTATAAATGAATTCAAAATTTGAAAAAATTATAAAAGATTATTTAATTTTCTTGAATATAAAATAAATATATATATTTTTTAATGTTTATAACTTAAAAATACAATAAATTTTTATAACTTAAAAAATAAATTTTAATTTTACAAAACACTAAATAACAAATATACAGAAACAGATAAAAAATTTTAATAACTAAAAATAAGCAAGCTGTAAAACAAAGCGTAAAAAATAGTTAGCAGGTGTACTTAAATCTTGATTTGAGCTTCCTGTTTTCCTTTAATGTCTATAAATTACGTAAATGCTTTTAGCTTGTTAATAACAGTAATATATTTATTAATATTTTATTAATATTTATTATAATATTATTATATTATTATAATTAATTAATATTATTAATTAATAATTATATATTATAATTATTAATTAATAATTAATAATTATAATATTATTAATATTATTATAATATTTATTATAATATTTATATTAATATTTATTAATATTTTATTTCGTCCACAGAAGGATTTAAAAAAAAATGTTGTCGAAGAAGAAAGTATGTTGATTAACATTTAAAATCTACATTTAAGGGTAACACTTCTTTGCCTATAATAATTTGATAGTATCGTAAACCTGTATTTTAATTTTTCAAGAAGTTGTACTGATTGGAGAAGTAATTATTTAATTTGGATAATAATTATATATGCAATTAAAATCATTTCTCTGTAATTTTTTTATTTTTTATTTTTTGTAATTTAAAAACAAAACTTAATATGGTTTTGGATATACCTAAAATAAAATAAAATACTTAGAAAAATAATTAAAAACATTTTCTTTATTTTTACCTTATTTTATAGTTAAAACAAAACTAATTTTTTTTAAAAGTTATAGAAATTTATTGTATTTTTAAGTTATAAATATCAAAAATAGAAAAATTTATTTATTTTATATTCGACAAAATTAAATAATCTTTTATTAAAATTTTCGAATTAATTATAAAATAAAGTAAAAAAAAAAAAAAAAAAAAAAAATTAGATTACATAAAAAATTAAAGAAGAAAAAAAAAAGTTCCGTAGGTAGTCTCGAACCCATGTTGTCCGGGTGGAAAACCAGCACTTAACGATCACGCTACTGGGGCGCTGCCCTGTTTGTGAAATAACTCGTATTTAAAGATTACTGAAACTTTAAATGCTTTTTTCTCGAAATTTTGTGGATAGTGGGTCCTACTGCTTTAGTATGTTGTTACCTTCATAGTGTACTACAATCCTGCACAATTTCGTCCCGATCTGAATTTTCCATGTCGTGACCTCTCCTTGTAAGTACGAAAAGATCTATTTTGAAAATACAAAATATTAAAAATAAATAATATTTTTCAGATATTATTGGGAATAATCCAGGGTATTTTTTAATTAATATTCAGATATTTATTTATTCGATTTTCAAATAAATAATTTCTGATTTCGATTTTTAAAAATAAGTCATTTAAGTCCTTTGATCAATTTCTATTGAAAAATTCATAATAATCAAACTTTGGAGGTAATTTTTCAAATTTCTGAATTTTTTAATAAAATGTTAAAGGTTTTACCTTTTTAACAAAATTAAATGAAAATATACAGAGAATATGTAATATTGATAATTGTAATGAAGTATGCTTACTAATGTTATAACATACTATATTCTGTGAAAAATCCGTAGACAGTTTTTGAAAAAAAAAAATGAAGAGCAAACATTCAAACTGTGTTTTCTCTTAAAAAAAAAAAAGAGTTAGTGTTTTTTCTTTGAACTTAACTTAAAAATATTATGCCTACATATCTTCCTAGATATGTCTACATATTTTCCTAGTATCTAGTAATACATCTAGCAAATGATAATTAGGTTTTAAGCTTAGTTATTTTGTTATTTATTAGTTTTTTGTGTTTGAAAAATTGTATCTGAAGAAAAAAACACTGTTTGACTGTTTGCTCCTCAAATAAATAAAATAAGCTGAAAGGCCTTACTGGTCCGGTGGACCACTAATAATTTATATTTTCCTAATCCTTTGAATGTTTTTGTGCTCCCAGACCAATGAACCACTGTTAATTTCAAGCCCTGTAATATAAAAAATAAAACTAAGAGAAAATTTGTGAATTTTTTTTAAAGAAATTAATATAGTAACTATTGTTGAGAGAGAGAGAGTATTTGTCCATAGGTTGCAATATTTCCCTTTTTGTTTACACATTAATATTTTTCTGTTTTCATATTAGGGGGAGAGGAGAAAAAAGAAATTTACAACAGATGTAACATATATGATTTGGTGATAATTTTCTTATTCCTTAGAACTATTTATGTTAAAACTGTCTACACTAATGTGTCTCCTTAAATTCAGATTTGTTTAGATTGCAAAATAATCTTACTTTTCATCGAGGCTTATTATTTTATTTAAGGATGATGTGGGCTGCTGGTGTTTTGGCTTCAGTATCCAGCATTACATATCCTGCCATAAGTTCTTTTGTTTCTACTCATGCTGATGCTGATAAGCAAGGTAATTTATTTTTTGCCTGTTTTTTCCCTCTTTCTTTTAATTAAGAACATGTTGTATTTATATTTTATAATGTTATAATAAATTTAAGATTTATAATTTATTTAAATAGTGATTGTTGTTTTTAATATCATTGATAATTTTTTTCAACAGCATATTTCTAAAAACCTGGTATAAAGTATAATACCTGTAAAGTTTTAAATGTTGTTGGAGTTGATGAGAAATTTAAAAATATGTTTGATACACCTTAAATTAGGAAAGTAGATAGTGCAATACTTTTTACGACCATAGTTCACCTGATATTTAAATGGCAATGCAAAAGTAAACTACTTAAAAGTTTGCTGTGAAAATCTCAGGTTTTAGATCTGAAAATTAAACCACCGTGCAATTTTATTCCTTTTTCTCATATTTTATTTATTTTTAACATTTTAACTGTAAGTAAAATAAATTAAAATTTGGAAAAGCTTTCAAAATGTAAACAGTTTTATAAATATAAATATGATGCCCTAAAAATATAAAGAATGACTAATTTAAAAAAATACCAATGTCAAAAAATATTTTAATTGTTACTCTACTTCAACTGTCTTTTCAAGAGCTTTTAAAATGATAGTAACAACTTGTATGGTATGGTCATCAAGAAAATTTCTTTTATATCATTCTATATAACAACATCTTTTCTTTTTGTTAATATTCAGAATATTTAATCAACACAACTTCTCAAAATAAAGATTTAGCATATGCAGTTTGGTACAAATTTAACCAATAGTTGCTGACATATATCCAATTGGAAATTCACAAAAAGTGATTTCATCATTGATTGGCAAAATTTACATTTAATTTCAACTAATTGGTTAATTATATAAATATTTTTCATTACTAGTTACTTAAATAGACCTTATTTCATTAATGATTGGTGAAAATTCATACCTTGATGTCTCTTGAATTAATGATTTAGAAAAAAAAATCCTGTTTTTGTGGTGCCTCATTGCTGAAATTTCCTAATTTATGTGGCTGATAATAGGGGGAAAAGAAAAAAAAGAGTTATTTTCTCTTTAGAATTTGAAAAAAAAAAAAAAAAAATTAGATAGTTTCAGATTGTTTGTGAAGAGTTTGTTTTCATATCCAAAATTTTCAGACTCCTGCTGAACTATATCATGTCAGGAAAAATTGCTTTGGAATTATAATTACTTTTTGTAACTCAGTATTGTTGCAGAGTCCAGCTTTTACAGCTGAGTTTTTTTGCTATGCTTGTGTATTTTGAGGTTCCCTGAATACAAAAATATTTTTAGTATTTAGTCTGTGTGCAGGGTTCCCACAGGCCTTGAAAGTCCTTAAGAAGTACTTTAATTTCATTTTCAAGGGCCCTTGAAAGTACTTGAATTTCTTGTAAAGTCCTTGAAAATCCTTGAATTTTCCGCTCTAGCAAACGCTCGATCAAGGCTAAACAATTTCCATCTCCACACACACATGCCGCTGTCTAATATAATGCATTTTGTCATAAAATTCTCATTTCATTATCTTGCTTTTGCATATAGTTTCAGCTTATTTGTCTTTTTTGCCAATCTCATACCTGTTTGGTAGACTAGGCATTAATATTGAGCAGAACTCAAACTTAAGAACTTTGGAATAATCATAATGATCCCAATTCCAAATCCTAAACTAATCATTTTTTGACTTTTGTAAAAGTTAATTTGGTCAATCCATCAAAAATGTATTGTGAAAACAGGCAAAGTTAGTATTCTAATTATAAAAAAAAATACTAATAAAAGTGTTCTGTGATTTACTAAAGTTTTGTGTATATGCCTAGCATTCTGTGATTTCTCCCCATAGTCCTTGAAAAATTTCAAATGGGCCTTAAAAAGTACTTGAAGTCCTTGAATTTTTTTCCTTTTTAAGAGTGGGAACCCTGTGTGTGTGTATGTACGTCATTAGCATAACTTAAAGTCAAATTGCAGTAAGTAGAAATTTAATATTTTAAACATCATATAGAGATTCCACTTAAGACCAGTAAGTTTCAAAAAATGGTAGAAGTAAAAGTTCTCTGAATAATTTGAAATCCATTCTTAAATATTAATAGCCTTAAAAGTTTGAGTTAACCTTTGAGTTTCATAATTGTAGATGCAATAATTAAATGGAGGAAAGGGGGGGGGGGCGGTGACAAATATATACCAAATAAAATTGCTTCAAAAACTAGCTGGGTAAGAGAAAATTGTGGAAGTGACACTAAATTATTGAAACTGGATTGCAGATTAAATATATATATATATCAAATTTCAGTTAGGTGTATTTCATTTCTGCAATAGGGAAGTGAATGAATGCTCTAAATTCAAGGATTTTTTGTTTTCATAATCTTTTAAGATGTACTACCATTGCTATTAATTTTGTGTATCTGTGTTCTGAGGTCCTATCTTTTCATGTACAAGAGGGTCCTCAATGTTGCAAGAAGTACCAATGTTTGCAGACTAATCCAAGGAACATGTTTATCTTAGTCTGAAATTTCTATCACCTTAATTAGCAAAGTATCAATTAAAAAAAATTTCATTTCAATAAAGGTACTTTATTTGCCAATTTGCAAATAGTTTCTCCTAATCATTTTTACTTCCATTACCCGACTACTGTAGGTAATGGAAGTATTGTATTCGGTCCAAAAATTCGATATCGAGATTTCACTGATTTACATGTTTTAAGGTCTCCTGAGTCCAAAAAAGTGGTTTTTGGCAATTGGTCAGTGTGTATGTGTGTGTGTGTGTGTATGTATGTATGTATGTATGGGAGGAATCTTCTGGCTATTATATCTCAGAAACTAATAAAGATAGAACTACGAAACTTTACAATTGAAACAGGTCTGGTGTACAGGTTCCAATTTTCCAAAATTTGGTGAAAATTGGAAAACCGTAAGTGGGAAACTGGAAGTGGTACCGTAAGTCTGTATCTCAAAAACGGTTCTAACGATTTTCTTCTAAGTTGCTATATAAGCACTCTATTAGATGTCCTTTCGAATGATATTATTGGTTAGTTCAGGAAAATTGATAGACGTCTTGTATAAATAGCTCAATTTCAGGCCTTGCAAGTGCTTTCCTTTAAAAATGGCTGCACCGATTTTTTTCAAACTTGCCATATTAACTACCTTTTAAATATCCTTTTGTATGTATTTATTGTTTACTGGTCAATAATTAAGCATGCCAAGTTTTGGCAAAAGTTGGTATCTCAAAAACGGCTCTAATGATTTTCTTGAAAATTGTTACATAAATCCATTTTAGATATCCTTTCTTATGTATTACTTGGTTATTAAAGGAAAATTGTCAGTCACCCTGTTTAGGTAGATCACTTTTAGGTGTCGGAAATTAATGTTTCGAAAAATGACTACACCGATTTTTTTCTTCTTCCTAATTTTTAAATTTGCTATGTAAATATATTTTATATATCTTTACATGTGTATAAGTTTTCTCTCACCAGAAAATTTTATGTGTCCAATTTGTTAGGTCTTCTGATCATATTATCTCCAAAAAATGCATACGATACATGTAATAGTAAGTAATGGAAGTCGTGTGGTTGTTTCACACCAGATTTTTTAAGTCTGTGATGTCACAGTCACCAGGAAAGAAAAATGCCACTCATGATATTTTTAAAAAAAAAGGGGGGGGTTGTCCAAATGGGAGCAGTTTTAGTGAAAAAAACCTTTGATGACTTTTCGCTGAACTAGCTTGGACTTTTTTCAGCAAAAACTGCATTTATGCAATCACAATAGCCATTGTAACTCTAGCCTTATTTTAAAAATGTAGATAAAGTACAAAATACTTCAAATAATAATGATAATAGTAATAAAATATTTCCAATAAACACATAAATTATTTATTTTGAATGTGTCTGGCTAGATCATGTTATAGAAAAAATGCATTTAAAAACATTGTCTCTTTATTTTGCAAGTTTAGTTCCTAGCGATACATTAAAAATATAAGGTAAAGACACCAGTGTTCACCACCCCTAAAATTTGCAATAGTAGTCACCACCCTTGCAAAAGAAATGTTAAATTAAGCATTTAATAACATCCATGAATTTGAATCCACCCATACTAAATTTCATAGAAATCCAGTTTGGGCAGATTCAAATTCATAGATGTTAATTAATGCTTATTTTAACATTTCTTTTGCGAGGGTGGTGAACACTGATGTCTTTACCTAATATCGAATATGATACATTTTCATAAATTAACTAAAAATATAATGGTAAAAAGTACAGGAACTAGAAAAAATAGGTACTAGATAAATAAATAAATAAAAAAAATTTTAACTGAAAATTTTATTGCCAACTCTAGTGAAAATAATTTAAAAGTCGCCAAGGACATCTGATACTAAAGCTGTAGTGCAAAATGATCTAGGTATTATATATTTCTCTCATCAAATATAAAGATTTCCATAATATTGTTTTGTTTTTGTCTTGTGTTATGTATTATTAACACCTGTATTCAGTGAAAGGCAAAGGCAGGTGTTGGTGAGCAAAGCAAATTGGAAGGTGGAGTGAAGCTTCCCTCAGAGTTTAGAGAGCAGAGCGAGCAGGGGAAAAAAAAAAAAAAAAAAAAAAGCTTCTTAATAAAAAAATAAAAAAAACTCTGTTTAAAATTACTTTTCTCTGTATTTAAATTATAAGAAATCAATATTGAATGGAAGTGCTAAAATACAATGTTAAAGTGTAAGCATAATTTAACTTAAAAAAAAAAAAAAAGTTTATGGTGGTTTTACTCGAAACTCTCATAAACATGAGCTAGGACTCATGTGCAGTCAGTTGACCTTAACCACTATACCTATACAGCCTTTGATTTTGTGCAAAACTGTGTGTTAAATTTCAAATTTTACTACACTAATAGAATATATGAAGTGTTAGGGGATTGTGTTTTAATAACATAGTGTGTTTTAAAATAAGCAATTTTTTTAATTCAATGTTATATAATCAGTACAAGTTGTTTATGAAATAAATAATATTGAGATATATTAATCTGCTTATTATAGCTACAAAATTTTCAGCTTATAGCATTAATTTTTGTTTTATTATTATTATTAAATTAAAATTTTGATGATAAGCTTTAATTTTTTTGCAGAAATATGTGCAATTTTACATTGCCATAACTTTTTGTTGAAATATAATGTAAATAAAAAGTATATTTTGCTTCAAACTTCAATTAAGACTTAAGAATTTTTAATTTTTTAGACCCCCCCCCCCCTCCCTCTTCCCTAAATAGAGGAAAGAGTTGCAATTTTTATTTAACTCTTTTATATGTTGGTTTCTGAGTATAAGTAATTTTACTAAACTAATATTTTTGTTTTCCATGTAATTCCTGTAAGAAGAATGTTTATAATAAAAATAACTTATCTGTAATCTTGAAAATTTTAATGACTTTTGCGATATATTTTCTTAAAATGAATTTCATATATTTATAGATAATTGTTTAACTGACATTTTATTTCTATCTAGGATTGGTTCAAGGAATTATAACTGGAATGAGAGGCTTATGCAATGGAGTAGGACCTGCAGTTTATGGTTTCATCTTTTATTTGTTTCACGTTGATTTAAGTGAAGACATCACAGATAATATTCCACCTACTATTCATGGGTTTATTCATGCTGCAAATGGAACACTTTTAATTCCTGAAGAGCCTAGAGTAAGAATATAATAAACATAATTTATTATCACTTTTTTTTAAATATTCATTTTTACTTCTTTATATTGTGAAACGAAACAGATTTTGTATCTTCTATAGCTCAAAAATGAATCAAAGTAAAATGTTGCAAATTTATATTTGTGACTGTTATAACATCCAGTTTTACATATGTAATTTGAATCTTAATATGCAGTCTTCCAATTTAGAGATATCCGTGATTTTACACAATTTTTCATGACTGTAGCTTGCATAACTCAAGAATAGTTTGACATAGAATGTTGCAAATTTGTATGTAGGTTTGTTACAGCATCAAGTTGTGCATCTCCCTTTTTCCTCTTTATATTATATTCCTTTCTGAAGATATCCATGAAAGTTTTTTCCATAATGACCAAAAATAACAAACTTATATACAGTAGAGTCAAAAATCTGCACAGCTCGGGACCATAGGTTGTGCGGATTTTAGGATTTGGCAGATTTCGGGGCCCATAAAAAATGATTTTCACTGTGAATAATAAAAGCAGAATATTATTCAAACTAAACACATACTGGTGAATAATAACACTGAATATTAAATTACTAGGTACATAAGAGTAATAATGAGCATTAACAAAAATATGTAATGAAAACAATAAATACTAACGAAAAAAAATATTTGTCAAATTTAGATAAAATCTGTTCACATGTAGCTAGTTTTAAACTAAATTTGAACCTGCATGATTTATTTATTTTTTTATTTATTATAAATAGTAGTAACACAAATTTATTTTTCTACAAATTTTATTTAGTTCTTCCTTACAAATTATGCCTTCATCAGAAAGCATTTAAAAAAAATTAGTTTGTAATTATTTACCTGATTGATATCATATCACAATAATCATTATTTTCTTTTGATGAATTTAATATACTGTCAATAATTTCCTTAACAGCAATTTGGCTCTTGCAGTCTTTCATATTACTTTTATTTTGTTTTTCTTTTTTGTAATCATAAAATGCAAACATAAAATCTGTAATCAAGATCTTTTCAAAAATTCTGATTTGCAGTTTTTTAATTTATTAATAGTGAATTTCATTGTTTGTATCTGACAAGCTGTGCGGATTTCGGCAGATTTTAGGTCGGTGGATTTCTGGCTCTCTACTGTATATGTATATATATATATATATATATATATATATATATATGAACTACTACCATCATAGTAATTTCAACATAACTTAATGATAGATGCCATACTGATATTTTTACGGAAAATTTAGATTTTCTAGTCTGGACACAAATTGAACTCTTCTAGAGGGACCTTTCTCTTTTTATAGTCTAATAAGTAATTTACAGAACTTTCGGGGTAGTTCTGCACTAGAAACCAATGGATCATTCCAGAAAATTCCAGAACTCAGTTTTCTATTGAAGAGATGAGCTTCAAGATTTTGACAACCCCACACTACCATTTTTCACCAAATTTGATACAAAGTTAATTGTTTAAACATAGTTCTTGATGATTATTCAGAGTTATTTTTTTTATTTATAGTTATCTTTAAAAATAAAACATTATTAACTTAAATTGTACTCTCTCTCCCCTCCCTCTCCAAGAACTTATTGCAGTTTATCTTTTTTACAATTAAAATAAATAAAATTAAGTGTGTTTTGCTCTTTCTCTTATTATTAGTATTTTTTAATTTATTCATTTACCCTTCAGATCTTATTACAATTTATCTTAATTTACAAATAAAGTAATTTAGAAATAAAATAAAGTCTGCTTTCTATACCTTCCCCTTAATCCTCCCCCCCCCCCCTTTGCAGATCTTATTATAATTTCTTTCTTTCTTTTTTTTTTTTTTTTTTTTTTACACACAAATAAAATAATAGTTAATAGTATAAATAAAATGTGCTTTCTACTCCCTGTTCTTATTTTATTGTCCCTCCCCACAAAATGTTATTATAATTTTTATCTTTTTGTTGATTTACTATAAAGAAAATATTTTTTTTAATCACAAAAAGAAGTAATAATAGGTCAGTCAAAAAAAAAAGCAAATGAAAAATGTTAGTTAATGAGATATGTGTCAAAAAGAAATATGAAATGGAAATTTTGCTTACTCTATAACATGAAAGTTTATATATATAATTTTCATCTTCCAATTTGAGATTTTATTTAGTTTTTTATTTATTTATTTCTTGGTTAGATGTTTAGTGTATGTTGCATAATGAATAGCAAAAGTAAAATTGAAGCTTTACATTCTGAACTATAATCAAACTGTACTCTAAATGTTCTTCTCTTCCTCAAGTAGCACTGGAAAATGAAGAATTTAAAAGAAAAATAGTATTGTTAAAAATTCTCATTTCATGCTTTATACTTGGTAGAGGAGTTAGAAAGATATTTATTTTCTTCTTTCTGATGCTTAATTAAAAAATTAAAAGTTAATGCGTATGTTAGTATAATTATCTTTTAATGAAAAATTATGTCATCTTTAAATTAATAGATTTAATTATTAATGTAAGTTAAATGTATATGGGAATTGATCAAAAATTGTAAATAATAACTTAGAATTTTAAAGGGACTTGAATTTTTCATTTCTCTCATCAGACTACTAATGGCTGTAATGGCAGTATGACTAGTAACAGCAGTATTGTATTCAGTTAAAAATGTCAAGATAGTTTTCATGTGATTTCCATGTTTTAAGATCTCCTGAGTACAAAGGAGTGTTTTTTGGTAATGATCAGTGTGTGTGTATAAAAACAACAAAACTTCATATTCTAAGAAATATCTTGTATACAGATTAATCTACCTATTTTTCGTGACAATTGAAAACCTGAAAGTGAGACCATATTTTCATTAAGTCTATATCTTAAAAATGGCTCTATCAATTTTTTCAAAGTTGATATATAAACTCCTTTTGGATGTATTAATTGGTTACTGCAGGAAAACTGATAGACATCTAGATTTGGTAAGTCAATTTTAGATATCAGAGTGGGTGTCATAAAAAAAACAAAATAAATAAATAAATAAAAAAGCTCAATTGATTTTTTTCAAACTTACCATATTAACTCCTTTTTAGATGTCCTTTCATAAGTATTAGTTAGTTTCAGATGAGTTTGGGAAGTTTTGCAAAAATCAGTATCTCTAAAACGGCTCTGATTTTCTTCAAATTTGCTACATAAACACTTTTTTATAGGTCATTTTGTATGCATTAGTTGGTTAGTACAGGAAAATATATATTGGTGCTCTGGATAAATAGGTCAGTTTCAGAATTCGGAAATAGATGTCTCAAAAAGCAGTTTGTCTGTAGGACATTTGCAGTTGCATTAGTTGGTTACTACAGGAATATTAGTACATATCTGATTAATCAGGCCAAATTTAGGTCTTTTTGTTACACTATTTCCAAAAATAGTCTAATATGTGTAGCAGTTGGTAATGAAGTCATATGGTTGATACATAATGACATTAATCATTAGACTGGTGAAAATAAATTTTAAATGTAATTTATTTGTTTTCTTTTCAGCTAATTCCAGGTCCACCATTTGTGTTCGGCGCTTTCTTGGTCATTTTGGCTCTTATTGTAGCAGCATTTATACCTGACAATCAAAATTCTTCATTGAGTAGTTGGCCACCACCTCATCATTCAGATTCCTCTTCTAGTCCTGTTCTTCAATCCAGTAAGTCATCGGATGCCTTCCATTTTGAAATAATCCATAAACGAAACGATGGCTCTCAGCCACTCATGCAGGACACAGAGCCGTTATAGCAATCACTGCAACGCCCTTGGCGTCTTACTGTTAGCAAGAATAATTCTGAGACTATGGAAGAAACTGCTGTGTAAATTTACAATTGTGAAAAATATTGTTTTTATAGTTTAAAAGGGGATTAAAAAATCTTTGTTGACTTATTTATATATATACATGAGCTATTGATTTCTGATTTTAACCCTTTATATTTCTTGTAAAATTTTATTGACAGGAATGGAATGAAAAAATTAAAATAATCATGTGTGTGTTAATTTTATTTAAATCAAATTTTGTGTCGATAACTAATAAAAATGATTTTCTTAATTCTTAATTTTCTTTGTTAATAATCGAGGTTTCATTATGTTGTACTTGCCAAGTTCACATTTTACAAAGTAAGAATCTTGGATATTTTCAGTTTGTCTGGTGACCAAATGTTAGTACTCTAGCCCTCAGTTTCCTAGTGTCAGGTTCAAGTCATGCTTCAGGTATAGATATTTGGAATGACTTGAAATTTACTTTAAGCCATAAGTCCCAGTCTAATGAGCCTTAATGTGCAAAAATGACCATAGGGTGATGACCAAAATCTAAATCCAAAATGTTGGATATTTTCACAAAATTGCTTTAATCATGGTTATCCTTAAAAAAATATTTTCTGATACATGAGTATCTTCAGAAACATTTTACTAAGATTATTATCTCTCTTGTTTTGTTATTGAAGTATTTTTGCTTCTATTTAAATATTAATGATAGTAAGGCAAGAGTAGCATTTGTTTCCTAGCGGCCTGGAATAATAAACAAATGAGCAAAGTCTTTTTTTTTTTTTTTTTTTTTTATTACTCATGTATCCCTTTAATTATGTATGTTTTACATAAGAATGTAAATAATTGATAAAAAAATAAAATTTTGTGTGAGATGTTTGACAAGTTTGTTGTTTTAAAATTAATTCTGTGTCATATTAATTTTATAATTAATAAAAATGATGAATGATAATCATACTTTTTCTTGAAATTAAAATAAAAAGCTCATGTATATAATAAAATGTGATTTATTCCCCTAATTGTCACTTGTAACGCAAGTGAACTTTGCACGATGATTGTGCCTCATCTGTTTTTCTGGTGTATTCATGGAATGTAAGACAACTTTACAGTTATTGCAAAATGAATGTTAAGGACATACAACATTACCTTTTTAGTATGATAAAGTTCACATTCCTGTGATGTTATTTTATTTTAATGTATATTCAAGTACTTGTCCATTAACTGGCATATTATTATGTATCATCAATATTAGACTGATGTCTTACAACAGTATTGAAAGATATATGCATTAAAGTTTAATTTGCGATTTCGAAATTACAATCAATCTGGTGCTTCCAAAGCATTATTATTTATAACAATTAAATCTATAAAATCTACATTTGCCTTCTCATGTTAATGGACCATTCTCTTGAAAATAACTCATGCTTTTAAAGTTGAACTGTTAAAGACAAGATGTATTCACTAGCCTTTTGCACCATTCCAATTCAGTATTGTGATATGTTCATTGTATGTGTGCTGTTTTGTGCCAGTTTTGTTCAAACTTCATTTCACAAACTATTCTAGTCAGTGAAATATGTATGGCTGTGAAAACTTTAGATCTTCTTGCTATCAATTCTGCCAAGCATATTATAAAACTGCATAAAGATTAATTAGATTTTGAAGTTTTTCTACATAAAAGACTAATATTTTGTAAATAATCAAATATTGAAATCATTTATGTATTTATTATATTTTTTTTTTCCTCCAAAAAAAAAAAATTGTCTTTTTCCTTTCTTTTTATTTTTTATGTGCTTCATATCTAATGAACAAAGAAGATTCTTTTTGCTTGTTATTTTTTTTTTTTATTGATCTGTAAATTTATTTCATGATTGGATTTAATGAAATCTAATAAGGAACACTCATGAACTGTGACACACCCATTGTAACCAAAATTTACAGGTAGTTAAAGGTTATTAAGATATAAATCTGCATCAATTTATATGAGCAACTGTTATTTCAGAAGAGATACTGGAGCTCAAAAATTTTGCCGTTTAGTTGGAAATTAAGGCATAATTCACTTTATTTATTTATTTTTTTAATTTAAATTGTATGTCATATTACTTGCATGAAAGGGTTGTGTATGTTTTTCTTTCTTTAGAAATTAGTTTTGAAAATGATTTGGGGGAAAAAAAAACTTTTTATATGAGATATTTTGAGTTTCATACAAATAGTTATTAAATTACTGTATCTGGAAAGCTAAATGATTACAATGAAGCACAGTTAAACTCTATTCAATTAACAACCAACAAATCTGAAAGCTAAACAAATAATAACAGTTTTTAAATACACTGTATGATCGTGCTGTAGAAATAATAAACATAGAATCTTTAACAGTTTATTTAATTGTATCCTATTTCACCTTAACTTGGTAGTACAAAGAAAGGTACACCATCTTCAAATGTATATTGCATAAATAAAATTTCTTTATTTTATTGCATTCATTTATAAATTTTTATGCATTTTAACTATTTTAAATTTCAAAATAACAAAAATCAATCCACAAGACATTTCATGCCTTTCTTAGTGTTATGTAAAAAGTGATACAGAGTATAGACATATTTTTGCAGCCAATTTAAAAAATATGGAATTTTTTGGCACTGTTTCACTCAATTTACTTTTAATACACAATTTTCACAGGGAAGGTTCGGGAATTCATAAGGAGATGGGGGAATGGTGTTAATTGATTTTTCTTTTTTTTCAGTTGCCATTTTCTTTTGTTTAGTTGTGAAGAGGTGAGTAGATATTTTTAGATTTTATTCTTTAACATTTCGTAAGCATAAATTTGTCTTTCATGCAAGATATATGAATTACAATTGAAGTAAATTGATAAACAGCTTCAGTTTGAAAAAATAAAAAAATCAGATATGAATGATGTCACAACTTCTAATTGGAGGTTCAACTGAATGGCATATTATCTGTGTTCTAAAGTAATGATGATTGCTGATATAAATTGGTAGAGGTGTATATATTGATCTACAAAAAAGACACTTAAAATGTACAGAAAAGCCAAGCTCAAAGAAAGAGAATTGATTAAAGTTGTGTCTAAAAAGGGTGTGATATCCAATTCCCAAGCTTACATTCAAATACTTATTTAATATTCCCTTTTAACTAAATTTTCACATGTGAATCAAGTGCCTTATGATATGTTGATAGAAATCCTTCTTTCCTGTACTAAATACATCATAGCGTGTTTCTGAAAAATATTATTATTTTTATTTATGTATGATGGGCTTGGCGGCCATCTTTCAAAGTTTTACGTTAGTTTGAATTCTATAAATCTTATCAATTATAGGATGAGTTGGTTGATTAGTTGGTTAATTGAGTTTTATATCGCACTAGTGCTGCGCAATGAGAAATAATTATAGGATGGGAGGATGGGAGTGCGCCAAACTTAACACTGTTAAAACTTAAATTGATTCAACTTGTGTGCTTAACGGGGCTTTTGCGATGTTTTTAATGCATTTTTTTTTTTTTTTTTTTTTTTAAATCTGAATATTTCAACCCCTGTTGAATGGAATAACCATATTATTTTTACGAGATATTTATTCCAAGAAGCTAAATTCAAATTGGGTAAATATAACGGGGGGTGGAAGCTTCTATGCTTCCCCCCCCTCTCCTTCATGTTTTTACGTTAATTTAAATTTTTATATTCTTTATTCCCGGCATTTATAGGATGGAAGTGCACTTAATACTAAATAATTATAAGAAATCATGTTATCGAAATATTTCCGTCTCTGCTGAATGGAATAGCAAAATTAATTTTATATGAGATATATTTTAAGAAACTTCTTTCAAATTGTGTGAATGTTTATTCATTACTTGAAAGATGGCCACCAAGCCCATCATACATAAATAAAAATAATATTTTTCAGAAACACGCTATGATGTATTTAGTACAGGAAAGAAGGATTTCTATCAACATATCATAAGGCACTTGATTCACATGTGAAAATTTAGTTAAAAGGGAATATTAAATAAGTATTTGAATGTAAGCTTGGGAATTGGATATCACACCCTTTTTAGACACAACTTTAATCAATTCTCTTTCTTTGAGCTTGGCTTTTCTGTACATTTTAAGTGTCTTTTTTGTAGATATCATTTATTTTTTTTAAATAGTTTTTATATTTAGTGGAATTAACCTGATACTTTACATCAGATATGTCCTGGATTTCAACTCAGCTTTCGTGCGTTGTTGTTCTTCGCATTAAACTGTATTATAAAGTTTTCTTTATGTTGAACTTTCCATAATTCTGGTTGCTAGACATTATCCATGGGTTTTCTATGCAGACTAGTATGTCGTGTCCATCACAAAACTTTCTTCTACATTTTCCTATACATATTAACGCAGCACAAATTATTTATTATTTTTTTCATTATGAATGCTGAATATTATCAACTCAGAGAGGTATTGTTGCACAAAATGTCCAACGGAAGTAAATTTTCACCATGCAGATGGCATCCTTTCAGTTCTAAAAAAAAAATTGTAGTATATGAGCTCCACTTATCGGCCGATAGGCATCGAGATTGAATCAGCATAATGTCTCATAATGGCCTTTTCACATATTAAGTTTTGTTTCATTAGATGCAACAGAACCTTTCCTTAAATTGCGAAAATAGCTGTATAGCTGCGCCACATGTTGAGATATTGGTACAAAAGTTGATAAGCACTATAATTTGTAACAATATAAATTTATTTGTAAATTTATGCAATCCCATGTATTAGTTACTCAGATACAGCCTTCTCTGAAATTGCGGCAATCACTGCATAGCAGCACCATGTTGAACAATTGACACCAAATATTGATAAACGCTATTATACATCAAGGTTCAATTGCATATAAATTTATATGTAATTCTGAACAGTAGCTCCTGATATCTAGTTGGAACAAAACTTTCGCCACACACATAGAACACACACACGCAAATAGAAATTTTCTAAAAATAGTCAAATTGTTTTCAGGAGCTCTTACAACCTGTAAATCCATTAAAAACCGAAAGTCGAAATTCATTTCAATAAAATGACAAGCAAAGCGGGCAAAGCCTGCTAGTATACTATATAGAAGGAAGTAGAAATCTTTATGCATCATAATCATTGCCAGATTGAATTGAAGGATATTTAAATTGGATACTATATCGTGTACTGACTTTCTTATTCTAAGGTATGAAAAATATTAAAAAATCAGCAATTCAAGCTACAGATTTGAAACAAATGTTATTCAAAAATGTATTCATTTCTGTTTTCAGGGATATAAAATTTAAAATTGTACAAAATAATAAAAGCAAAGATTCTTTGGTTCAAAAAATAACTTATAAAAAGAAAAAGCAGCTCAATTTGAAATTAATATTTTTCAGGTAAACTGAGATGAAGCAATTTCATATTTGGCGATTTATGTCTCTTTGGCGATATTTAACAGTTTTTCAGCAATTAAGATAGGAAATTTTGATTTTTAAAAGCTAAATTTTATAAAAGTTCCTAGATTAAGTAATTGTCTATCTGAAAAACCAGTTTTCGAAGAATTCTGCACATTTATGAATTCTCTAGCTTGTTTTTAAAAAAAATTTCTTAAAGAAGAAATTTTCTCAAAAAGTTGTCAAAACATCTAATTTTACGCTAAATTGAAAATGCTCCTATTTTTTTACTTATTAACTTAGAAAGTTCGTTTTTATCTCAAATTAAAGATCTAGTTGATACGAATATTTTACTTTTTGTTTCATTTTACTGCGATATTTGGTTCGTCCAATACTTAAAGCTTTACGGAAAAAAAATTTGCCGATTTAACATGGGAAAGTTGGTTTCTGTATAATAAGCATTTAACGATCTTGGGTTATTTCTGACGATTTTATTATTGGCGCGTTCTGCTTTGTGTTAGTGGTAGTTTGTTTGTTTTGCTTTTCTCTGAGCTTGGCTTGGCAAAACGACCGTTTCTGCTTGATGCCTTTTAACTACCTGTAAATTTTGGGTATGATAGGTATATCACAGTTCCTGGATGTTTAATTGTAAGTAAAAAAAAAAAAAAAAAAAAAAGATGAGTTTTTTTTTAATTAAATCTGATGTTTAGAAATAACATTGTCAATATACATAATTACAAAATATTTAAAAATAATCAGATCAAGGTTTTATGTATTTTTTTTAAAATAAGACGTGATTTTAAAATCTAAATATTGATAAATATATCAATTTTTAGATTTATGAACATAAATCATTCTTTATTTTAAAAAGTAGAATTCCAAGGATACCACTTGTGTATTCTCTTAATTTTGGTGCAAATTTATTGTGCACATTCGAACAACATAGCTGTATTAAGCACAGTCATATAAAAATTTAAACTTGAATGAGTATGTTAAATCTATAAAAATATTGATTTTATAGTTAAAAGCATCATCGAATTCTGAGAATTTTACTATATATATATACACATAAATTTTTGTTTGTAATTCTCTTTTAA
The DNA here is from genome assembly GCA_963930645.1 of Salticus scenicus. NCBI lineage: Eukaryota > Metazoa > Arthropoda > Arachnida > Araneae > Salticidae > Salticus > Salticus scenicus. The sequence continues at coordinate 204,258,631 of OZ005653.1, read as the reverse complement.
ATGTAAAAAACTAAAAAGTTATTCAGTATTCTTTATTTTATTATTTGTTTACATGTAATTGACTTTAGGTAGTTCATTTTGCCTACAACATAACCGGTAAAACTTTTTTGTGATGGAGATATATGCACAACTAAAAATTTGAGTTTGATTGACACATATTATAGAAGAGCCAAGGTTTTTGGATATATATCCTGATTGTTAATAATGTAAAATATTTATATCACTTGATTGTATTTTTTATATAGAAACTGATATTTTCCTCAAAAGTTGATAAATCAACTCTGAAGCACTATCTTGCTGTTGATGGTTAAACCATTTGAAATATATATTTTAAATATTTCATTTGATTTTACACAACTGAAGTAGTCTCTTCATATTTTCATGGAAAATAATTAGATCATATTTTTAAATAAAATTTACTTTGTAAAATATAATTAATGTTTATAGCATAAATATTATAGTATTACTTGATGTTTAGTGCAGGTTCAAACATTGACTCAGGGTACTTTTTTGTGTTGCATTTGTAAAAATTTGTTTTCATGATAGATATATTTGCCCAGAGCCAGTATAATTTAACTTGTTGATAGACATAACAATAAACAGTTACTCAATAGTTTCCAATGATATAGTAATGATATTAGTTATTGTGAAAACAGATTTAAATAACGTTGTCATGTTTCATACAAGTAACTTCCAAGAGATTATTTTTGTTGATATTAAAACATTGGCAATCAATGGATGTTACTTGAGTAATATGTATATTTAAATATAAATCGACATTTGTAATAATCTGTTGTCTGTGGCAATTTAACGTGATACATATGTAACAGAAGATTCTAATTGACTTCTGTAGAGTTTTCTGATTTACTTTTGGCTTTACTACCTTTTTCAGAATAATAAAGTGAGATTCTATACTACTAAAACAATGAAACAAGAAAAACTTATAATTTTTGTTTAAAAAAAAAAAGTTGAAATATTTTTAATTAATTTTGAAACAGAAAATTACATGCATTATACTTGTGTATATGTACAAATGATCTATGTAAATTCTTTTATAAAATCTGATTTTCACCTGATATTGTACATAAGTTAATAAAAATATTAGTAAAAATCTATTTTTCTCCCTTTAAATCTATTGAAGTATTGTTTTATATCATATAATTTATTGTGAAAAGAATGTCTGTATACAAAACACAGTGTATTTACTCCTTACTTCGAAATCTGAAATGTTAATCAAAAGTATATAACAAATACTATGTTTATAGGGAAAGCCATGAAATTTCAAATTTCGTCACACATTTTATCAACAAGTAAAGTTGAAAGTTTTTTATAAGCAGCAATTGTTTCAAAGTCTGTCTTGCATACAAAACACTAAGTAATAGTTGTTATATTTGCCTTGATACATTAGTATGTCTTACCAAATATATTCTTTCAATGACGAAACATTTAAAGCACTGTTATAATATTTATCAAAGTAATGTCTCTTTTTTTTTGGTAGTGAAAACTTATTTTCTTCAGAATTACAACCTTTCAGACTAATTTCTAGAAAGAATCTTAAAATAAGAAAAGAACCAAAGGTGTGGGTGTTAAAAGGTAAAAACTTTTAACATTTTTATTTAAAAAATTATTATTTTAAAACTTCCTTCCAAAATTCAGATATCATGAATTTTTAATAAAAGATAATAAAAACGGAGATTATTTATTTCAAAAACTGAAATCGGAAATAATTATTTGAACTCTGGAAATAATTTATTTAAAATCCAGAAAAATCTATTTTTTCAGTTAATATGCTCTGAAATATTATTTAATAAACCCAGAAAAAAATAATAAATATTTCCCAAAATCCAGAATAAATCTCAAAATATTTGGTGCATTAGCATCTAAAAAATTATTTAAATATGTTCTGGAATCCTTCTATTTATTTCTAAAAAATAGCTCTGATATTTTGTATTTTCAAAAATACATCGTTTTCCCTCTCGCCGACGCCATGACGTCACAAATTCCGAGAATTTCTGCTTGAGTTCGATGCCCTCCCGGATGTACTCCTACGCATTTTCAAAAGATAGCGTCAGTACAAAATTTTCAATAAAAAATAGAAAATATAAATTAATATTTCAATAAATCAAAAATAAATAAATGGCGAATAATGATAATTCACTTTCATCAACTTTAATTAACTTTTATTCATAAAATCAACTTCAATTAAAAATATTTGGAGCGAGCTATTTTATTGCTCATTAATTTGCCAGTGAATCGGCAACCCAGCGCCGGGAATTGGAAAGAGACGCCGCACACACTTGGAGAAAACATCTTCCACTGTCAACAGCTCCGTCGATTTTCTCTCGTTCCGCTTAACGGCTCCGCCTTTAGAGTAAGCTGTTAGCGTGACTTGAGATATCGTACGGTAGCTTATTATAACTTAACTGTTTATTAATCTTCTTTAAATCATCTAAATGATTGTTTACAAATTATTAAACTTTAAAAACGAATCTTCATACAAGAATTGCAACTGGAACTGTCTCCATTGACCGTGTAATTATGCCTCAATAAATTGAGAGATGTAATTATTGTTCCTGATTTTCGATCATACACAGCCGTCTCCTCCTCATGCTCGTTTGGAATCAAGATTAAATACATCAAGTGATGTGATCCACGGAGTTCCTGAGGGAATAGGCTGTTCTGCAAGATGCATCAGAATAATTCTATATATCTATAATATTCAGCGATCTCACTCAACGTAACATGGGAATGTACGCTGAGCTAAAATTAAAAAGTTGTGCCGTCCTCCTTCCACTAATTGGATTAAATTATCAACTAAAACAAGATCGTGATCTCCATAAATCATCATAATCCTCAAATGTTTAACAATTTTTCAACAGCCAATTTTCAAGTGGATCAAAGTATTAATTACTTCTACTAAATAAAATGAAACAAAAAAAACTAAATACGTTTTGAACTATAAATAAACATGATGACTCTGAAACTTAAAAATAAACAATGTGGATTTTATAAAAATTAAATAAAAATGAAAAATGCATTTAAGTACAATATGAAAAATAAAATAAAATAAAACAACGATGTTTGGAATTAAATAATATGAAATATGGTTGATTTGTTAACCACAAAGAAATAATTTGATAATCTTCAAAGTATAAAATAAATAATTATTAATGTAAGAGGTACCTCTGCAATATTTACAGAATTTTAATTAAAAAAGATTAAATAATATAAATGCTGTTCTTATTTGTGTATTAACATCACTTTAATGTTGATTATATTTCAGAGTTGAAGGTAAGCTCTTTCAATATTTGTCTTTTATATTTTTTTGATGACCATGCTTTTTTTTAGATGATTAATCAGCAAGAGAATATATCTCCTGCCGTCTGCCGAAAAAACGGCACCTTCAGAAAAAATCGCCGCATTTTTTATGTCCGCCGTTATCTAAACAACGCAACACTTTAATGATCCACTATACGCACTTCACGCGCCATGACTCATCCTTCCTTTCATTCATCTATTAAAATAAACAAATCATAAAGTTAAGTTAAGAATATCTTTTTTTTTATATTTTTTATATATTTTATCAGTGGGGTTACTGGTTTTGAAAACAGTGCAAATCCTCAAGTAGCGTGCTTTATTGATTATCTGCTTGTAGATTGCATGCTAAAATAAAATCTCTCTCAAGACAACTACTCAGCTGTCATTTACGTGAAAATAAAGTTACCTTAACACATGTTATATAAAAATTTACATTTTACACAAAGCTTTTTATTGTCATTGTGATTGTATTTTGCTAAACAGTCAACAAATATATATGCTAAAGTCTTGATGTGGTTACAATTATGAAGAAATTGAAAAGTCGACATGCAGATGAAACATTGAAAATTCAAAATTTTTTAAATAGGCCTGATGCTACCATGGAATCCATATAAACAAATCTAAAACCTTATAACTGGAGAAGACCATGCAAAAATTACGTAATTGTAAGAATCAATAGTAAACTTTCTAAAGTCGAAGAACATTGAAAGAGGTAGAAAATACGTATTACTGAAAAAGCTTTACACTCATTATATAACTTCAGCCAGTACCAAAGACCAAAGTAGCCAGTAACCAAAAGAAAATGAGGAATTCTGTAACCTAGAAAACAGAGCTTACACAAGGAAAACTTAATTTTCAGGAGCAACCAAAAATGTATCATTTTTACAAATATTACATAGTCTTCATTTATCACTATCATCAAATATAAAAATGTCCATCAATCTGAAAGTTTCTTTTGTCAGTTCTGTTTTTCAGGTTACAGAAATTCCTCCTAGTTTTACCAAGTTTGCCCCAGTAGACCTACTATAACAGTAGACAGAGCATTCCTGTATTACTGGAATATAAGAAAATGTCGCAAAGATGAATCAGCTGAGTGTAGGCAGAAGGTTACCTTTTTTGGGAATTATTTGTTTTGAATTTTAAGAATAATTTTTAGAAATTACTTGCAGGTTTACCTGGCATTGCCCAGGTTGGAGAAGTGTTTATAGAATTTTGAAATCAATGAAAGAACTGAGCAAAAGTGTAAAATGGAAAGAGAAATGCATGAAACATTTTCTGAATTCTTTAATAAAAAATATAAATAAATAAATACAAATGACACAGCTTTAGTATGGGACCCCCATGGTGACTTTAAATATTTTTTTACCACTTTTGTTATTGCATAACTAAAGACCTTGGCGAGAAACATCTGAGCTACTTCAGTACAAAATTTCAAATTTTCGAAAGGAGTCCAATACTAATGTTGTTTCATGGAAAAAAAAAAAAAAAAAAATTACAAAATAAAAATAATGAAATCAGAATTATAACTATTTACAAAGGTGAGAACATAAAAGAACCTCATAATTTACTCAGAAAAAACCAAAAATTTTGTTTTACTGTAGGAAAGAAAAGACTACTTAATTAAATAAAAATTTTAAGCTAATACCAAATATGAAAATATTTATCTGCATGCAAATTCCTTATTTAAAAAAAATACACCAACTTATTTAGCGTAACTGTTTTTTTCTCTCTAATTTTTATTATTATTCACACGAAATTAAAAATATTTCATTTCCGGATGAAAAAAAAAATAAATAAATGTGGATTTTATTTCCTTATTTTAGCATCAAATATTTCTTTCTTTTTTTATAATTTTAAAGTTAAAATGATAAAAATGGCGATGGGTTTTTATTTAATATAATTTGATCCAATTATCTGACTGAACTAAAAAATACGGAATTATACTTTTTGCCAAGAACTGATAGCAAAGTAAATAAAGTAACGTGACTCTTGGCGACATTGTTGAATGACGGGCGTTGGATTGAAGAGAAACGGCATCTCTTTGACAAGCGAACAACTTCTTTTTTTGTTTGCTTATTTCGTACTGATGTCTTTCTGTCTTTTGGTGTTTAATGTGAATTATGGAAAATGAAAGCATGAAATAATGTCCTCGGAAGGAAAGATAAATATAATGAACCCAGAGAATAGTTTTTATCCTGCTGTCACCAAACTATACTTACTTAAAAGGCAAGGAAAGATAATCTTCGATCAATATAAACAGTATTGCTCATTCAGTGAGAAAACTTAACTATAGCAAACTCTGGTGATGAAACAGCAACCCTTTATGTTTACTTTCGCTATCAGTTCTCCATGAACAGAGTATAGTTAGATTTTTTTCCTGATTAATAAGTTTGTCACTTTTTTTAGCTATCGATTAAATAGTGTGGCTTTGTAGATGACAAACAAATAATCAGCTTTATATATATAGATTATAAAAATATTACATATTTTGTTTCAGATGTTACATTTTTACTTTCTTCTATATTCAATAGAAGAAAGTATTGGATTCGTAAAAATTTTCGACCTCGGGTTTTTGATGGATTTACACGTTTTGAGAGCTGTAGTACATGATTTGACCATTTTTAGAAAATGTCTGTGTCTGTGTGTGACAAAATTTTGTGGCAACTGTATCTCAGGAACTACTGCACAGAATTTCATACAAATTGGTATGTACCTGCACCTTGACATAAATCAGTGCCTATCAACTTTTGGTAAAAATTGTCTTACAGGTTGTGTTGCCATCCCACTTTTTCTAAATTTTTAACATGGTGATATAGGACAAAAATTTGTATAAATGTGCATAAAGAGAATTATTTTTTAGTAATCATTATGAAATTTACAAGAATTATTTATAACAGAGATAGTCAACTGGGAAAAAATTTTTGTATGTGTAGGAGCCTCGTCAGCTCCCCTGGGGGGAAGTCCCCCCTCGAGGGGAGTAAATTTTCAAGATGGGTATCTTTCGAAAGGTCTCGTCAATACCTTTGAAACGAATGGTTGAACTATAAATCTGTGATGATTTAAAACAAAGTTATCAATCTTTTTTTTACTTTTTACAAAAAAAAAAAAAAAATTAACAAAATTTAACCAAACTCTGTATTTAGTTGGCCCCTGTCATAAACTGGTGCTGATTAGATTTGGGGATCAATCGCACAACAGGAGGCGCTGTGATCGTATTTTCTCTAAATTTTTAACATGGCAGTATAGGACAAAATTTCGTATAAATGTACATAATGAGAGTTATTCTTAACCTGTGATTGTAAAATTAATATGAATTATTAATAATAGTAGTAGTTAATTAGGAAAAAAAATTTGTGCATTTGGGGCATCACTTCCCCCCCTGGGGGGAAGTACCCCACGGGGTGGGGTAAATTTCAAAGGTGGGTATCTTTCGAAAGGTCTCGTCAATACCTTTAAAACGAATGGTTGAACTATAAACATGTAATAATTTAAAACAAAGTTATCGATTTTTTTTTTTTTTTTTTTTCAATATTGTTACTGAGTGACTATGTATAGGAAAATATAGAAGAAAGTCTTGTTGTGGCCACAACATACTAGTTTTTTTTTTTTAATTTGAAGAACTGAATATAGCAGCTACAGACATTTTACAAAAATAATTACTTAAGTATGGAATAATAAAATATAAAAAAATTCTTATTTGTGAAATATAATTCTCATTTTACATAATTTTCTTTACAGTTTTTTACAGAACATATAATCACTATTTCTTGCAATAAAATATCTTTTATATACAAAACAATTTAACTTTTAAAGGGAAATATAAATTTTAAAAAGAACTTTCAAAAATAAGAAAAGATATCATCTGCGTAAGAGAACACAGAGTTTAGAACTTCACAAGAAAATTTCAATGTTGGCAGTTTGGCTCACTGCCTAGTGTCACATGACATTTATGAGTAATTTTTGTCACACAAAAAGGTTGCCATTATCCTGTCCACTATAATATTAGGTCTATGATATCACTCCTGTTTACTGAAGCAATGTAATTTTTCCCTGATATTCCCAAGCTACAAGATTTTAGCTTCATTTTACACAGATTCCTTAAAAATTTTGAATTTCCGATGTTTGCACATGCAGCATTTTTTATTTCTTCTTCATAATTTTATTACATCTTCAACTGTATTAAGACTTCAGCATATATATTTGTTGACTATTTAGCACTATACCTGCTGATTAGATGACACAATGATAGTAGAATCTTTGTGTCACCTGAAAGGCTATTTTATGTATGTTAAAGTGGTGTTTCATCTTCGCATAATTAAATGAAAGTGTTTTACATAACTGTATATACACTTGTTTGCCAAAGACTACAATAAATATTTCTATGAAATTTATCCTCACTTCAGAAAAAAAAAATTGTCAAATAAGTATTAGAATTATAACTAAATAAATGTAAAACAAATAGCAGTGTGGCTGCATTAAGAACATTTTGTCTGAGATCTACTTAATAAATGGAAATCATCTAAAATTTGAAATGTTATGAAGATTAATCATATAACCAGCCAACCTAGATTTAACAGACCAATGAATTAAGGCTGAAAATTAAAATGTGCGTTTTGAACTACTACAAGCAGTACAGGTGAGAAAATGAAAATTCTGACCCCTTAAAATATCACATTTAGAAAATCATGAGTTAATTAGGGGACTCATTTGCACTAGCTAAAAATGCACTACAACGTTTATTATAAACACTAGAGAAAATGTGTGGATTTTTTTTTTTTTTTTTTTTTTTTTTACACCTATTTCTCATAAAGGAACTGAAACCATATTCATTATGTGGAATCGGATATGCTTTCATGCATGATATATTTTAGTATTAGCTTGAGCTAATACTAAAGGATTGTTGAAAACTTTTTTCATTATGTGCATGGCAAATATTAAGATCATATTAATTATTCCAATTATATTTGTTCTTGCAAGAGTATGAGCTAGAATATTTGAGCCAATTCGAAACGATCACATTCCTTCCACTGGGCAAAGTAAACTATTGATAAAAAAGATAAGGTTGAGTGTGTTTAACATCACATTAGAGATATGCAGTGGGCAATTGGCAATGATCAGGGATTCACCCCTAGAGGTGATCTGAACATATGCTATGAAGATTTTGATCCTTCAACAGAGAACGTTAATAGAAAAAGAAAGGTTGAAGCTGAGTGGGTCTCATTAAAACAGGGATCTCATTTTCAGCTATTTGTAGATTTAGCTTTTCAGTTCTTGTTAAGTGCTTTTCAGTTTTCTCTTCAGTTCTCTTCCTTTCAGTTTCTTTCAATTTTTATTTTGTCACAGCAGGCTTTGCCTGCTTCTCTGGTCACTATATTTAAATGATTTCTTTTTAATTAAGTTTTAGGTTTGAGGATAAATCTATTGTTTTCCACCCCATATTGTTCTCCACCCCACTTCTCATTCTCCATTTCCTTACAAATTTCTCCATAGCATATGAACATTTCCCCTTAAAATACCAATATAAGCATGATAATCTTGCAGTTTTGTCTGCAGTGGTTATGCGTGAAGGGGTTTTTCTTGATGTCACACTGGCAATAGTCTGGAATGTCTTTTGAGAAATTCTGATCCTTTGCAGAGGGAATCAGAGATGGTCTGTAAAAAATGAGAAAAGCCATTATTTTTGGCTCTCATTGTCTCTAAATTTCCTCATATATCATTTAACGTCCATTCATTTCCTTAAAATCACTCACTTAATAGTTTTTATGTGTTAATAGTCATTTTTGTCATTGCTTTATATAACTCATTTTATTTAGGGAAAAAAATCATTATTTTAATTAAACTTACCTTAATTTTTTGTTGAACTCTATTTCTATGTTAAATAAACTTTACTTTAACAGTCAGCGTTAAAAATCGCTATTTTGTTTACAACATCAGCAAGGTTTTCCATCCAACATTTTTTAAATATAAATATAAAAAGCATTAAAATAAATATATATATGAAAGGATAAAGAGAGGTAAGATTTTAAATTATTATTTTTAATTAATAGTGAATAATAACATCAAGAAAATCCCATTAGGAATTCTTAACTTGAAAATAATTCTAAAGTTTCCCCTGTAAAGTAAGTTTTATTACAATGCACGATCATAATGCGAGAGTCAGAAAAGTGAAGGAATTTTAGGATTAAAAAGTGCTGAACAAACACAACTTTCAGTTTCTTGTGGTTAAGTGATGCATATTAATTAATTTTTTATGTGACGTATTCTTTTTACTCTGTGTCACATAATATCTATAATGAAGAGAGACTTTCACACATTAACGGTTCTATGAATTTGAGACAGTCATTTATTGGCCCATCTTGAACATCTTACGGATTATGGTCCATGATTTAGGTCTGAGCAAGTGGAACTGAGTTCATCAGAGCAGAGAATGACGGCAGCCACGATTACATTGCATTACCTCCCGGGGCCGTTATTTTGACGTGATTTTACCAGGCAAGAGCACACACGAAGAGAGGCCTCAATCCCCGCACGTTTTCTCTTATCGGCATTTTTGGCGTGAAACCCTCACCCTTCCTTCGTCTAATCATTGGCCATTAACTTAATGATTGACAACTCAGCTGAGGTCCAAATTTCCGGGCTCACTTTTCTGACTTTCGCGTTATAATCGTACATTGTAATAAAACTTACTTTACAGGGGAAACTTTAGAATCAATTTCAAGTTAAGAATTCCTAATGGGATTTTCCTCAAGTTATTATTCACTTTAATTTAAAATAATAAAATAATAATTTAAACTCTTACCTCTCTTTATCCTTTCATATATATATATTATTTGCTTTAAAACATCAAGTAGTGTACCTTAGCAACAGTTACTATACCAATTTAAATAAAAACTCAATTTGTTGCATATTTCCTTTTATTTTTTTTAATCTTATTTCTAAACAGTTTGAAATTTTCATATTTTATTACCAAAATTATAGTTGAAAATTTTATCAATGACATAGTTGAGTGTAATTGAAAATTTTAAGTATTAGAACATACAAAAAAGAGCTTGCTTGATGAGCTGAAATCCAGTTGCTTAGGGAAAGCTTTAGCTGGTGAAAATGATGCCACACTAAATTTTGTGATATATATAAAAATGTGGCTAATTTGAATATTTAATTGAACTTTTTCTTTATCAGTTTTTAGGATTATTATTATTATTATTTTTTTTTTTTAAATCTAATATTCAAATGGTTTGAAAGATTTTTTTTTTTCTTCCATAAATAAGGAGATTTTTGTTGTCACCATTAAACAGGTCTTTTGTGAAATTTGTAATTTTTTTTTTTTTTTTCCCAGTTTTCATTAACAAAAAAAGAGTTTCAGACCCATTGTAACTATATATATATGCCTAAGTTAAGTCTTTGTTATGCTCAGACACTTAAAATATCAGTTCTATATAAAGGATTCCACTATAAATGATTTTTGAAATTAGTACAGTCGGTAACAAAAGTCTCCGAACACTAGCAAAAATTCCTATATAAAAAAAGTACACTTAATAGAGTTTTGTTAAATAAATCCTTGTCGAATCCTGTACTTAGTCAGTCTAAAAACAGGATTCGAAAAGGATTTATTTAACAAAACTGTATTAAGTGTACATTTTTTATATAGGAATTTTTGCTAGTGTTTGGAGACTTTTGTTACCGTCTGTATTTGTTTGGATACTCGTGATTTTTTTTTTTTTTTTTTTTTTTGTAAATGCTTTTCAAAAGTTAAATTGCTATTGATCCAAGTTTCATCAATGGAAATAATACAATGATCATAAATTTGATATGTTTACATTTCACACAAATTTGAACAAAATATAATACTGGATCTCTCTTTAAAAAATATGTCATGTACTTTTTTTTTCAAAAATAAAATAAATAAATAAATCATGGAATGCAAAATTTGTCTTGAAGATTATCTTTATCATTTGAAATTAATTTTTTCTTGTAGGATTGAAAAGGATTTTCAGATTAAACATTCTTTCTTTTATGGAAGTAAAAATCTTGAGTGATTTGCCTGACCTATTACATGTACCAGAAACATCGATGCAGAAATTACAATTCTCTGGCCCTAAAACGGATAAAATATGAGTACCGTTTTAATTCATTTCCAATTTTTTTTTTTTTTTTCTTTGATTCTGACATTTCTATTACATTAGCTGCCATTTTAAATAGCTTGAGATTTTTTTAGAAATTTTCCAGAAACCTCCGCTTAATTAAGGATAAATTCAGTTTTTTAATCTTTAAAACCCATTTTTGTATTTTTTTAAACAGTAAATACAGGGCCTGATTATCGCACAGGCCGACAAGGCCTCGGCCTAGGGCACCTATATTTAGAGGCACCAAAATAATTTTTAAATTTAAAAAATGCTATTTTTGGAAAAGATTTTCTTAAAAAAAATTAACCAAAAGTTAGCTAACTAAAATTAAATTAAAAAGTACAACATTAGTTAGATTATGAAATATACCAGTTTTCGTGGAGATGGGTCGAATGATATAACATTTTACAGTGGACCTAAAAATCCAGATAAATTTTCACTTGCAGACTTAGTTATATAATACAAATTAAAGAACTTTGTACCATCCTAATGGAAAATATCTTTACATTTTCAGTAATATTTGGTCATGTGTTCATATTCACATACCCGCTGACTTCGTGTGGTATGAATGAGGTAGATTAGGATTAAAAAAGAAGACAGTATTATAAAGAATACCTTGTAAAAAATTACATTTCTATGCAAGTGGATTCCAACAGCCATAGAAGAAAGATTACCCCTGCACCAATAATAATAATAATAATAATTTGAGGTCTCGTTGCAAAAGAAGTGAAAACTAATTTCTTATAAAGGTGATGCTTTAACTTTTTTACCAGCAGTCAAACTTTGTGCACAAATTAGATTAAAAAAAAAAAAAAAAAACCTTTAATTTGTTCAAGAGGGGGGGGGGGGGGGTAACTTCAAAATAGCTATAAAAATAGCCATTAAAATTTTATGCTTAATTTAATTGTTGCCAATTTTTTTTTTTTTTTTCGACAGGAAAAATACGTTTAATTTAAATGTGAACAATAAATTAAAAAATTAAAAAAAATTAAATTATGCATTTAATAAATTTGACGTCAGTATCACTGAAAATTTTACACATTGATAAAGTGTTAATATAGTTTATGGTACTATTATATGTTGTTCTTTTTTTTTTTTTTTTTTTTAACTATTATTTTGCAAATTTTTACTCTCAAGTTGTTAAAAAAAAAAAAAAAAAAAAAAAACTGCCCATGACCTCACATTTGACTGTGCAGCATTTCTTTACTACAATAAACTCTATGAACTATAAATTTATTTTATCAGTTTTATTTATAGATCCTATTGGGCAATTTTTTTAATTTTGGCATTGAAATAACCAAATGTTTTTTTCGCCAAGAAGTTTAATTTAGCAACAACCGTTTTAATCCAAGTAGCACGTCATAAATATAAATACTAAATTATAAAATGAGAGTACACCTTATTGGTGATACAGCTGCACAAGGCTTCGCAGATATCCTCCTACAGGTTAGGAATGGATCCACAAAATGCAGACGGATCCATACCTGTTGACATAATTGGAAACAATGTTTCATCTTTCCAAGAGCTTAAAGATGCTGTTTTTCCTGATGTTCATCAACACTTCAGAGACAGAAAATGGCTCTATGAAAGAGCTACCTTGGCACCTACGAATGATTCAGTTCAAGTCATCAATGAGCAGTTGTTATCTCTACTTCCTAGAGAATTTAGAATCTACAAATCATTTGATAGTGTTACTGACAGTGAACAAGCTGTGAATTACCTGATCGAATTTTTGATTTCTCTTGAGTTGTCTGGAGTTCCTCCTCAATATTAAAGCTGAAAGTCTGTGTGCCCATCATGCTTTTGAGAAATTTGGATCCCCCAGCAATGTGCAATGGTACAAGACTAATTGTGAAGAAACTCAAGCCAAATGTAATCGAAGCTACGATTTTGACAGGTCAATATTTTGGACAAGATGTTTTTATTCCAAGAGTACCAGTTATACATACAGATATTCCGATTCCTTTTAAACGTGTACAGTTCCCTATACGTCCATGCTTTGCTATGAGTATCAACAAATAGGTCAGTCTTTTAAGGTAGTAGGACTGGATTTACAAAAGCCATGTTTTTTTCATAGACAGCTTTATGTTGGATGTTCAAGAGTTGGAAGTAAAGACAATCTATACATCTACAGTGCAAATAACAATATGAAAAATATTGTTTATTCAGATGTTCTACAGTGCTCAGTGTAGTACAAGACATATTTACATAATGGCTAGCAAAGCGGGCAAAGCCTGCTAGTAAAAAAATATGTGTAAAATTTATTTTATCAGTCATTCTGTATAATATTTAATGTCAATATTTAGTGTTTCATCAAACCAAACTACCACACAGACTATCGTTTAAAATAATACTGAAAACATGGATTTTTTTTTTTTTTTTTTTAAATAAAAGGACCACTTTTACAACAAAATTTTATGAAAAGGCTGTTTTTATGAATTTTGTGAAGGGTCCTTTTTATGAAGTCAAATTTTATGAAGAGGTCACAGTTTCTGCCTGCTTAAGAAATTCGTCATATTGTTTACAATTTCATATACTTGAGAATGCAGTCTCTTAAATATATACTTCCTCTTAAATTAAGAAAAGAAATTGAATTACACATATGAAACAACGATTAATGATCTGTGTCACAAAAGATATACATCTATAAGTTAATAGTTGACACACTAGAAAATAACCATCTGACAAAGAAGGAAGCCAACTGCATATTTTTTTCCTAAAGTGCCTCATAAATAACATAGAAAAGTAATATCCAAACTACCTACAGTTAAATCAACAATATCTGTCTATTTTTATAGTAATCATTAATAGAAATCTTTCTGCTTATAGACTTTTTACCTGGTGGTACATCAGTTTACAATGCGTTACCATTTTTGCTTAAAACTTTATGGGGGGAGGATGTGGATATTTATTTTTAATCAATAGTTTCAGCATATTGGCATTCACTTACACATATCAAAATTTTCTTAAAAATAGTTTTTGCCCTTCAAATGTGGGTTTCAACATGAAGAAAATTAACAACATTGAAAAGAAAAATATAAAACCTTTATTTACAAATATATACAATTTCTCTTAGACAATTAGATATACTTTATACTTAAAACTCTCAGAAAAAAAACATGTGCATTATACAAACATAAGTACAGCATTTACTTTACTAAAATAGTCCAGAGCATTGGTATGAAACACTTTTAAGTTTATACTTTTTCCATCACATTGTAGTTGATTTCGATGTGAAAATAAATAACAGCATTAGTATTTGTAAAACAAATTATAAAATCTTTATTTACAAATATACACAACAGGTTTTTTTTTTTTTTTAGATAACTAGGTACATATAGTTGCAAGCCTGAAAAAGAAAAAAAAGTTATTTTTATAAAATATGATTCACAGAAAATGCATATTTATAGTATTCAATGGAAGTAAATAAAATTATATATATATATATAGAGAGAGAGAGAGAGAGGTGCCAAGTATTACGATTTGTCCATAATTATTACGGATTTACGTCAATAATTACGGCATTATGGACAATATATAAAAATTACGGATTATACGCTTTTTAAAAAGTCATGGATATTGTTCGTTAAAGAAAAAGAAACTCCACTGATGACTGAGGATCAAACGCACAACAGAAGCATTCCAATTCATAATCTTTCTCCATCCACAACATGAATGTCAATATTCATTTTAAACTTGCTTTATAAGATTCTAGAAACTATAAAGAAACACAGTTATACAATATTTTTTGCTGATGTAATTATTTTTTTACACCCCACCCCCTCTTTTCTTATCTCCAACCAGCCATCGTTGATTAATAGCTCTGCAGAAGCCTTTAGTTTCCCAATCTTTCTCCATCAGCAACATAAATGTCAATATTCATTTTAAACGTGCTTTATTAGATTCTAGAACCTATAAAGAAGTAGAATTGTTTCATTTCTCATTTATCTAATTATTTATATTTTGACTGCCCCTCCTGCTTCCCAGCTAGTGATCAGGGATTACTTCTAGAACTAAAAAAGTGATAGAAGTGCTCAATATTTCTCACATATGTAATTATTTTTAGGCTGTATTACTAAACTTGATGAATCTACATATTTGTTTTTCTTTAATAAATTTAAAATACATACTATACCACCAAACAAAAGATATGTTAGGTTTTTATGCAAGATACATAAAGAAAAAAAAATAATAATAAAGTTTTATTTAAAAAAACAACAACAACAATGTTTTAGTATTTAATGCAATGAAAACTACTGTCTATAAAAAAAGTGACTATTAAATAATAAAATAAAATAAATTTTTGTAACCCCCCCCCCCACCACCACCACAAAAAAAAAAAAAAAAAAAAAAAAAAAAAGAAGAAGAAGAAGAAGAGAGCGATCCAAATGTTTTTCCCCCTCCAAAGCAGGTTAAAAAAAAAAAATAATAATAAAAAAATCTTTCATTTTGTAAGAAGGTAAAGAAATATATATTTATTTACTTTTGTTTTAGAAATTCTAATTTTTTACTTAATATACAGGGTGTTTATAGAGTCTCGGACCCATTTTGATGTTTAATAACTCATAAAATAATGAAGATATAAACAAACTTATGGCATTTATTGATGAAATAACTCATATTTTCTTTTCAGGTTTGAATATCTTTACTTTGATATCAGGTTTGAATATCTTTACTCATCTTATATCGTCTGCGTGTGTGGTTAATTTCAGATAATTTCATTTTTCAGTCTAAATATCTGTACTTTTCTAAATATCGTCTGCTTATTAATTGCATTTTTCTCTCTTTTGTTTTTGGCAACTATTGCAATGTTATGTTTGATCTGAAAACCCCCGTGAATACCGTGAGGCACAAAGGGATTCCCCAAAGGTTAATGTGTGGTGTGGACTAATGCACGACCGAGTCATTGGGCCTTTCTTTTTTACAGAAAAGACGGTCTCATCAGTCGTATACTTAGACATGTTGGAAAACTTCGTATTTCCACAACTAAAAGAGCTTCAGCCACATGTATTTTTGCAACAAGATGGTGCACCACCTCATTGGGGTACCATCGTTCATAGTTCTTTGAATGACCATTTTCCAGGAAGATGGATTGGGCGAGGAGGTCCAATTCCTTGGCCACCCAGATCACCTGATATATGGACTTTTTCCTTTGGGGATTTGTAAAGGACAATGTTTACAGGAGGAAAGTGTCGAACATTGATGACCTAAAAGTCAGAATTACAACTGCAATAGCCTCTGTGGATGCCGATATGCTTGCCGCTACCTGGTGTGAAATTGACTATCGACTTGATATTTGTTAAACTTTAAGTTTATGGATACTGTTAACTTTTAAAAGAAAATTATGTGTGAAAGAATAAATAGTATATAAAGTGGAATACTTAGAAAAGATTGTTGCTTCTATAATACACATTTAGTCATTACTTGAAATCTTCATCTACCTATTAGTAATATAAGTTCAATTTTTAAAATACCTTATTTTTTGCTGGAAGAATTTTAAGTAAGTACTCCTTAAAAATGTAAGATAAGTAAATAAACTTTCACTCATCTAAGCAGCCTGAAGCAAATGAAATCTTGGAGTAAAATTGATCATAAGAAAAATCTTGAAATAAAAACTAATAATTTGCTATAAATTAATTTTATTTGAGAATTCTACTTGATCCTTATTGTTACAATATTGTCTTGACAGTAACAAGAGTAAACTTGAAAGTAATTTTCAAACATTAATTTAAATAGTATAAACTCATACCCAATGCCTTTGCAAAGATAAACCAACATTTGGAAATTTTTATTGCTATACCTGCATCCATACTCTAGTAACTGGCATATCTCCGTCTCTGGAGGAGTCTGGTAAGAAAAAAGAAAAAGCGATTTGATAGCAGACGAAGTCTTGTTTTATATCTTGCTGATTGGCAGTTAACAGCGAATTTCGCCGTTATGCTGGTTGCGTTATCTATGCAAATGCATTGGTATGAAAAAATTTAAATAAAGTAAAGTAAAAAAAAGAACAAAACATCCAAAGTAAAATAATTAATGAATTTTTATAAACGAATATTTATTAAATGTCTAGAGAAAAATTAAGTTTTAGTAGCTTTACTAGTAGCTAGTTATTATAATACAGTTGCGATCGCAACTGATATTGCTGAATACCAAAACTGGGAGTTTTCTAATAGAGTGGCAACAGCTCATTAAAGTAAGTTTTGTAAACAAAACAACGTCTAGTTAGATCGTTCTTAATAGGAAACTATAAAATTAAGAAATAAAATTTAAACTTTGGATGTTTAAGGAAAAAAGGTAATTAAATATATTTACAAATTAATTTAAACCTTTAAGAGGTAAAAAAAAAAATTGTATTGAATATGCATGGGGAAACAACGAATGTAATATGCACTGCATCTACAAATGCCTCCCTTTCCCCATACATATTCCATGAAAACTAGAAATCAAAATACATAGAATTTTACAGATGACCTGAACATGTTCAGGGTAAATTTGAATTGAAACTATAAATGCAAAAAGTTTTTTTTTTTTTAAGTTCACTTTGTAGTCTAGTCCCTTTTTTAAAAGAGTTGCTCTATAACTTTAGCTGGCACTAAATATGCACTTCTTAATTTTAAGAAAATAGTTTTGTTCAGTGCCTTAGTTAGGAGGTCAGCCAAATTTTCTTGTGATCTTACTTGCTGTATATCAAACTCGTGATTTTCATACATTTCTCTGACAAACATATATTTGATATCAATATATCTATTTCGGATATTTTCAGATCTAAATTTGATATACTGAATAGCAGCTGAATTGTCACAAAATAGTATTGGAACTTGAAATTTAATATCAATGTTCATAGTCAAAATTACAGTTTTTATGTTGGTTTTAATATACTTTAGATCTTTTGCCGCTTCTGATGCAGAAATAAACTCTGCCTCCATGGGCGACAGGGCAACAGATGTTTGTTTCTTGACTCTCCAAGTTACGGGCATTCCATCCATAAAGATAGAGTACCCAGAAAAGGATCTTCGATCTGAAGGATCACTGGCCCAACTTGCATCGGCAAATGATGAAATCTGGAGGGTAGAATCTTGGGAATCATACCTTAATCCCAAAGTATTTGTAGAGGCAAGGTACTTCAGAATCTGCTTGAGACGGTTCCAATGTACTTTAGCTGGGTTTTCCGCAACTTGGGCAAGGGTAGCAACAGCATACGAGATATCAGGGCGGCAGCATCCAGATATATACAGAAGGCAACCAAGGAGGTTTCGGTAAGGCATCTTCTCCATTGCGGCTTTTGACTGGTTGTCTCTAGGAGATTCCTGTTTGGAGGAAACTGTACCTGGTTGTATAGGAAGAGATACGTTAGTTATCTTAGAAATATCAAATCGTTCAATACAGGAATCTATATATTTGCTACAATTTATGATGACTGTACCGTCTTTAATGTCGAATTGTATGCCTAATAGTTGAGTGATTGGGCCTAAATTTTCGAGCTGATATAACCTTTCTAATAACTGATTAACTTCTATTAGAGTTGACTTGTCTTTAGCAAAAATCAGGAGGTCATCCACATATACCATAATGATTGCTTTAGTGTTATATCTATAAATACATGTTAGTCCCGGAATTTCTGTAAACCCGTTTGCAATGAGTTTATGATGCAATTCTTCAAACCAGCATTTTCCAGATTGGTGTAAGCCAAAGAGGGCTTTATTTAATTTTAAAACGTAATTTTCTTGGCCTGGTATTATATAATCATTAGGTTGGTTAATATATATATCCTTATCAATATTACCATACAAATATGCACATTTTACATCTAAAAGACTATGTTCCCACTGGAGAATACATATAAAAAGTGCAATGAACAATCTTATTAACATGAAATTAACTACTGGACTGTATGTTTCATTATAATCTAAACCCTCTCTTTGGTTATTACCTAAAGCAACTAATCTTGCTTTAAACTTTCTAGATTCATTTTTATTTTTAAGGGTATAGACCCAACGGGTTCCTATTACTTTAGTATTAGCTGGTCTGGGAACAACTGTCCAAACATTTCTGTCTATCATAGTTTTTATTTCACTGTCCATGGCCCTTTTCCATTCTGCAGCCTCTGGCAAACTTTTTGCCTCCCTAGCTGTTTTTGGAATAATTATTTCTACACAGTTTGCTTCATCTTCGACTAATGTTATTTCTTCAGATTCTTTGTCTGAACTTTCTTCGGCTTCGTTTAGATTCTCATCTATGTCATTAATGGGGGATTTTCTTTCTAGTTTAAATTTGCCAAGGATTTTGCAGTTTTTCGAAAAAATATTTAATGAATCGTCATATATGAAGTTATTTTCCTCGCAATAATCTTTTAATACTCTAGAACTCCTTAATACCTTCCCCTCTGGTGTTTTTACATAAATGTCTTCTTTACCTCTACTTTCTCCTGTCTTTCTAATTACTATATATCTCTCAAACATTAATTGTGGGTCATCTACTGGTTGGTAGGGATTTTCGGATATGTCTAATTCATCATCTGATTCTTCTGCTAATATATGACCTTGTTTTTCTATACCTAATTTCGTTTCATCAAATCTGACATGTTTTGTCTCTATTATTTTGTCTTCAGTGGGTAGCCATATTCGATAACCTCTAGTACTATAACTATAACCTACTAAAATTCCTTTTTGAGCACGAACTTGAAATTTGTTACGCTTTTGGGATGGAATGTGAGCATAAGCTACATATCCATATCTTTTTAAATGACGGAGAGAAGGTTTTCTGCCGAACCAGCGCTTGAACGGTATTTCCCCGGTTGAACTATGCAAAAGTCTGTTTCGTATATAGTTTGTTGTTTGCATGGCCTCAAGCCAAAGTTCTTCTGGAAGATTAGCAGAATTAAGCAAAGTTCTCATTCCATCAAACAACATTCGATTAAGACGTTCTGCTGCACCATTTGATTGAGGTGAATATATGTTTGATCTTTCATGTTTTATACCCAATGATTCTAATAATTTTTGTACGGGAGTACAACAATATTCTAATCCATTATCGCTTCTTATAGCTTTTACTTTTTTATTGGTTTGACGTTCAACAAATTGGATAAAATTTCTAAGTTTTTCACAAACTTCATTTTTACTTCGCATTGGATAGCAAAAGGCTCTTCTACTATAATCATCAAGCAAGGTTAAAATATAGTGATAACCATGCTTTGAAAGATAAGGAGCAGGGCCCCAAATATCTGTGTGAATTAATTCTAAAATGTCTTTTGAACGAATACTTTTAAGTTTTGGGTAGGGCTGTCTTGTATTTTTCCCCATTATGCAAGCCTCACAGCAGACCTCTTCCCCTTTTAATCTCACTTGTGGTTCTACTAGGTCGTTATTAAACATTTTCTTAATAGTTTGTATATTACAATGAGCAAGTCTTTCATGCCAAATCATAATTTCGTTAGTATCTACAGCAAAAGCTTGATTAAATGTTTGCTTTGTATGTTTTGGTATTAGCTTTTTAGATGAGCTCTCAGTTTGTGTACATTGATTATTAGTTACTTCTTTATGATCGCTATTTTCCAAAGTACCTTTTATTTTTAAAACATTAGGTTGGTTATGGTTGGTTGGTTGGTTGGAGGATTAAGGCCGATTGACTCCTTATGTGTCCTAGGCCTATAGGGGGAATGCCCTCCGTGGGGGTCTTTCTAAGGGGTCCTAGCCCGTATTTACGCGAGTTTCGGAGGAAACCACGGAAAACTCCGAACGGCTAGGTCGATGAGCGCGACCTGGGATCGAACCCGGCACCTCCCATCTACCAGCTTTGAGCGCAGAACCGCTCGGCCGCTGGTGGGCTTAGGTTGGTTATGAATAGGTAAACCCTGTATAACATAAAAGTTATTTTTCATTTTTGCAGACCATAAATAGTTCCAATCGGGATCAAAAATTTTAAATCCTCTATCAAGTTTAGCATGAAAACCTGCTCTATCCATTCGACTCATACTAATTAAATTTCTATGAATGAAATTGTTGGGACATAAAGGCAATCATTAAGTGTAATTCCTCTTATGTTTGGACCATCTTTAATTTTAAACTGCACAATTCCTATACCTTTAACTGGATGAGATGTAGTTCCCATTTTTATCATTGAACCTTCTGAAGAAGGTTTTAGGTATGTGAAAAACTCTTGATTTTGACAAATATGTGCAGTCGATGCACTATCTAATGTCCATTCCCTAGTTGGTAATAAATTTTCGCTTTCAAAGCATTCTGAAATAAACACTGTTACAAAAGAGGATTCTTTTAAATTAGTTTGATTTTTACTATTACCCTTATTTTTAAACCTACAAATATTTTCTGTGTGGTTTGGTTTTCCACAAAAACTACAGGTAACTAATCTTGCTGACTCTTGTTTTACAGAACTAAATGAGTCATGATGTTTGTGTTTTTCAACAGAAAAGCATTCAGTTGTTTTACTAAGCTCATGCAAGTTACGACGATTATATTCTTTAATTATTTCTGCTTTTAGTTTTGCAAAATTAAAATCTGTATCCTTACAATTTTCAAATTCTCGAGCAAGATAATCGTAATCTTCTGGCAAATTTTGCAAAAGCATGTAACATCGATGTTCCTCACTTACAGTTTCCCCTGCATCAGTTACTTTTCTATACTGATGTTCAAATCTATCAATAAAAGTTGGGAGTTCCTCATCCGGATTTGGTTTCATAGTTCTGAATTCAGCTAAACATAGAGATTTATAAGAACGACTGGCCGTCAATAGATTAGTTTTTAATGTATTCCAGATAATTTCTGGTTCTTCTAAATTATCAATCATTAAAACTATTTCTTGACTACAATAGGTTTTAATTAAACCTGCTGCTTTTGCTTTAGATTGATTTAATTTAAATTGCTCTAGTGGGGATAATTTATCTATTTCTTGAGGATGCTTTTCTGCATCAATCCAAGCAATTAACTCTTCTGTTTGCAAAATTCGCTTCATACTAGTTGACCAAGATTGGTAATTATATCTAGTAAGCAACATTTGTGGATTTATATTGGATGCCATTTTTTAATTGAATTTAAATGCAACTCTAGCAATTACTTTTCGATCAATAAAGACTACAATAAAAAAATATTACAATACTTCATTCTTCAGGTTAGGGCTGGGCCTATAACCACTGTTAAACTTTAAGTTTATGGATACTGTTAACTTTTAAAAGAAAATTATGAGTGAAAGAATAAATAGTATATAAAGTGGAATACTTAGAAAAGATTGTTGCTTCTATAATACACATTTAGTCATTACTTGAAATCTTCATCTACCTATTAGTAATATAAGTTCAATTTTTAAAATACCTTATTTTTTGCTGGAAGAATTTTAAGTAAGTACTCCTTAAAAATGTAAGATAAGTAAATAAACTTTCACTCATCTAAGCAGCCTGAAGCAAATGAAATCTTGGTGTAAAATTGATCATAAGAAAAATCTTGAAATAAAAACTAATAATTTGCTATAAATTAATTTTATTTGAGAATTCTGCTTGATCCTTATTGTTACAATATTGTCTTGACAGTAACAAGAGTAAACTTGAAAGTAATTTTCAAACATTAATTTAAATAGTATAAACTCATACCCAATGCCTTTGCAAAGATAAACCAACATTTGGAAATTTTTATTGCTATACCTGCATCCATACTCTAGTAACTGGCATATCTCCGTCTCTGGAGGAGTCTGGTAAGAAAAAAGAAAAAGCGATTTGATAGCAGACGAAGTCTTGTTTTATATCTTGCTGATTGGCAGTTAACAGCGAATTTCGCCGTTATGCTGGTTGCGTTATCTATGCAAATGCATTGGTATGAAAAAATTTAAATAAAGTAAAGTAAAAAAAAGAACAAAACATCCAAAGTAAAATAATTAATGAATTTTTATAAACGAATATTTATTAAATGTCTAGAGAAAAATTAAGTTTTAGTAGCTTTACTAGTAGCTAGTTATTATAATACAGTTGCGATCGCAACTGATATTGCTGAATACCAAAACTGGGAGTTTTCTAATAGAGTGGCAACAGCTCATTAAAGTAAGTTTTGTAAACAAAACAATGTCTAGTTAGATCGTTCTTAATAGGAAACTATAAAATTAAGAAATAAAATTTAAACTTTGGATGTTTAAAGAAAAAAGGTAATTAAATATATTTATAAATTAATTTAAACCTTTAAGAGGTTAAAAAAAATTGTATTGAATATGCATGGGGAAACAACGAATGTAGTATGCACTGCATCTACAATATTCTCCGTGCGACAAAGGGGGCATGCGTGGAACTTCATTGACAAGGGTCATGAAACTTTTTGAGTCTATCTAACCATTTATGTTATTAATTTTAATCTATCTTTATTATTTTATGTGTTATTAAACATCAAAATGGGTCCGGGACTTTATAAACACCCTGTATTATATATTTGTTTAAAAAAACAGTGCAATTCATTATTATATGTGGGTTCATGCATAAAAATTATTCCGTGACATGGTTCGCAGCTTCACGTTGCATAAGTATATAACTCTAATTAATGATAATAGCTCTTATTGAAACTTGGCACCTCTAATATATATATATATATATATATATATACAGGGTGCGAAATTACCGCTCGCCAGCTTGCCATTGGCGAGTGAAAATTTTACTGTGGCAAGTAGAATTTCGGTCTAAGTGTAGATAGAATTCTTACAGTATAAGATGCTACCAAAAAAAATATATATATATCGATTTAAAAATGTAAAATCAGGTTAATCTTAGGTAAGGTGACCAGAAATTCTCTTTTTAAGCGGACAGTCTTCTTTTTCAACGCTCTGTCCTCTTAAACGTAAAAAACATTACAGGACTAAAAAGTTCTCATTTTTTCCGTCCTCTTTCCTCTTTTTCAAATTAAAAGGATTTAGTCCTTAATTTCAAAATTTCGCAAAACTGGGAAGCTCAATCAGCTGTTGGCTGTATTGAATGGTGAACACTAACTTTTTTCTGTGTTAGGTTCGCAAAAGAACAACTTTCTAATAAACTTGCCAAAGGATATTATGGTTTATGTCTATTCAGACACTTTGAATCACAAAGAAATAAAAGTATTCCCTAAATTTGTACGTTTCTTTGATCCAGAACACGGAATCACTATTGAAATTGTCATGAAATCATTAAAAAAGTAGTGCTCTGGTTGATACGAGGTGGGTTAATGCGTGTCCTCATTTTTACATGAATAATATTCCTCATAAAAATAGGCCCACCAATGACAGAAAGGTTCTGTCCTCGAAGCTGGTATACGTGAGGCGCTGGGTTCGATACCCGTAAGCGCGTTGGCTTAGCTGTTAGGAGTTTTCTGTAGTTTTCTCCGAAACTAGCGTAAATATGGGATAGGACCTCTTAGAAAGACCCCATGAGGACTCTCCTACTCTGGTATAGAGCCCTAGTGCAGACAACTGGCCTTAATGATAATACTACCACCACCTCATAAAACATGCAAAAGTTAGTTGAATTCATTTTATGTCCTCTTGACAAAAACGCTCCCACAAAGCGACTGTCTTCTTCAATGAACAAAATGTAGACATGTGAAAAAAAAATCCTCTTTATATACCTACTTTAAAAACTTATTAACTACTAAGACTAATTTAAGTTATACTTGTGAGAACTTTTATGCAATGTCGATAAAGAATGACTGTTTGTTAAAACAAATTGTGTCATCTGTCGAATATTAATTTTATATTTTATTTGCCAATTTTAGTTTTTCTTTTATGATTATGATTTTAATAAAAAAAATGTCTACCTAATTTTTTTTATGTAACTGCATGAAAGTACTACAAAAAAAAAAAAGTCTGTAGTAAAAATTAATAATTAAAAAATATATATATACTGTTCAGTGACACCTATAAAAATTAAGGATTTTTCCACTCGTATCCATATATTATTAATTTAAATTAAGGTGTATTGATCCAAATTTAGCATTTGAGATAAAAAAATTTCCACCACTTGTGTAAAGTAGCTTTTGAATCGGTTTTTCATTCAATTTTGTGTCCTCTAAAATGACCTCTTTTTCAAAATTGAAT
Organism: Salticus scenicus; assembly: GCA_963930645.1. Taxonomy (NCBI): domain Eukaryota; kingdom Metazoa; phylum Arthropoda; class Arachnida; order Araneae; family Salticidae; genus Salticus; species Salticus scenicus. The sequence continues at coordinate 204,233,138 of OZ005653.1, read as the reverse complement.
GTCTTCTATTTTCTTATAAAATAAGACGGCGCAATTTCTCCTCTTTTCTTAATAAAAAATTCTGGTCACCTTATACGTAAAAAATAGAGCAAGTTAATTGCATTTTGTGGTGAGAAACATTTTTTTTCAGCGAGTGTAATCTAAGTTGAAATTTCGGGCCCTGTATATATAATACAGTCATGGCCAAAAGTATTTGTACACTTATTTTTTTCCTAAATATTTTTTTTACAACTGGAAAAAATAAATTCTGATTTTACTACTGGTCCTAAACTGTTTATATTCTCTAAGGCATACATATTTGCTATAACATTATGGGCCTTAGTGTAGCCGACGAGAGCATCGAAGTCCTAGGACCATAGCCTGGATCTAGGCCTGACCTCAACCCGATTGAAAACATGTGGACAGTAATGAAACAATAGGTTAGCCAGGCAAATCCGACCTCAGAGAAGAATCTGGCTGAAATTATCAAGAAGGTTTGGGTACAAGAGATAACTCAGGAGTATTGCGAAAAACTTGCAAAATCTATGCCCTCCCAGATTAAGGCCGTCCTACGAGCCAAGGGTCGACATACAAAGTATTAAATGACTGTAAACTGTTAATAAGTGACAGCTATTGACATTTATTTCAATTGTTGTTGAATACTTTTGTTATTTATCAAATAAATGATATAATAAAAGAGAAAATGCGTAAAGTGTACAAATACTTTTGGCCATGACTGTATATATATATATATAATTATCTCTATTTATTATTATTAATCAATTGGTTCATTTAGAGTGGCTAAATAAAACTTTTTTGGTTTATTAGCCCAAAAATTTTTGAAAAATACTTAATGAATTAGTCAATCTTTGCCTGCTGCAGCTAATATTTCCGAATGAACCTATTTTCAAGTTTGCTATATTTGACAAATTAAAAATAGTTGGCTAAATGTCATGATAAATAATCAATAATGAAAAAACAATTATTTAAAATTAAACTTTTTTTTTTATCAAAATCTATAATAATAAATGGAAAGGTTTGTCTGTCTGTCTATCTGTCTGTCTGTCTGTCTGTTCTTTTATACGTTCAGCCCCTATTGAACGCAGAAGTACAAGAATTGACATACGGATGCTCTGGAGCCTTTCCGATGTTTTCCTTGAAACAGAATTTAAAAATCTTAATTAGTTTCGGAGATATTAATTAAAATGTTGACCCATATCGATCGCAAAAATGACCAAAAATCCATATTGCTTAAAAAGAGGCATTCTATCAGCATTCAGCAGACGATTTTAACGGCTGTCTCTAACGGAAACAAAACATGTGAAACTCATTAATGTCACATGATCTTTAACTGGGATTAAAAATTGCAAATTTCAAAGTGCTTCAAATTTTCTTTTTCGTACACAACACTTAATATACAACCTATTCAGCACAAAACCAACCTGCAGTTAAAATTTCATCAATTTTCATTAATAAACAAAGCAGTTACATTTTAATTGCAAATTAAAATTTATTCCAACACGTAATCTATCTTTCAATAGACGATAGGAGTTTCCATAGCAACAAAATACATTTGAAAGAACTAAAAAATACTTTTTCTTTTTCTTTTTACTTCTATTACCGGACTACCGTGGTATATATAGGTTTTGGGATTGTCCTGATTAGGTTTTCTTTTGTTATCTCAGCTACTAATTAAAATAATTTCATAAGTAACACATTATTTGAAAGCTTTGTTGATTTGGAATTGAACAGCAGATTACAGAAATTTCTACCGCCAGATATTTTTAAATTTCGATATTTCAAATTCTAATTAAATTATTTTTAATACATCATTCGAAAGATATTTTAAAGTTCTTTTAAATTATCGAAAGTTTTCACCATATTTACACGTTTTGAGGTGTCCTGAATCAGTTTTTTTTTTTTTTATATCAGTTATTAATTAAAAAAATTTCATAAGTAATACATTTGAAAGCTTATTTTAGTTGATACACATTTTAAAGTACTTTTACATTATCGAAAATGGAATTCGGGATTTTACCCGATTTACACGTTTTGAGGTCTCCTTATTAGGTTTTTTTTTGTATATCAGCTACTAATTAAAATATTTTCATAAGTAATACATCATTAGAGAGCTTTTTTGATTTAGAATTGAACAGTGGAATACAGAAATTTGTACCGCCAGATGGCGCTGTAATATTTTAAAATTTCAATATTTCAATTTCTAATTATGATTAAATTATTTTTAATACATCATTCGGAAGATATTTTAAAGTTCTTTTAAATTATCGAATGTTTTCACCATATTTACACGTTTTGAGGTGTCCTGAATCAGTTTTTTTATTTTTTGTATGTCAATTATTAATTAAAAAAATTTCATAAGTAATACATCATTTGAAAGCTTATTTTAGTTGAAACACATTTTAAAGTACTTTTACATTATCGAAAATGGAATTCGGGATTTCACCCGATTTACACGTTTTGAGGTCTCCTGATTAGGTTTTCTTTTGTATATCAGCTACTAATTATTTTCATAAGTAATACATCATTAGAAAGCTTTTTTGATTTGGAATCGAACAGTGGAATACTGAAATTTGTACCGCCAGATGGTGCTGTAATATTTTAAAATTTCAATATTTCAATTTCTAATTATGATTAAATTAATTTTAATACATCATTCGAAAGATATTTTAAAGTTCTTTTAAATTATCGAAAGTTTTCACCAGATTTACACGTTTTGAGGTGTCCTGAATCAGTTTTCTTTATATCTCAGTTATTAATTTAAAAAATTTCATAAGTAATACATCATTTGAAAGCTTATTTTAGTTGAAACACATTTTAAAGTACTTTTACATTATCGAAAATGGAATTCGGGATTTCACCCGATTTACACGTTTTGAGGTCTCCTGATTAGGTTTTCTTTTGTATATCAGCTACTAAGTAAAATATTTTCACAATTAGAAAGCTTTTTTTGATTTGGAATTGAACAGTTGATTACAGAAATTTCTACTGCCAGATGGCGCTGTAATATTTTAAAATTACAATATTTCAATTTCTAATTATGATTAAATTATTTTTAATACATCATTCGAAAGATATTTTTAAGTTTTTTCATATTATCAGGGCATTTAGCACAACTCACTCAAAAATTTAGGGACTTTAGGGACCAATATTAAAAAAAAAGGGACTTAAGGGACCTATTTATTTTACGTATTCTGGAATATATATATATATATATATATGTGATTGCCTACAGGGGCGTATCCAGGATTTTTTCAAGGGGGGGTTCATCTTTCTGAATTTTTAATTAAGTTTATTTAAGTTTAATTAAGTTTAATTAAGTTTATTTTTAATTAAGTTTAAAAATCTTTTAAAATATCATAATTACTTGCCGAAAATAAGAGTAAGAAAATGAAAAATAGTAAAACAAACTCACCAATTAGAAGAACAAACTAAAAAATCTTTAATTAGCGACGAATAACATAGAGCCTGTACAAACTGCTACACAAAACATAAAATTCAATACATAGTTACGCTAACGCAAAATATTTCATTGGATTTTCTTATTTACAGAGCGAAGTCTAATCGACGAGAAGTTTTCGCTAGTTCATTTAAAATGTCTTCTACTGTTGAGGTATTGTTTGGGTCACTCCTTCAAGGTCACTACTTCAATGGTCACCCCTTCCCCATATGGTCGATCACTCTTGTCCTTGAGTATGAACTCGTAAAGGTGAAATCCTTTCAGAGAATTGTTTTCAGGGGAAACATGTTTCGCGCCGCGCAAATGAAGTGGTTTAGTTACTTTCAGGAGTGTTTATCACAGAGTAATGAAAAAAAAAGTTAGTCATAATTTTAAACCACTTCGTAGAAAAAAATATTCTACGCTTGCCATACATTTTTTTCCGCCTGAAATGTGAAAAAAATGTAAGGAACAGCCTAATTTTTCTTATCATACATTTTGTCAAGAGGGGTTTAAACCCCCCCCCCCCCCCCCCTGCATACGCCACTGATCGCCTACCATGTGTAACCCGAGTAATACCTGAAATCACATAACTTAAATATATACATAGTCAGTGTCAAAATATAAAATTATATAGAATCAGTGTCATTCTCTTTCAGTTTTGTTGAATACCTTAAGATAAGATATACCATAAGATGGGCTCGGGCCCCTCCATCACTAATAATTTTAAAGATTACTGATCTTCATGATGCAAAATGAAAAAAAATTCAGATTTTACGTTTAAATGAATTTTTTTTTCTGTCAATGAATTAATAGTCCTCAATATTTGCCATTCTAAGTGTGTTGTGCATGTGTGTGTGTGTGTGTGAAGGAGGAAGGGGGAAGTCGACTATCAACACAAGGAGCCTAGAGTGTGTTGCCCTCCGTGGGGGATCTTCTTAAAGGATTACTAGCCTATATTTATGCAAGTTTTTGAGAAATCCACAGAAATGTTCAAATAGCCAGGCCCACAATGTGACCTGAGTATGAATCCGTCATATCTCCTCCACATCCTTGAGAAAATCTTTGAGCGACTGGTGTGACTTGCTCATAGCTGCCAACCTAGTGATTTAAAAATTAGGAGCACAAGACTTAAAAAATAGGAGCAAACACGAAAAAATAGGAGCAAATTTTATAATACTAAATCCTTGAATGCGACTCCCACATATAAATCATAATTACACAGTTTTAATGTTAATTTACATTAAAACTGTGTAGTAGTTAGTAAGTTTTAATGTTAGTAAATTTTAAAATCATTCTAAGTATATTAGAGTAAAAAAATTGAAGAAAAGAGAAATATTTACCTTAAGTTAATGAGACTTTTTTTTTCCATTGATTTAAAACTTTCTCTACAATGTGCAACTGATATGAATGACTGATATAATAATTCCAGCGTGCTTTAATCCTGATTGATACTACAAACATTTATTTTTATTTCAACCATGCTAAAATTATTCTTTTTAACACTGAAATATTTATTTTAAAAAAATCTATACACAAATTAAAATATTACAGTTCAGAAAAAACTTTTTTACTTATTTAAGGCTACAAAGGTAGCAGATTTAGCTTTTTTTAAAAATTCCTTTTTATATTTTTGGGAATAACAAACAGAAATTTGCGATTTTGCAATCAAAATAGATTGCAAAGTAGAAATACTCATAGAACTTCTGAAGTCTGTTTTATTTCTGCGGACAAGACTGAATATCCGCTCACACGTTGCATTACTATGTGGGAATGTTAGTATTCCCAACATAGTCTTACTTAACCTGTTATACAGCAGCTGATTGCAAGAATCTGTTTCTTTGGACAATGCGGCCCACTGTTCATCAATTCTCTGTAAATTAATCACATTTTCTGGTACATGAGCAGTTTGATAATGTAAAAATTCTGCTTCAAGTTAGTTTATCAATAGCTTGAAACACAGTTTCAGATGCTTCCTTTTTGAGCAAACATGGGTAATTATTAATGAAAAATTTTAAAGATGAAAAAGAAACAGTTTCTTTTTTAGAAATATCAGCCACCATGGCATGTTGTAGAAGGTCAGAATTAATGGGGAAATTGGATATGATATAATTACAGGAAGTAATTAAATAGCTTTTAACTTTACAGAAAAAAGTTTCGGCTTCCTTTGTTGATAATTTCTTCAAAATTTCTGCTGCTTCTGAACCAATAGTGATTTCAGCATTGGACTTATGGTTTGAACTATTTTTATACTCTACATTGAATACTGAATCTGAAGCTTTAATAACATGAGCTTTTACAAATCTACTCAACAATTCAGTAAAAAATGATTCAAGATCACACTTTACTCTATGTATTCTTGGAATTTCCGTTTGAAATAAGGTATTGTATTTTTCAAAAACAGTAATTATATTACTCAAAAAACATGCAAAAGCGTGATATAAATCATTGCTTAAAATCATAAATATTCTTTCTTCTCTCTTAATGACATTGTTTATTTTTTTTATCTTATCTTTATGTGCCTTTTTTTTCTGAACAGTCTTGGTTGTTGCTTTTGGTTGCTCTTTTTTACTTGCTACAGCCGAAATTTTTTTTTCTTGATTCAATTCTTCAGAATCAATTTTAGATTTCTTTACTTGAGTACACTCTATTTCTTGTTTTGATGTAGTGGTTTCATTCAATTCAGAAAATTTTCTTTTTTGAGTCACAGTATTTATAGCTGTAGGTGAACTTTCTTTAACTGTCTCTACTTTCTGTTTGGATTTCAACGTTGATTTTGGTTGTTTTGCTTTGCTTGGTACAGCTGGAAATTTCTTTTTTTCTTGGTGGAATTCTTCAGAACTAATTTTTAATTTCTTTTGTTTAGTGTTCTCCATTTTTTGTTTTGCAGTATTAACTTCATTCAATTCAGAAAATTTTCTTTTTTTAGCAACAGTAACTGAAGCTACAGTTGAACATTCTTCTTTAAAGAAAAACAGAAGTGGATTCCACTGGTTAAGAAGACGGTTAAGACATTTACCTAATGAAAGCCACCTAGTCACACCATGCTTTAGAATTTTTTGCTCCTCTGCAGCATATAATTTTTGAAACTCTTTTAATGCATTTTTTCGTTTAAAACTTTTTTTTAGACAGTAATACACATCAATCAACAATTCATCAAACGAAATAGGCAACACTGCAGAGCCTTTCTCGGCGGCCAGGCTTATTAAGTGGCACAAACATCCCATAAGAAACAAATTTGATTGTTGATCTTTCAAAAATGCATACACACCTTTATTTTTTCCTGTCATCACAAATGCATTGTCACAGCTAAAAGAAATGCAGTTTTCAAACGGTATATCGAACTTTTTCAATTCTTGAATAATTAAGTTAGAGATATTTTTTCCAGAACCGTCTCCTTCAAGGCAGGGCAATGACAGAAGTTTTGATGTAACTTGACTCAATAATTCATCAAAAAAAGTCACTACAACAGGGTACATGTGGTTATCCGAATCATTACTACCGTCCGTCGCGAGCGTAAATGGTTCTTTCTTCAAAATGTTTGCTATCTTTTGTATGGAATCCAAGGCGATTTCTTTAACAAGGTGGCCTGCTTTTGTCCTACCACAGGCAAATTTTTTAACTTCTACCGAATTTGGAAACATCGCACGGAACAAATTTGAAGCATGATCAGCAGCAGCCAGAGGTATATTGTGCTCTAGCAGAAAATTTGTAAATAGCAGTTCTGCCGTAATAGTCTGAAAATCATCAGAAACCACAGAGAAGTTCAGTTTTTGTTTTGAAGCAATCTTATAAGCAGCGTAATTTTTCTTGTGTTTTTTTGTTTTTGCATGAGCAACTATGTCTGATCTACCACCATGATTAATTGTGATGTCAGCATTACAAACAGAACATAAAGCAAAAGTGTCTCCTGAATGCGAAGCTTGAATAAAATCGAACTCTTGCGAATAACGATCTGAATATGTTTGAACATGATTTCGAATTTTAGAAGCCATCTGACAAAAAAAAACTCAATAAATCATCGATAACGTGCACAAATTTAAATCACAACAGTAACAGAAAACATTCCAGGAAATAAGAACATGAAACAGAGCTCGCGCGGTTTGAGAACAACTTTCTCCGATATTCCGATTCTCATCCCATCACGAGCATGCATAAATAATGCTCCTCTCCACTACTAGCGCATGCGTACACAAAGGCGAAAATTTTCTCCCAAGTCAAACTCGTTCTCTTAATCCGTGCCCGCGCGTATATGTCCTCCTCCTTCCCCCTTCCCTTTCTCTTTACGGCAATGATCTGGGATCGGGACGAAAGCATCCACGGCAAGCGCGATACATAAACACCGCTCTCTCAGGGCAGGCGGCAGGTGAAGAGAGAGAGAGCTCTTAGATGCGCACAGCCGATGCGCGTGCAGACATCCGATGGAGCGGAGAGAGAAGAGCGTGCTGTTTACAAAACGAACGCTCTCCGCTACAATGGTTTGAAAAGAATAATAATTCTGCGTTTGCAAAATATATTTCCCAGAGTTTTCGTATTTTTAATCGGCGCACAGGCTAAATTGTCGAATGGATATTTTAGAAGAGTGACAAAAAAAAAAAAAAAAAAAGTAAAAAAGAAAAATTGTCAAGTTTGAAAAATCGGAGTTTTTTCGATAATATTCGGATTACCGGAGTACACTAAAAAAATCGGGTAAACTCCGATTAAATCGGAGCAGTTGGCAGCTATGCTTGCTGCTTTAAAATTCATTTTTGTAAACTTGCAACACATATATCAGTGTGTGTTACTGTTTTGCATGGAAAACAACAATTGTGCTGCATGTAACTGACATGAACATCTGCAAATAATTAAAAAATGTATGCCTGAAAAAGTTTGAATGACAAATAAAGCATGTTTTGATTAAATTATTTGAATTTTGAATTTTTTGCTTTATTTGAAGTTTTACACAGAAGCTTTCCGGCCAAAGGTCTGGCTGTCCTCGATGCTTGTGTAATAGTCTACTGAAAGAAATAAAAAGAAACTAAACAGAAGAAAAATAAAAAAGTTAATAACTGAGAAAAAATGGATGAACAACAAACCACCTAAAATTTAAAATCACGCACCTAATACAGCCCATATGTTTAGCAAATTTTAAGATCATAAGAATTCCCTTGAATTTTGTTAGATAGCAAATAAAAGAGAAAGTCTAACTTTCCTTCAGTAAATATATGAAAGACATTTATAGTGAAATCTTCCTCCCTTTAAACAACAGCCTAAGTTCTACCGGCGACTTTATAAGAAAACTGAGAGAAATTAAAATTAATGAAAATAACACTATCGTGAATTTTGATGGCATTAAATTGTTCCCATCAATAGACATTAACAAAATTATAAATGAAATAATGAAAAAAGACATAGATAAAACTACATCAGCAAAACATTAATAGCAGCAAACAACTTAATTTTCAATGGAAATTACTTTACAAAACTTTTGTAAAAACAAATTTTAGTTTTTTTTTTTTTTTTTTTTTTTTTTGGGGGGGGGGGGGGGGTGTCTTAATGGAATCCCACTGTTCAGGTTTATCAGTGAATTAAAATTTCATTTAAATACACTGTCGTTTTTGCTATCATTGACAAAAACTTAAATATTAGAGAAACACTAAAAAATTTAAATAAAATAAACTCTAACATGTAAATAAAATATGAGAAAAGCCGGTTATAAGAAAAATCTAAAGTATAAAATTATATAAAAATAGAATTAAATAATTAATCCATATTGAAAATGGACAAAAATTAAAAGAAAAATATACTACAGCAATTTCATTTAATAAATGTGCACCCAATAAACTTAAAAATGAAGTTTCAAAACGAAACGTAAATATCCAAACTAAACCTAACAGATATTTTCCAGCATACCTGTAATGACAAAACCCCCATAAATCTTTTAAAAACTGCAGTCATTTATGAAATAAAATATCAAACAGAGGGAAATATAACCAGGTATTATCTAGCTATACTATGACTAAGAGGAAAATTGAAAAAAATAGGATAAAAGCACATGAAATTGACTTTAAATATAAAAGAGCTGCACAGCCCTAACGAAAAATAATATAAAACAAAATATAAAAATAGATTTTAAAAATGTAAACAACTAGCAATGTTCAAAAATCTTACATGTGGAAAAAAAAAAAAAAAAAAAAAATTGTGAAACAATAGAGATTTTAGCCAGAGTGTAGTTGCAGTTGTGTGGAGGCCAATAGGAGCATTGACCAGAGATGGCTACTAGATTCCTGACTCGACCCTAACCTGACAAGTGAATTTTGAATCAACCCAAAACCTGACCCGAACCCACCAAATAAATTTTATTCAACCCGAACCCACGCTAAAGAATTTTTAGCAACCCACACCCGACCCGAACCTAAATGAAAATTAACAATTCATCTAAAAATCATGAAAACATTTTAATTTATAAAATAAAATAAATTTTAATTGTACACTGCTGTGTGTGTGGTAAATCATTTTAAAAATAATTAAAAATATAATTATTAGTTATAACTAAGTTAAAAATAAAAAAATCTGAATAATGGATTAATAATAATTTTTAACTATTTATGTGTGTTGTGAACTTCAAGTGTACAAAAATAGGTTTCAAACTTAGTGTTTGTAGCTTTATTCTTTAATGCTTATCACACACAGAATAATATTAAAATAATACAATGTTACACATGCCAACTAAACGTCCCCTAAACTCATCTAAATCTACATTCCTATAACTTCTTAGAAACATCTGCAAGATTAAAAAAAATATTAATTATCAGTTTAAATTCACAATCTATTTTAAGAGGGTGTAAGTAATCAAAATAGATGAATCATACATCTAGTTACTGTGGGAGAAGTAGCCTGTTTTCAACTGCTTATGTTCTGAATAATAATTGCTTTAATCGGATATGGATGTTTATTTTACTATGATAATTATGGTAAGCGTATATTCATCTTGGTATATAGAGCAAAAAAATTTCTACTTTATTAAGATAATTTTCATTTTTTTTTTTAAGATGTTCTTAAGTCGACCCTATTCGTTGAAAACTAAACCCGACCTGCAGTAAAAAAAATCCAGTCAATCTGACCCGAACGAAAACTAAATTAGTCAACCCGACCCGCAAGAGAAAAAATGTACCCCGACCTGACCCGTAGTTCGGCACTCTAATGGCTACCTACCCAGTTTGAGAAATCAAAAAAGAGAAGAATCAGCCACCACAACACTCGATGATCACACAAGCAGCAGAAACGATTATATGAGATGTTCATACTTGTATATATAAAAATATGTTTATGTAAAAAGGGTTATTGTAACAGAACATAGAATCTCAGCACTGAGATTCTATGTTCTGTTCCACCTCATACCACAACTCCCAGTTGTCAGACAATGCGGCAGACGACAGTCAAGCAAGCACATTTGAAATTTATACCATAACAACGTTAGTACTCACTTTTTTATTTACCCCCCACCACCCCTTAAAAAAAAAAAAAAAAAATGATTTTCTTCTTATTTAATTGTAAGTACACATTGGAGAAACTTATTTTACAAAAAAAAGTGGCCAAAAAAAAAAAAAAAAATAGGCAGGTATAATGTTGCAGAATAAATTAAAAATGTGGCAATTCTGAGTAAAGTGGTTATCCAACTACTATCTCGGACGTCTATAGATATGTCTTTGGTGGTCATCAGGGTTGAATTTGTAACTGAACTCATTACTGAAAATAGTTTCCTGATCAAATGTATCCAGTATGATTGTAATGGTTTTACTACTATGTAACGGTGAGGGAAGTACTATGTAACGGTGAAGTCAGCAAGACGGTCTTCTTAATGTTAGCCCCCAAGCCTATTCGCTGAGGTATCTATGAATAAGTGTTCTTATTACACATCAGATCATTGGCCGCCAAAAGTTAATCATTTTAATATTCTATTATAAGTTATGTGCCAACACGATTTATCGCATTCGAATATTTTTTTGGCACAACTAAAATTCTTATGACTTTTGGTGAAGGGAGAAAAAAAAAAAGGGACTTAGGGACCATTTTGCCAAAAAAAGGGACTTTTAGGGACCTGAAGAATGTTAAGGGACTTTTAGGGACTTTAGGGACCACACTAAATGCCCTATATTATCGAAAGTTTTCACCAGATTTACACATTTTGAGGTCTCCTGAATTAGTTTTCTTTTGTATCTCAGCTACTAATTAAAATAATTTCATAAGTAATACATCATTAGAAAGCTTTTTTGATTTGGAGTCGAACAGTGGAATACAGAAATTTGTACCGCCAGATGGCGCTGTAATATTTTAAAATTTCAATATTTCAATTAAATTATTTTTCATACATCATTCGGAAGATATTTTAAAGTTCTTTTAAATTATCGAAAGTTTTCACCAGATTTACACGTTTTGAGGTGTCCTGAATCAGTTTTTTATTTTTTGTATATCAGTTATTAATTAAAAAAATTTCATAAGTAATACATCATTTGAAAGCTTATTTTAGTTGATACACATTTTAAAGTACTTTTACATTATCGAAAATGGAATTCGGGATTTCACCCAATTTACACGTTTTGAGGTGTCCTGATTAGGTTTTCTTTTGTATCTCATCTACTAATTAAAATAATTTCATGAGTAACACATCATTTGAAAGCTTTGTTGATCTGGAATGGAACAATAGATTACAGAAATTTCTACCACCAGATGGTGCTGTAATTTTTTTAAATTTAAATATTTCAAATTCTAATTATGATTAAATTATTTCTAATACATCATTCGAAAGATATTTTAAAGTTCTTTTATATTATCGAAAGTGGAATTCGAGATTTCACCTGATTTACAAATTTAAGGTGTCCTGATCAGGTTTTCTTTTGCATCTCAGCTAATTGAGTAAGACCGTCCAAAATTGCTATATGTAAGTTAATTAGGAGGGGCTGGAAGGGTGGGGAAGGAATAGGCATGCAGCGCGCATGGGTTTGGGACCCGTTGCGAGTTTTTCCCCGATGATAAAAGATTTTTTTAAAATTTTAATTTCTTAATAATAAAAGTTTGAGTTGAGAAGGAATATGCGTGTACAGCGCACGCATATCCTCAAACGTGCGCGCGCAGCGCGCATGGGTCTGCTCTGCCGAAGGCAGTGGGGTCCCGGTGTGAGTTTTTACCCGATGCTAAATGATATATTTTTTAATTCCTTTTCTTAAGAATGAAATTTCATGAGTAATAACGTGGTATTTTGAGAAGTCATAAGGATGGTGAAGGATTACGTGCGTGCAGCGCACGGGTCTACGCTGCCGAAGGCAGTGAGGACCCGGTGCGACATTTTTCCCCGATGAGAAATTTTTTTTATTTTATTTTATCACATGATAAAAATTAATGCAATTTTGAGAATTCATTAATTATTGTGATTCATTTAAAAATAGTGACCAGCGAAGCGGGCGTAGCCTGCTAGTAGAGTAATAAAATTTAATTATTTATGAAAATTATTATTATCCACAGTGTTTTTTATTTTATTTACACTATGAATATAAGAAATTTTTTCTCCCATGATACCACTATCACATCATTTTGGCAAAATCTAATCATAACTGATCCACATTAGATATATATTTATATGGATACCAATTTGTAGAATATGAAGAACGATGAAAAATAACCCCCCCCCCCCTCCACAAGATACCTCATTAAACCAAAAATAAAGTATCAATCTTTAATTACAGTGGATATAGAAATAAATATCTTTAAATATATGCATACATACATCATGCTGCAACTCCATGTACTAACTTAGAGGACAGGTAGAGACAATCATTAGAAATTATAATGCTTGTGATCAATATTATATATTAATTTCACAATTATTTGTTAAACATAACTCTCATTTATGTACATTTATATGAAATTTTGTCGAATACTACCTTATTAAAACTTAGGAAAAAAATGGTATGGCAGCGCCACATGTTGAGCTATTAATCCCGAAGAGTAATCAACAACGATTTAGGTCAAGGTTCAACTAAATGCCAAATGTGGTTAAGTTTCATTCATTGGTTTGCGAGGTACAGTGTCCATAAAATTTATGATATACACATTAGCACACACATAGACATTTTCTAAAAACTGTTGTGTTCAGGACATCTCAAAACATGTAAATTCACCAAAAACTGAAGGTGAAAAATTTTCACAAATCCAATACTTTGTAGAAAAATATCTAAATGTTTTGAAATAAGATTATTTTTTAATTTAATTTAGAAAATAGAATTCTTTAAATATGACAGTTATTTAATTAACTTACATTGTTTAGTTTGAATTGTTTTAGATAATTTAATTATTAAATAATGCATTTTAAGTTTTATAAAAACTAATTTTAGGTAAAAAAATTGAATATTTGATTAAAAACTGGGATGTGTATAAATTTAATATTTTTATATTACAAAAGTTGAAAATTTTCTTAACATAATTAAAGTTGTATTAATCTGAATTCTGTTTATGAATAAAGTATGTACTTAACAACAATGGGATCTGTTTATCAAGCAAAATCATGCTAGCAAAAGCTTCATCTTGCATTGCTTTGCAATTCATATTTCTTTACCTAAAATTCAACTGAGTTTCTATGAAAGATATGACAGAAAATTAAAAGAAAAATAATTAAAAATCCTTACTTCACATGTGATTGCAAGATTTGTATAGCTGCAGTACTGAAGAACAGAAAAACTAACAGCAAATGTACATGTTTTATCATGCATGTCTACGCCTTCATGTAGCAGCTTTTTAAAGTTATCAAGAGTAAAGCCATCCTGCTATTAATGGGGGGAAAAAAATAGTTGTTTAATTTTTAAAGACATTTGACAGTTAGTTAAAACTAAATATTAATATTTTTACTTTAATGCTGTGCATAAACATCACTGAAGAAAAACTTAAAAATAACAAAGGAAGTATTTAAAACACTAAGAATAATTTTTAAAAATGTGTAGTGGATATTTATAAGTCCTTATATTTGAAAAGTTATGCTTTTCAATGCTTATCTTAGAAGAAAACTTTTGAAGGGCCTTACAAGAACTTTTTTTTGTTATCTTTTGAACACACAAAATGTTGTGATAAAAATTTTAAACAATAAATATTTTAAAACAAATGCACCAATATGTTTGCATGCTTATAAAATTTGAGAAGACAAACATGCAAAAACTTAGTTGATAAAGAAAAAAAAAAAAAAATTGTGCTTCATTTAAAACATTAAGAGAGCAAGATATAGAGAAAACAAGTTAATGCTTCTGAAAATTTTCCTCACTTGCCCAGTGGCAGAAAGTTTTGAAGCTGTCTGCGACAGGCTTTTAAAACTTTGTAATCTGTCTGCAAAATTTGCATGTAATCAGGTATGAAAATGGCTTACACTCAAAAAGCCTGAAAGCTGAGGGAGGGGGGAAGGGGGGGGCTTAACATCAGTGGTGATCTCGTGCAACAATACATGAATACAATTTTACTACAAAACAATATAGTATAAACAATTGTATTCATTCAATTCATCTCATTCAATTAAATATTTTTTAGCAATGTTTGACACAACACAATATAAATAATTATAAATAATAAAAGTATTAGTTTTAATTTTGATACAGAAATTTTTATAAGTACATTGTTATCCGAAAGTTGCGGACTAATTTCTTTCTCAGTGCAGACAAAAACTGTCCGCAAACCATTTTTCTGTGTTTGCAACTATGTCGCCGCGTCACGGTGTTTCTGCCACTTGGCTCACTTGTATAGCTGAATTTGTCAAACCATTTTCAAAATTGTATCAAAATGATGAACCGCCTACTCATATTCTTGCATTTGATCTATGTAGATTATTAAAGCAATTTTTTTAACACTTCAGAATTCATCGTGAAAGTTTGTTCCTCATTATAATATTTGTGTAATTTTGATTGTTCAGATAAAGAAATTTAACTGTGGTGTCTATAAAATTAATTTGGATTGAAAGGAGAAGATAAACTTTGATAAGATTTGTTCACCTCCCTCCATGCTGCATGCAAGAGCAGAAACTATTATAGGACTTTGCTGAAAATCACATGAGGCTATTGTAGGAGTAGAACTATTAGAAACTAAGAGAAACAAAACATTAATTACATAGTGTGCCAAACTATTGGCAAAATTGCAGCATCTTTAGAATTTATTGCATTTTTACATTTAATTATATTGATAGCTTCAGATATATAAAGTTCTTGAATATTAGGTGGTACTGAAATAATTTTAGCGTTATTCCATATAGGATTAGCGTTTAGGTTAGCATATATGAAATCGACCAGAGTAGAACTATTTCCTTCTTTAATATTACGTATATGTTCTTGTATTCGCCTGGTTAAAGTTCTCTTAGTATGGCTGATATAAAAGAAAAGTTCTTTATTGTTTTCAATGGGAATTTGATAGACACCTCCAGTGGGTCCATTTAAGTCACGGTCATTAAGAGTTAATTCTTTAATAGTCAAAGGAGAACTGAAGGGGATTAATAAATTAAATTTATGTTGTATATAATGTTTAAAGCTATAGAATTCTTAACAGCAGAGGACACTATTGGTATAATGGAATTTTAGAGTTGAATTAAAAGTGTGATTAATGGGATTAATTAACATGTGATTTTTTATTCTATTAACAATTTTACTAATATTAGATTTACTATACCCTGCAGCATTACCTATTTGAATAATTTTGTTGATTCTCGTTAAATTGAAAAGTAGTATAATTTATAGCTATATATAATACTATATATAATATATAGGGTAATGTAGGAATTAAAAAAAGCATTTTTATATGTAGTAGAGTGAGCTGAAGCAGCAGGGATAGGTAAAGCGATAAATGAATTTTTGAAAAAGACGTCAAACCATATAGTTGAATTATCTTTATTACGATGTATCTTGAGGTCAAGAAAGTTAAGCGCACAGTTGATCTCTGTTTTATAGACGGAAATTGATTGTTGAAACTATCAATTAAATTAAGAAAGTGCATTTTTTGAATAAGGCCAGAAGATAAAAATATTGTCAACCTAATGTAAATAAATAGTAGGTTTAAGTATGGAAGATTCAAATACGTGTTTTTCTAATTTTATAAGAAGTGAGAGGGGAATCCATCGGGGTGCCAAAAGTTTGTTTATATATCACTTTGTTAAATAAAAAAATATTATTAATGAGGTCAAAAGCTTCACAAATAAATTTGAGAAAAGGGTTAAGTAATGGAGTAGAACTACATTTAGCAAGCATAATGGACTTAACTAAGTCTAAAGGAATATTTGGAAACGGGGAAACAACATCAAGACTAAGAAATTTATCAGTGGGGGTAAAAGTAGCATTAAGAATTCTATTTTTAACTTCTAAATTGGATTTTACAATATGAAGGTCATTAAGTATCAATGGTTTAAGTAAATTTGTCAAATATTTTTCTAGAAAATATGAAGGACTATTGCATTTGGAAACAATGGGACGAAGAGGGTGGTTAATTTTATGAGTTTTAATTTTTAAAAATATTTTAGGGATAGAAGGGTATAAAGGAATTTCGATACTATGTAGAGCAATTAAATCTTTATATTATGAATAAAATTTTAAATTTTACGGGTAAAATTTTCAATAGTATTAGATTTAATTATAAAACAAGCTAAGTCATTAATAGCTGTAAGAGTTTTAGTATGGAAATCATTTGTATTAAGGACAATTTGTTTAGATTTATCAGCAAGTAACAAATGTATATTTTCAGTACGACAGGACTATTTCTTTCAATCTGGTATTTTCTGTCTTTACCAATTTATAGTGTTCCACTTCGAAAATGCCTGCCAATATCCAATTTTACCATTTAATTTTTTACTCTATCTTAAAATATTTTGTGAAATCCGTAAAAACTTATATATATATATATATATTTTTTTTTTTTTTTTCCGCTTCCCATCGGTGACGATTGAACTCACAACCTTGGGGTTCGTAGTTGTGTACTCTGACCACAGAGCCAATGGGTCATGGCTGAATATTTCCTAATTATTTAGACTAGTGTTTTCAGATATATATATATATATATATATATATATATTGTATGACAGGACTATTTCTTTCAATTTGGCATTTTGTGTTGTTACCAATTTATAGTGTTCCACTTCGAAAATGCCTGTCAATCTCCATTTTTACCACTCAATTTCTTACTCTATCTTAAAATATTTTGTGAAATCTGTAAAAAAAATTATATATATATATATGTTTTTTTGACTTCCCATCAGGAAAGATGGAACTCATAACCTATGGGTTCGTAGTTGTATACTCTGACCACAGAGCCAACGGGTCTTGGCTTTAATATTTCTTGATTATTTAGACTAGTGTTTTCAGATTTAAAAAAAAAAAAAAAAAAAAAATTCCCACTTTCCATCCGTGAGGAACAAAACTCACAACATTTGGGTTCATAGTTCTGTACTCTGGCCACAGAACCAACGGGTCTCAGCTGAATGTTGCACTTGATCTTGATGCTCTTTAGGAATATCTTTTATAATATTTTAAAAATAAAAAAACTTTTTGATTTCCAAAGTACAGTATCTAAAAAATTTAAAAACTCCAATAAACTGGAAAAACTTTTTCTCAATTTCTCCAACTACAAATTCACATCAAAAGAACTGCATATTATAAATAAAGGATCGAAATTTGCTTTTAAACCTCGTCTAAACCCTGTAAATGTTATCCCTAAATTCGAAAATATTATAAAAGATATTCCTAAACAGCATCAATATCAAGTGCGGGCTCGTGCAGTTTTCTCATTAAACAAGCACCTTAACCTCAACAATGGGTACAATGATCAAAATCTTATAATTTCAAAACAAATTAAAACTAACAAAAACATACATTTGTTACTTGCTGATAAATCTAAACAAACTGTTGCCCTTAATACAAATGATTTCCATGCTAAAGCTCTTACAACTATTAATGACTTACCCTGTGTTATAATTAAAACTAATCCCATTGAAAATTTTACCCGTAAAATTCAAAAGTTTTTTCATAAATATAAGGATTTAATTGCTCCACATAGTATCAAATTCAAAATTTCTTTATACCTTTCCATCCTTAAAATAATTTTTAAAATTAAAACTCATAAATTAACCACCATCTTTGTCCCATTGTTTCAAACTGCAATAGTCCTTCATATTTTCTAGAAACCTTTTGGCAAATTTACTTAAACCATTGATACTTAACGACTCTCATATTGTAAAATCCGGTTTAGAAGTTAAAAATAGAATTCTTAACCGTACTTTTACCCCCACTGATAAATTTCTTAGTATTGATGTTGTTTCCCTGTTTCTAAATATTCCTTTAGACTTCGTTAAATCCATTATCCTTGATAAATGTAGTTCTACTCCATCACTTAACCCTTTTCTCAAATTTATTTGAGAAGTTTTTGACATCATTAATAATAATATATTTTTATTTAACAAAGTGATATACAAACAGGGTTGGCAGGTTTTTGACGCATGACAGTTTTTGACGGTTTAAACTACAGTTTAAACTGTCACATCAAAAACCTCAAATTTTACACGTCTTAGCATATTTTAACAATGAATTAGTCATATATAGAGAAATAAAATAATGTAGTCTTAAAAAAGTGGTAAGTTTATAAGTTTCTCAGGGTTAAAAATAATTTTTAAAAGAGTATTATCTATTTCCTATGAATGCCAATGATTTCTGTTTAAGTACAAAAAATTGATATTTATTACCTTTACAAAATACAAAAATTCAAATATAAAAATTTGTATGTTCTAAGTTCTATGTTCTATTTGTATGTTCTTATTGTACATTAAGTTATCAAAAATTTTACAATCTTATTTTTAAAAAGTAAGCTCTACTAAATATATACTGGCTGATAATTAAAAGGTGCCATAAGTATTTTATCCCAATGAATAAAATTACTGTTCAATATTGCATCATGTCCTTTCATTTTGGGTTGTTATCAATATCAATAGCATGTTTTGATTAGTGTCATACAATTAAACATTTTTAAGGTATTGCATGATTAGTTGAACTAAATTTTGAATATGAATCACATAATGCAATTTTAAATTAATTATTTTTAATTAAGAGGATAATGGACGTATAATTTCTCTTTTGTGAACTAATGTCTTAAAGGTGTGAAAATTTGCATTATATGCATTAAAATGCAATATTAAATAATACATTAAAATTTATCAAACTGAATTTATATTAAAAAATAAAATAAAATAAACAAATAAATCAAAAATTAATTTCCTTCACCTTTTAAAAATGCTCGCATCTAATTAATTTTTAATTATCTCTATTTTACATTATTACACTCAAACCTCGTTAATGTGAACACGCTTAACGTGAATTACTTTTAACATGAACTGTTTCCACAATCCCTGTAAAAATGAAGATTAGTGTAGTTATATGTGGATTAGTTACTGATAGCTTGAACTACTGATAACATGAACAATTTTTTTGTTCACCTTGGGATTCACGTTAATGAGGTTCGAGTGTATAAGTTTAACAATATGTTCTAAAATATTTGGATATTACTTTGTGGATTCATTGATATGATTTAATTAAAAAAAAAAAAAAAAAATAGTTGAATGCTAAAAATTTTCATTGAAATTTCAGCATTCAACATAATTTTAAAAATTAACCTATCACTGAATTCACAAACTAAGTAATAACCTTATGTTTAGTTTAAGTTTTTAAATCATATTGTTAAAGTGGGGGGGGGGGGGAATAGAAAACATAAAAAAATGTAAAATTTAGTTAGTTTTAAAGAATTTTTAATGTGCTTAGTTGTATTATTATAATTTACCATCTATACATACAATTTTTCGTAGTTCTATGGCAATTTACAGAAAAGATTATAAACATTCACTCTCCTCTTAAGACAATGCACTAATATAATATGTTTCCTAACATAAACATTTTTCTTTTCCTATATATATATATATATATATAAAACCAATGTTAACTTGTATTCTTAGTACATTGCAATTTAAAAATATGCCTATAAAATTATTTTACATTACAGTTTCCAATTTTCACATATAGTTTTCAACAGTTTTTGACACTTGTCACGTCAAAAACCAGTTTTTGACGTAAAAAAAACAACCCTGTATACAAACAATCTTTTTCTTATTGAATTAGAAAAACGCGTATTTGAATCTTCCATACTTAAACCTACTATTTATATACATTAGGTTGACAATATTTTTATCTCCTGGCCTTATTCAAAAATGCGCTTCTTAATTTAATTGACAGTTTCAACAACCAATTTCCGTCTATAAAATTTACTTATGAAACAGAGATTAATTGTATACTTCTGGTTTTTTACCTTAAGATACATCGTAATGAAAATAATTCAACTATATGGTTTGATGTCTTTTTCAAAAATTCATTTATCCCTTTACCTATCCCTACTACTTATAAAAATGCTTTTTTTAATTGCTACATTACCCAGTATAAATTATACTACTTTTCAATTTAACGAGAATCAACAAATTAACAAAATTATTCAAATAGGTAATGCTGCAGCTAAATCTAGTATTATTAAAATTGTTAATAGAAAATAAATCGCATGTCAATTAATCCTATTAATCACACTTTGAATTCAACTCTAAAATTCCATTATACCAATAGTTTCCTCTGCTGTTAAGAATTCTATAGCTTTAAACATTGTATACAACATAAATTTATTAATCTCCTTTAGTTCTCCTTGGACTATTAAAGAATTAACTCTTAATGATCGTGACTTAAATGGACCCACTGGAGGTGTCTATCAAATTCCCATTGAAAACAATAAAGAACTTTTCTTTTATATCGGCCAAACTATGAGAACTTTAATCAGGCAAATACAAGAACATATAGGTAATATTAACGAAGGAAATAGCTTTACTCTGGTCGATTTCATATATGCTAACCCAAACGTTAACCCTATATGGAATAACGCTAAAATTATTTCAGCACCACCTAATATTCAAGAACTTTATATATCTGAAGCTATCAATATAATTAAATGTAAAAATGCAATAAATTCTAAAGATGCTGCAATTTTGCCAATAATTTGGCACACTATTATAAGGTAATTAATGTTTTGTTTCTCTTAGTTTCTAATAGTTCTACTCTTACAATAGCCTCATGTGATATTTCAGCAAAGTCCTATAATAGTTTCTGCTCCTGCGTGCAGCACTTTGGTGATGCTACAATATTTATTCCTTTTTGCTTTCCGGATTTTTGAAATATGATCCTGCATTACAAGTATTTCTTCTACAATAGTTACAGCTCCTACATGCAGCACTTGTTAGTTCCTACAATAGTTACAGTTCCCTTGGAATGCAGTACCTTGGAAACCCTACAGATCCACTTCTTCATTTTTCTTTGTTCCTCAATTTCCTGACATAAAGTAAATCTGAGGAAACAACCTTTATCAGACTTCACAAGTTACCATATGATATACTCAAGGCTTCTCGATTAAATAAAGGACTCTAACTGTCAATCATCAAATTAGCGAAAATCTTTGAATGTATAGAATTTTAAAATGTTTTTAAATAAAATATAATTTTATTAAACGTGATTTTTAGATGATTTTATTCTAAATAACTACTTACTCTGTTAAAGAAAGACTTAAAACAAGAAAATAAAAAACAAGATTTTTTTTTTTTATTTAAATCAGCTTAACTTATCTTATCAAAGATTTTAAAATAAATTTGGCTGTATTTTAATTTTACTTATAATAATTTAAAAGACTCTTGGAAATACAATAAAAAAATAATAGCTTTTGCTAGATGTGACAAAAATTAAAGAATTCCAAAAGTAAAACAAACCTCAAACGACATACTAATGACATAAATATACATTCCTCTATATTGATTTCCACTATTTTAATATAAAATGCTGCAATAAAATTAAATACGCAAAAATTTATAAAAAAAAAACTAGTGCAACTTGTTCCTTTTAACACCCCCCCTCCCCCCAATTCTATAATGATGAAAAAAATATGTAGAGAACTTAGAGTGTCTTTTACATAAATTATTGTAATTAACGCACAAATAATAATGTAAAAGCAATTACCTGAGTATCAATTCTAAATCCACAACCACAGAAAATAACAGAGAAATTTTGATGTAAAGCATACCTACAAATAAATTTTGAAGTCAGGAGTTATATTTAGTCATAACACAGTATAATTATTCATTAATAATTATTATAAGTTAATAACATTTAAATATGTCAGGCAAGGAATTGTCATCAGACCAGTTACATTAAACTAGTAATATAACATACCATAAGATTTATTAACACAAATAATAAGTAAATATATGCATTAAATAAAAAAATCAGTTGTTCAAATAAGTGAACTACAGTCATAAAGATATCTCTTATTCCTCTTTCATTATCTTTAAGACTATGTGTTAACATTAAGTCATTCAATCTGTAATGTATTTTTCTGATGATATTTAATATATATATATATATATATATATATATTATGGAGGAAGTAATTTTACAAAAACTATCTTTTTAATTTTACTTTTAAGGAGAAACCATAAACAGACTCCTTTTGAGTAATTTTCCATATTGTGTAGAAACTGCATACACATTATATACTACACAAAAAATGAAATATAGGGTCATCATAAAAGATTGGACACATTTCAAAAGCTCATAATTCAAAAAAAAAAAAAAAAAAAAAAAAAAAGAGCAATTTTATTATTGTTATTATTCAAGCAACTTGGAAAGTGTCCAAGATTTTTAAATGTATGCAACCTTGACTATGAGTATTATGCAGCAGGCATGCAAGGTGGAAGAGGTCTTTGTTCAGCTTTCTACCAGCACAATGGCAATAGTTCAGAAGAAAGCTCAATGTCTGTTGTGAATAGCCTCCTAGAAGTCACTATTTCACACCTATAGACTTCTTTTTCTCAAAAATATCTCAATTATGTCAAGAACATTGTTTACAGCGTAAAGGTATAGGACTTGACACATTTCCAGGAGCAAATTGTTGATACAATTGCCACAGTGATGCTAGGCATGCACCATAATACATGTGGTTAAAGATTGATTATCAGCTTGATATGTGCAGAACTATCAATGGTGTTCATATTGGAACTTATTAAGGTAAAATTTTATTAAATTCTGCACATTACATCAAAATAATCATTTGTTTATGTTAAGTTTTTCATTAAATATGATTATGATTATATGAAATGTGTCCAACTTTTTTCAATGACCTTGTATAAGGGAAAAAAAAATATATATATAAAATATCAGAAAAAGCATTTCACTAATATATTAGTGCAGTTTTCCCTTATATACCATAATGTACATATTTTGTATGGTCTGGTAAGCCAATGATTAAAGATGATCATACTATATCCTGCCTAAACCATATTCTGTACCATAATATGAAACACGTTACAGTCCAGGGGTAGTCAACCATTTTATACCTACCGTCCACTTTCATATGTCTGTTAGTAGTAAAATTTTCTAACCACCTACCTATTCCACAAAAACAGTGATTTATACTGTAGGAAAGTAACTTTACTTTATGAAATTTATAAAAAAGTGGTATAGCAAGTTAAAGCATATAGCAATAAAGCATTTTTCCATTTCAATGCTTTTAAAAAATTAATTAAATTAAAAAAAGGAAAGTGTTTCTGTATCGCACAAAACCCCTACCATCCACCATAAATGCTGGAATGCCCACTAGCAGGAGTAGGGACAAAGATGGCTACCACTGTATAAGTAATCTGAATAACATATCAATATAAATATATATTTTTTGGTGTAGCTGTATATATTGTCTAAAAATTACATATCCACTATTTGTGTATTAGGAATTTTGTACTATTATATATAACAATAATAAAAATGTATTAGGTATTTAATAGGGCATAAAAAAGGAAATAAATAACTTTTAAATGAGAAAAAGATTATCAATTCAATTTTTTTGGATTTACACATGAGAAATAATTAAAATATGAATCTCTCAGAATTCTTTGCATATGATGAGAAGACAATAAAATGAAGCCTTTGAACTACTGGCCAGAGTGACTTGATATTTTACCAAAACAATGGTGAGTCAATGGAATTTTGTATGGCAAAGGAAAAAGGTATTTCCAAAATGTTCCGATAGGTAACACTGTCAAGGTAATGTCAAGGGAAAAACCTAAATGGTTTGATTATACAGAGGAATGTTGATAGCAATGGAACAGAATAGCAGGAAACAATAGACTCCAAGTGTTTACAACAACTTTTTTAGTAAAAAGACAAGAATATGCATTTACAATGAAAACAGTGATAGTGGCAAGAGAAAAAGAACAGCTCCATGAAACAAACACTTTACAGATGATTAACAACACATTTTATTTATTTATGTTATTTTTCCTTTGCCAAACAAAATTTCATCGCTCAATGATTGTTTTTGGCATTGTATCAAGCCATTCTGACTAGTAGTTTAAAAATTATGGCATTTTGAAATCATAACTTTAATTATAATCACTGTGTATATTTCTGAGCCATGCCTGTAATTGACATTCTGATATAAAATGATATTGAAGAAAGTTTTGTGATAGCCACAGTATAATAATTTAATTCAAGGCTTCCTATATAACACCAGGCTACCCGTTCGCTGATTTTCCCTTGTCCACGAAGAACTGTTATAGATGGCACTATCAGCCAGGTGTTTTAGGGATATTGTTTACAAAATATCCTCATACTGATGATGAATATCCCTAGTTTAGGGAAATTTGTGAAAAAAAGTGGAAAAATTAGCCTAATTCATGCAGAATCACATGAATTTTTTTTCAAAAGACTCACACAAAAGTCCCTACGAATTCAAAACTCTCCGCTACATCCAGAAAAAAATTGCTAAAAGTCCCTACACATAGGGACAAATTCTTGTAGCTGGCAACACTGTTGGGATTTGTAAGTCTCTAAATACATTTTATATTTTATCTTATGTTTAAATCTTTCATTTTTTCTATAATTTTGGAAGATTAGATGATTATTGCGAGAGGTAAACTAATTTTTTACGCAATACTTATGTAGTATTTAAAAAACAGCTATTACAATTTTGTCTACAATACCATGTTATCCAATGGGCATTTAATAGATTCCATAACACACTCTATGCGCCATCTAATGAGTAACACACTTTCAAGGGCAGACATTTTCTCCCATAGAAGATTGCCGGAATGACAAGCCTTATATTATATAGGAAGCCTTGGTTTAATTATGGCTTTACCATCCCTCCCCCCCCCCCTACATGAATTGAAATACTTGACTAATATATTAAAAACAAATTTTGCACTATTACTAAAATAAACTGCATTTCAAGTTATATGATATACTTTTTACAAAGAGGACAGATGACTTCCTTCCTTTCTAACCAGTCTACAGTAGAATTAATGTGGTCAACTTCAGCAAAGTATTCTTCTATTATTCTTTTCTCTAAACAAGAAATAAGCAAAACAATTCAGCATCCTTTAATTGTACGGTTTAAAAAAAATAATGAAACTATATAATGCAATTTTCTTTAGCAAAGCAGTAAATTTACATAATTTATAAATGTAAAAAAGAATGATTTTATTAAAAAAATAAAGAATTTCCTACATTATGTGAAAAATAATATAATTTATACAAAATTGTAATATTCAACCTTAATCACACTTTTTAATATTATTTATTCATATTAAAGTTATCAAAAATCATCATTTATTCATAAATTGTTACTAAAACATAAAATGTTTACAATGTACAAATTACAAAAATCTATTTAAAATATGGAATTTTGTCTATTTAGTTTTTTACATTAAAAAAAAAAAAAAGAACAATGGCAGATTTTTACTGTTATTACTTATAATACATTTATATATAAGCATTCATTACCCAAATCTGTTCTTATAAAGACTTAATAAAATTTTCTAGAAAGTCAATATGACATTGAGAAAGATCAATTTACAGTCAAAGGTTGGTAGAACAAAGTGAATTTAAAAGACTAAAAAAGTGCATATAAATTATTGACTTTTATTATTTTCTTTCAGACTCAGATTATGGTAGTTTCAAAATCTAAACAGAAATGCAGGCAATAAATAGTAAAATAGTTACATTTTGGATGTATTTCATTATCAACATAATATTAACCCTTTATCTACCACATTATAAAATAGATAAAAATAAATATTTGAAACTTTTTTTTTTTTTTAAATTACTTAAAAGTATTTTACATATATGCATTAAAAATTATGCATATCATCTATCATAGTAATTAATGAGGATTCTGTGAGGTGGTACTTTCATATACCACTCGTATATATAGGTCAAAACAGATATTTGGACTTTAAAAAAGTGTTAAAAGGTATTTACTTTTTTTTGTTCCTTATGTTTTTCTAAGATTGGTGGGAGATTCGTGAAGTATTATAGGAATTAATTTTAACGCACCTTTAGATCGTGAAACATGCCAAGCAAAATCATCGAGAGCATTCTACAAAATCCTCTCTGGAACAAAAAAGGCTATATAAATAACATAGAGAAATGGTCTACTCTTGGAAAATTTGCTGCATAAATTTCTCGGTGTGGGCCTGCACCTTCCTAAGTGCAAACTTTCAGGTGTGTGCTGGATTGCTTGGCTCTAGCATTGAAGTCACTCTCTCCTTCTTTCCAAACAGGTGTCGCCACTTGTCAATGTCTGTTGCTTCGTTCTGATTGCAACTGCACATATTACTAACAATCTCGACCGCCTCACGATTCACTGCGTAATAGTACGTTTTTGTACTTTGCCAAATTTTTAATGTTACCAAAGTCTATTTTTATGCTATCATTCTGAAATATTTTCGTTAACGTGGTAGTGGTTCTATTGAATTTAATATCAGTTTTATATTCATTAATATGGATTTTTATTTAAATTTTTGTCATGCCTATATAATACCCTTTACTATTATCATCGGTTTTGTACATTATTTGATAAATTCCGGCAGTTTTCATCTAGTTAATTTGATCTTAATCACTTCTAATTCTTTGAAAAATGTTTGGATTTGGTTTAATAGGGATATTAATGTTTATTTTAGATGTTTCATTTTTTATTTTATTAGCTGTGCTTTTGTCAATATGCACAGTTGCAATCAGAACGAGCCAACGGACATCGACAAGTGGCGACACCTGTTTGGACAGAAGGAGAGAGTGACTTCATTCCTAGAGCCAAGCAAGCCAGCACACACTTGGGAAGGTGCGGGCCCGCACCAAGAAATTTATGCAGCAAATTTCAAGTAGGCCAGTTCTCTATGTATTTATTTAGTAATTTAGGAAATTTTAATTTGAAACTTTTAAGTATAAAAAAGGCTATATTTAGTGCCTAGTCGCTTGTAGTGAGATGTCAGATGTATATATTCTATTCTTATAAATTCCTTTAACATTTCTCCCATAAACTCGATTTTATATGCTTTATAAACTAATGGAACTTTAAAGTGCTGTCAGTAGATAAGAGGTTAACAAACAGTTAAAAGTTCTCATTTTATGTACTTAAAGATGATTTTTAAAAATATAGCTTTAAATTGCATTTGCATGACATACCCAATATGAAAGAATAATTTCTACCAAGTTACTTTATCTTTAATTTGCATACTTAAAATTATTAATGGCTGATTTTACTTATATAAAAAATTCTATAATAATAAAAAAAGAGACCTATTAACTAACTTTACTTCAACAGCTATTAAATAGTTTGCCATTATTAATATCAGGTAGTTTTAATGAGTCAACAGAAATGTGGATCCAGGTTTTGACTTTTGTAAAAAATAAATATTTTTCGGAAAAAGAAAATATTTATTTTGTGTGTGTGTGTTGGAGGGGGGGGGGGGGGGGAATTGCAAAAAGCTGTTTATAGATTTTTTTTTTTTTTTTTTTTTTTTTTTAATTTAACATCAAGTTAATAATGTTTTGCCAACTAAACACAGGCAATCGTTTAAAATGATACTGAAAAACATGAACAAATTTTAGAAAAGTATCAGTTTTACAAAGCGAAATTTTTTGAAAAAGTCATTATTATAAATTTGAATTTTGTGAAAGTTTCCATTTTATGGATTTGAATTTTGTGAAGTGGCCCATTTCATAAAGTAGGATTTTGCTAAAGAATTTCAATTTATGCTTCTGACTGGATCAATACCAGCAATAAAAAATCTAGATAATTATCTGTTAACTTAATTTGTTAAACTCATGTGCATATACATCATCATAGACAACTGAATTTCAATTAAACTTCTTATAAAATACTTTCAAATATTGTATTCATTTTAATGATAAGTAATGTTATGTTTATTCTTAAAAAATCTTCAATAAAAATTAAATGCAAACTCCATTCTTGTACTAGATAACAGTTTTTTTTTTTTTTTTTTTTCTTGTATAAAGTGTATAGTTGGCATGGGTTTCAAAAACATTTTTTTTTTTTTTTTAATGAATGATAATAATGTATGAGAGTGAAAAATTACTTGAACTTTTATAAAATACAAAGCATTTTTATATATTCAAAGTATAGTTTTTAAAGCATTTTACAAACTTAAATTTATTTTAAGTACATTACATGGTTTAGGAATGCCATAAAGGGCAATATTTCATAAAAATATAAAAATTAATACCTTCATCAATTAATTCTTTTTGTATTTCCTCTAATATACTGATGTATTCATTTACTTCTTCATCATATATTTCCTACAATATAAAGTTCCTGATTATTGAATGTAATTAAATTTTAATTAGACTAAAAGGGTAATAATAATAATAATATATATATATATATATATATATATATTGAACATATGCATTGAAAAATTTCTATATATAATTCAATATGCATAAATAATCTTGGGAAAAAGAAAAATAAATAAATAATAATACATTTGCTGCCAATTTCGCACTAGCACATGATGTGGAGTGTTGTTTCTGATGTCAGCCATGTGAGATCGGCAGCAAAAGTGTTAAGGAACAGTAGGGGAATATGCATTGCCTTTTAGACATTATATTTAGTCTATTAGCTACATTTTTCTTATTTTAAGCAATATTTTTCTTGCAACTACTGCTTGAAAGAATAATTACGAGTTTAATCACCCCACGATTGATTATCTTAATATGAAAAGATAAAGAATTAATATTTAATTGAAAATCCTACTGAAAATTATCAGAACTACTCAGAAATAATTTGTATATTACTCCTGTAAATTAAGTTTTAATGTAAAACATTTTATAATATAGTGCGATTGATCTTAAAAATGCATGAAATTTTTGAAAAAATATGCTGATGCCAATCCTTTTTTAAACTTTTGTGATTTAAAAGATACATAGAAATTAAGTCCTGAAATGTTTTATATGCAATGTGACATCAAATTAACCAATAACAATATTAATCATCAAAAAGAAAATAACTAGCCATATAATGAGTAGCTGCAATACTATGCAAATAAAACCAGCAAACACAAGTCTCACAGTGTCTCCACTAATTCGCTCCTGATTAAAAAATTAAATTACTCCTAAACAAAGACAGATAGAAAAATTAAACAAACGGCATGTTTATTTGAAAGCTGTAAAAATCTTATGCACAAATATCCAAGTAAATCTATGAGAATAATTGCAGCAGAATAAGGATTGAAGCCATCAAGCACCCATACACCTGAGAAATATTCTACGCATCTTTCTGTTTAAGATCCAGTGTCACCACACCATTTCAGCTCGAACTGTGCAACAAAGAGAAAATTTCACACAGAACATGCTAAAAATAATTTATGAAGACAGATTTGACTCTGGATGCATATATATATGGTTCACATACAAATAACATTTTTACGTGAGTGGCAACCTGAATTTCCAACAGCGCCACCTTTTGACAATACTTGTAAGAAATTTTGATTCTCATGTAAAAGACTTTTATAGCTTTCAAAATAAACATGCCATTTTATTCATTCCTCTACCTATCTTTGTTTTGGAGCAATTTAACTTTAAAATCGGGGGCCGATTAACGGACACCTTGTAAGATCATTGGTGCTCATGGCACTAATGAGCGCCTAAGTGCAACAGCACAATAGCACATGCCACAGAATAGCAAACTGCAAGGTGCTTGAACTCTCTATTTTCCTAAAAATAACACACAACTACATCTCATCATTTGCGACAAAATAGCAATGTTAGACACACATAGTACATTGCTAACCTTGACCCCATCTTTAATCTCTTAAATATTGATCTTAGACATGTAAGTTTTAAAAAAGTCTTAAAAGAAAAGACATATAATTTTATAATGTAAATTAAAAATTTCAGAAGATGCATATTTAAGAATTACAAAATTTAAATATTTATACAGCTCAAAAAAAAAAAAAAAATCCCAATGACTGAAATGTGTGATGTGCAAAATTTCAGCATTATATCATATTTTGGCTCATCAATGTATGTTCATTTTTTTGTATACTAAAATTTATTATTTAAAGTTGATATCAAACCCTGATAAAAGCCATGCCTGAATAGGTATTCTACCTTGATACCTATTAAGGGAAAGCTAGAGTAGCTACCAGCATCATAAGTCTGTGATATATAGATATATATATTTAGGGGGGGGGGGGGGGGGGGGGACTGATTTGAACCTCTTTTTAATGTCTTTCATTGGTTACACACAAATTATGACTAAAGCAATGATAACATACATAAATACATTTAGATTTTAATTTTCAATTAATCTGTCAACAACTTTGTTTAAACATATGCCACAGACTTTTTATACTATGTTGAAATTTTATACAAGAACTTATTAACCTCAAGAAATAAGGTAAAATGAAGATTTTTTTTTTTTTTTTTTTTTTTTTTTTTTTTTTGTATTTGATCATATAAAAGTGTAAATTTTGTAATTCTTGAAATTCAATTCCTAGGAAATTTTAATCTATTTTAAAAAAATTCTATTTAAGAAATTTTTACATTTTGTTATGTAACTATAGCAATCAATATTTAAGCAGACAGTTTCAGAAGAGTACTGCACCTCCCTGCCCTTTAGTTTAAAAAATAGCACGTCCTTCTTGCTCTTCATTCAAGAAATTAGCACCTTCCCTGTCCCTCCTCCAAAAAAATTCACCCTCCTCGCCTTACATACTACAGAATTTCATGATAAATGTGCACCAGACAGTTGTTTTCTTATTCACACATCAAACATTTTTAAAGCAATGTTTTATCTTCCTTATGTGCTTTATTTTAACCATGTCAGCAGCCACCCTAATGTGTGGAAGGCTCAACAACCAAGTTATTTACAATGAATGAATAAATTAACTGATAAATTATATTAAAATATCAATAGATTCCTTTGACTCCAGATAAACAAACAATGGATCTAGATAATGAAATGTAAAAAAATTCTCAATAAAACATAATTGATTATGTACTTAAAATAAATGTTACCAAATATATGTAAATATTTATAACTATTAACTAACATAAAACATTACAATGAAGAAAAATTATCTTAGATATCTATGGCATACTTTAGGATCAACTCCAAATATCCTAGGCATGCCTTTCTGCTTGCTACTGAAAGATTCCCATTCCTCTTTCATTACAACATCAATGGTTTCATCTGTTCCCAAAGCTAGACCACGGAATTTATCAACCAGTCGGCTACGATTACTCCTTAGTCTTTGAAAACATCTCTGAAAAAAATTATTTACTTTTTTTGTTTTATACGTATATGAAAAAAAAAAAAAAAAAAAAACATAATAAAAGACATTAATGCAACAAGCAATAAAAAAAAATATTGATATATTATTTCAAAAATGTACTATTCTGTTACAGCAATGCCATGTAAAAATATATGTTACTTTGCCTATAAATTCAATCCCGACAAAGAAAGGACTTCAAATACTGTAAAAACACTAAGATTTGTAATTCATTGAATATTTATTTTTTAATTAATTTAATTTTAACCACTGAATTTGCAATTTTTTGATGGAAAATAATTAAGTTATAATTTACTTTGTTAGCATGCATTTTAGGTCTGGCAACAGTGGTATTGGTATACAAAAACAGTATTTAGAAAATTATATCAGACGCATTGCATACAAAATAGACTTCCTGTTATTCAGGATTCATATCAGAGGATATGACAGTGGAAGTCTCCCTATACATTAAATAACCCCACCCCAGAATAAGTGACATGTGTTGTTGACCCAGAATTTTTTCCCTACCATTTCATGTAGCATCTCGAAAATTTTATAAATCTAAAAAAAAAAAAAAAAAAAAACAACACACTTTCAGTACTCAAATTTAAAATAAATTAAAAACAAATTAAATAAGAATTTCATTAATTCCATCTTTACATATGATGAAAATTTAAATTCTGAATATTTTGACTTTGAAGAAGCAAAAAGGTCTTTAACCAGAAAAAAAAAAAAAAAATCATAAGATATTAAACTTTCATTTTAAAAGCTATTTTATTTTACAACTGTTTGAATTACAAATTTGTAATTCTTGAAAAAAAAAAATATTTTTCTGCAAAATGTAATTACTAAATCTTTTGTTAAAATAGAGAATCCTACTTTTTTTTTTTTTTTTTTTTTTGTGTGTGTGTGTGTGTGTGTGTGTGTGTGTGTGTGTCTGTGCATGTGA
Organism: Salticus scenicus; assembly: GCA_963930645.1. Classification (NCBI taxonomy): domain Eukaryota; kingdom Metazoa; phylum Arthropoda; class Arachnida; order Araneae; family Salticidae; genus Salticus; species Salticus scenicus. The sequence continues at coordinate 204,200,072 of OZ005653.1, read as the reverse complement.
ATTCTGGTTATTAATATTGATCTTCAACCACATAAAGAATTGAGATAAACCACAACTGAATACCAAATGTATAAGATCAAATACAAAACATGAACTAAACATTATAATAATCTATACTACAGCAAACTCCAGATTACCTGCAAAATAGAATGTCACATGTTCTATGGATAACGCAAATCGCATATGAATCACAAAAAGGCAGAAAATAGGTACGAATAAGAAAGATATTCTAGCTCAAAAACTTGATTATATTGTATGTAAAATATAATACAAACAGTGAAAACATTCACATTACACTAAAAATGTTTGTATTTCATGTATTAATTGATTTAAAAACAATAAACAAAAAAAGTACACTTTCGATGAAGCCATCCAAGCAGGGTTATCTCAAAGGGAATATTTGAATACTGCTATTTCTATACAGTAATTATAGACTTGACAATCTATTGGGTTGGCAAGAAAGTTTTTTTGGTTTTTAAAAAGAGATAATATTAAAAACTTCTTCATTTTGCAAAGATGTATAATTAATTCCACATTAACAACCTTTTATCTATTACATTTAACCTTTTTTACAAACTCTAGCACATATAAATTACAACATTGACAGAAAAATAACAAAGCAAACACAATGATGTCTCTTTCTGAAAACCGAAAGAGCTTGCGCACACGCACACACAATATATATATATATATATATATATATATATATATGTATGTATATATATATAATAATTTTAATAATATATAAAACAGAAGAAAGAAAGAAAAAGCACTTGAGCAATTCGCTGTGAGTGATTAAACATAAATTTTTGAATGAGTTGGTTCTTTCTGTGTCTTAAATTTTAGTTTTCACATCACATAACAATTAGTTAAAACTTCTGTTGTTCTTTTATGGATGTTTATAGATGCCCAATCATTTCATATTAATTGTCATTAATCTAAACTTATGCTTAAGCTCTTTTTATATATTATTTTCTCAGTTTAAAATTATTTTGCATTAAAGTAACACACATACGATTCTTTAGGTTTTTTTTGTATTCAATAGAAGAAAGTATTGGATTCGTAAAAAATTTTGATTTCCGATTTTTGATGGATTTACACGTTTTGAGAGATCCAAAACATGGGTTGACCATAGAAGATGTTTGTCCATCTGTGTGCATGTGACAAAAAGTTTTGTGGTGACTGTATCTCAGAAGCTACTGAACAGAATTTCATTATAAATTAATATATGGATGCACCTTGACATAAATTAGTGTCTATCAACTTTTGGTGTCAATTGCTCAACAGATGGCACTGCTATACAGCATTTTCAGAATGGGCTATATCTTAGGAACTACTGAACATAATTGCATATTAATTTATACACAGATGCACCTTGACATAAGTTAGTGCCTATCAACTTTTGGTGCCAACTGCACAACAGGTGGCACTGTTATATATCGATTTCTGCAATTTCAGGGAAGGTTCTATCTCAGGAACTACTGCACAGAATTGCATATAAAATAAATGTAGATGCACCTTAACATAAATTAGTTTGTCGAATTTTAGTGCTAATTGATCAACAAGTGGCACTGCTATACAATGAGTTTTGCAATTTAAGGGAAAGTTAAATATCAGGTTCTATTGCATATAATCGAACAAAACTTAATACTATATGAAAAGGCTATTATGAGATATAATGTTTATTAAATTGGGTATATATACAGCGGTCTGTCCAGACTTTTAACACAGGGTCCTGTTTTTGTGAAATTGTGGAAAAATCTACACGTAATTTTGTGAATCTAAATTTAGTGTGAAAATAAAGTTCTTCCGAACTTTTTGGCTAGCGTCCTCTTTTTGTGAAATTGTGAAAAATGTAATTTTGCAAAATAAAATTACAATTAAGGATTCATTTTAGAGAATGACAGTTCAGTTTTACAGAAACTAAACTAACATATATACATAGAAGCCCTTTATAAATTAGAAATTGAATATCAGCTTTTTGGGAGAAATACAACAAAACACGTGTACGTTTATTCAAGCAGTCTGTTCCTTCCATTGAAGATTAGTTTTGAAAATGAGAGGTTTATCAAAGGTCTGTTTTTAAGGAGAAAAATTTTGTGAAGGGTCGTTTTTTAGGATAAAAAATTTTGTGAAGGGTCCTGTTTTAGGATAAACAATTTTGTGAAGGGTCCTGTTTTAGGATAAATAATTTTGTGGAAGGTCCTGTTTTAGGATAAATAATTTTGTGAAGGGTCCTGTTTTAAGATATAGAATTTTGTGAAGGGTCCTTTAACGGACCCAGGTTTACCTCTGGACAGATCCCTGATATAGGCGATATGTGGCAATGTTATACTTCAATTTTCTCCGAGAATGGGAAGGATATCATCTGCATGGCAAGAATGACATTTACACCGTGACCAATAAGTTTTCATACAACTTTTGAAGCACGTTAAAAAGTTGTACATATGTGTTACAGTTACTGTAGTCCCAATTATTTTGCAGGCAATTTAGTGTTACGTATAAAGCTATTGCAAGTGTAAATGTTGTTCTAATTATAATTTTCCTTTACCTAGGTAGAATGAAAAAATTGTGATAAATAAATTCATCAAAGGAGTGTGGCCGACTGAAGTTTTCAGAGACTTAAAAGCCCTGGGGGTGAAGAGCGATTTCATTTGCAGAACTATCAGAAGGTGTAATGAGACGTCATCTGTCGATGACAGAAAAAGGTCTGGTAGACCGAGGTCCATTAGGACAAAAGAGGCTGTGATAAGGGTCAGGAAAAGGATATGATGAAACAGACAAAAATCTGCTAGAAAACTAGCATGAGAGTTTATTCATGGAGTTTTGTATTCTGTTAAGATAAAAAGGAAGCAAAAGGTGGAAGAAATTCTTGGTTGGCACGCTGGGGATGAATTTGTTTTTTCAGACGAGAAACTATTCATTTTACAGTAAAGTCTGCACTCCCAAAATGATAGAGTATGGTCAGTTTCTACTGATAACATCCCTGAGAAACAGCATTACATTCCGCGTTATCAAAATGCTTCGTCTCTGATGATTTAGGCCACTATTTCCAAAAGCGGAAAACTACAGTTAGTCTTCATTGATAATGGGGTAAAAATTAGTGCTGCACCGAGTAGCACTTTGGCCGAGTACCGAGTAGTTGTAAGAAAAAATAATTGACATGAAGAATTTCGCACATCTTGAAATTTAAAAAAGGCTTTTTGAACACGAAATTAAGTTAATTGGCAAACAGCATGTTTTCATGAAACATTTCAGAATTTTTGTAGTGTATATACACAATTAGGTTCATTGTTATATTTGATACTTCCAGCTTAGTGGATTATTAAAACCATAATAACTGATAACTTCATTCTTTATTATATAGAATTTCTAAGATGCCAATCAATCTCAGATAATTCTTAGAGAATATAAAAGTTCCTATACACTCAGGCTTAATTTAAGATGCATGAAGTTCACATATGAAATGAGAACATTAAAATAAATATTTATGATTTCAAACATGATAGATTTCATTAATCTTCAAATTCTAGAAGAGTAAAAAAGATAGGTGGTTTTGGGCCATAATTTGAAAAACAACATTTTTGATTATTAAAATATATTTTTAATAACATTTTAGTGTATTTACCTTTTTCATAATTACTATTATTTTTTAAATTAAAAAACCAATCTTTTCTTACAGTTTTAAAAGTGTCTTACTTTTATTTGAACAAATATGTAACTAAAGTTTTATTCACTGTATTAGTATTATATAAGGGTTATTTTTTCTAAAATATTTTATTTTTGTCTGTTTTATAGATACAATAAGTTTTTTTTAAAAAAATTGTACATTACACGCATACAGGTTGGTTATACTCAAATTCTTGTAACTAAAATGGATAATTTAATTAAAATGAAAAACGAAGTATATTAATATTACATATTAAATATATAAAGACCTAGCTTTACTTCGTGGTCGTTTAAGATCTTTCGGTACCGGGCACCCGGTCCTCTTCAGAAACGTTGCTTCTGTGGTGGAAAACTTGAAACTGTTCACTCCTCTGCTGATTTCTCATCAGGTGGCTCCAGGCTCTGTTTGGGGCTACTGCACTGCTATCGTTGCATACGTCGCTATTGGTTAATATTTCAATTGACTCGCGTTGACATCTTAAACGACCACGAAGTAAAGCTAGGTCTTTATATATTTAATATGTAATAAAATGGATAAGTTCATATCATGAATCGTCTCTATACAGAGTTTGGTGGCAATCTGCTTGCTCGTTTTAACTGCAGAAAGCTGTTTGCAGCAAAAGTTTAATGACTATGTTTATATTTTCATATTTTTTAGTTTAGTTATTAATAAACAACTCTTATGAATACATTTCTTTCAATAATACATAAAAATAATGAAATTCTTACAACTACTCGGTATTGGCCGAATACTTAGTCCATATTTGGCCGAGTACCGAGTATATAACGAGTACTCGGTACAGCTCTAGTAAAAATCAATGCCCAATATTATAAAACTGAGGTTTTGGAAAACGTTTTACTACCAAATGTCCAGAGTATATATGGGGTGGAATATTTCTGCTTCCAACAAGATGATGCCCCTTCTCATACTGCACGTTTGGTTCAGAAGTGGTGAGGTCACAATTTAGCTGACATTTTGCCAAAGAACGAATGGCCTCCCAACTCCCCCAATCTGAACCCGTTTGATTATTTTGTGTGGTCATATATGCTCTCCCAACTGAATAACTATAAAATTACCGATTTGAGCAAATTCAAAAATGTAATTCAAACAATATGACAGGAAATGTCAATGGAAGCCGTGCATGCCGCATGTGATGGACTTGAAAAGAGACTTAAGCTCGTTAAGAGACTAAAAGGCGGAATTATTCCAAAGCATTTATTGTAAAGACACTCATTGATTACTACTTTAATTTTATGCAAAAAGTTTTTGTAGGATTTACTTTGTGTTACTGTAATAAAAGTTTGAAAGTGTATGAGAACTTATTGGTTATACCTCTCTGATATGAAAATCATCTGCATTAATAATGGATTAAAAAAATTAAAAAATAATTTCCATTTCATGAATTTATATAGGAAAATGTAGAAGAAAGTTAGTTTTGTGATAGCCTCAACATAACATTTTTTTTTTCTTTTTCTCTCTCTCTGGGGGAAAAAAAGGGCAGGCTTGAAACTCTTATACTTTTTTTTTTTTTTTTTTTTTGAAATGATACACATCAACAAATGTCTATTAGCTACTGATTCTGTCTTTCAACATTTGAGCACTATTTTCTCAGACTATATGACTCGTTTTGCTCAATGTTAAAATTTGCCCATCTTTTGTAGATTTTGTATCATTATAGTAATTTGTCTCATTTTTATAGCATATGACTTTTATTTTTTCAGTTTGTTCAGTTTTGTGCATATCAGCTAAGTGATATTGCTTACTTTTCTTGTACTGTATCTCACAATAATTTTAAATCATCTTTAAACAGAAAACTACAAAATTTTTAATAAATGATCATTATGGTTCATGCATGTTTGTCTTATTCTTGAAATTTTGCAATTCTATAATAAAAAGATAGTTTAAATTTTCAGAGATAGCAAAATACAATAAAACGAAGCAGCATTAATTTATTCATAATTATGCAATATTTATATTATATAAGAAATTTAAAACTATGTTAGTTAATAAATCTAATTACTTTAAACTTTTTAATTTTCCATCTGGTGAACATTAATAGCAACACTAAATTTTGATGTAATAAAAAAAAAAAGTTTGAAATTTGTAATATAGTTAGCTTATAAAAAATCTTCCTCAATATTTGGACTAAAGAAAGATTTCTCCTTCCTCCTCCCCCCCCCCCTCTCAAAAATGGTTTAAAAAAAAAAAAAAAAAAAGTAAAAAACCCTCTGGTAATAGGTTTCATTATTTTTGGGGAAATTTAGGATGTGTTCGGGGGAAATTTCAGAGGTCTGAATATTTTCTGCACCCCTGTTGAACTGTTTGCTGAATATTAATTAAATAAAGTGCATTCGTCGACTAGAACTTGCTTAGTTCTTAAAGAATTACTTTCTACACGCTAAACTGTCGACATTTTTTATCAGTATCATTACAGGCTCAACATTCATTAAATGAAATACATTTGTCGACTAGAACCTACTTCTGTCTTAAAGAATCAATTTCTACATGCTAAAATGTTGACAACTTTCACAACAATAAAATTACAGGCTCTATCTACAGGCTGAATATTCCATAAATAAAGTGCATTCGTCGACAAGAACCTGCTTATGTCTTTAAGCATCACTTTTTACACACAAAAATGTCTTCTACTTTCATAACAATATCATTACTAGCTCTATCATTAGCTTATTTTGAAATCTCTATGATGCTAGGTCATATATAATGATCAAAACCTTTGTATTTTTGGTCATTATGAATATAAATTTTCCTAAATATCTCCGAAATGGAAAATCCCAAAAAGCAAGGTGCACAACTAGAATGTAATAAGAAACCTATATATCGATTTGCAACTCTCTATGTCCAGCTGTTTTTGAGTTATGCGAAATACATTACAGGCTCTATCTATGAGCTGAATATTCATTAAATAAAATGCATTTGTCGACAAAAGCCTGCTTTCATCTTTAAGCATAACTTTCTACAAGCAAAAATGTCTTCAACTTTCATAACAATATCATTACTGGATCTATCATTAGCTTCTTTTGAAATCTCTATGATTGTAGGTCATATAGTATGGTCAAAACCTTTCTATTTTTTATCATTATGAACAGAGATATTTTTTTAACTCCTCCACAAGCGTATTTTACACATTAAAATCTAAAAATACTCCTTAAAATTTTAATCGTGAGTATTTTTCCCGCTTTATATTTTTAGGTTAAATTAAGTGTATTTTATTAAATGCGTCTGAAAAAGTTTATATTCAATTAAAATAAAAAACGAAGTATATTAATATAACATATTAAACATAAAAAGACCTAGCTTTACTTCGTGGTCGTTTAAGATCTTTCGGTACCGGGCACCCGGTCCTCATCAGAAACGTTGCTTCTGTGGTGGAAAACTTGAGACTGTTGACTCCTCTGCTGATTTCTCATCAGGTGGCTCCAAGCTCTATTTGGGGCTACTGCGCTGCTATCGTTGCATACGTCGCTATTGGTTAATATTTCAATTGACTCGCGGTACATGGCATAGTTGTAATTATCGTAATCTGCTAATTTTACGGTTTTATCAAAGTTTATTTTAATATTGTTTTTACTATATGTTTTGGCTAACGCGGTATTATATTTTCCGGTTTTAATGTCGTTTTCATGTTCTTTGATCCTAGTTTTTATTTTTCTTTTAGTGACACCAACATATGAGCCTTGTTTATTGTTTTCATCTATGAATGGAATTTTATAAATGCCGGCGGTTTCAAGAGGGGGGGTGGGGTTTTTATCGCTTCGGATTAGCTGAAAAATATTTTTGTTGGGTTTGATGGGGATATTAATGCCATATTTGTTAGCTGTATTTTTAATTTTGTTAGCGGCTCCGCGATCGTACGGGATGGATGGGGTAAATTTAATGGGTGCTTTTTGGTGGCTGGGTATTTGGTCGAGGTTTTTGAATCTATTTTTAATTAATTTGTTAACTATTTTATCAGGATATCCGGCTTTTCTTGTGAAATTTTTAATGATGTTAAGTTCTTCTTCGAGATTGTCTGGTTCATTACATATTAAAATGGCACGGTTGATGTATGATTGGATAGCATTTGTTTTATAGCGAAATGGTGTTTTACTTTTAAAGTGGATAATTTCGTTACTATTAGTGGGTTTTCTATACACAGTGGTTCTAAAATTATTTTTATTGTGGGTAATTTTAACATCCAGGAAATTTAATTGTGAATTGTTCTCTTCTTCGTAGGTGAATTGTATATTTTGATCGTGGCTATTGATACAATTGAGAAGTTTATTAATGTCAGTGTTTTTCTCGACGATGGCGAATACGTCGTCGACGTAACGATACCAGTATTTAATTTGATTTTTTAGATTTTCTATGATTTGATTTTCTAGTTTTCTCAGTTTGAATTCAGCGACGAAGCCTGAGATAGGCGACCCCATGGGCATGCCTTTGGTCTGTTTGTAAATCTTTTCGTTGAAGGTAAAATAATTTTCTTTAAGAAGGAAATTGGTAGTAGCGTTTAAAGTTCGGGCTATTTCTGGATCAGTGTAAGTTTCGTTGATAGTTTCGTTAACTATTTCGCAAGCTTCATTTATATCAATAGAGGGATAAAGATTTATAACGTCAAAACTAATTAAATGATAATTTTCTTTATTTTCGATTTCTCTAAGTTTTTTAATAAAATCTTCTGTTGATTCTAACGGGTGGGTGGAGGGGGGAATGATTTTTCGGTAAATGCTTGCCATGTATTTTTCTAAGGAGTAGGTCGGTGCTTCGTTTTTATTGACAACGGGACGGAATTTAGGGGGGGTTTTGGAAAATAAAGAAAATTATCATTTAATTAGTTTTGACGTTATAAATCTTTATCCCTCTATTGATATAAATGAAGCTTGCGAAATAGTTAACGAAACTATCAACGAAACTTACACTGATCCAGAAATAGCCCGAACTTTAAACGCTACTACCAATTTCCTTCTTAAAGAAAATTATTTTACCTTCAACGAAAAGATTTACAAACAGACCAAAGGCATGCCCATGGGGTCGCCTATCTCAGGCTTCGTCGCTGAATTCAAACTGAGAAAACTAGAAAATCAAATCATAGAAAATCTAAAAAATCAAATTAAATACTGGTATCGTTACATCGACGACGTATTCGCCATCGTCGAGAAAAACACTGACATTAATAAACTTCTCAATTGTATCAATAGCCACGATCAAAATATACAATTCACCTACGAAGAAGAGAACAATTCACAATTAAATTTCCTGGATGTTAAAATTACCCACAATAAAAATAATTTTAGAACCACTGTGTATAGAAAACCCACTAATAGTAACGAAATTATCCACTTTAAAAGTAAAACACCATTTCGCTATAAAACAAATGCTATCCAATCATACATCAACCGTGCCATTTTAATATGTAATGAACCAGACAATCTCGAAGAAGAACTTAACATCATTAAAAATTTCACAAGAAAAGCCGGATATCCTGATAAAATAGTTAACAAATTAATTAAAAATAGATTCAAAAACCTCGACCAAATACCCAGCCACCAAAAAGCACCCATTAAATTTACCCCATCCATCCCGTACGATCGCGGAGCCGCTAACAAAATTAAAAATACAGCTAACAAATATGGCATTAATATCCCCATCAAACCCAACAAAAATATTTTTCAGCTAATCCGAAGCGATAAAAACCCCACCCCCCCTCTTGAAACCACCAGCATTTATAAAATTCCATTCATAGATGAAAACAATAAACAAGGCTCATATGTTGGTGTCACTAAAAGAAAAATAAAAACTAGGATCAAAGAACATGAAAACGACATTAAAACCGGAAAATATAATACCGCGTTAGCCAAAACATATAGTAAAAACAATATTAAAATAAACTTTGATAAAACCGTAAAATTAGCAGATTACGATAATTACAACTATGCCATGTACCGCGAGTCAATTGAAATATTAACCAATAGCGACGTATGCAACGATAGCAGCGCAGTAGCCCCAAATAGAGCTTGGAGCCACCTGATGAGAAATCAGCAGAGGAGTCAACAGTCTCAAGTTTTCCACCACAGAAGCAACGTTTCTGATGAGGACCGGGTGCCCGGTACCGAAAGATCTTAAACGACCACGAAGTAAAGCTAGGTCTTTTTATTTTTAATATGTTAAGTTTATATTCTTCCTACAATTCAATGCTCTGCATACTTTTTTTTTTTTTTTAAATCAATTAATATCTTCTTTTACCATGGATAAAAAGTTTTTATAATTAAAATGATTTTGAGTAAAACTGTAAACATTTGCATCAATAATAGAATTTCTTAGATTCCCATATGACCTTATCAGGGTTAGAAATAAGCGGTCGTTAGTCGTATTTTGCGACCAGTTTTTTCATTTTGATGCCTAGAATTCCAATCATAGGTGCCATATTTGACGCCTAGAATTCCAATCATAGGTGCCATATGTGACGCCTAGAATTCCAATCATAGGTGCCATATTTGACGCCTGGATTTTTTCCTCATCATACCTAATAATTTTCCCAATCCCATCAGACTGTAAACAAGTCTATTTCGGTCAATTGAACCTTATAAGAAATCATATCTCTATGACAGTAGTTGACGATTTGTTAATGATTAAATTAAACAGCCCTAAATTGGAAGATTTCTGCCCAGAAAATGCTATTAAATTGTGGTGGAATGAAGTATCTTCTAGGCAAAGAATGAATTTGTGATTTTAAATAGGTATGTTTAATATTGTCAATGTAATTATATTCATTACATAAATATTTTTTATATAATCTTGCATATATTATTTACAAGTTGATGCTTTATTATTATTATTATTATTTTTTATTTTTTTTAATATACATATTTAATTATAGATGGCACCTAGATTTTTCATTTTGACGCCCAAAAAATTTAATCCAGACATGATTTTGACGCCTAGTTTCAAAATTCTTATTTCTAACACTGCACCTTATCTTTCAATTTTCATTGTAATTTATAAACTGAGTCACATATGTTCATATTTTGAGTTCTGATATTATATATTGTACAAATTATGCTGAAAGGCATATTATTACATATAAAATTACATCTCATATAGAGACATGTTATCCCACATGTATTTGTAGAAAACCACAATTTATAAAAGAATCCACTGTAAGACACGTATAAAATATTTAATTAAAATCATTAAAAGATACATATCGTGTCAAGGCCTTTCGCCCTGAGCATCAGGGCATCATCAGGACATAGCCATTTTTTTAACAAAAAAGTACAGCAACACTATATATACATAAAAAACCAATTTCGGTTACAGTTATTAAATATTAAATAGATGCAACAGCTGAATTAAAATGAAAACATTCATGTTTTCATGTCAAGAATGTTTTCATTTTAATTCAGCTGTTGCATCTATTTAATATTTAATAACTGTAACCGAAATTGTTTTTTTTTTTATGTAAGAGTGTTGCTGTACTTTTTTGTTAAAAAATGGCTATGTCCTGATGATGCCCTGATGCTCAGGGCGAAGGGCCTTGACACGATGTGTATCTTTTAATGATTTTAATTAAATATTTTATACGTGTCTTACAGTGGATTCTTTTATAAATTGTGGCATATTATTACAAATGACCAGTTCATATAATATAACTTGAATTCACAATTGAAACTTATAATGTGAGTTCATATACATATATATTTTACTTTTGAATTTATTAAGAAAGAAACAAAATTTAGCATGAATTCACGAAAGATCAATACTTTTCCATTCTCATTTTTTTTTTTACTCCTAATAATGCCAAATTCAGTCCTTCAAAAAAGATCAAGGAGTATTTTCACTCCCAGGAAAAAATCTTAGCAATATCTCTGATTATGAATACGATTTTCCTAAATATCTCCAAAACAGAAAATCATCTGAAAGTCCAAAAACGGAGGGGCACAACTAGATGTTATAACAAACCTACCGTAAAATTCCGATTATAAGCCCCCCATTTTTCAAGTACAAAACCAGTAAAAAGTAGGGAGAGGCTTATAATCAGGATTATTAGAAATTTCTTTTTATAAAAGTTGTGGTAGCGCCATCTACCACCAGATAATAAAACTAATATTTATTATCTAATCCAGAATTGAATGTAACTTACAGAAATAAATCTTAAATTATTAATTTAAAATTCTTTTATTATTAATTTTAATTGATAATCTTAATTAATTTTTTCATATGGTCAATATGAAAGATTAATTAAAAAAAAAAAAAAAAAAAATTAGACTGATTTTGGTAAAGTAAAGGCAAGGTAAATCTTGAAAGGTTATCAAACATCAATTAATTTAGTGTTTATAAATTAATAATAGTATATACTTAGGTGAATATTAAATGCATAAAACTCATTTTATATATTATTGTTAAACATAACATTTTACAAAAATATGACATTAATCTTTTTAATTGAAATAATTAAATTAAAAGTAAATCTAATTTCTTTAAATGTAAGCTTTATTAAATAAGTAAATAAAAGAACTCTCTCTATTCTTTAGTATATAAAAGGTAAATAAAAAAAAGTTTACTTATAGATTCAATTATTATTATTATTTTTATGAATATTGAGGAAGCCTGTAAGAATATTTTCTGGAATTAAGACTGGTGCTGCCATCTATCGGAAAATAGGTTTACAATTTCAATATAGATCTATATACTTATTTCACAGTTCTCATTCCAACCTCATTGTTATTTTGTTAAAACAGAAGGAGAAGAAGGGAGTTAACAAATTTTGCGGTAAAAAAATATTTTAAAAGAATACATTTATTTAAAATCAATAAAACATACGATTTCAGAAAATAATTTTTTACTCAAAATGAAAAAAATGGAGAGGGGGGGGGGGCTTATTTTTAGGATTATGCAAAAATCCAAAATTGCCTAAAAGTGGAGAGAGGGCTTATAATCGAAATTTTACAGTATATACCAATTTTCAATGTTCTACTTCCAACCATGTTTGAGTTATACGATACACACACACACTTACATACACGTCACAAAAATTCGTGTAAAGTGATTGATATATTTGAAATGGGAACTCATATTAAAACCAAAGTTTGCAGGTGTACAACTAGATATCATAACAGTCGCACATATAAATTTGCAACATTCTATGATCATTCATTTTTGAGCTATGCGAAATACAAAATCTATTTCACAAATCAGGATTACTATTCTTCCTTATACTTTGTATAAGGAGGTAACAAGTAAAATTCACTAACCTACACAAAAAAATAAATAAATTCATGAGGATATAATTCCAGTATGATTGTTACTCATGTTTTAGAAACATAATATATATATAAACTTTCTTTTTTCAAATAACATATGGTTTTTATTCACAGGACTATAGTAGAGTTCGAAATTAGCAGTCATAAAGCATATTTTGCACCTTGAAATTTAAGTTTGATAACCAAAAAAAATCACACTTAGTCGTCATTTTTTACCTCTAACTTATGGCCAGATTTAAAGAAGAAAGAAAGAAAAATTGATCATATTTTTTTTTTTCTTTATAATTTTTAAAATGCTTGTTTTCTATTATTGTAAAAAATTCTTGCATTGTCAGTTCAATCTCAATAAAACCCAGTAAATATTTTTTTTAATTCCAATTTTTTTTTTTTTTTTTAAACTTTTCTACCTTATGCAATGGGCTCTTCCCAGCGTCATCTGCTCAATCACGTGATAGAGGAAAACGAATAATCGAATTCAATTAAATATTGTTCTTAAGAACAAAAATTTTAATATTTAATATAAAATAAAATAAAAGTAATATTGTGCATTTGTACACATTAGAATAATTGTATTTGTAAATTTAATAATTTTTAAAAAACATTTTATGTGTTTATTTATTTTTACCTATAAGAATCGATTTTTGTATATTGTAGTGTAAGGTAACTGTAACATTAACTGATCTAACAATAAATAATAGCTTCTTATGGAATATTTACAGATTATAAATTGAAATTTTAAAATGTTTTCATTTAAATTAATTGCATAAAGGTGTTACAACAAGTTAATTAACTTAGTTACTGGTCTAAATGGATTTACCTAGTACGATATTGCACTGTCACTGATTTAAGTACGAAAAATCAGAGTATTTAAACATGGTCTTCATGAACATCAATAACAGGTATAAACTAAATGATGATTGTAAATGTATACAGCAAACAAAAGATGATGACTAATGATATAAAATGGATTAAAAATGATGATGCATAAAAAATAACACAGATTAAATACGATTGATCAAAAATAAGAATAGAAAATATGTTATTTCAGCAATCGCTCTAGATAAACAAGACTTTGTCTGCTATTTGTTTTCCCTCTATCATGTGACCTCTGACGTCAGGTGGGAAGAGTCCATTACTTAGTTTATCGCTATATAATCAAAAATTTGTTATAATGATAATTTCTGGACCATTTTCGCAACTAAGAAAAAATATTTAGATGCTCTATAAGAAGAGCTCTAGATATATTTAAATATATATTTTAATATAAAAATTATTTAATATTTAAATATACATTTAAATTCTATAAAAAGAGCAAATTATCTTCAAAAAAGGCAATATTTGCATAATTTGTCTTCCTTTATGTTGTGATTTTTGTGCATGATAAAAGAAAATTACTAATCTTACACGTATATATGTAGGTTGTATGCATTTGCTCGTACAGTAATGCTGTAAAAAAATTATTCCTAGAAGGCTACATGTTACGAAGAAAAGTATCTAAAAGCCTCTGGACATTTAAAATTTTTTAAAAACCACTTGGTACTAAATTTTAGTTACATTTTCATTAACTAAAAATAATAATACTTTGTAAGTGAATATTGCTTAAGCAAATATCTAAATATTAATCAATTACATACACACAACTCCATGTAAAAACACATCACAACCAGAATTAAATACATAACTGATACTGTATTATATTATTATTTTGCAAACTTATTCAAACAATCGTATTAATTGCAAATACGGACACTTCATGAACATTACATTAAAAAAAATAGCAGAAATGGGCGGGGAAAGGGAAACAATGCAATTATAGGATAATTGCGTTTTTTAAAGTGTTAAAACGAAGCAGTAAAATAATTAATTAAATAAAATTTGCAACTTACATAACTATTTAACGAAATTTTAGAATTAATAAAATTTTACAATTATTGCCCAGAGGAAGTAAGTAAAAAATAAAAGAGTAAATTACCTCACGAAATGCATCTTTCCACGGGGGGGTCTTAGCCTTGTACATAGTTTGGTGATGTTTCAATCGCTCGCAATCAGCTGGTTTTAATGTTTCCATTACTTTCGTATGAATTATAATAAATGAAGTGAATTCGAAATTAATGTAAAGACTTAACTGACTACTAACTTTCGGTAATACAATAAAACAACGTACTACACAATCAGTACCAACACTTAAAAATTGAGCGAAATTATAAACGAAAATAAAACAACGTTCTTAGGAGTTAAGCTGCCAGTTAAATAGGTATGTTTACATTTATAATCATTAACCATTGAGTTTAATGCATGGTAGTGCAATCCTAAGGTCCGATAACAGCATAGAGTAAAATCCGGTCCCAAACGAACTTTTCAGGACGCAAGTATCATGATTAGCGCCATCTGTTGTCACAACTAGAAAGTGTATTTATTAATTTGATTTATGCATGCAGTTCGATTGAAAACATTATTCGATTGAAATAATATAAATAGACAATAAGACTTCTTCACACACGATAAATTTTAAGCCAGCACAACCGGTTTCGAAAGGACGTAGCCTTCCTTCATCAGGTGCAAAAAAAACACGTGCTACTGCCTTGGAGGCACAAGCCTGGCTTAAAATTTATGGTGTGAGAAGAAGTCTTATTGTCTATTTATCGTTTGTACACCAGTTTTGCATTTAGTTTTGGTGAAATAATATATTCGATTGAAATATTAATATTGTATTTCAAAGGATATCTACACAATAAATATCCAATATACTAATTAAAAGGAAAATAATAAATATTCTATCATAATTTGAAATAAAATTTGTTTTCAAATGACTAAATAAAGTATCTGATATATGTTGCAGCGGAATAGATTTCATATCTGTCATACTTGGCGGAAAAAAAAATCTCCAAATTATCTGGCGAACATACTTAATTCCTTTAAAAAATCATGGTTCTTTTAACAACTTATATTAAGAGAGTGATGAATAATATAAAACAATATTTCATACAATGTATATTACGAAAGTATACATCTGGCATGTATATTTTCGTGTTACGTTTTTGATTGCCAATTACAAAAAAACCCAAGGACGACAGAGTTTTGAAATTTAAAATTAAAATTTTGTCAATTTGACAGCAAAATAATTCATGCATAAGATAACTGATACATATCTATACCCAAATATGGGGATTAAAATCGAGAAATAATTTTCCTCGATTTTTAATAATTTTTTACAAAAAATCCAATGAGCGATTAACATAGGAAATCTTTTTTCTTGCATCCACGGACGGTCAGTGACGTTACACTTCGCTTGCGTGTTGAACTCTGACGGCTGAAATGTGATCTTACTTACAGTCTAGCACAGTTCCAGAAATTTCCAGGTATTTCGTGAAATATTCCATTAGAGCTTAGATAATTCATATATCGATAATAAGGATTTTCTTGCCAAAGTCGCCAAAAGATGCACTAAGGGGCAATAAACTCACTAGCATGAAACCAAATTCATCACCAAGGTAATTTTTGCCTTAGTGAAGCTTTTAACAGGTCTTTAAAAGAAAATGAGCTATTTTAATGCCAAATCAAGAAGAAACGCAGAAAACAAATATTTTATAAACTGATTAAGCTCCTTTAGATCAAATTACATAAAGAAAAAACAATTATTATTTACAGATTGATAACAATATTAAGATAAACGATGTTTCGAATTAACATAATGGAATTCAAATAATTAAATGTCATTTAAATTTCATTAAAAACTGTATATCACAGCGTTTGGCCTTGATTTTGTTTGCTGAAAATAATCAGCAAGACAAATAAACTTATTTAGATGTTCTTTTTTAACACTTTCCAACAAAGTTGAAAAGCGTTTATGACTTCGGTTTGTGATTTTGAAAATTTCTTGAAACTGATATATGTTATTCAAGTTCACCATCGGATGTTTCCTATTGAAAATGAAGTAAGTACCACGATTAGTTTATGTACAGAGACACATGAAAGTATTCCATAGCATTGCATATGGGAAGTATTTCTTAACCCTTTGCAGCGCATTACCTTTTAAAGTTGGAATTTCAACAAAAGAAATTGTAGGCTATCTACTTAGGTCTAAAGAAGTACGCAGGTATAATTTTGTAAAGATAGTACTTACCGTTTTTAATCTGTGGGTGTTCCATCAGCAGGAACACTGCGCCACTAGAGCTCTGAAAAGTGCGTCTAAGCGAGCATCGCAGCGAAGAGCGTAAATGAGTAAAAGATTTTGCATATGAATTAAAAAACACTGTATTATACCTGTGTAGCAGATTTAGCATGACCCAGGATTTACACACGGGGAGGCCTGCTACTCTACACCCCCCCCCCCCCCCCAAAAAAAAAAAAAAAAACTTGGTTATGTGATTTTTTTAGGAAATAATTTGATATTTACAGTTAGTATACATATATACAAGTTCTATGTGCAAAAATATTTACAATTAGTCCATTTTTTAGCTTCATGAAATTTTTGGAAGCACGTCACACACTTTTGGTAGAAGCATGGTGTTCGATTTCCACCATCCAGTCATATTCGATTCTTAACATAATCGAATTCCGCACTCAATGACACTTTCGATTTAACTTTTTTCATCTCAACTTTACTTTTTTCTGTTCAACAGGTACGAACATCTCTACTCGAACAGAAACCGAAAAGAACAGTTTATTCTTTTTCATTCGCACGGTAGCTTGCATGCTATCTTTCACATTATTATCTTTCGCATTATTTTCGCATTGTTACTTCATATTATATTGTTTATTATTTATTCGCAATGATTTATCGCACCTCATGTTTTCCACGCATATTTACATCTGTGTATTGTATGTTAAATATAATTTTGGTTTGTGAATGAAAGAACGAGTATTTATTATTATCTTCACATCACGTCAAACAACATTTATTGGAAGCACCGGCGAGATGTTCTGTGTGAATTTTGGCTAGCTTACAAATTTGGATATCCAAGCACAGCTATTAAGGAATAAAACAGATAAGTACTTATTTTCCTATTTTACAAGTTTGACTTTGGTTTTTCGCATTACTCCATTACGTAGTAATGACAAGCAAAAAGAACAATGACGATGACAGTAATGAAACTGTTGCTTTAGAAGATGCTGAAAAAATAGCAAAACATTATCGAGGCAGAGCGAAATCTGCGCTTACTAGAATTATGAATTTCATAAATAATGAAAATCAAATTTTTCAAAAACATGATCTCTTAAATAAACTTGAAAAGATTGAAATTATTTATTCTGATTTTGATAAAGCCGATTCTGAATTACCTGATGAAATTTCAGAAATAGAAGAATTCGAGATAAAATATGAAACCAAAGCCAAGCTTCAACAAAAACTTGAAAATTTATCTGTAAACTTGCAATCTAATGATTTAAATTTTCAAAATCCTACCATTAATACAAATGCTATATCTAGTAATTTTCGTTTGCCAAAATTGAATATTTGCCCGTTTAGCGGTAATTATAAAGATTGGATGTCTTTTAAGGATTTGTATATATCATTAGTTCACGACAATGTTAACTTGTGTAATGTACAAAAATTCCAATACCTAAAGGGTTTATTAAAAGATGAACCGGCTTCTATTATTAAACACATTCCAATATCTGAGAATAGTTATCTAGAAGCCTGGGAAAAATTACTTACTAGGTATGATAAGAAAAAACAAATTATTTCTGCACTTATTAAAACCTTTATGGATCAACCAACTGTAATTCATGCTAATGCATACAACTTACGTAAGATAGCAGATACTTCGGATGAAGTAATTAGGGGATTAAAAACTATTGACACTAAAGCGACTGAAAGAGATGTATGGTTAATTTATTACAAAAACTTGACCATAAATCACGTGAAGAATGGGCACAATATTCTGCAAAAATTGATTTTCCTACTTTAGAGATCTTTTTACAATTTATTAATGATAAATGTGCATCTATGGAATTATGTAATGAAAATGAGAGTAAAGAGAATGAGTATAAACAAAATAAGGATAAACAATTTAAGTTATCTAAGTTTGATTCTAACGTTAATTACAAATGCATTTTATGTAAAAACAATAATCATTTCTTGTTCAAATGCTTTAAATTTAAAGAACTCCCTGTTAAGGATAGAAAACAATTTGTTAGAAAGAACTCATTATGCAGCAACTGTTTATCTAATAAACACTCTATCGCTCAATGTAATTCCACTTATACCTGTCATTTTTGTAATGCAAAACATCATTCTAGTATATGCGATAATAATTTGAAAACTTATACAGCTTCGGCTTCATCTGCTGGTAATAATTTAGAAAATTCTGAGAATCATACAGAGCCATCTGGCATATCTCAATTGCAAACAAGTACTCATAACCATTCTATATAAACATCTTTCGCTTTACTTCCTACAGCTAGCGCTTATATTTATGATTCAATGGGTCAGAGACATGTGCTAAAAATTTTATGCGATTCGGGCTCTGAAAGTTCTTTTATAACTGAATCATGTATGAGTATTTTAGGTTATGAGAGAAAAAATGCAAGATTTCCTGTCAAAGGATTGGCAAATTCAAAGATTGCAATAACTAAAGGTTATACAGACATTAATTTAATTTCCATTCACGATTCCGATGTCAAGTTATCCATGCGAGTTTTTATATTAGATAAATTAACAGCTCCATTGCCATCAGAGAAAATAAACAAGGAACATTTTTCGCATTTAAAAAATATGCAACTGGCCGATCCCAAATTTGAAATTCCAAGTAAAATTGATATGATTTTGGGATCTGATTATTTTTTTTCTATTTTACTTCCTGGTCAAACAATTTGTACTGAGAATGGTTTAATTGCTCAAAATTCAATTTTTGGTTTTCTCGTATCCGGAAAATTACCTGAATCTCAGACAAAATCTAATTCGATTTCAAATTTACATATTTATGAAACTAATATTGATAGTGAGTTAAAACGTTTTTGGGAATAAGAAGAAGTTTTTAATCCAAGTGAGAAGTTACTTTCACCCGAGGAACAGTTTGTGGAGTCACATTTTCAGGAAAATTATTCAATTAATCCAGAAGGCCGCTTTGTGGTAAAACTACCATTTTATAAATGTAAATCTGAATTATGTAATACAAGATCCGCTGCACTTTCCCGATTGTATGCAATGGAGAGGAAATTTTCTGAAAATCCGGAATTCGAACAACAATATAAGGATTTTTTATATGAATACGAAGAATTAGGACACATGGAGGTAATTACTCAGAATTCACTAAATATTTCTCAAAGGGAACAATATTTCCTACCTCATCACTCAGTTATTAAACCTTCTAGCACTACTACTAAATTAAGAGTCGTTTTTGACGGTTCCTGTTCAACTTCTGATGGTAAATCATTAAATTCAGTTTTGGGTGTTGGCCCTAAATTACAACGAGACATTTTTGAGATCTTACTTAATTTTCGATTACCGGAGATAGTTTTTTCTGCAGACGTGGAGAAAATGTACCGCCAGGTTTTAATTTCTAAGGACGATCAAAATTATCAAAAAATCCTTTGTAGATACAACCCCAATGAGGAAATAAAGGAATGTAAATTGAAGACTGTTACATATGGCCTTGCTCCAGCATCCTTTTTGGCCACTATGTGCATTAAGCAAATCGCTCTAGATTATAATCAAAATACACACGTCTCGCGCACTTTGTTAAAAAATATATATATGGATGACTTGATATCTGGTTCAAACTCAGTTAATAGCGCAATATCAATTGCTAAGGAAACTGGTAATGTTTTGGAAGAACATGGGTTTCATTTGAGAAAGTGGAATTCCAATTCGAATGAATTCCTTACGGAATTTCGATAAAATTGCATCACAGATACAGACTTTAAAATAAAACCAAACAACAATGAAAGTTCTAAAGTTCTAGGGCTTTACTGGAACTCTTTAGCAGATACATTTATTTTCAAAACCGCACTTACTCTCAAACCACCACTAACAAAAAGACGCATTTTGTCTGAATCCGCACGCATTTTTGATCCTCTAGGGTTAATTTCACCTTGCACAGTAGTGTTAAAAATATTTTATCAAAAGCTATGGTTAGCAAAGGGAGTCTGAGATTCTCCTATTCCGCAACAATTTGAAGAGGAGCTCATTAAATATGAGAATTCATTCAATAAAATTAGCCAATTTTCTGTTCCTAGATGCGTCACGCTTTCATCCGATAGTACATTTGAATTACATGGTTTCAGCGATGCGTCAACACATGCGTACGCCGCTGCAATCTATTGTCGACAGACTCATGATAAAAAATCAAAAGTCTCACTCTTAGTTGCCAAAACTAAAGTAGCTCCTATCAAGCAAATTTCCGTTCCCAAATTGGAACTTTGTGGTGCTTATTTATTATCTAAGTTATTTTGTTCAGTCATAAAAATATTAGAAAATTATAATTTTGACATTTACGCATGGACAGATTCAACAGTTGTTCTTTCTTGGTTATCCGCACATCCACGTAAGTGGAAAACTTTTGTTGCAAATAGAACTTCACAAATATTAGATGTTCTTCCCACAAAACATTGGAGACACGTTCCATCTAAAGAAAACCCCGCTGATATCGCTTCCCGGGGCATCGATCCTAAAAGTTTACCTGAATGCAACTTGTGGTGGAATGGCCCAAGTTGGCTACTTTTGGATCCTACACATTGGCCAAATGACGCGCCTAAGTCTAAGGAAATCGAGGATCAAATTTCGGCTGAAAAGAAAGCTGATCCCATTTTGTCTTACCATATTGATACATCTAATGATCTTTATGATCATCTATTCAATAAATTTTCTTCATTTTTTAAAATCAAACGCATTCTGGCATATTGCATAAGATTTATAAATAACTGCAAATCAGCAAGTAAAGTTCATGTCTCAACAAATGATTCTTGTTCCTCTCTCACACGTAGGGAAACTAAATACGCCGAAGAGAACATCATTCGATGGGTACAAAATAAATACTTTCACGAAGACTTAAAACACATCAAGAATCAAAACATTTTTTCTAGAAAAAGTCCTTTACACTCTCTACATCCATTCGTTGACCAGAACGGTCTGTTACGGGTGGGAGGTCGCTTACAAAACGCCCAATTATCATTTAACGAAAAGCATCCGGTAATATTGCCGTCTAAACACAAATTGAGCGACCTTATTATACAAGAGAAACATATTGCACACTTGCATGCAGGACCATCATTGTTATCCCACATTATAAAACAGGCATATTGGATCATTGGTGGAAAAAGATTAATCAATAAGCTTGTTAATAAATGCGTGAAATGCTTCCGTTTCAAAATACTTCTACACCCCAGCTCATGGGAAACTTACCACCACATCGAGTAAATCTCGAGCGACCTTTCTTTGCATGTGGTGTGGACTATGCTGGTCCAATGTATATAAAATTTAGCAAGAGTCGTGGCTCTAAAACAACAAAAGGATACATAGCTTTATTCATTTGCCTTGCCACAAAAGCAGTACACATCGAAGCTGTCAGCGATTTGACGACTGACGCATTTATAGCTGCCTTACGATGTTTCAGTGCTAAACGTAGTTCACCTAGTCATATTTACAGTGATAACGCAACCAATTTTGTTGGTGCTAAAAGGAAACTCGATGAAATAAAACAAATATTGTCTTTACCAGGAAATGAATGCGTAGCACATTATTTAACACAAGCCGCAATAGAGTGGCATTTTATTCCTCCCGCATCACCTCATTTCGGAGGAATTTGGGAAGCTGCAGTACGATCCTGTAAATGTCACATTAAACGAGTAATCGGTGATACACGGTTGACATTTGAGGAACTGAGCACTTTATTAACACAAATAGAATCCTTATTAAATTCACGTCCTCTCTTTAAAAGTACTGATTCAGATACAGACTCTATTAATGTTCTCACCCCATCACATTTTCTTACAGGTGATGTCATGCTTTCACCTGCAGACGAACCATTATCCTGTAGCAGGAATCTCAAGAACCGATGGCAAATGGTGCAAAAATTGAGACGAGATATTTCTAGAGCTTGAAAAAAGGAGTATCTCAGCTCCTTACAATCAAGGAATAAGTGGCAACATCCTGCATCAAATATCAAGGAAGGAGAATTAGTGATTATTATAGACAACAGCTGCTCACCTTTATCCTGGCCAATTGGTCGAATTACAAAGGTTCACACCGGTACCGACGGACTGGTAAGAGTGGTGTCTATAAAAACTAAAGACTGTGTTATTAAAAGAACAGTTAACGAAATTGCTGTTCTTCCTTTATATCAGGACTAGCGCCCTGATAGGGTGGGAGTCATGTTCGATTTCCACCATCCAGTCATATTCGATTCTTAACATAATCGAATTCCGCACTCAATGACACTTTCGATTTAACTGTTTTCATCTCAACTTTACTTTTTTCTGTTCAACAGGTACGAACATCTCAACTCTACTCGAACAGAAACCGAAAAGAACAGTTTATTCTTTTTCATTCGCAAGGTAGCTTGCATGCTATCTTTCACATTATTATCTTTCGCATTATTTTCGCATTGTTACTTCACATTATATTGTTTATTATTTATTCGCAATGATTTATCGCACCTCATGTTTTCCACGCATATTTACATCTGTGTATTGTATGTTAAATATAGTTTTGGTTTGTGAATGAAAGAACGAGTATTTATTATTATCTTCACATCACGTCAAACAACACATGGAATATATATTCCTTTTTTTTTTATAAACAACCAACCATCCCTCGCAGCATCTGATAGCTTGACGTCATTTCCTCCAAACAGAGGAAAACAGAAAACGTGAACACAGCTGTCATCTCTCATCATTGCTTTCGGTTGCGTAATATGAAAAGCGCTAGTGTCGCAGTGTTCCAGGAGATAGAACACCTTATTTGGGACCTCCGTGGTCGAGTGGATATGTCACCAAACTGCTAATCGCCTTCGAGCGTAGGAGAGCGGGTTCGATTCCCGCGCTGGTGGGTGTTTTCTACAATTCTTCGTATTGTAATTCTGCCATGTGCTATCTGTCGTTATCTGACGAAGATTTACAAGCGGACTATAGAGTTCTAACAGATGACGTCACAAGCATGTTTGCTGAGGGACAGTTGACCCCACTGACCCATTTTATCATTGCGGAATAGTGTTACAAATTTATTGTAACACAATGTTGTAAATGTATTTGTAAAAGCATAAAAAAATTCGACTACTACGCTTCCAAAGGCATGGAAAAATTAGCGTTGACCTTCAGCAAAGTACGGTTGCTAAGAAGAAAGTCACGAGGTTGTTAGAACTCTATAAGTCAAGCATACAAATCTGATGTATATGTTATCAATAAATACCTTATTTTATTCAACAATTCCTCGTATGTTTCCTGTATAAAAAGTTAAAAACAATATAGAATAAATAATTTAGAGCACAGCTAACGATATCACATAGAAATTTTTTTTCAAGCAAAAAATATACAAAATTTCTTGTAAATACGAGGATTTAAAATAATGCGTCTCACAAGGGAACTCTTTGAAGTGCTGATCGCCGATTTTCTTGAAAAAATTTCTGGCATAAGATTTAATCATGAATAGAATCTTCCTAAAATATTAGCTGCTGAGTCGCAATAGATAAGCTATAAAAAATGAAAGCGTCTGCAATATTTCCAAAAAAGCGCCTGTTTGGTGACTGCATTCTTCGGAATTTCATTGCAATGAAGATTTAATAGATGTAGATGTTCTTCTTTCTATTTGATAGCCAAACGAACTCCATACGCTGTTGAGCTCTTGAGAATTCAGAATAGATTAACAAAAACCAGATAGTTTACCATATTAAGACTTACTTAGTCAAAATTCTAAATAATATTTAATATTTCAGTTAAATAAGATGTGTCAATAACAATCTGCGATTGTAATGAAATGTTCGCCCTCTGGTGGGCTAAGGTGAAATTACAATTAACATGCGTTAATTCGGCTTTCATCAAGCCGACATTATTTGCTGATGTTTAGTTTCACATATATTTATTGAATAAAAATGAATAAATCCGGTAAAAAAGATAGCGCATACTGTTGTGTGCTACAGTGTAACTCCAAAGGATCAAGAAATCCAGAATTAAGCTTCCATTTATTTCCAAATGACAAATTTAAAATTTCAGTTGCTTCGGCTAATGGAAGTAAAGAATTAATCAGATGATTTGAAACTAATATTTGTTCAACTTCAGTTAAAAATCTACTTCCGATCGAACTTTGAATAAACTGAAATATTTTTTCCAAAAGCAATCAATTTCCCATGATGTAATGGCGGGGAAATTATAGTACGAATTAAGTAGAATAACAAAAAGAACAATAATAAATAAACGTGGCTATTATATTTACTAACAACAAAAGCTGAAAAAGCGCCATCTATCGATCATTACAAACGCGGATTGCAAGAGCATTAAATAAAATAAAACATTATATTAAAACACAAAGCTGTTTTGCTGTTTTTTTTTTTTTTTTTTTTTTTTTTTTCATTTTCTTTTTTAACTAAAATGAAAGCATTTCGAATCCGAACACATTTTTCTTATAAATCTAATCATTTTATTGCGCAGTACGAACCTTCGACGAACAAGCAACTCCACAGAATATGAGTTGTGGTGATCCAATATCTCATTAGAGCTACGCAATGAGCAATTGGAGACGATCTGTGATTCTACCCTAAATTTTGTCCTGTTTGTTTGTTGGTTTTAACTTCGCACTAGTACTGCATTATGGGCAATTGGTGACGGTTTGCGATGCTCTTCTGAGGATGGTCCGGTGACATCTGCGGGTGATAAATGATTGCATTCTGCGTACAGTCGGTAACAAAAGTGTCCGAACACTAGCAAAAATTCTTATGTAAAAAAAGTGCACTTCATACGGTTTTGTTAAATAAATCCTTATCGAATCATGTTCTTACACTGTCTAAGAATAGGATTCGACAAGGATTTATTTAATAAAACCGTACGAAGTGTACTTTTTTAAAATAGAAATTTTTGCTAGTGTTCGGACACTTTTGTTACCGACTGTATGTTATTTATTTTTAATATATACATCCGATTTGTATGTGGACTCGACATTCCCCCCACACCCTGTAAATTTCGTCGAGATGAGGATAGATATAACATAACTAGATTAAAATACAAAAAAAAAACTCCAGATTATGTATAAGCTGGAGTAATGTAAAAGTAACTCTGAAATTGAAATTGCATTATTTTAATTAAATGCAATTTTGAAACATTACATAAAATAAATGAAAATATTAGATCTAACATAAAACATAACGTCACTTTTTCTAAATAAAAATTTCTAGATTTCAGAAAATATCTTCAGTGTTGGTGGGTTTTAACGTCGCACTATAGCTACGCAGTGGGAAATTAAAGACGGCCTTATATTGACACTTAGGGATGTTCCGGAGACATGACATCTTAATTTTTATCCTCCACGGAGGGGATGGCTTCCTTGCTACAGTAACCCCTAGAGTGATAGAAAATACTACCCTCCTATACTTTAGTTCTTTGGCCTCATTGAAGGAAGGTTACTGTGATTTGGCGATGACTTTTTTCGTATTTGGCGTTCAAAACGTAAAGTTTAATAATTTTTTGCGGCTTTCCTGTTGCGATTCCGCAGCTAATTTTTTACCAGTGAATTAAGTGCAACATAAACTATATTCTGTAATTTTTTGAATGAAATCGGTGATTAGCACTTGAGAGAGTTCCCTTGTCAGTTAAATATCATGGATTGCCTTGTGTAGTGGTGTCATCTATGGGTGAAAAGGAAAGTTCAAAGTAAAAAATAAACCTATTTTTATGCATTTGCAATTGAATTTAACGGTTGGAGAAGCTATCGAAGTTAGGTGTTCCATGTAGTGGAACACTGAACGGCAAAGGGTTAAAACCATATACTATTAATATCCTTACTTTGCACAAATTTTAAAGAAATTGTAATATGTTATTTTAGTTCACTATCGGATGTTCAAAATTAAAAATGAAGTAAATATCACCACTGGTTTGTGTAGCTGGTTAGAGACACCCGAAAGTATTCCAAAGCATTGTGTTCTATAACAGGTATTTCTATAAACCATATTTTAACAACTTTACTGTGCACAAATCTTAATGAAATTGAAATATGTTATTAATATGCACAAAACAATGCTTTCAACTGTGTATAGTATAATTAGCATTAATATTGGGTGAGTGCGAAAGTTCTAGCCGTTTTTGGATATGCAAATTTTGCAATGGAATTGACGTCACACATGACATTGTAACGGTGCAAATCGTCGGCCAATCAAACGTTTGGATGCCTCACATATAAATGCATCGTGTGTCACAAAGTAAATCTTCTAAAAAAAAAATCAGAGGGTGTAACATGGAAAGCGAGAAGGAGCATATAAGACATTGTTTGTTATACGAGTTCGATAAAAAGAGTACGACAGTCACAGCATGTCGCAATGTTTGTCAAGTTTATGGGGAGGATGCAATAGACGAAAGCACATGTTGTCGATGGTTTGGTAAATTTAGGGAAGGAGACAGAAGATGCCAAGATCAGGCCAGGAGTGGACGGCCATCACACGTTGAAGACGACGATATTGACCAAGCCATAAGGAACAACCAGAACCCAACCGTTCAAGAATTAGTAGAGACCTTCAACGTACACCGGCCGAGACACGGCTGGTTAAATTGGGTTTTACGAGAAAGTTGGATCGTTGGGTTCCACATAACCTGACAGATAATCAACGGGATGACCACATCGTCACCTATGTTTCCTTGCTTTCCCGGTACAAAAATAACCCATTCTTGACACGAATTGTGACAGGCGATGATAATTGGGTTATGTATCGTAACGTAAAGTGTCGTAGGACTGTGTGTCGCCCTTCTAATTCGCCTGCATCGACTTCGAAAGCTGAACTTCAGCTCAAGAAGGTTGTTGCTGTAACGAAATCTTACTTCTGATTTAAAGCTAAATTCTATTTTATATTTTACAGACCCGTTACAGCATTCTTAATTCTGATAAAAAAAAAGTTCTCAAAAATCTAATATGAATTTTTTACTACAATAACTTCTTAATTAATAAGATATGGATGTGTCTCACCTGAAAGCTTCTATCGCAATAGGTCCGGGTGTGGAAGGTGGCAGCTATGAAAAATGATATCGATTATTGTTCTGAAATCCGAAGAATGAACGGGGAATCCCCGACATCTTCCCACCTTGAGTTGCGACTAATCGGAGGAACTCAGCAGTCCAAGTTGAAGTCGTCGAAGGGGTTTCACCACACGGCCAGTTCGGGAGACCACCGGGAAGCTGGAAGAGGGATCATCTGTTGTGGATTTCTTGTTACTGGTTCTGGAGGGTCTTTTGCAGTTTCCTTTTCTCTGGGGTTGAGTATCGGTTTCTGTGAGAGGTTCTTGTTTTCGGAAGTCGAAGGACTTAAATTTTCTTGGAGAGATTTATGTAAAGTGGGGTGATTCTTATGTTCGGTATTGTCAATTTCTAAAGGAAACAATCTTTGCAATGGACGCAGAAAAAGTCCATTTTCGGTCTTCACTTTAGCTATGCGTATCACATGACACAGCCAAGACGGGCAACTCACCTTACGGTTTAGAGTTATACACTAAAAGTGTACCCGCCCAACAAAACACATATCATAACTCTCCAGCGACCCTGCGGACAGGGGCACGGGCCCTTAGGAGCCCGCGGGAAGGAAAGACCCAAAAATCGCGAGCAAACTAGCTGCTCTCCGGCGGGTGTGCTAGGCCGGATCCTGGAACTCACTCGAGCCTATTAGAGGAACAAGGCCAGGGGTGAAGAGTAGGTGACAGTTACAAGTAGGACTGCACAGACGCTTCGTGCCGCCGGAACAGTCCGCAACATAACACATCACCTATTACTTTACGAGCGACGGTTATAGCCTCCTTGCCAGAGAGGCATAGAGCACAATCGACGTGGAGGACTATCAGTCCACAGATTATCATACAGATAGGACAGTGAAGCTAAAACGCGAACCGGAAATATAGTAGCACCACTAGTGTCAACAGAGGGGAACTGCATGTGTTAAGTCTACATGAATAGCATCTTTGATCGAAAATTGTTTTTCTATTTCGCGGGTAATTAGTAGCAGGTTAGTATGGAAAGTTTTCTTTTTCTTCACTTTCTATTGTTTTTGAATTCACAAAATTATCCTCAAAACATTCACAGCTATTCTTCTATTTTTTATAATGTTTAAAAATATGCTTTGTGAAACATATTCATATTCAAGTACAAATTAAAATTACAAACTGTAATTCTGAAATAGCAGTATGAAATCATTAAATATTTAACGTTGCTTGGTTTAAATTATACAAAATGCTTTAAAATGAAAAAAATGTTTTCATTTAATGTAGATTTTCAAAGTTTATTTTCTTAATATTTAGCACTTGCTTCTTAAAATAAATTGCTTTTGACAATCGAGTTTGTAAACAATAATAAAGTTGCCAACGAAAACGTATTTGCAGTTTTCTTTAATTCACTTTTTCTACTACTTTTAAATTTACAAAATCATAACATTCACAGCTATTTTCTAAGAAATAAAACTAATTTTTATTATGTTTAAAAATAAAAATTTCCAAACACATTCGTGTTCAAGAGTACAAATTAATATAACAAACTGTAATGCTGAAATAGCAGTATGGTATGAAATCGTAAATATTTAACATTGCTTGGTGTAAATAATACAAAATGCTTTAAAATGAAAAAAATATTTCTGGTTTATGTATATTTTCGAAATTTATTTGCTTAATATTTAGTACTTGCTTCTTAAAATAAATTGCTTTCGACAATCAAATTCGTAAACAATAACAAAGTCCAAACGTAAACATCAATAAATGGTTAGTCGGTTGGATGTTGGGTTTAACGTTGCACTAATATTACGATATGAACATAGATACAATAAAAATAAGACGAGCGATTGCGTAAGCTGCAGAGCTCGAGAAACTTACAGCCGTTGACAATAGGGTCGTTGCAGTCAAATTCCGGTTACCGAAGAATATACGGGAGTGTCCTATCTGTATAATAATCTGTGCTATCAGTCCACCTGCCATGCTTCACGCCCACGCCGCCTCGTTAGTTCACCGCTGCGTATCAAATTATCCTTGCCTGGGTAAAGTTCGATCACTTTTGCCAAAGGCCAGTGAACACGTTTCCTATTGAAATCTTCTAGTAGGACAAAATCGCCGACTTTCAATTGTTTGAATCTTTTGGTCTTGGATGCATGTTGACGTAATTGACCTAAATATTCAGCTATGAATCTGTTTCTTAGGTTTTCTCTAATTATTTGCCTATATCTGGCTCTGCGGTTAAGATCTTTAGAATCTAAAGTATCTAGGTCAGGTACTCCTGATGTTGGTAGTTCTCTTAGGAACATCATTGGGGTTAAAGGTAACGGATCTCTGTTATCTTCGGAAACATAGGTTATAGGCCGTGAATTAATCATTTGTTCACAGTCACACTGTATGGTGTAAAGTTCTTCGTAATTCAAGGATGCACGACCTAAGTTTCTTTTCAGGATTCCTTTAACCATTCCAACAAGCCTCTCCCACCAACCTCCTCACCACGGTGCTGCAGGAGGGTTGAATTTCCATCTGATTTTTCTGGGTGGAAGCTACCTTGCAGATGGTTTCCCAATCTACACTCGAGAGAGCATTGATGGTTCCAAGGAAGTTCTTCCTGTTGTCTAAATAGATGATGTAGGGTCTGCCTCTTCTTGCTATGAACCTTCTCAGAGACTGGAGAAAACTTTCTGTAGACAGAGACGTAATGACTTCAAGATGTATGGCTCGGTAGACAGCGCAAGTAAATAAAGCTATCCACGCTTTTGATTCATCAGAAAGATGAAGAGGACCGGCTAGATCCACGCCTACCACTTCAAAGATGGCTGCTTCTCGTACTCTGTCCTCGGGTAGTACTCCAGGTTCAACATCTATTTTGGAAGTCTGAAGTTTTCTGCAAATCACGCATTTTCTTATTGAATTTCGAATGCATTTTCTAGACTTCAGTATTCAAAAATTTTCTCTTAGTAGTGTCATTAGAGTGCTGACTCCAGCGTGCTGATTTTCTAAATGCTTCTCGAATATCAATCTTTGGACGACAGGATGCTTGTAAGGTAATATATCAGGATATCTGAAGTTTTCACTGTCGTTTCTTTGAATTATATTGGTTCTTACTCTTAAGAGACCAGCTTTTTCTTCGACAGTCCTTAAATTTCTTAATTTTGGATCTATTCTCCCTAAAAAGATTCTTGTTGTACTAATCGGAGAAGTACATTTTCTGCTCTTGAAAATTCTTCAACTGAAATATCCAATTCGGATATTTTCTCAGTAGTCTTCGAATTATAATAAAATCTACAGTCGGCTGCAAAATTATTCGAGCACTAGCCAATAATTCCTATATTTAAAAAGTACACTTAAGACTGTTTTGCTAAGTAAATCCTTGTCGAATCATGTTCTTAGACTGATTAAGAACATGACTCGACAAGGATTTATTTAACAAAGTTGTATTAGGTGTACTTTTTTTGGCAAGGATTATTGCTAGTGCTCGAATAATTTTGCAGCCGACTGTATATATCCAGGCAATGGTTCTAACAGTTTTCTTGTAAGAAGAAAAATATTGATAAAATTGATTGAAATTATCTTCTTTTTTATCTAAAAGATTTAAGATTGTCTTCCTTTTTTCGCTGTTTATGAGTTCTTCGTTTGGGTATTCTTCTATTTGAGGCCAATCATTTTCAGGTAAATAATATTGCAGTTATATCTTTGTATAATGTAAAAATAATGTTAAAAGAAGAAAAACAACAACTATGTAATGGGTATGTAACATTTTATTTTTATTTTCGTATTGGCAACACCTTTTTTTACTACTTCAACTTCTACTTCGAGAGGCAAGCTCAGTCGAGCTGTTATTCTGTTTACCTGTCGCTGCGAGTGTACGATGTTTCTAATAAATATGGATTAGTTGCTGATATATGCTTAATTAGTTTGTTTAACTTCTAAATTCAATAGGTTATGGGTTTATGCACGCTGTAATGCGCTGCAGTGATAGAAAAGTTTGTTTTTAAAATGTAGAAGTTTTAGAATCTTTGCGAATCAGCAGTAACCCTAACCACGCGGTCGGCAAGAACGGCAAAGTTTTTTCTCCTCATGTTTAAGTCCTAAAATCAAGTTTTGTTTAAAGAAAGCTCTAGATTGATTGAAGTGGATTTAATATTCAAGTGTTCACCAGCCTTTTTTTTTTTTTGTTTACCGTTAACAGCGAAGAACAGCACTTAGTGAATTATGGAGGTAGGAAAATTGCAGTTGAAACCACTCAGTGGAGAATCGGACTGGCCGATGTGGAAATATCGTATTAAATTTGCTTTGAACTATTATGCCGACGCTTTAGAGATCGTCGAAGGAAAAATAATAAAACCAGATCAGCCACCTACAGGAGCTGATGAAGCAACATTGAAGAAATACGATATTGATCTCGCGAAGTATAAAAAGGGTAACACATGTGCTATGATGGTGTTAACTAATTCCATGACTGAAGAAACAATGCAAAAAATAATGAGGTTTGATACCGCTAGAGAAGTTTGGCTGGAACTTCACAAGCTTTTTGAAGCAACATCTGACAACCAGTTATATAACATTTGTTTACAATTTTTCCAGTGTAAGTGGACAGTGAATGATAACATGGCAGCACATTTATCGAAGTTAAAAAATCTTTGGAATGAATTGAACTTAGGTCTTCAAAGAAAACAAGAATCTCAGTTGCCTCAGATGTTATTGATATGCAAAATTCTGGATACACTACCTCAAGAGTATCGTTCTTTCAAGTCAAGCTGGCTACTTTTGAATGAAGAAAAGAGGACCATTGATGAACTGACTACACAATTATGCTCTCAAGAAAGAGAATATAAAGAAGAAGGTTCAAAGAATGATGTACAGAGTCAACATGCATTAGAAGCTAAAGCATTTAAAGTAAAAGGAAATGCGAAAAATAAAAAACAGATAGGAAAATGCAATTACTGTCACCAGAGTGGACATTGGGTCAAGTTCTGTCGAAAGTGGATTGCTGATAGAAGACTTCAAATGCAGCATCAGCAAACATAGCATTGATGTCCATATGTGAAGAGGCCTGTGCAGTGGATAGCAGTTCAGCATACTGGATCGACAATGGAGCAACAAAGCACGTCACAAACTGTTCCACATACTTCATTGATTTTACGAAATTCAGTAATCCTTGTGGCATTAAGGCTGCCGGTAACGAAATGCTAGAAGCACTAGGTAAAGGCACTATTAAAGTTAGAGCAACCATTCGTGGAAGAAGCCAAGAAATTTTCCTGAAAGAAGTCTGGTATGTGCCAAAAATAAGTAGAAATTTATTTTCTGTACTTGCTGCTCAAGACAGAAATCCAAATAGTGAATTTGTTTCAACACCTACAGAGTGCTGGCTGAAGATCAATGGTGAAGAAGTGTTGCATGGATCTCGCACTGTAAATGGAACATTATTCAAAGCAGATATTGAGCCCATTCAACTTGAAGAAATGACAGAAGTGCATACTGCTGAAGCTGAAAGCTCCTTGTTACAGCTGTACCATGAAAGATGGGGTCATCAGGACAAACGTCACATAAGAAATCTGCTTGAAAAAGAATTAGGCATTAGTGTAAATTTAGATAAAGAATTATGTGAACCATGCATTTATGGCAAAGCACACAGGTTATCATTTGGCACCAGGAAGAAAGCATCTGAGCCCGGTGAATTAATTACTGCTGATGTGTGTGGACCTTTTGACTATTCCTTTCAGAAGAAAAGATACTTTGTTCTCTTCAAAGATAGTTTTACCAAGTTTCGTTATGGCTATATTATTAAAGAGAAGTCAGAAGTGAAAAATGTGATGAAACACATGCTCGCACATGCTAAAGTATTGGGACATTCCATAAAAGAATTCCTGAGTGACAATGGTGGTGAATTCGATAATGAAGATATTCGAGAGAGCCTGAAGTCGAAAGGAATCACCCCAAGACTGACAGCACCCTACACTCCACAACAAAATGGAAGCAGTGAGCGTGAAATTCGCACTATTGTTGAAATGGCCAGAACATTTAGATATTCTAATCCTGAAGCCGAATTCCCTGCAGCAATCTGGGCAGAATTAGTTAGTTCAGCTATCTATATCCTTAACAGGACAGGCAAGTCATCTGTAGACGATACGAGTCCCTATGAGCTATGGTTTAAAAAGAAACCCCGAATAAAACACCTACGTATAATAGGATGTACATGCTATGCACATATACCTGCTCAAAGAAGAAGAAAGATGGACAGCAAAGCTGTGAAAGGCTACCTTGTGGGATATGATGGTGATGAGCACTACAGAATCTATGACAAGAAAAATCACTGTGTAATTCTATCAAGAGATGTGATCTTTGAAGAAAAAGCTAGTAAATGTGAAGACAGAACTGAGTTGACACTACAAGACGAGAAAGAAGAGTCAAATCACAAAGACCAGGTTAAAGAAAATGTAAAAGAAGAAATTCAAGATCCAGCAGAATTTCCTTTGCCTGAACCTGAGATACCAGAAGTTGAAAATGAGGGGAAGCAAGATCTAGAAGTTTCTGATGAGACTAGTTCTGAAAATGAAGATGAGAAAGAATCCCCTTCAATGAACTTAAGAAAGCGCAGTGAGTTAAAGAAGCCTAAATGTTTTGAAGATTATGTAATGGCATCCCAAGCATTTATACATGAAGTGAATGAGCCACAGTCATATGAAGAAGCCATTAATTCTAAGGAGAAAAATTTCTGGATAAAGGCCATGGAATCAGAAATAAGTTCCTTGAAGGAAAATAAAACATGGACACTGGAAACTCTTCCAAACAATGTAAAAGCTCTTCCTTGCAGATGGGTCTTTAGAGTCAAGAAAAATCCAGATGGAACTGTAGACAAGTACAAAGCAAGACTTGTAATTAAAGGCTTCAAGCAAAGACAAGGTATCGATTATGATCAGACCTTTAGTCCAGTCACAAAGCTTGGAACTGTGCATTCACTCATAAGCATTGCAGCCAATGAAAGTATGCATCTTATGCAATTTGACGTATCAACCGCATTCTTATATGGTGATATAGATGAAACCATTTATATGTATCAGCCTGAAGGCTATAATGATGGCACCAGTAAAGTATGCAAACTCAAGAAAAGTTTGTATGGGCTAAAACAAGCTCCTCGATGTTGGCATAAATGTTTTGGAAAATTCTTATCAGACCTTGGCTTTACTATCAGTGAAGCAGATCCATGTCTGTTTATTCGAGAAGAGAACTGCAAGAAGTTACTCGTAGCACTCTATGTGGATGATGGTCTGATTGCTGCCACTGATGAAGAAGATTCCAGGAATTTCATAAACCAGCTGAAGTCAAAGTTCAAAATTACCAGCAAGCCAGCATCATATTTTCTAGGATTGGAAATAAAGCGTTTTGAGGATGGAACCATCAAAATAGGACAAGAAACATATGCCACAAAAATTCTTCAGCGGTTTGGCATGAGTGATTGCAGGCCAGTTTATACACCCATTTTGAAGGACAAAGAAATTTATAAAGAAGAGGTGCATGAAAAAGATTTCCCTTATCGTGAAGCTGTGGGAGCGTTAATGTATTTGATGATGGGGACAAGGCCTGACCTTGCATACTCTGTTAGTGTTTTGTCACGCAAATTAGAAAATCCCTCTAAAGAAGACTGGATCAGAGTGAAGCGTGTTTTCAGGTATATTGCTGGCTCCAAGGAAAAATGCATCATCTACAAATCAAGCTACAAACCAGGAGTTTTAGAATGCTTCAGTGATGCTGACTTTGGTGGATGTCCTCAGACAGGCAGATCAACTAGTGGAGTAGTGTGTCTGTATGCTAGTGGAGCGATATCTTGGTTGAGTCAGCGTCAGGCCATGGTAGCAACGTCAACAACAGAAGCAGAGATAGTTGCAGCAAATGAAGCTGCTAAAGAACTGATTTGGCTGAAAAGACTGATCAGTGGAGTTTCTCCTTTAAAAGAAGTTCCAGCAGTCTGTGTTGACAACAGTGCTGCTGTTAGACTGGCTCAAAACCCTGAATATCATCGCAGAACTAAACACATAAGTTTGAAACATTTCTTCATCCGTGAAAAAGTATTAGAAGAAGAAATTAATGTGCAGCAGATTTCCACGGAAATGCAGATAGCAGACCTGATGACAAAACCCTTGCACAAACCAAGACTGTTGATGCTTTGTGAGAAGATGGGACTTGTATAGACTTTAAATTCTTGTTTATACATATAGAACTCTTAATTTGAAAGTGCCAATTTAGAACTCTAACTTGAAAGTGTTTATTTATTTTTCTCTTTTAACAAGGGGAAGTATTGCAGTTATATCTTTGTATAATGTAAAAATAATGTTAAAAGAAGAAAAACAACAACTATGTAATGGGTATGTAACATTTTATTTTTATTTTCGTATTGGCAACACCTTTTTTTACTACTTCAACTTCTACTTCGAGAGGCAAGCTCAGTCGAGCTGTTATTCTGTTTACCTGTCGCTGCGAGTGTACGATGTTTCTAATAAATATGGATTAGTTGCTGATATATGCTTAATTAGTTTGTTTAACTTCTAAATTCAATAAATAAAGCCAACTGGGACCCTCCCACCATCTCGATTTCTGTAGTTATTCAAAAGAACATCCTCTAAACGGGAGGTCCGCGGGATTCAAACCTCCGGGTACATGTCTCCAATTGCAAACTTCGGTCAGATTTCGGATTTCTAATACTCTGTTATGTACAAAGGTACCCCATTCTTGTTTTCTTCTTATCCAACCTAAAGCGGTGGTTGAATCCGACCAAAATATGGTATTTACATGTAAATTTAAATCGTTTTGCACATTTTTGGCCAACCTAGCGCCAATAAGACAAGATAACAGTTCAAGGCGGGGTATGGTCAATTCCTTAATAAGGACTGTGACGAATGATATTGGTCAATTTTGAAAATGTATAATTAATTTATTTCTACATCTGTGCATCTAAAATAAATTTCTTTTTCATGTATCAACCTTAAAGAATACATATTCATGATATTTATACTATAAATTACAGTAGTTTGAGAAAAAGAAATGAATGACGACGAACGTAGAGAAAGGATCGTTGCCGAATTCTTAAAGAACCCACAAAAACCATGGCATAACATTGCTAAAAACTTAAAAATTCCCAGAAGTACTGTAAATAGAGTATTAAATAGATTTAATGAAGCATTGTCAACGAAAAGGAAATCTCGTTGTAAAGAAAAATTTGGAGTTTATGATATTCAACTTGACAAAAATATAGAAAGAACACTATGTCGAAATCGAGGAATGTCAGTCAGAGATGTGGCAAAAAAATATGGAACAAATATATCAGTAGTTCACAGGTCTAAAAAATGATTGAACTTACAAAAGTTTAAAAAACAAAAAATACCTAAAGTGACAGAAAAACAAAAACATCTATAAAACTGAAAGCTAGAAAATTGTGTGAATATACAAGCAAGAATAAGTTTCATTGGATTTTAGACGATAAGCTGACTTTTCTACTCTTCCTGGCCCTCAATATTATACAAAAAAGAACTCTGAACATCTGCCTAAATCAGAAACATTCCATCAGTTTGGAAAAATTTGGAAAAAAATATATTGTTTGGATCGCTATTTGTCAGTGGGAAGATAACAGTAAGCCATTTGTAACGGAAGGTACAACTGATTAAGAAATTTATGTAAATGAATACCCTAGGAAACATTTGCTACATTTTTTAAACAAACACGATATGCCTACATTATTTTGGCCTGATTTAGCCACAGCTCATTATTAAAAAAATTCAAAAATTTTTATTAAACAAAATTCCATCAATTTCGTGCCAAAAACCACGAACCCACCGAATGTCCCACAGTGTCGCCCCATTGAGAGATATTGGTCTCCATTAAAAAAAAATTAAGATCCTCAAAGAAATGTGCTACCAGCAAAGAGCATTTCACTCGTTTGGTCGAAAAAGCTATCAAGGGAATCCGAAAAGAGACAGTCAAATCACTAAGGAAAGACATTCGTACAAACCTGCGAAAAGAATATGAAAAACTCTAAAAAAATTTTGTTTTCACTGCTAACATATTTTTGTACAGCCTATTCATCATACTCATGCAAAGATTGCTGAATAAATTTAAAATTAATAAGCAGTACATTTATTTGAAAATGACCAATATCATTCATCACAGTCCTTAGGTGAAACTCGACTTTTAGCATTGATTAACTGGATCTTGATGCCTCCTGAGGTCTCCACTCTTATGAATACGCAAGTGGCATATGCTCGCTTGCTTGCATCAGAAAAAACATGTAACGATGTTCTCTTTTCTTTCCCTGGGCAAATGTTAAGCCAACGAGGTATTTTAATTTGGGATAACAAATTTATTCCTTTCAGCCAATTAGAAGACTGTTGTTTTAAAGTTTCAGAAAGTTCTTCGTCCCACTTCACCTTCTGAATCCACGTTTCTTGAAGGATTAGTCTGGGAACTAAACTGACAGGTGCTGTGAATCCTACAGGTTCAAAATTTTTTTGGATAACTGATAACAGTTTTCTTTTTGTAAGGGGCTCACTTACCTTCAGGGGTTCTTCAATTTTACAAACTAAATTGTCATTTTTCAAATCCCAGAGTAATCCTAACACGGGAGCAAACCTCGGTTCATCTTCAGTTTTGTCGATCATAGCCTGGGGACAATTCGATCGCCAACATCTCAAATTGAAATATGCCGAAGCCAAAATTCCTTGAGATTCTGATATAAATTTTTGTGTTTCTTGAATTGAATTCAGGCTGATGAGGGAATTATCTAAATAAAAAGAATCTCTTAAGAGCCTAGCTGTCTCTCGCCACTGTTCGGGGACATTTTCTAAAAGGTGATTTAATGTTGCCATAAGCAAATAAGGGCTTGAAGTTAGGCCGAAAACCACACGACAATGTCTATAAATTTTTAGTTTATTTTCGCTATTAAACCAAAAAAATCTCAAAAAGTCGCGATCTTTCTCTGTTATTTTAATTTGCAAAAAGGCTTTCTCTATATCTGATGAAATTCCTATCTTGTATTTACGAAATTTATTTAAAATGCTAGGTATAATTTCTACAAGATTTGGTCCTTTTGTTAAACAATCATTAAGGGAGGGACTGTTTCTAATAAGTACTGAGGCATTAAATACTGGATGAATCTTAGTAGTTTCACTAGATTCTTTAACCACAGGTCTGTGTACTAAATAATGTACCTTGTCCCTTTTCTGGTCCAATACCTCTTCTATTTCTATAATCTGAGTGTTTTCCCAGATATCAAAAATTTTCCCATATTCCTTTTTCCTATCAGATTTGATTAATTTATTTTCTGTCTTGTACAGGCACTTTTCTGCCAACGAGTAATTATCTGATAAGATCGAATGGTCAACTGTCCATGGTAAATTGACTTCATATTGACCGCTTTTATCTCGTTTAACAGTTTCTAGAAAACAATTCTTGGTTTCTTGTTCTAAATCCTGTTTCGATTTATTTTCTTCATTAGTAATTCCTAGAGTGTCAAGGCGCCCTAAATCTGATAAACTGGCGTCTGACACATGTAATGACAACGATAGGCCCGCCAAAGAGTTGTCCTGCTCTCTCTTGTGACCCTCTGTCTTGTCCAAAATGTTCCAACCCAATTTAGTTCTAAATGTAGTTAATCCCAATTTTGGAAAATATTTTATGTCATCTGTGAATAGTTTAGCGGCCATATCAGCTCCAAAAAGTATATGTACTTCGTCTGGATTTTTCTGGTATAAACAGCATTTATTATTTCTGGGGACATCTGATAAATATACACCTTTCTTTTCTAAGGGTTTTACTAATTTATCATCGCGACATAAATTCACGCCTGTGCATATTTTTTCTTGATCTAGTGCTTCTATTTTACACTTAAACTTATTATCTAAACTCCCGATCGTAAATTCATAACGATTATGTTCAGCTGACATTTTCATGCCCCCAAAAAGACCATGTCTGATTGTTTCTTTATTCATTCGTTTTAATTTTAACTTATCAGCTGCAAACTTACTGATGTAACTATTATGAGATCCGGAGTCAATAATTAGCCGAATATATGATGATTTGCTATCATTACTGTTAGAAATTGCTACTATTAAAGTCTACAAATAAACATTCGCTTGTAAATTATGATTCGATAACGCCAATTTAGATTGATCATTTTTTTCGTAATTACTTATTTCCTGTTTCAAATCTTTATTTCCATTGCACATTATTTCTGAATGCCTACGATTACATAACTTGCATAAAGTTTTTGATACACAGTGTCTAGCTAGATGCGAAGATTGAAGACATAAATAACAAAGGCCTTTCTTACGCAATAGATTAACTCTTTCATCAAATGGTAAATTACGAGTTTTGACACATTTATTATTTAAATGCGATTCGAAGCAAAAATTACACCTATCACTTTTATTCTCATTTAATAAATCACAAGCAGTAGGCAATTTCCAGTTCTGAGTATCAAATTTATAACGCGGGGGGGGGGGGGACATCTCTACGATTTTGATTATCCAACCTTTGAGCTCGGGAGGAGAAATGGCTAGCGCTAGCGCCGTAATCATCTTGTCTGGTAGTTATTAAGCATTCTCGCGATACGAGTTGTTTATTTAAGAAAGATAATATATCGTTTACAGCGTAATAAACACCATGAAATTCCATATTAAATTGTAATACTAAATCTTTAGGTACAATTTATAGTAATATCGGTTACAATAAACTGCCGTAGCTATCTAAAGAATTATTTAATGACTCTAAACTCCTAATGTTAATCTGTATGTCATCGTAAATTTTCCTGAGCGATTTAATGTCACTTGAATGTTTTAGTGGGGCGATATTTAATAATTTATTCAAATGTACATTCACTAAGAGGTCTTCTTTTCCATATCTTTGTTTTAAAATATCAGTTATTTTTATATAATTACTCGCGGTAACAGTGAATCCTTCAATACATTTTAAGGGATCAGGTGCTAAAAATGATTTCAAATAATTGAATTTATCTACAAGATCTAAACTTTCATTATTATGAATAGCCGTTTCGAATGACGACCAAAAAGTCAGCCATTCAGCTGCGTTCCCGTTAAATTTAACGGGATCTAGCTGTGGTAACTTGATGTGCATTGCTTCTTTTAAAATAGGCGTTACTACGATAAATATAATATACTCTTAAATCAAACAATGGAAACTAATTTTAAATCATATCAAACTTTATTCTCGGCAACGACACTTTGGCGTTCCGAACTTTCATGCTTCTGTTTACAAACTGAAAACCAAAACAAACTACCGGTACATAGAAAAGGGGGCGATCGCAGCGCCACTTCACAACTCAATGTATTAGGGGATAAACATACTCCCCAGGATTGAAATTACATTAATTTCAATAAAACTTACAGCATGATACAAATACAGCATTAATACAAATGATAAAAATAATTAAAGAAATTATAAATTTACAAAACACAATATTCAAGTCTCTATATAATATCATAAAAATATTTCAATTTCAATTAATCATTATCTTGTGATTCTACTGGCAGAACTGCAATTTTATTAATAGTACGTTTAAATTCCCCTGATTTGGTCTTTACTTTGATGACTCTGACCTTTCCGTCAGATCCATGATATACTGATATGATACGGCCTAACAGCCATGTATTCATGGGCAAAAAGTCATCTTTAATGAGGCACATTTGACCAACCATTAAATCATTCTTTTCAACCATCCATTTTGATCTAGCCTGTAATGTATTTAAATAATCAGACTTCCATTTTTTCCAAATAAGTGGAACAACTTTAGTTACCTTTTGCCAACGACTTAATCGGTTTTCATTTATATCAGTTTTAAGTGGTTCAGATATAGCTATCAAGGGTCTTCCTATTAAAAAGTGACCAGGGGTCAGAACATCAAATTTATCTAAGTCATTACTTAATGGAGTAAGAGGGCGCGAATTCAATATTCCCTCCACTTGAATCACAATAGTCTCAAATTCTTCATATGTAAAATGAAGATTTCCAATAACTCTTTTGAGATGATGTTTTACTGATTTCACGCCAGCTTCCCATAATCCACCAAAATGAGGAGACCTGGGAGGAATAAAATTCCAATCTATATTTTCAGTAGTAAAGTATGATGCTAAGTCTTTTTCTGGGAAATTAACTAATCTGTAGAATTTCTTCAGTTGGGAGTTAGCCCCCACAAAGTTTTCGCGTTATCAGTGAATATTTTTGAACATTTACCACGTCTACTGGTAAAACGTTTTAATGTGGCGATTAAAGCATCGGAAGTCAGATCTGATAATAATTCAAGATAGATGGCCTTAGTAGAAAAACATATACAAACACAAATATAAACTTTATTTAATGTACCTTTTCTTTAATTTTTATAGGTAACAAAAAATGGACCACACAGGTCTAATCCCGTTATACTAAATGGAGGTGCCCTATTCACACGTTCGTATGGTAAGTTCCCCATAATTTTTGATGATAAAATGGGTTTGCATTTAAAACAGGTCACACACAGGTGAGTTGTTTTCCGTGCCAAATCTCGGCCACCCAATGGCCAAAACTTTAACCGTACTGCATTCAGCAGTCCTTGAGGCCCAATATGCAGTAATCTTTTTTGCGCACTAGAAAAATAAATTTTACTTAATCTACAATTTTTTGGCAGGATTACAGGATGTTTTTGAGAAAATGGCAAAGAGGCTTTTTCAAGCCGTCCACTTACACGAATTATCCATTTCTCATCCACGAAGGGATTCAAATTTTTTAATTTACCTGATATGTCCCTTTTACCTGACAGGACTTTTTGTTCATGTTTAATAAGGACTTCTTCGGCTACCTGCACTTCTTCCAACTTTAAAGGTCCAGTTTTCTTCAGCTTATTTCTGCAATCTATAATAATAAATCGAAAGGTTTGTCTGCCTGTCTGTCTATCTGTCTGTCTGTTCTTTTATACGTTCAGCCCCTATTGAACGTAGAAGTACAAGAATTGACATACGGATGCTCTGGAGCCTTTCCGAGGTCCTCCTCGAAACAGAATTTAAAAATTTTAATTAGTTTCGGAGATATTAATTAAAACGTTGACCCATGTCGATCGAAAAAATGACCAAAAATCCTTATTGCTTAACCCTTTGCGGCGCAAAAGAATTCGGATTATTTAAATTATACTGCCACCGGAATTCATGAACTAAATTAAACTAAAAGAAATTTTAAAATTTCACGTTAAAAAAACTGGCCTATTCTGATATGTTATAAACGTAAATTTTTGCTAAAAAATTTCCGGGATGAATTTTTGCAGCCGGATCTTAAATTTTGCGTCCTCGCAGCGAGGACAGCGCGCGTTTAGGGGTTAAAAA
Organism: Salticus scenicus; assembly: GCA_963930645.1. NCBI lineage: Eukaryota > Metazoa > Arthropoda > Arachnida > Araneae > Salticidae > Salticus > Salticus scenicus. Next base: position 204,156,685 of record OZ005653.1, on the reverse strand, counting down.
GAGGCATTCTATCCGCAGACGATTTTAACGGCTGTCTCGAACGGAAACAAAACATGTGGAAGTCATTAATGTCACATGATCTTGAACTGGGGTTAAAAATTGCAAATTTCAAAATGCTTCAAATTTCCTTTTTCGCACACAACACTTAATATACAACCTATTCAGCACAAAACCAACCTGCAGTTAAGATTTCACCAATTTTCATTAATAAACACAGCAGTTACATTTTAATTGCAAATTAAATTTTATTCTAACACGTAATCTATCTTTCAATAGACTATAGGAGTTTCCATAGCAACAAAATACATTTGAAGGAACTAAAAAAATACTTTTTCTTTTTCTTTTTACTTCCATTACCCGACTACCGTGGTATATATAGGTTTTGGGGACCTAAAAAATATTTATTTTTCTTTTTACTTCCATTAACCGACTACCGTAGATAATGGAATTAGAGATTTCACGTGATTTACATGTTTTAGAATGTCCTGATTAGGTTTTATTTTGTATCTCAGCTACTAATTAAAATAATTTCATAAGTAACACATTATTTGAAAGCTTTGTTGATTTGGAATTGAACAGTAGATTACAGAATTTTCTACCGCCAGATATTTTAAAATTTCAATATTTCAAATTCTAATTAAATTATTTTTAATACATCATTCGAAAGATATTTTAAAGTACTTTTATATTATCGAAAGTGGGATTCGAGATTTCACCTGATTTACACGTTTTGAGGTCTCCTGAATCGGTTATCTTTTGTATCTCAGCAACTAATTAATATGATTTCATAAATAATACATCATTTGAAAGCTTTGTTGATTTGGAATTGAACAGTAGATTACAGAAATTTCTATTTACACGTTTTAAGGTCTCCTGAATAATTTTTCTTCTGTATCTCAGTTATTAATTAAAAAAATTTCATATGTAATACATCATTAGAAAGCTTTGTTGAGTTGATACACATTTTAAAGTACTTTTACATTATCGAAAATGGAATTCGAGACTTCACTCGATTTACACGTTTTGAGGTGTCTGATTAGGTTTTCTTTTGTATCTCAGCTACTAATTAGAATAATTTCATAAGTAATACATCATTAGAAAGCTTTTTTGACTTGGAATCGAACAGTAGATTACAGAAATTTCTACCGCCAGATGGCGCTGTAATATTTTCAAATTTCAATATTTCGATTTCAAATTATGATTAAATATTTTTTAATACATCATTCGGAAGATATTTTAAAGTTCTTTTAAATTATCGAAAATTTTCACCAGATTTGCACGTTTTGAGGTGTCCTGAATCAGTTTTCTTTTGTATCTCAGCTGCTAATTAAAATAATTTCATAAGTAATACATCATTAGAAAGCTTTTTTGATTTGGAATCGAACAGTGGAATACAAAAATTTGTACCGCCAGGTGGCGCTGTAATATTTTAAAATTTCAATATTTCAGTTTCTAATTATGATTAAATTATTTTTAATACATTATTCGAAAGATATTTTAAAGTTCTTTTAAATTATCAAAAGTTTTCACCAGATTTACACGTTTTGAGGTGTCCTGAATCAGTTTTTTTGTATCTCAGTTATTAATTAAAAAAGTTCATAAGTAATACATCATTTAAAAGCTTATTTGAGTTGGTACACATTTTAAAGTACTTTTTCATTATCGAAAGTGGAATTCGAGATTTCACCCGATTTACACGTTTTGAAGTCTTCTGATTAGGTTTTCTTTTGTATCTCATCTACTAATTAAAATAATTTCATGAGTAATACATCATTTGAAAGCTTTGTTGATCTGGAATGGAACAATAGACTACAGAAATTTCTACCGCCAGATGGCGCTGTAATATTTTTGAATTTCAATATTTCAAATTCTAATTATGATTAAATTATTTCTAATACATTATTCGAAAGATATTTTAAAGTTTTTTTATATGTTATTGAAAGTGGAATTCGAGATTTCACCTGATTTACAATTTTAAGGTGTCCTGATCAGGTTTTCTTTTGCATCTCAGCTAATTGAGTAAGACCGTTCAAAATTGGTTATGTAAGTTAATTAGGAGGGGCTGGAAGGGAGGGGAAGGAGTAGGCGCGCAGCGCTCACGAGACTGCGCTGCCGAAGACAGTGGGGACCCGGTCCGACAATTTACCTGATGAGAAATGATTTTTTAAATTTTCATTTCTTAAGAATAAGAGTCTGATTTCAGAAGGAATATGTGCGCGCACCGCATGTATATCTTAACATGTGCGCGCTCAGCGCGCATGGGTTTGGGACCCGGTGCAAGTTTTTACCCGATGATAAAAGTTTTTTTTTTAAATTTTTTCTTAATGATAGAAGTTTGAGTTGAGAAGGAATATGCGTGTATAGCGCACGTATATCCTCAAACGTGCGTGCGCAGCACGCAAGGGTCTGTGTTGCCAAAGGCAGTGGGGTCCCATTGTGAGTTTTTACCCGATGCTAAGTGATATATTTTTTAATTCCTTTTCTTAAGAATGAAAGTTTATGAGTAATAACATGGAATTTTGAGAAGTCATAAGGATGGTGAAGGAAGACGTGCGCGCAGCGCACGGGTCTACGCTGCAGAAGGCAGTGGGGACCCGGTGCGACATTTTTTCCGATCAAAAATTTTTTTTCTCTATTTTTATCACGTGATAAAAATTAATGCAATTTTGACAATTCATTAATTATTGTGATTCATTTAAAAATAGTGACCAACGAAGCGGGCGTAGCCTGCTAATTATAAATAAATCTAAAAATATAAGAAAGAACATTAATTATTTTATAATAACTATTACTCAGACTTAATAGTTCGTTAAAAGTGTTCGAAGTTTTACCGATTGTCATAGTTATTTCACAACAGTTATCATTGTCAGTAGAAGTTCTAGTCTCGTTCAAGCAAAATTCTTTCTCATTTTGGGTCAAGCATTCAGCTTCATGAACCACAGGTGACATACACTGTTCAAAAAATTGTGGCTCCATCAAAAATTCTGCGCCTGTCCACCACTTGTCACTATTCAATAGAGACACAGCACTAATTCCACGCGTCAAGAGATCAGCAGGATTGGTTTTGGTTGAGCAGTAAAACCAAGAATCTGGATCAATCAATTTTTGAATTTCATCTACACGATTTTTGACTTGCATCGGAAAAAAAATGAATTTCTGCGTCTGCTTGAAATGATTCCAAATAGTACAGTCAAATTAGGAAAAATAAGGGAAAAAATTTATAAAGTTTTGAAACTTTGGGATTATACTTATGAAGGGTCTAATAATTCAAAACAAAAAAGTTCCCCACTCTGGGGGGGGGAGCTTCCCCCCCTGCCCCCCCAAAACCGTATAATTCGTTGAAATAAAGAAAAAAATAGGGAATTAATTTATCGAGTATTAGAATTATGGTATAACATTCTTGAGGGGTCCAATAATGCAAAGCAAAAAAATTTCCCCACCGTCCCCCTGCCCCCCCAAAAAGGTATAATTCGTTGAAATGAAGAAACAAATAGGAAATTAATTTATCGAGTATTAGAATTATGGTATAACATTCCTGAGGAGTCTAATAATGCAAAGCAAAAAAGCTCCCCACTGTGGGGTGGGAGCTTCCCCCCCTGCCCCCCCCAAACCGTATAATTCGTTGAAATGAAGAAAAAAATAGGGAATTAATTTATCGAGTATTAGAATTATGGTATAAAATTCTTGAGGGGTCTAATAATGCAAAGCAAAAAAGTTCCCCACCGTGGGGTGGGAACTTACCGCCTCCCCCCCCCCCCAAAAAAAAAAAAAAAAGCTGTATAATTCTTTTAAATAAAGAAAAATAAATAGAAAATTAATTTATAGAGTATTGGAATTTTGGTACAACATTTCTGAGTAATTTAATAATTGTAAACAAAAAAAATCTCTCCCCTCCCCCTGCCCCTTTGCCCCATAATCATATAATCCATTGAAAGTAAGACAATCAGTAGAAATTATTTATATAATTTTGAAATTTTTTAGATAGTATGCTTGAAAAGGTTTCAGTGGAAACAAAAAGGAAGGATGATTTCCCTCCCCCCCCCCGTCAAAAATATTGCAGTTCCTTCAATTAAAAAAAAAAGAAAATAGTTAGAAAGAAACATGCAGATTTGAAACTTTGGGACATTAATCATATCGGGTATCTCAATAGTAAACAGAGATGTCCCCTCTTTGAGATCCCCTTCCTCCCCATAAAAACTACTTCAAAATTTTCCGTGGGTTTTACTTTTTCCATTTTTTTTTTTTTTTTTTTAATTAACACAAAATTATTTGGTTTTCAAAGACAGTTACTACTATATATAAAAGCCTCGAAAATTTCTGCACAAAATGTCCTCTTCATTATCATAAACGAAAATTATTTTTCCTCTATGTTTTTAAAAGCTACTAAATTGTAAAAAAAAAAAAAAAAAAATAAATAGAAATGATAATAAGGAAATTCACATAATAATTAGGTAAAATAAATATAGCAATAAGTAAAATGTAGATAATATAATTTTAATGTAAGTCAATAATTTATTACTTACAAAATCGTCTGAACATTGCATAAAAATTAATCAAGTTCATCATGAGAGTCATCTTCAAACTCCTCTGTCATGTCAATGGGTTCTTTATTGGTGCAGGTTTGCCCGTGACAATTTTTACACATTCCTGTACACAATAAATTTGCTTTTACACATTTGTACTTCCTTCCACAACCTTGCATACAGCCACATGAAATCAAATTTAGTATCTTTTCTGGAGCAGGCGCTTGTCTTAGATATACAGGAGACAAGTATGAATTAGATTCTTTCCAGCCCCAGGTCTTTGGATCCAAGCTATTCCCCAACCACATCTGTACTTGTAGGTAAACCCGATGGGAATGGAGGAATGCAGCATCAGTTGTAGGTGGTAAGCGCGATAGAATGACAGCATTGCTTGCCTGTCCTACTAATTTATTAAAACACTGAAATCTGAGATCGTTCAATTTTTTCATTTCAGAAGTTGTAGATGCGTTTTTTATAACTTTACTGTACATCTCACTAATAAATTTTTCTCTAGCTTTTTCAATTGAGTCACGAGTCGATCTTGGATCGTTGAATACTTTGGGTACATCATGGAGATGGTGAGATCTGTTAAACGATTGAACGTTTTCCCTCTTCTCTCCCCCCGCAGGTGAACAAAAATTCAAAATATTTAAAACCCGTTCTTTGTATCTGACCAAGGTGAAAGAAGATAAATTAGCGTTCATTATTCTAATCTGTAAAAAATATATAAAACATACCAAAATCAGGAACTCAATTTTTTTTTCTCCGTTTAGTTGCTAATTACTCAGAAAAGATTGATTGTATTAAATATATATATGAGGTCTTAAAAAATAATTATTTTTTGTAATATTAAACTTAGCGATTTTGTGTAAATAATGAAAAACTGAAAAGTCACAATTACAGTTGAATTTCCTTAGATTGAAAAGAGGAAAACGGGATTTGAGGAAAAGGTGGGGGGCTATCCCCCCCCCAAACCCCCGTAGGGAGACCTATTTTTCATTGCTAGCCAATTCATAAGTGCTTTCCTAAAATTTTAAAACATTGTAAATTATTTTCTCGATTTTTCTTAGCCTGAAAAAGTTATACAAATTCGGGAGGAAAGGGGGTATCCTCCACCCACGGATGAAGAGGAGTGTAGAATTTTTGTTTTTCCATTGCTAGAGCTCTTGAGAACACTATTTCAAAATTTCAGAATATTATAAATATATATCTCTGTAATAAATTCCTTTAATTCCTTTAGAGTCTCCTATTTTTCATAATCTGAAGGAACTGTATGTTTTTGGGGGAAAGGGGGTGTGGTGGTACTTTTTATTTTATTTAATAATGGATAGAGGTTGCCTTTAATTTAAAACAAAATATGTTAACAAATTGTGATCGTATAAAATAATGATGAATTACCCTAGGCTTCGATCTGATCATACATGGGTACATACCAATTATAAGATGTTCAATTCAATTTTTACTTTTTTAAGATATTTTAAAGTTTAGAATAAAACATACCCAATCTTGAAAAAAAGGAAAGGCAGTCTTCAATTTCAATTTAAGAGTATTTATTAAGATTAATTTGCTTTCCCATTTCAAGAATGCAGAATCCGGACAACTGTTATAAATCTCAAATCTCTAATACATAGCCATGCTTGTTTAAAATAAATTCAAGATACTTCACAAAATATTTATATAAAAAAATCATCTCCGGTCACTGTTACAATTTAGTTTCAAGTGATAATAACCGTGTGGGACCACATATATAAAAATAACGGTAAAATATAATGTAGGGACGTAGGTGCCCGGCCATTCTTCTCTACCCCAAGGTGGAACACCAACTCACTGATTTTTAAATTTCAAAAATCGCTCCTAAAGAAAAAACAGGTCCGCACACCTAAAATCACGGATACGCGATTTGGATTCGTTAATCGGACTTCAAAAGTAACCAATTAAACAGTACGCGCACGCAAGAGAAACAATCGCCGATTCTCCCGTTGACAAGTGTCGCGGGAAGCAAACTTTACAGGGTGCGTTGAGCCAGGAACGAACGGTTGCGATGAGATGCCTGCAAAACGATGTATTTTGGCATAGGAATTAAACAAGAGGTGATGTATTTACATCACATATCCCGTAAATACATCACCTCTTGTTTAATTCCTATGCCAAAATACATCGTTTTGCAGGCATAGGAATTAAACAAGAGGTGATGTATTTACATCACAGGGGGGTATTAATTATTGGTCAAATCTAAAACCTGTAGATAGCGCTGCACGCCGATATTAATGTTTTGTTTTTTCTTCTTTTACTCAGTGTGTTCTTCGTGTTCGTCTTTGTTGTAATAAATGTATGTCTCAGTAATTGATATCCTATTATTTCCGATTTTATGTCTTCAATCGACACCAATGAATAGAAATGAACCAACAGTGGCCTGCAGTCCCCACGACTCTGGACCAATAAGGTAAGATATTTACCTTATTTCAATTTAATATTCTGAAAATGACTATTAATGACTATTTATGAAAAGATATATCTAAAATACGTCGCCAAAGTAGCGACATGGTTTTGAATGATAATTTTTATAACGTCGTTAAAAGTTTAACGACATAAATTATGGCGCCCATAACAGGGACTGCCAGGCCCTTAAAATGTGAATTAGCGTTGTTCTTTATTCTATAGTCCAAATTTGTAAATTAAATCAATATGGCAACCGAACTCGAAAAATTAAAAAGAAAACGCTCTACCCTAAAGGGATTGTGTACTAAATTGATGAACAAGATAAACATAAAGTTAAATGAACCCGACGAAGGGTTAAATGTTTTCGAATTTGAATCCCAGTTAGAAAAACTGCAAGTCAAGAATAACGAAATTATAGAAGTTGAAGATCAAATTGAGGCCAAAATCACGGATCTCAACGAGCTACAAACTGAAATAGAATCGAGACAAGAATATAGGGATTCAATTATTGATGTAAAAGCTCAAATTATGAATAAGATAGAGAAAATTAAAAATTTAAATGTCACTCCGATCTTATCACAGCCAAGAAATGAGCAAACACCCAATTTGCATTTAGAAAGAATTAATGCGAGTTCAGTAAGATTGCCCAAGATATCAATTCCTGTTTATGAGGGTTCTCCGGAAAACTGGATCGAGTTCTGGAACCAGTATGAAGTAACAATACATGAAAACAAGGATATATCTAATGTTCAGAAATTCGTATATTTACGCAGCTTTTTAAAGGCCCAAGCTTTAACAGCTATTCAGGGTTTAGCACTCTCAGATCAAAATTACAATACTGCAATTGATTTATTAAAATCTAGATTTGGAAAAAAAGATATTATAATAAGATATAAAATTGACGTGTTATTAAATTTGAACCCTGTTAAATCTCCAAATCAAATTAAAGAATTACGCTTACTGCACGACGCCCTTGATGTTAATATTAAATCTCTCGAAAATTTAGGAGTTGATTTAAAATCCTACGGAAATTTGTTATTTCCAATTGTTACAAAATTAATACCTACCAGTATTATGATAGACTATAATAAAATGAAAACAGAATCCGAGGAATGGGATGTACAAGATATGTTAAAACATTTAAAATTAGAAGTTCAAACAAGGGAAAAAACCTTTTTATTCTTAAAACACGAAGTAGAAACTCACAATAGCGGGTACAAAATTTCAAATTCCAGATTTGATTCAAAATCATCGGAGAATAATAATGCATCCTACCGGAAATCTGGTTCGGGATATAAAAATTCTAACACAATGCAAAAGGCATCAGCCTTTAAATTAACTGTTAGTAAATGTATATTTTGTGTTGATGCAGTAAATGATCATGACAGTAAAATGTGTAAATTAAATTTAGAGGACAAAAAATTGTCTTTACGCAAACAGGGAATCTGTTATTTATGTTTCAAAAGAGGTAAACATACAGCTAAATTTTGTTTATCGGGTCTCAAATGTGACACATGTTCAGGAAAACACAATACATTAATTTGCTATAAGCAAAAATCGGAAACTCCAACGGCTCAAATGAAAGATAAAAATCACATCGAACATACCCAAACAAATACTTTTGAGAACAGTGCTTGCGAAAATGATAATTCTGTATTGTCCTATAAGTGTCCTGTACAAAATCCGCTTGAGAATAATGAAATATATTTACAAACTTGCTTCGCAAGAATAACAAATAGTTCTAATTTAAACTCTCTAAAGTGTGCCGTATTATTTGATAATGCGTCTCAACGAAACTTCATAAACATATCACTCGCGCGTGAATTAAAATTGCCGGTGATTAGAAAAGAAACTCTAATCATATATCCGTTTTCTTGTGATCAATCCCAATCAAAAGAATATTCAGTCGTAAATTTCGAATTGTCTCATTTAAAAAACCACAAACAGAAATGTTATGTAGAGGCATTGGTCGTAAATCAAATATCTTTCACGAAGTTAAAGATACTAGATGACGCATCATTTCGGAAAGTTTTGGTTTCGAGTCAGGGGGAAGAAAATAAATTTTCGCAATTGCATTCGAAGGCTCCAGACATATTAATCGGCGGGGGGTTATTTTGGAAACTGCAAAAAAATAAAAAGAAAATTAATCGTTCGTTGTTTGCGATAAATACATTATTGGGATGGACATTGTCAGGCAATAATAATTCAGGAAAGAATCCAGACAACCTGATTACTGGCGCCTCTGTGTTAAAGATTGAATGTGGTAACTCTATTTGTTTACATGAAAACCATCCATGCATGAAAATAAATGAATCATCCGATTGTACGGGTAATGATTTGCAAAGCTTATGGTCGTTGGATTTTTTTGGAATAAATGATGATAAATTGATTTCTACTTCCGATCTGGAAATAATAAATAAATTTGATAAACAGTTAGAATATAAACAGGGTCATTATGTTACTTATTTATTATGGAATGACCATGGTATTGATAAATTTGAGAATAATTTTGAAAACGCTAAAGGGCAATTCAATTATTTGAGAAAAAGATTAAAAGCGGATAAATTGATTTTTGAGCAATATAGGCAGATAATCACAGAACAAGAACAACGAGGGATAGTTGAAGAATGCGGTTGCTCTCAAAGGGAGTATTTCGCCCCACATCGTGCGATTATTAGAAAGGAAAAACAAACATCAAAGGTACGAATTGTTTTTAATTGTTCCAGTACAGTTTCGGGGTGTAAATCTTTAAATGATTGTCTCGTAAAAGGGCCATGTCTTACACCACCAATTTTGGATGTAATTAATAGATTTCGAATGTTTAAGATTGCGTTTTGCGCAGATATTGAAAAAGCGTTTCTAATGATAGAAATCGCGGAACCCGATAGAAATTTTCTTAAGTTTTTATGGTTTGACGAGGACACCCAGAATTATAAAATAATGCGAATGACCAGAGCGACATTTGGTTGTACAACTTCTCCTTTCTTTTTAACGGCAACAATTAAGAAACACATTAAGGAATATAGGGAAATTTATCCGGATAAGTTATGAAATGTTAAATTCAGCTCTGTTTGTGGACGATTTGCTTTATGGCTCTGATACCGTAAACGGTGCCTATGAATTAACTTCTACTGCGGTAAATATTTTAGCAAAGGCTGGAATGAAATTGAGAAAGTTTAGTACGAATTCACAGAAATTAAAGAACATGTGGGATAAAAATGATTGTTTTTCGGAGGTAAATAATGATAGTGTAATAAATATTCTTGGATTGGTGTGGGATAAAGATAGTGATAAATTAGGATTAGCTTTGAAATCTATAGTTGAAAATTTGGATATATCGGTATGTACGAAAAGATATGTATTGCATACAGCTGCAAAATTTTTTGATCCTATTGGGATTATATCTCCCTTTTTAATTAGGATAAAGTGTTTTCTTCAAAGAATGTGGGAAAGAGGTATGGATTGGGATCACGAATTGCCGGATGATCTTAGGGAATTTGGATAAAGTGGTGTAACGAAATTAAGGATTTATTAGAAATTCGAATAGATAGATGCTATTTCACGTATGTTGATTTGAAAAATTCGTGTGTAGAACTACACATATTTTCAGATGCTTCACCACTTGCATATGGTTTTGTTGCATATTTTAGGGTCTTCAGTAATGATAAAAAATGTTATGTAAGCATGATTATGTCGAAGGCTAGAGTTGCGCCGCTAAAGAAACTAACGTTACCAAGATTGGAGTTAATGGGAGCGGTGATAGCAGCTAGAGTAGCGAAATATATTTGTGATATATTTAAAGAAATTAACATCGAGAAATTTTATTGGACAGATTCTACTATTGTTTTACACTGGGTGAAGGGATCGGCGAAACAGTGGAAACCCTTTGTTAAAAATAGAGTAGTTGAAATTCAGGAATTGTCAGTACCCGAAAATTGGTCATATTGTAATACAAAGGATAATCCCGCAGATTTAGTTACTCGTGGTATTAGCGCAAATGCGTTAGTTAATAATGATTTTTGGTTTAAAGGTCCAAAATGGTTATCTGAGCTAAATGGTAAAGGTAATGATATTGGGGAAAAGGTAGACACGCAATATATTACCGAAGAAAAAAGGAAAACACCTGAAAAAATAATTCAGTTTAAAATCTCTATAGAAACAGTTGAACCAATATTGGATCTTGAAAAATATAGTAACATTTTAAGAGTCCTCAGAATTACGGCATGGATAAAGAGATTTCTTAACAACGCGAATCCTAAAAACGAGAAAGTTAAGGGTCCATTATCGGCAGAAGAAATTGGTAGTGCGCAAACAATGTGGGTTAAATATACACAGAAATTTAGTTTTCCGAATGAATTAAACTGTTCGATAAATGGGGAGCCTATTTCTAAAAATTCAAATTTAATTGAGTTCTCACCATTTTTGGATTCCGAGGGAATAATGCGTATCGGAGGAAGGCTTCAGAAATCAAATTATTCCTTTAACGAAAAACACCCGATCCTGTTGCCTTCAAAGGGTAAATTAATTGATTTGTTAATAAAAAATGCGCATGAAAAAGTTTTTCATTTTGGCATTAATGATACATTAGTTCAATTACGGGAGGAATTTTGGGTAATCAAGGGCAGACAGGCAGTAAAAAGCGTATTAAGAAGATGCAGAATTTGCATAAAATTTAATTCTAGATCTGGAGCCCAGATATCAGCTCCGTTACCTGCAGATCGCATCAATGAACAAAAGCCATTTGCAGTGATAGGCCTTGATTTTGCAGGCCCCTTATACATCCGAAATAATGATAGCAAATATTATATATTGTTGTGCACATGCGCAATAACTAGAGCAGTGCACCTAGAATTGGTAGAGAACCTATCAACCGAAACCTTTGTACTAGCATTCAGAAGAATAGTAGCAAGGCGTGGTCTTTGCCATACGGTATACTCCGATAACGCACGAACCTTTCATCGAGCTGATATAGAGTTAAAGCACATCTGGAAAATAATCAGCCATCCCGACGTTAAAGATTACTATAGTAGTAATAAAATATTATGGAAATATATCATGGAAATGTCGCCATGGTGGGGAGGCTTCTATGAAAGACTGGTTCGATCCGTAAAAACTGCATTAAGAAAGGTGTTTGGCAAAACCACTTTAACACACACACAACTACATACAGTTATATGTGAAATTGAAGCTTCAATAAATTCGCGACCCATTACATATATATATGCAGACTCAGGAGAACCTTCTCCAATTACGCCAGCACACTTCTTGGTAGGTCAACGACTAACTACCCTACCTATCGTGCATATGAAACCCCATGTGCTTCCGGGAACTTCTCTAACATATGTAAAACGTTTCAACCAAAAAGAACGAATATTGGACCAGTTCTGGTCAAGATGGAAGAAGGAATACCTTCTTCAGCTGAAAAACGCCATGACAAGTCGACACTCCAGTATTCGAGAATATTCGCCAAACGATGTTGTTTTAATCCACGATACCAAATTGCCACGGCACTTATGGAAATTAGGAGTAGTAACTCAAGTGTTTACCGGTAGAGATGGAAAGGTACGATCTTGTGAGTTAAAAACAGCTACAGGTACATTTAGACGTCCTTTCCAGTTGATTTATCCAGTTGAAATTTTTGAAAGAGACTAAAATAAACTTTAAAAAACTTTTATTTATAAACTATGACATTTGTGTGGACTTTAAATTCTCTTTGATATAATTACAATTAGAAAATGAACATATAATTAATGTTCATCCGGGGGCCAATGTATTAATTATTGGTCAAATCTAAAACCTGTAGATGGCGCTGCACGCCGATATTAATGTTTTGTTTTTTCTTCTTTTACTCAGTGTGTTCTTCGTGTTCGTCTTTGTTGTAATAAATGTATGTCTCAGTAATTGATATCCTATTATTTCCGATTTATGTCTTCAATCGACACCAATGAATAGAAATGAACCAACAGTAGCCTGCAGTCCCCACGACTCTGGACCGATAAGGTAAGATATTTACCTTATTTCAATTTAATATTCTGAAAATGACTATTAATGACTATTTATGAAAAGATATATCTAAAATACGTCGCCAAAGTAGCGACATGGTTTTGAATGATAATTTTTATAACGTCGTTAAAAGTTTTAACGACAGGGGGGAGGTGCTTATTCAGGGAAGGGGATGTCTTCTTTTTTAATAATAGTCTATTCATAAGTGTTATCTCAATGTTTCAAACGTTTATAAATTATTTCCCTTATGTGTGTGTTTTTTTTCTTTCTTTTTATTTGGGGGGGGGGGAGGAGGGAATATCCCCCAGGAAAGAAAGTTTTTCTGTTCTCCATTTCCAGAACCCTCAAGAGTATTAATTCAAAATTGTATAGCTTTATAAATATTTATTCCTAAAATATAATTTTTTATAGTCCCTCACTTAAAAAAAAATTTGAAGGAGCTAACAATTTTGGGGGGAAAGGGGGGGGGGAACATACCCACAGGGAGGATTTTTTTTTTTTTCTTGTCCATTACTAGACTATTCATGAACGTTATCCTAAAATTTCAAGCGTTTATAAATTATTATATCTGTTTTTCCTAATCTGAAAGAGCTATGTGGTCTAGGGGGGAAATGGGGGGAAGCTCCCCCCCAGGAAGGGGGAACTTTTTTGTTTTGCATTACTAGAGCCCCCAGGAATGTTATTCCAAAGTTACAAAACTTTATAATTTTTTTCCCTTATTTGGTGTTTTTTGGTCTAATTTGACTGTACTAAAAACAAATCTTGGAACTTTAATTTTACTCAGTTCCGAAACTTCACTGCACCACTGGGACCGCCCATCATTGATGTCAGGGGGAAGTTCAGCATCCCAAGGCAGTTTCAGTAGCCATAACTTCTGCAATAAAATTTTTAGCCTGACAGTAAATGGCGTAATAAAACCCAATGGATCATAAAGCTTTCCAGCTGCCTGAAGAATAAATCGCTTAGTATTTTTCTTTCGTCTTAAAGAATCTATCAAACAAGCAGTCTCTATACTCAAACAATCTTCTTCAATATTCCATTGTATGCCTAAAACCTTTAGTTTTGTTTCAGTTGAATCACTTAGACAAAATGGATGAATATCAAATTTTTTTTCTTTTCATTTTTCAATCAACTTTTTATCATTAGTCGCCCATTTACGTAAGCTCATGCTAGCTTTACTCATAATTTCTTTAGCTTTACATGAAAGTTTTAAGGCTTCCATTGTATCATCTGCCCCTGAAATAAGGTCATCAACGTACATACATGAATCAAGAACTTCAAAAAATCAGGAACCAAATTTCTAAATTTTTGAATATGCAGCTTTATGGTTGCCGCCAATAAGAAAGGACTTGAATTCACTCCAAAGAGTAAACGTTTGAACCTGTATATTTCCAGTTGTTTATCAAACTTATTCATGATTGGCCTGTCAATTTTCTTCACAAAAAAAAAAAAAAAATCTAACTGCGTCTCTGTCTTTCTCAGCTAAGGCAATTTGCAAGAAGGCCTTCTCTATGTCGGCTAAAATTGCTACTTTGTTGAGTCTAAAATATATAAGCAACTGAAATATATTAGAGTTTAAATTTATGTCAGGCCATAAACATTCATTAAGGGACAACTGACCGACTTTATGCGAACTAGCATCGAAAACAACACGCATTTTTGTAGTGATACTTTTTTCTCCATACACAGCCTGGTGAGGGAGATAAAAAACAGATCTATTCACTGGTTTTAAAGTATCAGGAACCTTTTCTATCATGTCCTGATCAGATTGCATTCTTCTTTCTAGGCCTTTTAACCTTCCTTTTGCTACATCAAAGTTATTCTCTAATTCATTGGAATTCTTCTTCCAAGGTAAGCTAACAGTATATCGCCCATTTTTAAAACTAACAGTTTCCTTAAAAATCTCAAGTGCTTTATCTTCATCGTAACAGTGCGGATCATCTTTAATCTCAATTGATTGTAAATCAAAACATTTTTTCAATTTTGTCTCGACATTTTCATGAATATGTGCTGGCATTTCATCACAATGTGCTGGCCACCATGTGCCACCATGTTCCACAATGTGCTGGCATTTCATCATCTCGAAAATTTTCAATACTACCACCCATTAAGTACCGAAATACAGAATTTTGTAAAATTAAATTTGTATTAGGTACATAAATTTGTCCTGATCTAATTAAATCAAAAAATATCTCCGAACCAAGGAGCAACTCAATTTTTCTTAGTTCATAGAATTCTGGATCGGTTAACTTAACATTTTTTGGCATTGCCACATTATGTAAATCAATCTGCATTGAAGGTATCAAATGAGTAATGTTTGGAACTATATAAAAATCCAACTTACGACTAAAGGATTTATCTACATTAGAGATTATGGCTGTCATTTTTGATTTCACAGTAGTTGAAATTCCTGCTAAACAACCTACTGATAAATTTAAATTTTCTTTTTGCGACTGAAGCCTTTCAGCTAATTTAGATGTGCAAAAGTGAATCATACTTCCATTATCTAATAAAGTTTTCTCTTGATATATTTTTCCCTCATTATCCTTAATAAGAACCATAGCAATAGATAATAATACTTTCTTTACAATATTATTATTATGACTAGTCGATGCCATAAAACATGCGTTTTCATTTTTACTTTCAAAAGAAATCGCATTAGCATTGAGTTCCTGCGAATTTCCAGACTCGTTGGAGTCAAACGTTTGATCAGACGACGGAGCAATCTCATAATTTTTCTTATTCTGATGGAACGGAGATTTTTCTCGATCAAAACAAATTAAAGAATTATGTTTCTTTTTACAAACTTTGCAAAAATAATTAGAAAGGCAATTTCTCACACTGTGATTTCCAAAACAACAAAAACATAGGCTTTGCTTTTTTACAAACTCGAACTTATCTTTCACACTTAATTTTTGGAATTTATAGCATTTAAACAATTTATGTTCAGCCTTACACAGTTTACAGATGTTATAATTTTTATCATTTACAAATTATATCATTGACGAAATTTTTGGATTGTTTCGTTTAGGAATTACTGAGGTTTTTGTTGCATTTAAAATTCTTGCATAGTCTTTAAGGAAATCTAATAATTCAGTAATATTAGGAAATGTATCCTTTTTTAAATTTCTTTCCCACCATAACTTAGTATTTTGATCCAGCTTTTGACTTAAAATAAAAGCAAAAATAGTTGACGAAAAACCTTCTAATTTTTGATCTAAACATTCCAATGATCTAACAACTTCACTTGTCACATCAATTAAATTTAGAATCGCAGATGCTGACTGGCTTTGAAGCCACCAAGAATTTTAGACTAAGTATCAATTTATGAATTTCGAATTAGGGTTGATTAAATTTATAATCTCGGATTAAGGATTTCGAACGAGTTTATTTTAAATTCAAATTTTGCAACTTTTACTTAAACACAAATCAGCATATAATTAAATGAGAATAAGTTTAAATCTACTTACCCCTCTGCCAGAATTCCGAAGATTAACGACAAACCACACCACACAATTAGAAGACTATATTCCACATTTGAAGAATCGTTTATTTGACTTGAATAATTAATTACGAATTTTATTCATATTTAAGAATAATGACTGGAACTATAATGAGTACGATTAGAATATTTAATAGTTCTGATTTTATTTTAAAGTCTTGAGAAACCTCGTACCTCGTCCGGATTCGAAAAGCGACTGAAACAAAACTGCTCAGCGCCGTTCTTAATCAGTTCCGATGTGCGCATCGTATCCTCTCTTCCCTTTGTCCCCGACATCCTCCGGGGGGGGGGCTGAGCATGGCAGACTGGCAATCCGATTCACCGGTCTTTTGATGACTCCAGATGGTGTCTTCAGAGTGACGATTCTTACGATGCCATCATCTCCAGGACGGACTTCCAGAATTCGGGCAAGGGTCCAGTGTGCTGGCTGAATAGAAGGTTCCAAGACCAGGACTAGTTCTCCGGGATGCAGATGGGTAACACCGCTTTTCCATTTGGCTCTAGAATGTAGAGTGGTAAGGTAAGATTTCGTCCAGGTGTTCCAAAAGGACTTGTTGATCTGCTGAAGGAGTTTCCATCTGGAAGAAAAACTGGTACAAAATGGATTAGTTGGGTTGGGAGATTGTTCAGGAAGCTGGAGAAGCGGAGCCCCAATTAAGAAGTGTCCTGGTGTAAGTACTAAGAAATTATTGGGCTCGGTGGAAAGTGGGACTAAGGGGCGAGAATTTAAGCAGGCTTCAATGTTAGTTAGAATCGTAGCACACTCCTCAAACGATAGGCAACTGCCTTTACATGCTTTAATTAAATGGCGTTTGGCCAATTTAACGGAAGATTCCCATAGGCCGCCAAAGTTAGGCCCGTAAGGTGGCATAAAATGCCAATGAATTTGTCTAGTTGTGGCAAAGTCTTGGATAGTATTGGTTTTTGAAAGCTTTACTAGCCCTTTTAAATGGGCATTGGCACCCACAAAATTGCGTCCGTTGTCAGAATAAATGTCAGTAGGATAGCCTCGACGCGCTATGAATCTTTGTAGGGCATATAAAATATGTTCAGTTGATAAGCTCGTTACTAATTCGAGATGAATTGCCTTGGTGCTCATGCAGATGAATAGACAAATATAGGACTTAAATTTTGTTTTTGTTCGTTTATGTTCACACTTTGTTTGAATAGGGCCTGCATAATCAAGGCCAACATGTTGAAATGGTCTACAAGGGTTGACTCTTGTACTGGGAAGGTCACCCATCATTTGTTGAATGGGGGTCGGTTGGACTTTGGCACACGTGACACATTTACGAAGCTCTTTTTTCACAGTGGATCTACCATCAGGAATCCAGTAAGACTGGCGAATGAGATTTAATACTAGGTCGACACCTCCATGAAGACAATACGCGTGAAAATGTCTTATTAATGTCGATGTAAAAGGGTGATTTTTAGGTATGAGTATTGGATGTTTAGTATCATAGGGCAGAGTGATGTTTTTATCAATTCTACCTCCCACTCTCAATAGATTTTCGGAATCAAGAAACACATTGAGATTTTTTAATTTACTGCTGTTTGCCACGGGTTGGCCGCGCTGCAAAAGGGCGATTTCTGAAGCAAAGGACCTTTGTTGGACGAATTTAATAACAATTTTTCTAGCTTCTGAAATTTCTTGTACTGAGACTGGTCCTTTCAATTTTGCAGCATTTCTAATATTATTTATAAATCGCTTCATAAATGCAATTACACGAAAAAGTTTATTACTTGATGAAAATTTTGAAACCAAATCCTCTATAACGGATTCGTGCTTTGGAGTTGACTCTATTAGTCCAGGAATTCCCACAATTGTACATGGGACTGAGGTAGCAATCTTGGACTCATGATCTGAGACCGGAATCTTTGACCAATCAGGTCCAGACCACCACAAGTTAAAGTGGTTTAATTTATCGGGTAACAGCCCACGGGTTGCACAGTCTGCTGGGTTATGTTTGCTTGGTAAGTGATGCCATGATGTGGGGTCTGTGAGAGCTCTAATTTTGTTTACTCGGTGTAGGACATATGTGTTGCCCTTTAAGGGTGGATTTAAGATCCAACTACGGGCGATTGTTGAGTCTGTCCATAGGAGAATGTCCTCAACCTGATAATTCAGCGAGCTCTGGACGACTGACAAAAGTTCTGAGAGTAATACAGCCGCGCATAGCTCCAACCTAGGCAAGGTAATGGGTTTTAAAGGAGCTACACGGGTTTTAGCTGCAATCAATTTTAAAGATGAGTTCTGACTTGGGCGTATATAAATTACGGCAGCATATGCCTTTGTTGACGCATCACAAAATCCCAGAATCTGGTAAATAGGTTCGGCTTTCAGGTCTAAAAATCTGGGTACTGACATGGCCTTAAAGGAAGCAATTTTTTCATAAAATTCGTTCCACCTGTTTTGAATGTCTGGTGGTAAAGGATCATCCCAACCAAGTTTTAGCTTCCAAACATCTTGTAGAAGCAATTTTAAAAGAATAGTGGCAGGGGATAACAGACCCAAAGGGTCGAAGATGCGTGCAATTACAGACAATAATTGTCGTTTAGTTTTGACGCTTTCTTTTGTGTTGACGCCAACCTGCAGTGTATCCGATGTTAAATTCCAGTTTAGTCCTAAAATACGTTGGTATTGATCGGGGTTTAAGGATAATTCCTGATTTGTTGATTTTAAAGCCTCTGGGACCTGAACTAGAGCTTCAACATAATTTGAAGCCCATTTTCGCAGCTTGAAACCCCCAGCATTAAATAATGCCTGAAGGTCTGTGACCAATGATTGAGCGGCTTCGATTGTTTCAGCACCTCCAAGGAAATCGTCCATATACAGGTTGTTGCGGGCAGCCTGCACAGCTACGGGAAAATTGGGTTCTTCATCGTTTAATAGCTGTAATATGGTACGCAGGGCTAAAAATGGAGCACAGGCTGTGCCATAAGTAACCTCTTTCAATTGATAAATACGAAGTGGGTCTGACACATTGGCTCTCCAAAATATTCTTTGGAAAGTCCTATCATGCTCTGCGACTAGAACTTGCCTAAACATTTTCTCGATATCACTCGAGAGGGCGACTTTATTTAAACGAAATCTAATTAGATTGCTAAAAATGCTGGATTGGAGTTTTGGCCCTTTGTGCAAATTGGAGTTCAGGGATTTGCCATTTGTAGTTACGGCCGACGCATTGAACACTACCCGTAGTTTCGTAGTGCTACTATTATCATTATCCTTACTCATTATCCTTAATAAGAACCATAGCAATAGATAATAATACTTTCTTTACAATATTATTATTATGACTAGTCGATGCCATAAAACATGCGTTTTCATTTTTACTTTCAAAAGAAATCGCATTAGCATTGAGTTCCTGCGAATTTGCAGACTCGTTGGAGTCAAACGTTTGATCAGACGACGGAGCAATCTCATAATTTTTCTTATTCTGATGGAACGGAGATTTTTCTCGATCAAAACAAATTAAAGAATTATGTTTCTTTTTACAAACTTTGCAAAAATAATTAGAAAGGCAATTTCTCACACTGTGATTTCCAAAACAACAAAAACATAAGCTTTGCTTTTTTACAAACTCGAACTTATCTTTCACACTTAATTTTTGGAATTTATAGCATTTAAACAATTTATGTTCAGCCTTACACAGTTTACAGATGTTATAATTTTTATCATTTACAAATTATATCATTGACGAAATTTTTGGATTGTTTCGTTTAGGAATTACTGAGGTTTTTGTTGCATTTAAAATTCTTGCATAGTCTTTAAGGAAATCTAATAATTCAGTAATATTAGGAAATGTATCCTTTTTTAAATTTCTTTCCCACCATAACTTAGTATTTTGATCCAGCTTTTGACTTAAAATAAAAGCAAAAATAGTTGACGAAAAACCTTCTAATTTTTGATCTAAACATTCCAATGATCTAACAACTTCACTTGTCACATCAATTAAATTTAGAATCGCAGATGCTGACTGGCTTTGAAGCCACCAAGAATTTTAGACTAAGTATCAATTTATGAATTTCGAATTAGGGTTGATTAAATTTATAATCTCGGATTAAGGATTTCGAACGAGTTTATTTTAAATTCAAATTTTGCAACTTTTACTTAAACACAAATCAGCATATAATTAAATGAGAATAAGTTTAAATCTACTTACCCCTCTGCCAGAATTCCGAAGATTAACGACAAACCACACCACACAATTAGAAGACTATATTCCACATTTGAAGAATCGTTTATTTGACTTGAATAATTAATTACGAATTTTATTCATATTTAAGAATAATGACTGGAACTATAATGAGTACGATTAGAATATTTAATAGTTCTGATTTTATTTTAAAGTCTTGAGAAACCTCGTACCTCGTCCGGATTCGAAAAGCGACTGAAACAAAACTGCTCAGCGCCGTTCTTAATCAGTTCCGATGTGCGCATCGTATCCTCTCTTCCCTTTGTCCCCGACATCCTCCGGGGGGGGGGGGGGGCTGAGCATGGCAGACTGGCAATCCGATTCACCGGTCTTTTGATGACTCCAGATGGTGTCTTCAGAGTGACGATTCTTACGATGCCATCATCTCCAGGATGGACTTCCAGAATTCGGGCAAGGATCCAGTGTGCTGGCTGAATAGAAGGTTCCAAGACCAGGACTAGTTCTCCGGGATGCAGATGGGTAACACCGCTTTTCCATTTGGCTCTAGAATGTAGAGTGGTAAGGTAAGATTTCGTCCAGGTGTTCCAAAAGGACTTGTTGATCTGCTGAAGGAGTTTCCATCTGGAAGAAAAACTGGTACAAAATGGATTAGTTGGGTTGGGAGATTGTTCAGGAAGCTGGAGAAGCGGAGCCCCAATTAAGAAGTGTCCTGGTGTAAGTACTAAGAAATTATTGGGCTCGGTGGAAAGTGGGACTAAGGGGCGAGAATTTAAGCAGGCTTCAATGTTAGTTAGAATCGTAGCACACTCCTCAAACGATAGGCAACTGCCTTTACATGCTTTAATTAAATGGCGTTTGGCCAATTTAACGGAAGATTCCCATAGGCCGCCAAAGTTAGGCCCGTAAGGTGGCATAAAATGCCAATGAATTTGTCTAGTTGTGGCAAAGTCTTGGATAGTATTGGTTTTTGAAAGCTTTACTAGCCCTTTTAAATGGGCATTGGCACCCACAAAATTGCGTCCGTTGTCATAATAAATGTCAGTAGGATAGCCTCGACGCGCTATGAATCTTTGTAGGGCATATAAAATATGTTCAGTTGATAAGCTCGTTACTAATTCGAGATGAATTGCCTTGGTGCTCATGCAGATGAATAGACAAATATAGGACTTAAATTTTGTTTTTGTTCGTTTATGTTCACACTTTGTTTGAATAGGGCCTGCATAATCAAGGCCAACATGTTGAAATGGTCTACAAGGGTTGACTCTTGCACTGGGAAGGTCACCCATCATTTGTTGAATGGGGGTCGGTTGGACTTTGGCACACGTGACACATTTACGAAGCTCTTTTTTCACAGTGGATCTACCATCAGGAATCCAGTAAGACTGGCGAATGAGATTTAATACTAGGTCGACACCTCCATGAAGACTATACGCGTGAAAATGTCTTATTAATGTCGATGTAAAAGGGTGATTTTTAGGTATGAGTATTGGATGTTTAGTATCATAGGGCAGAGTGATGTTTTTATCAATTCTACCTCCCACTCTCAATAGATTTTCGGAATCAAGAAACACATTGAGATTTTTTAATTTACTGCTGTTTGCCACGGATTGGCCGCGCTGCAAAAGGGCGATTTCTGAAGCAAAGGACGTTTGTTGGACGAATTTAATAACAATTTTTCTAGCTTCTGAAATTTCTTGTACTGAGACTGGTCCTTTCAATTTTGTAGCATTTCTAATATTATTTATAAATCGCTTCATAAATGCAATTACACGAAAAAGTTTATTACTTGATGAAAATTTTGAAACCAAATCCTCTATAACGGATTCGTGCTTTGGAGTTGACTCTATTAGTCCAGGATTTCCCACAATTGTACATGGGACTGAGGTAGCAATCTTGGACTCATGATCTGAGACCGGAATCTTTGACCAATCAGGTCCAGACCACCACAAGTTAAAGTGGTTTAATTTATCGGGTAACAGCCCACGGGTTGCACAGTCTGCTGGGTTATGTTTGCTTGGTAAGTGATGCCATGATGTGGGGTCTGTGAGAGCTCTAATTTTGTTTACTCGGTGTAGGACATATGTGTTGCCCTTTAAGGGTGGATTTAAGATCCAACTACGGGCGATTGTTGAGTCTGTCCATAGGAGAATGTCCTCAACCTGATAATTCAGCGAGCTCTGGACGACTGACAAAAGTTCTGAGAGTAATACAGCCGCGCATAGCTCCAACCTAGGCAAGGTAATGGGTTTTAAAGGAGCTACACGGGTTTTAGCTGCAATCAATTTTAAAGATGAGTTCTGACTTGGGCGTATATAAATTACGGCAGCATATGCCTTTGTTGACGCATCACAAAATCCCAGAATCTGGTAAATAGGTTCGGCTTTCAGGTCTAAAAATCTGGGTACTGACATGGCCTTAAAGGAAGCAATTTTTTCATAAAATTCGTTCCACCTGTTTTGAATGTCTGGTGGTAAAGGATCATCCCAACCAAGTTTTAGCTTCCAAACATCTTGTAGAAGCAATTTTAAAAGAATAGTGGCAGGGGATAACAGACCCAAAGGGTCGAAGATGCGTGCAATTACAGACAATAATTGTCGTTTAGTTTTGACGCTTTCTTTTGTGTTGACGCCAACCTGCAGTGTATCCGATGTTAAATTCCAGTTTAGTCCTAAAATACGTTTGTATTGATCGGGGTTTAAGGATAATTCCTGATTTGTTGATTTTAAAGCCTCTGGGACCTGAACTAGAGCTTCCACATAATTTGAAGCCCATTTTCGCAGCTTGAAACCCCCAGCATTAAATAATGCCTGAAGGTCTGTGACCAATGATTGAGCGGCTTCGATTGTTTCAGCACCTCCAAGGAAATCGTCCATATACAGGTTGTTGCGGGCAGCCTGCACAGCTACGGGAAAATTGGGTTCTTCATCGTTTAATAGCTGTAATATGGTACGCAGGGCTAAAAATAGAGCACAGGCTGTGCCATAAGTAACCGTGTTCAATTGATAAATACGAAGTGGGTCTGACACATTGGCTCTCCAAAATATTCTTTGGAAAGTCCTATCATGCTCTGCGACTAGAACTTGCCTAAACATTTTCTCGATATCACTCGAGAGGGCGACTTTATTTAAACGAAATCTAATTAGATTGCTAAAAATGCTGGATTGGAGTTTTGGCCCTTTGTGCAAATTGGAGTTCAGGGATTTGCCATTTGTAGTTACGGCCGACGCATTGAACACTACCCGTAGTTTCGTAGTGCTACTATTTTCATTTATAACTCCATGATGGGGCATATAATAATTGGGTTGGCGATTAAGTTCTTCAGCCCTTAGTATAGTCATATGACCTAGTTCGGAGTACTCACCCATAAACTGAGCATACTCCTTTTTACTTTCTTCTATATGTAATATAGAGAAAGTATTGGATTCGTAAAAATTTTCGACCTCGGGTTTTTGATGGATTTACATGTTTTGAGAGCTGTAGAACACGATTTGACCCTTTTTAGAAAATGTCTGTCTGTCTGTCTGTCTGTCTGTCTGTCTGTCAGTCTGTGTGTGTGTGTGTGACAAAATTTTGTGGCAACT
Source organism: Salticus scenicus (assembly GCA_963930645.1). Taxonomy (NCBI): domain Eukaryota; kingdom Metazoa; phylum Arthropoda; class Arachnida; order Araneae; family Salticidae; genus Salticus; species Salticus scenicus. The sequence continues at coordinate 204,132,477 of OZ005653.1, read as the reverse complement.
GTATCTCAGGAACTACTGCACAGAATTTCATACAAATTAGTATGTAGTTGCACCTTGACATAAATTAGTGCCTATCAACTTCTGGTAAAAATTGTCTTACAGGTTGCGTTGCCATCCCGCTTTTTCTAAATTTTTAACATGGTGATATAGGACAAAATTTTGTATAAATGTGCATAAAGATAATTATTTTTTAGTAATCATTATGAAATTTACAAGAATTATTTATAATAGAGGTAGTCAACTGGGGAAAAAATTTTGTATGCGTAGGAGCCTCGTGAACCCCCCTGGGGGGGAAGTCCCCCCTCAAGGGGAGTAAATTTTCAAGATGGGTATCTTTCGAAAGGTCTCGTCAATACCTTTAAAACGAATGGTTGAACTATAAATCTGTGATAATTTAAAACAAAGTTATCGATTTTTTTTTTACTTTTAACAAAAAGTAACTTAGAAAAAAAATCGTATTTTTTTTTTTTTTTTTTTTTTTTTTTTAACGAAATTTAACCAGACTTGGTATTTAGTTGGCCCCTGACATAAACTGGGGCTGATTAGATTTGGGGATTAATCACTCAACAGGTGGTGCTGTGATCGTATTTTTTCTAAATTTTTAACATGGCAGTATATAGGACAAAATTTCGTATAAATGTACATAATGGGAGTTATTCTTAACCTGTGATTGTGAAATTAATATGAATTATTGATAATAGTAGTAGTTAATTAGGAAAAAAAATCTGGGTTATCGCTTCCCTCCCCCCAGGGGACAGTACCCCCGGGGGAGGGGGGGTAATTTTTCAAGATGGGTATCTTTCGAAAGGTCTCGTCAATATCTTTAAAACGAATGGTTGAACTATAAATATGTGATAATTTAAAACAAAGTTATCGTTTTTTTTTTTTTTTTTTTTTTTTTCTTTTTATGAAAAAAGAACTTTGAAAAAAAATCGTATTTTTTTTTTTTTTTTTTTTTTTTTTTTATATTGTTACTCTGTGAATTTGTATAGGGAAATATAGAAGAAAGTCTTGTGGTGGCCACAGCATACTAGTTTAGGTTGGGATTCTGCGCTAATCGATTTTCCAGTTTCTTAAACATTTTTAGTGCACAGTTGGCACTTTCCCCCAAATCTATCTCATCATGGAGGGGTAATTTCACCACATAGCGACCTTCGGGGTTGCGCTTGGTGGAAGATTTATATAGTTCCTCTGCCGGATCGGCTTCGGTTTCACTCTTAGAAGATATTATGGGCTGATTGTCAAAAAAATCGTTCAAGTTAAGGCAGTGTAACGATGAGCTATATGTTGATTCTGGTTCCATTCCATCCCTTGAGAGGGGGCCACTGATTAAATACCCAAGTGAACTGGGAATGGCAGATGGTTCTCCTGGCCTTCCCGATATCGGTGTGCCACAAATTAGTGACGCAAAAATATCTGCACCTAATAAAACTTCGATGGGTTGTTGCTTGAAGAAATTCATATCTGCTAATTGAAGATTGGTTGTATGTGGCCAAGACGTCGTTTGCACCCGGAAATTCGGCAGAGGGGCAGTAACCCTATTTACTACTAGCGCTTTTAAGTTCCTATACTCGTTAGCGAAATATGGCGAGAATGAGAATTCCGTAAAATTTAAAACAGTTTCTGCGGAAAGACCGTTTATGCCTATAAGTCGATGAGAAGTGCCAAACAAAGGCAAATTTAGCTTCTCAACGCAGTCCTTTGTTATGAGACTATTTTGTGAGGCACTATCAACTAACGCCCGACATTGAATAATTTTGCCGTTAGGTGACCTAACCTTTATAAGGGCAGTAGCCAATAACACCTTTAGGTTACTAAAATTTGCATTAGATTGTGAACTATTGGCCACCGACGTAGTAACAAGGCCGCCTCCCTGATCTGCAGAATTCTGTGTATAAATGTGCAGAAGAGTGTGATGTGAGCCTGCACATACTTTACATTTAATATTAATTCTACATTGCCGCACTTGATGATTAGTTCGCAAACAATTTTCACACAATGATTTTGATTTAACTAAGTCCCATCGCTCCTGAACACTAATTCGATTGAATTTGGGACATTTAAACAATTGATGTACTTGAGAACAGGCGACGCATTTATTTTCTTTGACTATTATTGAATTATTGACACAAGATTTTTTTACACTACTACCTTCAACTGGCTTCTTAAACATCCCTGGTTTATTTTCAAGCTTTGTTTGACTCGACGCCTCCCTTTCTATGAATGTGCGAAACGAATTTAAATCGGGAATAGTTTGCGTATTCTCTAGACTGAGCTCCCACCTATGCCTAACGGATGAGTCCAATTTTGAGATCATGAAATTTATAAGAATAAGATCGCTAAGAGGATTAGATTCCAATCCGAGGGTCGATAAATTTCGCACCGCTTCGTTACAAGTATCTATTAAATTGAAAAACGATTTAGGATCATCCGCTTTGTTTACTTTTACTGAAAAGATTTTATTTATTTGAGTTATAGCTAATTGACGTTTATTTTCGTAGCGCTGAGTAAGAATTTCCCAACAGTGTTTAAGATTTTCCGATTGTAACGAAAATCCACGAATAAGTTTTGATGCACTACCTCTTACACACGATTGGAGGTATTGTAGCTTTTCAACCTCACTAAGGCTGTCATTATCCAGAATAGATGATTTAAATAAATTTTTAAATGACAACCAAGATTCATTATCCCCGTAAAAATAAGGAATTTCAAGTTTAGGGAGACTAATATGCGAATTAACAGAAGTCCCGGGTTTGGTACGTGCATCATTATTTACATTTGGAGTATTTGATTGCGATTTACTCTCTAATACAACGGATAATTCTAACAGAATGTCCCTATTCTTTAACACCTCTTCAGAGTTTTCATCGTTTTCCTCTTCGGAAAAATTTGTAACTATATCCTCGAATTTAACCTCCAGTGCATTTACCTTATCTTTTAAGATTTTTAATCTGGCTTGATCGCCTTTATCACAATCATTGACTTTCGATTTTATAAATTCTATTTCTTTAATTACATTTTCAAATTTTATCACTTCATTAGATTTTGGGAACAACGCACTCTGTTCGGTGTCATTCGCCCTTGTTTTTCCCTTTCTACCCATCTTATGAGTAAACTAATTACAAACAATTAAATTTATATATGAATTAATCGATTGAATTAAATTATTATTCTGCAGATCAGGAAGTAAAACAAAACAAAAATATAAGAACAAATGAAAAGAAACAACTCATAATAGAATACATTTTTTTTTTTTTTTTTCTTCTCTGAAATAAATAAACTAATAAAATATTAAATGCACCCTTTTCATTCTCATACACTCATTTATTCAACAATTACTTAACATGAAAGTTTATTTCTGAAATTCCAAACCGAAACTTTCGGTTTGAAACCCAAACTATTTTGAATTACGTTTTCTCTCAAAACAAAACTTCTACGTAAGCATGAAAGCGAAACTACTTTGAATTACGTTTTATATCAAAACAATTTAACCTTGTATTAATGATTTATTTCAACAAATTAATTTTAATTTACTTTAAAGTTCTTATACAGATAATTTAATCCTACGTAAACAAAAGAATTTTTTCAATTTTCAATTATTTTTTTTTTTATTTTTTTTTTTTTTAATTTAACGAATTACGATTAATTATATTATCTAATTAAATTAATAGATAATTAAACCTCCGTGAATCGACGGACCACTATGGCTTTGAAGCCACCAAGAATTTTAGACTAAGTATCAATTTATGAATTTCGAATTAGGGTTGATTAAATTTATAATCTCGGATTAAGGATTTCGAACGAGTTTATTTTAAATTCAAATTTTGCAACTTTTACTTAAACACAAATCAGCAAATAATTAGATGAGAATAAGTTTAAATCTACTTACCCCTCTGCCAGAATTCCGAAGATTAACGACAAACCACACCACACAATTAGAAGACTATATTCCACATTTGAAGAATCGTTTATTTGACTTGAATAATTAATTACGAATTTTATTCATATTTAAGAATAATGACTGGAACTATAATGAGTACGATTAGAATATTTAATAGTTCTGATTTTATTTTAAAGTCTTGAGAAACCTCGTACATCGTCCGGATTCGAAAAGCGACTGAAACAAAACTGCTCAGCGCCGTTCTTAATCAGTTCCGATGTGCGCATCGTATTCTCTCTTCCCTTTGTCCCCGACACTGACTCATTCTGAATAACGGAAATGTTAATATGCCTCTTGAGATGAGCATAAATTTGTTCTCGTTTGTTCGAATACCTTTCTTCGAGTACAGTTCATGCTAATTTATAATTAGAATCTGTAATTGAAATAGTTTGAACAATTCTAAAGGCATCTCCTCTTAAAGCTGATTTTAAATACTGCAACTTCATAGCGTCTGATAAGTTTACGTTTTCATCTATGCTGGCTCTAAAAATATCTTTAAAGGAAAGCCAAGCATGTATTTCTCCTGCAAAAGTGGGTAAAGAAATTTTTGGCAAACGCACTACAGAATTCTCTGAAACCGAAACTGAATTTAAGATAGAATTTTCGGATTTATTCTGAGTATCAAATTTTGAAATTTTACTATTAACATCAAATTCCATATCTATAAGCGTCGAATTAATTTCATCTTGTTCATCCATAACGTTTTCGACATTTTCTGTTGTACTTAATTTGATAATAGAATCGAAAATAGAATCAAACTCAACCTGTAAATTCTTAAATTTTGTTTTCAATAATTCTAAATCATTAACATTTAATTCTGATCCAGATAATTTTTGTTTTAACTTCGTTAGCACCGCTTTTTGTGCTCTTTTCTTTCCGAGAACATCTTTTATTTTTTCAGCCATTTCGTTATATTAAAAAATAATTAACAAAACGTGTTTTGAAATTACGTAAAAAATATTCAAAAAACAACTACTAATAATTCTTTTATACAAACCATAAAGAATTCAAAGAAATTTTTATCTTCAAACAATAACTTCTTAATCATATCTTCAAATCGAAACTAATACCAATGGAAAATTGTTCTTAATGTTCAGTTAATAAATAATAATAATTATTATTCTATAAAAGTCATAAAAGTATTCAAAAGGTATACTCACCCTTAACGTAATTCTGCAACAGCAAATTTGCATCATAATCATGATTTTCGACTGAATAGTCCTCATTCTTTAAAGAATAACTTCAAAACGAAACTAATTAAATTCATAAGTTCAAACACTCCGGCAATCGTCGGAACAGAATGTTACTACGAAAAACATAATATACTCTTAAATAAAACAATGGACTGTATAATTAATTAAAGAAACTAATTTTAAATCATATCAAACTTTATTCTCGGCAACGACACGACTCTTTGGCGTTCCAAACTTTCATGCTTCTGTTTACAAACTGAAAACCAAAACAAACTACCGGTACATGGAAAAGGGGGCGATCGCAGCGCCACTTCACAACTCAATATATTAGGGGATAAACAATAGGCCTTCTTTCGGTTTCTATTGATGAAACACTTGTTTCACTTTTCTTTAGTTCTTTTAATTTTTCTATTGCCTCGAAATCGCCAAGTAAGTATTTTCTCGCGGTATTCATTTGCCGTTTCTAATTCGGCTTCTAATTTACTTTCTTGAGTTAATGTTTTTATCTCTGAATCTTTACTTTTTAAATCTGTACTTGTTTCAGTCAATAATTCGAGAGTTTCTTCTAAATCCACGGCATCCGGATCTATGTCGTTCCATAGAGTTTGTAATTTGTTAATAAATTTGTTAATACTGTCTCTTATGACAGCTCTCTCTTTTTTCGCAATCACTAAATTATTGGCCATGACAGATAAAAAATTTAAAATTCTTTAATATTTATTTTCTCCTTTTCAATAATCAATAATGGATATTTAATTAGCTGGACCACATCCCGCGGCTGGGATGCCAGAATTTGTTGCTGTAACGAAATCTTACTTCTTATTTATATCTAAATTCAATTTTATGTTTTACAGACCCGTTACAGCATTCTTAATTCTGATAAAAAAGGTGGCAGCTATGAAAAATGATATCCATTAATAAATAGTCGACGAATGAAGAGCACTGCTTGCTGGAAATACAGAATTTAATCCTTGGTTAGCATACATGAAAACGAAACACAAAACAAAATGCTAACAATTACAAGTAGGTAATTAGACTAATTCTTAACATTAGTACTTAATTATAAATTCTTAACAGTTAAATAGTTCTTAATAGTTTTTAAAAGTTCTTCTTTAGGACCGGGGCGTCTGTAAACAAAACGCTCTTCTCTTAGCCCCATTTCTATTCAAGGTCCTTTTCTGTTCTGATTCTAAAACACATCTTTCGAATACTTCTCATTTTTAAATCGAAAGAATGGCGCAATCAAAAGAGGCGCGCGTCACTCTGTCTCGACAGTCAATTGTTCTGAAAACAAAAGAATGAACGGGGAATCCCCGACAAAGGTGTTATTGAGTATGTGGTGGGATGTGCTGGGAATAATTCACTGGGAGGTACTACCACCCAACAAAACCATGAATTCTGCCTTCTACTATCTACAGTTAGACAGGCTGCATTCAAATTTAGTAGCAAAACGGCCAGGTGTCACCAATCGTCGCGCTGTTGTCTTTCATCACGAGAACGCCGGGCCACATCTGCTGTCATCGCTCGCCAAAAGTTACAGGGCTTTGGTTGGGAAGTTTTACCCCACTGTTCAGAATTCTAATAACTCTGAATTTTGACAATAGATGGCAGCACTATGCAATTTTATGACTCTTTAGAATATAAAACTTTGATTTAAATTCATTCTTTTTATTGATATTTTAATGTGTTTTAAACGCTAAATTAATTCTTTTTTCTTTTATTATTATTCATTTTATTTATGTTTTCAATTAATTGTTAGTTATACTTTAAATAATTTCTTTTCAATTTGCTGTGAAGCAGTTATGTTTCTGCAGACCTATTCTAGTTTGTTCTTTCTGTTGTGAATTTTTGGTTGTGTTCTAGCGGAAAGCTAGAAGAATTCATTCTAACGTATGAGCTGAAATAAAGTCAATAATTCATGTTTGTATTCAACTCGGTTTATTTATTCAAGCTTTTATTCATTGTTTCTTAAATATGATGTTATTAATTCAATTGAAAGGAAGGTGAGTCCTTCAAATTCATTTTAAACTGATTTATGATTTAATATAATTTAAACCAGCGATTTTTAAAACCATACAGTCCACAATTCTATTCAAAATCCCTCCATATTTTTGGCCGTCTAGAGCCGGAGATATATTAAATTATGAAATCTTTTATTAAAAATTAATATTTTTCAAATTTGAGAGAGAAAAAAAAAAAATATTCTAATGGCTTCGAAAATTGAAAAACTAAAAGCAAAAAGAACTATTATTCGGTCGTCAGTGACTAAATTTGAGAACAAAGCGATAAAAGCTTTGGAAGCGGATCCTTTAGACATTCAAGAAATAAAAATTTTGAAAGGTCATTTGCATGAAAGGCAAACTCAATTAGAACAAATTAATAATGAAGTTGAGGAAGTTATTTCTGATTTAGATGAATTAAAAAAGGAAATTGAAGATAATGAAAAATGGACAGAGAAACTTACTCGTATAAAATATCAGATAGAGTCAAGATTAGAACTTTCTTGTTTTCAGAACACTAAAGTTGTAACACAGGTTAATGAAAATTCTTGTTCTGTTTCGAAGCAATCTATCAACCTTCCAAAATTCGAATTGCCTGTTTTCTCTGGTAATTTGGAAGACTGGTTAAGCTTCAAGCAAATATCCGTAACCACTATTCATGAGAACAGTCAGCTTTCCGATTTGCAAAAATTACAATATTTAAAAGCGTCTGTTATTGGATCGGCCAATAAGTTAATAAAAGGCTTTCCAATAACTGAAGCAAGTTATAAGGAAGCTTGGGCAACACTAATTTCTAGATTCGATAATAAAAAAAATCTAGCTTATGCCCAGTTAAACAAATTCTTTAATTCGAAATCTTTGAAACCAAATTGTCGGAAATCAATGCTAGATTTATTAGATAGCTGTAATGAAGCAATACGTAACTTGAAATGTTTAGGATTTGAATTTAATTTATTTGTGGATTTAATTCTTGTTTATAATTTGCAAACAAAATTGGATGATAATTTAAAGAAGCAATGGGAATTATCTTTAGATAGTGATTCTTTTCCCACCTATGATGAATTTATTTTGTTTCTTGAAAAACAAGCGAGAAGCTTGCAAGATATTGTTGATAGTACTTATTCTAAATCTGAAAGTAAACAAAAAGTAGTATTTAAAAAATCTGTGTCTAATGCTGTAATATCTAATTCAGATATAAAATCCAATAATTCTATCTGTTCAGAATGCTCGGAATCTCATGCACTTTTCAAGTGCCCACACTTTCTTAAAAAATCTGTTGAAGATAGATGGAATATTGTGAAGGGTAAAAAACTATGCATAAATTGTTTACGTGGTAATCATTTCGTTAATAAATGTTTGATTTCGACAAAATGTCGACAGTGTAATGCTAAGCACCATACACTTCTCCATTTCGAGAAAAATAAAGTTAATTCTCCACCTGTTATTGAAAATTCTAATCTCAACATTGAAAGTCCATCCTTTGTCAACTCTAGTTGTTTAACCAGTACCCAAGAGAGTTGTCAAACTTTGTTATCGACAGCTATGGTTCTTGTAAAATCAAATACTGGGAGGTTTGTGCCATGTAGAGTCATGGTGGATTCAGGAAGTCAAAAATCATTAATTTCCAGCTCTTGTGCTAAAAAATTAGGGTTACCTATGAAAACCACAAATCATAGAATCTCGGGTGTAAATAATATTGTTGCAGAAACTGCTCTTTTTGAAGTTAATATTATTTTAAAGTCTTATTATAGTAATGAAATCTTTGATGTGAATGCTTTAATAGTAAATAATGTTACGGTAAATCTTCCTAATTTTGTTGTTCGAAAATCTTCATGGCCTCATTTGGAAGGTCTATCTTTAGCAGATCCTAAATTTTATGTTTCGAATCCAGTTGAAATTTTGCTTGGTGCAGATTTATTTCCCTTAATAATTTTAGGGCAATCTATTCTGGGTCCTAAAGGTACTCCATGTGCTTTAAATTCCAAATTGGGATGGTTACTCTCGGGTGTCATACATGTAAACAATTTTCAGCATTCTAAAACTGTCCTTAGTTGCCATGCTACAGCTCAGTTAACTTATGATCTTCAGAAATTTTGGGAAATTGAGTCCCTTCCTGATGCAACACCAATTCACAGTTCTGAAGAAAAGTACACTAAAACTGTTAGACGAATTCAGTCTGGAAGGTACATGGTGGATCTTCCCTTTAAAGAAGCTCCAAATTTAGGTGACTCACAATCAAATGCTTTAAAACGGTTTTATTTGTTAGAATCCAAACTTAATAAAAATCATGAGCTTAAGGAGCAATACCATGCCTTTATGCAAGAATATATTGACTTACTTCATATGGAACCAGTCCCAAATTCTGAAATTGATTCTAAAGATTATTTTTACATGCCTCATCATGGGGTTTTGAAAGAAGATAGTACAACTACTAAATTGAGGGTGGTATTTGATGCCTCGGCTAAAGGAACATCAGGCCACTCTTTAAACGACTTTCTTGAAATAGGTCCAAAGTTGCAACCAGATTTGTTTAAACTTCTTCTTAAGTTTAGAACATATTCAATAGCCTTAACCGGAGACATCGCCAAAATGTACAGACAGATATTGGTAAACCCCAAACATGTTGACTTTCAGCGAATCTTTTGGCGATTCCAGCCACATGAATCTATTGCGAGTTTCAGATTATTGACTGTAACATATGGCACAGCCTGTGCCCCATTCCTGGCTATAAGGACATTGCACGAACTAGCCAAAGATTATAGTTCAGAATTTCCTATTGCTGCGCAGTCAATTTTCGAGAACTTTTATGTGGATGATTATCTTGGTGGGTCGCATTCAATTGATGCAGCAAAACAATTGGTCAAAAACCTAAATCACGTTTTAAATCAAGGAGGCTTTACACTTAGAAAATGGGCTTCCAATGTACCCGCAGTCATTGAAAATCTACCCGAAGATCTTAAATCCACTAGGCAAAATGTAAAATTTTCCGAAGATTCCTCCCAAAAAATCTTAGGCCTAGTTTGGAATTCGACAGAAGACTTATTGAAAATTCATTTGAATGGCGTCAAATCGGCGCATACCAAGCGAGAATTGCTATCAATGATAGCTCAAATCTTTGATCCTTTTGGGATTCTAGCTCCAACCACGATCATGTTAAAAATCATGATGCAAGAGCTTTGGAAATATAAGTGTGCTTGGGATGATCAAATCCCAGATTCCATTTTGAAAACTTGGCAAGAATTTAATTCTCAAATTGAACTCTTAAAGTCCATTGGCATACCAAGATATCTGAACTGTGAAACATCTCCAGAGAACCACATAGAGATCCATGGGTTTTGTGATGGATCTGGCAAGGCCTACGCTGCAGTAGTATACCTTCGGACACTATCTTCTCTAGGTGAGATTTCAGTTAACTTTGTCGCTGCAAAAACTAGAGTTAATCCTTTAAAACATGTCACGCTTCCCAGAATTGAGTTATGTGCTGCATTCTTGCTTGCACAATTAAGTTCCACAATATTAGAATCTTTAACCTTTAATGTACATAAAATTTATTTGTGGTCCGATTCACAAATTGCTTTAAATTGGATTGAATCTCCTCCAACCAAAGGAAATCAGTTCGTAACAAATCGAGCAAACAAAATCAAATCACTTGTCCCACAAGCAGTGTGGACTTATGTTGAGAGTTCATCGAATCCGGCAGACTGTGCCTCAAGAGGCATTCTACCGAAGAGTCTTTTGCATCACAAATTGTGGTGGCTTGGGCCTGAATGGCTTAGTGCTAGTGTCAAGTTACCATTATTCCTAGTCAAATCTTCAAAGGTTAAGTCAAAAAATTCTGAAGAAAATTTAAGTCATGTTGCAACATCTAGTCATAAAACCTTTCCTGATTTTCTACTCAAATTCTCTTCTTTTTCAAAACTTTGCAGAATACTTGCATTGTGTTTGAGATTCATTTATAACATTCGTAGTTGTAATCGTAATTCTAGACGTATTGGACTTGTCAGTACGCCTGAAGTTTCAAGTGCTATTACACATATTCTTAAATTGATTCAGGAACAAGAGTTTTCGGTAGAACTGAATTTGCTCAGGAAAAATCAACCTTTACCAACCAACAACAAATATTTATCCTTAAATATATTTCTAGATGATCAAGGTTTAATCAGAGTTGGCGGACGGTTGTCCAGACATCAGTCACTTAATCAAGATCAGAAATATCCAGTACTTTTATCGAGAAATCATTTCATTACAAAATTAATTGTTGAGCAATATCATAAAAAACATTTTCATGCTGGTGCACAACTGATTCTTTCCCTAATTAGACAAAAGTATTGGATACTAAATGGTCGCTCTTACATTCGTCGAATTCTAAATGAATGCATTTTGTGCAAACGTTTGAAGAAACAAGCTTGCCAACAAATTATGGGTGAGTTGCCAGTCGAACGTATAACACCAACTCGACCTTTTTCAAAGGTGGGACTAGATTTTGCTGGCCCACTCATCACTAAACCAAATGTGCCTAGATCTAAAGTTAAATTGAAGTCATATATTTGTGTTTTTGTCTGCATGTGCACAAAAGCGGTGCACCTAGAAGCTGTTTCAGATTTATCTTCATCAGCTTTCTTAGCATCCCTAAAACGATTTGTTTCTAGAAGAGGATTGCCATCAGACATATTCAGTGACAACGGAAAAAATTTCAGAGGAGTTGCTAACTATCTTAAGCAACTAATTCGAATCATTAGTTCTGAAAATGTTCAAAATTTTGCTACCAGCAACTTCATCAATTGGCATTTTATCCCACCATATTCCCCCCATTTCGGTGGACTGTGGGAAGCTGCTGTTAAATTGACGAAAAGTCATCTAATTAAAGCTTGTAAGGCTACCATTCTAAATTTTGAAGAGCTTACTACTCTTTTATGTCAAATAGAAGCCTGCTTAAATTCCAGACCATTAACGCCACTTTCTTCAGATCCATCCGATGTTAGAGCCCTCACTCCCGGACATTTCCTGATAGGAGTTCCACTCCTTGAGATTCCAGAAAGTAGAAATTCACCAAATCTCACTTTATCTTCTCGTTGGACTCTAATCCAGCGAATGAAGCAAGACTTCTGGAAGCGATGGTCTAGAGACTATCTACATCACCTGCAAAATCGACCTAAATGGTTCACTCCACGAACTGATCTTCAAGTTGGGGACTTGGTTGCTATTCATGATTCACAATCTATTCCTCTCCAGTGGAAGCTGGGTAGAATTATTCGTACCTATCCAGGACCTGATAATAGAGTTCGTGTAGTCAGCATTTGGACTCAGAGTGGTGAAATTCAACGCCCTATTACTAAAGTGACACTCCTTCTCCCGGTGGGGGAGAATGTTCAGAATTCTAATAACTCTGAATTTTGACAATAGATGGCAGCACTATGCAATTTAATGACTCTTTAGAATATAAAACTTTGATTTAAATTCATTCTTTTTATTGATATTTTAATGTGTTTTAAACGCTAAATTAATTCTTTTTTCTTTTATTATTATTTATTTTATTTATGTTTTCAATTAATTGTTAGTTATACTTTAAATAATTTCTTTTCAATTTGCTGTGAAGCAGTTATGTTTCTGCAGACCTATTCTAGTTTGTTCTTTTTGTTGTGAATTTTTGGTTGTGTTCTAGCGGAAAGCTAGAAGAATTCATTCTAACGTATGAGCTGAAATAAAGTCAATAATTCATGTTTGTATTCAACTCGGTTTATTTATTCAAGCTTTTATTCATTGTTTCTTAAATATGATGTTATTAATTCAATTGAAAGGAAGGTGAGTCCTTCAAATTCATTTTAAACTGATTTATGATTTAATATAATTTAAACCAGCGATTTTTAAAACCATACAGTCCACAATTCTATTCAAAATCCCTCCACCCACCCTCCCTATTCTCCTGACTTGGCACCAACTGACAATCACCTGTTTCGTGCGTTGAACAATTCCTTCAGTCAGAAAATCTTTGATGATCTTGATGCTGTGAAAACTGCCATTCAAGACTTTTTTTACTCAAAACCGCCGGAATTTTACCGCCATGGGATTCACCTCCTACCAGAAAGATGGCAAGAGGTCATATATAGCAATGGGGATTATGCACAATAATAGGAACTGTTTATTTGCTCTTCTTTATCGGTAATAAAAACGGGTAGAACTTTTGCACTCACCCAATATTTACAGGGCAGCATAAAAATAATCAGATATATTAAGGCTCTATAAGTCTTTCTATCTGTCTGCCTGCCCGCCTCCAGTGTCCGTAAATACTTTCAGAATTTCTTCAAAATGATACTATATGTTATTCAAGTTCCCTATGGAATATTACCTATTTAAAATGGAATTAATAGGCTCTGTACAACTGGTTTGTGCACAGGGTCACTCTCACACGCTCCCCCCCCCCCCCCAAAAAAAAATGCCAGTGCATTGCGTCTTATAAATCACATTTAAATAACTTTCTACTGCAAAAATCATAATGAAATTGACTTTCATTGTTAATAGGCTAAAAGGATATTTTATATAGAATATGATATGTTTAGCGTTCAGATTTACCGGGCTACACTAAAATATTCAGGTACATTAAGGGTTACAATTAGAAATTGCTGGAATTGCATTTCCGTTTGTGTTAGTAATTTTTAACACTGAATTAAATTAGGCTTTCTGTCCGTCTGTCTGTTACAAAATCTTAGTTTGTTACAAAATTGTACATAATTGTGTAATTGTGTTTATTTTTGTATAAATTCTCTCAAAGAGGCTCAGTAAGTTGATAAAGTGATAATTTTGTGCATTCCTAGTCGTTTTAGCGTTGAAATAGCCTTATTTTCCCTTAAAAACGCATTAAAAAGCCCCAATAAGGCAGGTAATGGATTTGGCGCCAAATTTGGCGACTTTTCCCACCTTGGCGATTTTTTTGGCGACCTTGGCGAGAAAATCCTTATATGGGATATACCAAATATTGAAGCTCTAAGATGATTGGTTGACCACTTTCTAGAGTTTTCTCGAAAAATCTGGGTTCCATGGAACAGTATATAAGGAGCGCTTCTCGCCAAGGCAGTGAGTCCAGTTCAGATCTCGGTCAGTTTCGCTAATGCTTGTATTGGTTTGAGCCTCTTTGAAAGAGACTTGCTTTAAGTGTTATTGCTATACAGTTTGTACTGTGGATTTGCTATTGACAGCTGTTGTTTAAGCTGTGTTTACTGATTGAATTGAAGCTGATACTTGGTTTATAGACCTGTATTTTTCTGGAACTTTCTGTGAATAAATTACTGCATTTTTGTACGTTTGGCCTTTCATTCTCGGACAACTCACGAACCCCCAAGTACGCAACATTTCTGGTGTCAGGAGCGGGGTTGTCTGTGAATGGTGATAACGAGAGCTATGGAGCAAGAAATGAAGAAACTTCTAGAAGGTCTCACTGCACAGATGAATGAGTTAAGATCTGGATTGATAGAGAAAATGGAAACAGGACAGGAAAAGATGGAAGCATCGCAAAGAGAGATGAAAGAAAGTATGGAAGCATCGCAAAGAGAAATGAAAGATAGCCTGAGTCAAGAGATGAAAGAAATGAAGGTAGCACAAGAGAAAATGGAAACATCGCAAAGAGAGTTGAAAGACACTATGGGTGAAGTTCAGTAAGAAATTAAATCTAATCAAGATGAGATGAAGAGAGAGCTTTCAACGGTGAAAGAATCAATCGAGGGTAAATTAACGGTGATGGAAAATAGAATGGATGGAATAGAAGAGAAAGTTTTGAAAATAGAAGAAAGTTTTGAAGAGAAAGCCATGAAGATAGAAGAAAATGGTTATGAAGGTTGAAGAGAAAGCTATGAAGATAGAAGAAAATTTTATGAAGGTTGAAGAGAGTGTTACGAAAATAGAACGGAGTTTCGAGGAGAAAGTTAAAGAAAATTTTGATCAGGAACTGAAAGGAAGGTTTTCAGAGATAGAAGGTAAACTGAAGAGAATAGAAGAAGATCTGGAGAGAAAAGTGGAAGAAAAGTTAGAATCCATGCCCCAGGAAGAGAGAAGAATCCAGAATCAGGAATTTATTAAGCTATCTACCTACGATGGCAGTTCCTCCTGGCATGTATATAAGACGCAGTTTTCCATCGTAGCTGAAGCTAACGGCTGGGACTCTACCGCCAAGTCAGTCCACTTAGCAGCAGCTTTACGGGGAGATGCAGCTGAGATACTGAGAAATGTTTCTAAAGAAGAAAGGGACGACTTCGAGGCCTTGACTAGAGCACTGGAGCTACGGTTCGGAGAGAAGTGTTCTAAGGACTATAGTCGCCTCCAGCTAAAGTCCCGTTACCAGAAAACGGGCGAAAGTTTGCAAGAGCTGGCAGCGGACATTCAGAGATTGTCACACCTAGCATTCTCAGACTGCCAAGCTGACACTCGAAACGACTTAGCTCTTCAGTTCTTTATCGATGCTGTTCGGGATCCAGAAATTCAAAAAGCGCTGAGACTCTCCAACATCAGAGACGTAGAATCAGCTTTAGGCTATGCACTTAGGATAGAGGCAGCCCAACAAGCCTCCCGTAAAGACCGCCATACCATAAGAGCAGTCTCATTAAATGATACGCCTGCTGATGAGAATGAAATGAAGAGAAGTTTCGCAGAGATCTTAAAGAGATTGCGCAACCTGGAAAATAATATAGAAATAAAGGATCGGAAGATAAAGTGCTGGGGCTGTGGAGGGGATGGTCATGTGAAGAGGAACTGCCCCGTACGACCAACTATAGGAAATCACCCGGCTTCACCATCACTGCAGGGAAACTAAGAGGAGGCCATCTCGCGGGGCGGAGGTTGCCTAAAATTAAAGAGCCCCAATTTACAGTATTTCATGTTTCATCGATGAGTGGCGGCGATAATGGACTTCACGTCTATGGCCAAATTAACAACACCACCTGTCGGATGATTCTGGACACGGGAGCCAACGTGACCATCATTAGAGCGGATTTGGCTCAAGAACTAAGAGAGAAGATCATCTGGACGTCACCCTGTGTTAAACTCCAGACTGTGACCGGAGACGAAATCAAAATATATGGAAAAATGAACTTGGCCATCACTTTTGGGAATGCCAGTTACCATCATATGGCATATGTGGCTGATATAAGAGATCCTTTAATCATTGGAATTGATTTCCTGAGAAAATTTAACTTTCAATTGGACTTCAAGAATAATGAACTGCATTCGAGTTCGGAAGACATCGCTGTGTTCAACACTGAAAATCAAGACATTCAGACAATTTGCCAGATAACAGCCAAGTCTGAAATTTCCATCCCTCCACACACAGAGACAATAGTTTCAGGAACACCACCTACAAAGCAATACTTCCGCTATGGACTGATTGAATACCCGAATACAGACAATAGCCCAAGAGGAGTTCTGGTAGCTTCATCTCTAGTTGATCTCTCAAAGAGTACTATTCCTGTGAGAGTCGCAAACATCAGAGATAAGGTCCGAACAGTGAAGAAGGATGAGGTGTTAGCAGCCTGCACTCCTGTAACATGCATAAACCGCCCCATGCAATCAGCCGAAGTCTTCTGAGCAATTAACAACGGAACTACTCAAGAATGCAGAGTTAGGAAAGGAACAGAGATGTGCTGCGGAGAAGCTACTCCAAGAATTTAAAGACCTTTTTTCTCGAACACCTGAAGACGTCGGGCGAACGAACATCACCCAACACAGAATTGATACAGGAAATCATCCTCCAATCAAACAACATCCAAGAAGACTTCCTTTTGCTAAACAGGAAGAGGTCACTGAACTTCTAAATGAAAAGCAGCACAATGACGTCATCGAGCCATCAACGAGTCCTTGGGCCTCTCCCATAGTACTGGTGCGAAAAAAGGATGGTTCAACAAGATTTTGCGTGGATTATCGTCGTTTGAATGACATCACGAAGAAAGACAGTTACCCTCTTCCCAGAATTGACGACACATTAGACACACTTGCTGGCAATAAATGGTTCTCGACGTTGGATCTGAAGAGCGGTTACTGGCAAGTAGAATTACATCCTGATGATCGTGAGAAGACTGCATTAACCACGGGACAAGGACTGTGGCAATTTAAAGTTATGCCATTCGGATTATGTAATGCACCTGCCACCTTCGAACGCCTGATGGAGACAGTGCTAAAAGGACTTTCCTATGAGGCTTGTCTGGTGTATTTGGATGATATTATCATTGTGGGGCGCAACTTTGAAGACCATCTACGAAACATCCGAAAGGTGCTAGAGAAACTCAGAATGGCTAACCTCAAATTGAATCCAGGCAAGTGTAACGTGTTTCGTCGGGAAGTGAGCTACCTCGGCCATATCATCTCTGCCGAAGGTGTGAGAACTAATCCTGAGAAGATCTCTGCAGTCGAGAACTGGAGTCGCCCTGAAAATGTACACCAACTACGAAGTTTCCTGGGGTTATGCACTTACTACAGGAAGTTTGTCAAGGGTTTCTCAAATATTGCCAGACCACTCCACAAGCTGACGGAAGCCAAACAGAAGTTCCTGTGGACAGATGAATGTGAAAATGCGTTCAAGCGACTTAAAGAGGCCTTAACATCATCGCCTGTCTTGACGTATCCACAGCCCGGCAGACAGTTCATACTTGATACAGATGCTAGCCATGAGAGTGTCGGTGCTGTTCTGTCGCAGGAAATTGATGGTCAAGAACGTGTCATTGCCTATTGGAGTAAATGCCTGTCTAAACCAGAATTACTATACCACCAGGAAAGAGCTACTCGCCATCGTAAAAGCCATAGAACATTTCCATCATTACCTCTATGGCAGAAGATTCCTACTCAGGACTGATCATGCATCTTTAACGTGGTTGCTTCAGTTCAAGAACCCGGAAGGACAGATTGCCAGGTGGATACAACGCCTCCAGGAATATGACTTTGAGATACGTCATCGTAAAGGGACTCTACATGGTAATGCAGATGCCTTGTCACGGAAGCCCTGCTCGGAAAGCTGCAAGTACTGCTCTAAAGCCGAACAGAAATACCTGCCGATAAATTCGGTTGCCTGCCAAGCTACTGTCTCAACACCATCAGAACAAGATCCCGATCCCTGGAGTGACGAAGAACTTAGACAAGCCCAGTTGGAAGATCCTGACATAAAGCCAATATTACAGCTGAAGGAGACGACAAGCAACAGACCTACCTGGCAGGACATTTCCAGATTTAGTCCCATTACGAAAAGTTATTGGGCACTTTGGGACTCTCTTCATATCAGAAACGGTGTATTATCCAGAAAGTGGGAATCTGATGATGGGAAAAGCTTCAGATGGCAGATTGTATTACCGAGATCAAAAATTACAGCTGTTTTAGAACAACTGCATAGTAGCTCTACCGGAGGCCATTTTGGGGTAATGAAGACTCTGCAGAAAGTTCGGGAACGCTTCTACTGGTGCAAGGCAAAGGAGGATGTGGAGAAATGGTGTAAATCCTGTGATGCTTGTGCAGCACGTAAAGGCCCGCAGAAACAAAGTCGAGGAAGACTGCAACGGTATAACGTGGGAGCACCATTTGAACGGATTGCAATCGACATCTTGGGTCCTTTGCCACGGACCTCCAGTGGAAATAAATACATGCTCGTCGTGATGGACTATTTCACCAAGTGGCCTGAGGCATATCCCATTCCCAATCAAGAGGCATGCACAGTCGCAGAGGTCCTAGTGCAGCAATGGGTGTCAAGGTACGGCACGCCCCTACAACTTCATACCGACCAAGGTAGGAACTTTACCTCTGATGTTTTCAAAGGACTGTGTGAACTATTCGGCATAGACAAAACCCGGACAACACCCTTACATCCCCAGTCGGACGGCATGGTCGAGAGGTTCAATCGTACCATCCTGAATAACCTCTCTCTTCTAGTAACAAGGAACCAGCAAGATTGGGACTTGAAGTTGCCATTGTTCCTACTGGCTTATCGAAGTGCTGTCCATGAAACCACCGGCTATACTCCAGCCCAGATGCTCTTTGGACGTGAACTTCGTCTCCCTTGTGATCTCCTGTTTGGTTGTCCACCTGAAGCGCCTTCATCGCCCGAGGAGTACATCCAAGATCTCCGGGCACGATTTGAAGACGTACACAACTTTGCTCGTGAGCGGATTCACATTGCAACGGAGAAAATGAAGACAAGGTACGATCTAAAGGCTACACAATATGAGTTCCAGGAAGGAGAGAAAGTCTGGTTGTGGAATCCTGTTCGCCGCAAAGGACTCTCTCCCAAGTTACAGTGCAACTGGGATGGACCATACACAGTCTTAAAAAGGCTGAATGATGTAGTAGTGCGGATCACTAAAACACCTTCATCAAAACCGAAGGTGGTGCACAATACCGGCTAGCCAAGTACCACAATTAACGGTAAAATTAAAATTTAAAATTTAAATATTGGTAAAATTTGCGCATGCGTAATGTAAATATTTGTATATAAATGCTTGTACATATTGTTTGTTTTCGTTAGCTGTGACCCTGCTCACCTATGCGCATGCGTGAGGTCTGCATTGATTTTGTTAAAATAGGGTAGAAGCGTAGAAGATGAGAGAATGTTTACATTTTACGATTGCGGTTTCTTTTTTCTTTTTTTTTCTTTTCAGGACATTATTGAATTTTGAGGCGATACTTCTTCGTTATATTCGTATAAAGGCAAAATGCTGATTTTTCCCCCTTGTAATTTTTAAATAAGTGTAGAAGATCAGTTTTATTCTTCGATGCAAAATAAAATCCGTAAACTTAAAAGTAAATGCCTGTTTTCTTTCTTCTTCTTCTTTTTTTTTTTTTTTTCAGTTAAAATTATTTTTATTTGCTTACTTGATCTCTAAATTCGTACTATATCTGTCATACCTGAACACTTGTTTCATGCACTGATTATAGTAGTAAATTAATTAAAAATGACTTAAATTAGGTAAAATTTACATAATTCATTAATAAAAGAAGAGAAAAAGAACAACGTTTACAGTAGACTTTACCTGTAGTAAAAGTAATATATTTTTTTCTTTTAAATTATACTGCTAAAATAAAAATACCATATTTTTGGATCTCTATTTTACAGAAATTTACAGAAAATCGTATTTAAATCAAATCATTAGATTTTTTTATCATGATTATTTTACTAAATTAATTGAATAAACTTTAAATTCGCGTAAAAAGGTAAAATAAATATTGAAGACTCATAAAAAGAAAACGAACACGTGTAGAACGAAAAGCGCATTTGGCTAAGTGCCCATCTCATTCAACGCATCACCCCTTTTCCGAGTAGGATCGTTCCGCGAGAGGTAGACATGGTTTACGAAAACGGACAGTATTTCTGAATTTTGTAAACATTTCTCACTTGATTTTTGTTTGTATTTTGTCGTTATATGCAACTTAGTTTTTGTATTTTAGATTGTGTAAATTTGGTTAGTTTCGCCTCTTGACCAAGGGTTGCACTGCCCGGGACGTGCAGCCCTTGGGAGGGGGGCAGTGTTACAAAATTGTACATAATTGTGTTTATTTTTGTATAAATTCTCTCAAAGAGGCTCAGTAAGTTGATAAAGTGATAATTTTGTGCATTTCTAGTCGTTTTAGCGTTGAAATAGCCTTATTTTCCCTTAAAAACGCATTAAAAAGCCCCAATAAGGCAGGTAATGGATTTGGCGCCAAATTTGGCGACTTTTCCCACCTTGGCGATTTTTTTGGCGACCTTGGCGAGAAAATCCTTAAATGGGATATACCAAATATGGAAGCTGTAAGTTGATTGGCTGACCACTTTCTAGAGTTTTCTCGAAAAATCTGGGTTCCATAGAACAGTATATAAGGAGCGCTTCTCGCCAAGGCAGTGATTCCAGTTCAGATCTCGGTCAGTTTCGCTAATGCTTGTATTGGTTTGAGCCTCTTTGAAAGAGACTTGCTTTAAGTGTTATTGCTATACAGTTTGTACTGTGGATTTGCTATTGACAGCTGTTGTTTAAGCTGTGTTTACTGATTGAATTGAAGCTGATACTTGGTTTATAGACCTGTATTTTTCTGGAACTTTCTGTGAATAAATTACTGCATTTTTGTACGTTTGGCCTTTCATTCTCGGACAACTCACGAACCCCCAAGTACGCAACAATATGTTTAGCGTTCAGATTTACCGGGCTACACTAAAATATTCAGGTACATTAAGGGTTACAATTAGAAATTGCTGGTATTGCATTTCCGTTTGTGTTAATAATTTTTAACACTGAATTAAATTAGGCTTTCTGTCCGTCTGTCTGTTTATTTTGTCTGTGTGATAACGTAGTCAAAGAATATTGAAATTTAAATGGTGCTACGAGTATGTAGATGTACAGTTGGAAAATGTTAGTAATCAATGCGAACCACATGTTTTTTCGTTCTTGTTTTTTTTTATAAAGTTTCTATAAGTTTTAATTGGTAAAGTAACTAGTGGACTTCGCTCGCTTGCTGGTCATTATGTTTAAAAGAATAACTGAATCTAAAAAAATATATACACAATATTGTTCTGAAAAGAAATTGCAATGAATTATGTCCAATCTTCAGTACAGGTTGCTGTTATTTTCGAGCGCATCTTCGCTGCCCACAGTATGTAGGTTCGAGTCCCCAATGCCTGCGGGGTCGCCTTAGCCGGCTCGCTGCGCTTGCTCAGAAAAAAAAAAAAAAAATTGGAGTACATGAGCCTCGATTGGGGTCCCCACTGCCTGCGGAAACATCTATCTCTTTTGCACAGTTCCGGATATGATAATTAAAGAAAATAGTTGCCGAAGGAAGACGTTATTCTTCAACCACATTTCTTGAGACCGTGAAAGCCTATGCGCAAGTGCTGATTCAACGAGTCCAGTGTTAAAATAGGAGTGATAGTCATCTAACTGAGAGAAAATAAGCGATAAAAGAGCGGCAAATGACTGGATCTTTTTCAAATGTCAATCTGTCGGTCAATTTGGCACCTCTCCAAGCCTTCGCACTCGTCCTCACTGCCAGTCTAAGGAAACGTGGTTACAGTATACTATGATAAACGAGCCGAGTAAACTTCGGACAAAATTTTAAGGTGATAGGTTCAATAGAATGAAAGGTAGACACGTGGAATAAATAAATAAATTTCTAGCTTAAAAGGTGTTACTACTATAATAAATTGTGAAAGGAATGGTTTGACAAAATTTCAAATTGATACGGCCGATACGATGAAAAATAAGCACAAGTGGTTTAAGAAACTAAGTAGTAGCTTGAAAAAATTCGTATTATAAAACGTTTAAGCATCTAACATTCTTTCTACTGGTCAAATCGAGAATTTCAACAATTTTAAACCTTCCCCGACAACGTGGATAATTTTGTAAAATAATAATAATAATAATGGTGATAACTAAAACTCATGCGGTGCGCATTGATTATTAACGTTTTCCAGTCGTACGTACTCGTTGTATCTCTAACTTTCAATTTTTTTTTTTTTTTTTTTTTTTGTCCACATTATCACAAAACAGATAGGCAGA
The DNA here is from genome assembly GCA_963930645.1 of Salticus scenicus. Lineage (NCBI taxonomy): Eukaryota > Metazoa > Arthropoda > Arachnida > Araneae > Salticidae > Salticus > Salticus scenicus. The sequence goes on along the minus strand of OZ005653.1, from coordinate 204,109,856 downwards.
AGGACAGAAAGATATACAGATAGACTGATTGAATTCATAATCTTTCCTATAACTAAGACAATATTAAAAATGCTTAACACAAGCGGAAATGCAGCCGTTAATGTATCTGACTATTTTAGTGTATCGCTGTAAATCTGAAGATTAAGCATATCAGATTCTAAACAAAACATTGTAGCTATTTGAATGTGATTTATAAAAACATCTCTCCTAAAACACAATGTTTGCTTTTTTTTTTTTTTTTTTTTTTTTTTTGGGAGGGGGGGGGGGCGTTTGTACACAAACTACTGTTCAGAACCTATAAGTGCCATTTTAAACTGAGGAACATTCCATAGTGAACTTGAATAACATATATCATTTTTAAGAAATTTTCAAAATATTTACGGACGATTTAGGTGGGCAAATGGACAGATAAAACGGTGTCGTGCCCTTAGCGGAATGGGGTCAAAGGGAAGAAGGAGGAATAGAAGAAGCCGTGCCCTTAGTGGAAATAAGAAGATATGTTCATTCTCGAACTGATATATGTTCATTATGGAGTGTTCTCTATGGAAAATGGAGTAAATATTGTTATTGGTTTATGTACAGGAATAGCCGAAAGTATTCCAAAGCATTTCGTTGTGTGAGAGGTATTTCTACAAACCAAATTTTAATAACTTAGCACTTGTGTGTGTGTGGGGGGGATTTTTTGTGGCAACTGTATCTCCGGAACTACTGCTTAGAATTGCATAAAAAGTTACGTGTAGATGCGCCTTCTGCTATATTAGTGCCTGCTAACTTTTGATGCCAACCGCTCAACAGGTGGCTCTGATATACAACAATTTCCACAATTTAAGGGGAAGCTAGATCTCAGGTTCTATTGTGTATAATCAATCAAAACTTGATATAAGTTGTGAGACATTATGCTGATTCAATTTGAATGCTTATGGACTGACAGGTGGCGCTGCTATACAGATATTTCTGCAATTTAAGGGAAAACTATATCTCAGGAACTACTGCATAGAATTGCAGATAAGTTTATATATTGATGCACTCTATTTTAAATGAGTGTCTATAAACTTTTAGTGTCAACCGCTCAACAGGTGGCGCTGCTATACAGTGATTTCCGCAATTTAAGGAGTGGCTATATCTCAGGTTCTATTGCTTATAATCGAACAAAACGGGATATATGTGAAAGCCATTATGAGATATTATGCTCATTCAATTTAGATGCTTATCGGCCTATAGGTGGCTCTGCTATACTGCAAATTTCCTCGAAAACGAGAAAGTTATATCTCAACTTCAATGGCAGCTGCAACTGCTCAACAGTTAAAAGAGTTGGGACTGACTTTTTGGGTCACCCTGTATTTTTTTTTTTGGTCGTAAAGATATTACAATGGGACCTATTTCAGACCAAAACCTTTACAATAAAACAAAAAGTATCAAAATCGGATCATCCGTTCAGAAGTTATGAGCTGACAAACAAAAACAAAGAACATACGCTTTGAATTGAGAACCTCCTCCTTTTTAAAGGTTAATATTAGAGCGTCTCTTACGAAGTTATAAGCTTACAAACACCAACAACAACAGATAGCTCAAATTAAGAACACCCTCCTTTCTGAAGTTGGTTGAAAACGACTTGGCGCTAATCGATGTGACCGCTTACAGTAACAGTACTTTGAACCACAGAGTATACGTGTCATCCGGTACGCTGCAAAGTGTGCAAGTAGTTCAAGTGTGCACAGTGTACGAAATTGCTTACAAACAACTGCACGTTTTAAGCGTTCTATTTTTAGTAATAATGTCTAAAAACTGTCTTTTCGTAGTAAATCGATGATGCTCTACAACTTCGTAATTAATTTTTCTCCCATCTTGAACCATTTTTGAGATAGGAGCGCTAATTCCACTGTTTTTCACCAGATGGCACTTTATTTTCTTTAGATTGTAAAGATATTACAATGGGATCTACTTCAGACCAAGATCTTTACAACAAAACAAAAAGTATCAAGTAACCGTATTTTGAACTATATAGCATATGCCTCACCAGCTACGCTACAACGTGTGCAATGCAGCTCAAGTGTGTATAGTGTAAGAAATTGCGAACAAACAAATGCACGTTTTTAGCATTGTATTTTTAGCATCAATGTCTAAACTACCTTTTCGTACTAAATCGATGATGCTCTGCAATTTTATAATTCACTTTTCCCCCTGTCTTAAACCGTTTCCAAGATAGGAATGCTAGCATGAATGTCTAAACAACCTTTTTGTACTAAATCGATGATACTCTTCAACTTTGTAATTCATTTTTTTCTCTAGAACCGTTTTCGAGATAGGAACACTAACTCCGCTATTTTCCACCAGGTGGCGCTGCAAGCAGTTTAACCTTGTACTGCATGGTCATTTTGCTATACTTAAATACCATTTTTATCACTATAGTTGCAGCCGTTTAGCAGTTAAAAGAGTTGGGACTGATTTTTTGGGCACCCTGTATTTTCTTTAGATCGCAAAGATATTACAATGGGACCTATTTCAGACCAAGACCTTTTCAACAAAACAAAAAGTATCAAAATCGGAGCATCCGTTCAGAAGTTATGAGCTCACAAACATAAAACAAACAAACAAACAAAAAAAAAAAAAAACACACGGTTTGAATTGAGAACCTTCCTTCCTTTCTGAAGTCGGTTAATAAAAAAAAATCCCTTTTCGGCAAGCTTAAAGGCAAAGGTAGATTCCTTTACGTTAATGTTTCAAATGTAAAGAAATTTTACATATGCATTAATACTTAGCCAATGGCTTTGTTCTCACACATTGCATTATTTACGTCGCTATTCTGTTTTCAAGAAATTTAATTTTCAACTACAAAAAGGTTTTATTCAATCTACTTAAAATTTTACGCTAGATTTATTGGTCTGTAAATGTTTCAATTTTTCTAAAATTCAAGCTCATAATCATTCAAGTCTTAAAGGTATACAATCCCAGCAATGGTGAATCCCGGAGGAGGCTATTGGGCTACACCCCCCTCCCTACCCAAGCTTAATCAAAATTATAATTTTTATTTAAATTCCCTATAACTGAAGTTCAATATCTTTCTTTTAAAGAAAAAATAATAGAAACGTGAAAATGCACTTGTGACCTTACTATGGTCAAGCACTGGTAAGCCTGGCGTTGCTATGGTCAAGTCAAATATAGTTAAGTGGTAGCGGTTTTTGGATAGTTATTTCATTGTGAGTTTTATTGAATTACTACCAGGCTACGCCAGCTTCGCTGGTCACTATTTTTAAATGAATCACAAAAATTAATGAATTCTCAAAATTGCATTAATTTTTATCATGTGATAAAAAAAGAAAAAACAAATTCTGATCGGGAAAAATGTCGCACCGGGTCCACACTGCCTTCAGCAGCGTAGACCCGTGCGCTGCGCGCGCGTATTCCTTCACCATCCTTATGATTTCTCAAAATTCCATGTTATTACTCATAAACTTTCATTCTTAAGAAAATTGAATTACAGAAAAATATCATTTAGCATCGGATAAAAACTCGCACCAGGACACCACTGCCTTCGGCAGCGCAGACCCATGCGCGCACGTGTGAGGACATACGTGCGCTGTGCACGCACATTCTTTCCCAACTCAAACTTTTATTATTAAGAAAATAAAATAAAAAAAAAATCTTTTATCATCGGGTAAAAACTCGCAGCGTATCCCATGCGCGCTGCGCACGCACACATTCCTTCTGAAATCAGACTTTTATTCTTAAGAAAAGAAAATTAAAAAAATCATTTCTCATCAGGTAAAAAGTCGGACCGGGTCCCCTAGGCCTTCGGCAGCGTAGTCTCGTGCGCGCCCACCCTTCCAGCCCCTCCTAATTAACCTACATATACCAATTTTGAACGGTCTAACTCAATAAGCTGAGATGCAAAAGAAACCTAATCAGGACACCTTAAAATTGTAAATCAGGTGAAATCTCGAATTCCACTTTCGATAATATAAAAGAACTTTAAAATATCTTTCGAATGAAGTATTAAATATAATTTAATCATAATTAGAATTTGAAATGTTGAAATTTTAAAATATTACAGCGCCATCTGGCGGTAGAAATTTCTGTAATCTACCGTTCAATTCCAAATCAACAAACCTTTCAAATGATGTATTACTTATGAAATTATTTTAATTAGTAGCTGAGATACAAAAGTAAACCTAATCAGGAGACCTCAGAACGTGTAAATCGCGTGAAATCTCAAATTTCACCTTCGATAATATAAAAGTACTTTAAAATATCTTTCGAATGATGTATTAAAAATAATTTAATTGTTACACATGAAAAAATTTAGGTTTTATTTTTTGAATTTTGAATATTAAAAAAATATGATGAAGTAAAAATGATCGTTAATAATACTAATAATATTTTAGTGGATAGCCGTATGTATAGTGGGTGTACAATTAAATTGTTGTGTTGTTAAAAAAAACTCATCAATCTCTTTAAAAATCAAATCTTTGAATTGAAATAAATATTAATAATTTGAATTAAATAAATAAGATGCAATTTTTAAATAAAGCAAAATAAAATAAAGTAGGAAAATAAAATTATTCTCAACTCACCCCAAGCAGAAGAAAGGTAGCTGTAAAATAAAACATTAATAATCCAATAAGGTACGCGATCATTCAATAAACCACGCATGGATTAGCTCACTAACCAATTTATTTAATAATTATAAATCATAATTAGCTGGACTAAATAAAGATGATTCTATGGCCATAGATTAATAAAAAATATATGATTAGATGCAGAGGTAGTTAAAATTGCCACATAATATGTTCATTACAGACAGAACTATTATTTATCTTTCTTGCACATGAATATCAAATTGATTGGTTTTTCTTTTAAAAAAAAAAAAAATAAAAATACAGCTTAATTAATTGTATATTGGCTGTTCAGGCAATTTCATGTTTCAAAAATAGCAATATGATGCGAGATTTTTGATAAAAACCAACACTGATATTAATCCCAAGAATGTCATATACGTTCATAGAAATATAGGTCACAAGTCAGAAGTACTTTTGGATATTTTGCCGATTTTCGTTTTCATGTGATTTATCTTGCTAGTCGTACAAACACTGTTTCATCTTGGGCAAAATATTATTTATGCCTCCTTAGGTAACTTTATCACTATCTCCGATCCAGCTGGCTCCCTATTCGATTTCACTCTTCAATAATCAATAGTGCATATACTCTAAGATCGTAAAAAACACTGTTTTGAGAGACAATCATCGATGATTCAATCCTGTTAGCGTGATAGGTGTCTAATACAGGCAAACTTCAACGACTAAGGAATAACTTTTCTTTACAATATGAGATATCAGAGATGATAAGAACTTAGCGTCATTTTAGGCTTTGTTACGTCTGGCAAGTTTTCCTAAGAGCTTGTAAGAAAAAGTACATCTACGTGTCTGAGGCAGTCATTCTTAATATTGAGCCAGAGATTTGTCCAACATACTTAAAAATCCAAAGTTGAAATGTAGAAACAGCATTTTCAAATCAGGTAAAATTGGATGACTGGCCTGTCCGCGACACCGTTTCGCTCGCTATGGCCGAAAACCGTGCCACGGACCGGCGAAAAGGAACGTCTAACACCTACCAGAGCTTACATTCAAGAGAGAGAAAATGCTTCCTCCAAATTCGCGCCTGCCCGAGCCAGCCAATGAGCGCTCGCGTAAGGGACGCGACTGACGTCAGCGAGGCCGCTTAGAACTCTGGGGAATGTTCCAGAACATCTGAAAGAGCGGGAATGTACGAAGACTTTAAGCAATCATGGCTGCCTTCCGATTTTGAGAATTTAGTAAATAAAAAAAAGTATTTTCGGACTTATGATTTTTGGACAGGAAAATTATTAATTTTTTAGCTATCTTTATGAGTGATAGCTCAAATTAAAGGAAATTTAATGGGCAATCTCATGGAATTAGATTTAGATGGAAATAAAATATAGAAAATATATTTTAAATGCAAAATCGGAATGCAGCCTGCTGAAAGAATAATTTTGGTTTTTTGTTGGATTAGTTTTTATTTTATTTTATTTTTGGAAACGCAATTTTAAAATTTTAAATGGGGAAAATAAATGAAATAAATGAGAGCCAAAGTATTTTCCGGAGTATTTGATAAAAAATATTATTAAATTTAGAGGTGTTAGAATTACCATTCTAACATTTCCTCCGCTCTCTAGAAAAAAAAAAAAAAAAAAAAAAAAAAAAAAGAATTTGGCTGCGGGAAAATGGATGGAAGCTTAACACAAAACATACACTACACATAGAACAATATAAATAAGATACCTGACTATATAATTGACACAAATAATACTAAATACATCAATGATTTGGGGCAAATTAAAAAAAATCACACGCATGCCACTTTTTACATAACACAAAATAGTACAATGGAGATCCGCTAACATGAACCATTTAAAAGGGAACATTTGTATATTATTTTTTTTTTTAACCAAAACATATCTCAGCTAAAACAGTATGACAGGAATTTTGAAAGTGAAAATTATGCACCTCACAACAAATTATTAAAGTTAAAAAAATTATTGTAAATCAATTGTAGATATTTTAAAGCAAGTACTTCTGAAGCAGTTCCAACGCACACATTGTTACAGATGACGGCAGATAATTATATCTATGTAAAGCCGCTAGTGATCCCCATAACCCTGTTGCCTTTACCAGTGCCTGATTTAAGGCAGGGCATTCGGGGCATGTGCCCTGGGCCCTCTCACTGAGGGGGGCCTCCAAGAAATTGAATCATACATTTAAAAAATAGTTAAAATGAAAATTTTCCAAATTTTGCTATAATGATCATTGCTTTTTGTTTTTTCGTCGATAGATGGAGGTATTAATGCGCTGTTATATAAATCAGCGGTATAATATTTCAAGGAAACTGTCAGTTCATTGAAAAAATTGCGATATTTTTGCTAAACGCAAATACAACTGCATACTACCAATACTGCATTCCACAGTCTTACTAAGGCTAACTAAATCCGAGGCACGCACCGCAGTGCAGATACACGGGTGCGATGTACGTTGATCCGATAGACAAGCATCGGATCTAGTTAAGTCTTACCAATAAAATGAAAAGTAGAGAAAATTTTCAGACACGTGAATCAAAAATATGCGGTTTGTTTTGTTTGTTGTAATATTAAAGTACGAGGAAAAGGGGCCCATTGAACATGAGTGCCCTGGGCCTCCAACTGAGTAAATCGGTCCCTGGCCTTTACTATCAGTACATTGTAATATCTACAATTGACAGGATTTAGAGATGTGACATGATTGTGATGAGCATGGGAGACAGCCAATGACACTCAAAGAGGCTCTGCTATAATTGGTCCCCATCAATACTCTAGGACAACACCTATATTTCTACAATGTATCACATGTATAGGGAAATGGTAAAGAAATACTGTTTGTAAAATTGGTTTGTGTTATTTTTGAATGTACACTCCTGCCAAATTGCAAAAGATTTAAAATAGGTAGGTGTAATTGATTAACATTTTATATAGGTATACCTCAATATTGAAAAAAGTGCATATATCCTTTTTTTTTTTTTTTTTTTTTTTTGAACAGGTAAGTGAATATGTTTTTTGTCGATTTTCATCGTGTGAAATTTTAGGTTAACAAATGCTGTCAAAATTTGAAAAAGTGAAAAATCCAAGAGCTGCAGTATTGGTACAAATAGCGGGATAATAACTCGGACCAGCCTGATAGATATTATATAACTACTGGGTATGCGCCCCCAGCTTTCCACTAAAAGCAACATCACTGAAATCCAGAATCGTTTCAATGTAAGTGAAAGAAAATATATTTTTTTTGCTATATATCCGTTTCTGTATTTTGAAGACGTAAGTTTGATAAACTTTTTGAAAAGAAAGTGCTAATAAAAACAATATTTTTTTTTTTTTTTTTTTTGCTTTGCTGAGAAGCTTTAGCTATGAGTAAATTTTCAATATTAATATTGTTTGGGATTCAAATGCAATCTAATAGAGATGAACAGAGGGAAATAAATGAGCATTATAGAATTGCTCTGTGTTTATTAAAATTTGTTGGCAGGAAAACAGGCAATTTTGCTGATCATATGTCATATAATTTTTTAGATCATTATTCTTATTTCATTTTATTTGAAGGAAAAGGGAATATATTCATCCCATATATAAAAGCAATGCATCATGAGACTGCTGCTCACACTATCTTAGGCTCAGCTTATATTGGTCCCTGCATATGCTATAAGTGACTTAGTATATATTCAAGGTATTTTTCATATATAAAATTTTGAATAGAAAACATGCACGGCAGCTTAAGCCACAGACTTACATTCACCAAAGGTGAAAAACGGGTGCCTTGTTCGGTCTCAACCACATCGACTTATCTTTTGCTGCAAGTGCAATGTTCTGTTCATACCTTGTAAAAATAAAATCGGTGCACCGTATATTATAAATAGAATATTATTTTTATATATAAATGGACTAATGATCTACATTTGAAATGCCTGTGAATATTTCCTGTGAAATTTTCCAGTTTGAGAAAAATACGAAAAAGGTTGTGGAGTTTGCGTTCCTGCAAACTCCATCTTAACTTACTTAATTAGATTACTAAGAGAACACAAGACTTTAAATAACAATAACTAAAGTTTATTTGAGCAGATTAATGGGAGGGCGGCCTGGAACTAAAGCTTAGCTCAGTCAGCGTTTTACTTAATCAAAATATATGAATCAACAATTTAAGTAGATAATCTTAAATATCTCACCACAGCAGATAGTCGAAGGTGTAGAGACGATTGCACTCGTACTTCACTAATACTGCTTCACTATGGGACAGAGGATTCCCTTCTATCCCAGCTTGAACCTTCCGAAAACTAGTAGACACTCACCAACACTCAACGCTACTTAACTTCACGCCACTAAATCTCCTCTACTCTACTTTCGATATTCACCAAAATAAGAATCATCACATTTGCTATAAGATCCTCCAACATCCACTATACGATCCTCCAACATCCACCATATGATCCTCCAACATCCACCATACGATCCTCCAACATCCACACCATCTACTAAAACCATCTCTATTTTTATACTTCTTCCTACACCCTCCTTTCACTACATTTCAATCCGTACTTTTAAAAATCACTTCTAATTTAACTAATATTCAAAATCTAAGTCTTTTAATGCAGCACCCTGCCGACACAAAACTATCTCGACCTCAACCGTCACCGAGCCACTGGCGACGGAGTGATTTTAACCGTCCCCACTTCCTACTTTGCTCGATCCAGCTTAATTGAAACAACTGTGGTGACGTTCTAACGTCTCAACCTCACAGTCCCCCTCCAAGAAAAAAATTTAGTCGGGAAAATCCCCAACGGGTTTGATCGATTAAATTTAAATAGCTTCATTCCCTCTCTAACTATCTCAAATCTCTGAAGTGTGAGTGCAGCCGTCACTTAAATTTTAACCGGGTGAGAAAAACTTAATAATTTGTTAAATCCCTGAGCGAAAACTCGGGGACGCAAAAAAAATTAATTTAAAATTTTAAATAAAAGGCGTACGTTTACCCTGAGAACTCCGGGACTCTGACTGAGCTAAAACCAGGCTTACAGTAGGATTTACACACGTCTCCCTGTTAGGCCAGGAAGGCAATATATTAAATTCAAACTTGATGTTGCGTGTCTTTACATAGTAAGTCGCTTGTGACAAATGCGACATTTAAAGTTTGTTATAATCACAAGAATAATAGTTCTTTTTAAAGAAAAACATGAGAAAATCTTTATTAGTAGGAGTGTACTGGCTGGACTGGTATCTGGAGCTTTACGTCTGCAAGGGAGATGACTAAACGAAGGATAGGATGAACTTTCTTCATACTAGAGCAGACGTCGGAATGGGCAGGCTGTCCACATCCAGAAAAAAGAACTTTTTGACATCAAATTAAGAGATCTTTCACTTCAGATAAAAATACTTTTAAGATCAGATTAAGAGGAATAGTCCATCAGAGTGTGTCTGAAATGGGAAAAACTTTTACAGTATGCATAGTAAAAAAAATAGTTAGAATTCATCTCTGGAAGAAACTGAGACATGTTCGTCTCTATTAACATAATAGATAGGTTACATACAGAAATATTTCTCCCTCCTTAGCTAAAGCATAAGCGGAAAAAACTGAGTAGTTAGTCTTTTTAATGTTATATAGTTAAACACGACTTTTATGCTTATAGCTAAAAAAAACATTTTACCCTCTCTAAAAGTACATACAGATAAACTTTTAGACAAATATTCAAAAGTTTTACAAATACAAATATGCAGTTTATAAATACATCATTTATAAAAATACGAAAGAAAAAAAAAAGGGGGGGGGAATTTACAAAGGGGCCAAAAAACAGTTTATCTTAACAGCTTTCTGCAGGAGATGGCTACAAGGTAAGAGACTTAATACATACATAAAATAGATATTTAAGAGAGAACAAAAATGTTGACATTGAAGCAGAACATTAATTTTGATTTGAAAGTTCATGGCTAAGTTAAATTTTGTATTTCTAGTTTGGGAAAGTCCATAACTTTCGTAAGAGTTCTTAAAATATAAAGTCCCAAAAGGGCTTCAAGGTACGTCGAACATTTTGTACAGCTCTGACAGAAATGCACTTGTAATAGAAAAAAAAAAAAAAATAGAAAACGGTATCACCTGATGTGAATTTCCAGCTGTAACTTCAGCAAGGTTAGAGGTCTTGTCGAATGTGCTCGGAGTACTCGTCAGCTAGGCCACAGCGTTGGAGGCTTTCAGACCGGGGTCTAGGGCTATCCCAAAAGGCTTGTACAAAGGCTTGCTCGGCAGGTGATTCATATGGCTGAGCCTGTTGTCGGAGTCTGGCTTGACGCCGAGTATTGAATCGGTGGTGTGAAGAGAACTCGTCCTTGCCGATCGAGTCAGGAGCTGCTAAGAATTTCTCCATGTGTCGTCCGCTAGCTTATGAAGAGGGTGGAGGTCTTTTTCGAACCCTTGCCTTTCTCTTAGGTCGGAACGAGTCGGTGTGCACTGAATCTGGAACTGCTAGTACCTTTTGTGGGCGATGTGTTCCAGAGGACTTTGAGGAGGGGGCTTGTGGCCTTTTTAAATTTTTATTCCAAGCTTTTTTCTTTTTTATCTGCGGTATAAAAGAGCCATTAGTAAAATAATAGTCGCGTTTGCGACCAGTTTGCCTAGGAAATTTCACATTAGAATGGTTTGATGACCCACTACGAGCTCGCTTTTGTGCGACGGATCTGCTAACACTAGATTGGTCAGCGGAAGTGCCCTGAACAGATTGTTCGGGTGTTGTAGGAGTAGGTAGTTCATCAGCTGTACAAGAATCAGGAGCACTAGGCTGGGGAGTGAGGTTAGGCGTAAGGACGGACTGTTCGTCAGGTGGGTTTGAACCCGGCACGCTATCACTATCAAGAGTTTCAGTACATGATTGAGTGCGCTCTTTAAAAATACGTATCTGGTCAACATTTATTGTAGTTGGGGTACCGTTAAAATCGATTGTCAGATTATTATGTTCTACCTTTAAAACAGAGAAAGGCCCAATGAATTTTGGCCCAAATTTTGCTACTTTAGAATCTTTTTTAGAGCTAAGAAAATGTGATTCTAGGAGTATTTTATCTCCCACTTTTACTTCTAAAATTCTACGTTTTAAGTTATAATATACAGCCTGCTGCTCTTGAGCTTTTCTCAAATTTCTCTGATCTTCTGGTAGCAATTCTTCAATATTTCGCGTAATAAATTGAGATGCGTTTTGCTGTACTAATACCAGTTTTTGAAAGGGGGTCAGAATCTTTCTGCCCAAAAACAATTCAGCGGGAGTTTTTCCTGTTGCATCACTTACCGCTGTACGAATCGCATAGCCAAAATGATAGAGAAACTGATCCCAATTTTCATGATTTTGACCAGTGAACGTCGCAATCATATTGATTAATGTTCTATTAACACGTTCGGCCTGATTAGCTTGCGGCCGATATGGAACCGTGAAGACAAGTTTAATTTCGAGTGTATCGCAAAGTGCCTTAAAAACATTACTTATAAATTGAGGACCATGGTCCGTTACAATTTGAAGGGGGGCACCGTAACGAGAAATATAATTATTAAAGAAGGCAGTGGCCACTGCTTGTGCCGAAGCTTTACGTAAAGGCACAAATTCAACCCATTTACTAAAATAATCCACCATAACTAACACATAACGAAATCTATTTGGTTTAGAGAGGGGGTAAGGACCGATTAAGTCGAGTCCAAGAATTTGATTTGGAAAATCAACTTTAATAGGAATTAATTTACCGGCCGGCTTTACATTTTTATAATTATATTGCTGGCACAAGCGACAACTCGAAACATATTCATTAACAAACTTCCTCATTTTAGGAAAGTAACAGGCATCTTTGAGCTTTTTATAAGTTTTCCTAATGCTAAAGTGCCCCGAAATTGGAGAGTCATGAAACTCAAATAGGATGGCTTGACGAAGAGATTGGGGAATTACAACTCGTAATTCGCCATAAGATGATAATAATTTTGAATAAAAAAGCAAGCCATCGATTAAAGAAAAAGATTGGGACCAGTTTAAGGCAATGGCTGATTCAATTAATGAAACTGACTCAGGATCTTCTAAATACTTATAGATTAATCCAAATTCGGGATCATTTTTTTGTTCTTGGATTAATTGATCTCTCGAATTTAACACAGATGCTGGCATAAGCGCTAAAGCTACTTTTTCCTGATCAGATACGAATTTATTGTTTAAAGTAGTGACTAGATCTGTAGAAGCACATGGGTTAACTTGTTCACTTTCAATTTCCTTTACACGAGTTTGAGTCACGTCTACTAATATTTCGGATTGAACCGGTTCAGCCTTGAAATGCGAATGATGAATATATGAGGCTTTAACAGTAGAATTTAACTGATCATTCTTTTCATTTAAAGCAAGGGATTGATTTGTAAGATTAGATTCAATCTTATTTTCTTGAGTTTGAGTAGTACGTGAAAGAACGTCAGCTACGATATTGTCAGAACCAGGTCGGTGTTCGATGTTTATATTAAAGTTAGATAACTTAAGAGTCCATCGAATCATGCGGGGGGAGAGGTTCTTTCCAGTTGTTAACCGAGTTAATGCCGCATGATCCGTAACAACTGTTACTGGAAGTTGCTTAAAATATAAACGAAATTTTTGCAGTCCCCAAAGTACTGCTAAACATTCACGTTCAGTTACTGGATAATTTCTTTCTGCAGTGTTAAGCGTACGGAACGCATATGCTATTGGGCTGCCTTCTTGGCTTAAAACGGCACCAATGCCGTACGAAGAAGCATCAGTAGCTACTTGAAATTTAATATTATAATTAGGATGAGCTAGTACAGGAGGAGCGCTAAGTATAGTTTTTAACTTATCAAATGCTTCTTGTGCTTCATTTGACCAGTGAAATTTAACTCTTTTCCTTTTGAGTTTAAAGAGGGGCTCGCATATGTGAGCAAAATTAGGTATAAATTTCCCATACCAAGCACACATGCCTAGAAATCTCGAAACTTGTTTGGAAGTTGTAGGAGGGGGCATGTTTAAAACTGGCTGAACTTTTTCATTATCTACAGAAATACCAGCAGGCGTTATTTTGACGCCTAGGTACTTAATTTCCTGTCGTGCAAAATGTCACTTAGTGGAATTTAAAGTTAATCCTGCATTTTGCAGTAGAGTAAAAACAGTTTTTAAATGATCTAAATGCTCATTGTAAGATGAGGACGTGATTATTATATCATCGAGATAAACATGTACAAATTTATTCAAAACAGGTTTAAGAATAGTTTCCATGGCTTTTTGGAATGTCGCTACAGCCCCTGAACATCCGAAAGGCATTCGTTTAAAACCAAACGTGCCATTTTTAGTTATAAACGCTGTTTTTGATATATCAGCGGGTTTCATTGCAATTTGCAAGTAACCCGATGTCAGATCGAGAGTAGACATAAAATTTGTCGTTGTTATATGTGCTAACAAATCATCAATTATAGGCAAGGGATACTGAGGATATTGTGTGATAGAATTTAGCCTACGATAATCGATTGCAAATCTCCATGCCTCAGGGTCAGTAATAGGTTTACCATTTTTCTTACGACATAAAACAACAGGAGATGCATAAGGAGAGGTTACAGGCATAATAATATCATTTTGCAACATTTTCTCAATATGCCAATTTATAATATCTTGTTTGGCTTGATCATAACGATAAGGCTTACTAAAGACTGGTTTATTAGTTCCAGTGTCAATTTCATGGCAAACAACATGGGTTAAGCCAGGTGTCTCAGAGAATAACTGTTTAAACTGATTAAGAAAATTAACAAAATCAATTTTTTCAATATGAGTGAGGGCACTTTCCTCTAAATTAACAATTAACTCTGTCGGCTCGACAGGTTTAGAATTTGACTTAGAATCATCAATATGTAAAGATTTATTGGCAAAATTAATTTCAACATTATTTGCTTTCATAAAATCTAACCCTATAATGCAGGGATGCTGAAGATTGTCGATGACATAAAAAGGCCAATTAACACTTAAATTATGAATTTTAACATTCAGGCTGACTTCGCCTCTATTAACACAGGACTTGCCTTGAGCCGTTGTAATATTTAAATTTGTCCGCTTTAAAGGTTTAAAGTCAAAATACTTTTTATAAGTTTCATACGCTAGAAAGGAGCGTTCAGCACCAGTGTCCCAATAAGTAGGTATGAAAGTATCATGAATTATTGCGTTTAAATTAGGAAGGTCCACCGGACTGATACAAATAGTGTCTAAACATATGGAGGTGGTTGAGTTATTCAGTGGCTGTTGACCCTCCTCACAAGAGCCACTTACTCGTTTAACTGACGACTCTGGTTATTACGAGAGTTACGAAAATTTCTGTTATTTCTATCAGCTCGAGAAAAGTTTTGAGACTGATTTTGATTAGGACGATTGTTCCGAGAATTTTGAAAGTTATTACGCCTTGGCTGCGGCGATTGACGTTCTTGCTGATAGCGATTGAAATTTTGAGGGGGGGTGAAATTTTCACGCCTAGAATTTTGCATATTTCCATTTCCCCGTTGGCGATTAAAGGTGTTTTCCGCCCTTGGAGGGTGTCGTTCTTGATATTTAGCTAAGGTTTGAAACAGACTGTCGTAAGAGGTGACAGGTTTCAGATCAAGGTAATCTTGAATAGGAATAGTCAAAAGCGGGGTTATAATTTCCATTGCAGCGGCAAAAGATAAAACTAAATCCAGCTGCTTTATAATGTCGAATTTACGTAATAAAAATGTTGTAGGTTTGTCATAAAACGACATCTTTGTCGTATAAAGTTCTTGACGGAGTTTAGTTTTATCCACAATAGAAGAGAATGAATTTTTAATTTTGAGCTTCAAATCCTCATACGTAGGATTTTGGCCTAGAGCTCTAGAGGCAATGGTTTCATACCAGATTTTAGCATCTCCTTTTAAGGAGTATTTTAATAAATTAAATTTATCATCCTCGTCAATTTTACATATATCAAAATACTGTTCAAGATCTTCAAAAAATTTAAGTACATTGTTTGAGCCAGTAAAATAAACCCGAGTGGGGGGGGATGTCGAACTGAGTTGGGCGCCACTGTGGAGTTTGCGTTCCTGCAAACTCCATCTTAACTTACTTAATTAGATTACTAAGAGAACACAAGACTTTAAATAACAATAACTAAAGTTTATTTGAGCAGATTAATGGGAGGGCGGCCTGGTACTAAAGCTTAGCTCAGTCAGCGTTTTACTTAATCAAAATATATGAATCAACAATTTAAGTAGATAATCTTAAATATCTCACCACAGCAGATAGTCGAAGGTGTAGAGACGATTGCACTCGTACTTCACTAATACTGCTTCACTATGGGACAGAGGATTCCCTTCTATCCCAGCTTGAACCTTCCGAAAACTAGTAGACACTCACCAACACTCAACGCTACTTAACTTCACGCCACTAAATCTCCTCTACTCTACTTTCGATATTCACCAAAATAAGAATCATCACATTTGCTATAAGATCCTCCAACATCCACTATACGATCCTCCAACATCCACCATATGATCCTCCAACATCCACCATACGATCCTCCAACATCCACACCATCTACTAAAACCATCTCTATTTTTATACTTCTTCCTACACCCTCCTTTCACTACATGGGACAGAGGATTCCCTTCTATCCCAGCTTGAACCTTCCGAAAACTAGTAGACACTCACCAACACTCAACGCTACTTAACTTCACGCCACTAAATCTCCTCTACTCTACTTTCGATATTCACCAAAATAAGAATCATCACATTCGCTATAAGATCCTCCAACATCCACTATACGATCCTCCAACATCCACCATACGATCCTCCAACATCCACACCATCTACTAAAACCATCTCTATTTTTATACTTCTTCCTACACCCTCCTTTCACTACATTTCAATCCGTACTTTTAAAAATCACTTCTAATTTAACTAATATTCAAAATCTAAGTCTTTTAATGCAGCACCCTGCCGACACAAAACTATCTCGACCTCAACCGTCACCGAGCCACTGGCGACGGAGTGATTTTAACAGTCCCCACTTCCTACTTTGCTGGATCCAGCTTAATTGAAACAACTGTGGTGACGTTCTAACGTCTCAACCTCACAAGGTAGGTAATTTTTTTTTTTTTTTTTTTTTTTTGAGGTGAAATGCATAGTCAACTGGGGTTATAGTTAAAATTCCGCATGTGGGCAGAATGTTTGCTGTGGCCACCAGCACAGTTTGCCATAATTGCAAAACTCCACCGTCCCAATAATCAAATCTAAACAGTTTCACCCAAATCAATCTATCACCTTTGAACTTTGTATTAAAAATTTCTTTAAGTAACATTATGGACTTTTGATTAATTCATCCCTTAAAAAGAAAACTTTATTTTGAATTTTTTTTCTAAATTTTATTTCTTAAAGTGAAGAAAAATCCTTACTCTATCTAGAACACATTATTTCTTTTGCAATTTGCATCATTTATCATCATTAAAATAAACAATTGCATTTCAAGTAGTAGATATCTAAAAAGCATTTTTTTTTTTTTTTTATAAGCAGATCCCCATGAGACAAAACAAAATATGAATAAAATTATCAATTCTAAAATTACGTGGCATGGTAAGATTGAATCCATACCATATCATTTTCCTTATTTTAAATATATAAAATCAATATTTGCTGTATACTTAGCAACCTTCAGTTTTTTCTTTGTTTTTTAATTATTTATAGCTCTATATGTGAGCCACAGTATGTTAAATTGCTTATAATCCGTGTATTCCGTTTGTTGAATTTTTTGAGAATACACAAAACTGAAATTTGCCCACATGAAATGAATATAAGAACACAGTAAACACACAACACAAATAAATAAAATTAACAATAACAATATTAAAACTAGATTATTAAATAATAACACCGTGGCATGCATAAGATCTGAAAATAGAAACAAAATATTTGCGATTTTTTTTTTTTTTTTTTTTTTTTTTTAACATCGGTATCGCTAATATTTATTAATTTTGAAAAAGAGATTAATGAGCAAATAACCTCAGGTCCTCAACCTAAATGGAGGCTATTAGTTTTCTCACGGCACCAAATGTTACACATGAAAAAATTTAGGTTTTATTTTTTGAATTTTGAATATAAAAAAAATATGAAGTAAAAATGATCGTTAATAATAATAATAATATTTTAGTGGATAGCCGTATGTATAGTGGGTGTACAATTAAATTGTTGTGCCGCGGCTCATCAATCTCTTTAAAAATCAAATCTTTGAATTGAAATAAATATTAATAATTTGAATTAAATAAATAAGATGCAATTTTTAAATAAAGCAAAATAAAATAAAGTAGGGAAATAAAATTATTCTCAATTCACCCCAAGCAGAAGAAAGGTAGCTGTAAAATAAAACATTAATAATCCAATAAGGTACACGATCATTCAATAAACCACGCATGGATTAGCTCACTAACCAATTTATTTAATAATTATAAATCATAATTAGCTCGACTAAATAAAGATGATTCTATGGCCATAGATTAATAAAAAATGTACAATTAGATGCAGAGGTAGTTAAAATTGCCACATAATATGTTCATTACAGACAGAACTATTATTTATCTTTCTTGCACATGAATATCAAATTGATTGGTTTTTCTTAAAAAAAAAAAAAAAAAAAAAATACAGCTTAATTAATTCTATATTGGCTGTTCAGGCAATTTAATGTTTCAAAAATAGCAATATGATGCGAGATTTTTGATAAAAACCAACACTGATATTAATCCCAAGAATGTCATATACGTTCAAAAAATATAGGTCACAAGTCACAAATACTTTTGGATATTTTGCCGATTTTCGTTTTCATGTGATTTATCTTGCTAGTAGTACAAACACTGTTTCATCTTGGGAAAAATATTGTTTATGCCTCCTTAGGTAACTTTATCACTATCTCCGATCCAGCTGGCTCCCTATTCGATTTCACTCTTCAATAATTAATAGTGCATATACTCTAAGATCGTAAAAAACACTGTTTTGAGAGACAATCATCGATGATTCAATCCTGTTAGCGTGATAGGTGTCAAATACAGGCAAACTTCAACGACTAAGGAATAACTTTTCTTTACAATATGAGATATCAGAGATGATAAGAACTTAGCGTCATTTTAGGCTTTGTTACGTCTGGCAAGTTTTCCTAAGAGCTTGTAAGAAAAAGTACATCTACGTGTCTGAGGCAGTCATTCTTAATATTGAGCCAGAGATTTGTCCAACATACTTAAAAATCCAAAGTTGAAATGTAGAAACAGCGTTTTCAAATCAGGTAAAATTGGATGACTGGCCTGTCCACGACACCGTTTCGCTCGCTATGGCCGAAAACCGTGCCACGGACCGGCGAAAAGGAACGTCTAACGCCTACCAGAGCTTACATTCAAGAGAGAGAAAATGCTTCCTCCAAATTCGCGCCTGCCCGAGCCAGCCAATGAGCGCTCGCGTAAGGGACGCGACTGACGTCAGCGAGGCCGCTTAGAACTCTGGGGAATGTTCCAGAACATCTGAAAGAGCGGGAAAGTACGAAGACTTTAAGCAATCATGGCTGCCTTCCGATTTTGAGAATTTAGTAAATAAAAAAAAGTATTTTTGGACTTATGATTCTTGGACAGGAAAATTATTAATTTTTTAGCTATCTTTATGAGTGATAGCTCAAATTAAAGGAAATTTAATGGGCAATCTCATGGAATTAGATTTAGATGGAAATAAAATATAGAAAATATATTTTAAATGCAAAATCGGAATGCAGCCTGCTGAAAGAATAATTTTGGTTATTTGCTGGATTAGTTTTTATTTTATTTTATTTTTGAAAACGGAATTTTAAAATTTTAAATGCGGAAAATAAATGAAATAAATGAGAGCCAAAGTATTTTCCAGAGGATTTGATAAAAAATATTATTAAATTTAGAGGTGTTAGAGTTACCATTCTAACATTAATAATAATTAAAATTTGAAATACTGAAATTTTAAAATATTATAGAGCCATCTGGCGGTAGAAATTTCTGTAATCTACTGTTCGATTCCAAATCAACAAAGCTTTCAAATGATGTATTACTTATGAAATTATTTTAATTAGTAGCTGAGATACAAAAGAAAACCGATTCAGGAGACCTCAAAACGTGTAAATCACGTGAAATCTCGAATTCCATTAATTACGGTATTCGGTTAATGGAAGCTAACAAAAATTTGTGGCGTCTACTCTTGAAATTCAATTCAAATAAGTTTCAAAATGACATATTACTTTTGAAATTATGCTAATTAGAAGATGAGATGCAAAAATAATATAAACACTATTATAAAACGACTTATGTCTGACTTTTTCGTGGTTTTCTCCGAAACTTGCGTAATTCCGGGCTAAATACTGTTAAAAATCAATAGTATGAAATGTGAAAGGAGTATCAGAATTCCAAACTCTGCAAAATATAAAGACGTTCTGGGTTTTCCGTTGTTTTCTCCGAAACAACCGTTCATTTTCTACGTTTTTGCCCCTTCCCCCCCTTTTCCGTCCCTTCTAATAAGTTTACACTTGAAAATATTCGCAATCGATGTATCTTTCCTTAGAACCTAATAATACCAATTTCAAACGCTGTAACTCTTTTTTTTTTCGCCCCCCCCTCCCCCTCAAGCCCTTCCTAATAATTCTACACTTTCAAAAATATTCAGAATCGAATTATCGGGCGTTAAAACCAAATATTACGAAATTTCAACGGCATATCTCAATTTAAAATATATACTGCAAAATATAAAACAAAATTTAATCTAATTTTTTTTGCTTATCCGGATATTTTCATGAAAATTGAACAGTAGCTTTTTAATATGCTGTCTAAGCCGAATATTAATTCTAATGGTAACGTGAATGAAAATTTGAAAAAGTTTTAAAATTGCAACTTTTATCCCCACTGTAAAACACGTGACATCTTGATCGGTTACTATCATTTCCTTTTTCATGCAGACGTTCGTCTGGCATTTGAAATGATGTTGCCACAAAAAATTCATACTTTAGTTAATTTTAAAAAATCTAATTGTTGTACCGAAAGCCGCTTGCACACTTAAATTCATAAAAAAATCCCCTTTCAATTGGTACCGAAATCGTAACGATCGGACAAATATTTTTAATTTATTTTCCACTTTTTCTAATTTTAACTCTGTTAAAATATCTTTTTTTATGCAATGGCAGTGAATTCTCAGTCATTGAGATAGCTTTTAGATTAGACATGAGTGGACATTTTAATTAATATCTCCACAACTAATTAAAATTTTTAAATTCTGTTTCGAGGAGGAACTCGGAAAGGCTCCAGTGCATCAGTATGTCAATTCTTGTACTTCTGCGTTCCGTAGGGGGCTGAACGTATAAAAGAACAGACGGACAGACAGACAGACAGACAAACCTTTCCTTTTATTATTATAGATTGAAAGTTTTGTATTGTGTTTTTGTGATTCTTAATGTTAGATGAGTAAAAATTGTAAAGTGAAACTGTTTTGGTTCACATAAGCTGGAACATTAACATTAGTTAACATTGGACCATTTGGCACCGCTGAATTTCAACGTTAATTGTTATGAATTTAGTAAATTGTATGATTTGGCGAGATTTTGATAACAAAACTATACGATTTAGCAATGAAATTTGTCATTTTTCGGCAAAATTTGATAGTTGACGACGAAATTTCCGACTTGGCGACAAAATTCATTGACGACAAAATTTGGCGAGCTTGGCGATGGAGAAAGGCAGCTTTGGTGTCATTATATTTTCTTTCCAAGCGAAAAACCTCATATCTCTTCACAGATCAATATCTTGTTTCGACAAGATAAAAATTCAAAGGAAGCTGTAACGTGTGTTACTCTCAATCGTAAATTTTAAATTCTTGCCTAAACCGACATTCTAAACTAGTCACAACAAACGATATTTGTATTAAGATTGACGTATTATTTTAATTATATTTTTTTAAATGATTAATTAAAGCGCTTAACATAGTTTTTAATTAACACACTTTTATTAACTTGATATGATGCAACTATTAATGTATGTAACGGAATTTTGCAATTCAATTTGCGGCAACTTCTTGTCGTCCGAAGGATCTGAAATTTTGCACACGACTTCATAATCAATGACAATACTAGATACAGGTGTTTTCAGGCACTTTTCCTATCAGGGACAGGTTCCAGGGGTAAACAAAAAATCTATACTTATACAAAACTATCGTATGTGACACAGGATTTGGATGTATTTGTATAATGTCGAGTGCAAGAATTATTATTCTTTTTAAATGAAGATTTAAAAGTATGCAATCCGCGTTTGTAATGATCGATAGATGGCGTTTTTCCAACTTTTGTTGTTAGTAAATATAATAGCCGCGTGTATTTATTATTGTTGTATTTGTGTTACTACTTAATATTCGTGTTATAATTTCTCCGCCATTACATCATGGAAAATCGATTGCCTTTGGAAAAAATATTTCAGTTTATTCAAAGTTCGATCGGAAGTAGATGTTTAACTGAAGCTGAACAAATATTAGTTTCAAATATTCTTTACTTCCATTAGCCGAGGCAATTGAAATTTTAAATTTGTCATTTGGAAATAAATGGAAGCTTAATTCCAGATTTCTTGATCCTTTGGAGTTAGACTGTGGCACACAGCAGTATGTGTTATCTTTTTTACCAGATTTATTCATTTTTATTCAATAAATAAATTGAAACTAAACATCGAATATACAGCAAGCAATGGCGTCTCGACGAAAGCTATCCGTGGTATTGTTAATTTCACCTTAGCCCACCAGAGGGCGAGCATTTCATTACAATCGCGGACGGTTTTCTAAAACCTTTATTAGTTCACTTTTCAATAAAAGAGTGTTCTTTATTTTTTTTCAAATGGTATAATTTTATTTATCAAAATAAGGGAATTCGAGTAATGAAATACTTTAGATTAAATTTAAGTTTATATGAAAATAAACTTCAACGGGAAATTTATTAAAATCGTCCCTAGTTCATTTCTCAAAGAGATAATCCGCGTTTGTAATGATCGATAGATGGCGCTTTCTCAACTGCAGTTGTTAGTAAATATAATAGCCACGTGTATTTATTATTGTTCTTCCTTGGTCAGTGTTTGGTCCTTGGTCCCTATCACTTCAGTCCTTGGTCCCTATCACTGTTTCAGCGTGAAAGCTATCAGTGGTATAGGTTGCGTGTAGTTTGCATAAATAAGAATCCAAATCATGAAACTAATATTATTTACATACCATTTACAATCTAAATGATACAAAGGATGAATTAATTATTTATTGCAGTATAATGTATAGAAATATAAGCAAGCGTTATTACAATTCTAGCTCAGAGACAAAGTAAACATTATTCCACGAAAGTTCTGGTTTTTTATCGCTACCTAGGAAACAAAACGTTTTTTGTTGCCAGATGCGTAAAGTCTTTTTTACTATCGGCAGTGTTGCCAGTTGGTTACAGTGGTATGATAATTTCACCTTAGCCCACCAGAGGGCGAGCATTTCATTACAATCGCGGATACTTAAATGTCCCCAAATTTATTACTTTTTCTATCATGCCAGTTTCATTCGTTTAGCATCGATTTACACGATTTTTTTTTTTTTTTTTTTTTTTTAATGATGACATTTATCTTTTACATTAGCATCTATGTCATAAAGCTAAGTCTAAATCTGCTTAGCCCTAAGATATGTTGATTTTATTTACATATTTATTTATTAACTTTTATTTTATTTGTTTAAAATCACGGATAAAATTTTATTTCATTTTTCTCAGTACATTGTTGTAATTGTGACGTCATATTTTCTGTTAACATTTTTAAATTAAACATTTTTTTTAAAAATCAGATTATTACATTGTTTAAAAACATGATTAAAATTTTATTATATTTTCAGTTATCTTTTTTATTATCGTTTGCATGTGACATAAGCATCAGATAATAAATTTTTGCAATGAAAGTTACAGAAAATGTCGGCTTCAACAAAATTCACGAAAAATCACTTTTTAGCTGGTAACTTCTAAGCAATTGAAGCTATCGAAAAAGTTTAAATACAAAAATTGTTCTTTAGGATAAGGCGGTAATTTGCCTGATTTGAAATTTTTTTCTATTTTCAATAGTAAAGAAATTATGGGCAAATGAAAATTTCCACCACCCCCCACCATTTCCACCCCCTTTGAGCTGGATACCCCATCTACGAACTTGACCGAGATTTTTACTGTCCTGACAACATATCCTGAGCAGGTTAAATTTAAATAAAAATTATTCCAGTTATCGTGTTCATAACTTAACATTGGAAAAAGCGTTATTTATATATATATATATATATATATATATATAAACAAAATAATCAAAACCAGATGAAAATTCAATCTCAAAACACATGAGGGCCTTCATCAAGGGAGCTCCCCCATGTAGGGAAAGGAATATGAGAAGTTTCTGACGAAACGCTGGTATTAACCCAAAAACACGTTTCTAGCCCCCAACTTCTCACAGATGGAAGCACGACGGAAGCCGTATAGCAAACGAATTTTAATTAATACATAGCATAAAAAGCAATTAAATTCAGAAATAAAGCACAAAATATAATATATCAAATATAAAATTCATCAAATATAAAATTCAAGAAATATAATACATCAAATATAAAATACAAGAAATTAAATAAAACAAGAATATATAAATACATACGTGGACAAACTGGAATAGCCAGAAAATGGAAAATTGAAAACCACCCCCCTTTTATAAACATAGAAACCTTTTCAGCTAGTAGGGCCACTTACCAGCACTTAAATGTCGCCCAAAAATGGAACAACAAACCTTAAGTGGTATTGTCATCAAGAATACCGAAATGTTTATTGATTAAAAGATTAAAATAACAGGATAGCGGTTAACAGTTAGTATATTTTTGAGATTTTTCATAGCCAGATTCAGGTCTAAATTGTTATTGCAAATCTTTTTAATTCTATTTATTTGGGTGAACATAATATTTTTTTTTAACTTTATGACTAATACAGGAGAACCAATTTGTTAAATTACAAACTTTAAAGTTAAAATCTTGTCTTTTATCATAAATCCCAATTAACCAGTTATTATCTATTTTTTTTATTTTTAAATCCAGGAAAGAAGTTTGGTCTTCAGAGTCAGTACGGTTTAATGCAAGATCGGAGGGATAAATTTCAGCAGCATATTTCGCAAAATCTACACAGTTTATTGTAATTACGTCATCAATATATCTATAAAACTTAATATCTTTGAATTTTCTTTCAAACATAAACAAAAAAAAAAAAAAAAAAAAAATTTTGGCGAAGGCACTCGAGTAACTTGTTCCCATCGGGATACCGAGAATTTGTAAAAAATAATTAACACCGTTAAACAAAACATTTTCGAAGAAGCAAAATTTAATAAGGTTAATCCAATAAACTTTATCGCATTCCATTACATGACAAAACTCTTCATAATTTTTTTCAAAAACCTCTAGAACCAAGTAATGTGGGATGCTACCAAAAAGGTTTTCAAAATCATAAGTATTAATCCGCGATTGTAATGAAATGCTCGCCCTCTGGTGGGCTAAGGTGAAATTATCACACCACTGCATATCATCATATTATGCAATAGATTTTCCCTGATGTAATGGCGGAGAAAGAAACACGTGGCTATTATATTTACTAACAACTGCAGTTCAGAGAGCGACATCTATCGATCATTACAAACGCGGATAGTAAAAATATTTTTTGAATTTTCTTTAAAATACTTTAAAATTGGGTAATTATTTTTAATGATACAGCAATTATCGTCTGACTCTAAAGCTTTTAAGATATTATTGAGTAAATAAAAAAGTTTTTTACCGGCTTTGTAATTATCCGCGTTTGTAATGATCGATAGATGACGCTTTTTCAGTTTTTGTTGTTAGTAAATATTATAGCCACGTGTATCTATTATTGTTCTTTTTGTTATTCTACTTAATATTCGTGCTATAATTTCTCCGCCATTACATCATGGAAAATTGATTGCTTTTGGAAAAAAATAATTCAGTTTATTCGAAGTTCGATCGGAAGTAGATTTTTAACTGAAGTTGAACAAATATTAGCTTCAAATCATCTGATTAATTCTTTACTTCGATTAGCCGAAGCAACTGAAATTTTCAATGTGTCATTTGCAAATAAATGGAAGTTTAATTCTGGATTTCTTGGTCCTTTGGAGTTACACTGGAGCACACAACAGTATGTGTTATTTTTTTTTACCGGATTTATTCATTTTTATTCAATAAATATATGTGAAACTAAACATCGGCATTCAATGGCGGCTTAATGAAAGCCGAATTAAAGCATGTTTATTGTAATTTCACCTTAGCCCACCAGAGGGCGAGGTTTTTTATCAAAAGCCAAAATCCTTTTTCTTATAACAGAAGGGGAGTCATTTATTTTTTTGTATGAACAGTTATACCGGAATATTCTTTGTTAAGTAACATCTTGTAAAAAACTTTACAAAAAATAGCAAAATTATTTCCAGCTTTGTCAACGGTAGCAATAATAAATTTTTTCTTTAAGTTTTCAATGTTTTCTTTTAAGTCTGTATTGTAATCTTTATGAATTTTATCTCCAAAGTAACCCCTATAAAAGGCCAAATTCCATTCAAAATAATCCAAAATTCTCTTTTTCCATAGTTTAAAATCTTCTATAGGCCAACAATATTTGTAAGAAAGTTTTAAAATAAAAATATCTAAATCTTTTGCAATAGTATCAATTATTTTTCTGTTAGTAATTGAAATTTAATCTGAAATTGGCACCTAAATTCATAAGATTTCTTAGCTTAGTATTTTCTATAATATCTAAATTACCCGTAATTATATGTTCATGATGGGAATCCTTAAAATCTTTATAGAAATCTTGATTACAATAACATTCATTATCTTTAATAAGATCAATATTTTTACTAACTTTATTATAATTGCAAATTAACTTTTTTAAATTTTATATTATATATGTATGTATATATATAAACTTTTGAACGGAGGGTGGTTTTGGGTTCTAGGGGTCATGATCGGTGAAGATATGAAGAAATTTTGCAGAAGTCGTGTCATGAGAACCATTGCAATAGGTAGATCTCCTATAAGGAATCTATAACTAAAAATAAATAAAAAACTAATAGTCCTCAGTACTAAACTAAATTTTGCTGTCGCCGGAATTTCATAAAAACTTTTTTTTTTTTTTTTTTTTTTTTTTTTTTTTAATAGAAAAAGAAAACAAAATTAATAATAATCAGTTTCGAAACGGCAGTATCGAAAAAGTTTTTTTTTAATAGTTTTGATTTATGAAATAAAAAGCGCGCGTGCAAAAGGAAATAAAAAATAAAATAAGATTTATAAATGGACAATATTTAAGCTTATGGACTCAGTTCAATGATATAATAAGAAAAAATGACGAGATTAGTCTAATGAAATTATTATGATTATTATTATTATTATTATTTTTTTTTTTTGGGGGGGGGGGATCCGGACAAAATATCGCCTTACAAATTATTGCGTCAAAAAAATTATATGATTCATTGAAAATTTTGAATTTGTGTTACGTGTGATCACTGGTGGGGGACACAGGGACTTATAACTATAAATTAATTAATTAATATACACACACACACACATATATATATATATATATCATAGAGTGGAATTTCATTACTTTATCTGTAGTTATAAGTTATTTTATCATTTGCTTTTCACCATTCAAAATACCCTTTAAATATATTGTACATTATTGTTGAAATCAAAGCTGAATACTGTTCACAAATCTAAATTAAAATTTTTTAATTTGATAAGCAGGACTGTGAAGTCGTTCCTTCACATATATGAGTTTTAATTATAACTTTAAATAAAGGCAATAAGTAATTATTATATTTTCAATAAATTAAATGGCTAATAAAAATAGATAAAGAAATTCTAAATTACTTTTATTTATTCGCTGTTGTCTATAATAAATATCTTAATTCTAATAATACTTTATCCCTTGTGCTATTAATAAATCGTCTGAGAACAAAAACATATTCCTTTTAAATGACATCTCTCAAAATTATAATCTTTCCTAAATCATTTAATAAATAAAATGTAAAAATAATATTATTTCCAGTTATAAGCCGTTGGATACATAATTACATTTTCATTCCTTTGAATTGCGTAAGTTTATTTATTCGAAGCTAAATTAAGCAATACATTTCCGTTCTAATATCATTAAAGAGTAATTTATATTTTTTATGACAAGATGTGCAATAATTTGTAGTCTGAATGTCTCCACTACTCAACGGGCCTTCTGGCAATAAAGTTTGGCATTGATGATTGGCGTTAGTTTTTTAACAGTCGTGCTAAATTCAAAATATTTACATTAAATTATTCTACAAACAAAGGAATATCTTTGGCTATAAAATTTGGCACTTTTTCAAAATTCTTGGCGTAATTCAACAGTCTGATCTTAATTGCAATAGAGTCAACTTGAGAATTCGCTCTACAACTGTTGACAGTATAACATGTGACCCCGTAGCTCTCTCTCTCTCACCCCTATCTTTTGCATTCTCGTAACTTATGGTCATGCTGAAATTCCACTATTAATGTACTGTTGATTTTCTTATGAAACCTCTATAAAATAAAATAAATATGTTTTACTGCGAACTATTAGTTCTTTTTGTTTCAACGGCCTTCTTTTTCAGCTATAAGGACCTGGATAATAAATTGAACTTTCGACAGTAGAATCTCAGGATTTCTACTTAATACAAATATGGTGCTAGACCAGTGACCAGTTCGAGATGCATTGGTGAGAGAGAGGGGCAGCAGCTGTTTTTCTTTTAAAAGATAAAAAAACTGATTTATAGAGATACTTTTTCTCAACTAAAGAACTGTTTGATTAATTTGACTCATCATCTGAAGCTTACCCGATGGGATGAAATGTCAGCGAGCGACCCTTATCTTCCGATCTACTCGATGACATAGGACAGAAGTACCGCATTTCTACAATGTGATTTTTTCACCCTATCATTCGGTGAAACTGGACAAGCGTCTGCGTCTTAATCAGCAACTTTTACTCCCAAAACCATACTCCCGGGAGTCTTGCTCTCAAATTGCGCGCATCTAGTTCTGCGCATACAGACGGCAAGTGATACTCCTCGCTCAGTGAAAGACGGCAACTATATTACTCCCGTCCGTTGCTCGTTTTGTTTTCGTAAAGTCCATTTAAAAGGGCATATTGCGTGCTTCCTGCCTGTGTAAAGGGCTTTTTGAACAGGAAAAAAAAAATATATATAGGTATATATATATATATATATATATATATATATATATATATATATTCATATGTAAATTTCTTCTTTGACAAAAGTTTTTTGTTTCATCATAATATGGGTGCATTTATTTATAGTGTAAAATAAAAAATAAAAAAATCAATGATAGTGGGTTTAAAACAGGTTTATTATTTAAGAAGATAAACATTGCTTATTATTTACTTTTGTAATTGCAGCATAGGTTATTCATTTTATTGTAAAATTTTTATGTAGCTTTTAAGATGCAAATTGCAGAGAAAAAGAATTTTTAATCGATGACAAACTTAAACGATTTAATATATTTTCCAAAGTTTTAAAGATTATTTTTTAAAATATCCTTGTGTATTATACACTTTTTTGTATGTCATACTATGTATTTTTATTTAAAATTAAATCAAAAGTTACTTTGCTTAAATAAATGTATAAGCAAGGATATATATGCATCTACAAGCATTTTGAAGAAAAGCATTTTTCTTTTTGCTAAGTGTCAAAGAATTTCAGCAATACTGCTTGGAGTTTCTGTCTCTTCATTCATTCATTTTATTTTTATTTATTTTATTATTATTATTATTATTTGTAAGAAAGATTTTCCAGGAAATAAATATTTTTTATATAATACTAACTAAGATACTCCATTACTCATTGCAAATACCTAATTTAGTCTTTATAATTCATTTTTACAGAGTCACATAAAATCATTCAAATTTATTGCTATTGCAGAACTATTATAATACATTAATTAAAAAAAAAAAAAAAAAAAAACTCATATTTTAATTCATTCTATGAAAATATATGCATTTTTCACAACTATTTATACGACTTATAATTAATATCCCTATCAACTATTCATTTAATTTTGGTTTTTAAAAATTAGAAAATATTATGTTATGAATTTTCACTTAATCTGGAAGCAGTTTTTAGTTATAATTATTTGAGCATTTTATTTATTTATTTTTGCTTCTTTTTTACTTTAGTGCAATATACCCTTTCTTGGATATTAAGTGGGACCACGTGAAATAAGGCTACCATTTGAAAATTTATCAACACGGTGAATTTTAAAATTTTTAATTAATTCGAACTAAAGTTGGACAGAGAATTTATCATATAAATATTTTTTTATGAGTTCACTTCGCAACTTGTTCATCTATTTTGATTACAAGTTGTGACAACTTGAAAATGTGCCATCACGATAACTTTTGAAATACTAAACTGATTTAAACCAAAGTTGGATTATGAACTTATGGCTCAAATATTTAGGATAAATTCACTGGTCAACTTGCTCTGCTGTTTTGTTACCAAGTGGCGACCACTTGAAAATTTGTGCAGTGGACTTATGATTCAACTATCTTAGGTAAGTTTGCTAGGCATCTCACTTTGCTCTTTTATTTCCAAGTAGCAGCCACTTGAATATTTATTATCATGATAACATTTGAAATACTCAATTCGAACCAAAGTTTGACTGTGGACTTATCAAATATCATAAATGATTTTGCTGGGCAAGTTGCTCTGCAAATTTGTGTCCAAGTTGCAAACACTGAATGTTGACACTTGATTTAAAAAAAAAAATTTTTTTCACAATAACTTTGAAATACTGAATTTATTCAAACCAAAGTTGGACAGTGGATTTATCTTACAGATATCTTGCATTAGTTAACTGAGCAGTGTGCTCCATTATTTTGTTTCCGAGTGGTGGCCACATGAAATTTAGTCAACATGATAACTTTTGAAATTCTGAATTAATATGAAATAAATTTGTTGAGTAGGCTTATCTCACAAATGTATTTGATATGTTTGTTTGCCTGATTGATATGCATTTAAAATTGACAAAAAAAAAAAAGGTATTTATGAACCGATTTGCTTAAAACTCCATATGTAGCCCTCATCAATATATTCCCACCATGCCCATTACAAATTTTAGCTGTCATTTTGTTTCAAAATGGTGGCTACATGATAAGAAAAAAGGAATCAACCTACCATTTCAAAACAGCTGGAAGGATTTTTAATTTTTGAGAATTTTAAGATTTGTAAATCTTTGGAATGAAAACCTAATTTAAAAATCTTGCTTTCGCACTTTGTAATAAATATTGATTAAGAAAAGAAATCTGGTAATTAGAATGCATTAAAAAATTTATAAAGTTTCTTATTTACTTTTAGCTCAGCTAAGAGTAAATAATATATTTTAATACTGCTTAATAATTAATTATTCTTATTTTCTTGTTGGTTATTGCAAAGTATTTTGTTGAACTGACTTACATATTCTCAAAGGCAGATTTAAGTTAGATTGTGCCCTGGGCTCATTTGGCTATGGACTCCCTCCCCCCCATATTTTTAAAAAATATTATACATACGTATTGTAATTATAATAATCAATATAATATAACTGACGAAAAGTATAATTCTTTGATATATAATTCGGTGCAACATTACATATAATAATTTGCTCGTAATAATAAATTAAGAAAATATAGTTGAGTGCTACTTATTTTGTTGCTCCTATGAATATGCGATTTAAAAAGTGGAATTAAATTTTTTATGTAATTACTAACAAATAGACAAATATCACTTTTATATTTTCAATGAATAATATAAATTATTTTGTTTCATAAATAGATAAGCTGCTATGCTTCATGATATCTTTTACAGCTTCCTGTTCGATAATTTCTATTTAAGTGAGAAGTTTGTTTTTCGAAGTCAATGGTAGGGATAAAGTAAATTTCGGATAATATACCAAAATGTGTTTAATGATATAGTGTTCTAGAAATATATCGAAAAATTTATTATGTATAGAATATGACAGCTTTAAAATTATTATTGCAAAACTAACTATGAAGCAGCAGTAGTATAAACAAAAAATTGATAAACGGAGGGGGGGGGGGTTGCTGAATATATTTACTTACTGTCTAATCTGGGTTTAAACCAAATTTAAAATTTCATTAACAAAATGTTAAAATATAAGTAGGCTTATAAATAATCAATTTGCACACCATTAAAGATGCTTCTGTATATTTCATTGTTAACAACATAGTTCTTTAAAGATTTATCATCTCACATACATAACTATGTTTTTCTCTCCTTTAAATATGAAATGGAATGGTAAAATAATTGTTTTTCCATTGAAAAAAGTCTTATTCAAGTACAATACTAGCCCACTGTACTGCATATATATATATATATTTATATATATATATATTTATTTATATATTTTAATATTGTTGAATTTTAAGTAATTTGAACATTTCAACTATGATTTAGTTTTTTTTTTTTTTTTTAAAGACTTTTTTAATAAAAGGTTTTTCTATTAAACAATCCAGTACACATACTGAAATGCTAAAAAAAAAATGATAACTTATTATTTTTAATTTTTGTATTTTGTGAAAAATGCAGCTGTAATGATACACTGCTTGTGTGTGTATTATCTGTCTATCATTCTAGATAGATTGTATATTTGATATGTACTCAAGGTGCGAAGCAAAAAATGTCAGAAATTTATCAATGTTCTAGTATGAATTAATATTTTGTCTTGGTCTTTACTTTAACAGTGTTATATATAAATAACCTAGTAAAAGAAATAATTTGGAGAGAGAGGAAAAGAAAATGCTGTTGAATAATGAAATACACTGTGATGAAATCTAAATAAATTTCATATCCTTAATAATACCTTAATAATCATCATAATACTTAATATGTCATGATATGTTTGTAATTGTTTGCATAATATTTCAACGCTGCTATCTTCTGCAGCAGATTCCGCTTAGTGTCTAATATTATATCAAACGTTAAATATCTAAATGTGCTTAAAGACATATCGTACAAATATAAGGTAATTGCATAGTGATAAACGTAACATTTTCAATAAGTTAAGACTATTAATCTACTTATAATTGCATTGAATGCTGTATATTGAATGTTCTTTTCCTTCGTTTGAGAGTATGATATATTCAATAATAAACTAGTATGCTGTAGCCACCACAAGACATTCCTCTATGTTTTCCTGTACAGATTCGATCAATACAAATTATTTATTAAAATTATTTAACAAAATTGTTTTTCATGATCAATATAGATGATTTTTATATCAGAGAAGCATAATTCTAAAAAAAGTCAATTTTGTGCCATCATCTAAGGATACGTTTTTCTTTTATTTCTTACTTTTTTTTTTTTCCTCTGTGTGTGCGTAAATGACTTATTAAATATCCTTGCGTGCAACAATTTCTCACTTAAATAGTCAATATTTTAATCAAATTGCACCCTAGCAATTTCCAACAGTTGAAGTTGTGTAGAACTGACAGAATAATTTTATATCAAAAACAATATTTGATTTCCTGGAAAATCTTTTTTAAAAAACAAAGCAAACAAAATAAATAAATATAAATAGAGAGATTTGTCAGTTTCAACAAACAAATAAATAAATAAAGAATAGAAGAAAATTTCTTTAAATATTTTAATTTGGATACGCAGAATTTTAATAACTCTAAGCAGTATTGCTGAAATTTTTTGGCCCTAAGTAAAAAAAAAAAAAAAATGCTTTTCTTTAAACTGCTTGTTGATACTTATATATCCCTCGCTATACATTTATTTAAGCAAAATTAATTTTGGTCAAATAAAAATACATAGTTTGACGTACAAAAAAGTGAATAATAAAGTGTGTAGCGTACAAAGATATTTTAACCCCTTAACGCGCGCTGTCCTCACTGCGAGGACGCAAAATTTAAGATCCAGCTGCAAAAATTCATCCCGGAAAATGTTTAGCAAAAATTTACGTTTATAACATATCAGAAAAGACCGGATTTTTTAACCTTAAAATTTAAAATTTCTTTTAGTTTAATTTAGTTCATGAATTCCGGTGTCAGTATAATTTAAAAGATCCGAATTGTCTTGCGCCGCAAAGGGTTAAAAAGAATCCTTAAAACTTTGGAAAATATATTAAATTTTTTATGTCTGTCATCTGTGAATTTCAAATTCTTTTTCTATGCAATTTGCATCCTAAAAGCTACACAAAAAATTTTCAATAAAATAAATAACTTATCCAGCAATTAAAAAGTAAATAATAAGCAAGGTTTATCTTTTTAAATAATAAATATGTTTTAAATTCACTATACTATCATCGATTTTTTAAACTTATTTCTCATTATAAATAAATGTATCTGTATTATGAGGAAACAGAAAACTTTTGTAAAAGAAGAAATTTGCGTATTGATATGTGTATATAGTTTTATTTTATTATTATTATTATTTTAATTTCAACACGTCTTCATTTAAACAGACTTTCTACGAAAACGAAACAAGCAACGGACAGGACGGGAGTAAAACTTGCCGTCTTTCATTGAGAGCGGGGACGGGGAGTATCACTTGCCGTCTGTCTGCGCAGGATTAGATGCGCACTAGTTGGGAGTAAAAGTTGCTGATTAAGACGTAGACACTTGTTGAAACTGGCCGAAGCGGAAATTTTTAACATGTGCGTGCCCCGAAACCTCTCACGTTGGATTTTCTCCCTATGACGCTGATTTGCGATATTCTCCTCGTATAGTGATCGGCATTGCCGGTATGCTGATTTCTACAGTGTCTCTCAGATGCTCCAATTTATTTATGTTTCTCCACTTTAAAAGATTCAAATGAACTCAGTGGAAAAGCCATCTATATTTTTAGTGCTCGTTTTTTTTGCCAGCTGTCTACGCAAAGAAAGTTTTACAAGTTTTACTATTAATGGTTATATGTTCTCAACAGCAGATATGTCGTGTGTAGGTGATATACATTTATTTATGCACTCATACAGGAGAAAGGCCACATTCGTATGTTTTTAGTGATTGCTTTTTGTGAAAGAAAATTAATATATAGATATAAAAAAAAAAAAAAAGAAAAAAAAAACGCGTTATGTTGTGCGGACTTCGACAAAACTACACTGGTGAATAAGCCAAATCTTATACAAAATTAATTGTGCATTATTTTTGCTGTATTATGAATAGAAACAATTGTGATGTTCCCGAAACTTAAAATAATTCTCAGAACATTGTGATTTCTAACCTTGGATTATTGCTAAAACATTTTTGAAAGAACTGTTATTTTGCAAGTATTAACTGTGGAGTAAGACTGAAATTTTTCTCAACAACTGTTCTTTAGCAGGACGTATTATTGTAGGTAATATTTTTTCCATCTTAAAACTTTTATATTTAAAAATAAATAAATAAATAAATAAAAATAAAAATGTTTCATATATTTTTACTAAATTAAAATGTTGTTTTGCTGGTAATTATTAAATGGGTTTGGAATAAATTAATGTTTGCAGAATTTTAGCGAAGCTTTGTTTTTTTTAATTCATTAATATCGCAATATTTATTGTATTTAAGGTGTTGAATTTTCCATAAGGTAAATTTCTTATCTTTTAATCAAATGCTTAATAAAATTCGTTCTTGTTTGTTAATTTAATGTTTTGTATATATATTTTATTGCAAAATAATTATCACTCTGTTTATTAATTGAATTTAATTAATATTTTTAATTTAAGAACTAAACTTGAAGTTATTTCTCATGTTGGTGTTTTCCAGGCGGGTTGGAATTACACATACTTTTTATTTACTTTTGGGAGATGTGTCGCAAAATTTTGTTTTGATATCAGTCGGTATCTTGACACCTATTTCTCCTCTTTTTACACACATATATTTTTTTGTTCACTGATTTTAACCTGCTTGGAACTGCCATTGCATAACAAATTAATAAATAAATAAAATAAATAGAGTGATAATTTCAGGTATTCCCATATTTTTGTTCCATAAATTTATATTTTTATTGCTTTTTAAGGTCTTTTTTTAGGGCAAAATTTAGAAATATATTTTGGAAAATTTCATTGATTTTTGTTCTTTTCTCACTTTTTTTTACGTAATGTTTTACATTTTTAACTTTCACATCTTTACATAAATTAGTGATATTCATTTTTTCATTTTAAATGTAAGGGGTTATTATTCTTACCATGGTTATATTAAATCAAATATATTTACATTTTGTTTCTTGGAAATTAAGCCTGGATAATTTTTGTGCATCACTGTGTTTCAAAAACTAACTGTCAAAACACTACACCTTTTCTATATACCATTATTTACCCTTTCATTTTAAAATAATTAAACTAAAATAATTTAGGTTTATACATTTAATTTAAGTCCTTGAATTAAAAGGGGCACAATTAATATGTTAAGATTTAAGTTTGTGTAATTTTGTGCCACAATGTGCATTAGTAGCGCTGCCAGCGTCGGCCCGAGCAGATTTGGCGCCCTAGGCGAAAAATTTTCGTGGCGCCCCATTAAAATAATTTTTTTTTTTTAAATATAAGACACGCAGGCAATTATACACAAATACTGTAATAAATAAATATTTATTTTTATTTCATATTGCATATTGTTTTTTCGTCGCTACTTTTAGCGGTAGTAGAAACAATATCCTTCAAATGAATTGTTTTAGCTTCATCTTGATCTGTTGATAATGGTGATAGTCCCACAAATCGTTCTCACGTCACTATAGAACGCTGGTAAGTTTTTATTTATTTCAATTATATGAAGCTGGGTTCTCCACTGGCCACAGACACAGGAAGTGTCAGCAACAATTTTATTGTTGTTACTAAATTCAATACGCAATGTACTAGTTCGTTTTCACAAAAATTATTCAAAACTTCCTGTAGTGTACTTTTACGAACATCCTTAGAGTCTCGTTGAGTCAGATAATCTCCTAATCTTCTACATAATTTCAAAATCACTTTGAAAGTTTTTTTTGCGACTCACAATCGTTAGAAAGGCATCAGAAAACAAAATTTATCTTTTTGGTCTGTTTGAACTTCTCATCATTCGAATTTCTTGCTGTATCAAGAAAAGAAATATAAAAATTAATCTTAAATTGATGTTTAGCATCACTTGTTGATTTATCAGCTGACTGCATAATTAAACTTCTTTTTCATTTTTCGTAATCGGACTGGTTCTGACACGATGGGAATTATACCGCAATATTAATTTCTTCTGAAAATGCCTCCTGTTTATCAAATCCGAAATCACTTTTACAGTTTCCAAGAAAAACTTTTTGTTTTTAGTAGTGCATTAGTAGTGGAGTTTGGGTCACATTTTCACCATTGGCACGTCGTCTTTTGTTATGTATTGACGAAAACTTTCTTCACTTATTTTCTAATAGGAAATTAACATTTTTTATGCATGATCTGGCTTGTGTTTGTCGAGAATGGACAACTAGAACGAGGCGGAGCTTTCAATGTTTGTGGGAAAAAGCTGTGCTATGATAGGCTACACTCCACTGTTTATGGGTTAAAAGAAGACTCCTACAGGTTAAATAAAAGAAAATCTTCAGGACTTTGAATGACGTCGGAGAATCATGTCGTCTATTCGCTGCAGATTACCCATAGAATTTTCTCACATTGCAAGGATACATAAACTCAAAGTGAAACCGGAAGCATTTTTCATGTTCTGTTTATCAAAGCCTCAATCTTTATTTCTTTCATATAAAACTATTGTTTACTTACTAATTATTTTGGAAGATGAAGCAAGATTTTTGCTTATTCAGATTCGGGTGGAAAAACCTTTTGTTTTTTCAAATTATTATCCTGATAGTGTTTCTTTAGGATTCGGACGAAAATAACTTTTCAAATGAACCTAATTTGCTTTGCTAATGATATTTTTTCTCTAATTTTCTCTTAAAAAATTGTACTCCAAAATTTTTTTTTTCTGTTAACAGCTAGTCTCAAGTATCAACTGTACTGAAAACGAAATTTCACATTTTATTACTAAGTTGAGCTACTAGAAAAAGAAACTATAACTGAATCACTTTGTAGAATTCCAAAAAGCCCCCACGCATAGCCCTTACAAAGTCACCTAGTCTAAAGAGCTAAAACTTCTTTCTAGTTAGAGCTAGCATCCTTCAAATCTTATTATTATTATTTTTTTCTTCTTATGTCAGTTAAAAATTATAAAATTAAAATATTTATAACTTTTCGTATATAAAGTAAATATAAAACAAAAAGTAATAAGATAAATAATAATGTAATGCTTATACACATTCTTACTTCTATAATCGTTTTCAATCAATCATCTTCGTCAGATGTGTATACAAAGGTAATCTGAAGTAATCCTTTTTTCTTTCGACTGCTATACCCTGGTGAAATTGCTTTTCTACGAGCTGAGCAACTGAGAAAATTCTAATCCAAAATATCTTTTGCGTGCAAAACACACTAGTAAAAAAAAAGGCTGAAGTTTCATCTTTTTTGTTAGTTTTTTTATAATCATTAAACTCAACATTGTGCCAATACATTAAACCTCTTCGCTTCATAAAATGTTCTCTTGCAGCAAAAGCAAATTTACAGTTAAACTGGAAACAAAAATAACAGTCTATACATTTCTATTAAGGTCAACCTTGACAAATTGATGAGTATTCAGTAAAAAATGGTACTTTCGAGTTGCCAAAGTTTCGAAGTTCTAATTTCTATAGAAGCCGAGTTCTGGAATTTCGAGCTACATTTTAGCACAGAATTAACCCGATATTTTACCATTTGTAGTCAAGAATTTAAAAAGAGGCTGATTAACTCCCGAGAAGTCGATTGTATTCAGTAAATTGTTCTGAGCAATCGTCTCATAGAGATTGCGCTTCAATTATTTGCTTATTACTCCTGATCCTGAATAAATGAAATTCCTGCTCTATAGTGTAATGTAATTACACTTTACTTTACTGTGATTACACTCTTTACTTTACTTTTGTGATACAAGTGACTGCTTGCCCCAGGATTCGAAACAATCGAAACAGTCCAATAGGACTATTTCGAAAATACTTTTAAAAATCCTAGTTTTATTTGTTTGTTTCGAGAATATTCATTGAATTGACAGTTTTGCTAGACTGTTTCGAGAATATGAATTAAATAAAGCTCATTAATCAACTTGAACCTATGTGTGCATTTACAATCTTCTTTTCTTGAACAAGAAAGTCGCTGTTTCATAACATTTGATTTGGCGTCTGGTGTAAGGCAGATACACTTAATGATTTTGACTAGAAGTATTGAAAAAGACATGAAAGAACATGAAGCTTAGACTGTATAGTTAAAAGAATTGAAAGCTGGACAAAATCATATGATAGCAGCACAACATGAGATGAAAATCGGACATGAAGAGATGGAGGATGGATAAAAGAAGATGAAAGCTAGACAACATGAACTCAGAGAATAGCTGAAACTCTGACAAGAGGAGTTAAGGATAAAACAGAAGCCATGAAAGAAGAGATTCGTTGAAAAGTTAAAGTAATTCAATAAAAATGCAATAGCGAGAGAAATTTTTGAGGAAAAAATAAAATTTACGAAAATTAAAGTTAAAAAGACAATTCAAGCAAAGTTTCTAGAAATTAAAGGTTCCAATTGCCCATATGTATCACTAGTGTGACACAAAACTCACTTTCCTACACTCCAGAAATAAAAGAAGGGGAAAGTATTTAAAAATAAGAAAAGGTGTACAAAGGAAAGACCGAAACATAATGAGATGATTCATGAGATGAAACATGATGTATAATTTAGACCATTGAATGGAAAGTCAAAACTTTATAGTTCCAATAAAGTACAGCCCCATTAAATAATGACTCAGTGACTTTTAGATATAGTGTAAAGCTGTTAACAATTAAATGGACAGATTTAATGACGGACTGTTTTCAAAACTCGATTCGACGTTGTAAGTTTTTGAAATAAATAGATCGTTATTATGGTAAAATCAAGCCAGTTGTTTGTGACTCTTTCTCTAGCGCTTCTCATCAGATAAATTAGATTGACTTTGATGCCCTGAAAAGTCAGTTCTAGGATTATCTATTTACTTCATTTTTACACGTCCAATTGAAAACACGCCAAGAAAAACTCAGTAAATGTTTCCAAGTCATAGCAGCAGACTTGTACCTTTTAGTCCTTTCTAGACAAAGATTCTAAATGTTTAAAATTTTCCCACAACATGAGTGTTGTGTTTTTAAGACTACATTTTATCTGTTCCAAAATGCCGTTAGATAGTAATAAATAAAATAGATCTTGTTGTCTGGATTGCGCCGCCCTCTAGATTTGAGCGCCCTAGGCGATCGCCTAGTTTGCCTATATGGACGAGACGGCCCTGAGCGCTGCTAATGGCACTTGTGTTGTTGACATTCGGTGCTGTTTTCCTTATCTTGAATTTCTGGCCAAATTTTTCTTGATGAGGGGACCTGCATTGATTGTCTTTGTTTGCATGATTTTACATTAAACTTCATTTAATTTGAGTATGACTACAATTAACTTACATTTTTTTACTATTTAAATTTTACATAAAATTTAACTTTTTACAGAAATCGAATGGAATTGTTTTTATTTAGGGTACATTTTTTTCTTATTGTTTACTAATATTGTTTCTATAAAAGGATCTTTCTCACAATGCATAGGTACATACTCACGCACACATTGACAGAATAAATAAATAAAATAAAATATTGAGCATAAATATTAATCAATTAGTTGTATCTCCGACAATTTTCATTTTTAACACTATATGTATTCAGGACAATATGTAAATCCAGTACATAATATATTTTATGAATCTATACTGGCCGTATCTTGTTGCATGCAAGTGTCCTAAATAAATTTAACACACAATTTTCCAAATTTACATATTTCTTTTCTAAATTTTTCGGATATTATGTACATTGACTTTCATGTAAACCTAACAAATTTGTTAGTCTTGAACATAAGGTTCAATGTTTTATTTATTATACTTACCAGGCATTCTTATATAATCATGTACAATCACTTATACAGAAAGGGAGTTGGTTGTATATCTTAGATACCTAAACACATAAACATAATTTTATTCTAATATTATTTTTGGTTGTCGTATATTTTTCAAGTTTTAATTTTTATAATAACATAACACAGTATTTTCTTTGCCCATTTCAACTAAAATGTTACATTTTAACACAAATGTTTTAATTATTTTTTTTCTAATTTCATAAACTTTGAGAAATTTTATAACACATTGTATATTTTTGTCGGTTAGATGTTACCGCGTAAATCCAGGGGTTCTTATGCTGGTCGTGAATTTGACATCTAATGTAATTTTTCATTTCACACATTTTTTTTTTTCCACATTCATTCAATTTTGTTAGATGAAACCTATCATCATTTTCTAAAATTTTAACCCTTAATTACCTTTCATACGAAATTTATTTTATGTGCATAATAATTTTATTTCGTTCATTTACGTAAAAAAAAAGGGAAAAGTTTCAGAGTAATCGTGATATGATAAAAAAAAAAAAAAAAAAAAAGAAAGAGAAACGGAAGACTGCTTAATTTTTTTTTTTTTTTTAAACAGAAATAAACATCTCGCCATTCCGCCTGAGTTTGTTTATGTTCTAATAATAATAATAGTGATATATTTTTTTTCATTCAGTTCAAATACGTTGATTGCAGAGAAGTTTTTTTTTGTTTTTTACTGTACATATGATATATTTTTATCGCATTTATTCACTATTTGTTTGTTTATTGGTTTATATTCAATATGTCTATCATATATATATGGGAATATTTTATTACTATTGCTAGCAAATAATTATGACAACAAGATATATAGTAAGCTTACTTTAACATCAAATTGGGCCCACTGCTGAATAATTGCAGTACTTAAAAAAAAAAAAAAAAAAAAAAAAAAAAAAAAAAAAGATAAAGAAAAAACATCTTTTGCACGTGTGTGAACAGATTTATTTTACTGTTCTTTTTATCAGCTGATTTGGTGAAATTCTTTTTATTCACCTTTTTGAAGTGAGATTACACTTCTTGTACTATAGTTTTTATATTTTTATTTTGCTGAGCAATTAATAGCCTTTGAAGCTATTTATATATCTACTTTATGCGCATTTTTTTTTAATTTTTGAGGCCTCAGCTCAGCTCATCTCAGTTCATATATGCTCAGTTCAGTAGATAATACTGTTATTTTAGTCATGACTTTTTGCTTTTACTTTTTGTTTATAATTTTCAGTGCACGTTAAATTCACAATTTTAGCGCTTTCATCTGCGGCAATGGAAATTTATTTTTGTGGCATTTTTTTTTAATTTTTTCAATTTTAATATTTCTTGGAACACTTACAGACATATACTAAATTTTTAATAGTTCAAATTATTTCAGTTGATATTCATT
Source organism: Salticus scenicus (assembly GCA_963930645.1). Taxonomy (NCBI): domain Eukaryota; kingdom Metazoa; phylum Arthropoda; class Arachnida; order Araneae; family Salticidae; genus Salticus; species Salticus scenicus. Next base: position 204,067,801 of record OZ005653.1, on the reverse strand, counting down.
TTTTACAATATTGCTTAAATATTATAACATATCACCCATTTAGTTATTTTTTTAATTTTCACATATACACATTTACCCTCTAAGCACAATTGTGTTGCTCTGGTTGTCAATATATTAATGACTTCTATAATCTACGGATTTTGACCATTATATTGGTTTCAACACCCGTAATTGTGTAGGGGATTTCACACTTTCACAACAATTTTGGAAGGTTATGTTTTATAGGCCTTCATAGACACTTTCAATTCATTAATAAATGTTCTATAATTATTTCGGGTGACAAAAATAAATAATGAAAATAATAATAAATAAAAAGTTATTGATATAAATTTACTTACTAAATTTTAAATAAATAACATGAGGATGTATGTGACTTTTGGAAATATTTGCATTGTATATTTTTCCTAATTATATTTTCATTGGTTGTCAAAGTTTCATTTGATACTATGCGTGAACACATCACTTCTTTCACAAGATGCATTTTTAACAAATTCACACTATTTTTTTTAACTCATTTGAATAACATGATCAGTTATTTTAACGTTTGGAAACACTTTATAATTAATAATTCTCACACACACACACACACACCAAAAAGAATATTTTTTCCTTCTATGTTTCTACATGTGTTCCTGTATATGTTTTCTTTTGGGTCAGAAATTTATTGTATTATTGGCTGGTTTCTCAGTTTGTCAGTCATAATGCAAATTTATCCAATAGTATTCCAGGGTCTTTCACATGCATGTTTTCCATGCTTTTCTTCATTATTCTCAAACTTGGCCTCACAACCCAATGTTTGACACACACACACTCACAAAATTTTATCTGACCTATTTAGTTGCTATTTAATTGGTTCACATTTGGAGATAATTACATTTTCTTTTATTAAATTTTTACACGGATTTTTTTTATAAGACTAGTTACAATAATAATACACACATACACAAAAAGTAAATAAAGGTATTTTTGTCAACTTGCAGCAAATTCTGTTATGTTTTTAGAGCCATTTTTTTTTTTTTTTTTAAAGAATTACATAGATGGTGAAATTTCCGTACATAGTCTGTACGTTTTTAAAATTTTTATTTTTATCAAAAAAAAAAAAAATTTTTTTTTTTTTTTCTTGTGTAAAGAGTAAAAACTCTTGCAGAGAGTTTTCGTTCAGCTTAAATTAAATATTTAATTATTTAAAATTTCTTAATTAAAATAATTCCTTTTTGTAAGGTTTGCACCACAGATGTATTTTAAATGGCCTTGAAATCATCTGTGCGTTGTAAGAAGTAGTCTGTGCAGAAGTATGTGGCTGGTTCACTCTTCTTTTTTTTTTTTTTGTTAAAGACTATTTCTTGCTAAGCAGTATTATGGAATTATCTGTATAACATACAGTATACTTTTAAAAAAAGATATTGAATATTAATTGGGCTCGATAAAATAATAGTTCAACTGTAATTATAAAACAATAGTGTATTTAGAGTTTTTTTTTTTTTTTTGCTGTTTTTGACAATTTTTATGAGGTATTCTTATCACCTATGTCAGGTCTACTCAGAGTTAATGCATTAAAAATTAAATTTTTATTGAGATCATGTTTTTTTTTTTTTTTTTTTTTTTTTGAGAAATTCAAATGCTAATTCATATATTAAAATTTTGTTCAGGAAAAGGAAATTATTTCATACGAGTAAATTTTAATATTTTTTTTTGACCAACACAAGCTATTGAAATAAAGTTGGTTCATAAATTTATGCAAAAGAAAATAAATTAGATAAAAATAGACAAAAGTTAATATGAAATAAAATAAATAATTTTTCTTGAACTCTTACATGTGCGCTTTTATTGTGACATAGGGCTAGATTTTTTTATTACACATTTTTTACACATACAAGGGACATTTCATTATGTCACTTTGCAGAATGCTGGTTGTCATTTTTGCACAACATAAAGCCTCTTCTGCTTCACACATATTGTTCAGTACGCTATGTTCAGTTAGGCATCACAAAACCATCATATCTGTCATAGCTATTGTTCTATTATACACTTTCTGGCTCACTTTGTTAGAATTTAATTTTTCACGTGTACGATAATGGTCTTTTTAATCAAAAATGTTTCATTTTTTTTTTTTTTTCATATGAATGCAATATTAAATTATTTTTGAAAATTAACAAAATACAAAAATTATTTGATTTTCATATTTCTGGTTACTGATTTCCTTTTCCTTATTATCAAACATACATACACTGTAATAAATGATTGTTTTTTAATATTTTACACATGTTATATATCATATTTATATAATTTATTGATTATGTGATTTGTTTCAGAATGTCACTTTGGCATCACGATGATTGAATATGTCTCATTGTTCCATAACTCATTATTATTGATTTTTTTTCAAATTTATAGTTATATGCCACATTTTTTTTTATTGTTTAACAAAAGATTACTTTACATGTTCCACAATGGTATGCAGAAATTTTTGGAATTGTATTACACTGTTGTGAAGGTGAGAGAGAGCGTTCTATATTTTTATAATTTTCGTCCATTTTGACGATTCATTTTTTTTTTCCTCGTCGCTGGGGAGAAATATGTGAAGTCGTTCCTTCACATATATGAGTTTTAATTATAACTTTAAATAAAGGCAATAAGTAATTATTATATTTTCAATAAATTAAATGGCTAATAAAAATAGATAAAGAAATTCTAAATTACTTTTATTTATTCGCTGTTGTCTATAATAAATATCTTAATTCTAATAATACTTTATCCCTTGTGCTATTAATAAATCGTCTGAGAACAAAAACATATTCCTTTTAAATGACATCTCTCAAAATTATAATCTTTCCTAAATCATTTAATAAATAAAATGTAAAAATAATATTATTTCCAGTTATAAGCCGTTGGATACATAATTACATTTTCATTCCTTTGAATTGCGTAAGTTTATTTATTCGAAGCTAAATTAAGCAATACATTTCCGTTCTAATATCATTAAAGAGTAATTTATATATTTACCCCCCGGGGTGGGTAAATTTTCAAGATGGGTATCTTTCGAAAGATCTCGTCAATACCTTTAAAACGAATGGTTGAACTATAAATCTGTGATAATTTAAAACAAAGTTATCGATTTTTTTTACTTTTAACAAAAAAAAAAAAAAAAAATCGTATTTTTTTTTTTTTTTTTTTTTAAATATTGTTACTGGTTGAATATGTATTACTTTTAACGAAAAAGAAACTTAGAAAAAAATCGTATTTTTTTTTTCTTTAATATTGTTACCGATTGAATATGTATATAGGAAAATATAGAAGAAAGTCTTGTGGTGGCCACAACATACTAGTTTGCTTTCCATTCATCTCTGTAGGCGATATATTGTCCTCGCGAGATTTTGTTCCCAACCCTTTTTTTTTTTTTTTCTAAATAAGGTAAATATATACATAATGCACGACATTAAGCGAAATTTTAAGGAAAACAAGCATGTACACTGAATTTCTACACCATTTAATGAAAGAAAATATTTTCTGCATCTTATTAAATTAATAATAATTTTTATTATTTAATGATAAATCTAATAAGTATATACGTGACAGTAAATGAAATTTCTTGGTAAATTATATATTTATTACGAATCTTTTTTAATGCTTTAATGAAAACAAGCCTTTATATATCCTAAATAGAGAAAAAATCAAACTACAAGTGAAATTTTATTAAAAGTTGAACATACAAAACCTATTTCTCCAACACTTAAAATATTAATGAAAATTTAAAAACCACTTTTACATATTGTTGCGAACTTGGGGGTTTGTGAATTGTCCGAGAATGAAAAGCAAATCTTGCAGAGGTTGGAAACTTTATTTATTTATTTTATTTTATTTATTTATCTATTTTATTTTATTTATTTATTTATTTATTTTGAGAAATTATTTACTCAGATTGTGGCTATTATTTCTGTTTCAATATTTTATTTTATTTTATTAGGACTGAGGACTATTAGTTTCAATCTGGGATTTTTACGGCATCATTTTTCGATAGTTGGACATTTGTCGAAATCATTTTTCGATAGTTGGACATTTATCGAAATCTAAAATTTATCGAAAATATAATTGAATAATTTGAAAACGATGTTATAACTTGAAAAAAAAAAAAAAAAAAAAAAAAAACTAATAGTCCTCCGTCCTAAACTAAATTCTGCTTTTGCCAGAATTTCATCAAAATCTTTTATTATTATTATTATTATTATTATTATTATTGAAAAAAAAAAAAAAAATTAATAATAATCAGTATCGTTACAGGCGATATCAAAAAAGTTTTTTTTTAATAATTTTGAATTAGGAAATAAAAAGTGCGCGTGAAATAATATGAAATAAAAATAAGTAAAAAAATGAATTTAATGATTTAATGTTTTTTATAAAATACTCTTATCAGACAAATGTCGTCATTTTTTTCTTATTAAATTATTCAGCTTATTCCGCGTGTGTAAATATTGTCCATTTATAAATATTATTTTTTATCCCCATGTACATCGTAACTGGACCACGTAAAAGAAATATTATATAGCAAAGTAGAAAGCATCACACGTTCAATATTTTTGGTTAATTACTATTCTCATTTTTAACTTTTTAGTTCACTTTGTCATTTAATGTGCGTTTTCTTTCCTTTTTCTTTATTTATTTTTGACTGAGGACTATTAGTCTTAATCTGCGGATTTTTTCGATACCAGTTTTACGATAGTTGGACATTTATCGAAATCTAAAATTTATCGAAAATATAACTGAATAATTTCAAAGCAATGTTATAAATTGAAAAAAAAAAAAAAAAAAAAAAAACTAATAGTTCTCCGTCCTAAATTAAATTCTGCTTTTGACAGAATTGCATCAAAATCATTTTTTTTTTTTCCTTCTTCTTCTTCTTCCTTTTTTTTTTTTTTTTTTTTTAGGAAAAGAAAAGAAAATGAATAATAATCAGTATCAAAACAAATACTATCGAAAAAGTTTTTTTTTTTTTAAATAATTTTGAATTAGAAAATAAAAAGCGCGCGTGAAAAAAAAAATGCAGGAAATTTAAATCTGGTGTTTTAAAGTTCGTATTAGGTTTCTGCTTCAAAAATTTGATCAAGTCAAATTTCCTGCAATTTTTGTAAGTTTTTTTTGGGGAAATCTGTTCTAGTTATAAGCAAAAAAATTGTCAAAAAATTAATAATTTTTGAAAAAATATTTATTTTTGCCAAAATAATTGTGCAGTCCCCCCCCCACCCCCCAATAAAAAGAAACAAATAAAATAAAATAAAACGTATATTGTTCATAGTATGTGCAACAATGCGTTAAATTTACAAGTCATTTGCCACTTTTTATGATACAGGGTGATTCAAACTAGCTGCGCATTTTCTTCAATTTGTGGTTTGTGCCCTAATTGCACGCTGTTCTAAATCAATAGTGAAAAATCTGAGATTTTAATGGTTCTTTTCATGTCTGAACTTTCAGGCCATTTTGTCCAGTATTTTTTTTAGAAAATCGAAAAAATGTGAAAAAATATATAAATAAATAATAATAATAAAAAGAATTTAATGATTTGATCACCTGCTGTACAAGAACAATAAACAAACAAGTTCTTCCGGCTCATTCGGAAGGGTGATTTTTTTTTTTCTTATCACGTAGTCGCCATTTTGAAACAAAATGGCGGCTACAAATTAATAATAGACTTGTTATTATTATTACTACTATTAAATTTCTTCCTAAAATAAAAGGTGAAATGTTCAAACAGTGGAACTGAAAAAACATAATTCAAAAAACTTTATTTATTTTATTTATTCATTTAATTCATTTAGATATAGTGGACAGTAAAGCGGCCAAAGCCTACTATAATTAGACAAATAATTTTACAAGATGAAAAGAACTTTTTATATACCGTGTTTTTAATTTTTCTGTTGAATCATATAAACGCTACCGAAGGCAGCGGGGACCCAAAACAATTGGCTAAAAGAATTTAAAAAATGCATTGTCGCCGTGTTCTGAGCTATTCTAAAAGTTTGAAATGTTTAGCTAGTCGGGAAGTTATATGATTGTGGAATCATATAAACGCTACCGAAGGCAGCGGGGACCCGAAACAATTGGCTAAAAGTATTTGCAAAATGCATTGTCATCGTGTTCTAAAAGTTTCAAATGTCTAGCTAGTCGGGAAGCGTGTTTACAAAGGCCAGAAAGATCAGCAGTTTGGTGACTTTGGCATCTAAATGTTTGGCGGTAGGGAGAACACAAGATATTAGTACAGCGTCTAGAATAAACAGTGTGGAAAGCGGCGAATAAAGTTGTACTAAAAAAATTAAGTCTGTCACCAGATGTCATTGTAATCTAAGCTAGGGTCACGACAATAAAACCGAGACTCCCTATTGGTTAATTATATGCTTAGATCACGTGATTAAACTGACGAAACTGGGAAAAGCCAATCAGGTTTCGATTTGAGCAATAGCTTCGATCACAGCGACATCTGGGTAAGCTTAATTTTTGTAGCATCATTTTAACATCACGGTTATAGGCGATTCGGCGATTGCCACACTGTTTATTCTAGACGCTGTAACGTTAGACCGTGGGCCATTTGAAGAGTAGCCAATCAGAAGCAAGCAGAAGTGAAACGTCACATGGCGAAAGACAGAAACAAACTACGATACAAGATATACGGCTGTTCGCCCAGAGCTAGCTATTACTTACTAAAAAATATATCCTATAATCTGATATAAATATTACCCAAAAACGAAAATCAAGAACGGTATTACATGAATAAAAGTACATTCGTTAAAATATTTATTTTAAATAAATATAAGTTCATAAAAAATTATAAAGCTTTCGCGTTTTCGGCAACATTGCTATGCATTTGTTTACATTTATAATACTTCAATAAAACGATGAATTTCAATTATATTAAAATTAAATTAAATAAAAATGCAGTTATTTAATTGTTTTACTCAAAAGAAAGCACACATATTTTTTTTAAAAGAATGTAAAATATATACATTTTACTGTACGATCGCGATATGTTTGTTTACATTTCAGATATTTCAGTAAAATTATGAATTTTAATTTTATGAGTAAAAATGAAACATAAGCACATTTTTTTTAAATATTTGTTCAAAATAAAACACTTATATTTTTCAATTTAAAAAGAAATACACAATATATGAAGTTATCTGTAATATTATGATATGTTTGTTTACCTTTTAAATACTTCAACATTGTCATGAATTACTTCAATGAGACGATGAATTTCAGTTATATTAAAACTAGTGGATCTGCAGATCAGGAGCCTCAACGTCCTATTTGCATCAGACATTTTTCAATAGGTCATTTTTATTTATTCCTTATTATATAATAGTATATATTGATTCGATCGACTTATTACCATAATCAGATACATTCCTGAGGGGGGCTGCCACCCCCCTCAACCCCCCGCTGTATCTCTCTTTGTATACCTATTTCTATATCATATAAAGTGTTATGGAATTGTAAATAATTGCATTTATTTTTGTATAATTTTTTTCAGAGGCTTAGTAAGTCGATAAAATGCTAATTTTCCTTTAAAAACCCATTGAAAAACTCCAATAAGGGAAGAAAAGGATTTGGCGCCAAATTTGGCGACTGTTTCCCTCCTTGGCGATTTTTTTTGGCGACCTTGGCGAGAAAATTCTTATTAGGGATATACCAAATATGGAAGCTCTAATCTCATTGGCTGATGAGATACGAGAATTTTCCAGAACAGTCTGTGTTCGATAGAATAGTATAAAAGGAGCATTTTTTTAGCCAAGGCGGCCAATCTCAGATCTGTGTCAGTTTCGTCAAATGCTTGCTTTGCTTTGAGCCTCTTTGAATGAGACTTGCTTTATGTGTTATTGATAAACAGTTTGTACTGTTGTTTTGCTGTTAACGGCTGTTGTTTAAGCTATGTTTACTGGTTGAATTGAAGCTGATACTTGGTTTATAGACCTGTATTTTTCTGGAATTTTCTATGAATAATTCACTGAATTTTTGTAAGTTTCGCCTTTCATCCTCGGACAACTTACGAACCCCCAAGTACGCAACAATATGTATTCTTAATAAACGACGGTCTTGTATTATTTCCCTGAAATTCATAAATACCAAATTTTATACAAAAAAATTACATAGCATATCGGAAATATTTTGCATAACCTTTAAACTAATTATCAATTCTATGCCCACAATTTTCAACAGGAAAACATGCTTTTAAAATTCTAATAAAATTTTATTATATTTGATGGGGTGTAACCATGTTAAAATACACTTTTAAGAAATACCGACTATAGACCGTAATAGTACGAAATTCCTTTATGTATGCCGGAAAAGTAGCCACAGTCATTATAAACGCTAATAATAAGAATAAACCTAATTAATTATAACTCATTAATTTTTCGAACTAATTTGACATCATTTGGATGATTACAGTACATACTCGGAATTATTTTGTGTGGTCCCATAAATTATTTAGTCTATACATAACCTTTTTTAAGAGTAAACATGATTTTAGGCAACTTTATAATGTATGTTAACTTTATTAAGTTCAATTCAGCATAAACGCATTAAAGTGCGCGCTTAAATTAAAAATTTGTCCATAGGGTCTAATGTTACGAAATTCTTTCGTGTGTCTTTGTAAACGAACCATAAACATTGTATACACCAGTAAAAACTATTCAGCTTATTTTGCGTTTAAAATTAATAATTGTTCCAAATTTAACATCGTTTGGATGACTAAGTGACATTGTCAGAACACTTTTGTAAGGTCCTGTACATTAATTAGAAAGCTTAAGAGCACATATTTTCTTCAAACAACATAAGTTTAAGCATCTTACTCACGTGCTCTAATTTCATTTTCTTCATTGCAAAGTAATGATATTAAAATGCATTTAAACGAAATTCACCCCCATACGCCTTAATGTTAAGAATTTTTGCGTGTCCCTGTACACAGTATATAAAAAATATATCAATAAAAATTATACAGCTACTTATATGCAAAGCTGGAACGTATGCGCCAATTTGCAAGTCAATCGAAGGATTTTTTCGGTCGCTATTGCGGTACATACAAATTCTTCCCATAGGCCGTATGGATAAGAAAAATTTTGGCGTGTCCCTGTACACGAACGACAAATGGAATACACACCTAACACTATACAGCTAATTCCGTTGGGCTCATGAATATGTGTACCAACTTGCAAGTCAATAGCGTTATTTTTGGGACCGCTATCGCGGTACATACAAATTCTTCCCATAGGCCGTAATGATAAGAAAAACTTTGGCGTGTCCCTGTGTACGAAGTAGAAATGGAATACATACCAAAACCTATACAGCTGATTTCGTGGGGCTCATGAACATGTGTACCAAATTTCAAGTCAATAGCGTGATTTTTGCGGCCGCTATCGCACGACAGACGGACGGACGGACCGACGGAACCCAAAATCCTTTTGAGTCTCAACAGAGGGCCTCCATTGACGTTTCGGAAAAAATTGGAAGTCAATAGCTTGATTTTTGCGGTGGTTATCGCGGTACATACAGATTCTTCCCATAGGCCGTAATGATCGAACTATTTGGCGTGACCCTGTACACGAACTACAAATGGAATGCACACCTAAAACTATACAGCTGATTCCGTTGGGCGCATGAGCATGTGTACCAAATTGCAAGTCAATAGCGTGATTTTTGTGGCCGCTATCGCGGTACATACAGATTCCTCCCATAGGCCGTAATGATAAGAAAAACTTTTGCGTGTCCCTGTATACGAAGTAGAAATGGAATACATACCAAAAACTATACAGCTGATTTCGTGGGGCACATGAACATGTGTACCAAATTGCAAGTCAATAGCGTGATTTTTGTGGCCGCTATCGCGATACATACAAATTCCTCCCATTGGCCGTAATGATAAGAAAAACTTTTGCGTGTCCCTGTATACGAAGTAGAAATGGAATACATACCAAAAACTATACAGCTGATTTCGTGGGGCACATGAACATGTGTACCAAATTGCAAGTCAATAGCGTGATTTTTGTGGCCGCTATCGCGATACATACAAATTCCTCCCATTAGCCGTAATGATAAGAAAAACTTTTGCGTGTCCCTGTATACGAAGTAGAAATGGAATACATACCAAAAACTATACAGCTGATTTCGTGGGGCTCATGAACATGTGTACCAAATTTCAAGTCAATAGCACCATTTTTGCGGCCGCTATCGCGCGACAAACAGACAGACAGACACAGCCCAAAACCGTTTTGAGTCTCAACAGAGGGCCTCCACTGAGGGGCCGTGCCCTTAGCGACCGTGCCCTTTGCGGAAATCTATAAACCCGTGCCCTTAGCGGCAATGTTATCCCCCCTCGGTGGCGTGCTTTTAGCATACGTGCCTTTAGCGGAAATGTATAATAAATTTCAAAATAAATAAATAAAAGAACTCTTCAGTTTTCCTCCACACTTTATCCGCATTTAGCACTGGCTGTATTTTGCTTCAGAAGTAAACTGTCGCAAAAACAAGTATACGTACTGTAGAATATCCGTTATTTGAGGGAACGGTGATCTATAATCATATAAACTTTAATGAATCACAGTACAGTCGGTAACAAAAGTGTCCGAACACTAGCAAAAATTCCTATATGAAAAACGTACACTTCATACGGTTTTGTTAAATAAATCCTTATCGAATCATGTTCTTACACTGACTAAGAACAGGATTCGACAAGGATTTATTTAACAAAACCGTATGAAGTGTGCTTTTTTTACATAGGAATTTTCGCTAGTGTTCGGACACTTTTGTTACCGACTGTACTCCATACCGACTGTACTCCATACATTACTGCCATTTTATGATTTTATTATGTTTTTGAAAATATAATTAAGCATTAGATCTTTTAAAACTAAAACAAAAACGAGAAATCAGGAGGTACACATTGATTATCAGCATTTTCCAATTGTGCTTACTCATTGTATCGTATAACATCCTATGTTCTCTGTCTATATTATCACACAATAGACAGACAGACATGTAGAATAACTGAATTCATAATGACACTGAAACATTGTTGGAAAGTGTTAAAAATGGTTAACACAAACAGAAATGTTGCTCTTAATTTTCTATTTGCATCTCTTAATGTATTGCAACATTTTTGGGTAGCTCTGTAAATCTGGAGGTTAAGCATATTATAATTTATAGAAAACATTTTCTTAACATAATAATAATAAATGTGAATTTCTTTATGATTTTTTGATGAAATTATTTAAATGTGATTTAGAAAAATGTCTCCCATAAAGCGCAATGCATTGGTGTTTTTTGGATGTTCATGTACACAAACCAGTGGCATATGTTCTGCTACAGCCATTTTAAGTAGGGAATATTCAATAATGAATTTGAATGACACATATTATTAAAATAAAATAAAATAAAATGAAAGTAAAAATTAGTAAGTTGTGGCCACCACAAGACTTTCTTTTATATTTTCCTATACAAATTCACTAAGTGCAAATAAATAATTTTTATCTTAGAGGAAACTAACACTAAATATCCAAAGAAAGACAGTTGTTTTATTGTCTATAAATGATATCTTAAAAAATGCATTTTTATAATAGTTATGTCACATATCAAGTTTCGTAAAGTTATGAGCTATAGAAGTTGAGATATAGCTTTCACATTGTCGAGGAAATTTGCAGTATGACAACGCCGCCTATTAGCCGATAAGCACCCAAATTGAAGCAGCATATCTCACAATGGCCTTCACATACGTCATGTTTTGTTTGATTATACGCAATAGAGCCTGAGATATAGCCTTCCCTTCAATTGTGGAAACCGCTGTATAGCCGCACCACCTGTGGAGCGGTTGACACCAAAAGTTGACAGATAGTCATTTAGGTTAAGGTGCATCAACATATAAATTTATACGGAACTCTGTGCAGTAATTCCTGAGATATAGCTTTCCCTTAAATTGTAGAAATCGCTGTATAGCAGCACCACTTGTCGGTCCATAAGCATTCAAATTGAATCAGCACAATGTCTCATGGTGCCCTTCTCTCATACCAAGTTTTGATTGATTATACGCAATAGAACCTGATATATAGCTTCCACTTAAATTGTAGAAATCGTTGTATAGCAGAGCCACCTGTTGGGAGCTTGGCATCAAAAGTTGATAGCGCTAATTTAGCTCAAGGTGCATCTACATGTAAATTTATGTGCAATTCTGAGCAGTAGTCCCGGAGATTCAGTTGCCACAAAATTTTTGTCACACACACAGACAGACAGACATTTTTTAAAAATAGTCAAATCGTATTCTAGACCTCTCAAAACATGTAAATCCGTCGAAAACCAGAAATCTAAAATTTTTACGAATCCAATACTTTCTTCTATTGAATATAGAAGAAAAATAAAAAATTCTTAAAATATTTACGGGCGCTGGTGGCGGACAAACGGACAGTATAGACAAATACACTAATTCAAATGATATTCACATTTTAAAAAATGGTCGAATAAACGCTTAATGTAAAAGAAAATGCATTTCAGAAAATTTCCAATAATAACCCTCAGTGTAACTGAATAATTTTGCCTGACTCTGTAAATCTAATGCTAATCATACTACATTCTACAGAAAGTATTATTTTGTGCATTTGAATAACATTTTTCTATCTTCCACATGCACACCTTCTTATTTCCGCTAAGGGCACGGCTTCTTCTATTCCTCCTTCTTCCCTTTCATCCATTCCGCTAAGGGCACGTTCCGCTAAGGGCACGGTCGCTAAGGGCACGACACCTCCACTGACGTTTCGGCAATGAAATGGAAGAAAAATGCAGTTATTTAAATGTTTTGCTCAAAAGAAAGAGCACGTATTTGTTTAAAAAAATCTAAAATATATAAATTTTGCTGTACTAGCGTGATTTGTTTGTTTACATTTCAGATATTTCAGTAAAATTATGAATTTTAATTTTATAAGTAAAAATGAAATAAAAAATACATTCTTTAAAATAGTTTGTTCAAAATAAAACACTTATAATTTTCAATTTAAAAAGAGATACATAATATATTCAGTTATCTGTAATATTATGATATGTTTGTTTACCTTTTAAATACTTCAATATTGTTATCAATTTTAATATTAAAAATAAACTAAATATTGGGAATAGGAGAATTTAATATTTATGTCAGACTGTAAACTCATATTAAATTTATTATTTCACCATTTAAAAAAAGTTTCAGCATAACAATATATTTCAAAATAATTATTAGTATCAGTTTACAAATAAAATAGGTTCCTTAATAACAGAAATTAGAAGGGTGCGAAAATCACTTACCGAATTTTTGGTTGTTGAATTCCAAGTGTACTCTGCTGTTGAAAAAGCATATAAAGAAAAATCCTCAAAACCAGGCCGACAGGTCTAATATGGTGATAGCACAGTTCAAAAAACATAATCAGTCACAAAAGAAGTCTGAGACTAGGCCGCAAGTCTAACATGATGGTAGCACAGTTCAAGTAGAAGTCTGGTACGAAAACGCAGATCTGACAAAACTTTAGCACACTTTATAAAACAAACATTTCCAGCAAACACTTGATACCAGACCATGAGTATAAAACGACGGTCCATTACCGCATCAGAATTAAATTATAAGTTTTTTTTTTTTTTTTTTCAAGATTAATAAAATAAACATTTAAAATTAAGATACAGTACACTCTCAAAAATCTGCATAGCTTAAAAAGAAGTGTTTTGCAGATTTTAGAATAATTTCTTTTGTTTACTTCTCAGAACCTCATTTGAGTAGCAAATCTTTAAGAAATAATTTATATATTATACATACAATGCTGAAATAAAATGTACCTAATTTTAATTTATAGAAAATTTTCATTTATCATATTTTAGTTGCAAATTATCTAGATTTTTGAAAAATCTGATGAATAGTAGTTTAAGCAAGAATATTCCTACATATTTGTTTTTCTATAGCCTGCAAAAAAGTAAGCAATTTTTGGTCAATCACATACGTACGTGCTATGAGAAAGCTTCAATATTTATCTTCACGAGAGAAAAATCTTTCATTAAAACTGTCTTTCTCTTTCTTCCTCTAAATTAATATGTTTTATTTTTTTATAATTATAAATAAGTAAACTTATTATTTCGTTTTCTGTAACATGTTGAGCGATTGGTGATTCACCAGCACAAATTAATAATTGATTTATCTCCTAAAACAGCTGAATTTTTGCGATCCACTAATCAACAAATCAGTTATGACAGTGTTTGTTTACATTACAAATTATATACAGCTTTCAGAGAATTGTGGATTTTTGAGAGATGATTATACTTCACTTTGCATGAAATTTCGTACTGCAGCAATCAATAATATGCATGTATGTATCATATGCATATATGTAATCAGCAATATGCCTTCAGTACCTGATAAAAAAAGATCATTTTATACAGCTAACTTGTCTTGCAGTACTCTAGCGGTAAGCAATATGAATGTACATAAAAGCTAATGGATTGAAAATCACTTTTTTTTTTTTCTTTTAGTGAAAAAAGAGGGAAGTGCAGTTGTTAAAACACAATCCAGAAAAAAAATTATATGTGTGGCGGTTCTAACATTATGACAGCACAGTTTAAAAACAAAGAGTCACAAAAGATTCTGAGACAGAGGTCTGACAAGGGTCCACTGTTCTAACATGATGGTAGCACAGTTCATAAAACAAAAACATAGTAGAAGGCTGGTACGAAAACGCAGATCTGACAAAACTTTAGCACACTTTATAAAACAAATATTTCCAGCAAAAACTTGATACCAGACCATGAGTATAAAACGACGGTCCATTACCGCATCAGAATTAAAATATAAGTTTTTTTTTTCCCAAGATTAATAAAATAAACATTTAAAATTAAGAAAAAATACTTAAAAATACTAAATGATTTTGCGCTTTCATGTTTAAGTTACAAATGAAAATTTACAGTACTGAAAATTATTTCAACTGAATTATTCATTTGAGTATTCACTTGCTGTATAAATACAAATTTTTCGCATATTTTTGAGTAAAATTTGATAGCATATCAAATATGAAAGAAACACCTCTCTTTCATTGAAATCCGAGCCGGAAACTTGGGTGATGTTCCTTGTAAGTAAAAGAAATCAATGGTATCCAATTAATTAATTAACTTTCGAAAAAGCTAAAATAGTGCTTGCCTATTTTCGCTAAAATGCTAAAGTAATTTTTTTGCCAGGTTAATGGTTTGATATTACAGGTTTGCCAACCCTGTCAGTAAATATACTCCAAATTAATAAATACAAAACTTTGAATAAACACCATAAAATGCAAGAACTTGCAACATTTGTTTCAGGTTAAAAGAAAACACAACACTTCATCAAGGCGAATAGAGTGGGCAAGAGTGCTGGCAATAAAGCGCTGCCGAAGGGTCATGTTTTCTTTTCACCTGAAACAATTATTGTGAACTCTTGCATTTTGTGGTGTTTATTCAAAGTTTTGTACTTATTACTTTTACACCTCAGTTCTGTGGTGTTTTATATATATATATATATATATATATATATATATATATATATATATATATATATATATATATATATATATATAATACTCCAAAATGTTTAAGCAATGATCAACAATTTTTTACAAAAGAAAAATTATATTCATTGTTTAAATATGTAATGACAGAAATAGTTTCAAAACATTTTGCTCATGTTGGCTTGTTGGTATTTTTGAAACTATTTTTATTGGAAAACATGTGCTACTACTGACACTTTTAACATGTTATTACAAAAGTTTCATTGAAATGTGTTACTACATAAAAACAATTTCATAAAATTTTCAATTATCCAGATATTTTCTACAGAGGATTAAAGAAAGAAAAAAAAATTTAAATTAAAAAAAGTACCTAAAAATTTTTTTTTTTACACAAAAGTTTATTTTATTTTAATTGTATTAACTGAAAATTTAATTTTGAACTGCAGAAATATTTTTGTGTGTACTTATTTTTATCCACTACATAAATTAAACATTTTGTTTATTATGAGATACCACAATATGTTTCATAAAGATAATGAATTTTAACAAAATCTTAATTATGTCCCTATTTGAATAAAAAAAAAAATCTGGAGTGACTCCACTCGACTTTCCGAACATTGAGTAACTAACAGTTTTGTAGATAAAATAAAGAAAGAGGAGTTGCTAAACAAACAAAAAAGAGAAAACCACAACAGAGTGTTTGAGTATTTTTCTCCATATATCACACGAGGTTTTATTTAACGCTACTGAACTTTGAGCCCTTAGATCATAAGGATAAAGAATTTTTCGTTGTGTCCCTGTAAAAATCTATAAATGCTAGATTCACCAAAATGCTTATAGTTAGTGCAACAGTGATTTATAATATTCATACAAATTTTCAGCTCAATTGAATAAGGCGTTTAGATGCTATCGCTGGTCTCATAGGCCATAAAGATAAAGAATTTTTCTTTGTCTCCCTGTAAAAAAACTGTAAGTGCTAGATTCACCAAAATCTATACAGATTGAGTATCTGTGACCTATAATATGTGTATAAAGTTTTTGCTCAATTGAATAAGGCGTTTAGATGATATCGCACTTTTAAAAATTTGGCAAAGAATTTTTCTTTGTGTCCCTGTAAAAAAACAATAAGTGCTAGATTCTCCAAAATCTATACAGATTGAGTATCTGTGACCTATAATATGTGTATAAAGTTTTTGCTCAATTGAATAAGGCGTTTAGATGCTATCGCACTTTTAAGATTTTGGTCCCTTGGCCATAATGATAAAGAATTTTTCTTTGTGTCCCTGTAAAAAAACTATAAGTGCTAGATTCACCAAAATCTATAGGGTTCGTACTATGGTGACTTACAATATACGTACCAACTTTCAGCTTATTCGAACAAAGCGTTTAGACGCTAGCGTGTTCACTCACAGACATACACACATACATACACACATACATACACACATACATACACACATACATACACACACACATACATACACACATACATACACACACACATACATACATCATCGTAAAAATAGTGAAAACGGACTCGTTGGACCTCGAAACGTATAGAAACATCAAAATCTCGAATTCGGATTTTTGACATGATTACAATACTTTCCTCACTATAGTGTTCGGAAAGTAAAAATATCACTTTTGACAGCAGACAACAGGCATTGGCTACTGTCAGCTTTTAAAGGAGTATACTTGAAAATCGAAGGGAAGTAGCATAAACATTTACCAAACGTACTTATTACATGATTATTGCTAATTTAATATCCCTTTGATTTATTACTTCTGATCTTGAAAATGTATGATATAATATACACGATGATAAATTACTTATATGCTTTGATTTTATGAGCAATCTATCTATTGCTATTATACATCCCAGTAAAAACACATTTATTTCAAATGTAAACGATGTAAACAAAAATTGATCCATCCTCCATACGACGTAGTGCGCGAGAAATCTCAAATAGCTAAAAATTCGCGCATCTATGAAATGGCACCCCCCTGCGTCTCAAGCACTGAGCTCCAGAATTAAGACAAGGTCTCAGAAATTGAAGTGCAGTGCTTCTCTCTATTAACGATTAATTTAAACAAACATTTTAAGAGATTTTTTTCCCCCTTTTAAAACCTTTTTTAAAATAATAAGAATCTCTGAATCGGAGTTATTTTATTATATAGTTAACGAATCATTTAAAAAAGAAAAAAAAAAAAAAAAAATAGGATTTAGAAACAGATTCAAATAAACATTTTAAAGTGTAACAGGTCTTCATTAATAAAAATATTAATGGATTATAATTTTTTTTTCCCTTCAAAAATTTAACTTCCAAGAATTTTTTTAAAAAAATTAATTTATGCTTTTATTTATTTTCTATAAAATTTCTCTACAATTATTTTTATCGTTATTTCAAGATACGTTTTTAAAATAAAAGAAATGTGTGAGATATAATAATTCCAAAATCATATCTATTAGTGTTTTGTGACTTTTTACATATTAATTTTTTACATCAGATAATGACAGATTCAAATTAAGTAGAAAACTGATTTTAAATTAAACTATGTACAATTTCCTATCCTTCATATAATATTGCTTATTACCATTTCCGATAAATTTATAACATTAAGAAAAAAATAAATGGGCCATTTCAGTTTTAAATTGAAATATTTTAATAACAACAGTTTATTTGTATTATTTTATGTATTTTCTAGTTATATTCATGCCTCCCAATATTAAATAAATAAATTATTATAAATTATGCATTATGATTAGTCAATTCTTAAAAAAGTAAATTTGAATTAACTTAAATTCTACATATTCAACTATACACATTATATGTTATGTCTAGACAAAAAATAAACAAATAAATAAATAAAATATAGATATAGATATAAAATAAAATAAATTATAAAAAAAATTCTAGCAAATATTTGAGATATTCCTTTTAATATTATGTTAAGAATTTCATTGGATGTGAAAAAAGTGCTTAAAAGTGGACACCTTAAAAATATGCTGTTTACCCTCTCCCCATAAAAACAACTTATTTGTTTTATATTATATATTATATATTTTTTATATTTATGGTTCCTACTGTTAAATCTATAATAATAAATGGAAAGGTTTGTCTGTCTGTCTGTCTGTTCTTTTATACGTTCAGCCACTATTGAACGCAGAAGTACAAGAATTGACATACGGATGCTCTGGAGCCTTTCCGAGGTCCTCTTGGATCGAAACAGAATTTAAAAATCTTAATTAGTTTCAGAGATATTAATTAAAACGACGACCCATGTCGATTGAACAATGACCAAAAATCCACGGCTTATTGCTTAAAAAGAGGCATTCTATCAGCAGACGATTTTAACCGTTGTCTGGAATGGAAACAAAACATCTGGAAGTAATTAATGTCACATGATCTTGAACTGGGGTTAAAAATTGCAAATTTCAAAGCGCTTCAAATTTTATTTTTCGCACACAACACTTAATATACAACCTATTCAGCACAAAAACAACCTGCAGTTAAAATTTTATCAATTTTCATTAATAAACAAAGCAGTTACATTTTAATTACAAATTAAATTTTATTCTAACACGTAATCTTTCAATAGACGATAGGAGTTTCCATAGCAACAAAATACATTTGAAGGAACTAAAAAAAAATACTTTTTCTTTTTCTTTTTCTTTTTACTTCCATCTGGAAGTAATTAATATCACATGATCTTGAACTGGGGTTAAAAATTGCAAATTTCAAAGTGCTTCAAATTTTTTTTTTCGCATACAACACTTAATATACAACCTATTCAGCACAAAACCAACCTGCAGTTAAAATTTCATCAATTTTCATTAATAAACAAAGCAGTTACATTTTAATTGCAAATTAAATTTTATTCTAACACGTAATCTTTCAATAGATGATAGGAGTTTCCATAGCAACAAAATACATTTGAAAGAACTAAAAAAATACTTTTTCTTTTTACTTATATTACCCGATTACCGTGCTATATAGGTGTCGTGCCCTTAGCGACCGTGCCCTTAGCGGAACGTGCCCTTAGCGGAATGGGGTAAAAGGGAAGAAAGAGGAATAGAAGAAGCCGTGCCCTTAGCGGAAATAAGGTGTGCATGTGGCAGATTGGAATATGTTATTAAAATGCACAAAATAGTGCTTTCTATGGAATGTAGTATGATTAGCTTTAAATTTACAGAGTCACGCAAAAATATTCAGTTACACTGAGGGTTATTATTGGAAATTTGCTGAATTGCATTTACATTAAGCGTTTATTCTACCATTTTTTTAAATGTGAATATGATTTGAATTAGTATTTGTATTTGTCTATTCTATTATCCGTTTGTCCTCCTCCAGCGTCCGTAAGTATTTTAAGAATTTTTTATTTTTATTTTCTTCTATTATATTCAATAGAAGAAAGTACTGGATTCGTAAAAATGTTCGACCTCGGGTTTTTGATGGATTACACGTTTTCAGAGGTCTATAACACGATTTGACTATTTTTAGAAAATGTCTGTCTGTCTGCCTCTCTCTCTCTCTCTCTCTACCTCTCTCTCTGTGTGTGTGTGTGTGTGACAAAAATTTTGTGGCAACAGTATCTCTGGAACTACTACTCAGAATTGTATATAAATTTACATGTTGATGCATCTTGAGCTAAATTAGTGCCTGTCAACTTATGGTGCGAACCGCTTAACAGGTGGCACTGCTATACAGCGATTTCCACAATTTAAGGGAAAGGTTTATCTCAGGTTCTATTGGTATAATAAATCAAAATTTGATATAAGAGAAGGTCATTATGAGATATTATGCTGATTCAATTTGAATGCTTATGGACCTACAGGTGGCGCTGCTATACAATGATTTCTGAAATTTAAGGGAAAGCTATATCTCAGGAACTGCACAATACTGCACAGAATATTCTCAGAATATTGCACAGAATTGCATATAAATTTATATGTTGATGCACCTTAACCTAAATGAGTGTCTGCCAACTTTTGGTGTCAACCGCTCCTCAGATGGCGCTGCTATACAGCGATTTCCGCAATTTAAGGGAAGGATATATCTCAGGTTCTATTGCATATCATCAAACAAAACGTGATATACGTGAAGGTCATTATGAGACATTATGCTGATTCAATTTGGATGCTTATCGGCCAATAGGTGGCGCTGCTATAGTACAAATTTCCTCGATAACGGGAAAGCTATATATCAACTTCTATAGCATATAACTGTACGAAACTTGATATGTGTCATAACTATTATATAATGCATTTTTTAAGGTGTCATTTATAGACAATAAAACAGTCTTTCTTTGGATATTTAGTGTTAGTTTTCTCTAAGATAAAAATTAATTATTTGCACTTAGTGAATTTGTATAGGAAAATATAAAAGAGAGTCTTGTGGTGGCCACAACATACTAGTTTTTATTTCATTTTATTTTTTTTATGACATGTGTTATTCAAATTCATTATTGAATGTTCCCTACTTAAAATGGCTCTAATAGAACCTGTGCCACTGGTTTGTGTACAAACATCCGAAATATGCCAATGCATTGCACTTTAGGGGAGACATTTTTATAAATCACATTTAAATAACTTCATCAAAAAATCATAAAGAAATTCGCATTTATTGTTCACATGCTAAGAAAATGTTTTGTATAAACAATAATATGCTTAATCTCCAGATTTACAGGGCTACGCAAAAACGTTTCGATACATTAAGGGGTACAAATAGGAAATTAAGAGCAGCATTTCTGTTTGTGTTAAGCATTTTAAACACTTTCCGACAATGTTTCGGAGTGATTATGAATTCAGTTTGTCTATATGTCTGTCTTTCTGTCTGTCCATTGTGTGATAATATGGACAAAGAACATAGAATGTTATACGACACAACGAGTTCGTACAGTTGGAAAGTGTTGATAATCACTCATGATTTTTCGTTTCTGTTTTAGCTTTAAAGAGTGTAATGCTTAATTATATTTTCAAAAACTTAAATAAAATCATAAAATAGCAATAATGTACGTTTTTGTATCGCGTACTTTGATTCATTAAGTTTATATGGTTGTAGATCACCGTTCTCTCATATAACGGATATTCTACAGTACGCATACCTATTTTTGCGACAGGTTACTTCTGAAGCAAAATATAGTCAGTACTAAATGTGGATAAAGTGTGGAGGAAAATTGAAGAGTTCATTTTTTTATTTATTAATTTATTTTTAAATTTATTATACATTTCCGCTAAAGGCACGTATGTTAAAAGCACGCCACCGAGGGGGTGTAACATTTCCGTTAAGGATACGGGTTTATAGATTTCCGCTAAGGGCACGGTCGCTAAGGGTATAGGTGTATATAGGTTTTGGGGACCTAAAAAATATTTATTTTTCTTTTTACTTCCATTAACCGACTACCGTAGATAATGGAATTAGAGATTTCACGTGATTTACATGTTTTACAATGTCCTGATTAGGTTTTCTTTTGTATCTCAGCTACTAATTAAAATAATTTCATAAGTAACACATTATTTGAAAGCTTTGTTGATTTGTGAATTGAACAGTAGATTACAGAAATTTCTACCGCCAGATATTTTAAAATTTCAATATTTCAAATTCTAATTAAATTATTTTTAATACATCATTCGAAAGATATTTTAAAGTACTTTTATATTATCGAAAGTGGGATTCGAGATTTCACCTGATTTACACGTTTTGAGGTCTCCTGAATCGGTTTTCTTTTGTATCTCATCCACTAATTAAAATAATTTCATAAGTAATGCATCATTTGAAAGCTTTGTTGATTTGGAATCGAACAGTGGATTAAAGAAATTTCTACCGCCAGATGGCACTGTAATATTTTAAAATTTCAATATTTGGAATTCTAATTATTGTTAAATTATTTTTAATACATCATTCGAAAGATATTTTAAAGTACTTTTATATTATCGAAAGTGGAATTCGAGATTTCGCCCGTTTTACATGTTTTGAGGTCTCCTGATTAGGTTTTCTTTTGTATCTCAGCTATTAATAAAAATAATTTCATAAATAATACATTATTTGAAAGCTTTGTTGATCTGGAATGGAAAAATAGATTACAGAAATTTCTACCGCCAAATGGCGCTGCAATATTTTTAAATTTCAATATTTGAAATTCTAATTATGATTAATTTATTTCTAATACATCATTCGAAAGATATTTTAAAGTTCTTTTATATTATCGAAAGTGGAATTCGAAATTTCGCCTGATTTACAATTTTAAGGTGTCCTGATTAGGTTTTCTTTTGCATCTCAGCTAATTGAGTTAGACCGTTCAAAATTGGTATATGTAGGTTAATGAGGAAGGCTGGAAGGGTGGGGAAAGAATAGGTGCAAGAGACTGCGCTGCCGAAGGCAGTGGGGACCCGGTCAGACTTTTTACCTGATGAGAAATGATTTTTTAAATTTTCTTTTCTTAAGAATAAAAGTCTGATTTCAGAAGGAAGTTCACGTGTTAAGATAGACGTGCGCGCACCGCACGTCTATCTTAACACGTGCGCGCGCAGCGTGCATGGGACCCGGTGCGAGTTTTTACCCGATGATAAAAGATTTTTTTTTTATTATTATTTTATTTTCTTAATAATATAAGTTTGAGTTGAGAAAGAATATGCGTGCACAGCGCACGTATATCCTCTCATGTCCGCTGCCGAAGGCAGTGGGGCCCGGTGCGAGTTTTTATCCGAGGCTAAATGATATTTTTCTTTAATTCCTTTTCTTAAGAATGAAAGTTTATGAGTAATAACATGGAATTTTGAGAAATCATAAGGATGGTGAACGAATACGCGCGCGCAGCGCACGGGTCTACGTTGCCAAGGCAGTGGGGACCCGGTGCGACATTTTTCCCGATCAGAATTTGTTTTTTCTTTTTTTTATCACATGATAAAAATTAGTGCAATTTTGAGAATTCATTAATTATTGTGATTCATTTAAAAATAGTGACCAGCGAAGCCTGCTAGTAAATAAATAAATGAAAGTAAAATAAACAGAAAGCATTAGTTTACTTCTATGCATGTGTTTGACATATTCTAATTATTATAGTTTTTATAAACAACATTATAACACATTTAAAAATAGTTTAAAACATAATAAAATACTGAAAATTTCATGTAGGCAAACAGTTTAATATTGTAATTTATTATTCGACAGTCTCAATGAAAGGGGGGGGGGGTTAAACTCTAAAATATTAGATTAATTATATTTATTTATTTATTATTATTATTTTTTTCTTTTTACTTTCTTCTATATGTAATATAGAGAAAGTATTGGATTCGTAAAAATTTTCGACCTCGGGTTTTTGATGGATTTACACGTTTTGAGAGCTGTAGAACACGATTTGACTATTTTTAGAAAATGTCTGTCTGTTTGTCTGTCTGTCTGTGTGTGTGTGTGTGTGACAAAATTTTGTGGCAACTGTATCTCAGAAACTACTGCACAGAATTTCATACAAATTGGTATGTAGTTGCACCTTGACATAAATTAGTGCCTATCAACTTTTGGTAAAAATTGTCTTACAGGTTGCGTTGCCATCCCGCTTTTTCTAAATTTTTAACATAGTGATATAGGACAAAATTTTATATAAATGTGCATAAAGAGAATTATTTTTTAATAATCATTATGAAATTTACAAGAATTATTTATAATAGAGATAGTCAACTGGGAAAAAAATTTTGTATGTGTAGGAGCCTCGCCACCCCCCCCGGGGGGAAGTCCCCTCTCGAGGAGAGTAAATTTTCAAGATGGGTATCTTTCGAAAGGTCTCATCAATACCTTTAAAACGAATGGTTGAACTATTAATCTGTGATAATTTAAAACAAAGTTATCGATTTTTTTTACTTTTAACAAAAAAAAACTTAGAAAAAAAAATCGCTTTTTTTTTTCTTTTTTTTTTAACGAAATTTAACTGGACTTGGTATTTAGTTGGCCCCTGACATAAACTGGGGCTGATTAGATTTGGGGATCAATCGCTCAACAGGTGGCGCTGTGATCGTATTTTTTCTAAATTTTTAACATGGCAGTATAGGACAATATTTCGTATAAATGTACATAATGAGAGTTATTCTTAACCTGTGATTGTGAAATTAATATGAATTATTGATAATAGTAGTAGTTAATTAGGAAAAAAAAATTGGGGCATCGCTTCCCCCCCCCCCCTAGGGGGAAGTACCCCCCGGGGAGGGTAAATTTTCAAGATGGGTATCTTTCAAAAGGTCTCGTCAATACCTTTAAAACGAATGGTTGAACTATAAATATTTGGTAATTTAAAACAAAGTTATCGAATTTTTTTACTTTTAACGAAAAAAAAAACTGAAAAAAAATCTTTTTTTTTTGTTACTGCGTGAATTTGTATAGGAAAATATAGAAGAAAGTCTTGTGGTGGCCACAACATACTAGTTTTAAGTGTATTGTTTTCATCAAATAAAATCTCATAATGTAAAAAGAAAAGGGGGGGGCGTCAATATTTGAAACATAGATATATGTTTTAATCAAATAGGATAGTGTAAAAAATATTGGATATGAATTTCTATTCAATCTGCATGTGCAAACCTCCTACATAGTTTGGTTCCCTTTCATACCCCACCCTACTCTTTTGAATAAATTTCAAATATTTATCATTTCATTATAACACATAATATTTACTTGTTTTTCGTATAAAAATAAAGAAAAGTGTTCATTGCAGCCATAAACTATAATGTATAATAATTAGAATATATTAAACTTATACCCAAAAGTAAATTGATGCTTTCTGTTTATTTTACTTTATTTATTTATTTATTTATTTATTTTATTTTATTTTTTTATGTTGAAAAGCATGCGTATTACTTGAAAAGCTATTAAAAAAAAAAAAAAAGAAGAAGAAGAAGAAGGTATAAAATGTTTTATCACGATATAGGTACAATACGTTAATATAATACTTATTTAAAATTAAATTTGCATACAGTTGGTAACTTCAAAATTAGATAATAATAATAAAATTGGAAACATTGACTGGGAAAACGGGGAAAGGATTTAAAGATAAGTTGATTCTCTTAATATTTATTAGTGATAAACATTAACTTTCATTTGCTCTAATTTTTAGATGCCTACTTTTAAGTACTTTTTTAAACCCAATAAATTCTGATTTAATATTGATGGGACAAATCACAAATACTTGTCAGGAAAAATTGTAAATAATTTTCTGTTTCAGGCATAATATATAATGTGCATAGTTTGATATATAGAAGCTAATTTAATTAAAATTTACTTTCTCTAAAATGTATTGATGTAATTTAAAACAGAAATATTTTATTTATTTTTTCTTAATGTTGTGAATTAACTGGAAATAGTAAAAAGCAGTATTACATGAAGTATAGAACGTGCACATGATTTAATGTAAAATCAAATTTCTAATTAATTTGTATCAATTTGAATCTTTCATGAAAAGCACAAAACAAGAACGTAAACATCGATCGGACTAAATCGTTCATTGTAGAATAGAATCATCCATTGCTCTCCCCACCGCCAAGCGTTCAGATGCCAAAATCTCGCCAATGAGCCTTTGTAAACATGCAGTCGGGAAGTTATATGATTGTTGAATCATATAGGCGCTACCGAAGGTAGCGGGAACTCGAAACAATTGGCTAACAGTATTTGAAAAATCATTGTCATCGTGTTCTAAAACTTTCAAATGTCTAGCTAGTCAGGAAGTTAGTTCAAAACCGATTGCAAGATTTATACTGGACAAACAAACAAACAAAGAAACCGGGTTAATAAAAACATGGAAAATTAGGCTTTCGCCCAGAATTAAATTATGCTTAGGGTAGAATTTTATATATTTTTTATTATTTAATACGGCTATTCTGGAAGAGCAAAGTTTAAATAATAACTGCAATATTATCTGTACACGCGACTAGCGCTTTTCCTTTCAACACTTTTATCTCTGACGGCCTCGCATTATCCAGATGCCCAAAAGCAAATGACACGAAGATTTTTTTTTCTTTCCAGAAAAGGCCGCTAAATCAAATATTTACCATCATCCAAATTGTTTACTGAAGAAATAACATGTCAGAGATAAGCATTCAGCAGCTCACTTATATATATGTCGGCAGAAAAATTTGAAGATAGGAGAAAATGAGGTATATCTGGGAAGCAACGAGGAGCACTGACCTGACCTTCTGATCAAAACTAGATCAAAACGAAAAGGAAGAAGCTCTTTATCAACGATGATAGATTTAAAGAGATAATCGCAGTTAATGCCTAACTTTTGGGCAGTAGCGATGGGTGTTAAAGTGAAGTTTTGAAAAGGGAAAAAAAAAAAATGCTGTGCTATTTTTGCTACTTTTTAATGTGACGAAGCAAGTTTTATCAAAGAATTAGCAAGCATTGCCCGCTTCTTTGGTCCTCCTATTTAAATGAATTTAAAAAAGAGAGAGAGAGAGAGAGAATCACTGTTTTTCATATTATTTTTTAAATAAAAGCTAACAGAAAAAAGAAAAAAAAAAAAAAAAAAAGCAAGTCCTTCCGGCTTATTCGGAAGGGTAAGTTGATTTCTTTTTCCTTATCAAGTAGCCGTCATTTTGTTTCAAAATGGCGGCTACAAATTATCAATGCACTTGGTAGAAATATTGATGTAGGCTATGCACATATGGAGTTTTAAGCAAATCGGTTCATAAATACCGTTTTATGCGAATTTAAAATTTTCAAGTGGCCGGCGCTTGGAAACAAGATGGTAGGTCAAGTTGACAAATATATCAAATGCATTTGTGAGATAAGACTACTGTACAAATATAGTTGGAATTAATTCAGAATATCAAAAGTCATCGTGTTGAAAAATTAAGTGGCTGCCACTTGGATCAAAATGGCAGAGAAAGTTGTTCAGTGAACTAATTAATCTAAGATATTGTTGCAAATTTGAAAATAATTCGTTTTTTTTTTTTTTTTTTTGTAGAAATTCTTTCAAAGAGGCTTAGTAAGTTGATTAAATGTTAATTTCCTGCATTTTTAGTTTGTTTTAACGTTAAAATAGCCTAAATTTCCCTTAAAAACGTATTAAAAAGCTCCAATATGGCAGGTAATGGATTTGGCGACTTTTCCACTTGGCGACTTTTTTGGCGACTTTTGGGGAGAAAATACATAGTTCATTAATAAACTTCATTCAGACAAATTCAAACAAATTCGGAATACGCTTTTTACAATTTGAATTTTCAAGTGGTCTCCATTTGAAAACAAAATGGTGGAGCAACTTGGTTAAGAAACTCATCCAAGACATTCATAACACAAGTTAAGACACTGTCCAAATTTGGTTCGATTTGGAGTATGATTTCGGAAGTTATCGTGATTTTAAATTTTCAAGTGGTAGCCTGATTTCAAGTAGCCCGCCTTAACGTAAGATATCCGCCACTTTATTAAAAATGGAGAATACTTTCATTAATAAACTTCATTGAGACACTTATATAGTCTATGTATACATCAAAATTCAAACAAATTCGGAATACTCTTTTTACAATTTGAATTTGAAAATATCAAGTGGTCTCCACTTGAAAACAAAATGGTGGAGCAACTTGGTTAAGAAACTCATCCAAGATATCCATAACACAAGTTAAGACGCTGTCCAAATTTGGTTCGATTTGGAGTATTATTTCGGAAGTTATTGTGATTTTAAATTTTCAAGTGGAAGCCTGATTTCAAGTGGCCCCACTTAAGATATCCGCCACTTTATTAAAAATGGCAGATAAATTTCATTAATAAAGTTCATTGAGATCCTTATGTAGTCTAGATTTTCATAAAAATTCAAGCAAATCTTGCTTTAAATACGCTTTTTACAATGTGGGTTAAAAATATTCAAGTGGCTGCCACTTGAAAACAAATTGTCGGAGCAACTTGGTTAACGAACTCATCCACGATATTTATAAGATCAGTCCACTGTCCAAATTTGGTTCGATTTGGAGTATTATTTCGGGAGTTATCGTGATGACAAAATTTTCATTATAGATAGATAGATAGATAAACGAAGTGATTGCAATAGGTCGATTTCTAAAGAAATCAACCTAAAAACCTGTTGAAATCGTATAAAAATTCGTTTTGAACGATTACATATAATTTTAAAGTTTCTCCAACCTATTCCGTTGCCACTGATTGTTTTGTACCGCCCAAGCGCCTCAAACAGTCATATATTTTTAATTATTTGGCATTATTTAATTTAAATTGTCAACACCGAATCCTTGGACTCAAAGCTGGTAGACGTGAGGTGCCGGGTTCGATCCCCGGTCGCGCTCGTCGGCCTAGCTGTTCGGAGTTTTCCGTGGTTTCCTCCGAAACTTGCGTAAATACGGGCTAGGACCCCTTAGAAAGACCTCCACGGAAGGCACTCCCCCTCAGGCCTAGGACCCCAGTGTTGTCAATCGGCCTTAATCCCTAACACCAACACCAACACCGAATCCTTGGACTATTTTGTATACTTTGGTAACTTTCGCATCTTTCTGCGTTCAGCGGTTCGAAAGGACATAACCGAACATACAGTCATGATCAAAGGTATAGCATCGCTTACCAAAATTTATATTTAAAAAAAAGTAATAATAATAATAATAGTAAAAATAATTTGTAACTATTTTTTGAATATTATTTTTTTATTGAATAGCTTCTGTTTATAGCAACAAACAAAGTAAAAGATCTGCTGGTAATTTTGAAAAGAGTAAAATGCATTTTATTAAAAAACTAGCAGGTTTTGCTCGCTTCACTGGACACTATACTTAAATGAATTGTCAAAATCCCATATACCATATCATTATTAATAACCTAAGTTCCCTCTGTGTTCGGTAGAGGATTTTCTCGCTCGCAACGTGAAGAGTCCGCGTCCCCACTGCCTTCGACCGCAATTTACCCGCATCTTACTTCCCCTTCCCCAGTCAGTAAGTTCGAAGTTTTGCAAAATCCCGCCAAAATACATAATGCGTGCACATAATCAACATTCATATACCAACATTCACCATTCTAAGATAATTTAAGGCGAATTCAAACGGGAAAAACATGCTTTTACACAAGTTTATTGCCCCCCCCCAAGCCCAACGGAGGTAAGGGGGGAATTTCGTAATATCCCGTTACAATAAGTGTCGAATACATATAAGCAATTTACGCACCAAATTTCGTGACCGCAGATACCATAGATATCCCAAAACAAATTTAGCGTTAAAAGGGGGTCTCGAATTTACTCCTTCGTAACTCACCCCACCCCCCAAAAAAAAGAAAGAAATCACAAATTACAAAAAACCAAAAATGTGTTTTTAGAAATATCCTAAGGAAGTCGCCTAGCGTTTTTCAACATTTTTGGAAGAGTTCCACTCAAAAATCCGCAATTTGTGTAATTTCTCGTAGAAAAATCGATTTTTCCCTCCCTCTCTTTAAAAATCGAAAATTACTAAATTGCAGGCAACATTTTATTTGTACTCATGCCTGGTCTCCCCATGTGCAATTTCTTTACTGTGAAGTAATTTGAAGCCGCGTTGTGCTTACAAACGTGTTTTTGACTTTTGCCCCCCCCCCCCCGCCAGGGAGGAACGGGGGGAATTTAAAAAAAGTTGATAGATATAATTTTAAGCTGGGTAAAGAATTAAATTCCTGCCAAGCGCCGTTGAATTCCGTCCAGCCATTCTCACGTGATACCCAGACAAAAATAGCGTTACAGATATACAGATACGATGACACACACACACACCATTAGAGACAAAATTTTCTGAAGTCATTTTTGGCTTTCATGGTGTGTGAAATGTGAAGATATCACAATTTTTTTGATTCTGATAAATATACAGACAAAAGTTTGATTTTATTAATGTAGACTAGCAGGCGTTGCCCGCTTCGCTGGTCACTATATTTAAATTAATTCTTAAAATTACATATAACTTATTAATATAAAAATCTCATAAAATAAAAAAAGGATTAATTGAAATCCATCAAAAATCTCACTCCCGCCCCCCCCCCTTCAAAGGGGAGGGAACTTACAAAATTCCCTTATAGTGTGTATTGAGTACACATAACCAACCCACATATCAAAAGTTCACATTTCTGAGATAATTTAGAGCAGAGTTACTATTGGAAACGTGTTTTTTACCTCCCCTCTAAGTGTGTGAGTGGGGGAGGGATATTTCGTAAAATCAGTTTATAGTGCGTGTAGTTGTGTAAACTTAGTACACCCACCTAACAAAAATTGCTTTCCAGAGATAATTTTAAATGGATTTGTACTTGGAAATGTGCTTTTTGTCCTCCCCCCCCCCTCCCTCTAAACGGGAAAGGGGAAAATTTTACAAAATTCATTTATAGATTGTTTTAGGCACCCATAACCAATTAATACACCGCAAAATCACTTCCTTCCTGAGATAAATTAGAAGAAAGTTGCTATTGGAAACGTGTTCTTTAACCCCCCCCCCCCATTCCCAAAGGGGGGAAGGGGAGACACTTCGCAAAATCCTTTTATAATGCGTGTTCGGCACGCATAGCCAAAACAGATACCGAAAACTTGTCTTCCTGAGATAATTTGGGACAGAGCTACTCTTGGAAAACTCTTTTTGCCCCCCCCCCACACACACTCTCATGGAAGTAAGGGAATTTCGCAAAACCCGTCACAGTTGGTGTTTCATGCAAATAACCAACCCACACATCAAAATTCGTCAATGCAGGCCCCCATCAGGACAAATTTAACGGAAAAAGAGGGCCCTCGAATCTGCCCCGTCGTAAATCCCCCCCCCCTCCAAAAAAAAAAAAAAAAAAAAAAAAATGAAAATCACAAAACGTCCTAAATTGTTTTTTAGTAAATACACTTCAGAAGACGCAGAAGTAATTTCAACTTCTACGCGCCATTTTTGAAAGGGTTCTATGTAAATTCTGGATTTTGCAAATCCATCCTCCCACCTCACTTCATTCCGACAAAAAAAAAAAAAAAAAAAAAGAAAAAAGAAATCCTCCTTCCTCCTTTAAAATCAAAAATTGAGAAATCGACAAATTTGTTTTTATTTATTTATTTATTTATTGTAATTGAGTTTGTCTCCCCATGTACAATTTCTTTACCGTAAAGTAATAGAAGCCGTGTTATGATCTCAAATATGTTATTGCTGTCCGCCTCCAGAGGGAAAGGGGGGAAATTTTGAAAAAACCTGTCTTATTGTAAAAGCTCTAGATCGCAGCTTCCCACCAAAATTCGTGACCCAGCCCCACACAGAATAGCCACATCAATGTTGATTCAGTGGTGGATGTAGTCTTTTATATGTATAGATATAGACGAAAGGTAATGTGGAATGATGTTTTGATCCCTCGCCCCTTTGGGGCCGAATTTCTAAAATTCCAAAAATTACTTTTTAGATGTTTGTATTTGCTATACTTAAAAGCAAAAATCATATGGATGTCTGTTTCTTTCACTAAAATATGAAGGATATGTAAAATCTCTTTTCGGCCCCCATGAAAGGGCGCCCCCTCCCCCTCCTTGGGGGTTGAATACCTAAAAATCCGAAAATTCTTTTTTTGTATTTCTGTTTCCTATATTTTAAATTAAACACCGTACGGATATCTATTTATACATAGTCCGTAGGCCGAGAGCTGCTATCGTTCAGGTTCGTTTGCCATATCACGCAACTGAGTAAATTTTTGCACATGGGTTTTACATGATATTTCTTTTAAAAATTTGCAATGTTCTCCAAAAGGAACTTGCACATTAATTTTTTATTCGTAAAAACATACATGCATTCCTGTGTCATTCCGAGATAGTTTATTTTAAATGAAAATGTCAAGAGATGGCGCTGTCAGGCAAAACATTCTTTTTTAAAATACAAAAATAAAGGTTTAATCTGTGGGTTTAATCATCGAACTGAATAATTACTATTTCCCTTTTTTAATAAACTAAAATTAATTTATTAAATTGGTTCCAATTTAATTGTTTTCTAACTTTTTTTAAACACAAATTCAATGGGCTCTTCCAACATCTTCTAATCACCTGACGTCAGAGGTCACATGATAGAGGAAAAACAAATAGCAGACGAAGTCGTGTTTATCTATAGCGATTGCTGAAATAACATATTTTCTATTCTTATTTTTGATCAATCGTATTTAATCTGTGTTATTTTTTTATACATCATCATTTTTAATCCATTTTATATCATTATTCATCATCTTTTGTTTGCTGTATACATTTACAATCACCATTTGTTATAGATGTTCATGAAGAACATGTTAAATACTCTGTTTTTGGTACTTAAATCAGTGACAGTGCAATATCGTACTGCGTAAATCCATTTAGACCAGTAACTAAGTTAATTAACTTGTTGTAACACCTTTATGCAATTAACTTAAATGAAAACATTTAAAAATTTCAAATTATAATCCATAAACATTCCACAAGAACAAGCTATTATTTATTGCTAGATCAGTTAATGTAACAGTTACACTGGAACATTCAAAAATCGTTTCTTACAGTTGAAAATAAATAAACACATAAAGTGTTTTTAAAAATTCTTAAATTTACAAATCCGCGATTGTAATGAAATGCTCGCCCTCTGGTGGGCTAAGGTGAAATTATCACACCACTGCATATCATCATATTATGCAATCGATTTTCCATGATGTAATGGCGAAGAAAGGAACACGTGGCTATTATATTTACTAACAACTGCAGTTCAGAGAGCGCCATCTATCGATCATTACAAACGCGGATACAACTATTCTACTGTTTATAAATGCAGAATATTACTTTTATTTTATTTTATATTAAATATTGATATTTTTGTTCTTAAGAACAATATTTAATTGAATTCGATTCTCAGAATTCTACTATTCGTTTTCCTCTATCACGTGACTGAGCAGACGAAACTGAGAAGAGGACCTTCGATTCGATCTGTTTGCAAACAAAGAAAATAGTGGCTCCCGTATCGTGCTGTATACATGTCGTTGAGAATTTAAATAATTAGAAAATAATCGATTTTTTCGGAAAAAAGTTCTGTAAAAGTTCTTCATTTGCAATCAGAATGGCTTAATATGGATGGTAAAGAGTACATTGTAGCTAAAAATCGTGATGAGTTTCATTTGAATGCATATTTGAACATCGGATATCATCGACTTTAACGATTTGCGAATGATTAATTTAGACACCTCTTCAAATGAACACTATTTTAAATTGGGTTTCCATTTTTCTATCGCATTTAATTCTGACAGCGTGAAATGTCTGCCAAAATATGATTCATGAAATTGTCATTGCTTTAAGTTTTTCCCACTGCATTTTCAAATGTTAAGATTGCCGACTGGATGCTTTTTGACTAGGCAGCTGAAACAATCCGCGTTTGTAATGATCGATAGATGGCACTTTTTCAACTTTTGTTATTAGTAAACATAATGGCCACGTGTATTAATTTGTGTTCTATTTGTATTACTACTTAATATTCGTGCTATAATTTCTCCGCCATTGCATCATGGAAAACTGATTGCTTTTTGAAAAAACATTTCAGTTTATTCAACGTTCGATCGGAAGTAGATTTTTAACTGAAGCTGAACAAATATTAGTCTCAAATCATCTGATTAATTTTTTGCTTCCATTAGCCAAAGCAACTGAAATTTTTAATTTGTCATATGGAAATAAATGGAAGCTTAATTCTGGATTTTTTTATTTTTGGAGTTACACTGAGGCACACAACAGTAAGTGTTAACTTTTTCACCGGATTTATTCATTTTTATTCAATAAATATATGTGAAACTAAATATCGGCAAGCAATGGCGTCTAGATGAATTCGAAAGCTATGCATGTTAATTGTAATTTCACCTTAGCCCACCAGAGGACGAGCATTTCATTACAATCACGGATAATTTCCCTTGTTACTATTTAATTTATACTGGTGTATAAATAGATCTACGATTTAAGTAGGTGTAAGGGACAGAAGTTTCAAGTAAGAGAGAGAGCTTTTTTTTTTTTTTGATCCTCTCTAAATTTTGGAAATATCTTGCATTGTGTTTTACTACTTTTTTTTGTTTACGTTTTCATTTACCATTGTTTCAGTTTGCTGTATTAATGACCTAGTTTTATAGTTTTAAAATTTTATTTCCATTAGTCACTTATTCATAAATTAATTATCTGTTTAAGGTGAATGTTCCCAAATGGGAAAAATCGAATTAAAAATTCATAAAAAACTAGTATGTTGTAGCGATCACATAACTTCCTTCTATATTTTCTTATGTAAAATTCGCTCAGTAAAAATAGTTTATTAAAGTTATCTTCCCTAATAAATATAGACGATTATCATTCAAGAGAAGTATAACACTAAATACACAAATAAAGCCAATTTTATTCTCTATAGGTCATTTATAGGTCTATATAGGTCTCTATAGGTCGAACAATTTGCCAATTCACTATTCATGCTATTCATAGGCTTTTAATTATTTTAATATTTAATGAAACAAAAAATTCTTTAGCAGTCTAATTTATGAGAGTATTTATAATACGATGCATGGGGGGGAATGATAATAATTTCAAAGTTTATAGCATTTGAAAAAATAAGAAAAGCTGGAAAAGTAAGATTTTCAGCTATCCAATAAAAAAGAAAAACCTGATCTATTGTATTATTGATTATAAATATATTGCATATAATATTCACTCATTTGAACAACTTCTTATTATAATTATATATATATACATATTTACATACGTATACATGATTTTTTTATATGTTTACTTATAAATAAAAAAGAAAATAACGTAATCAAGTAGCTCATCTCCAAATATTTTCAATGCATTTTTTTTTTTACTTGAATGTCCTCCTCATTAATTCACTAGTCTATGCATATACTTGAAACATAATATTTTACATAATATTGCCACAAAGTCAGCTATCTTTACAGCCGCCGTGGCGTAGAGCTATGTCTCTGGACTGTCACCCAGACGGCCTCAGTTCGATTCCAGCCGGGGGCAAGTAAATTTAAAGACTCTAAATTCTTATAATTATCTTTGCATATTTAATTTCCTATTCTAGCAGT
The DNA here is from genome assembly GCA_963930645.1 of Salticus scenicus. Classification (NCBI taxonomy): domain Eukaryota; kingdom Metazoa; phylum Arthropoda; class Arachnida; order Araneae; family Salticidae; genus Salticus; species Salticus scenicus. The sequence goes on along the minus strand of OZ005653.1, from coordinate 204,032,277 downwards.
TTCTAGAATATTCTAATTTATGTTAATCATGTATTCTGGAATATTCGAATATTGTATATAAGCGACTTGTTCCTCAGTTTGTGTATGTTCCCAGCCGAGTGTAGCTGTGTTACAAGTTTGTTCTACTAATAAACTACGTTTGTTACTTAACTTCGAGTGTTCACTTTGACTCTTCACGACATCTGTGACATTTTGGTGGAGGCGCCGGGTAAATAAACTTTGCAAACGTGGATAACGGTGATAATCTTCGCAGAAGTCTCCGTTTAAAAGGACAATCTCCCGAGTACGGACTTTATTTTCCAGAGAGCAAAAAGAAGAAAACGAAAATGCCAGAAACCAAAGTGCCAGAAGAGACCAAGCCCGTCGTTTTGACTCCTACCTACCAGCAACCAAGGAGCCCATCGACCTTCCGAGGAGTGCCTGGAGAAGACCATCTGAAATGGCTTAAAGAATACGATCGAGTGGCTAAATTTAACAAATGGGATGACATGATGTGCTTAGCCAATGTGTATTTCTTCCTTGATGGTACTGCAAAGCAATGGTACGTAAACAATGAAGATACTCTGAATTCCTGGGAAGTGTTCAAGAAGGAATTAAGCGGCCTTTTCGGCGACAGACAAAAGTATACCAGGAAGGCGGAAGAACAATTGAAGTACAGAGCACAGCGGTCAGGAGAGAGTACACAGTCCTATATACAGAGTGTCTTAGGTCTGTGCCAGGAAATTAATCCTTCAATATCCGAAGTCGAAAAAGTGTCTCACCTAATGAAAGGCGTTGCAGAGGACATTTATCAGACCCTGCTGACTAAAGAAATCAGCACCACAACTGATTTCATTAAATGGTGCAACTACATCGAGGATATGAAGCAGAAGAGGGTTGGACGACAAAGATTCGAGAGGCTTCCGAACGTCGTACCAGTGGCAGCCATGGAAGAGGAACCAGATTTGGTCTCGCTTATCCGCCAAATTGTACGGGAGGAAGTCCATCGACTGATCAACCAGACGAAAGAATCTTCAGAGCCATGTTCGCAGTTCCTAGAAGAAATAGTCCAAGATGAAGTTCAAAGAGTCCTAGCCCCCGTTTCATCAACACCGGCCAAAACACCCCGACGACCAACATATGCCACTGTAACCAGAGAATCTAGAGTTCCTGTCCGGAGATCACCAACGCAGCCAAGAAAAACTGACCTCTGGAGAACAGCTGACAACAGACCAGTCTGCTTCCACTGTGGACGTCCTGGACATGTTGTGCGTTATTGCAGAGAAAGAAAAGCTATTTTCGACAGTTATCGACGTCGCCGACAGAACCATTTGTTGATCACGTCGCCGAAGAAATCGAAGCAGAAGATGAACTTCGTCGACCAATCTTCACTCGCCGTTCATCTCCTAGTCCCACTAGAGGCCGATCTCCAACACGCCGTTTCAGATCACCGTCGCCATATCGTCGATCAAGTCGATCTCCAAGCCGCAATAATGAGGAAAACTAAACGTAGCGACCTTCCAAGGAGGTGAGGCCGCATTTAATCAAAATCCTCCGTCGGCCGCAAAGATGACTGGTAACCAACTGGACATAATCGTGGATAAAAAGCCGGTACGAGCCTTAGTGGATTCTGGAGCCTCATTTTCTGTCATCTCCGATAAATATCGTCGATCTCTAAAGAAGGTTCTGTTTTCTGAAGCCAAGAACGTTATGCTCAAAGTCGCTGATGGAAATTTTGTCCGGCCGATGGGAAAATGTGTTTTACGTATTCTCATAAATAGCAGAGAGTTGCCCTTTGAATTCATTGTTTTGCCGCATTGTAGTCATGACATAATCCTTGGATGGGACTTTTTAGAAGCTTCCAAAGCCGTGATAGACTGTGGACAGAGTGAACTATTTTTAGAAGACGTTTGCCAAGACCTCTCAGCGATGGACGCCTGGAAGTTGTACGCCACAAGGGACTACACTCTCAAGCCCCAATCTTTAACTAAACTAGCAGTTTCAGGATGCCAAGTACGAAAAGACGTAAATGTAGTCACAGACGGCAATAAACATCTACTCTTCGAGAAGAATTTCTCTATACCATCCATGCTATCCTTATACCATAACGGACAAAGTGAAATCTGGGTCGCCAACCTCCAGTCCAGGAACCAAGTCATTCCTAAAGGAATGTGCTTAGGCCTAGCCGAACCCCTTAATGAAGAACATTTATGTGCGATTGACGACAAGACGGATGGCCTGAATACACGAGACGCGTCAAACTCCCCGATGGACTGCTCCCAGATGTCGTCTCCCGAGTTGAGCAACGAACAAAGAACCAAGCTAGCCGAACTGCTTCGAGAGTTTTCTGGAATTTTCGAGAAGACTGACAAGTCGACAGCCTCACGGACGAATATGAAACACAGAATTCAAACAGGTGATCATGCTCCAATCAGTCAACGAGCCTACCGAGTATCATCGACCGAAAGATGTGTCATTCGTGAAGAAGTTCAGAAAATGCTTGATAAAGGTATCATCCAGCCATCTGAAAGTCCCTGGTCATCACCCGTGGTGCTCGTTAGGAAAAAAGATGGAAGCTGGCGTTTTTGCGTAGATTACCGGAAGCTCAATAAGATCACGAAAAAAGATGTCTATCCTCTACCTCGTATCGACGATACGCTAGACTGTTTGAAAGGCGCCAAGTTCTTTTCTTCCATGGACCTGTGCTCTGGCTATTGGCAGATAGAAGTAGACGAGGCTGGCTTCTGAGTCTAAAAGATCCTTCAGGAAGACTGGCAAGATGGGCCCTTCGACTTCAAGAACATGATTTTTCAGTGACATATAAAACCGGTAAGAAGCACGGGGATGCTGACGCACTCTCGAGAAATCCAGTGGACGAAGAAACTGAGACGTCAAACAAATTTCTAGCTGTGACTACGAGTATGAACCTTGCGATTGAACAGAAGAAAGACCCAGATCTCGCAAAAATTATTCTTTCGAATAACAGCTCCAACGCGGATAAAAGAGAGTTCGAATTAATTGACGGAGTACTATGTAGAAAGAATTTTGACCCTGATGGAAAAACGTGGCTGCCAGTCATTCCTAAACATCTACAAGTGGACATACTGAGACATTTCCACGACGCTCCCACCGCAGGACATCGTGGTTTTGCAAAAACTTATGACAGAATCCGCAAAAGGTTTTACTGGCCTGGGATGTACAGAAATGTTGTTCGATATGTGATGCACTGTCGAGAATGCCAGAGGAGAAAATCCGTTCCTCAACGACCTCCTGGACGCTTAGTGTCCATTCCTCCAGCTATAGCACCTTTCCATCGCATTGGGATCGATCTTCTAGGAAGAATTCCAAAATCTACTCGTGGGAACAAATGGATCATAGTCTGCGCGGATTACTTAACGAGATATGCAGCAACGAAAGCCTTACCGACCGCTGAAGCCGAAGAAGTAGCGAAGTTCTTGCTCGAAGAAATTCTCTTAAGGCATGGAGCTCCCCGAGTAATTATCACAGACCGTGGAGCTGTCTTCCAATCCAAACTTGTTTCCGCTCTCGTCGAATTGTGTAATATCGATCATCGGATGACGACAGCATATCACCCTCAAACAAATGGACTGACGGAGCGGTTTAATAAAACTTTGGCTGACATGTTGTCCATGTACGTGGATACAGAACAGAAGAATTGGGATGAAATTCTACCATTTGTAACCTTTGCTTACAACACCGCTAAACAGGAAACGACGGGTTTCACGCCTTTTTATTTACTTCACGAACGTGAAGCTGAAACGACGCTGGACACAATGTTACCATTTTGCCCTGATGATGTCGACGACGATCACCTCGCCAAGATGATTGCCAGAGCTGAAGAATCAAGGCAGCTAGTCCGAGTGCGAACTCTGAACGCCCAAGATAAAGACCGTCGACGTTACGACTCCAGACACCGAGGGGTTTCTTATGCTCCTGGAGATTTCGTATGGGTGTATACTTCAGTCCGGAAAGTCGTCCTCTCCGAAAAGCTTTTAAGAAGGTATTTTGGACCATGTCAGGTTTTACGTCGTTTATCAGACGTCACCTATGAGGTGCAAGATTTTGATCCTGCCTCGCGAAGAAGAAAACCAAGAGACGTTGTCCATGTACTACGTATGAAACCCTACCATGATCCGGACAAGCAGATTGAGAACACAAAAAAACAGGATGATGTTGTTCCTCTTAAAACGAACAGTACTTACAAGGGACCCATGACGCGTTCGAGGACTAGAGCTTCAACCCAGAAGTCCTAAAACAGCGAGACACTGTTCTTTGAGAGGAGGGCAATGCCACAAAGTCAGCTATCTTTACAGCCGCCGTGGCGTAGAGCTATGTCTCTGGACTGTCACCCAGACGGCCTCAGTTCGATTTCAGCCGGGGCAAGTAAATTTAAAGACTCTAAAAATTATTTCTAAATTCTTATAATTATCTTTGCATATTTAATTTCCTATTCTAGCAGTTTCTAGAATATTCTAATTTGTGTTAATCTTGTATTCTGGAATATTCGAATATTGTATATAAGCGACTTGTTCCTCAGTTTGTGTATGTTCCCAGCCGATTCATAGGCTTTTAATTATTTTAATATTTAATGAAACAAAAAATTCTTTAGCAGTCTAATTTATGAGAGTATTTATAATACGATGCATGGGGGGGAATGATAATAATTTCAAAGTTTATAGCATTTGAAAAAATAAGAAAAGCTGGAAAAGTAAGATTTTCAGCTATCCAATAAAAAAGAAAAACCTGATCTATTGTATTATTGATTATAAATATATTGCATATAATATTCACTCATTTGAACAACTTCTTATTATAATTATATATATATACATATTTACATACGTATACATGATTTTTTTATATGTTTACTTATAAATAAAAAAGAAAATAACGTAATCAAGTAGCTCATCTCCAAATATTTTCAATGCATTTTTTTTTTTACTTGAATGTCCTCCTCATTAATTCACTAGTCTATGCATATACTTGAAACATAATATTTTACATAATATTGCCACAAAGTCAGCTATCTTTACAGCCGCCGTGGCGTAGAGCTATGTCTCTGGACTGTCACCCAGACGGCCTCAGTTCGATTCCAGCCGGGGGCAAGTAAATTTAAAGACTCTAAATTCTTATAATTATCTTTGCATATTTAATTTCCTATTCTAGCAGTTTCTAGAATATTCTAATTTATGTTAATCATGTATTCTGGAATATTCGAATATTGTATATAAGCGACTTGTTCCTCAGTTTGTGTATGTTCCCAGCCGAGTGTAGCTGTGTTACAAGTTTGTTCTACTAATAAACTACGTTTGTTACTTAACTTCGAGTGTTCACTTTGACTCTTCACGACATCTGTGTGACAATATGTATCATAAATATTCCGTTGTTTATTATTATTATTATGATTATTATTTATAATAATGGTATTTGCGATTATTATTCATTTTTCTTTTTGGTGCACTTATTATATTGAAATATGTATATCCACAAAGTTTAACTCTTTTTCATGAAAACATATTTGTGGTTACCCTATATTTAATTAAAAGTAATACATTTAGTGAAAGAGAGTATTTCATTTGGTTTTAGATATTAATAAAATTTTAGTACCAAGATTTTATTATATTCTTTTTTATTATATAGTATTACACAGTGTATTGTTTATTGAAGGGATAATTTTTAGTAGATTACCATTACAAAAAAGTATTCTATAAATAAAAAGAAATAATATTTATAATACATGACTAATTATATTTGGAGGTAAATGAAAAATACATATATTATAATATTTAGTTAAAAATATAGGGTTTAAAAACTAAAAGTTTTTTAGTTCCCCATCATACTATAGGTATGGGGAACTTAGGTAATCGTGAAAATTTTCGACCTCGGTTTTTTGACTTTTTTACACGTTTCCAGGTGTGAGGAATCCGAAAATGGCAAAATTTCTATGGTGTCTGTCTGTAGGGTGTCTGTTAGTCTGTTAGTGTGTAAGTCCGTTAGTTTGTTAGTCTGTGTACACGATATCTCAAGAACAAATTGTCGCAGAGAGGTCAGATCAGTTTTAAAATATTACTTTCGACACTAGCAAGAACCCTATTTATTTACAACATTCGAATTTAAAAACTTCGTAAGTTATTAGAAATTTACGATTTTCTTAACATGGGAGAATAGGGCAAAAATTCACTTAAACGTGCATTAAATGGAAACTTTTTACTGTAAAAATGTCAGACCAGTTTTAAAATATCAGTTTTGATGCCTGAATGAACATCAGTAACTATAAATATGCTACTTTGAAAATTTCGCAAGTTATTGGAAATTTACGAATTCCTTAACATGGCAGTATAGGGCAAAATTTCACATAAACGTCAATTTTTAGAGATATTTTCATCGTAAAAATGTCAGACTACTTTTGAAATATTATTTAGGACACTGGTATGAATATTAATGACTATGAATTTTCCAATATAAAAATTTCGTAAGTTATTGGAAATTTACGAATTTCTTAACATGGCAGCATAGAGCAAAATTTCACATAAACGTCAATCTTGAGGGATATTTTCATCGTAAAGATGTCAAACCACTTTCGAAATATTATTTAGGATACTGGCATGAATATCATAGACTATGATTTTTCCAATTTAAAAAAATTCGTAAGTTACTTGGAATTTACGATTTACTTAACATGCCAGAATAAGGTAAAATTGAGCATAAACTTTCATTTTGAGGCTCATAAATACATTAGACAACTTCAAAATTACATTTATGATATTTGTTTGAACATGATTGAATACAAATATTCTAATAGGAAAATTTCGTAAATTATTCGTAATTTACGATTTTACCAACATAGCGAAATTGTAAATTTTTCATATAAATATGAATTTTGAGGATTATTGCATTGGAAATAGTAGCATGAAAACTAAACAACGGAATTGACCCTGATAAAATAAATTAATAGATTAGAATAAGATAAATATATCGAAGTGAACGGTGGATAGCCTATTAGGCGGGGTTTTCATTCTGTCACTGTATCAAGCTTTTGACAAATTCATTTTTTTTAACATGATTATATCTCTCAAACTAGAAATTTATGAGAACATAAATATGATGGGGAACTGAGCAGAGTCAACACCCATTTGACAATAATAAAGCCAACAGACGAAATTTCACATCACTTCCACGTCATGAAATCTAGGCCTATAGTCCTATCCACCCAGTTTCAGGTTTTCACCCTTTCCACATTCTTCTTTCAGTGCAATACGTGCAATTCCAGATGTATGCATCGTTCAGAAGCCAAAATCCGCACGTGCTTGTGTAATCAAGGAACTTCAAATAGTCAATATGTGAATAATATGGATTTTTCAAGAGGATAATGGATTATTTCGATTAAAATAATAAGAAATCAATGTCTATTAAGGTAAGTGTTTTATTTTGACAATTCTAATTTTAAAATTTCTTCGTAATCATGAAAATTTGTATTGATTGCTTCATATTTTTTAAATTTGTTTTCATAATAATGAAAAAGTTTTAGCACGTGCTAATTATTTAATAGAAAACTTTGTAATTAATGCGTTTTATAAGAAGTTTAATACTTATCCTGAATCTCAGTATAATATTTTTTTTTATGTTTTATTGTATAGTAAATATTTTTAAGAGTTTACTCAAAAGCATGATGCACTACAATATACGTATGGGTATTAAATATATATGTGTGTGCGTGTGTGTGTGGTTTATTAATTTAAAAAAAATCACATTTTTAGTAGCTAATTGTTATATTGAATTACAGCAACTATTATTTTAAGCTGACAATATAGTTAAAGTAACCTGTGTATTTTTTGTATGTTAAATTATCATTATTATTATTATTTTATGTATTATACAAACTGTATTAAATATTAAAAATGTTTAATGCATGATTTATTTTATTACATATTACATTTAAATACACATAGATTTATGTCTATTTAAAATTTTAATACAATAATTCTAATTATTAAATGTCTAAGAAACTTATACGATACTAAATCCAAAAACTAGTACGTTGTGGCCACCACAAGACTTTCTTCTATATTTTCCTATATAAATTCACTCAGTAACAAACAAAAAAAAAGTTTTTTTTTCGTTAAAAGTAAAAAAAAAATCTATAACTTTGTTTTAAATTATCACATATTTATAGTTCAACCATTCGTTTTAAAGGTATTGACGAGACCTTTCGAAAGATACCCATCTTGAAAATTTACCCTCCCCGGGGGGGTACTTCCCCCCAGGGGGGAAAGCGATGCTCCCACATGCACAAATTTTTTTTCCTAATTAACTACTACTATTAGCAATAATTCATATTAATTTTACAATTACAGGTTAAGAATAACTCTCATTATGTACATTTATACGAAACTTTGTCCTATACTACCATGTTAAAAATTTAGAAGAAATACGATCACAGCACCTCCTTTTGTGCGATTGATCCCCAAATCTAATCAGCACAAGTTTATGTCAGGAGCCAACTAAATACCAAGTTTGGTTAGATTTCGTTAAAAAAAAAAAAAAAAAAAAGATTTTTTCTTTCTAAGTTTTTTTTTTTTGTAAAAAGTAAAAAGTAAAAAAAAAAAAAAAAAAAATAGATAAATTTGTTTTAAATTATCACAGATTTATAGTTCAACAATTCGTTTTAAAGGTATTGATGAGACCTTTCGAAAGATACCCATCTTGAAAATTTACTCCCTTCGAGGGGGGACTTCCCCCTCCAGGGGGGTTCACGAGGCTCCTACACATGCAAAAAAAATTTTCCCAGTTGACTATCTCTATTATAAACAATTCTTGTAAATTTCATAATGTTTACTAAAAAATAATTCTCTTTATGCACATTTATACACAATTTTGCCCTATATCACAATGTTAAAAATTTAGAAAAAGCGGGATGGCAACGCAACCTGTAAGACGATTTTTAACAAAAGTTGATAGGCACTAATTTATGTCAAGGTGCAACTACACACCAATTTGTATGAAGTTCTGTGCAGTAGTTCCTGAGATACAGTTGCCACAAAATTTTGTCACACGCAAACACAGACAGACATTTTCTAAAAATGGTCAAATCGTGTTCTACAGCTCTCAAAACGTGTAAATCCATGAAAAACCCGAGGTCGAAAATTTTTACGAATCCAATACTTTCTTTTATTGAATATAGAAGAAAGTAACAAAGATAAATAACTCTTGTTAAAGATGAAAACTAGTATGTTGTGGCCACCACCAGACTTTCTTCTATATTTACCTATACATATTCAATCAGTAACAATATTTAAAAAAAAAAAAAAAAAAAAAAAAGTAAGATTTTTTTTCTAAGTTTTTTTTTTTTTTTTTTTTTGTTAAAAGTAAAAAAAATTGATAACTTTGTTTTAAATTATCACAGATTTATAGTTCAACCATTCGTTTTAAAGGTATTGACGAGACCTTTCGAAAGATACCCATCTTGAAAATTTATCCCCCCCGGGGGGGTACTTCCCCCCCAGAGGGGGAAGCGATGCCCCCCCATGCACAAAATTTTTTTCCTAGTTACATACTACTATTATCAATAATTCATATTAATTTTACAATCACAAGTTTAAAACTAGTATGTTGTGGCCACCACAAGACTTTCTTCTATATTTTCCTATACAAATTCACGCAGTAACAATATTAAAAAAAAAAAAAAAAAAAAAAGATTTTTTTTTTTTTGTTAAAAGTAAAAAAAATCGATAACTTTGTTTTAAATTACCACATATTTATAGTTCAACCATTCGTTTTAAAGGTATTGCCGAGACCTTTCGAAAGATACCGATCTTGAAAATTTACACACCCCCCCGGGGAAGTTATGTCAGAAATATTAAAAAGGATATTATAATTAGTTAAATGCATTTTATGTATTTAATGTGCGCAGTATGTATTTATATTACATTCGTATATTATTTCAGATTGAATTTTTGAAAAGTATGGATTTGTCAGCATTCAAAAAAGAATAAAAAAAACTTACAATTGAAGAGGAATGCTGAGTGTAAAGCAAAACTGTATATAGCTATAAAAAAATTAACAAAGGATACACTCAAGAGAGATTTATATCTTCGCCAAACACCTGTTTTGAGAAGTGAAGTGAAACTAGAAATAGAGCATACTCACAATACAGCCTCTGTTGAAGCTTTAAGGATGCTAAGGGTGAATGATGAGGTAATTTTGTCTAACTTAATTTTCTCCTTTATTTTGATTATAATTATAATTTTTAATTTCAATTATTAATCAAGAAATATTTTTATTATATTTTTTATTTTTATTCATAGGTTAAAGACTGTTTTTTTGACTATTTTTCGAATGGAATGACTGCAGCAGAAGCCATAAGGCACCATGAAAATAAATTTCTACTGGACGAAGATTTTAAAAGCCTAGCAAATGCTGCAAAAAACCCAACAAATAATCAAGTCCAATATTTGCATAATTGTTGGAGACAGGAAAATTTAGGCTCCTTAATAAATCCATTTGAAAAATTAAAAGAAAAGATTCCACTATATGAAACAAATGGTGAGTAAATATTAATTGTTTATTATCATTTATTTATTTTTATTCGTATATTTCAACTTATGCTTTTGGACGGTTTTCTTTTATACTTTCTCTTATAATGTAAATTCGCATTTTTCTCTACACTATTTCTCTTCTAAATTATTGAAAGTGGTTAGTCATATTTCAAGTAATAATAATTATTATGATAGTAATAAAATAAACATTAATGGAATACTCGTATATATATTCTTGCTTAAACAAATTACATTTTTTTTTTTAAATTAATGTTTGGAAAATGTTTGTTTATATTTAAAAATGAATTTTACATTTATAGGGACAACCATTCAAGTACGTGATGGAGATTTATGGGCAATTGCACTTGCAACATCTGTCATGAAGAGAATCCAAACGTCGGAATTTGGAGAGAGATGATCTTTGTGGATTCAACAACTGGTTGTGAAGGCTTATCATCGACCATGACAATTCTACTTGCTGCAAGCAAAATAGGAGCTCTTCCTATCTGTGTTTTAATACACTCGGCCCAAACTATTGAAAGTTACGCCAGTGCATTTGACTTAGTTAAAGAGAAATTCCCTCTTTGCTTTGGTGGAAATGATGTAAGATTTTCTTTTTTTTTCCTTTTTACCCCCCCCCCCCCACTTTATTATTATTATTTATTAATAGCTATAAGCTAATTTAAAAAAATACAATAATAGATTGTACTGCTTTTTATTTAATACAAAATTTATTCGCAACAAAATTTCATAAAAAATATGCAAGTTAATAGTAATTTTATTTTTCTTCTTATAATGTGCATGAATATTAAGGAGTAAAAATATTAAATTATTTTAATTTAAAACTGTATTATGAAAAATTAAACTAATCTATATCTAATTTTTTTAATTTGTTTTTAGTTAATTTTAATTCTTTTAACTACTTTTAATATGCATATTGACAGTGTTTTATATTTTTTTTATATAGCATCCAGAAATCTTTATGACAGATGATTCCTCAGCCGAGAAAGGGGCATTAAAGAGAGTTTGGGAGGAAAGTAAACAGTTATTGTGCCACTTCCATGTAGCGCAAGCAGAGTGGCGCTGGCTTTTTACTCATTGTATACCCAAAGATGAAAGACCACGTTTGATGAAACTTTTTCAAGCAGTAAGTTAATTATTATTTATTTATTTATTTATTTATTTTATTTATTTATTTATTTATTTTGAAACAACAAAAATCTGATTTCTGTCAATCTGATAATGTATAAACTTGTGGAGATATAAGGTTTAAAATATTGCTAGGTAAATATACTAAGACAAATATGGAAATTTTATTATTCAGAATCAGAAATAAATAAATAAATAAATTATGATTTCGGTATGACTAATGGTCGAAAGATTCTGCTCTAGAAGCTGGTAGGTAACAACGCCAGGGTTTGAACCCAAGTTGCACTTGTCGAACTAATTGTTTGTAATTTTCCATGGTTTTCTTCAAACTCGCGTTAATACGGGTTAGTATCCCTTAGAAATAATTATTACCATTCTATATTATTTTAATAGATCACTGGGGGATGTGCTATGATCTGAATGTCTCAAATTTACCAGATATTTATACAAAAATGGCTCTCAATTTTATTGTTCCCACCCGTGATCATTTTGCGCTCAAACCTGGTAGACGGAATGCGACGAGTTCGATCCCAAGTCATGCTCATTGACCAAACCGTGCGGAGTTTTCGTTGGTTTTTCCTAAACTTGCATGAATACTGGCTGGGATCCCTTACAAAAATCCCCCACGAAGGCCCAAGTCCCCAATGCAAATAGCTGGAACACAAAACGCGACACAATTTTATTCATACCAAGTACTTGGTTTGCATATTTTAAGTTATTACAGAAGAGTTTAATATGAAACACCCATGTATTTGGTTAGAAAATACTTGATTAAAAAACTATGCTATAATATTCGATTGTTTATTTATAAAATTAAGAAATGTATACATGCTTCTCTGAAGGCAGAATTATTTAAATTTTAATAAGAAATGTTAATAATTGCATGGAAGTAAAAAATTTCATTTTTATTATTTTTAGGTCATGTATGCTAAAACAGAAGAGGAACTTGATGGAGGTATCAGTGATATTTTAAAAGAAGAGGAAAAATATCCACATTTCGTAAAACGATTTAAGACATTTTATAATCGAAGAGAAGAATGGGTTTTGATTTTTAGAAAAGACCTGATCACCAGACAAAACAACACAAACAATTTTGCAGAAATTTCTATTAGAATTTTAAAAGATATCGTACTTTGTCGCACGAAAGCGTTTAATGTTGTGGCTCTTTGCGAATTTTGCATTTCTGTTTGGGAGTTATACCTAATTAAAAGTTTGCTAGATTATGCTCATTCAAGAAAGCATGAAGTGTCGATTTTGTATAGCAATTTATTAAAAAAAAGTAGCAATCTTACTGAAAGCAACATTAAAAATATAAATGATAATACATACATGATTACAAGCAGTGAAAATAACTATTACATAAATGTAGACGTAGGTGCTTGCACTTGCCCAGCTGGAATATCTGGCGCATTTTGTAAGCACCAGTGCTTTCTAATGAATATGAAAAAAATTAAATTACCAAATGCTCCCCCAATAACACAAAATGATCGATATGAATTAGCATTACTTGCACTTGGCCCTAAATGCCCTGAAAAATCTTTTTTCAGCGACTTCGAAAATTTTGAAGAAACAAAAGCAAACATTTTTAGTGCAATATCATTACCAGTGCAAAATAAAGAATCATTTGCTGAAAAAAATCAGGAAGTTTCTCCTCCAGTTGCAACACCAGAGGAAAAAGAAATGCTCACAAAAGAATTTGATAGACTTTCCAGCATGGTTTCTCGGGAAACGAAAATGACAAGCGATGATTCAAAAAGACTTTTGAATTCATTAAAAAAAATTCAAACTATTGAAGATTTTAAAAATCTGTATGTTGTCAAAAAAATTGGCCAAAGGACCAAAAGAATAAAAGTTCAGCCAACATCAATATCGAGAAGGCAAAGACTAGTTAAATCAAGCAAGAAGCTTCCATCTGGCCGCCCTCCTCTCTCTACAACAAAAAAATGTGTAAAAAGAAAGAGACAATTACAACAAAATATTTTGGCGAACAAGCTGAATGCTAAATCGCACGGTTCTGGACATTAACTTTAATAACATGCAACCTAAAATTGAGCTAAATGTAATGAAACACAGGAAAAATGTTATCTATATGTATTTCAAATCTATTTTTCTCTATATAAAGATGTGGTAAAAGCACTGCGTTCCTTTGCAACAGTTACTCTATTCATTTCTTTAAATTTCTTTCACACTTTTTCTTAAAATATTAGTTTTAACACACATACACACAGACATATATATATAAATAACCCATTTGATAATAATAGAAAAGAATGAGAACGAAAAATAGTCAGTACATATATAATTAACTTGATTCGACAAAACAAAAATGAAAAAAAAAAAAAAATATTGTTGGTCAAAAAAAAATTTCTTTACTTTAAAGTATGAAGTTACGTTCTTTAGCGACAGTTACTAAATTCATTTCTCAAAATTTCTTTTGCACACATTTAATATATATATATATATATATTCTTACCATAATATATGAGTTGCGTTCTTTAGTAGCAGTTACTAAATACATTTCTTAAAAATCCTTTTGCTGAAGTTTAAAAAAATTCTTTTCTTTAAAATATACTGTTGTTTTCTTTAGCAACAGTTCCTAATTTGTTTAATTTGTTTTTCTTTCAATTTCGTTTGCACAAGTTTAATACATATATATTCTTTTGCACAAAATATGAAGTTGTCTTCTTTAGCAACGGTTGCTAAATTCATTTTTTTTTTCACGAGTTCAATATATATATACATATATATTCTTTACTTTCAAATATAAAATTGTGTTCTTTAGCAACAGTTATTCATTACTTACCATGATTGTTTGAACGTAGCTTTTGGTTTCGTTTCGCCAGCCCCCCGACGAGTAGTTGGCTCTTTGCCAAATGAGAGGTGCTTTTTTCTCTTTTTGAGAATGTTACTTTTTTTATGTTTAGTTTAGTTTCTCGGCCTGTCTTAAACAGGAAGTATAATTTTTTCTCTTGAACATGAAAGTTATGATTTAAATATTATGATCTTGGCTCCTTTTATGGAGAAACAATGTTATCCTGAAATATTGCTGAATTAAGTTATAATTGTGAATTCTTCAAAGTATACTGCAAATAGTTTTTTATTGTGTGTTTAATTTCTAATAAAGAATTTATGCTCTCCCAACTGACTTTAAGACTGAAATGAACACTAGAACTATAGAGTTTGTGATTACATGATTCTGCAAATTTTCATGGTACGAATTTTCATGGCGCAGTATATATAATAATATTTTTTCATGGTGAACGAAACTCGGGATAGTTGAAATCCCTTAAAAGTGAAATTACCCTTAGATATTAATTTATCTGGATTTGGATTTGAAAGCTTGGATAATTTATTGTGAAAATGAAACTGAAAAATAATAATGACTGGAATTCCGGATTCGTTATTGGATAGCTGCCTGGATATGGAACCAGGTAAGCAAAATTTAACTACTATTTATAACATTGATTAAATGAAATTAGAAATTTTAATTATTTGAATTATTTTGTTTGATTATTTGCTCGCTATGAATATTGAAAAGTTAAAAGCTAAGCGTTCTACGGAACGCTCAAATGTAACTAAATTAATAAATAAATTAGAGAATTTATTATTGGACGATCTAGAAAATACAAAATCAGACGAAATCATCGAAATCCAGGAAATGATAGGTGAAAGAGAAATTGCATTAAAAAATTTAAATAATGAAATTGAAAATTTAATAGTAGATATTAAAGAGTATGAAAAAGATATCGCGACCAGCGATAAATACGGCGAGCAAATAATTTCTGCCAAATGCAAAATAAAATTAAGATTAAAAAGATTATGTAATAATAAAGATGAAAGTAGTTCAAACTGTTCTGTCAGTGAAACCCAAACAAAAACTGGTTCGGCAGTGAGATTGCCGAAAATTTCCTTACCAAAATTTGGTGGACAAATAGAAAAATGGAACGAATTTTTCGATTGTTTCGAAAATTCAATCCATTTAAATGAAAATCTTACAAAGATTGAAAAATTCACTTACTTGAAAACGCTTTTAACTGACAAAGCGTACAATGTTATTGAAGGGTTTTCACTTACGGAACAAAATTATGATAATTGCATAGAAATATTGAAAACACGTTTTGGGCAAAAGGATATTATCATTAATGCTCACATGAATAAATTGATAAACTTAGAAGGCGTAAAAAGTTCATCAAATATAACTGCTTTGCGAAAGTTTTATGACGCTTGTGAAGTAAATATTCGCAGTTTATCTAATTTAGGGGTGACAAAAGGCCAATATGGTCATTTACTGAATCCAATTTTATTAAAATTATTGCCAAACGATCTAGTAGTTGAATATTACAGGCAAAGTGATAAAAGGAAGGATGAGTCTGATGTGACAGACTTAATTAATTTTCTTAAAGTAGAACTTGAATCGCGTGAAAAATCACTTAGTATGATTAATTATAAAAATGCTTCGGTAATTGTAAATAAAAATAAAGCCGAAATTAATGACAGAAAATTTCCAAATAAAATGAATTCATTGAATGTAGGTGTAAAAAATATATGCATATTTTGCAAGAATTATGATCATCCTTCTCTTGAATGTACTAATTTAACTGATGTTGAGAAAAGGTTAAAATTAAAGAAGGATGGCAGGTGTTATAAATGTTTTCTAAAATCTCATCTGTCATCACAGTGCAGGGTGAAATCGCAGCCTTGCGAAAAATGTAAAGCAACAGATCATAACAAATTATTTTGTTTTTCAAAAAACTTGAAACCAGAAGTAGTAGAGAACACTATAGTATCGAATTCACATTTAAAAAACAGTAATCAGGCAGCGTTATTGCAAACATGTTGCGTCATAGCCCAATCTAATTCTAGATCAAAAACTGTCAGACTCTTATTGGATTCCGGAAGTGAAAAAAGTTTTATTACTAAAGAATTGGCCCACGAATTAAAATTAACCCGTGTAAGAACAGAAAAGCTAACTGTTTTTGCCTTTGGTATAAATAAAGGTAAAGAAGAGGAATTCGAGGTTTTTAATATTGAACTGCGTAGCAAAATAAATCCTCGTCGGCTCATCCATGTTGAAGTATTAGCTACAGACTTAATAACCGCGACTCCCTTGAAAAGCCCAAGGGGCGAACCAGAAATTGAAAGTTATATTAAAAATAAAAACTGGAAATTGGCAGACAATTCATTAAGTGATTCCAAAATTAATATTTTGCTAGGAGCTGATTATTTTTGGAAAATACAGAGAGGTATCATTGAAGAAATCGGTGATAATTTATATGTTGCTAATACTATTTTCGGATATACTGTAGTGGGGAAATTGAATAATAATAGTACAGAAGTAATTAATTCGCATTTTGTATCTGTAAATAAATTTGACAGTTTTGATTTGCAGCGTTTTTGGGATTTAGAATCACTTGGAATATGTGACAGTAAGAATGATTCTATGTCACAGAGAGATATAGAAATTATTAATTCTTTTAATGAAAATTTAAATTTTGTTAAGGGAAGATATGAAATTCAATTTTTGTGGAAGGAAAATAAAAATGAATTAAAATCGAATATAGAAATAGCCAAAAATAGACTTTGGGGTTTGAGAACAAAACTGTCTAAAAATGAATGGCTTAAAAATGAATATGAAAAAATTCTTGAGGAACAAAAGAAAATGGGTATAATAGAGGAGTGTAAAATAAACAAAAATGAAACTGGTGTATATTATATGCCCCACAGACCGGTGATAAGAACAGATAAGTCCACTACAAAGGTCAGAATAGTGTTTGATGCTTCTTCCAAAGAAAGGGAAGCAAAATCTTTAAATGAATGTTTATTTGCAGGCCCCAATTTAAATCCTAATATTTTGGATATTATTTTAAAATTCCGCCTTCATAAAATTGCCTTTGTTTGTGACATTGAAAAAGCTTTTCTGCAAATACAGGTTGCAGAAAATGATAGAAACTTTTTGAGATTTCTATGGTTTGAGGATATAAATAGTAAAAATCCTCTATTAAAGGTTTTCCGCATGACTCGTGTAACTTTTGGTGTTACAACATCACCCTTTTTGCTCTCAGCTACCATTAAACATCACATAAAGGGCTATAAAAACTTGTTTGAGAAAGTAGTTGATATGCTCGATACTTCCTTATATGTTGATGATCTCTTTCATGGCGCTAATTCTGTAAATGAAGCATTTATTTTATCGTCTGGTGCTGTGAAAATACTTAAAGATGCCAATATGACATTAAGGAAATTTAAAAGTAACTCTTACGAATTAAGCAAATTGTGGGAAAAATATGGAATAAACGTTGATGAAGAAATAAATGAGGGAAATATCTCTAAAGTATTGGGAATAATGTGGTCAACTAATAATGACACGTTAAGAATAGACTTTCAGTCTCTGTTAGAAGGGTTTGATAATGAAATTATCACTAAGAGAATTGTTTTACAAACTGTAGCAAAGGTGTATGACCCTGTAGGGTTTATTTCCCCTTTTATAATAAGAGTTAAATTTCTAATGCAAGAACTATGGGAGCAGGGTGTTGATTGGGATTCTGCTTTACCTGATGCTTTAACACAAAAATTTAAGAAATGGCATCGTGAAATACAGGATTTAGAAAATTTTGAAGTGCCTAGAAAATATTTTACGAATTTTGAAAAATTAACTCCTGAAACTATTCAAATTTGTGTTTTCTGCGATGCCAGTTTGAAGGGATATGGTACAGTAGCTTATTTTCGTGATCCTTGTTCCCGTGAAACTTCATTTATTATGTCAAAGACAAGAGTAGCTCCTCTCAAAAAACTTACTTTGCCTCGACTTGAATTGATGGGAGCCTTAACAGCTGCTCGATTAGCTCATTATCTTGGGCAGCTATTTTCAGTTCCCGTCAAAAACATACTATGCTTCTGTGATTCCCAAATTACCCTTTATTGGGTCAAAGGAAGTGCTAGTAACTGGAAGCCCTTTGTAGAGAACAGAGTGCGTGAAATTCAACGATTAGTAGCCCCATCTCAGTGGAGATTTTGTCCAGGGGTTAAAAATCCCGCTGATGTGCTATCTCGTGGTTGCACAGCAACTGAATTGTTGAAGAATGAAGAATGGTTAAAGGGACCAATCTGGTTGAAAGAAGAGCACTTACCGACACCACTACCGGAAAATGAAGTCAAAATACCTGAAGAAGAGATTTTGAGAGAACAACGGAAAACTACTGTTTGCTCTTTAACTCATGGCAATAATGAATTTGAATTATTATATAAGTTTTCATCTTGGTCTAAATTAAGACGTGTTACAGCCTGGTGTCTTAGATTTATAAAAAATACTAAATGTCGATCTGCGCGAAATACTGGCTTTTTAACTATACAAGAACTTGATGAGGCAACTAAAATTATTGTGAAGTTGGTTCAAAGACATGAATTTGGAGGGGAAATAAAGACTTTAAAATCTGGAAAAAACCTGAATGCTAGTAACAAACTCCTTTCTTTAAATCCTTTTCTAGACAAAAATGAAATTCTTCGTGTTGGTGGAAGATTAAGACACGCAAACCTACCTGAGAGTCAAAAACACCAAATGATACTTCCTAAAACGCACCACATTACAGACTTAATTATAAAGTACTTTCATGAAAAACATCTTCACAGTGGAACTCAGTTAACAATTTCAGTCCTGCGACAACAATATTGGATAATTAATGCAAGAGACGCCGTGAAAAGGAATCTGCGCAAATGTATGAAGTGTTTTAGAACCACATCGAACTTAGCCTCTCAACTGATGGGTGATCTTCCAGCTGCTCGTGTAGTGCCATCGCGAGTGTTTTCGAAAGTCGGGGTTGATCTTGCAGGCCCCTTTCTCATCAAACCTCGTAAGGGCCGAGGTGTTAGATCTTATAAAGGTTATATTTGTTTATATATCTGTTTTTCCACAAAAGCAATTCATTTGGAAATACTCAGTGATCTCACCTCTGAAACATTCCTCGCATCCTTGAAGAGGTTTGTTGCTCGACGAGGAAAACCTGAAGAATTGTTTTCAGACAGAGGAACGAACTTTGTAGGTGCCGACAACGAAATGAAAAAAATGATGTCCTTGATCTCTTCTGACGAAAAGATCCACAGATATTTGTCCGAAGAAACAATCAAATGGAATTTCAATCCCCCATCGGCCCCCCATTTTGGAGGACTTTGGGAGGCTGGAATAAAACAGATGAAGGGTCATTTAAAAAGAACTATT
Source organism: Salticus scenicus (assembly GCA_963930645.1). NCBI lineage: Eukaryota > Metazoa > Arthropoda > Arachnida > Araneae > Salticidae > Salticus > Salticus scenicus. The sequence continues at coordinate 204,012,381 of OZ005653.1, read as the reverse complement.
GGCGAACAAATATTAACTTATGAACAGTTCCTTACTTTAATTACTCAAATTGAATCGTGCTTGAACTCCAGACCTCTTGTTGCGCTCTCGAATGATCCAAGTGACTTAAATGCTCTAACTCCAGGACATTTTATCATAGGCACTGCCTTGACTTCAATACCAGAACCTGACTATTCTTCAGTTAACCTAACCCCGCTAGAAAGATGGAAACTTCTACAAAAAATTTTTCAAAGTTTCTGGAACAGATGGTCTTCAGATTACCTATCAGACTTGCAAAGGCGATCAAAATGGTTAATAAATAAACCAAATTTCAAGAAAGACGATTTGGTTTTAATAAAAGATGATAATCAGCCCCCTTTGAAGTGGAAACTAGGACGCATAATCAAATTATTTCCTGGAGCAGATGGCAAGATTCGTGTTGTTCTACTGAAAACTATTTATGGAGAGTTGAAGCGTCCGATCGCCAAACTATCACCTCTACCATTTTGAACTTTGAAATTTTTATTTTATTTTTATTTTATTTTATTTTATTTTTATTTTTATTTATTTTTTTTTTATGTTCCTGTTTTTAATCCATTTATGTTAATCATCTAGTTACAATGTTTCATATGTATATTAATCTCTTTTTTTTCTTATCTATTTGCAGTTGAAGACCAAGAAAATGAAAACCTGTAATAACACTAATGTTGTTATTGTACTTGTAGAATATTTTTATGAACCTTCGTTCATGGGGGCGGAGCATGTTTGAACGTAGCTTTTGGTTTCGTTTCGCCAGCCCCCCGACGAGTAGTTGGCTCTTTGCCAAATGAGAGGTGCTTTTTTCTCTTTTTGAGAATGTTACTTTTTTTATGTTTAGTTTAGTTTCTCGGCCTGTCTTAAACAGGAAGTATAATTTTTTCTCTTGAACATGAAAGTTATGATTTAAATATTATGATCTTGGCTCCTTTTATGGAGAAACAATGTTATCCTGAAATATTGCTGAATTAAGTTATAATTGTGAATTCTTCAAAGTATACTGCAAATAGTTTTTTATTGTGTGTTTAATTTCTAATAAAGAATTTATGCTCTCCCAACTGACTTTAAGACTGAAATGAACACTAGAACTATAGAGTTTGTGATTACATGATTCTGCAAATTTTCATGGTACGAATTTTCATGGCGCAGTATATATAATAATATTTTTTCAATGATGCTGCATTCTTTAGCAATGGTTACTAAATTCTTTCCTTTTGCTCAAGTTAAAAAAAAAAAAATCTTTACTTTAAGATATAAAGTTGGGTTCTTTAGCAACAGTTACTAAATTCATTTCTGAAAATTTCTTTTTCAGAAGTTTAGTATGTATATATATATAATAAATCTCATTTAAAATTTAATTATATGTTGGTATTTTCATCTATCTTTTGTTTGCTGAGTTTTACAAAGGTATTAAATTATTCAAATTATATATCTATCTTAGCATGCAATATGAAGTAGCGTTTTTAAGCAACGGTTACTAAACATATTTGTTAATATATAATATATATATATATATACATATATACATATATATAACTCAAATTTTGAAAAAAAAAATTCTTTAAAATATAAAGTTGGGTTCCTTAACAACAGTTACTAAATACATTTCTTAAACTTTCTTTTGTAGAAGTTATATATATATATATATATATATATATATATATATATATATATGTATGTATTCTTTACCGTAAAATATGATGCTGTGATCTTTAGCAACGGTTACTAAATTTCATTCTTCTTTGGCCAAAAAAAAAGAAAAAAAAAAGAAACCTTAAAATATGAAGTTGCGTTCTTTAGGAACGGCTACTAAATTCATTTCTGAAAACTTCTTTTGCACAAGTTTATTACATACATTTGTTATTTAACATACAATATGAAGTTGTATTTTTTGGCAAAAGTTACTAAATTCATTTTTTTTCCCCCCACAAGATTAAAAAAAAAAAAAAATAAAAACTTTAAAATATAAATTTGGGTTCTTTAACAACAATTACTAAATACATTTCTTAAACTTTTTTCTGCACAAGTTATAGATATATGTATATACATTCTTTACTGTGAAATATGATGCTGTGTTCTTGAGCAACGGTTACTAAATTCTTTTCTTAAATCGTTTTTTTTTTTTTTTTGCTCAAGTTAAATAAAGATAAAGTATTGAAAGAAAAGTATGAAATTGCTCTTTTTAGGAACGTTTCTAAATTCATATCTTAAAATTTCTTTTGCACAAATTAAAAAAAAAAAAAAAAAAAAAAAGAAAGAAAGAAAGGAAAAAAAAAAAACCCCTTAAAATAGAGTGTTGCGTCCTTTAGCAATGATTAGTAAATTCATTTTTTTAAATTTGTTTTATACAAATTAGCATATATGTATGTATATATATATATATATATATATATTCTTTACCTTAAACTATATAGTTGCATTTTTTAGAAACGATTAGTAAATTTATTTCTTACAATAAATGTACCTTTTTATATTTTTTTATTGGTATGCGGTAAATATTAATTAAAACAGTTTACTCAAATTACAATTTAAATATTGATTTTTAACTTGTGCATAAATTTACAAAAAGAAATCAAAGAAATTTTCTCTCTCTCTCTCATAATTTGTTGTTTTTAATAATGAAGTCTCTTATCATTCGAATTATATAATTATATACACAAATTGTTGAATATTAGAAATACCAATTCGAGTTAATAACTTTGAAAATACTATTAAACGATAATATTAGTCCTTAAAACAAGAAAACTCTTACGTATGATTATTTCTCTAATACATCTATTAAAAAAAATCTTCAGAAAGCTTAAAAAAAAGCAAGGGTTATATTTCAGTGATTTCTGTGTATTGTGATTGACATTGTTAAAACTCCATCTCCTGAAAAGACTGTTTCGTTTTAAAGTAAGAAAATGAAAACTAGCATTTCATTATCTACACTTACGAATTACCAGATAATAGTAAAACACGTTTTTCTTCCAGGAACGGAATAGGGTTGCTGCGATTCCTCTGCTGAACATTTGAGGTAGTGATAGGGAGTGCAATATTCGGTGTGTAACCTTGCTTCTGCGCCAACGCGCCAAGCAGGGGTCGAAACCGTTAGTCTTTCATAAAATGCTGCCGGGGACAAACTAAATACCAAGTTTGGTTAAATTTCGTTAAAAAAAAAAAAAATTGCGATTTTTTTTCTAAGTTTTGTTTTGTTAAAACTAAAAAAAATCGATAACTTTGGTTTAAATTATCACAGATTTATGGTTCAACCATTCGTTTTAAAGGTATTGACGAGACCTTTCGAAAGATACCCATCTTGAAACTTTGCCCCCCCGGGTGGGTACGGGGGGGGGAACCGATGCCCCCACATGCACAAAAATTTTTTCCCAGTTAACTATTACTATTATCAACGAGACCTTTCGAAAGATACCCATCTTGAAAATTTACTTCCCCAGGGGGTTACTTTCCCCCCTGGGGGGGGGGGGAACCGATGCCCCCCCCCCATGCACAAAATTTGTTTCCTAGTTAACTACTACTATTATCAATAATATTAATTTTACAATCGTAAGTTTAGAATAACTCTCATTATGCCCATTTATACGGTATTTTGTCCTATGCTGCCATGTTAAAAATTTGCATAAAATGCGATTACAGCGCCACCTGTTGAGCTATTGATCCCGAAATCTAATCAGCACCAGTTCATGTCAGGGTGCAACTAAATACCAAGTTTGGTTAAATTTCATTCATTGGTTCGTGAGATACAGCGTCCACAAAAAAATGACAGACAGACAGACATTTTCTAAAAACTAGTAATTCGTGTTCTCCACATCCCAAAACATGTAAATCCATCAAAAAGTGGACTTCGAAAATTTTCGCGAATCCAATACTTTCTCTATATTACATATAGAAGAAAGTAAAAATCATATACTGTTTAAAAGAAACATTATTTGTATTTTTAATTGAATGCTTCATAACTATTGTTTGTTTTCGTTAGCTGTGACCCTGCTCACCTATGCGCATGCGTGAGGTCTGCATTGATTTTGTTAAAATAGGGTAGAAGCGTAGAAGATGAGAGAATGTTTACATTTTACGAGTGAGAGATAAGTTGCGGTTTCTTTTTTCTTTTTTTTTCTTTTCAGGACATTATTGAATTTTGAGGCGATACTTCTTCGTTATATTCGTATAAAGGCAAAATGCTGATTTTTCCCCCTTGTAATTTTTAAATAAATGTAGAAGATCAGTTTTATTCTTCGATGCAAAATAAAATCCGTAAACTTAAAAGTAAATGCCTGTTTTCTTTCTTCTTCTTCTTTTTTTTTTTTTTTTTCAGTTAAAATTATTTTTATTTGCTTACTTGATCTCTAAATTCGTACTATATCTGTCATACCTGAACACTTGTTTCATGCACTGATTATAGTAGTAAATTAATTAAAAATGACTTAAATTAGGTAAAATTTACATAATTCATTAATAAAAGAAGAGAAAAAGAACACCGTTTACAGTAGACTTTACCTGTAGTAAAAGTAATATATTTTTTTCTTTTAAATTATACTGCTAAAATAAAAATACCATATTTTTGGATCTCTATTTTACAGAAATTTACAGAAAATCGTATTTAAATCAAATCATTAGATTTTTTTATCATGATTATTTTACACCTTTTATTTTTCGCGCATATTGTCATATAAATTACATTAAATAAAATATTGTTAATTAAAATTAAAAATTAAACTTTAAATTCGCGTAAAAAGGTAAAATAAATATTGAAGACTCATAAAAAGAAAACGAACACGTGTAGAACGAAAAGCGCATTTGGCTAAGTGCCCATCTCATTCAACGCATCACCCCTTTTCCGAGTAGGATCGTTTCGCGAGAGGTAGACATGGTTTACGAAAACGGACAGTAGTTTTGAAATTTGAAAATTTTAGTGAAGTATTGATGTTTAAAATCCGAAAACATTACATTGTAAATATTGTTTGATACTTTTAATCTGGGTGGAGAAATTTATGAATAATCTGTAATGTTGTGTTCATTATTTTTGTCCTAAAGCTATTAAACTAAAGTTTTCAATCATATTGATATAAGCTTATATATATAATATTCGTAATAATAATCACATTTAAAAAACAACAAATTTAGATTTTTACTGTTTAAAGTTAACTGATATGAAATCAATTTTTCAAAGCATTTTTTCGAATTATAATTAAATTCTTTACGTACTTCTTTAAAGCATGACTTTATTCTTATAATAAATCGAATCAATGTATTTAATAATTAAAAAGAATATTTTTTCTTTTTTCTTTTCTTTTACCTTGTTAAGGAAACTGTATGAATTTTTAAAGCTTAATCGAAAGTAATCAGTAATATATTTAATTTCTGACGCTAACTGATTAAAAAGTAATAAAAAACATTATTTTGAATTAGAAACTGTTTACTGAGTTTAAATACTTTTTGATGTATGTAATAGCAATGATTAAAGGGTTGTTATGTTAAATGAAAGTGAACAAATCATTGAATATTCTGTATTTATATGCTCCCCATTTTTCCTTTTTAACGACTAACATAGATTTTAACACACACGCACATATATATCAATGCATTCGTTATATGTTATTATTATTATTATTATTATTATTTTAATTTATTTTTAAACTGTTTGTTTTTGTTCAACATATTTTATTATTATACACTATTTGAAAATGACAAAGATTAATTTTAGTTTACTTTAATTAGCTGAAATTTAATAATGATAATAATAATCAGTTTTATTTCAATATATAGTTTAGAATAATAATTGAATAGTTAACAGGCCTTTTTTTTTTTTTTTAGTTGAATCTTCCAGTGAAAATTGTAGGAGTTAATCATTATTTGAGTGATATGTTCACTATTTATCCTTATTAACTACTTATCTAAATTTTGACTTTTTTAAATATTTGTTTTCAATAAGCAAATTAATTATTAAACAAAAACACAATTAAAAAATGGCAAAATTTAATTTTAGTATTACTGTAATAAGTTCAAAATTTAATTATAATAATTGAATTATATGATTAAAAGTATCGAAAATTGCAGAATGAAAAAATGTTTTCACATTTTTTGTATTTCTGCATTTTTTAAGTATTTATAAATAGTGAATCTAATATTACTTGACTTATAGAGAAAAAAAAATTGCTTAGCTATCGAATTTTTTATTTTCTCCCAAGTAAAGCCTTAAACACTAAACTATCTTAAATAACGTATACACACACATACATATATATGTATATAAATTAATTTGCAGTTTCATTTATAACCATTTAATATTTGATTTTAGTTTATTAACTTCAGTTATTATTATTATTATTATTATTATTATATTAAGAAATTTGTATTGTACTGTTTAATTAGAAGGAAAGAATATAGTTTTGTGAATGTCTGTTAAAGAATCTATTATAAATATTAATAGCTCAGTTGAAACTAATAATTAATATATCATAGTTATATAGTGCAATATTAATAGTAATAACTATACTACATGGTATTTTTTTTTTTTTTTACTTAACATTTAATTTTCAACACTTTTAAGTTAGATTAAAATAATAATAATTTTTACTTTTTTTTTTAAATCATTGTTTAATATTTTTTTATATAGAGATCTTTAGACTTCTTTATTTAGTAGTAAAATGAGACCAGATTAAAAATAATTTTTAAAGAGTAGTTTGAAAGTCGATATTTAAAAATTAGTGTATATTTCAAAACTAACAAAATTGAGATAATATATAATTGTTTTGTGTGCTTACAAAATTTAGATCCTAGAGTAATTATCTTATTGCCAGAATTATTTATAATATAAGTATTTAAAAAATAAAATAAAATAAAATAAATAAATAAATAAATTGTGTGTCTAGTAAAAATTGATGGCTCTTTTTATTATTTAAATTAGTGTATGAATTAAATATAAAGGATAGTTATATAGTCAACCAAGTTTACTAAATTTATAATGTGCTATTTTTTTTTTTTTTTTTTTTTTTTTTTTATAACACTGCATAAAAAAAAAAAAAAAAAAAAAAAAAAAAAAAAACTTTGCGTATATTCCTTAGTTTTAGAATTAATAAATATAAATATCTTGTTTATTTTAAAACAGAATTTATGCCAAGAATCTTAAGGTATGGTCTACAAATGCTGTGTGCCCCTCTGCAAAATTTAGATATTAAACGAAAGTGGCTACAAGTTATTCAGAGAGCCGATTTTAAGCCTTCCAAATTTTCAAAAGTAAGTTTTTATATTTATTTCAATGGGTGGAATTTTAAAAACGGCTTTAGTTTTTTCATAGGAAAAATTATATTTTGATGAGTGTGATAATATATTAATATTGAATATCTATAATTTCTTATATATTAATTTTAATTAATTAATAACCCTTCTCACAAAAATAAATAAATCGAACAAAAAACTTTTTCATTTTTTATTATCCTATTTATATATACAGGGCTTAACAAATACAGTCGAGAGGTCAACACTAACAAACTAATTTCTAACAGGCTATCAATATATGTCTTTTAAAATGTCCTTGACGTTCACTTTATATTTAAATATTTTTCTGTTATGATTTTTCTATTAAATATGATAAATTCAGTAGAAAAACTCCATTCGTATTCATTTTGGTGTTGGTAGAGCCTGTTCAAGGAAAAAAAAAAAATCGTTAAAAAAATTGATTTCTATTAAAAGTTAAATTATAAATTAAATTAATAAGATAATTTTAAAAACCCAACTTTAAAGCAATTTATGTTTTGTTGTTTAACATTATTACTATAATATAAGCATTACTTTCTCTCAATTTATCTATTTAAAGAAAAAATCATGTTAGCTATATTATTAGTTATTATTTTATTTTATGTTTGGAGTAGCTGTTCACATTTCTGGAAATTTTCATATAGTTTTGGGAGGAAAACAGCTTTTTCTGTCAAAAATACAACCCTGAACTAAACCAAATTATCAAAAACTGAAATCCTACTTTTTTCTTTTCCCAATATTCTTTTACTTTTTTTTTTTTTTTTTAATCATCTACTTTTTACCATAAGATATCTTATGTAACCTTTTTTAGGTTTGTGAGTTGCATTTCACAGAAGATGACTATGAAAAAAAAATGCGGTTGCTTACGATGATGTTACTGGCAACATTATTTCAGTTCCTCTGCAAAAAAAGAGAGTAAAGGAATCAGCTATCCCTTCTATTTTCCCATTATATCCTGTTTCAAATTCAGCTACTATTTCTATACCTAGGAAAAATCCTGGTGAAAGACTTAGAGAAAAAGAAATTAAAATCATCCAGGATGCCCTTAATCTGTATATATATATAAATTACGTGTCACGATGTTTGTCCGGTGTAAACTCCTAAACTAAGGAACCGATTTTAATGAAATTTTGCACACTGTGTGCAGTTTGGTCCAACTTGAGAGATAGGATAGTTTTTATCTCAATTTATTGTCACAATATTGTTTTATTGCAATTATTTGTTAATTATAGACCTTTATTAAAGTTGCTCCAAAATATCTGTGAGTTCCATTAATTTAATTGTTGCCAAAAAAAAAAAAAAAAAAAAAAAATACGAGTTCATTTTCTTTCGACATAAAAATAAATACATTTAATCAAACGTGAACGTTAAAAAATTATAAAAAGTTAAATTATGCATCTCACGAAAATTGACGTCATAATCAATTTAAAGATTTTATACACATTGATAAAGTGCTAATGTAGTTCTATCATAGATATAGTAATATATATAGATCTCTCATCCCCATGTTATCGTACAAAGATTTTTGATGCCGAAAAAAAAAAAGCTTTGGAAACAGCCATTAAGTGGTATTGAAAAAAAAAAGAAAAGAAAAGAAAGAAAGAAATATGAATTTGAAACTGTATCTGGAGTCTTCCATTCCCCTTTAGCAAATAAATTATTCATAAATTTTATTTGCTAAAATATTAGTATGTATTCCCGTGTGTATTCACTCGGGGAAAGACGGCCATATTTTGGTAAAAACGTCGTCTTTTCCCAAATGAAAAGGAATAACTTTTTTCTCCCCAATGATCACTCTATTCTATATATGCTATACTATATCTATGAGTTCTATACGCAAGCGAAGTGTGACTCACTGACCGTCTGTGCAGCCAAGAAAAAGATTTCCTATGTTAATTGCCCACTGGATTTTTTGTAAGAAATTATTAAAAATCGAGGAAATTTATTTCCCGATTTTAATCCTTATATTTGGGTATAGATATGTATTAGTTATCGCGGGTGTTAGATTGAACTATTTTGCTGTCAAATTGACAAAATTTCAATTTTAAATTTCAAAACTCTGTCGCCCTTGGCTTTTATTATTATTATTATTATTATTTGGCGATCAAAAGCGTAACACGAAAATATACATGCCAGATGTATGCATTGTACGAAATGTAATATGTATTATTCATTGTACGTATGTATGACATGTAATATGTATTGTACGAAATATTGTTTCATATTATTCATTACTCTTTTAATATAAGTTGTTAAAATAACCATGATTTTTGAAAGGAATTAAATATTTTCGCCAGATAATTTGGCAATATTCTTTTGTTTTCGCCAAGGATGACAGAAATGAAATCTATTCCGCTGCAAAATATTAGTATCTTACATCAAATATTTTATTTAGACATTTGAAAACAAATTTGACTTCAAACTATGATAGAATATTTATCATTTCCCTTTTAATTAGTATATTATTAGTATATTAAAATTGAAAAGCATGGTATATAAAAAGTTTTTTTTTTTTTTTTTTTTTTTTTTAATCTTATAATTATTCTTATCTTAATCCTCAATGTTTCCCATCTTTATTAACTTGAATTTACTATTAAAATTTTAACATACTCAAAAACTTCTCATCACTTCGTTAAAATACACTAAACTTTTCCAAAATCTTTTTCTATTTAAAATGATACATGTATTTACTTTAAATGTCCAATATTTCATAAGATTTCCAATTTTAAAGTTTTAAAATATTTATCAAATTTACTTATTTTTCTGGTTTAGCCTTATTGTTTTCCTTTTTATAACTACAGCTGTTGCCCTCTTTAAAATATTTAAAATGATGAGGTCATTTTATAGTAAAATTATCCATTATAGCATATATTATATTTCACTCCTCCATAAAAATTGATTTTAAAATCGTCTGTTTCTTTTATACTTTTATTTTAATAGAATTTTAATAGAATTTAATTTATATATTAGTCATTTTAGCAATTTTATCCAAAGTAGCATTAGAAATAATATATATCTCTTCTCCATTAAAATTTATAGGACCCTACAATAAAATTAATTTGTGCTTAATATCAACACTACGAAAATTTTTATCAATCGCTTCCAAATTTTGACCTAAGTTTCAAATCTCAACCCTGTGAGTTTTTACATCGGCTACAACGTTTTCGTCTTTGTTCGTAAATAATAATTTGACTGTACTAAATAGTTTACAGCCGTATAATTCAACGTATAACTTAGTCACAGCAACGCGTGGCCGGGTCTGCTAGTGAAAGTATAAAATCCTTAGAGGAATATTATTGTAAACTATTCTATTATTTTAGATTATTATTATTATTATTACTTAATGCATTTACACATATAATTATAAATAATGAGATAATTGTGTGGGATGTGAATGGCTAGAGCAGATTCAAATCAATTGCAATTTTATTGTAAGATTTAGGGAAAACTGAATTATGAAATTCCTACATTTGTCAAATACATGTATTGTTCAAAAAATAAATATTTTTAAAAATAATTGTATGTGTTTTTATTTTTTAATTTTTTTAATTAATTTATTTTATTTTTCTTTAAATAAAAAATATTTAACTTTTTAAAGGTGTTTTCTTTTTTAGTATTTAAGTTACGTGCTGATATTATGTAAATGTAAATTAATAGAATTCAAATATGCATAAATATCTTACACCATTTAATTAGTCATATAAAATTTTCATTGATATTTTCCACATAAAGTGTTTATGAGCATTTTTTCTCTTCTCTTTTCTTGGTAATATACAACATCATCAAAATGGTGGTGTGTACATCAGATATGTAAAATAAATGCTTAAAGTTTATTATTTCTATAACTGATTGTCCGTAAAATTGCAATTAAAAGCATGGGTTACTAACAAAAAAAAAAAAAAGTTTCAAAGGATTTTTAAAAATATTAATATTAAATTACTAACTTTTTTTCTTTAAAAAACAGAACCCTCAAAAATATTAAGTTTTGAAATATGCTAAATGTGTGCGTATATAAAAAAAAAAAAAAAAAGGAAAGGAAAATGTTGGTCATTGTGCTTAAAAAAAAAAAAAAAAGAAAGAAAGAAAGAAAGAAAGAAAAACCTTCTGTGGATTTAAATGTTTTCAAATAAAATTATTATTATTTTCAAACTTAAGTAACCAAAATTTTGAGCTATTTATAATTTTTTTCTCATAATTTTCTCTTGAAATATCATAATGGAATTTTAATTGTTCTAAATAACGTATGATTTTGAATAATTTATTGCTTCTTTAAAGTAGTATAACTTCTATTGAAAATTTAACGATGAATTATCATTACTTTAAGACGGAGGAAAAAAAAAGTTAGTTAACGCTTTAAGTTTATTTTACTATAAAAATATTTTTTATTTTTGGATATTAATTTTAGTTACAAATTTTAATATTAAGAAATTATTTGTAAATGGAGAAAAAAAATTATAAATTTGATTTCTCATTCTTTATTTTTTATTTATTGCAACAACCATTCTCAGTTTTTAACATGCTAAATATTGTATTTATATTTAACGAAAATTAATTATCAATTTTATCGAATATAGAACTATTCAATTTTTATTTTAGAATTTCAGTTAAATTCTATTCTCGTTTTAAGTTCTTTATTATTATCAAAATCAAGTAAAAATTTATTGAAATGTTAACAATATATTAAGAAAAATGTGAAATTTCATAAGCCTTTGATGAAAAAAAAAAAAAAAAATAAATAAATAAATTATACTTATTGAAAGGATCCATAAGATGACTGATCAAATTGAAATAATAAACAGTACATTTTTTTTACATTTCAACTGATATTGATTGGCGGATTATTATCTTTTTTTTTTTTTTTTTTTTTTTTTTTTTCCTTTTTAAATATGATTAAAATACTATGTAGAATATACAAGTACAAATGTGAATAATATAATTCCTGATGGATAAAAGATGATAAAAAACAAATTATCATTGAAATTCATCAGAGATTTTATAATTTTTATTCTTAATGGATTATTCATTAGTTCACTTAAACTTTGCCAGAAATAAATGATTTAAAAAAAAAAAAAAAAAAAAAAGGGTTATTGATATAAATTTGTTTTAAATGCATAAATATATTGATAAGAAATGCATAAATATTTCATTTCCTCTATCATGCTCAAATATGAATAATATATTTAAATCAAATTGGAGTGTACAGGTTGATATTTTTATTTATTACCAACTATGTGAAAAATACCAGAGCCGGGAATCGAACCCGGGATCTCCGCTTAACGCACGGATGCTCTACCACTGAGCTACCCTGGCCGACAACCAGCTAGGCATTTCTCACATAATATACGTTGGCAAAGTCACCGAGTCTGCAAACGCAGATATATCAGGTGAGACAATAATAATCGTAGCACAACTCCATAGACCACGAAATTTCAATTTAGAAATTTTTATTCATGAATTCATCAACCGTGAATAGTTATTTAAATCAAATTGGAGTGTACAGGTTGATATTTTTATTTATTACCAACTATGTGAAAAATACCAGAGCCGGGAATCGAACCCGGGACCTCCGCTTAACGCACGGATGCTCTACCACTGAGCTACCCTGGCCGACAACCAGAATTTCATGAATTCATCATGATGAATTCATGATGAATTCATGAATAAAAATTTCTAAATTGAAATTTCGTGGTCTATGGAGTTGTGCTACGATTATTATTGTCTCACCTGATATATCTGCGCTTGCAGACTCGGTGACTTTGCCAACGTATATTATGTGAGAAATGCCTAGCTGGTTGTGGGCCAGGGTAGCTCAGTGGTAGAGCATCCGTGCGTTAAGCGGAGGTCCCGGGTTCGATTCCCGGCTCTGGTATTTTTCACATAGTTGGTAATAAATAAAAATATCAACCTGTACACTCCAATTTGATTTAAATAACTATTCACGGTTGATCTATTCATGAATAAAAATTTCTAAATTGAAATTTCGTGGTCTATGGAGTTGTGCTACGATTATTATTGTCTCACCTGATATATCTGCGTTTGCAGACTCGGTGACTTTGCCAACGTATATTATGTGAGAAATGCCTAGCTGGTTGTCGGCCTGGGTAGCTCAGTGGTAGAGCATCCGTGCGTTAAGCTGAGATCCCGGGTTCGATTCCCGGCTCTGGTATTTTTCACATAGTTGGTAATAAATAAAAATATCAACCTGTACACTCCAATTTGATTTAAATAACTATTCACGGTTGATGAATTCATGAATAAAAATTTCTAAATTGAAATTTCGTGGTCTATGGAGTTGTGCTACGATTATTATTGTCTCACCTGATATATCTGCGTTTGCAGACTCGGTGACTTTGCCAACGTATATTATGTGAGAAATGCCTAGCTGGTTGTCGGCCAGGGTAGCTCAGTGGTAGAGCATCCGTGCGTTAAGCGGAGGTCCCGGGTTCGATTCCCGGCTCTGGTATTTTTCACATAGTTGGTAATAAATAAAAATATCAACCTGTACACTCCAATTTGATTTAAATAACTATTCACGGTTGATGAATTCATGAATAAAAATTTCTAAATTGAAATTTCGTGGTCTATGGAGTTGTGCTACGATTATTATTGTCTCACCTGATATATCTGCGTTTGCAGACTCGGTGACTTTGCCAACGTATATTATGTGAGAAATGCCTAGCTGGTTGTCGGCCAGGGTAGCTCAGTGGTAGAGCATCCGTGCGTTAAGCGGAGGTCCCGGGTTCGATTCCCGGCTCTGGTATTTTTCACATAGTTGGTAATAAATAAAAATATCAACCTGTACACTCCAATTTGATTTAAATAACTATTCACGGTTGATGAATTCATGAATAAAAATTTCTAAATTGAAATTTCGTGGTCTATGGAGTTGTGCTACGATTATTATTGTCTCACCTGATATATCTGCGTTTGCAGACTCGGTGACTTTGCCAACGTATATTATGTGAGAAATGCCTAGCTGGTTGTCGGCCAGGGTAGCTCAGTGGTAGAGCATCCGTGCGTTAAGCGGAGGTCCCGGGTTCGATTCCCGGCTCTGGTATTTTTCACATAGTTGGTAATAAATAAAAATATCAAGCTGTACACTCCAATTTGATTTAAATAACTATTCACGGTTGATGAATTCATGAATAAAAATTTCTAAATTGAAATTTCGTGGTCTATGGAGTTGTGCTACGATTATTATTGTCTCACCTGATATATCTGCGTTTGCAGACTCGGTGACTTTGCCAACGTATATTATGTGAGAAATGCCTAGCTGGTTGTCGGCCAGGGTAGCTCAGTGGTAGAGCATCCGTGCGTTAAGCGGAGGTCCCGGGTTCGATTCCCGGCTCTGGTATTTTTCACATAGTTGGTAATAAATAAAAATATCAACCTGTACACTCCAATTTGATTTAAATAACTATTCACGGTTGATGAATTCATGAATAAAAATTTCTAAATTGAAATTTCGTGGTCTATGGAGTTGTGCTACGATTATTATTGTCTCACCTGATATATCTGCGTTTGCAGACTCGGTGACTTTGCCAACGTATATTATGTGAGAAATGCCTAGCTGGTTGTCGGCCAGGGTAGCTCAGTGGTAGAGCATCCGTGCGTTAAGCGGAGGTCCCGGGTTCGATTCCCGGCTCTGGTATTTTTCACATAGTTGGTAATAAATAAAAATATCAAGCTGTACACTCCAATTTGATTTAAATAACTATTCACGGTTGATGAATTCATGAATAAAAATTTCTAAATTGAAATTTCGTGGTCTATGGAGTTGTGCTACGATTATTATTGTCTCACCTGATATATCTGCGTTTCCAGACTCGGTGACTTTGCCAACGTATATTATGTGAGAAATGCCTAGCTGGTTGTCGGCCAGGGTAGCTCAGTGGTAGAGAATCCGTGCGTTAAGCGGAGGTCCCGGGTTCGATTCCCGGCTCTGGTATTTTTCACATAGTTGGTAATAAATAAAAATATCAACCTGTACACTCCAATTTGATTTAAATAACTATTCACGGTTGATGAATTCATGAATAAAAATTTCTAAATATGAATAATATAATTCATAATGGAAAAAAGAAGTTAAAAAAAATTAAAAAAAAAACCTTTTGTAAACAAATTATCATTGAAATTCATTAGAGATTTTATTATTTTTATTCTTAATGGATTATTCATTAGTTCACTTAATTTAAACTTTGCCAGAAATAAATGATTAAAAAAAAAAAAAAAAAATTAAGTGAATTGTATATATTTTTTAAATGCATAAATATTTCTTTCCCTCTCTCCGTACACACATACACATTTAATACATTATAGAAAAGGAAATTTCCATACGATTGTCAAAACAAGAAAATATTACGACAATTAAAAAAGCCGATATTTTTTAAATTCCATATTGGATGTTTCTTCAAGGAGAAAAATAGGCCTACATATCATGACAGTAAAAATCCGCGCGGAGGCTTTCACTTGTCGAGCCGGTGTTGGCAGAGTCCACCTTCCTATGCCAACTAGTTTGTCACGTAATCATTTGGCATTCTGCTTAAAATGCATATAATTTTCTTTGAAAAAAAATTTTTTTTTCCATACTTATTTTTTATAGGCAGTTTTAAAACACTTTTCTTTCTTTTTCTTCTTTAGGAAAATAAAATTAAATATATCGTAAAATTTTAAGTATAAATTTTGAAAACATTTAAAGAGCTATTATGAAATGTATGGAATTTTTTTTCTTTTTTGCTTGTAAAATAATAATGTGCAACTATTTTTTGGGAAATATTGTATTTTTATACTCTATATACATCTACCTTTTAGAAAAATAAGCAATTTCTTTCTTACCAGATGTGGCAAACGAAACTTAATTTCTAAGCATAATTTCGCCTGTCGCCCTACGGACTATAAAGGGTTATGTGAAATAACCTGTTGCGCATGTGAAATCACGTTTTGCCCCCTACCCCTTTTTGGTGACCGAATTTCTAAAATTCCAGAAAATGGCATTTGTGTTAGCTATATTTTAAAGCAAAAATCTCACATACGTCTGTTTTTTTTTTTATTTGAGGTATAAAGTTTTTTTTTTTTTTTTTTTTTTTTTTTTAAACTTGATTTGTGCATGTGAAATCACGTTTTGCCCCCTGTCCCTCCTAGGGGACAGAATTTCTAAAATTCCAGATATTAGTTTTTGGGTATTTGTGTTAACTATATTTTAAAGCAAAAATTTTACGGATATCTGTTTTTTTTCTTTGAGATATAAAGGTTTTGGCTAAATCACGTTTTGCTCCCTCTCCCCCTTGGGGGTGGGGGGGGGGAGGGGAAAATTTTGTAAAATCGCTTCTTAGGGGTTGCTTACACAATGTGTTCAATATCTGACCCAGTTTCGAGTCAGTGGTTACAGTAGATTTCGCAGGGCGTTGATGAGTCAGTGAGTGAGTGGAAGAACTCTTTTATATATACAGATACTAGCAGTCTTTGGCCGCTTCGCTGGTTACTACATTTAAAGGAAACTCTATTCTATATCGCAATCCATTGAAATTGCTCAAAAGATCGCTTGGCTTGCTCATACACAAAATCTCGGGAGTGTGTCCCAGTTGTCTGCTACAATGCCATACGAGTAGGCTTCCATTTTATTTTTTATTATTTTATTTTATTACCATGTTTTTATTAACTTCGATTCTTGTGTGTTTGTTTGTGTGTTTGTTTGTGGGTTTGTTTGTGGGTTTGTTTGTGGGTTTGTCAGGGACAAATCTTGCAATCGATTTTTAACTAACTTCCCGACTAGCTAGATACTTGAAATTTTCAGGACAGCTCACAACACGGTGACAATACATTTTTCTAATAATTTTAGTCAACTATTTCAAGTCCCGCTGCCTTTGGCAGCGCTTATATGATTCGACAGAAAATTTATTTAACTAACTTCCCGGATAGCTAGACATTTGAAACTTTCAGAATAGTTCAGAACAGGGTGAAAATGCATTTTCTTAAAACCTTTTGCCAACTGTCTTGGGTTCCCGCTGCCTTCGGCAGCGTTATCTGTACAAAGCTTGCAATCGATTTTTCACTAACTTTCCGACTAGCTAGACATTTGAAATTTTCAGGACAGCTCACAACACGGTGACAATACATTTTTCTAATAATTTTAGTCAGCTATTTCAAGTCCCGCTGATTTCGGCAGCGCTTATATGATTCGACATAAAATTTATTTAACCAACTTCCCGACTAGCTAGACATTTGAAACTTTCAGAATAGTTCAGAACACGGTGAAAATGCATTTTCTTAAAACCTTTAGCCAACTGTTTCGGGTTCCTGCTGCCTTCGGCAGCGTTATCAGTACAAAGCTTGCAATCGATTTTTCACTAACTTTCCGACTAGCTAGACATTTGAAACTTTTAGGACAGCTCACAACACAGTGACAATACATTTTTCTAATAATTTTAGTCAACTATTTCAGGTCCCGCTGCCTTCGGCAGCGCTTATATAATTCGACAGAAAATTTATTTAACTAACTTCCCGACTAGCTAGACATTTAAAAGTTTCAGAATAGTTCAGAACACGGTGAAAATGCATTTTCTTAAAACCTTTAGCCAACTGTTTCGGGTTCCCGCTGCCCTCGGCAGCGTTATCAGTACAAAGTTTGCAATCGATTTTTCACTAACTTTCCGACTAGCTAGACATTTGAAATTTTCAGGACAGCTCACAACACGGTGACAATACATTTTTCTAATAATTTTAGTCAAATTTTTCAAGTCCCGCTGCCTACGGCAGCGCTTATATGATTTGACAGAAAATTTATTTAACCAACTTCCCGACTAGCTAGACATTTGAAACTTTCAGAATAGTTCAGAACACGGTGAAAATGCATTTTCTTAAAACCTTTAGCCAACTGTTTCGGGTTCCTGCTGCGTTCGGCAGCGTTATCAGTACAAAGCTTGCAATCGATTTTTCACTAACTTCCCGAATAGCTAGATATTTGAAACTTTCAGGATAGCTCAGAACACGGTGGCAATATATTTTTTTAATACTTTTAGTCAACTATTTCAGGTCCCTACTGCCTTCGGCAGCGTTCATATGATTCAACAGAAAATTCATTTAACTAACTTCCCGAGTAGCTAGACATTTGAAACTTTCGGAACAGTTCAGAATACGGTGAAAGTGCTTTTTAAAAATATTTTTATCCAATTGCTTCGGGACCCTGCTGCCTTCGGCAGCGTTTCCAGTACAAAGCTTGCAATCAACTTTTAACTAACTTTCCGGCTAGATAGCCATTTGAAACTTTTATAATAGCTCAAAAAAAGACGATAGCAAGGAATTTTTTTAATACTTTTATCCAATTGCTGGGGTTCCGGCTGATTTCACTAGCGTTTATATGATTCAACAGAAAATTAAAAAACATGGTTTATAAAAAATTTTTTATCTTATAATTATTTTTACCATGTTTTTATTAACTTCGATTCTTGTTTGTTTGTTTGTCTAGTACAAATCTTGCAATCGATTTTTAACTAACTTCCCGACTAGCTAGACTTTTGAAACTTTCAGGATAGTTCAGAACACGGTGACAATACATTTTTTTTAACACTTTTAGTCAACTGTTTCAGGTTCCTACTGCCTTCAGCAGTGTTTATATGATTCGACAGAAAATTTATTTAACTAACTTCCCGACTAGCTAGACATTTGAAACTTTCAGAATAGTTCAGAACACGGTGAAAATGCCTTTTTTAAATACTTTTAGCCAACTGTTTCGGGTTCCTGCTGACTTCGGCAGCGTTACCAGTACAAAGCTTGAAATCGATTTTTAACTAACTTCCCGACTAGCTAGCTAGCCATTTGAAACTTTTATAATACCTCAAAACACGATAACAATGAATTTTTTTAAATACTTTTAGCCAATTGTTCTGTGTTCCCGCTGCCTTTGGTAGCGTTTATATGATTCAACATAAAATTTAAAAACATGGTATATAAAAAGTTCTTTTTATCTTGTTATTATTTGTTCTTATCAGATAACAATTTCGAAACAGACAGTATCGAAAAAATTGAAGCAGCCCTTATAAACTGCTGGCCACTAAAATTGCTACACCAAGAAGGAATGATAATAACGGAATGAAATTTGTTGGACGCATACATTATAGTAGGAAGAACAAATGATTAAAATTTCAGGAAACTTGGAGTAATATGTACTGAGAAAACAGTACATAAAACAGTGACCTCTGTGAGCAATAATAGCACTTATCTGCCTATGCATTGAATCGAACAGCGATTGGATGACATGTATGGGTAGAGCACTTCGTGAAGCTTTAACACGATGCCACGATTGAGCAGTCATTTTCAGTGGTGCGAGATCAGGAGACTGCGCTGGCTAGAGCAGCCGAACACATTCGGCATCAATGAAGGTCCAGACAATATGGTAAACTTGCGGTTGTGTATTGTCCTGCTTAAATGTTGCGCTTCGGAGGACTTGAATATAGGGCAGAGCGATGGGCCTTAACTCGTCAAAAATGTAATGGCTGGTATTCAGAGTGGCAGGAATGAAAACCAGAGGTGATCGGGACGTGTATCCAATGGTACCACATACCATCAATCCAGGTGGTGAACCAGTATACGGGTACCAAAATTCTGATTACACTAAAAACTGCATCACTGATATAAGCGCCTTTAATGTGTGATCAACCATTAAGCTGGACGCAGGAATGGCGTGAAGTCACCTTTCAGACAAATCACAATCCTGTTTAAAGCATCAAGATTGCTTTATCCGTACTTAACGGCATTATGAATAATACACATTGCCAGCTGAGATTTGACATCGTCATACTGTCCATCACTTGCAATGATGTTATGGGTTCCCATCTGATACATGTCTCGATTACTTCTTGTTCACATTTCTGGCATTCTGAATAGCGGTCATTAAATTTATGATGAGTTAAAGCCCGCCCATCTGCCCTATATTCGAGGCCTCCGTAGCGCAAAATTTAAGCAGGATAATGCAACTCGGAAATCGTTATAACGATATTAATAAAAGTTTGGGATAAGTGCTTTTTAGAGGCCTAAAACAATTTTAACATCTTTAGCTTCAAGAAAATTAGTGTTAACCCTTTAACTGCCAATCGCAACATGTAGTAGAAATTGAGTTTACTCAGAAATGGATATAACGATTTTGATTAAAGTTTAAAATTAAGTGTCTTTTTCTTCTTTTTTTTTTTTTTTTTTTTTACAGAATTAAAACGTTTGGACATATCCTCATCTTCAGGAAAATTTGCGTTAACCGTTTAACTGACTATCGCAACATATAATAGAAATTAGTTTGACTCGAAAATGGATATAACGATTTTTATAAAAGTTTGGGTTAAGTGTTCTTTACAGAGCTAAAACGATTGGACATATCCTCATCTTCGGGAAAATTCGCGTTAACCCTTTAACGACCAGTTGCAATTTATAGCATAAAATGGATTTATTCGGAAGTGAATGTGACGATTTTGGTTAAATTTTGGGGTTGAGTGTTTTTTTTTTCTTTTAGAGAGCTAAAACAATTGCACATATTCTCATCTTCAGGAAATTTTGCTTTAACCCTTTAACTGCCAATCGCAACATATAATAGAAATTAGGTTTACTCGGAAATAAATGTAATGATTTTGATTAAATTTTGGGGTTAAGTGTTTTTTTAGAGAGCTAAAACGATTGGACATATCTTCATCTTCAAGAAAATTTGCGTTAACCCTTCAACGGCCAGTCACAACTTATAGCAGAAATTGGGTTTACTCGGAAATGGAGCGCGAACAGGTAGGCATGCAGACAGGCAGAGAAACTAATTAATATCATAATATTTTCTTAAACCTTGTTCGAAACTGTAAGAAACACTTAACACAACTAAAAATGCAATTCTAGCAATATCGAATTATAGGCCCTAATATGAACGAAATTCGACCAAACTTGTATTCAGTTGGACCTTGACCTAAACTGGTGCTGATTAGATTTGGGAAACAATCGCTCAACAGGTGGTGCTTCCATCCTATTTTTTTTTTTTTTAAGTACTTAACATGACAGTATAGGACAAAATTTCATATAAATGTACATAATGTGAGTTATTTTTAAAGCATAAATGTAAAATTTATATGAATTGATAATAGTAGTAATAAACTTGAAAAATAAAGTGTACATGTAGGAGCATTGCTTTCCACCTGGGAGGGAAGTGTCCTTCCCCCGGGGCCTCTGTAAATTTTCATTCTGGATATTTTAGAAAGAACTCGTCAATATTTCTAAAACGAATGGTTGAACCATAGAACTGTATTAATTTAAAACGAAGCTACCGATTTCTTTTATTTTTAATGTTATATATATGTAGCGGGGAACTTAAGTGGGCGTTAATAATTAATTAATACACATTTATTAATTTCTATTTCAAATTTAATGAAAGGTTAAACTATAATATACACTATTTACAAGATGATAATATGAATTAATACTAAATAGCCTACCAGAACAGTCACTTATAAAAGTAAAATCGTAATAGTCTAATACTAATTAATTTGAAACATGTTTTTGTCTGTCTCCACTATATTGAGAGAACTACTTGGTGTAAAAATTTGGTTGAGGTGTCTAAAAAAAGGTCTTGGTCTGTAGATGTGCTATGAGAAGAGAAAAATAAAAAAAGTCGAACGGTTTTCCCCCCCAGGGGGGAAACCGTTTCCCACCCGTTTCGGGTTAAAAACATGTTTACGAGCTTAACTAAGCTTCAAATTACTTCACGGTGAAGAAATTGTACATATGGGGACTAGAGTCGAATACTAAAAAATCAATATCTGCGAATTTGGAATTTTTTATTTTAAAGGGGGAAAAAAGGGGGAAAGTAGATTTGGAGGGGAGGGGAAAGGGGGGAAATTAGTTTGAGAGGGATATCCGTTCTAGACCCACACATGTAGCACCTCATTTTAAAGGTCTTGAAATTTCATGTCGATTGGGGATGTTTGTATACAGTATAGTGCGACCCCTGGTGGTGAAAAATGGAACTAAATGATTTTGCTGTAGACCCTATCATGTTACATCTTATTTTAAAGATCTTGGTATTTCCTGACCGTTGGTGATGTTCGTACAGAACACAGTGCGCCCCCTGGCGGTGGAAAGTGCAATTAAAAGATTTGGCAGTTGACAAAACCATGTAACACCTTATTTAAAAGGTCTTGGAAATCCAAGGCGATTGGTGATAGAGGTCTTGAAATTTCATGTTGATTGGGGATGTTTGTATACAATATAGTGCGCCCCCTGGTGGTGAAAAATGGAGCTAGGTGATTTTGTAGTAGACCCTATCATGTTATATCTTATTTTAAAGGTCTTGGTATTTCCTCACCGTTGGTGATGTTCGTACAGAACAAACTGCGCCCCCTGGCGGTGGAAAGTGCAACTAAAGGATTTTGCAGTTGACACCACCATGTGACACCTTATTTGAAAGGTCTTGGAAATTCAAGGTGATTGGTGATGTTCGTATACAACTTACTGCGCTCCCTGTTGGAGGAAAGTGGATTTTGCAGTGCGTGCGTAGCATGCCTGCTATACGGTGCCGCAGCCACAGGCAGCGGTAACACGAGTCAGAGGTTCGTTCGGTTCAAGGTTAATTTTTGAGAATTTTTTCATGTTAATAGCGGCCTGCATATACGTGCCACAGGCACTGGGATACGAACCCGAGTTCCGTTCTGTTTGAAGTAATTTTTTTTTTTTTGTTACAGATGATTATTATTATTATTATTATTATTATTATTATTATTATTATTTGTGATGTTTTCATTTAAAAATAGAAATTCAAACAAAATCGAGTTAAAGATATAAAACCATACAAATTTAAGGTTATTATCATGGGCCCGGGCAACACCGGGCGGGTTCTTTCGGCTGCAGGTTAATTTTTGGGAATTTTTTTTAAGTTATTAGCGGGTCACGTATGTGCTGCCGCAGACACCGGTGTCACAAGATTGAGTTTATTTCGCTTCGAGGTAATTTTTTTGTTACAGCTGATTATTTTTTTCGCGATGCCTTTATTTAAAAATAGAAATTCAAACAAAATCGAGTTAAAGATATAAAATCATACAAATTTAAGGTTCAATTAAGGTTATTATCATGGGTCCGGGCAACGCCGGGTGGGTCAGCTAACATGTAGCCTTAGTATTAAAAGAAACAGAAAATAAAAGATAGCAACTGTTTTATTTGGAGTCAGTTTGACGTCACATTGACAGTACTTTGTAGAAAGTGATGTCATATATAGTATTTCAATGTATAACCATTTTTCCGAATTTCCTTTTTTTTCTTAAGTGAAATGTTGTAAATTATATTAGATGTTTTAACTTGAAATACATTTAAATAATGATACGACGATTTTTAAACATTACGGTCAATAAAGTGACCGTCGAAGTCGACGGGTTCCAGCTAGTAGTTACTTATTCTTAACTTGGCGTTAGTTCCATAAAACTTTCAATCACCACAACTTATAGAAGCTTTGGACATTCCGTCTATTAAAAGTGTTCGTCTAACAGCTTCAATAACAACTCGTTATTGCAACCGTCTGTCGTAAGTAACGTAGTGAAGGCTCGGTCCTGCCATCGTCGAAATCCAAACAGCCGTCTGCCGTCTCAGCGGCTTGCTCCAAGATTCTGTCTATGGGGATGCGTGCGCAGAAGATGAGAATGACGATACCTGGCATCACAGCTACGTGTTGGTTACGTCATTTCGTCATGGTTGATCGCTCGTGGCTGCAGTAAGAGAACTAAGCTGTTTTTTTAATCAAATGTCGGGAAAAGCAAGGTGCTTCTACCATAAACTCGGCAATCCTTCCACGACTGGTCCTCCAGGCGGCCATACTGAAAAATATAAAAAGAAAAAACAAACACAAAAGCAACACAAAATAATAACAAGCTTATTTACAACTATACATACAGTCTTGATTTTTTTAAAAATATCATCTTTAAGTTATTCTCTCTTTAACAGATTTGGCATGAGTGGATGTGCAAATGGGGCCTTCATGGCATCCCTCCTTAACTACATCATATGTGTTTTCACTTTTCATTTTTACAATTTTATAGGGGCCAAAGTATTTCGATTTCAGTTTCATGGCAACTTGGTCACCTACTTCGTAAGTTTCCGGTTGTTGCCTTCGCAAGTTATAATTTTTTCTATTTCCTTCTTGAATTTTAAAAAAATGTCCTTTTGCATGTTTACGCAAATCTTTTTTCTGGGACTCAAAGTCAGCTTGGAATTCGAACTCGAACACCTCTAATTGGTCATTTCTAGTTTTAGTGTTTTCCAAAGCCTCTGCAGCATCTTCTTCAGTCATAAAATTTACAGTAGCACTCTTATGTGTAGGGGAAACTTCCATATGTATTTGCACAGCTTTGGGAAATAATGCAGCTATTTTGTTAATTGTAGTCTCCATTGGAAGTGATGAAATAAATAATTTTTTCAAATTTATACCGGCAGTCTCTTCTTTTGTGACATTCTGTTTTTTACAATCGATGGAATCTATCATGAAAGGCTGTCTTCTCAATTTCTCTCTTCTAAGAAGTTTGGAATTTTCCTCAACTCTTTCTGCTCTTTTGCTAACTGCAAAACCTTTTCATGTAGGATTTGTTTTTTGTCTTTCTTTGGAGTAGTTTTTTCTTGATTTTGCGATTTCATTTGGGAAATGTTCATCTGATTTTGTTTCTTTCATTGAGGCTCCTCCTCTTCCTCACTGTCATCATCTTCACTATCGTCCTTTAAAAGCATCTTTTTATCGTCATCATTTTCGTCATTATTTTCCCTTGCAGCTTTTTTGGAAGATTCTAAGGATTTTTTGGACAACTTAGCAGGTTGAGGGGTTTTATTTTGACACCTTTCAACACTATTTAATGTTTTATTTATTTCTGGGGACTTCTCAGAAATTTTACTTTTAAAGTTAATGGGGACGTCAATAGCAATATCTGTGTTAACTTCATTTTGATATGCATTTATTGGAAGAACTGTTACTAAATTTACCTCGAGGGAACTAGATTTGTTTTTTACAAAAATGCCATTTTCCATTTATTGTCGTCTCGCCTAACATTAATAAGTTCCTTCCGATAATTATGTCATAGGGTATAAAATCATTATTTACGACATAAACATTGGTTTTAGATTCAAAATCATCAATTTTAAGGTTTGCTTCAAATGAGCCTAACGGCTTTACGAAACTTTTCCGGATCCCCTTCAAAGTGGGACTCATAGGATTTAATCTATTAACATTCAATTTATTAAAGGCACTTTTACGCATTAATGTGGCCTCACTCCCTGTATCAATAATACCAGTAAAATTCACATTATTTATTTGAATGTTTTTGTTCAGGTTTTGATTTACTCCAATGCATAATGCTTCGACTTCGGGTTTCGAACCTGGACATTCCGAACTCTTATGCCCAAAGCGTTTGCATGAAAGACATTTTAAACCTTTAGCTCTATGGGGGCTGTCTCTAGATAAGTGGTTTTTTTTCACCACAATTATAACAAAGTTTACTTATTTCCCCTTTAGGATTACATTTTTCGACTACATTATGCACTTTGGGTTTCAATTTTGCATTATGCTCTACTTTATCAAATCTATGTTTACATTTATCACTATCTCGTTTAAACACTTCATACATTTTAATTTTCTCTTTAAATTCGCGAAAATTTTTTGCACCATACAAAATAATTTTATTTTCATATTTGTCATTAATTCCTTGGATCACATAGTGCATAATAGTAGCATCATCAATATGCCCATTTTTACTTAAATCCCTAATTTTAAAGAAATATTCAGTAGCCGTTTCATCAATTCGCATTTTTCTTTTACTCAATATATCATGCAATGCGGCTGAATTAATTTCAATTTTGAATTCTTCAATGAGCGCTTTTTTAAATTTCTTATACGTAAGTAGCGCTTTTTCAGATTTAATAAACAATACAACGTTTCCGCTCAAAGATCATTCACAAAAAATAATTTTCTGTAGTTCATTTAAATTAAACATGCTAGACATTTCTTCAAATTCAGTAAACCATAAGTTTATGTTTTCATGCGGCTAACTGCTAAATTTAGAAATAGTATTCTCAAAATCAGTAAATGAAATGGCTGCACCATGTGTTCCAGAATTCTTAACATTAACACAATTATTATGATTATCATTATCATTATGGCATTTATCATCATTATTATTATGGCATTGCACTGAGGAATCAATTTTCGTGACGTCACTATCGCCACTATCCGATTCGTTTTCAGAATTTTCATCTATTAGTGATTCAATATCACATAATTTTGACAATAATCTGTCACGTAATTCTTCTTTCGTTCCGTCGAAAGAGACATTTAATAAATTACTGATTGTGATAAGTTCATTTAAAGAAAAATTATCACTTATAATTTTTTGTTTCTGAATGTAGTTTTCATCACCAACGGCGAAAGTGAAACCAGTACATTTTTTTATTCTGCATCTATTTTTCCGATCATCGTCGATATCCGTTACGCTATGTGTTGGTTACGTCATTTCGTCAAGGTTGATCGCTCGTGGCTGCAGTAAGAGAACTAAGCTGGTTTTTTAAGCGATGCAGAATTTTAATTTTATTATATTTTTCCTTCCTGAGTGCAATACTTATTTGAGGAATATCTTCTAAAGAAATCATCATGCAATTAAAAAAAGTTGACGTACCTTTGCAGAACAGGAACAACAGATGCCTTTTTATTTTAATATTCAAATTTCTTAATTAAATTTTCGTTGATCATTCCCGTCGAGTCGATTCATCGTTATTCAACACTTTAACACTTTACACAAAAGCTTCAATGTAATTCAGCATCAGCACTGATTTGTAGAAACACAGTTCAACCACAGTTTTTTTTTTAAATCTATGAAAAGTGAAGTTCAGTCAATAAAAAGTTCTGTTTAGGCGCATCATCCCACTTCTGAAGAATATAGTGGGGAACTTAAGTGTTAATAATTAATAAATAATTAATTAATACGCATAATAATTAATTAATATGCTTAATAATTAATTAATACGCATAATAATTAATTAATATGCTTAATAATTAATTAATACGCATTTATTAATTTCTATTTCAAATTTAATGAAAGGTTAAACTATAATATACACTATTTACAAGATGATAATATGAATTAATTCTAAACAGTTGACCAGAACAGTCACTTATAAAAGTCAAATCGTAATAGTCTAATACTATTATAATAGTTACTTATTCTTAACTTGGCGTTAGTTCCATAAAACTTTCAATCACCACAACTTATAGAAGCTTTGGACATTCCGTCTATTAAAAGTGTTCGTCTAACAGCTTCAATAACAACTCGTTATTACAACCGTCTGTCGTAAGTAACGTAGCGAATCTCGGTCTGCCGTCTCAGCCAACAGCACCTGTAATAATGCCTCCGAGCTGAGCTCTACGTCAAGGAAGATCGGCCGATTTCATCCAATCCCCACAATCCAACATGTATGATATGAAGTGTTGATTGGATAAAATCGGCCGATCTTCCATGACGTAGAGCTCAGCTCGGAGGCATTATTACAGGAGGTGTTGTCTCAGCGCGCTTGCTCCAAGATTTCGTCTATGGGGATGCGTGCGCAGGAGATGAGAATGACGACACCTGACATCACAGCTACGTGTTGGTTACGTCATTTCATCAAGGTTGATCGCTCGTGGTTGCAGTAAGAGAACTAAGCTGGTTTTTTAATCAAATGTCGGGAAAAGCAAGGTGCTTCTACCATATACAGTGGTTCTCTTAATTATAAGGACACCCGTTTTTCTATATTAACTAAACACTGAACACTATTATTTAAACAAGTATACTTTTTATTAATTTGAATTTCATTAATAGACTATATTTTAAAAGTTTTATCGTTTTTCTATCTTCAAAAACTTAAAATACGGTCAAAAAGATTACTTTTCAGGTGTTCACAAATATAAGGACAGCACGAATCTTAATTTTTTTTCAGTTATTCTTTAAATTAATATTTTATGGGGTCTCTTTTCAGGGTGAAACAGTCAAATATTCTCTCTGGCATATATATACATTTGTTTTTAATATTCAGGTTCAATACCATTTCATACAGCATGCATGATATTCTGAATACATTTAAACTATTTAAAATTGCTTTCCACTTGCATGCATTTTTCTCATATGATAAGTTAAGGTTTTTTTTTCAATTTTTAGGCCACGGGAAAGACAATAATACAGAAGTTTCTTTCTTCAAACTATTTCCTATTGCTCTAGAAGTAGAGCAAAAATGTAAGTCATGTTGAAAAAAATATTATTACCCCCCAAAATCTAACAAAAATCTTAGAATTCCACGTTTAATATTTGCGGATATTCTCTTGATGTTCATAATTATAGGAGAAATTATTAAATTCATTCTGCCTTCAGTAGAAACAGCTCCCCAAATCACCATAGACCCACCTTTAAAATGCCCGACTCATATCTGCCTTTAAAAAATCTGCTTTGTCTTTCGCTATCATTAGATCGTGCCAGTAACTGTTAAAACAATTTGGTTAATCAAGAATAAAATGTTTTTCATCCTAAAATGCAACATTTTGCCATTTAATATTGTTTTTATTCAACTTTAACACAGACGTTCTTTCCCCCATTAAATGTTTATTGATTATTACATGTTTTTTATTCATTTTAACATATTATTAATTATTTTAAGCATGCATAAATGTGGACCCCAACCTTTAGTTAAAAATTACGAGCAAATTCAGCAGCAGTCATTATGAGTAGAACAGCAAAAGCAATTATGAGTCTTCGATCTCTGTAAAACAACTCTGATTTTGCATCAGGTCTCTCTCCTATCGAACCAGCTGTTCAACGTTTGATCACATTTCCTTCAGCAATTTTAGATCTTCGAATTACATTAGAAATTCGGCGGATTGAAACTATCCTTCCACTTAAAAAACACATTTATCATACTTTACTACATGAGCGTTCTTTTTTTCGAGAAAATATCAGTAATGTCCAAGAAAAATTCAAGGCTTCGATATGAATTATCTAGCCCAGTACTTAACAAATTCGCATGTCAACTGTAATTTATCCGCTAGTAAGTTAAATAAAACGAAAAAAATCTTGATTGTCCCTATAATTATGAACATCTAAAAACGTGGAGAAAAAAATATTTTGAATTATTTTTTATTAATTTTGTTGCATATTAAAAAAAATTATAGCAGTTTTGGTTTTTAGAATACTATATATATTAAGTGCACTTAGTATAATCTTGTTCGCAATTATTTTTACATTAGTTTTTTCAAAGCATAAAGTGTCCTTATAAATATGAGAAGGAGTATATATGTATATATATATATATATATGTAGACATATATATATATATACAGTCGAGCCTCGTTAACGTGAATTACTTTTAACATGAACTGTTACCACAATCCCCGTCAAAATGAAACTTTACTTTAGTTATATGACGATCAGTTACTGATAGCGTGAACTACTGATAACATGAACAGATTTTTGATCCCCCTTGAGATTCACGTTAACGAGGTTCGACTGTATGTCTTTTCATGTCTGCACAAAAATGATTTTTTTCGGCATTTATTATTATACTACTTTAAGAAAAAAATCGTCTGCATTCATCCTGAAAAATATCTTTAATGAATTATAACTTAATAAGTAATTTGTATTGCGTAAATTTGTATAAAATTATATATAGAAGAAAGTCTTGTGGTAATACTAGTCATAATATATTAAAACAAGCGGACTTTACCTCTGCCGCTGCTAACTACATTTAAAAGAATTTTGAAAATTCGATAGTACTTACTAATATAAAAACATAAAAAATATTAAAATTTTAAAAAAAAGTATTCCATTATAAATCAAAACAGTATTTAAACCATAATAAAAACAAAGCAACTTTTTTTAAAAATTCATATTTTTCATAAATTAGTTAAATTTAACTTACTTATGAAAACTTATTCCACTTCCTTTCATAAATGTATTTGTACAATTAAAAGCCGTGCAGTATTTCGGCATTTTCAATATACAATATCAACATTTTATTCCATTATTGTTTCCGAGTTTTATACTCTCTCATGTCTGATGCCAAAAACCTTTTTCGGTATCAAAAATCTTTGCACGTTAACATGGGAATGATTGATCTATATATATATTACTATATCTATGCTCTCTCCACCTTTTAACTAAGCTCTCTCACCAGCATTTGGACTCCCTGAGGAAAACATTTAATAACTCCTTTAACATGGATGTCCTCCCTCCTTCCTGGAAACTAGCTACTATTCTCCCCATCCGGAAACTTGGTAAACCCTCTTCTGATCTTGCTTCCTACCCCCCATTGCTCTCAATTCGGTAAGGTGCAAAGTTCTTCAACGATTGATCCTTCGCAGGCTCTTAGCTTGGGCTGGCCAACGGAACCTCTTCCATAGTGACCACTACGGCTTCATTCCTTCCCGGGACTGCACTGCAGCCCTCAGCACCTTTTCCTGGATGTCTCTAATGCCCGTGCTAATCGCTACTTTGTGGTGGCTGTCTGCTTAGATATCAAGGCAGTTTATGCTTCTGTTCAGCCCGAAATATTAATTTATATAAACTCTCCTCTCATGGGATCCGGGGTAAAATAGGCCATTGGATTGCTTCCTTTGTCAAGTATCGTGTTATCCAGGTCCGCTGGAAGGCTCTCTTCCAAGTTGGTTCCTGCAATCAAGGTGTGTGTTCCTCAGGGCAGAGTCTTATCCCCGTTCTTGTTTATAATACACCTACACATGCTGGATGTTGTCGAAACTCTTGAGGAGGGTGTACATATAATTGTCTATGCTGATGACATTTTGGTTTACACTATCGGCCCGGATGAAGACCGTGCTCGGCAAAAACTTCATAACACGCCGTGTCGCATCCATACCTGGTGTTTGGCCAACAAACTTCTAATTGGCCCTGATAAATGCTCTGCAATTACTTTCTCCCGTTCCGGAGATCCCAGCCCTCCTATCATCCTTATGGGTTTCAGTATTCCATGGAGCTCCCATGTCAAAATCCTCGGCATCTGATATTCCCGCTCTTTATCTTTCGCTCACCACTTTTCCACCCTGAAAGTGAAGGCTTTCCGGAGAATTAATTATATCAAAGCCGTCGCTAATCGTTCTCGTGGTTTAAACAGCAATCATGCGCTGAAGATCATTAACTCTCTGATTCGAAGTAGTTTAGAATACGGTGCTCCCCTTTTTTATGACGCCCCACTCTCTACTCTCAAAATTCTTGAGATTCGCTATAATGCTGCTATTAGGTTTGCCACCGGTCTTCGCCGCTGGACCCCTCTCCCTGTTCTCAGCCGCGAGGCTGGTGTCCCTAGCATGACCCTTCGGCTCTCCTTACTCATAAAGCAGTTTCTCCTTCGCCTTCTTGCCTCTCCTCCAAGCCTTTGTTTAAGCGACTTAATGAGGTCCCAGATACTTTGCCCCTCTGTGAACTGGAAGTGGGGAAATCCGCAGCTCCTTAAATTGCTCTCTTCTTCATGTCCTCCACTTCGTCTGGCCCCCGCCCCTACTGTCTCCAGTTTAAGGTGATTGTTGACGCATTCCCTTTTCAAGACCCTTCCATTCCTGACAAAATTATTGCAAAAGCCTGGAACAACTGGCGTTCTTCCCTTCCCCTGTGTCCTCTCTTGGCCACGGGCCTCTAAAGATGACAACAAAACGGCTGTTGCGGTGGTGGATGCAAACTCCACCTTTTTTTCTGGCATTCCATCACAACTCTGTTTTCACTGCCGAAACCTTGGCTCTTGTTCTGGTCATCTCCGAGGCTCCCACTTCTTATTCCCAGATCATAATCTTGTCGGACAGCCTCTCTGCTCTGCTTGCCCTCAACTCCTGGTCTTTTCATTCTCCCAAAGTCATTCTTCACCTTATTTCTACTATCCATGCCTGCAATCAGCGTGGCTATCACATAACTTTCGTCTGGTGTCCTGGTCATAGGGGTATCTATCCTAACGAAAGGGCGGACAGCCTAGCCAAGAATGGTCCTTACTCCTGCCACTCCATCCCTTGGATCTCTCCTAAGGATCTTCGTTCCGACATAAAGAAAACTTGGCTCATTGAAAGCGAGTATAGTTGGCTGCACAACGACTATGCCTCTTCTTTTGATTACCTCTCTCCGGATAGACCCTTTCCCAGTTGTGTCTCCTCCCGTATGGAGGATGTGCTCCTGGCTCGTTGGCACTCCAAAACCATCATAACCCATCAAAGGCTATTTCGTATGAGTAAGGTGACCACATTTTCAAACACTGATTTGAGGACAAATTACCGTTTGTCCCCAAATTGAAGTAAATTTTGAGGACATTGAAAACTCTATTTGGGGACTTTTTCGAGGACACAATAGACCAATATCTATATGCATTATTAATAAAAAGAACTCTGATTTATACATTACAAAATGCTTTGAATCACTTTTTTCTATGAAAAATTGCTTAGCCTAAGGTAAGTTTATGCAAATTAAACTATCTCAGCATTATTGAAATAATCAAGTCTATAGAACCCATTTACACTTTATTATGATGATAGGAGAAAACACAAAATAGCACCATTTCATTTTAATCTTTAGAATCCCCACTCCCTGAAATACAGAAATTATTCCCGATTATATAACTACAAGAAATAATTTCATTAAGCAAATTTTATTTTTCACTTAACATAAATCGGGCAAGATAGAATTTATATACTGATTAGTAGTGCCCCACACAGCACACTTCCTTGAAACAAGGTTGGCTTTAAAGTGAATTTACCATGACAGAGCAAAGTTGCTAATTCAAGGATATCTCAGACCAACTTCAAGTTAGGAAAATTACGCATGCCAAATCAAGCATATTTCTGGCTTAAAATTTCCTTGACGTCAAGTAACTGTCCGCGCATGCTCTTACTTCTTATTTGCATATAGTTGCCTTGCTACATCTGTTATCATGTTGTTGTCATCTCGCGAAATACGAAGCGAGTGCGGGTGACATTAAATTGAAGGTAAATGATTATTGATTTATTTTTATAATAACTTGTCTAAATAAAATAAAGCGGAAATGTTTCAAAGTGTACACCGTGTCCCAAAACTTTAGACTGTCAATAAAATTTGCAATAACATAAAAATTAATAAGGTACAATTAAAATTCGTGAGATAGGCAATAAATAAAAACAGTTTTGCAGATACACACATATGACTTATGATCAAAGGTTTGAAATTATAAAATGTACATTAAATGATATAAAAATGTGCTGTCCCAAAAGTATAGACACAATACGGCATTGCATGTTTTCTTTTACATTTTTGTTCACAAAATAAAATATTTTTATTGTCGTCTGCTTCTATAAATGTAGAATAATTTTTTCCTTTAATTGAAATATCGTCTGCTATATATTTAACATAATAATTTAATGAGTTCAATGTATTGTTTTGTTTGTAATTCGGAAAAGATGTTTCCTGCGTATTCTGTTAAAAAATGCCACGTTCTAAAGAAATTTCTAAAGATGAAATTATTAAGATTTTACAATTAAAAGCGCAAGGACAAAATCCAGTACAAATATTGAGAAGAATAAAGACATCCTTGAGCAGTATTTATAGAGTCAGGAGATCAGATGGAATATGGAATACTCGAAAGAGAGTCGGAAACCAAAGAAAACAACGCTACTTGATGATAGAATGTTATTAAATAAGGCTTCTGTTGATAATTTATCTGTGCGTGGAATTGCATCAACTTCCAGAATTTCAAAAAGTACTCGGAGATCTTATCTCGTAAAATATATGAAAATGGAAAGCAATATACATGCGTAAAATGACTTAAAAACTGCAATTGACAAAGCGTGGTATAAAAAAACTCCTTCTATAATTTAATGCTTAAGTAATTCTATGGAACAACGTGTATTTCATGTTATAAAGTGTCGTGGAAATACAATTTAATATTAAAAGTAAGTTTTTAGTTACTCTTATAAATGTAAAGCCAAAAAACACTTACAGGTGTCTATACTTTTGGACAGCACATTTTTATATAATTTAACGTACATTTTATAATTTTAAACCTTTGACCATATTTTATATGTGTATATCAGCAAAACTGTTTTTGTTTATTACCTATCTAGCGAATTTTAATTGTACCTTATTACTTTTTATGTTAATGCAAGTTTTATTGATTGTCTAAACTTTTGGGACACAGTGTATTTCCAGGAATCAAATATTAAAGTTTTACTTTACTTTTACGGTAACAGATGCCATTTTATTAAATGTATTCCTTTTAGGGTGGTTTTTAATAGTTTGAAAATAATTTTAACTCAACTTAATTATTCATAAGATAAAACAAGAAAGAAAAATTATGCAGCACGCATTGATAAGTAACACTTTCCAACTGTACGTAATTGTTGTATCGAATAACTTTTAATCTGAAAAAGTTAATTATATCATATTCTATACAAAAAATATTTTAGAATATTAAAAATTCATGTGAATATTTTTATGATTTTTACAATCGAAAGATTTTAAATATAACTTTTAAAAAATTCTGTCCTAAAACTTAATCCATTGACTTTTTTTTTTTTTTTTTTTTTTTTTTTTTTTTTGTTGTTGTTGTTGTTGTTGTCTCTGTAAACAAACTAGTTGCACAGGATCCATTACTGTCATTTTAAATAGGGAACACACCTTAGTGAACTTGATTGTATCATTTTTAAAAAAATCTAAAAATATTTACCGACGCTAGGAGCCGGAAACAAACAGATAGAAAGATAGACTGACAGATACACAAATTGAAATCACATTTTCACTAAAAATAGAAGAAAGTGTTAAAACGCTTAATGTAAACGAAAGTGCTATTCTAGCAAATTTTTATTAATTGCTCTTAATGTAACTGAATATTTTTGTGTGGCCCTGTAAATCTAATGCTAATCATACTATATTATATAGAAGGCAGTCTTTTGTGCATACGAATGATTTATTTCAATTGCATTAAGCTTTGTGCAAAGTAAAATTATTTAAATTTAGTTTGTAAAAATAACTCTCACAGAACGCAATGCTTTGGAATACTTTTAAGTGCCCCTGTACACAAAAAAGTTAGAAATGTACTCGATTTTACATAGGAAACATCCGAAAGGGAACTTGAATAACATAATAAAATTTCATAAAAGTTTCTATGCATTAAAGGTATTAAAATATGGTTTATAGAAACTCCTCTCATAGAACACACAGCTTTCGAATATTTTTGGGTGCCCCTGTGCACAAACTAGTAGAGGTATAAACTTCATTTTCAATAGGGAACACCCGATTGTGAACTTGAATAACATATATCAGTTTCAAAAAATTCCATAAATATTTACGGGAGTTAAAGCACGGTCAGACAGACAGACAGACGAACATATACACAAATCGAAATCATATTCACACTTGACAAATGTTAGAAAGTGTTAAAAACGCTTAATGTAAACGAAAGTACAAATCTAGCAAATTTTTATTAATAGCTTTTAATATAAATGAATATTTTTGTGTCACCATGTAAATCTAATGCTAATCATGCTATATGCTATGCAAAGCATTCTTTTGTGCACGCAAATAATATATTAATTTCACTTTCATAAAACTTCGTAGAAACTAAAGGTATGAAAATATAGTTTATTGAAATATCTCTCATAGAACGCAATGCTTTGGAATACTTTTGAGTGTCTCTGTACATAAACAAGTGGTGATATTTACTCTATTTTCTACAGGAAACATTCAGTAATGAACTCGAATAATGTATTTCTATTTCATTAAGATATGTGTACAGTAAAGATATAAAAATATGGTTTATAGAAATACCTCTCATAGAACACAATGCTTTGAAATACTATTAATGGCATTGCATATACTTTATAACTAAAAATACATTTTAAAAGAACAATAAAATGTATACAATTGAAATCCCTCAAAATTTTTAGAATTTTAATCTCATGTACCGGACTTGATACAGAAAAAGGAAATAGTTCTAATGAGAATCTGTATATATATATTTTAATCATATTTCCAAGAAATTATATTTCCATATTATGGAAATATAATTTTACACAAGCTTAAGCAGCTTGAACTAATTAATTGCTAATTCCTTAAAACCCAGAAATATTGAAACAGTAAAGTTGTTATGTAAAACTATTAATAACACTGCTCTGCAGGGAAAAAAAAAAAAAAAAAAAAAATGGAGTTCTGATACCATTCTTTCTGATTCTCATGTAAAATGACCTCCTGAATCCGAATATGGATCCCATTTTGTCCAGACACCCACCGTTTTCTAGAAATATCACCCCCTCCCTCAATTTCTTTCCCTCTTCAATAATTTTATGACCATGAATTTGATTTGAAGAATGAATAATAATTAATTTAACACCTAAAAATTATAGATACACATATGTATATAAAGTTTAAAAAATTACATTAATAACAGATTAAAAAAATGTAAGATACATAATGCTTAATTTCAGTGGTAAATCCCCCCCCCCCCCCCAAAAAAAAAAAAAAAAAAAAAAAAAAAACCCTTGTCATAAATGTCCATGTTTTACAAATTTCCAATTCTGTCGCCCCTCAGAAGATATTTAACAGTTAAAATAATCCTCCCCCCCCCTCCTAAAAATCAAATTTATAGCCATAAAATCACCAAAAAATGATAAAAAATAGGGGGCCATTCCTAAACATCTTTGGGTTATAGGGTATGGGCGTCAGATTCGAAATCAGGAGGTTATTTTACATAAGACTATGTTGAAATGGTGTTAGAGGCAATTTTCATGCCGAGCAATGTAATCTTTAGATAATGTTGTACTATCTTTTAAATTCTCATTTAAAATTACTAATTTTATATTAAGGATATAAGAAAAAGCGTGCGTGTTAGTTTTTTAAGGAAGAAAATGTTACCTTAATGCAGTTTTTACTTCAAAATAAAGGACATTTTTTTCTTTGTTAAGTTGACGTTAAAACCTATTCAAATTCAAAGTACAATAATTACCTTGTCTTGGATTGTGATATCGGCAAGAAAAGGGACATAAGACAAAAATAGCAAAATTGAGTTCATTTAACTGAAAAATGTGTATGAGGTTCCCCAATGGGCACGAAAAGCATCATATCTTTATCTCACAATTTACCCACATGAGATACATTTATGTCAGTTTTATTGTAGGCAATGCTTTATTTTTATCCTTAGGCTGATTTTTCAATGCAACTTTTCCGATGTGCGATATAATGTAATCCTGAGCAAATACAAATAATCTGATAGACATATCCTCTATGCAGGGCTCTCAGCAGTCACAATTTTGATAACCACATTTTTTTTTTTTTTTAAAGTAATTATTAAGTTTTAAGTAATTATTATTAATCATTTGTAGTATATATATCTTCGAAAGAATAATACAAAGATTGCCTTATATAAAAAAAAAAAAATCTAAACAGTGATTGCTGAGAACCCTGCTGTATGCTTCATTTATAGAAACTACGATTGGAATAATTAAATAACTGTTCAAATATCAACTAAAATATTTAGAATATCAACTAGAAGAATAAAAACATGAATTAAAAAAAAAAAGGGATAGTAATTAACAAACTAGTAAAGATATGAATCCAGTAAAAGTTATAAATACTAGCTAATTTGTCTTATAACTCCTGAAAAAATATAATATATACATATAATCCTTTTGATAATAAAAGGATATATTCAGTGATTTTGTTTCTGTTTCTCGGCTTTCACAATGTTTTAAAATCACAAAACTAAATTTAAAACTGGTGCACAATCAATATTTAAACTTTAAAACTTCTTCACACACCATATATTTTAAGCCAGCACAACCAGTTTCGAAAGGACGTAGCCTTTCTTCATCTGGTGAAAAAAAAAAAAAAAAAAAAAACCGTGCTACTGCCTTGAAGGCAAAAGCAACGGTTATTCTGGCTTAAAATTTATAGTGTGTGAAGAAGTTTTAAAATTTAAATATGTTTTAAAATATTATTTTTATATTATATAGATATTTCTCGGCTTTTACTATTAATATATATATATATATATATATATATATATATATAGGGGAGAGTAGGGACGGGTGGGACATTTTTGACAAAAATATTTTTTACAAATTTACTTTTACTGGTACAGCACTGTAAGTTTCAGTGAAACAAATTAAAACACTTTAACAGCTTTTAAAAATATAAATTTGACGGCAATTATTAAAATATTAATTTCATAAGCAATTAACAAAGTCATAAAAATGTCCCATCCCTCCCTACTTTAACAGCTTTTAAAAATATACATTTGATGGCAATTATTAAAATATTAATTTCATAAGCAATTAACATAGTCATGAAAATGTCCCATCCCTCCCTTATATGAGGGAGGGATGGGAAAGGTTTATAAAGTTAAAATAAGTACATAATATACTGGCATACTATGAAAAATGACAAAAACAGTGGGTCACTATGTATGTAAGGTTAATTAATTATTAATAGCATCTAATTTTATCCAACATTAGAATATAATGTTACCACTTAAATAAAATTTTCAAATGCTCGATTAGTTCATCATTTTTTTTTTTTTTTTACTTCTAGCAGAGAAACTATTGTTTTTTGTTCAAATATTCCAAATTAAGTTTTTGTTACATTTACATGTTTTGTGGTTCCCTGAACATTAATAAGGTTTTTAATGGCTAGTCTGTGTGTGTTATCAGCATACCTCAAGAACAAATATTAACAAGAAGTGCTAACTGTAATTGATGAATATAATTTCTTTTCTATATTTTATCATTTCCAGGAAAACTGCTCAGGAATGAAAATTAATTCCTCATACATATATGGGAAATAAAGTATTTTTAAAAGTTAAAAGGGTAGACAAAACTCGTGTGAGTGCCACACCAATTATTTTCCATGATTTTGAATTTGTTTCGTGCATTTTCTCTTCCATCTACTCATACATTTGCCTCTTGATATTCTCTGTTTATGGAGTATCAGAATCTTCATTCTTCTTCATTTTCTTATACGTCCCATCCATCCATGAACTGCTCTGTCCCATCACTCCCTTATCATTATTTAAAAAAAAAAAAAAAAAATTAATATTAGACATATGCAACTTTTAGGCTTAATTTAGCTACTAATTCATAAAAGTTATATTATTAGGTATATAAAATATGAAAAGTAATTATGCTGACATCAGTGAGTGACGTTAAAAACTTGCCTTGAAAATTAAGGAATTGTTTACTTTTGGTGTTATAAAATAGTCATTTTGTTACATAAACTTACAGAATTCTCACACTAAAATGATACATAGCAACGGATATGGGGCTGTAGTTACTTCACTTGGTGGAAGTGACAGAAATTAAATACATTGTTTATTTTAAGAATAATTTTAGGTGTCCCATCCCTCCCGACCCTCCCCTATATATATAATAATATAAAATAAAATAAAATAAAAATAATACTTCAAAGCATTTGTACAATCAACTGAAATCTAGATATCCGTCTCCAGAGAATGTTCTTTTAATAAAAATTACAAGTTTTATATCTTTTGCGAGAAATATTAAATTTTATTTGATAGTATATATGTTTATTTTTATTTATTTATTTATTTTATTTATTTTCCAAATTAAAATAAATGGTAAATTTAGAAAAAAAAAAAGTGGATTCTCAGTATTTTTGTTAGAAAAATAGGTAGATATTTTAATTTCGGAAATCTGTGGTTTTTAAAGAAAATCCAAACCACCACTAATATCTATGCCTAAAGCAGAATTCGAACATAACACTTT
Source organism: Salticus scenicus (assembly GCA_963930645.1). Taxonomy (NCBI): domain Eukaryota; kingdom Metazoa; phylum Arthropoda; class Arachnida; order Araneae; family Salticidae; genus Salticus; species Salticus scenicus. The sequence goes on along the minus strand of OZ005653.1, from coordinate 203,972,369 downwards.
CAAATTCCAGTACAAACATGGACATTCGCATTTGTTTGAAATCTACTTTAAACCGTAGGTTCCAGTGTAATAATGCCCCCCCCCCCGGGCAAAAAAAAAAAAAAAAAAATCTGTATAGCAATTCTTCCCCCTCCTTTAAAACTTTTAACTCAATATTTTATCACCTTCCAAAAGATATAAGAGAATAATATTGCTTTGCATTACTAAGTAACATTCTCAGGCAAGTTTCTTTATGAAATCAATGCTGCCAGCACTTTAATTTATTTGAAGTATTTTTAGCCCCGCCTTTATTTCATATCACCTATTTTTTAAGAGTAATTTTTTCCTATTTTATTGTAGTTACACACCGGAGAAAAAAATTCTATAAAGTAGTGCGAAATAAAGGAGGGGCTGAAAATACTCCGGAATAAATTAAAATGTTGGTAGCTATGCTAAAAGTAGTTTGACTACATGCACACACACTTAGAAAGAAAGAGAGGGGGGGATTTAGAAGTTCAACTTAAATTTATGTTGCCAGTCCAACTACTATGATAACTTCGGCAATTTATGCAATTAATTTTTAATGGATTTATCTAATTAAAATTTACGGGAATGAATAGCGTCTAGGTCAGGATTTGAATCTAAGACTTTTGCGTTAACGATTCAAACGTTGTACCAACTGAGGAATCGCGAATGAGAACTGACTGCATGCTGATAAGACAGATATTTTATTTACTTATTTATTTTTCTCCATTTGTTCAGCCAATACAAGCGCAGTACCATGATAGAAATTCATTTAATTTTAATTCCATAATTACTGGATAGTAATAAATAACACTGCTCTGAAAAAAAAGAAAGAAAAAAATCGAGATCTGAGGCCATTCTTGCTGATTCTTACGTAAAATGACCTCCTGAATTCGAATATGACTCCCATTTTGCCCAGTCACCCTCAGTTTTCTAAATAATACACCACTCCTCTCTCAAATTCTTTCCCTGTTCGATAATTTTATGACCACGAATTTGATTTGAAGAATGAAAAAGAATTAATTTAACACCTAAAAACAAAAAAATATAAAGTTTAAAAAATAACATTAATAACAGATTAAAAAATATAAGATATGTAATGCATAATTTCAGTGGCAAATCCTCCCCCCCCCCCCCCCCCCCAAAAAAAAAAAAAAAAAAAATCCCTTGTCGCAAACGTCCATGTTTTAGAATTTTCCAACTCTGTAGCCCCTCAGAAGATATTTAACGGTTAAAATAATCCCCCCACCTCCTAAAAATCAAATTTATAGCCACAAAATCACCAAAAATGATAAAAATAGGAGTCCATTTCTAAAAAATTGTGGGTGATAGGGCAGAATGGGCGTCCTACTCGGATTCAGGAGGTCATTTTATATAAGAATATGCTGAAATGGTGTCAGAGGCAATTTTCCAGCCGAGCAGTGTTATTAGGAAAATAATTTGATCATTTATACAATAAATTTTTAATATATTGGTCGATGTTTTACAACAACGAAAAGGGATCAGGCCAAGTTCAGACCTAGATCCTCTGAGTTAACGTCATAACGCTGTCTCACTTTTCGCTCCCTGTAAAAATTTATTTATTCAATACAACAAAAAATTACTGTATAAATGGTGGAAATTATTATCCTAAATATCTAACTGCTATCAAACAGCTATGGAGTTAAAATAAATAATTTTTTTCTAAGACTGAGTTCATATTCCCAGAACAGACAAATTGAAAATTTTTAACTTTCACATGAACGAGCCATGTGAGTTATCATAATAGAACTCAGTTGAAAGAGGGATGGGAGTTAACACAAGTGTCCAAGTTCAAATTCTGGACAAAATCATTTTCTGTTCATGTAAAAATTAATTTGGATAACTCACCAAAAATCTACATAAAATGTGATTGACCGTCCCAGAAATAAGAATGTATTAAGTTATCTACATCAGGTTAACAGCGTAGAATAACTATTTTCTCCAACAGCCAAAACCCATATTATTCTAAGGGGAAATTTATTTATGAATTAATCATTACCTTATGTATTTTTTTAAACCATTTTCATACTGGAAAAATTCACAATATTTAAATTTGTATATGTTTTCTAAAAGTAGTTTCATAAAATTCTTATTTTTGACTTTAAAAATACGAAAAATTAAACAATTGACTTTTTCGCTTCTTTTTTCTGTACGAGGTGTTATTGAAATTCAAAAGATAATTTTTTGGAAAACGAGAACGTATTCAACGGTTGTGATTTTTCCAAAAGTGAAAAATGAATTTAAATAAATACATTGGGTTATGAGTCATTCTGTAAATAAATTTCTGCATAGAATAACATGAGCTTTATAATAACAGGAGACTTGGCGTTGGAATATTAAAACCCGAACAAACTACTACGTCAGAAACGCCAAAGAAAAATATTTTTCAAATATTTTTCTTTGGCGTTTTTGACGTAGTAGTTTATTCGGGTTTTAACATGAGCTTTAGCTGTCGGCGAAAAATGCATGCCATTAAGGGCCCTCTTCACTCACCGCCGCCGGAAGCCGAAACTAATGTTATTCAATGGGAAATTTTTCTTTACAAATAACTTATTAACTAATACATATTTTTAAATTCTGTTTTCACATTCTGAATATTCCGAAATTGACGGACCTTTTTTAAAAAATTATTTTTATAATTTTTTATATTTTATTTCGAAGCTGCAAAATACGAATTTTCAATGTGTGAAATTTTTTCATTTTTCAATTTCAAAATAAAATATTAAAAATTAAAAAATTACATTTTTAAAAAAGGTGCGTCAATTTAACAGTTGGGAGTTTTCTGAATGTGAAAACAGAATTTAAAAATATGTATTAGTTAATAAGTTATTTGTAAAGAAAATTTTCCCATAGAATAACATTGGCTGGAAGGTGAGTGAAGAGGGCCGTTAAAAGCATGCTTGATAAGCAATATTTGCTTCATGTATGCTGTAGAATAGAGAAGACGATTATTCCTCCGCAGCTGGCTTCCGGCGACGATAAGTAGAAAGTTCCTTTGCGTTTGATGTACAGTCGGCAGTAAAAGTGTCCGAGCACTAGCGAAAATTCCTATGTAAAAAAATTACACTTAATACAGTTTTGTTAAATAAATCCTTGTTGAGTTCTGTTATTAGTCAGTCTATGAACATGATTCGACGAGAATTTATTTAACAAAACAGTATTAAGTGTACTTTTTTTCATAGGAATTTTTGCTAGTGCTCGGATACTTTTGCTGCCGACTGTATCATGTTAAAAACATGTTTGGCAAGTAAAATTTGATTCACGTTTGCTGCAACAAGTATAATTGATACTTGATGCAGCAAGTATAATTCATACTTGGTGCATCAAGAATAATTCATACTTGGTGCAGCAAGTATAATTCATACTTGATGTGTATTACTTGATTCGTACGAACTGTGGCAAACTTAGTGCATACTTGATACATATAACTTGATTCATGCTTGAACTATCAAGTCTAAAGCAAGTGGGACAAGTGTAAACTATGATTCTTGATCTTGACTTGCATTAAACTTACAGGCTTGAGATGTCAAGCTCGATGCAAGTTTCTTGACTTGAGTTGTCAATGTTGATGATAGCTTAATGCAAGTTCTCTGTGCTGTCTGGGGCATGATTCTTTCTCTGCTTATGAAGTATGAGGGCCTTTATTTCAAAGTTCCGTTGATTTTCAAGATTATCCAATTACTTCTGCATTAGACTGCGATTTTGATTGGATTGGAATAGATGGGTTTTACGTCTCATTAGTGCTGTACAATGGGCAATTGGCGACAGTCTAGCACTTACCCCCAGAGGTAGTCCGGAGACATGCCATCACAATTTTGATCCTCTACGGAATGGACTGTGATTTTGAAAGAAATACACGCAAATATTTAAATTTGGGGACATTTAGCGTCCCCGAGTAGTCAAAGAATTTTTGGGGACAAAAAATAGAAAAGGCCAAAATTCGAGGACATTCCTCGAATTTCGAGGACGTATGGTCACCTTACGTATGAGCCTCTTCTTCTCTCCTCTCTGTCGCCACTGCTGGGATGAAGAAACCCCTTAGCATATTTTGATGTATTGTTCTTCCTATCGGAATCCTCGCCGCCGGCTTCTATCCGCTCTCAATCTCCCGGACAGTTCCTCCTACGGTTAGAGCCCCTTAAATAAAACATATAGGAGCATTACCTACGGTGATATTATCTCCACCGCTCTTAGTTCTCGTAATGGCACCATCATGAGCCTCCCCTCTTTCTTTAAAAGTATTTTTCCAGATCTTGTCTAATTCCACTCTAATGGATTCTCCAAGATAACGCTGTTTTTATGGCAAAGCATATATCTCATGTTCTCCCTCTACCTACCTACCTACCTACCTACCTAAAAATATTCCAGCTGTAAACATGTCAACTTTACTAAAGAGCGTCACTTCACTAATGTTGAGATAGCGGTGGCGGTAACAATGCAAGTGCCGTTGCTAACGGTGTTCAATGATTTTTATTTATTTATACATTTGAATCAGTAATGTTGTGGTACGATCACACAAATTTTCGTAATCAAAGAAATCAAAAGATCAGGTTTAAGAGAAAAACCTGAAGTTAAATATAGCATGGAAAATTACATATTTGACAGGAAGTGTCAAACTTTTCACTTTTATTTATTTGTTTGGTGCTGTTGTGGATTGTTTGCATGTAAGTATAAAAATAGATCAGAGTGCTTTTAAATATAATCTGAATCAATTAAATGTAGTTCATAAAATGTGATTAGTATTTAGCTTTAAATGAAATTGATTTAACTAGTTGTTTCAAAGATAATAGTTGTGACATGTAATGACTAGAAAAAAAAAAAAAAAATCCTATTGAATATTCCTAATGCCTATTGAACTCTTCGATCGTCATAATATTTAGCTTACTGTATAGATTTCTGATAATTGTGCATTTAATAAAGTTTTATGCTTCACACTGTATTTTGAAATTAATAGTTTTTTAACGTCTGTTGTTTTCTGAACTCTTCGCTCCTCACTGCCATAACATTTAATTTACTTTATAGATTTCTAATGATTTTATATTTAATGATTCTCCTGGTTTTACTTTGTATTCTGAAATATAATTCTTTTAATGCCTATTGAACTCTTTGCTAGTTAGAAGATTTAACTTATTTTACAGTTTTCTGATAATTATATATTTATCAATTCTCCACACTTCACACTGTATTTTGCAATATAATAATTATTTAATGCCTGTTGAAGTCTTCCTTTGCCATAAGGTTTATCTTATTTTACAGGTCTCTGATAATTATATTTTTAATAATTCTCCATGCTTCACATTGTATTTTGAAAATACAAATAAGTATAATGGCTGATATGTTAATGTCTGATGATTTCTTCACTCATTAAGATATTTAGCTTACTTTATAGATTTATTTATCACTCCTATTTTAAACTTAAAATAAAGCAATTTTATGCTCTTAAATAAGGTCATAGCCACAAAAAAATTTCAGAGGGCTTGAAAAATTGTACATAATGTTGAATATTAGAAAAGAAGTGTAATACCAATATTTTCAAGAAATCTGGGCAGGGAGTCGAAACCCCCCCAACCCGTGTTTTGGCTACAGCTTTGCTCTTAAACCATTTGATATCTCGCAATCTCACAGACATAATTTTTTCATAGTATAGCTTTAATGCATACTTATTTAAATTTATGATTATTTTTAGTGGGGAGCACAGATTTATTATAATCAACCACCAATAAGTGTGAATGTAAAGATTATTTAAATTAAGGTTTATTTTAAATTAATGTGAAATAAATAATGCTTTTAATTATATATGGTTGTTTTGAATGAATAGATATGATTATTCAATTTGTAGCATTAAATTAATTTAAAATGCAGTATGTTATATAATTAAAAAGCAAGTTTTATCTAAAATATTAAATGTTTTAATGTAAAACATACTTTCGATTTAAGTATTGCTATCAAATTATATACAAATATGTCTTATTGATTTTAATTTAGAAATGTGCAGATGCTTAAACCATCGAGCTACCCTGGCTGATTACCAGCTAAGCATTTCTCACATAACATTCGTTGGCAAAATCACCGAGTCTGCCAAACACAGCTGTATCAAGTGACATTATTAATTGTGGCACAACTCCAATAGACAATGAAATTTTCAATTTAATTTAAAAATTTATTCATCAAGCCTGAAAGTTCATTTCAGAAAATTATAGAGTGGAAGGCGGATTTTTTATGGAGTGACTTGATGAATAAATTTCTAAATTAAACTGAAGATTTCATGGTCTTTTGGAGTTGTGCCATGATTAATATTGTCACGTGATACAGCTGTGTTTGCTGACTCGGTGACTTTGCCAACAAATGTTATGTGAGAAATACCGAGCTGGTAATCAGCCAGGGTTGCTCGATGGTTTAAGCCCAGTGGCAGAAACACCGCGACACGGCAACATAGTCGCGGACACAGAAAAACGGCTTGCGGACAGTTTTTGTCTGCACCGAAAAAAAAAGTTGTCCGCAACTTTCGGATAACAATTCACTTATAAAAATTTCTGTATCATAACTAAAACTTTTATTATTTATAATTATCTATATTGTGTTGCGTCAAACATTGCTATAAAATATTTAATTGAATGAGATGAATGAATACACACACAATTGTTTATACTATATTGTTCTGTAGTAAAATTGTATTTGTGTATTGTTACATGAGATCACCACTGATGTCAAGCCCCCCATCCAATCAGCTTTCAGGCTTTTTGAGTGTAAGACATTTTCTCCCCTGATTACATGCAAATTTTGCAGATTATGAAATTTCAAAAGCCTGTCGCAGACAGCTACAAAACTTTCTGCCACTATGGGTTTAAGCATCTGCACGTAAAGCGGAAGGCCCGGGTTAAATTCCTGGCTCTGGTATTTTTCACATAGTTGGTGTAAAAAATCAGCCTTCCACTCGATAATTCTCTGAAATGTCTTATTGAATTACAAATATATTTATTTATAAATATTTTTATAATTTTAAGTCATAATATAATCCTATTCCTCACGATTTTCTCCAAATGAAGGTTTATTAAAAATTGCATTTGTGTAGTGGCTTTTTGCAGCATGTTCAGGGAAGGATTTAGGTTTAGGCCCATGAGACCCTTACTTAAGGGTGTCGCTGTGTTAGGGTAAGGTTTTAAAAAAACCCGTTTTTTTTTTTTTTTTTTTTTTTTAAAGACCCATCCAGGTGGTAATTATTTTTGGGTTTAATTCGGTTTTAATATGTTTAATTAGGTTTTTCATATTAAATGTAGAATAACACTATTGGGTTAGAATTTTAAGTTTATTAAAAAAAAAAAAAAAAACAGTTTTAGACTAAAAGAAAACTTATTATAAAATAATAGTAATTAATTACAATTAATTAAAAATTAAATGACTTTCATAATGTTTGATTTGGTCTAAACTGTACAATGAATTCTTATTTCATTCTATTCAGTATTTAATCACAATTTTAAATTTAAATAATATTTACTATTAAGTTACTTTGTGTAAAATTAAAACTAGTAACAAAAGAAAAATATTTTTAACCCTTCCATGTACGATTTTTATATTACAAATAATTATGCATTTTTATGTGGTTAAAATAAAAAAAAGGTATCTATGCAATTTTTTTTTTTTTTTTTAATTTTTGTTACTATTGAATAGTGACATATTTTATTCGTATTTGAAAAGTTATTTAATAGAAGAATACAAAACAAAATTATGAATGCCTGTGTTTTACACTTTCGTGTCAGGAATCGATCCAGGTTTTAATTTTTGGGGTCCATTTTTGTTAAAAATCAAAATATTTGTATGATAATTTTTAGTGCTGCACTGAGTAGCACTTTGGCCGAATACCGAGTACTCTGCCTTTTACTACTCGGCCGAATACCGAGTAGCCGAATACCAAGTAGTTGCAAGAAAGAATAATTGATGCATATATGAAGAAATGTGCACATCTTGAAATTAAAAAAAGAAGGCTTTTGAACATAAAAATTTAGTTAAATGGTAAACAGCATGCTTTCATGCAGAACTTTTGTAGTGTATATACATATTAGGTTCATTGCTATATTTTGATACTTTCAGCAGAGTGAATTACTAAAAACATGACTGATAACTTTACTTTATTCTTTTAACATCTTTTTTAGATACGAAATTGCATCCTCATATAATTCTTAGAGAATATAAAACTTACTAGGCACTGAGGTTTAATTTAAGATACATGAAATCCACATATGAAAGGGGAACAATAAAATATTTTATAATTTCAAACATGATAGGCTTCATTAATCTTCAGATTGTAGAAATGTAAAATGACAGGTGGTTTTGGGCCATAATTGGTAAAATAACAGATTTGATTATGAAAGTACGTTTTAAATAGCGTGTTAGTGTATTTACTTTTTATATATATCTGTACTGATAAGTATAAAGTATTTAAGTCCAAAAATGTCGATTTTGAGTTAAGTACATAGTCAGACTCAGAAAAAAATTCTCAATCAATTGGTATAAAGGATTTAAGTCTATGTCATTTAGTCTTTGAGAAAATCCATTGGTAAAAAAAGGTTCAAGTCAGAAATTCACTAGTCATGTATGGTATAAAATATTTAATTCAATTTTTTCCCATTATTAAATGAAGGTTGACAATCACTGAATGGTATAAAGGGTATAAGTCAACAAAATACCTTTTTCCTAATCGATTCTTCTGATTTGTTTTTAGTTAGTTTAACTTTATTTTTCATCTCCTGAAAAATCAAGAATATGGACTTAAATACTTTATACTTATCAGTACAGATATAATGTAAAATGCCATAAAAGCCTTTACTCGGTTAAATGCCCCCACCTCTTTTCACTTTTTTATTTTTTGTTCTTAAAATACTAAATAGACACACCTTTTGCTCAACAGTAGACTCTCACTGTACCCGAATAGGTGATAAATTTTTGCGTTATTTTATAGTATAAAATTCAAATTCAATCTTTTCTTACCGATTTGAAAGTGTCTTACTTTTATTTGCACAAATGTATAACGAAAATTTTGTTTTAATATTACATAGAGGTTCTTTTTTTTTTCTAAAATATTTTATTTTTGTCTGATTTATAGATACAATTTTATGTACTAAATTTTTATAAAATAATGCACATTCATATTACATTCATACAAGATAGTTATAATTAAAAGCTCATATCATGAATCATCTCTATACTAAGTTTGGTAACAGCCTGTTTTAACTGCAGAAAGCTGTTATAGCAAAAATTTTAATTACAATGACTCTGTATTTATATTTTCATATTCTTTTAGTTTAGTTATAAAATAAATGTCTCTCATTAACACATTTCTTTCAATAATGCATAAAAATAGTGAAATTCCCCACAAGTACTCGGTATTGGCCGAATACATAGCCTAAATTTGGCCAAGTACCGAGTACTCGGCAAATAGGCCGAGTGCCGAGTATATACCGAGTACTCGGTACAGCTCTAATAATTTTGTTTATTTTTGTGAAAAAAGATATTTTTATGTAACACATACACTTCCATTTTATCATTTGTTCCAGTGGCACACCTACGGAGAGAGCTTAGGGGGCTTAAGCCCCCTCCAGAACCAGCTGACATAGTAAAAATTTTCAGATATCCATGGAAAAAATATATATATATGTTACCGTTAAAGCTGAAAATTCGTTGATGTGCAGATTACCTAGCTAATCTGCAGATTAACTAAAATGACCCGTTAAAGTGTGGAATCAAGAATTTTCCGCATTTTAACTAGGTAATCTGCAGATTAGCGGCTTCTGTGTCGTTAAAGTTCAAATGTTTGTTTCGAGCCTTAGCATTTTTACATTCACTATGACGTCAAACAGTCATGTGATACAGATACGCAAATGACCTTCAAACACAAACCAAAACTTTCATCCTTTCCGCTATGATAATTGATAATTGGTAAACACAAAACTTGGAGCATGGATGACATGGCTATTATAGGTTTCTTATCATGACCAACACAAAAAGTAATAAGTAAGTTATAATTGTTTTAATTTTTATTTTATTTCTTCTCTTTTTTAATTTTGTCAATATAAGTTTGATAAGGGTCTGCACTGAATTTTATTATTGAAATCTAATCTTAATCTAAACGCTCTATCTCCTGAAACTTCATTTTGAATTATGAATATTAAAATTTACAACACAGTAATTATTTCCTCCCGAAATAAAACTATTAAAACACAACTTTTTAAAACTAATTTATTTAAAAATTGATTTAAATTACTATTACTTACTGAAAAAAAGAACACATGTATTATTTTTTAACTCTGGAAAATATGGCATTCAATATTATGGCTTTCTTTAATAAATACTTAATATGAAATTTTTATGCATTTTTTAGCATTTCATTACATTTTGTTGTTGTTTCTTTCAATTTCAAGTTTCCTTTATATATTTTATATATCATGATTACATTTTTATTTTTATTTTGTTCGCTTTTTCAGATAATTTCGTTGTAGTTTATCACATAAAATGTGTTATAATTTTTTTTTTTTTTTTTTTTTTTAATTGTAAAATTAATATATTTGCTAAACTTGTACTTGTTGTTGTTATATGTATGCTGCAAAATATAGTTTAATAAAGCATTGGAAAACAGTCATTTTAATTTTCCTGTGGTCTAAAAATTATTAAAGCAGTTTTAATTATTTGAAGTACGTTTCTTAAATAATGCTTCTGAATTGTCTAATTTAATATTTCTTTAGCGAATTAAAAATTGGTGCATAACTTTTTAAAAAAAATAGTAATAGCAATGTAAGTTGTTAATAAAACTTTTCTTTATTATTATTTAAATGGTTAAATATTTTTATCTTGAAAAGAAATCATTACTGTATTACAATTCTAACATTCATTTATAAAATAGAATCTATTGAAAGCCATTAAAGTTATTATATTTCATATTAAAAATGCATATCATCTTCAAACGTATATTGACAGAATAAAAAAGATGAAATAAGTAAAAAAATTAAAACAAATATAACTTTAAAACACATACAGATTAAAATAAGTAAAGAAAGAAAGAAAAGGAAAGAAAACTATTTTTTTTCCCCCGAATGAAAAAAACAAATACAACACAGCGTGCTATAAAATTACAACACCAGAGATCTTATTTTCACTTTAACGAGTTCCTAGTAGGTAATGTGCAGATTATCTAGGTAATTCGCAGATTACCTAGGTAATTTGAGAAACGAAACAATTTTCCTCACTTTAATGGATCGCCCTAGTTAATGTGCAGATTACCTGATTTCTGCACTTTAGCGGTATATGTTACCGCTAAAGTGCAGAAATCAGATAATCTGCAGATTAGCTAGGTAATCTGCACATTAACTAGGGTGATCCGTTAAAGTGAAGAAAATTGTTTCCTTTCTCAAATTACCTAGGTAATCTGCGAATTACCTAGATAATCTGCACATTACCTACTAGGCACTCGTTAAAGTGAAAATAAGATCTCTGGTGGTATAATTTTACTGCACACTGTGTTGTATTTGTTTTTATCATTCGGGAAAAGAAAAAAAGATTAGTTTGCTTTTCTTTTCTTTCTTTCTTTACTTATTTTAATCTGTATGTGTTTTAATTTTTATGTGTTTTAAAGTTATATTTGTTTTATTTATTTCATCTTTTTTATTCTGTCAATATAAGTTTGAAGATGTTATGCATTTTTAATATGAAATATAATATCTTTAATAGCTTACAATAAAGTCTATTTTATAAATGAATGTTAGAATTGTAATACAGTAACGATTTCTTTTCAAATAAAATATTTAACAATTTAAAAAAAAAGAAAAAAAAAATTTTTTTTTTATTAACAACTTATATTGCTATTACTATATTTAAAAAAAAAAAAAAAAAATATGCACCAATTTTTAATTAGCTAAAGAAATATTAAATTAGACAAATCAAAAGCATTTTAAGAAGTACTTCAAACAATTAAAACTGCTTTAATAATTTTTAGAACGCATGAAAATTAAAATGAGTTTTCCAATGCTTTATTAAACTATATTTTGCAGCATACATATATCTGTACAAGTTTAGGAAATATATTAATTTTACAATAAAAAAAAAAAAAAAAAACTTTATTAACACCTTTTATGTGATAAACTACAATGAAATTATTTGAAAAAGCGAACAAAATTAAAAATAAAAATATAATCATGATATATAAAATATATAAAGGAAACTTGAAATTGAAAGAAACAAAAGAGAAAAATTGTAATGAAATGCTAAAAAATGCATAAAAATTTCATTTTAAGTATTTATTGAATAATGCCATAATATTGAATGCCATATTTTCCAGAGTTAAAAAATAATACATGTGTTCTTTTTTTCAGTAAGTAATAGTAATTTAAATCAATTTTAAAATAAAGTAGTTTTAAAAAGTTGTGGTTTAATAGTTTTATTTCGGGAGAATATAATTACTGTGCTGTAAATTTAAGATTCATAATTTAGAATGAAGTTTCACGAGAGAGAGCTTTTAATTAAGATTATATTTCATTAATAAAATGCAGACCCTTATCAAACTTATATTGACAGAATTAAAAAAGAGAAGAAATAAACTCAAAACAATTATAACTTACTTGTACTTTAAAATTTGTGTTGGTCATAATAAGAAATCTAATGTCATAGCTTCGATGATCCATGTTTTGCGCTTACTGTTTATCACAGTGGAGAGGAAGGGATAAAAGTTTCGGTTTGTGTTTGAAGGTCAATCGCGTCACAGACTAATCTGGGATTCGCGTATCTGTATCACATGACTGTTTGACATCATAGTGAATGTAAAAAAACTAGGCTCGAAACAAACATTTGAACTTTAATGACAGAGAAGCCGTTAATCTCCAGATTACCTAGTTAAAATGCAGAAAACTCTTTATTCCACACTTTAACGGGTCATTTTAGTTAATCTGCAGATTAGATAGGTAATCTTCAGATTAACGGGTTTCGTGCTTTAACGGTAACATATATATATATATTACTCAAACACAGATACTGTAAGCAAAAGTATAGTTTATAAATTATACATTAAATATCAGGAATTTTTGAAATCCTTACTGTCAAACATAAAAACAATGAACTAGTTCTTTGATTTTTAGTTGAAAGATACCCTAGACATTCCATTGCAGTTATTATTGATGGGCCTCTAAGGTCCTAAAGCATAGTATACTGTTATCATAAAATCGTATAAGTATCTAAGAAGTAGACTTGTACTGAGTACTCGGTATATACTCGACACTTGGCCTATTTGCCGAGTACTTGGTACTTGGCCAAATTTAGGCTATGTACTTGGCCAATACCGAGTAGTTGTGGGAATTTCACTATTTTTATGCATTATTGAAAGAAATGTGTTAATAAGAGATATTTATTTTATAACTAAACTAAAAAAAGATGAAAATAAAAATGCAGAGACATTATACAGTGGTGGACATAATTATAAGACACCTATCTAATTTGATAAATAGTGAAAGAAAAGATTCAGAGCTTAAAAATGTTTTATCAAATACGTCATAAACATAAGTTTATTCTGTTATCACACGTAGTTGTTTTACAGAAATGATATTTTTATAGAGTTTAATAAAAAAAAATAATAAAAAATACTATGGACAAAATTATAAGACACCCTAACATTTTAATTAAAGCACTTGCTTTTTTTCGGAAATAATGTGCAATAGGCAAATTTTCTGTGCGCTGTTATGACGTCAGCAGTTAACTAAAGCAGACGATAACTGACTTCACGCATTTACAAACATGCCACAAGGTACAGAATTAAAAGAAAGTGAAATTCGCGAAATTTAGTGATTAAATGGAACTGGTGCTTCAATTAATAATATTTCAAAAGTTATTAAATGCTATAGATGTGCAATTAGAAATATTTTGAAAAGAGGAATTAATGGATCGGTGATTAAAAGATCTGGACGTACTGCTTGGTTGTCCTCGAGAGACAGACGACCTGTGCTTTCGCTTGCTACACAGAATAAGATGACCACTACTGGCATTAAAAATGTTTTGAAACTGAATTGTTCAAGGAGAACCATTCACAGGTTGTTGCATAATGTGAAATATAATAAATTGAAGAAAAAAACACCACTTCTAAGCCGGCACAAAATGGAGCGTCTAAACTTCGCTAAACTAACTATGGCCTGGACCTCCAAATGGTACTCTGTGTTATTTTCTGATGAAAAAAAGTTTAACCTGGATGGTCCTGACGGGTTTCAATATTATTGGCATGATTTAGGGAAGTCTCCTCATGTACTAATGAGCCGCCAAATGGGTTGAAGGCTCAGTAATTGTTTGGCTGGTTTTTCGGCTCAAGGGAAAACAGATATTGTTTTTGTGCATTCAAGAATGAATTCCGAAAAGTATAAGAATCTATTTAAAGATCAACTAGCCATATACGTTGAACTTCTTTGTGGCGAAAACTACACTTTTCAGCATGATAATGCGCCGATTCATGCATCACACAAAACAAAAAAGTGGCTTTCTGAGCAAAGTATCAATGTTCTCCTGTGGCCTTCTCGCTCTCCAGACTTAAATCCCATCGAAAGTTTGTTGGGGATCTTAGCTTGTGCAGTTTACCGTAATGAGAGACAGTTTATATGTGTCGAAGACCTAAAGAATACTATAAAATGTGCTTGGGAAGAACTGTCTTGTGATATTTTGTTAGAATTGACAAATTCGATGCCGAATTGCATCTTTCATGTTATAAAAAACAATGAGCGGCTCCACCAAATATTGAATAACCATGTTAGAGGATTTTCTTTTAGACCATTAGTGTCTGCTAATCTAATTGTGTTGACCACTATATTTTTAAAAAACGGTTGTGTCTTATAATTTTGTCCATTATGTGTTTAAGTTTTTTCATTAAATTGTATGAAAATATTATTATAAAATAATTATATATGATAACAGAATAAATTTATGTTTTTGACGTATTTGATAAAACGTTTTTAAGCTCTGAATCATTTCTTTCACTATTTGTCAAATTAGATAGGGGTCTTATAACTATGTCCACCACTGTAATTAAAATTTTTGCTATAACAGCTTTCTGCAGTAAAAATGGGCTGTTACCAAACTTAGTATAGAGATTATTCATGATATAAGCTTTTAATTATAACTATCTTGTGTGAATGTAATATGCATTATTTTATAAAAACTTAGTACATGAAATTGCATCTATAAATCAGACAAAAATAAAATATTTTAGAAAAAAAAAAGAACCTCTATATGTAATATTAACACAAAATTTTCGTTATACATTTGTGCAAATAAAAGTAGCACACTTTCAAATCGGTAAGAAAAGATTGATTTTGAATTTTATACTATATAATAATGTAAAAAACTATCACCTATTCGGATACAGTCTACCGTTGAGCAAAAGGTGTGTTTATTTAGTATTTTAAAAACAAAAAAATAAATAAATAAGTAATAATAATATGAAAAGAGGAGGGGGCATTTAACCGAGTAAAGGCTTTTATGTCATTTTACGTTATTATATAAAAAGGTAAATACATTAAAATGTTATTTAAAACTTATTTTCATAATCAAATCTGTTGTTTTGCAAATTATGGCCCAAAACCACCTGTCATTTTACATTTCTACGATCTGAAGCCTATCATGCAGGGGCGCGCCGTCCCAGTGTGCGAAGTGTGCGGCGCACACAGGCGCCAAGTAAAGAAAGGCGCCAGGCGAGAATAAATTATTCGGGGAAAAAAAAGTAAATTTATATATGTATTGCTTTATTCTGATTTTATAATGCTGGTCTGAAACCATGCGACTAGTGTGGCTAAATGAGGCGCCTTGAAATATATACTTGCAAAACTTGTGGTCCTCAATAGTTTAGGTGTTTTTTGTGAAAGGGGACATTAAAAATGGAATAACTTTGTAACGATGCGCCTACTTTCAGCAAAATATTCTTTGACTTTTTTAACATATAAAAGCGTTCTATTAGAATTTAAAAGAGCGTCTTAATTTCTCTCCCCCCCCCCCCCCTTCTTCTGTCGGAAAAACTCCACTTAGATTAGTAAATTAGTAAAAAGACAACATAACTGGATTGCAAAAGGGAAAATTTAATGGAACCGGAGATTTTATTCAGAGTAGTTTTTTACCTTTTGCATTATCGATGTAACATCCATATTAATAAAATCAGATTTTTGTCTGGAAATGTCTCAAATTCGAAAAATTTGCGATATCTTCACGTTTCACACATCGTGAGAACCAAATCTGATTTCAGAAAATTTTCTCAAACATTTTTGCCTGGGTATCACGTGAGAACAGCTGGACAGAATACAACAACACTTGGCAGGAATTACCTAACTTAAAATTACATCTATCAACTTTTGTAGATCCCCCCCCCCCCAGTCAGGAGACAAAAACACGTTCATATGCATAACTAGGCTTCATGTTACTTCACAGTTAAGAAATTGCATATGAGTCTAGATTTCAGTACAAATAAATAAATAAATATAATAATCATTGTCTACGATTTTGGAATTTTTGATTTTTAAGAAAGAATTTTTGAGCGGAAATTTACCAAAAATGGTACAAAAATGTTAAAAACAGCCATGCATCTCTTTTAAAATATTTCCATAAACCCATTTTTGGTGTTTGTGATTTTCGATCTTGAGGGGGGGGGGGGGGTTACGAGAGAGCAAATTCGAGACCACTGTTTTAGCGCTAAATTGGTCCTGTAAAATTTATGGGAGCTCCGGTCACGAATTTTGATGCGTGCATTGTTTAGATGCATTCGTTGCCTATACTGACGAGATTTTACGAAATTCCCTTTTACCCTTTCCAAGGGAGAAAGGAAGCAAAAAACACTCTTATAAGCATAACTCGGCTCCAAGTTACGTCACGGTGGGGAAATTACATATGGAGAGACTAGACTTGAGTACAAAAAAAAAAAAAATGATTTTTAAGGATGAAGGGGAAAAATCGATTTTTTTCGGGGGGTGGGGGATTTTGCAAATTCCGGATTCTATCGAAAGAATTCTACTAAAAATGGTACAGAGATGTTGAAAACAAGTATGCGTCTTCTTTAGAATTTAGTATGCGTCTTCTTTCGATTTTGTGGGGGGGGGGACGTAAAGAGGGGGTGAATTTGAGGCAACACCCCTTTTAGCGCTAAATTTGTCATGTAAGATCTATCGGAACTGCAATCACAGATTTTGGTGAGTAAATTGTTTCTATGTATTCAACACCTATTGATTTTACGAAACCCCCCTTTTTCTTCCTTGATCTCAAACACGTTTTCAAGCGTCAGTTTTTGATCGTAGATTAGGGGTGCATAACCTTTTTGGCTAGGGGGCCACTCTCGTTGTTGAATGGGACATGAAGGGCCACAGACGAGATAATATAAAATAATTAATCTAAATAATTATATTTGCCGTGTAATATATACATACACACATATGTAAAGGGGCACATTACCATTGTCAAGTACCTGTATGCAGAACTTTAATTTGCTTTATATGTTACTTCATATATAATATACATAATACAGTATAGGACCCATTATCCGGAACCCACGGGACCAGAAGAATTCTGGATTTCGGAATTTTCTGGATTTTGGGTCCTTTCCCATTATTGCTTTCCCTTAATTATAAAACATAACTCAGTAATTAGCAGATACCAATTTACTTCTAGGAACAACTACTTCACATACAAATATACATTAAAAAAAATATTCAAATTATATTCTAGAGCTCTTAAAACATGCAAATAAATCAAAAACTGGAAGTCAGGATTTTTTGCAAATCTGATACTTTTTTCTATTAAATTTAGCAGGAAGAAAAAAATAACTGAAATGCGCATATATATACAAACATGTACATACATTACTGCCACTTGCCATAAGTGGCATGGCTGCTTCTTTATCAATGCTGCTAAACATGAATACTGTCTCAATCATAAGAGCAGAAGGCTTAAAAAAAATGATTTTTCTTTAAAAATTTCCATTTTTTTTTTTTTTTCCTCTCAAGATCTTAATGAGAAGTTAAAAATCACTGGAAATCTATCATAAAATAAATTAGATTTTTTTTTTTTTTTTTTTTTTTTTAATGTAACTTGCTGTGAATTCCAGGGTTTTCCTGGACCTCAATCATCCCTCACCATATGAAAGAAAGAAATTCTGTTTTAATTTCTAAATTTTCATAATACTACCTTATAAAGCACGTACAATAATTCATTTTAGGGTGATTTTCTTTCTTTCTTTTTTTTCTGATTTTAGATATAAAATGTATTTCAATCATTAAAAAAAAAAAAAAATCTGAAATGATTCTGGATTTCGGGTCTTCCGGATTTTGGAATTCCAGAT
The DNA here is from genome assembly GCA_963930645.1 of Salticus scenicus. Taxonomy (NCBI): domain Eukaryota; kingdom Metazoa; phylum Arthropoda; class Arachnida; order Araneae; family Salticidae; genus Salticus; species Salticus scenicus. Next base: position 203,954,011 of record OZ005653.1, on the reverse strand, counting down.
AATGGGTCCTATACTGTATATATATGTATATCCTTTTATAATAATTTTTCAATTAGCAAGTCAAGTGAAGCTCTAAGCATTATAATCATAAAATTATTGAATAGTAAGCAAAAGAATTAAATATTTAACCGAATATACTACAAAAAGAATAAATAAAAGTATGCTTTGAAGACAGAGAAAAAAAATTTGTATTAGGAGTCTCAACAACTAGCACAAATGTAAAGGCAGATAGAGGGTACAAAAATAAGTAATTTTAGTGTAGGTAAGTGAGTATGAAAATACCGTTTTGAGATATTGAATAATACTAGCAAGATCTCATAAACCCCAGATCAATCCCCATAAATCATAAATGATCACCATCAGTATCACGGGCGGTTTTTACCAGTTCTACAAAATAAATAGGCATCAATCGGTCTTTTTTCATCATTTATGTCACCAGACACAAATAAATTCAACAGACTAGACTACACATCTAAAGTATTTTTTTTTAAATGGAAATTAACTACTACTATAAATTTATGCTTCTTCATCATTTATTTTAACACACATTATTACATTTTGGGGACAGAGTTTTTTTCTTTTAAAACAGGGGGGAAGGAGGAGCATTTACTTATTGATTGTTACTTTTTCAGTTTTTAATCTTCTCAGATGGATAAAGCTATAACCACTTACTAATAGATTATTTCATGATTTTTCCAATAAAAAAACTAGTAAGTTGTGGCCACCACAAGACTTTCTTCTATATTTTCCTATACAAATTCACTCCGTAACAAACAAACAAACAAAATTACTAGATGCTCCCACATGCACATTTTTTCCCCCAAAATTAACTACTACTACTATTATCAATAATTTATATTAATTTTACAATCACCGGTTAAGAATAATTCTCATTATGTACATTTATACGAAATTTCATCCTATACTGCCATGTTAAAAATTTAGAAAAAATAGGATCACAGCGCCACCTGTTGAGCGATTGAACCCCAAATGTAATCAGCACCAGTTTATGTCAGGGGCCAACTAAATACCAAGTTTAGTTAAATTTCGTTAAAAAAAAAAAACGATTTATTTTCTAAGTTTTTTTTCGTTAAAAGTAAAAAAATTCAATAACTTTGTTTTAAATTATCACAGATTTATAGTTCAACCATTCGTTTTAAAGGTATTGACAAGACCTTTCGAAAGACACCCATCTTGAAAATTTACTCCCCTCGAAGGGAAACTTCTCCCCCAGGGGGGGGGGGGGGCGAGGCTCCTACACTTACAAAAAAAATTTCCCAGTTGACTATCTCTATTATAAATAATTCTTGTAAATTTCAAAATGATTACTAAAAAATAATTCTCTTTATGCACATTTATACAAAATTTTGTCCTATATCACCATGTTAAAAATTTAGAAAAAGCGGGATGGTAACGCAACCTGTAAGGCAATTTTTACCAAAAGTTGATAAGTACTAATTTATGTCAAGGTGCAACTACATACCAATTTGTATGAAATTCTGTTCAGTAGTTCCTGAGATACAGTTGCCTCAAAATTTTGTCACACACACACACACACACAGACAGACAGACATTTTCTAAAAATGGTCAAATCGTGTTCTACAGCTCTCAAAACGTGTAAATCCATGAAAAACCCGAGGTCGAAAATTTTTACAAATCCAATACTTTCTTCTATTGAATATAGAAGAAAGTAAAAATTATGTTCAATGGAATTTTTCGCATTTTTTCCAGATGTTTTTCTTTGAGTTACAATTTTAAGCTGTTACCAATAAAATTAAATGCTTACAACTTTTTATTTAATTAATTTTTTTACATTACTAAAAGAAACATTTCTTTACACGAGAATAAAAACAAAAAGTATGATGATACAGATTTATTCACAGTTGTTCAAAGTTTTTTGATAAAACTTGCGTCATAATACATTTAAAATTGTTATTATTATTATTATTATTTTTTTTTTTAAATATTAATTTCAGTTAATTAATCTTGTATGTACCCCCCCCCCCTTGACTTTATCGTCCACAAAGTAATGTGAGTATAGCTCTAATATAGGACCACATTGGCTACTTTTAATATTTTGTGCTATTTTGGCAATGAATTAACAATATCTATTGCAATTACATAAGTAAAGACTTTAGTGAGAAACGTCCAAGCTATTTTTGTGCCAAATTTCAAATTTCGTCAAGGGGTTCCTATACTGAAGCTCTACACTAAGGTGGCTGCTATTCAATTTATTTTAATTTAACTGTGTTTCTAATCAACATAATGAAACTCAAATAATTAAATGTCATTCGTAATTCATTTATGGCTGTGTATCATGGCACTTGACCATGATTTTTATTTGTTAAAAATAGTCAAAAATCGAAATTTATTTATTTAAATATTTCAATTACTCAAAAAAAAAAAAAAAAAAAAAAAAAAACATTTAACTCTTATAGAAACTAAATGTGATTAACTATCAAAATGCTTGCTATAAGGCGCTGTAATGTGCCCTTTTTTAATTCCATCATTTGTATGTTTGCTAATGGACCCCCTTTTTTTTTTTTCATTTTGGCATAAAATTAAACTTCTTTACACATATTGTAGTGAACTTTATTATATTTAGAGTGAAATTGCTGTCATTTTATAGTCAACCAGGTAAATCAAATAAAATATAAAAAATAATGTGATAGTCTGTATAGTTTTGAAGTCCAAATGGAAGGCGTTGGTTATTTCAAGTAATAAAGACACGGACCCAAGATATTGTGGGTGAGGAAGATGCTGCCAAAAGCAGCAGCATCCCAAAACAAGTGTTTGACCGATTTCAATTTTTTTTTTTTTTTTTTTTTTTAAATTTTCTGTTTACAAAGTTTTTCTCTCAAAGATCATTTCTTTCAAAAAATTCATTTTAAATATAGTGACCAGTAAAACAGGCAAAGCTTGCTAGTTGAATATAAAATAATTAAAAATAAGAAAATGCGTAACACTATCATTTAAAACTGTAACAACTTACTAAGTATCATTAATGGAAGTGACTGCATATGTTATTGAAAACTTTTAACTTAAAATATATTTTTCTGTGATCTGAACTATTATTTATCAAGGCATTGAATAAATACACTGCTCTGCAAAAAAAGAAAAAGAAAAAAAAAAAAAAAAAAAAAAAATCAAGATCTGATACCATTTTTGTTGATTCTTATGTAAAATGACCTCCAGAATCCGAATATGACTCCCATTTTACCCAGTCACCCACCGTTTTCTAGATACACCACCCCCTTCCTCAATTTCTTTTCCTGTTCGGTAATTTTATCACCATGAATTTGATGAATGAAAAGTAATTTAACACCTAAAAAAATATATATATATAAAGTAAAAAAAAAAAAAACACAAATAACAGATTAAAAAAATATGATTGCATAATTTCGGTGGCAAATCCCCCCCCCCCCCCCCAAAAAAAAAAAAAAAAAAAAAAAAAAAACCCGTTGTCGCAAATGTCCATGTTTTAGAATTTTCAAACTCTGTAGCTCCTCAGAAGATATTTAACCCTTTCATTCCCAACTTTTTCCCTCCATAAAAATAAAACAATAAATCTTACATTTAGTCATAAATTTATTTCAAACGTAATGTATATGAATATTTTTTTTTTTTTAATAGGAATTATAGCAGAGTACGAATTAATATAGCTAACAAAGCAACTGATAGATGTTTATTTATGTTTAATAACCACTGATGCCATTAAAAACATAACTTTTCAATAAATAAAAATATCAAAATTTTGGAGAAATACATATTGCAATTAATTAAAATACATATTATAAACATTAAAGAATAAAATAAAAAATATTTCAAACAGTCAATTTACTTAAATTGCCCAAAACAGGAAACTGATTCCGATATTATTATCAGAACAGCGTAAAGTATACTTTCAATTATTAACAAAGATAGTGAAGTCATCCAAAATAGGTATTTTTCGGTGGGAAAATGTATATAGATTTTAATATTGTTCATTTTGAATCAGCGGGAGTGTTAGGTAGTAAGAAAGAAAATCTGAAATGTTATGATTCCAATTGGAATCACGGGGAAGGAGAGGGTTAATGGTTAAAATGATCCTCCCTCCTCCTAAAAATCAAATTTATAGTCATAAAATCACCGAAAAATGATAAAAATAAGGAACCATTCTTAAAAAACGGTTGGTGATAGGGCAAAATGGGCGTTATATTCAGGAGGTCATTTTACATAAGAATATGCTGAAATGGTGTCAGAGTCAATTTTCATATCAAGCAATGATATCAGTGCTTTGAATAGAAAAGGTGTTGATAGCTATTATGAAATTTTTCACAATATGAATTAGAATTACAAGTAGGAATTATCATTGGCAGCATTAATTTTCTACATAAGCGTTATATGACATAACCAGTGGTGTAGCGTGACATTTGAATCTGGGCATGCTCTGAAGCTAACTATGGTAAGAGCACTATACTCATCAAGGCGATATCGTTTCATATAATTAATTTAAGCGCGAAAATTTCCAATTTTTCGAAATCATATATATAATTTTGTATACAAATTTTGCCGCATTTAACTTAAAAGCATATATCTAAATGATTCTTATATTAACTTATTAAAGTCCACTTTAGTTACTTTGCTGATCACTGAATTTAAGTAAATTTTCAAAGAAATTGAATCACAATTTTTTATATCACTTTACAAACAAGAACTTAAAAAAAAAAGAAAGATAAAAGGGAGAAACGAAAAGAAAAATCCACTAAAATCGTTTAAAACTTGGCTTCAGGTCCTCGCTGCTTTCAAATGTGTCTTCCCTAACCGTACTATGTCGGATCTGGGACCCCATTGCTTGTAGCAGTACCTTAACCGCGCGCTTTAATGTAGGTGCTTATCTGACCAGAGATAGTTATTAGACAAACAGTTAATTATTACAATTTTTAATAAAGTTACAAATTTAATAAGTTTAATTCTTTCTATCGATAACCATTTGATTTCAATAGAAACTAGAAACGGCACATTAAACATAATAAACATTTCTCTTCAAAAGGAGGTATTACATCTTTGCATAAACAATAGTTTTTGAAAAAACAGCTATAAAATAAAATATAAAATTTTTGTTTCCTTAAAAAAAGTTTTGCTCAGGAAAAGATATAACCAGATTGAGAAAATGTTTTTTCATTCAAAACGCACCGGTAAAAAAAAAAAAAAAAAAAAAAAAAAATAGAAAGCAGTACTTCTGTATTAAAACCGTCATTATATAAAAACAATATCTGATCAGAAATGGAGACGCACAATGATATTTAAACCTGTGATAATTTTATTTATGAAAAACAAAATTTAATTCAAATTTGTTACATTATCATTCCTACAGTACATTTCATTGGGTTTTCCAGAGAAGTCCTGTAAACATCGTTGAATTAAAACAAATATCTGAAGAAATGTCGTCAATAACACCAACAATGCTGTGAAGTGTATCAAAAAACTTGGTTCGACGTGTTCATGTTTGCATTCAAAATGGTGGCGAACATTTTCAACATTTTTTGTATCTAATGATAATGTAAAAAATTTGAATTAAATTATGTTTTTCAAAAATAAAATTATCACAGGATTAAGTAACACTGTGCGTCTCCATTTCTGTTTTACCTCATAAAGTTGGGACAGTCCAACAGTGTTGGAAATTGTCTCCCACACTCAAACAAGGTTCAAACAATTATAATTCAGTGTTAGAATAGTTGCCACATCCGTCAGATTTAAGGGTAATAAACAAAAGAAAAAAAAAAAAAAAAAAAAACAACGGGTACTCTTTAAACTGATCTCCCTGTATATATAAAATTTAAAGTTGATTGCATTAAAATTACGTACTTTGTGATTTTAATAGTAAACAAAAAATATCCCCTCCCCCCCCCCCTTTTTTTTTCTAAATATACACAACTTTTATATTTCCTTTTTTAATTACATATATTGATGACTATTTCATTTTATATAAATAGGAAGAAAACAGCGAATTTTTAGTTCCCCATATAGGTATGGGAACTTAGGTAATCGTGAAAATTTTTGACCTCTTTTTTTTTTTTTTTTTTTTTACTTTTTTACACGTTTTCGGGCCTGAGGAATCCGAAAATGACAAACTTTGTATAGTGTCTATTAGTGTGTTAGTCCGTTAGTTAGTTTGTTAATCTGTGTACACGATATATCAAGAACAAATAGTCACAGAGAAGTCAGATCAGTTTTAAAATATTACTTTTGACACTGTCAAGATCCCTATTCATTTGCAACATTCTAATTAAAAAACTTCGTAAGTTATTAGAAATTTACGATTTTCTTAACGCAGGAGAATAGGGCAAAATTTCACTTAAACGTGCATTAAATCGAAAATTTTTACTGTAAAAATGTCAGACCAGTTTTAAAATATCACTTTTGATGCCGGAATGAACATCATTAACTATAAACATGCTACTTTGAAAATTTCGCAAGTTATTGGAAATTTATGAATTTCTTAACATGGCAGAATAGGGCAGAATTTCACATAAACGTCAATCTTGAGGGATATTTTCATCGTAAAGATGTCAGACCACTTTTGAAATATTATTTAGGATACTAGCATGAATATCATAGACTGTAAATTTTCCAATTTAAAAAATTCATGCGTTATTTGGAATTTACGATTTACTTAAATGGCAGAATAGGGCAAAATTGAGCTTAAACGTCCATTTTGAGGATCATAAATATATCAGACAACTTCAAAATAACACTTATGATACTTGTTTGAACATGATTAATGACAAATATTCTAATAGGGAAATTTCGTAAGTTATTCTTAATTTAAGATTTTATCAACATAGCAAAATTGAAAATTTTCTATATAAATATGCATTTTGAGGATTGTTGCATTGGAAATTATAGCATGAAAACTAAACTACGAAATTGACCCTAATAAAATAAATTAATAGATAGGTATAAGATAAATGTATCGAAGTGAACGGTGAATAGCCTATTAGGCGGGGATTTCATTTTGTCTCTGTGTTAACATGATTATAATATGTCTTGCACTAGAAATTTATGAGAACATATATTTGATGGGGAACTGAGCAGAATCCACCTATGCCAACTAGTTTATTAACTGTGTATGTTTAGAAATTATGTAATACATTTTGTTAAATTTTCTGTTTAATATGCTGATTTTGTTTAATATGCTGTTTTAATTATTATTACATTTTTTTTTTTTTTTTTTCAAACTGAGTAATTATTATTATTTTTTTTCTTTTTATAACTTTCGTGCGATTTCATTGTGCACCTATTATTACTGTATGCCCGGAATACTGTAAGTAAATAAAAGAAATTTTGTTCTGCTTTACAGTCTTTAGGTATAATTATTTCTGAGTGCGAACTTTCAATATAAAAATGAAAAATAAAATGGAATTCTGGTAAATCATATTAAAATCAAAGAAGCAATTAATTTAATAATTTTGTAACTCATTTGAAGAACTCCCCTGTTACATAGGTTAATGCACACTGGTAATTAATGGCGGTCATTATTTAAATAAACCACAGTAATTCATCTGTCATAATATATGTAGAATTGACATATATATAGATTGGCGTAAATTATAATGAGGAAAACAAAACTTCTGACAGATAAATATTTTTTGTGTCTACTAAGTAGATTTGATTACATCAGAAATTTTCTGTTAGAAATTATTTGTTTTCTCCTGCAGAGTATTATTTTTTCGTTTAATTTTTGTATCGTTTTTAAAATAAATGTTTGGCTTAGAAAACTTTTTCTTATTTACCAAGCTTGGTTTTCAAAATAATTTTGTTTCTTGAATCTATACGATATTTTATAAATAATACGTTAAATCTCTAATGAAAGGCAGCAAAAAATGAAATTTTTTGCGCATAGGAATTTATTTTCTATTCTGTGCTTAGATATTCGAAAATAAAGCAGTGTATAATATTCCGCGCGTACCGTAAGTGATTGTATGCGCACTCTGATTCCGTGGTTTGGGATTATTTCATCCTCCAGAGTTGGTTCCATGGGATCCCCAGATGTTAGTCATCAGCTTCCCATATCATTTTCTTCCTTCGGCAAATGCTCCTAGATTTAGGTTTTTAATCGAAAAGAAAGGCATGCATGCACCCTGAAGTGTGACTCAGAAAATGGCTTTTTGGCACCCAGGTGCAGTGTGTCATGAGTAAGGGAGTTCAGGGAAAATTAGGATGTTAGTCAGCAAGATTGATGTGTTGAGAACTCTCTTTCTCCTACGTTTTTAACTCGTTCTCTCCTGCCTTCACTTTTCCCTCCCTTTCGAATTAAATCATAATTTATTATTTGGACTAATTAAGCCCAAAGAGATGGTTTGGAATGTTTTTAAAATAACTTTTAAGCAATGAGCTTAGAAATGTTATATTTTTAGAAAGCCTCATTTAATTGTAAAAGAAAAAAAAAAAAAAAATCAGAATGTAATTAAAAATGTTTAATTTTTAATGTGCTTTGTTAAAAAATCGTTTTTTCTTATTTTAAACTCTTTTATTTACGACTTTTTTTTTTTTTGTCTTCTAAATGTGTCTTTAAATAATCCTACATTTTTACATTAAACTTAGTTTAAATGAAAATCTGTGAAACTTTGTTAAACTTTAATGGAAATCTGTGATAAGATAATTACTTTCGTTAAATTTAAAACACTTTAGAGCTAGAAAGAAACAGCGCCTTTATATCTATTTTCTCTAACCCGTATAATTGTAGAAGTACTGCTTGATGGTCAAATTTTCAAAATTGAGTTTTTGCTACTCTTATACGTATTGAAGTTCCCTAAATCCGAAAGTCAGGTTTTTAGTGGTTTGGCTGCCTGTGAATGTGTTATCAGCATAACTCAAAAAGAAATATTAACTGTAAGCCCAAACTCTTTTTTTTTTTTTTTTTCTTTTAAACACCATCGAGTAGTTTTTGTAAATTATCAACACGTTGAGCGCCATGTCAGCCGTCGGTGGCTGTCAGTGTCAAATATGATGTAAAACCGCGTCAACCATCCGTGGTTGACAGTATAAAATATGATATAAAACTAAAAATATTACATTGTTTTAAGTAATTATTGAAAATTTAATTAATTACATTCTCTTATCCATAGGGTCGAGAAAGTATTGCTTTATGGTCAAATTTTTGAACGTGAGTTTTTGTTATATTTACATGTTCTCTTCTGAGGTCCCTTAAATACGAAAATCATGTTTTTAGCGAATGGTCTGTGTGTCTGTGATCAGCATATCTCAAGAACAAATAGTAGCATAAATTCCATACTCTGTATTCTAAATGTGTATCTGTATCATATAGGGATGCTACAGTAAGCTTTTCGTTCAGATGAAGCAAATGGTTCGTGTACAGGGACACTCAAAAGTATTCAAATACATTACGTCTATGGGGAAATTGCAGGTAAGCAGAGTTTAACATCTATAGACTGCACTAAACCAAATGAAACGAATATATTTTTCCTTTTTAATAGAGATAGTCAACTGGGAAATTTTTTTTGTGTATGTCGGAGCTTCGCCCCCGCCCCTGGGGGGGGGGGGAGTCCCCCCTCAAGGGGAGTAAATTTTCATGATGGGTATCTTTCAAAAGAGCTCGCCAATACCTTTAAAACGAATGGTTGAACTATCGATCTGCGATAATTTAAAATAAAGTTATCGATTTTTTTCATTTTTAACAAAAAAAAAAAAAAAAAATTTTTTTTTTTTTTTTTTTTTTTTTTTTTATATATTTAGTGTTATACTACTTCTCTAATATGGAAATCGTCTGCATTATCATAAAAGATAATTTGTTTAAATAATTAATTTTAATAAATAATTTTTTAAAAACAGAATAATTTTTTAATAACCGAATTAAATTCTATACAAATGTAGGTGCATTAATGAAGCGGGGGGTCCCCCCTCACACAGAACTAATTATCATATAAAACTCTTCCGAAGACTAATTTGAATTGTTTAACATAGGTTTACATAACAGTACTCGTTATCTTACCTCTTAATCTCCAACCTGTATTTATAGTATTAAATTTCAGGGTAAGAGAAAGTCGTGTGAGCGACACACCAGATTATTTTTTACTTATTACAGGATAATTTCAATTTTAATGGATTTTATTAAGAATTCGCGTGGTGCTGAACGTGTTAAGGTTATGATTAACGAAAAACTATATACACCACGATATTCGAATAATAAATAAATAATTACAAAGAGGGGATTCATTTCATTTCGTATGTAATGCATTTTAGTAAAACTAAGATAATCTTTTTTTTTTTTTTTTTTTTTTTTTTTAATGTTTATGTGGTTTCCAGCTGTACCAGTGTGACTACTAGTCAGAGAAAGTCAGGGAATTTGAGTCTGGAAAAGTCATGGAATACTCAACGAATTTCATGTAAAGTCATTGAATTTTGACAAATTTTGTGGAAATAGGCCATATTAGAAAGATCGTTGTTGTAAATTGCTAAAATATTCGCTAATTTTGTGAAATTGTTTGGGAAAAAAACAGCGTAAGTCACAAGTCAGGGAAAGTGGTGAAAAAAATTCATGGGAAAAGTCAGGGAATTTAGAAATTTTCTAATGTTGGTCACCCTGGATAATGCTTTTTTTTTTTTTTTTTTTTTTTTTTGTATAAAACTTGGATTTAGTTTATAGATATTTATTTCATATGGTTTCTTTCTTTAGCCGAAGTTTTTGATATGATGTACCTTTTATTTGCCTGAAAAGCTCTGATTAAATAAATAAATTTCTGTATTGGGCCATACTAGATATGTTTTAAACAATTTTCCTTCTCATGAGTATCATAAAACTATTTTGTTGCTACACCGTAATTTTAGTGACTCAAATGATAAATGATTGTATAAAGCAAGTTTAGTTTAGCAAATTCACCTTTTAAATTACATTTGACGTAAAATATTAGTTTCGCTGTATAGTCAAACACGCAAATGACACGAAGTATTATTTCTTCTTCGTGTCACTTTTGCCCTGGGGAAAAAGAAAAAAAAAAAAAAAAGTGCTTGTCAGACTTAAAAGTTTTAGCGATAAAATTACTTGCATTAATATTACTTATTTTGTTTATGGTAATTTCTATTTTCAATAGACATGTGTTATCTTAACATAAGAATTCTCTATACAAACCTAATATTTTTATTTTTATGCTCATTTTGGATTTACACTCTTGTTATTTTGAAAAAATGTGTTGTTATACGATTAAAGACTGGATATCAAATAAAAAAAAAGAACAAACATCTTGTTATGATTACTAAACAAAACCTATAATCGTTGCCTTTTCGTCAAGAGTAAAATACTTATCGAGGAATCCGTACAGGTGCATTTACTTGCCTAGTATAGCTGAAATGCTAGGATATGATTTTCATTTTTCATCTAAAATATGAATTTTTAACCTTGTTGTTTTTAGATTTTTACATTCTTGATGATAACTTGACAAATAATAATTAAAATTAAGTATGGCATTTTTTAAAAATAATTTTTTTAGCAATTGTATTATTAATCAATTATTTTAGTTACAAAATAAGCTTAATCTGAAGTATATATGCGCATTATGCTCAGTGGCGGACCGAACTCTCGAGGCTCGGGGCGAAAATCTTACAGCTCCCCCCACCCCCACTAATTGGAGCCTCTCCTGTATTGAGACCCCCTTGCACTTCTTCATTTAAGTTTATTACTGTAAATAGTTTTGAAGAAAGTTTTAAGGTTCGTTCGGAAGCCTAACCCAATAACATGATCAGGGTCCCACCCCCTACCTTAGTTAAGTTTTAGATTTTTTTTTTTTTTTTTTTTTTTTTTTTTTAACTGTTGCTATACGTGTTCTTTATATATGTATGGCTTTTTAGATAGGAACCTACGGCTTAAAGTGGAATTGCAGGGGATGTTCAGGTTAAAATAATCGCACGACATCTTTGCGTGAAACATATAATAAAATGTTAAGTTTCTTCGGAGGCTTCCTCATGGCCAGGGGCCCGGATGCCCGGGGCAGCCCACCCCTCCGCCCCGCTCTTGGTATGCCATTGTTAATGCTTAGGCTTTTCAGGAATATACAAAACTGAAATTAGAATTTTAAAAGCAATTTTTCGGTCGTCATTCATAATAGAAATATGTTAGTAATTCGAAAAGAATTTTACCGTTCTAACTTTCTGTAAATGTTCCAATTCAATGAAATTTGGATATATTGTTATAGTATTCAGTACTATTTTCTATATTCAGAATAGTCATCTTATAAACTATATATTTTTACAGGATCGTATCAATAATTTTAAAACATTATGTATTATTTCTGTAAAATCGCTTGAATCATCACAAAATTTGAATGATATGTTGCTGTTGTAGTACATGGTGACATTGTATATATAAATTCATTATATAGCATATATATTCCTACGGCAAGAAAAATGACGCATCTCAAAAATACAATATTTAAGAAGAATCAACTTTAAAGAATACGATAAAACACTAACTAACCGACAATAAAACTGACACAAGTGCCTCGCAGATTGATAAATTGCGAGATGAGATGTGATGCGTTTCGTACCCATTGGGACACGTCATACACATTTTTCAATAACATATACTATCTTCTTTTTGTCTTGTGTCACTTTTCTTGCCGATATGCGGTGTCTTTTATATGGGTCCATGAAAACTATGCATTGCTTCTCATGGGCCGATTCTGGAAAAAATTAGAGCCTTTTACCTGCCCCTTCACAAATCCATAAAATAAGGCCCTTTTCAGATTTATAAAAACGGCCTTTTTGTAAAATTTCGTTTTTTAAAGATCACCCTTTATAAAATGTTTGCATGTTTTTAAATATTATTTCAAATGACTATATTTGGCTTAATAAAACACCATTAACTTGCATTACATGTTACGTAAAGTGATTGCTAAAATGAGAATTCACAAAAATGGGCCCGAAAAATTAAAACCTGAATCTACTCTCTGGGATCCGGACATAATATCGCTGGACAAAATATCACCGGACAAAATATCGCGTTGACTAAAAAAAAAAAATATATATATATAAACTTTTTCATGTGTGATCTCTGGCGAGGGCTATAGGGCCTTATAAATATATAAATCATAGAGTGGATTTTTATTATTTATCTATGTTTAATTTTAAGTTATTTTATGATTTGCTTTCCTTCATTCAAAATATATTTTTAAAATAGTGTACATCACTGTTGACATGAAAGCTGAGCACTATTCACAAACCTGAATTAAAATTATAAAATTAATAAGCACTGTTGAATTCATTTTGACTAATCTTGACAAAAGTTAATAAACATAGTCTTTAAATTCTTCTAAACAAAATTCTTAACAATTTTTTTGATGGGTTTGTCTGTATGTCAGTGCTCTGACTAAGGTAAATATGCATGTGTTGTCATGAAATTTTACAAAACATTGCTAATAATTACCAACTCAGCTCAATCAAATAAAATGTTGTAAATTCTGTCATTTTATTTGTATCAAACACAATCATCACTTGCATTATTTTGCTTTCCATTCATTTATTTAGGCGAGATTTTGTCCCCAACCTGGACACTCCACTTCTGTTTTAAAAAATGGTCGAATCACCTTAAAATTGGATATTACAGCACATAGCATCATTGTATGAGTTAAAAAAACGTATTTTATTGCATATAAGTTTATTACCATTAGCTTTATTTATCCCCCCCCCCCCCATTTATTTCAAAGCATGTAATGGAATAAGCATATAAAACATTCATAACCATAATTACTCTCATTACTTTATGGCGACTCTTCTGTAAGCTTAGTTCCGGTCGTAAAACAGATAAAAGAGAGGATAACTATGTGTAGAATATGAGCTGGGTTCTCTTCTGATTAAGTAATGAACAATGTTTTTTCTTTTATCTCCCGCTGCAGTGAAAATGGTCCTACTAATTTTATTTTTGAATTAATAGGCCCCGCATTTAACCATATTAGTAGCATTTTCTTTAATTAAAAGCGAGGGGTGCTATTCTATAGTTTATTTTTTTTTCTTCTTTTTCTTGTGAAAGTTTAGTCAGGGCAACAAAATTTGATTAATTTACTCCATACTTTTTTTTTTTTTTTTTACTTATAGCAGTATTTATTTTTTAATTTATTATTATTAAATAAATGTTTATCGGACTGTTATATATAGGATTGAATTCGATTTCGGATAATTTTCCTGGGAGAGATATTTAAAATTAACAGGCGACTTGCATATTCATATCTATAACAAGGTATGTGTAATTTTAATTACAACAGTAAGCCAGTCAACGAGATAAATTTAGTGTCAGTACCTTTTAGTCTAGAGTTCTGTGGAAAAGAATAAGCGGATTAAATACAATCGCGAGCTTTTTTTTTTTTTTAATCATATCTCGCGATTTTAATTTAATCGTATTTGCTAGTATGATCAGAGTACTTTTATAATAGAGAAGCGTTAAAATTTTCCATTCATAATAAATAAGGACTAAAAATATTATTGATTAATAAATTACTTTCTATAGTTTTTTAAAACTTAATGACTTTTTTTAAAGATAAATTCCTGAATTTCAATTATTAAGAATAAATGAGACTTTTTCTAAAGATATATATTGTTTGTCGGATTATTTATCTATAGTTTTTCAAATAAAGGCAGTGATTATTTTCTTTTTTTGTTATAAATTAGATAAAATTGCATTAAATGCGATATTTTATTTAATATGTTTTCTCTCCGGTATTTTTACTTCCCGAACACGCGAGGAAAGTATTGCAGGGTGTCGACAATCGAAATTCCCCCCCCCCCCCCCTGATTCTCCCACCAGTATTTCTCTTTTTGAATTTTTAGTAGCAAGTTTGAACGAAGAACGATTAATTAAGTAAATTATTATATAAATATACTGGTGGAAAAATCAGGGAAAAGATTTCGACTCCCGAAATCGAGTATTGTAATGATGAAAAAATTCAACTGATATTTATATACATTTTGAAGTCTCCTGAATTAATTTTAGCTATTTTTACAGTGAGTAGAGATGTGTGTGTATGTGTTCAAATGAACACGCTTGCGTTCGAACTCTGAACTGGGCGCTTATTCGATAGAGCTGAAAGTTTATAGATATATTATTATATAATATTTTTCAAATTTTCTTTCTAACTTTTTTTTTTTTTTTTACAAAAATTATTTGATTAAGATAGTGGAGAGTAGTCGGACGATAGAGTGGATCGATGAGAAATATTTTCAGCTCTTCTTGGCAATTGTGTATTGCGTTAAAATACATTTCTTCAGTTTTTTATCGGCGAGCCGAGGGTAATAACCCCGGTTTGCTCCCTCTTGGCTTTTCCCTTTCTTATTGGGCATTTATTTAAGTAAAAATATGTGGGTAATTAATCGTATTCATTAATTTTTTTAATGATGTTTTTCACCCCTTCGCTTTTTTTTTTATTTTGTAACTGAAATCAGTTTGTTCGTTCTAATTATTTGATATTTGGATGCGATCCCAACTGGCTCCGCAAGTCAGGTAGGTTAGAGATGTCAAGGTCATAAAGAAGAACATATGAAGTCTGTGTTTTCGTTTGCTTTTCTTTTCTCTCCCCCCCCCCCCAACTCCCCTCTAATCTCTCTTTTGGAATGTTTGGTCCTGGTTTTGCATCTTTATTTTTTGCTGAGAGCGAGTTCTGTTAGAAGAGGGACCATTGGCTGAAGCCAATTCAGTTGAATTTTTCTGTGTCTCATGGATATATATATATATATATATATATATTTACACATGACTTTTGCTTTTTCTGTACTTTACATTGGACAACTCGCTTTTCTTTTTCTTCGCTTATTTTTTACATTTATCGTTTTCCAGTTAACACGCAATAGAAAAAGAATAAATAAATAGACTCTTTATATATACCTTTCCTTATCCAGAAAGTTATTAATCATATATATACTAGCCGGGCCCTCTTCCACAAATTTTTCTATTCTTTCTGTAATGTACATAAATTTGCATAAATTTAATGCTTTCATAATTTAAGTCATTATAATGAGAGTTTGTGTTATGTATAAATATATGTCTTTCATTTGAATGACTAGCATTATTTAAAAAAAGAAAAGAAAGAAACAAAAGGTTTTACTGTTATTCTAAAATAAAACAATACCCCCCCCCCCCCCACACACACACACAAAAAAAAAGCACAGTTGCACAAACTGTATAGATTTTGGTGAATTTATCACTTACAGTTTTTTTACAGGGACACAAAAGAAAAATTCTTTACCATTATGGCCTATGGGACCAAATTTTTAAAAGTGCGATAGCATCTAAACGGCTTATTCAACTGAGCTGAAAATTTATATGAATATTATAAGTCACAGTTGCACTAACTATAAGCACTTTGGTAAATCTAGCATTTATAAGAGCATCTCTAACAAGAGTAGAGATTACATCCCAAAAACACCATAGCTGTATACATAAGTGAAAAATCCAAATAAAATTCTTGCAAGGAATTTTTAATGAACAATTTTAAATGAGAAATATTGAAACATTTCATGTATTTGGTTTGGAATTCTATTGATATTGATTCTAACATTAATCAAAGCACAGTTAAAAAAAAAAAAAAAAAAAAATCTGGAGGGACTCCACTCAACTTTCCGAACATTGAGTAATTAACAGTTTTATAGATAAAGTAAAGTAAGAGGCGTTGTTAAATAAACAAAAGAGAGAAAATTATAATAGTTTGTTTGAGTATTTTTCTCCATATAGTGCACAATATTTTATTTAACGCTACTGAACTTTGAGCCCATAGATCATAATGATAAGGAATTTTTTGTTGTGTCCCTGTAAAAACCCATAAATGCTAGATTTACTAAAGTGCTTATAGTTAGTGCAACTGCGACTTATAATATTCATATAAATTTTCAGCTCAGTTGAATAAGGTGTTTAGATGCTATCGCATACTTGCCAACTTTTCCGGTTTTCCCGGAAGACTTCCGGTTTTTTAACGTATCTTCCGGACAGATGATGAAATCTTCCGTTTTTAAAAATGTCGCGGATATCGTTCGTTTTAAAAAGAAACCCAAATGTTCTGCGAAAACTCATGATTCCTAATTTTTTTCCATCCATAACATAAATGTCAATATCCATTTCAAACTTGCTTTATGAGATTCTAGAACATTTAAAGAAATAGAATTGTTAAATATTTCTTGCTGATGTAATTATTTTTTGCCCCCCCCCTTCCCCCCTTATTTATCTACAACTACTGATTAGCAATCAAATGTTCTGCAGAAGTCTTTTGTTTCCTAATTTATTTTTATCCATCTGCAACATAAATGATAATATTAATTTTAAAATTCTTACATTAGATTCTAGAAGTAGAGTTGAAAGAGTTTAAATATTTCTTACTCTGTAATTATTTTTGTATCCCCCCCCCCTCCCCCCATCCTTTCCCCGGATCGTGATCAATTCTAGAAACAATAAAGCAATGGAAGTGGCCAATATTTCTCACGTGTAATAATTTTTAGATCTTTATTGCTGAATTTAATGAATCTGTTTATTTTTCCTCAATTAAATATTTGTTTGTCATATTTATACCAGATGTGTAAACATGGGAAAAAAATGAAGAATAATTTTCTCAGGTAGGAAAAATTTTCCCAAATCAATTTAAGAAAATTAATACTCAGTTGGTTTTATGCACGTAGAAACTGATAATTAGCTACTGCTACTTTTTCTTATATATATGATTAATGTACATACACAAAAATCATATTCTATATTTATTTAAACAATTATTTATACTTTAACTTAACTAAGTTTTTTTTGTCTATTGTTAAATAAATTTCTTACAGATCCTGTTTTGTAGATATTAATATGTTGAAGAGGAATAACTTCATTTAAAACTTTTATATATTTAGTATAATCAATCTATAGTAAAACGTTTTTATAGATTGCTTCTAAATATTAAAATTGTAAAACTGTATTGTTTAATATGTGAAAGAGAAAAAAAAAATCTTCCCCTTTTTTATGAAATCTTCTGGTTTTTCAACAAAAATCTTCCTTTTTTTTATTAAAATTGGTTGGCAAGTATGTTATCGCACTTTTAAAAATTCGGTCCCATAGGCCATAATGGTAAAAAATTTTTCTTTGATGTCCCTGTAAAAAAACTGTAAGTGCTAACTTCACCAAAATCTATACAGTTTGTGCAACTGTAACCTATAACATGTGTATAAATTTTTTGCTCAGTTTAATAAGGTGTTTAGACGCTAACGTACTTTAAAAATTTGGCCCCGTAGGCCATAATGATAAAGAACTTTTCTTGGTGTTCCTGTAAAAAAACTTTTAGTGTTAGATTCGCCAAAATCAATAGGGTTCATGCCACGGTGACTTACAACATACGTACCAACTTTCAGTTTATTTGATCAAAATGTTTAGATGCTAGTGTGTTCACACACACGCACATACATACATCATCGTAAAAATAGTGAAAATAGACTCAAGGTACCTCAAAACATATAGAAACATCAAAATCTCAAATTCAGATTTTTGACAGGATTGCAATACTTTCCTTACATATGTATGTTCAGAAAGTAAAAAGGATGCATACATACTTGTTTAAACTTTTGAGGTACAAGATAATTCTGTTTATTTAATATCGACAGGCACCAGAATTTTTACGAACAAATTTAAAGAAATATATTTTTTTCTTTTTTGCCCTTCTAAGTTATAAAAGTAAAATTATATCAAAGAATTCTGTTATGATTTTTACAATTGGAAATTAGTACATGCATCCTCGTAGCGAGGAAGCTGCGTGTTAAAGGGTTAACATAAAATTAACTGCGGCAGATTCTTTCTTTCTTAACTTAAAACTACATTTTAAAAGTTACAGTACATTCCCAATTATCCGGGTTAATCACCGGGAGGGGTCGCACGGACAATCGAAAAACACGGATAATCCGAAAACTTCTTTTTATTAAAGAAAAAATCAACATCATCACAAAAAAATATAAAAATTACTTACCTTTGCATGCTGTATAACATCAAACTAGAAATTTTCCTTTGAACATTTACTGCTTAAAAAAATGTGTAATAAGTCTTTGCTTCTGCTATTTGTTCATCTCTTGCCGTATATTGACATGTATTTTACGAACCGCAGTAATGTCACTGTAATCTAATAAAGATTCCACAGATTGTAGAGCTGCAGAATAAGAAATTGTATTTCCCTCATTTACTACATCTTTATCAGTACTATCATCACTATTTGATTTAACAACACAGTTAGTAACGATGTCTTCATCTGTCAAATACTGGAAGCCAGGCTCACATGCATCACTTTGAATCCAATCTTCTAAATTTTCTTCATCAAGATTTTCGAAACCTTCGATTTCTTTTGCTTGTTCAAGAATACTGTTATATTCTTCTTGAATATCTGAATGAGCATGGATAATCCGCAAACCGGATAATCTGTGCACGGATAATCGGGAGTGTACTTGAAAAAATATTATTATATATACTGCGCCATGAAAATTCGTACCATGAAAATTTGCAGAATCATGTAATCACAAACTCTATAGTTCTAGTGTTCATTTCAGTCTTAAAGTCAGTTGGGAGAGCATAAATTCTTTATTAGAAATTAAACACACAATAAAAAACTATTTGCAGTATACTTTGAAGAATTCACAATTATAACTTAATTCAGCAATATTTCAGGATAACATTGTTTCTCCATAAAAGGAGCCAAGATCATAATATTTAAATCATAACTTTCATGTTCAAGAGAAAAAATTATACTTCCTGTTTAAGACAGGCCGAGAAACTAAACTAAACATAAAAAAAGTAACATTCTCAAAAAGAGAAAAAAGCACCTCTCATTTGGCAAAGAGCCAACTACTAGTCGGGGGGGCTGGCGAAACGAAACCAAAAGCTACGTTCAAACATGCTCCGCCCCCATGAACGAAGGT
The DNA here is from genome assembly GCA_963930645.1 of Salticus scenicus. Taxonomy (NCBI): domain Eukaryota; kingdom Metazoa; phylum Arthropoda; class Arachnida; order Araneae; family Salticidae; genus Salticus; species Salticus scenicus. The sequence continues at coordinate 203,934,106 of OZ005653.1, read as the reverse complement.
TCATAAAAATATTCTACAAGTACAATAACAACATTAGTGTTATTACAGATTTTCATTTTCTTGGTCTTCAACTGCAAATAGATAAGAAAAAAAAAAAGAGATTAATATACATATGAAACATTGTAACTAGATGATTAACATAAATGGATTAAAAACAGGAACATAAAAAAAAAAAATAATAAATAAAATAAAATAAAATAAAAATAAAATAAAAAGTTCAAAATGGCAGAGGTGATAGTTTGGCGATCGGACGCTTCAACTCTCCATAAATAGTTTTCAGTAGAACAACACGAATCTTGCCATCTGCTCCAGGAAATAATTTGATTATGCGTCCCAGTTTCCACTTCAAAGGGGGCTGATTATCATCTTTTATTAAAACCAAATCGTCTTTCTTGAAATTTGGTTTATTTATTAACCATTTTGATCGCCTTTGCAAGTCTGATAGGTAATCTGAAGACCATCTGTTCCAGAAACTTTGAAAAATTTTTTGTAGAAGTTTCCATCTTTCTAGCGGGGTTAGGTTAACTGAAGAATAGTCAGGTTCTGGTATTGAAGTCAAGGCAGTGCCTATGATAAAATGTCCTGGAGTTAGAGCATTTAAGTCACTTGGATCATTCGAGAGCGCAACAAGAGGTCTGGAGTTCAAGCACGATTCAATTTGAGTAATTAAAGTAAGGAACTGTTCATAAGTTAATATTTGTTCGCCAATAGTTCTTTTTAAATGACCCTTCATCTGTTTTATTCCAGCCTCCCAAAGTCCTCCAAAATGGGGGGCCGATGGGGGATTGAAATTCCATTTGATTGTTTCTTCGGACAAATATCTGTGGATCTTTTCGTCAGAAGAGATCAAGGACATCATTTTTTTCATTTCGTTGTCGGCACCTACAAAGTTCGTTCCTCTGTCTGAAAACAATTCTTCAGGTTTTCCTCGTCGAGCAACAAACCTCTTCAAGGATGCGAGGAATGTTTCAGAGGTGAGATCACTGAGTATTTCCAAATGAATTGCTTTTGTGGAAAAACAGATATATAAACAAATATAACTTTTATAAGATCTAACACCTCGGCCCTTACGAGGTTTGATGAGAAAGGGGCCTGCAAGATCAACCCCGACTTTCGAAAACACTCGCGATGGCACTACACGAGCAGCTGGAAGATCACCCATCAGTTGAGAGGCTAAGTTCGATGTGGTTCTAAAACACTTCATACAGTTCCGCAGATTCCTTTTCACGGCGTCTCTTGCATTAATTATCCAATATTGTTGTCGCAGGACTGAAATTGTTAACTGAGTTCCACTGTGAAGATGTTTTTCATGAAAGTACTTTATAATTAAGTCTGTAATGTGGTGCGTTTTAGGAAGTATCATTTGGTGTTTTTGACTCTCAGGTAGGTTTGCGTGTCTTAATCTTCCACCAACACGAAGAATTTCATTTTTGTCTAGAAAAGGATTTAAAGAAAGGAGTTTGTTACTAGCATTCAGGTTTTTTCCAGATTTTAAAGTCTTTATTTCCCCTCCAAATTCATGTCTTTGAACCAACTTCACAATAATTTTAGTTGCCTCATCAAGTTCTTGTATAGTTAAAAAGCCAGTATTTCGCGCAGATCGACATTTAGTATTTTTTATAAATCTAAGACACCAGGCTGTAACACGTCTTAATTTAGACCAAGATGAAAACTTATATAATAATTCAAATTCATTATTGCCATGAGTTAAAGAGCAAACAGTAGTTTTCCGTTGTTCTCTCAAAATCTCTTCTTCAGGTATTTTGACTTCATTTTCCGGTAGTGGTGTCGGTAAGTGCTCTTCTTTCAACCAGATTGGTCCCTTTAACCATTCTTCATTTTTCAACAATTCAGTTGCTGTGCATCCACGAGATAACACATCAGCGGGATTTTTAACCCCTGGACAAAATCTCCACTGAGATGGGGCTACTAATCGTTGAATTTCACGCACTCTGTTCTCTACAAAGGGCTTCCAGTTACTAGCACTTCCTTTGACCCAATAAAGGGTAATTTGGGAATCACAGAAGCATAGTATGTTTTTGACGGGAACTGAAAATAGCTGCCCAAGATAATGAGCTAATCGAGCAGCTGTTAAGGCTCCCATCAATTCAAGTCGAGGCAAAGTAAGTTTTTTGAGAGGAGCTACTCTTGTCTTTGACATAATAAATGAAGTTTCACGGGAACAAGGATCACGAAAATAAGCTACTGTACCATATCCCTTCAAACTGGCATCGCAGAAAACACAAATTTGAATAGTTTCAGGAGTTAATTTTTCAAAATTCGTAAAATATTTTCTAGGCACTTCAAAATTTTCTAAATCCTGTATTTCACGATGCCATTTCTTAAATTTTTGTGTTAAAGCATCAGGTAAAGCAGAATCCCAATCAACACCCTGCTCCCATAGTTCTTGCATTAGAAATTTAACTCTTATTATAAAAGGGGAAATAAACCCTACAGGGTCATACACCTTTGCTACAGTTTGTAAAACAATTCTCTTAGTGATAATTTCATTATCAAACCCTTCTAACAGAGATTGAATGTCTATTCTTAACGTGTCATTATTAGTTGACCACATTATTCCCAATACTTTAGAGATATTTCCCTCATTTATTTCTTCATCAACGTTTATTCCATATTTTTCCCACAATTTGCTTAATTCGTAAGAGTTACTTTTAAATTTCCTTAATGTCATATTGGCATCTTTAAGTATTTTCACAGCACCAGACGATAAAATAAATGCTTCATTTACAGAATTAGCGCCATGAAAGAGATCATCAACATATAAGGAAGTATCGAGCATATCAACTACTTTCTCAAACAAGCTTTTATAGCCCTTTATGTGATGTTTAATGGTAGCTGAGAGCAAAAAGGGTGATGTTGTAACACCAAAAGTTACACGAGTCATGCGGAAAACCTTTAATAGAGGATTTTTACTATTTATATCCTCAAACCATAGAAATCTCAAAAAGTTTCTATCATTTTCTGCAACCTGTATTTGCAGAAAAGCTTTTTCAATGTCACAAGCAAAGGCAATTTTATGAAGGCGGAATTTTAAAATAATATCCAAAATATTAGGATTTAAATTGGGGCCTGCAAATAAACATTCATTTAAAGATTTTGCTTCCTTTTCTTTGGAAGAAGCATCAAACACTATTCTGACCTTTGTAGTGGACTTATCTGTTCTTATCACCGGTCTGTGGGGCATATAATATACACCAGTTTCATTTTTGTTTATTTTACACTCCTCTATTATACCCATTTTCTTTTGTTCCTCAAGAATTTTTTCATATTCATTTTTAAGCCATTCATTTTTAGACAGTTTTGTTCTCAAACCCCAAAGTCTATTTTTGGCTATTTCTATATTCGATTTTAATTCATTTTTATTTTCCTTCCACAAAAATTGAATTTCATATCTTCCCTTAACAAAATTTAAATTTTCATTAAAAGAATTAATAATTTCTATATCTCTCTGTGACATAGAATCATTCTTACTGTCACATATTCCAAGTGATTCTAAATCCCAAAAACGCTGCAAATCAAAACTGTCAAATTTATTTACAGATACAAAATGCGAATTAATTACTTCTGTACTATTATTATTCAATTTCCCCACTACAGTATATCCGAAAATAGTATTAGCAACATATAAATTATCACCGATTTCTTCAATGATACCTCTCTGTATTTTCCAAAAATAATCAGCTCCTAGCAAAATATTAATTTTGGAATCACTTAATGAATTGTCTGCCAATTTCCAGTTTTTATTTTTAATATAACTTTCAATTTCTGGTTCGCCCCTTGGGCTTTTCAAGGGAGTCGCGGTTATTAAGTCTGTAGCTAATACTTCAACATGGATGAGCCGACGAGGATTTATTTTGCTACGCAGTTCAATATGAAAAACCTCGAATTCCTCTTCTTTACCTTTATTTATACCAAAGGCAAAAACAGTTAGCTTTTCTGTTCTTACACGGGTTAATTTTAATTCGTGGGCCAATTCTTTAGTAATAAAACTTTTTTCACTTCCGGAATCCAATAAGAGTCTGACAGTTTTTGATCTAGAATTAGATTGGGCTATGACGCAACATGTTTGCAATAACGCTGCCTGATTACTGTTTTTTAAATGTGAATTCGATACTATAGTGTTCTCTACTACTTCTGGTTTCAAGTTTTTTGAAAAACAAAATAATTTGTTATGATCTGTTGCTTTACATTTTTCGCAAGGCTGCGATTTCACCCTGCACTGTGATGACAGATGAGATTTTAGAAAACATTTATAACACCTGCCATCCTTCTTTAATTTTAACCTTTTCTCAACATCAGTTAAATTAGTACATTCAAGAGAATGATGATCATAATTCTTGCAAAATATGCATATATTTTTTACACCTACATTCAATGAATTCATTTTATTTGGAAATTTTCTGTCATTAATTTCGGCTTTATTTTTATTTACAATTACCGAAGCATTTTTATAATTAATCATACTAAGTGATTTTTCACGCGATTCAAGTTCTACTTTAAGAAAATTAATTAAGTCTGTCACATCAGACTCATCCTTCCTTTTATCACTTTGCCTGTAATATTCAACTACTAGATCGTTTGGCAATAATTTTAATAAAATTGGATTCAGTAAATGACCATATTGGCCTTTTGTCACCCCTAAATTAGATAAACTGCGAATATTTACTTCACAAGCGTCATAAAACTTTCGCAAAGCAGTTATATTTGATGAACTTTTTACGCCTTCTAAGTTTATCAATTTATTCATGTGAGCATTAATGATAATATCCTTTTGCCCAAAACGTGTTTTCAATATTTCTATGCAATTATCATAATTTTGTTCCGTAAGTGAAAACCCTTCAATAACATTGTACGCTTTGTCAGTTAAAAGCGTTTTCAAGTAAGTGAATTTTTCAATCTTTGTAAGATTTTCATTTAAATGGATTGAATTTTCGAAACAATCGAAAAATTCGTTCCATTTTTCTATTTGTCCACCAAATTTTGGTAAGGAAATTTTCGGCAATCTCACTGCCGAACCAGTTTTTGTTTGGGTTTCACTGACAGAACAGTTTGAACTACTTTCATCTTTATTATTACATAATCTTTTTAATCTTAGTTTTATTTTGCATTTGGCAGAAATTATTTGCTCGCCGTATTTATCGCTGGTCGCGATATCTTTTTCATACTCTTTAATATCTACTATTAAATTTTCAATTTCATTATTTAAATTTTTTAATGCAATTTCTCTTTCACCTATCATTTCCTGGATTTCGATGATTTCGTCTGATTTTGTATTTTCTAGATCGTCCAATAATAAATTCTCTAATTTATTTATTAATTTAGTTACATTTGAGCGTTCCGTAGAACGCTTAGCTTTTAACTTTTCAATATTCATAGCGAGCAAATAATCAAACAAAATAATTCAAATAATTAAAATTTCTAATTTCATTTAATCAATGTTATAAATAGTAGTTAAATTTTGCTTACCTGGTTCCATATCCAGGCAGCTATCCAATAACGAATCCGGAATTCCAGTCATTATTATTTTTCAGTTTCGTTTTCACAATAAATTATCCAAGCTTTCAAATCCAAATCCAGATAAATTAATATCTAAGGGTAATTTCACTTTTAAGGGATTTCACATATCCCGAGTTTCGTTCACCATGAAAAAATATTATTATATATACTGCGCCATGAAAATTCGTACCATGAAAATTTGCAGAATCATGTAATCACAAACTCTATAGTTCTAGTGTTCATTTCAGTCTTAAAGTCAGTTGGGAGAGCATAAATTCTTTATTAGAAATTAAACACACAATAAAAAACTATTTGCAGTATACTTTGAAGAATTCACAATTATAACTTAATTCAGCAATATTTCAGGATAACATTGTTTCTCCATAAAAGGAGCCAAGATCATAATATTTAAATCATAACTTTCATGTTCAAGAGAAAAAATTATACTTCCTGTTTAAGACAGGCCGAGAAACTAAACTAAACATAAAAAAAGTAACATTCTCAAAAAGAGAAAAAAGCACCTCTCATTTGGCAAAGAGCCAACTACTAGTCGGGGGGGCTGGCGAAACGAAACCAAAAGCTACGTTCAAACAGTACTGTATACATTTTCATAGACCTTATTTATTAAAATGGTAGTAGAATAGCTATTATGAACCAAAATCATAGAATAACCCACTATTGGAGTCTGTTTAAATTCTTTGGCTTACCCACATGCCTAAGAATATTTTTTGCATGAACCAAACCAGTGTATGTATATATATTCTATTATTCAATGCATTTTTTTTTTTCAGCATTATATATCTGTCTATGAATATATAGGACAAAATAGCCATTGCATTTAGTTAGCTGGAAAAAATATTAGATTAAAGCTTCTTCTTCATTGCCATCATTCTCATTCTTGCCATTATAGTTACAAAGGATTTGCTAGTTTAAAAACATAAGAAAATTATCTGCTCAGCTTAGTTCTACGTTATATTTATTAACTTAAAATTCATTTATTTACTTGTTTTTTATTTATAAGAAAAATAATATACGTAATTGAGGAATGTTAAGAAATACATCTAAATAAATGTGTATGATTAACAGAATAAAATAAACAGTTTTAAAAAATTTGCTTTATTAGAATTATGTCATTATTTGTCAACTTGTTTTTAATATTTTATGACAATCTAATGTCATAGAATATTTTACAAAAAATCATGGATTGTTTTTTTTCTTTCAGATGGTGCTAAAAATTTTTCAGATTTACAATTTAGAGTAGAGCCAAATGATTTTATTGTGATAAAAGACAGTCCTGCTATTTTAAATTGTTCAGCAACTGGAAATCCTCCTCCTAAAATACAGTGGAAAAAAGACGGAGAATTGTTAGAAATTGATGATAGAAGGTAATATTTAGAATATCTCATTTTTGTATTTAATATTTTGCTTTTTTACTTTTTTTCTGTATATAAAAAGGAGTATTCAATTCGTGAAAATTTTTGAACTCCGGTTTTTGACCGATTTACACTTTTGACATGTCCTGAACACGATTTAACTGTTTTTGAAAATGTGTGTCTGTGTTACAAATTTCGGGGGCACTGTATCTCACGAGCCAATGAACGAAATTTAACCAAACTAGGTATTCAGTTGTACCTTGACCTAAGCTGGTACTGATTGTGTTTGGGGATTAATTGCTCAACGGTGACATTTTCATCCAATTTTTTTTTTTTAAATTCTGAACATGGTAGTATGGGACAAAATTTCGCATAAATGTACGTAATGAGTTATTTTTTATCGAATGATTGTGAAATTAATATGAATTTTTGATAATAGTAGTAGTAAATTAAAAAAAAAAAAAAAAAAAAAATGTGTGCATGTAGGGGCAATACTATCATCTCCCTCCTTGAGGGGTGTATATTTTCACTATTTTCAGTATGGGTATCTTTCAAAAGAACTCATCAGTACCTTTAATACGAATGATTGAAGCATAGATCTGTGATAAATTTAAACAAAGTTATCAATTTTTTACATTAAAAAAAAGAAAAAAAGTTTCCTGAGATATTTTCTGAATTGCATAAAATTGATTTTCTTTGGACATTTAGTTTTATATACTTCTTTGTGAGGAAAATCGTCTGTATCATGGTAATAATTTTAATAAATGATTGCAATGCGTGAATTTGCATAGGAAAATATAGAAGAACGTTTTGTGGTGAGCACAACATACTAGTTTACATTACAAAAACTTAAATAGGAGGTTGAAAGGATAGATTTTGTAAACTTTATTTAATTAGGGATCATCAATCTAGGGAAAATTGGAGCCCTTTGGCTGTCCTATTTCAAAATTCCACTTCATAAAATGAAAATGGGTTCTTTAACAAAATTCATATTTATAAAATGGGTCCCTTCACAAAATTCAAGTTCATAACAAATGGCTCTTTCACAAAATTCCATTGTATGTATATAAGTGATTCTTTTATAAAATTTCCCCATGTTTTCAACATTATTTTAGATAACTACCAATACTATTTAATTTAATGAAATATTATTAACTTGATGTTAAAGATTATATACAAAGGGACTGAAAAAAAAAACTAGTATGTTGTGGCCACCACAAGACTTTCTTCTATATTTTCCTATATACATATTCAATCAGTAACAATATAAAAAAAAAAAAAAAAAAAAAAAAAATACGATTTTTTTCTAATTTTTTTTTTTGTTAAAAGTAATACATATTCAACCAGTAACAATATTTAAAAAAAAAAAAAAAAAAAAATACGATTTTTTTTCTAAGTTTTTTTTTTTTGTTAAAAGTAAAAAAAATCGATAACTTTGTTTTAAATTATCACAGATTTATAGTTCAATCATTTGTTTTAAAGCTATTGACGAGATCTTTCGAAAGATACCCATCTTGAAAATTTACCCCCGGGGGGGGGGGGGGGGGGGGGGGGGGAACCGGTGCCCCCACATGAACAAAAATTTTTTCGTAGTTAACTACTACTATTATCAATAATTGATATTAATTTTACAATCACAAGTTTAAAATAACGCTCATTATGTACATTTATACGAAATTTTGTCCTATATTGTCATGTTAAAAATTTAGAAAAAATGCGATCACAGCGCCACCTGTTGAGCTATTGATCCCTAAATGTAATCAGGACCAGTTTATGTCGAGGACCAACTAAATACCAAGTTTAGTTAAGTTTCATAAAAAAAAAAAAAAAAAAAAAAAAATACGATTTTTTTTTTGTTAAAAGTAAAAAAATCGATAACTTTGTTTCAAATTGTCACAGATTTATAGTTCAGCCATTCGTTTTAAAGGTATTGACGAGATCTTTCGAAAGATACTCATCTTGAAAATTTACTCCCCCCCCCCCCGGGGGGGTACTTCCCCCCCAGGGGGGGAACCGGTGCCCCCACATGCACGAAATTTTTTTCGTAGTTAACTACTACTATTATCAATAATTCATATTAATTTTACAATCACAAGTTTAAAATAACGCTCATTATGTACATTTATACGAAATTTTGTCCTATGCTGCCATGTTAAAAGTTTACATAAAATGCGATCACAGCGCCATCTGCCGGGCAATTGATCCCAAAATCTAATCAGACCCTTTCCATGTGAGGGTCCAACTATACACCAAGTTTGGTTCAATTTCATTCATCGGTTCGTGAGATATGGTGTGACATACGAAATTTTGCGATCACAGCGCCACCTGCTGGACGATTGATCCCCAAATCTAATCAGCACCATGCCCCGTCAGATTCCAACTATATACCAAGTTTGGTTGAATTTCATTCATTAGTTCGTGAGATACGGTGAAAAATACGAAAATTTGTCCTATACTGCCATGTTAAAAATTTACATAAAATGCGATCACAGCGCCACCTGATGGGCTATTGATCCCAAAATCTAATTAGCACAATGCCCCGCCAGGGTCCAACTATATACCAAGTTTGGTTGAATTTCATTCATTGGTTCGTGAGATACGGTGAAAACACTAAACCACAGACAGACAGACAGACAGACACACAGACAGACATTTTTTAAAAACTATCAATTCGTGTTCAGGACATCCCAAAACGTGTAGATCCGTCAAAAAACGGAGGTAGAAAATTTTCGCGAATACAATACTTTCTCTATATTACATATAGAAGAAAGTAATGAAGGTTTTATACAATATATATCACAAAATTGGTGCTATTAATATTGACAGTGAGAGTTATACCTGATGTGCCTTTTTTCATAATTTGAAGCTAATGCAGCGGTTATCATTCTCTATTTTCTCTTTTCTCTCATTTAGTTCTTTTGTCTCTTCCCCATCATTCATTTTTATTATTTTTTTCTTTGCTATTTTATTGTACACTAGCCGCCTTCGGCGACCAGCTGGTTCTCAGTCCTTGAAAAATCTGACCATATGAAACTCCCACTCGGTGGTGCCTGCGGAGCCTTTTTCCCATTTCAGTACCTACAATAGCTTATTGACATATAGTGTAAATAGCTTTATTGAAAATTTTAACTATAATAAATTCCCACTCGGTAGTGTCTGTGGCACCCTTAAAACATGTAAATCATAAATTCCACTTTCGATAATATAAAAGTACTTTAAAATATCTTTTGAATGATGTATTAAAAATAATTTAATTAGAATTAGAATTGGAAATATTGAAATTTTAAAGTATTACAGCACCATCTGGTGGTAGAAATTTCTGTGATCTATTGTTCAATTCCAAATCAACAAAGCTTTCAATTGATGTATTACTTATGAAATTATTTTAATTAGTAGATGAGATACAAAAGAAAACCTAATCAGGACACCTTAAAACATGTAAATCACGTGAAATCTCGAATTCCATTACCTACAGTAGTCGGTTAATGAAAGTAAAAAGAAAAAGAAATATTTTTTAGCCCCCCCCCCCCCCCCCCCCCCCCCAAAAAAAAAACTATTTATACCAAATTACATGTATTAGAATAAAATTAAATTTGCAGTTAAAATGTAATTTTTTGTTTTTAATTGACGGAAATCGATGAAATTTGAACTGCAAGTTTGTCTTGTGATGTTAGGGTGTATATAGTAAGTTTTGTGTACAACAAAGAAAAATTGAAGAATTTTGAAATTTGCAATTTTTAATCCCACTTCAAGAACGCAGGAAGTACTAAAAGCATTTCTTCTTTTATCTCTGTGAATGGAAGTTGCCATGGTAACCAAATTATCAAGCATTGTAATACGAATCGATTCTGAAATGCTGTATGCTGTATTGAGAATTTTATGAAAATCAATGGAGTTATGCAGTAAATTAAAAAAATTATAACTGATTGAGTTTTTGAAATAATCTCTCAATCTTTTGAGATCTGTTTCGTTTCATCGAGATCTATATAAAAAAAATAAAAAAAAAGAAAGAAAGAAATGATTTATCTCTAAAAGATTTTGAGTTATAAAATGTTTTGTGAAAAAATCGATGTTTCGTAAAATCTAAAAATATTTATCGCTAATCCATATTTTGTTAAAATTTTTATATGGTTCGAAAGAGGATTAAATGACCTTTCAAAATATACCTGTTGTTAAGAAATGGGACAATTACTCTTTCGTAGAGGGCGATTCAAAAGAGACGATCGAGAAAGAGAAATTTTGGACTCCTTTTAAAACTTTTTTTAAAAATATAAAAAAATTCATATTTTTCAAAAGAAGTTGTATCATAAGAATCGGTATCATAAGAATCCCCAGACGAAACTAGTCTACCAAGAAAGAAGAACATGAAGAAAGTAAAAGGTTGTATTTTTAAATCTATACTAAATAAAATTTTGTACTTCTATGTTCAGTAGGGCCGAACGTATAGATGCACAGACAGAGAGAGATAAAGAGACAGACATATTCTTTTATTATTATAGATATTTTTCTTTTCTCTTTGTTGATTTCTTGTATTAGTATTGCATTTTATAATAGTTTATTTGTATGTTCATGTTCATTCATGATAATCTGAATAGTTTTATGCATTATTATGAGTGGGATGTGAAGAAAGAATCATCAAGAAGAATGAACTCAGTGGTTTTAATTAAGGAAAATTAAAGATAAAATCAAATAGAAAAATAAATTATGAATCATCCATTGGGACCAACACAAAGCAAAAGAACATGTTATCTGGATCAGACAACTGTCAATTTCTGTGCTTTTTATGGACAAGTTCAGGTCTAGTTTATAGTGGGATTCAGGTTATATACTGACATAAAAAGAACAACTGACTAGATACTATTGATCTAACATACATGTATTTAATAAATTGTAATGTTTTAGTTCTTTGTACAAGTTTAATTATGTCTGTTAAAAAACATTTCTGTTGTGAAGTGGATTTATCTGACTTGGGGCTTACATGCCAGAAATTATGGTAACTCAGATTTGACAAAGGATAATCCCACATAGCAACTACTTGGAACATAATGACTTTATTCTTGGTTCAAGTAATTTTACATGAAAAATAGGAAGATTGAATTTAAAATTAATAAACTTAAGAGTGATAAGCACATTTATCTCTATCCAGAAAATAATAAAAAAAATCAGAAATATTTATTGTTTTTAAACAAAAAGTTCAGAGTAATTTATAATAATATCATAAACTAGCAAAGGATAAAAAGTAATAGAGGGAAAATTAAACCAATTCTAAAAAGAACAGCTAAGAAAACTAAATCTAACAAAAAAGAAAGAATTAGAAAGGGACTTATTTTCAAAACCACCTGTAGTGGTGTGGAAAACTCCAAAAGAGTAAAAAAAAAAAAAAAAAAAATTCATTTCTTTTTAATGAATAATTTTTAAAGGAAATTCAGTTTATTTAAAGAAAGTTTCAGGAGGTGATGACAATGGCAATAACAAAAATAAAATATATAATTTAAAGTTGATTGAAAATTTGCAAATATGTGTAGTTTTTTTTTTTTTTTTTTTTTTTTTTTATAATTATGTTTAAAAACCTTTTGAGCATTATCCTTCTGTCTTTTCTGACCTGTACCAAAGATGCTGAGGCATATATTTGATTTACACTTTTTTTTTTTTTTTTTTTTTAATTATTACACAGGTTTTTAAATATTTATTTATTAGCTCTTAAAATGATAAAATATGTCTGATGAATTCATAATGATTTTCCTTCTCTTCTAACTAAACTTTTATTTACATTTATCATTTTGTTTTTCAGGATTATTTTAAAAAATGGTTCTCTGTTTTTTCAAAAAGTTCTTCATAGCAGAAATGAAAGACTCGATGATGGATTGTATCGCTGCTCAGCAACTATACCTTCAATTGGCACAATTGTTAGCAGGGAAGCAAAATTACAAATAGCATGTTAGTTTAGTTTGCATAGTGTAATCATGATTTCTATCACTTACTTTTAAATTACTTAATTTTAAGAACTTATTGTTATATATTTCATTTTGTTTTAGCATTACCACTTTTTGATAAGTTTCCAAAAAATGCATCTGTATTTCTTCATCAAACTGTGTATTTTCCATGCTCTGTACAAGCAATGCCTCCAGCCAAGATAACATGGTATAAAAATGAGCAGCCTCTAATATTGGATGAAACACGCATGACTATTTTACCTAGTGGAGCTTTGGAAATTGACTCAGTAACTAGTTTAGATGAAGGTGCCTATCATTGTGTTGCTTCAAATCCTGAAAAATCTCGACGGAGTGATGTAGGCTATTTAACATTAAATAAAAATTCTGGTAAGCTTATTTTACCTTACTGTATTATTATTTTCAAATAATTAAAGTAAGATTATATATGCGCATACACTCACATATACATTTACATTTTCAGATTTTCTTTTTTTTTATCAACTAGACTTTCATATATATATATGTATATCTGAGTGTTACAAATGTATTAAATTATTCAAATTATATATATTATATATATACAGTAATCCCTTAACATTCGCGAGGGTTACGTTCCAGGAAAATCTCGCGAATGTCAAATCCGCGAATGTTAAGTCTATCTTCTTATAGTAAAAAGGGGGTTAGGTTCCATAAAATCTGAATTAAAACAGCAAAGTATATAATACAAAAAAGATATTTATTTTTATTGTGTGCAAAAAATAATTTATCTACACTTACTACACATAAATATATACATACATTATTTTATGAGTTATGTGAACAGAAATAGTCAGTAATTTTTGATTGTTAAAAGATCGTCGAGCACTGATACTAATAGAGTGGACATTGCAATCCTTATAGTGAAGCAAACATAAACTCAGATAAACCGGTTTTTTCCATGTGACCGTGGAATCCACAGTGTGCTAATCTGCTAAACAAGCCAAACTGTGGATTCCATGAACAATGGATGTGGAAGGGTGACTGATAACTGAAGGAATGTGGGATTATTACTAATGCTCTTGAAATATTCACTCCCTTTTTACAACTGACACTTAAAATTGATGGATAAGTATTTCACAGACCAAAGAAAATCCTTCAAATTTTACACACTTCAAAACCAAAAGAGAGAGAGAGAAACAATTCGCGAATAATCGAGGCACTTATTCGCGAATGTTAAATCTTGCCGCATTTCTATGTTCGCGAATAATCAAAACTCGCGAATGTTAGAACCGCGAATGTTAAGGGATTACTGTATATAGTATATATAAAGGTGAATTATTGGAAATTTTAGGAATAAAAAAATTGTGTAAGACTTTATTATAGGGCAGAGAGAGCAGGTAATACCAAATGCTTAGGGAAAAAAAACTCAGTTACTTGATTTATCAAAGTTTGTAAATAGCATACTTGTCTAGCATTACTCATGGTAGCAGAAGCAGAACTCCATGGTGAACTATACAAAAATTTTTGTGGAATAATAAACTCATCAGCTAATTCTGAAAAAACTATATATATATATATATATATACATATTAAACTACGTTTTCTCATCGTGTAATATACAATGACAATCAAGTTGAATTGTAGCATACATATTTAAGTAATAGAAAAGGAAAAGAGACAGTAGGGAAAATTTATGTTTTATCTGACAATTTTTAGTAGACAGACTCTATATAAAGAAACATTTCAATTCATTCAAACTTGTGAGTAATTTCACATGCTTTCTTTTTCTTTCTTTCTTTCTTTCTTTTCTTTTTTTTTTTTTTTTTGAATATTTCAACATGTTTAAGATTCATCAAGGTGTTGATATTCTGTGGTAGGTTAATTTTATTGCTTAATTGCCTTCTAACAGGGACTAGTATCGCCCAGTGGTCGAAACTCGACCATTTTTTTTGCAAAGCAAGGCAAAGCAAAGTTATTGCCTTGTCCTAAACGGAATGCAATTGCAACACAGCTGCGGCAATTGTTTGCCGATATTCACTCTAACTGAATCAGCAGAGTTTTACTTAATATAACTATTTCTCTCTGTAGATGTTAGCCTTTCCTGAAATGAGAGAAAATCGCAACGTGAAAACGCCCCTTGTTGTGTGATACAGCCGAGAAGCTAATAGGTACCATGTCAAACCAAGGCCCAGCCAAGTATTAAATTCTGTTAAATTAATTCGATTGGTTCATAAAGTACAGTGTTTGAACAAAAAAAAAAAAAAAAAAAAAGAAAGATATTTTTCAAAAATGGTCGAATTGAGTTCGGGAAATTTCAAAACGTGTAACTTTATCGAAAACCGAAAATCTAAAACTTTTCTGAATCTTATATTTTCTACTTATATATGCAGAGGAAAGAATAATAAATCCACTTTTTAAAAAATAAAAATAAGTAGTCAATTTCACTTCATTAAAATGCAAGGAAATCTCAAAACGTGTAAATTCATCGAAAACCGGAAATCAAAAGTTTTTATGTATCTTCTACTTGCTTCTTCTACCCACAAAAGATAGCAATAAAGACACTTTTTAAAAAAATAAGTAGCCAATTTCAGTTAATTAAAACGTAAAGAAAGTTCAAAACATGTAAATTCAGCAAAAAACGGAAATCGGAATTTTTTCCGTATCGTCTACTTATACATGCAGCAGTTAGTAACAAATCCATTTTCCTTTTATTTAGTATATTAGTTGAATATTTATTGTTTAAATATCACCCTTTGAAATGAAATGTTTATGTTTACATTCGAAACTGGAAGTTTGCCATTTTTTTTTTTTCTGAAGTTTTGTGATTTTAAATTAAAATTTTATCAATTTTACAGAAAAAATAACTCAATCAAACACATGTAGACAGTAACTTATATATAACTATACCCAAATATCGGAATTAAAATCGGCAGATAATTTCCGTTATTTTTTAATAATTTTTTACAAAAAATCCAATGGACGATTCATATAGAAAATCTTTTTCATGGCTCCATGGACAGACAGTGACGTCATCACTTCGCTTGCTTATAGTGATGCTACATTATACAAATTACTGTGTCTATGGTTTTATTTGAGCTTTATGAAATTGCTAGATTTAACAACTTTCCACTTTTAGGTATTTTTTAATGTAAAGGAATACATGTATAAAAGGGAAAAATGGGGGAAAATGCATAAAAAATAAATGTATTTTTAAATACCTTCTTGACATCGTAAGAAAATAATATTTGTATTCTCACCTTTCAGCTAACCATACCTTTCGAATGATACCATTTTCAACCCTCTACTCCCATAATTAATATGTTAAAAAGGGACTACAAATTTTATGCTTGCCTATTAATATATAGATGAGGATTTTCAGCTGTTAATCAAAATCCATATTTTCTGATGCACATTTCTATTACATCATCTAATTAAATAAGGTTTTACGAGTTTACCAGATTTGTGTCCAGAGATTATGTCTATGTTACTGAAAATAATTGTTTTTTTTTTTTTTTTTTTTTTTTTTTAGGTTAAAAATTATTTATTTCTATATTATGCTTTTTCCATCTGACTTAAGACATTTTCTTTTAATCTTCATCTTTCACATTAAGTTATAACTTTTTTTATCCTTTTGTCAACTTATCCCTGCTTCAACGACCAGATGGTTAGCCACCTATAAAAATTTTATTAAGAGTCCTGCCTCAGGTTGGGTAACCCGATTTCTCCCAATCCCAACCTGACCAAAAAAAAAACTTATAAGCATAAATTTGTAGATATAAATCTGTAGCTAATATAAAGATACTATGTACACTAGACATGTGCCAAAGCTCTATATTCGTATTTGTGTCCAGAGATAGCCTCCAGAAAAAAAAAAAAAAAAAAAAAATATTCATATCTGGATCTGTATAAGCAAGAAAAAAATATCTGTATCTTTTTTTTTTTTTTTCTCTTTAATGGATATAATAGATATCTTTTGTAGAAATTATGTAAAAATTAAAAAGAAAATTCTACAAATATTTATTGATTATCGTTAATCACTTTTATGTTCTCGGAATTTGTTATTTCTCAATTTATTTTTATTTATTTATTTATTATTTTTTTTTTTTATATAGGTAGTTATACATATTTGCAATGAATTTCAATCCTTCCTTTTATGCTAATGAAAATTTGAATTTTCCTCCATTTACAGTTGTATATACAGGGCCCGCTTTACCATTAGGCGAACCTAGGCGGTTGCTTAGGGCCGCCGAAAAAGCAGAGCCACCAAAGAAATTAAAGCACTGTTTAAAAACATTAAAACTGGAAGAAAAAAGTGAAAATCTTGAATCAATTTTTGATTTTCTCTCTTTTTAAAGCATATGTGTATATTCAATTGTAAATTAAAAGTAACCTTCTTTAAAGATTTTAACTTTGTGCAAAAATACCATATAAAGAACTAAAATATTGACTTTTAATAAATATATACTTTGAATTGTAATGTGATAATGAATGAAGACCAGATCTTTTTTAAATTAGATGGGAACGGGGAAGAGTGATGGGGAATGTGAAGTGATTTGCAATTGCAACCCAAACCAGTTAGTTAACCAGCTTTTAGTTAAGCTTTTAGAGTTAAGCATTCCACCACCCACCACATCTTAAAAATCACAGATAGTTTTATTAATTCTGAAAAAGTTTAAACTTTAAACCCTATATTTCTTGACATCATTAAAGCCATTTGTCACGATTTCGTATAATGGTCTTATTTTTGAACTCATCCAACTTCCAATTCCAACTCCTTTTATGAAATTTATTTATAGTTAACTAAATAGTAGAACTAATAAGATAGAAAACGCTATTCAAATTCTAAGCATCTAAATAAAAATACCTGAATGTTTTAAACATTTGTGAAAAAATAGGCTTTTATATTTGTCAGAAAGTTAAAATTTCAGAAAATCGTAAGAACAGATTTAAAATACACAAAATATATAAATTAAAAAAATAAATAAATAAGGGTAAATATAAATTATATAAGAACGATATTTTCTTGACTAATGTGCCTAGAAATTGGTTTAAAGCATTGACTTAGAAATCTTTTCTGCAAAAGGCTTTACCTTTAAACAGAAAAAGCAAATGCTGTTTCAATTCATATCATCATATCTAAATAAGAATACCTAATTATGTTGTACGATTATGAATGAGAAGACTTCACAATTATGTTTGAAAGTGATTAGTTTGGAATTAATAGCCTACTACACAAAATTTCATCTGATAAATCTGTTTACCAAGAAGTGAATTTACGAAAATTTTAATTTCATATTTATGATAAGGTTCAAGCAAAAGTAAAGAAGGAAGCATTTTTAACACTTTCCAACAAGGTTTAAAAATGTTTGACTGCAAGGTTGTAGCCAAAGATTGAAAACTGAAATGAAATCTTATAAGCATTTCAGTGTTACAATGTACAATTGGAAATTATCATTTAGTATGGAATGGTTAAAATTATTATAAATAAGAACTAATTAAAAAAAAAAAATAGTAGTAATATTTTAGTATTATTATTCACAGTGGAAATTCTTTTTCTATTGTAAAAATGTAGAAGCTTGATAGATTTATTCTCCATTTTGTTGTGAGATGCCACACTCTGATAGCATAAATAATGACAATGTGACGGTGAGGAGGGCAGTAAAAATAACTGGATCTCATTTTCTTTTTTTTTTTTTCTATGCAAAAATTTTCTTTTTAATACCATTGTAACTGTTTGTGTTTTTACTCAAATTTTTTGCCAGACAGTTTGTGGTGCGCCAATACGTTCGATGCCATCAATGTACAAAATGGATATTCGTATAGGCAGATATTTTAAAGCATTTTCCCAATTGAAAATTTAGTACGGTCAGGTATAAATACTAAAACATTGGTTCAACCTGTTTTTTCTTATTCCTAAATTTGCCCGGTCAACTCAATTTATATATATATATATATATATATAGTTGAAGATCTTTAATCCGCACACCTTGGTTCTAGAACTTGTGCGGATTATGGATTTTTGCAAATTATAGATCATTGATGCCATTTCCTTGCTATATGAATTAGTATAAGGTACATAAAACTGTAAACTTTATTTAATGAAGCTAGAATTATAATTGTTTGTTTTTATACAATGTAATGAAGGGAATACTAATATATAAAACAATAAAATTTATTTAATGAAGTAGAAGCAATGTATAATTGAAACCCTTAAATGAGTAATTCATTAAAAACTGTACTCCTACTTCTGGACTGTGATTAACAGTATGCAGCCAGATACTTGCAATGTGCAGTTTTTAATGACTGCATTGTAGATTTTATCTTCAAAACAAATGCTGGTATAAATTTTTCCTTAAATAGTTTTGTGTATTTTTGAAATACCACCCTAAAAGAACATTTACACTAACAGTCCTTAAACATCTGTGAAAATACACAATCCCACCAACCCATATGATGTAATTTTTTTTTTTTTCAACCAATGCACAATGCTGTTACTGGCAGGAGTGCTGTACTTGCATGTGTTTTGTTTGATCACTAATTGAATATTATTCAGACGACGTTTGGATTCGCTAAAAAAGTATAGAGGCAATAAAAGTATAATTATTTTTTTTCATTTGAAAATTAATTATGTATATCTAAATTAAATTTTACACTCATTTTTTTTTTCATTTTAGTATGTGAATTAACATATTTTCTCATATACATCCAAAATATCAGATTTTCGTTACTGCAAAATCTTTTGTTTACATTTGCAAAGTGAGTGTGGATTATAGACAATTGCGAATTATGGGTATGCGGATCATAGATCCTCAACTGTATATAAAAAAGTGAATGTCAAGTCTTAATACAGTAACTTAAAATCAGAAGGCTTTTTTCTAGTGTGATTTTTTTTCTGTAGGGAAGGGGGCTATCAGAGCCAAAAAAAAGTTTACCTGGGGTCACATGATAACTATAAACTGCCCTGGCATAGTTTCTATTAGAAGGGGCTGCCAAAAGTCTATTGCTTAAGGCCGCCAAAACTGTAAAGTTTATATTCTGTATATACATCAAATATAGAGGAAGTATCTCCTCTTGAACAAGTAAATTATGCACCAAGATTGCAACATGAGGAAGCTGATTTGCTGATCTATATTTAGGTGATTGTGTGAAAGTAGATGTTTAACTGTGAATCATATCAATGGTACCCAACAAATTATTATAGTAAAGTAAACATTGAAAGAAAATAATAAATAAAGATGCATCCTGTTTTTTTTTTAAGGACAGAGGACTATTAGTCTCAATCTACAGATTTTTATGATACCAGTTTTACGATAGTTGGACATTTATCGAAATTGAAAATTTATCGAAAATGTAATTGAATAATTTGAAAACAATGTTATAATTTGGAAAAAAAAAATAAAAATAGTAATAACTGTCCTGTGCACTAAACTAAATTCTGCTTTTGAATTTCATTTCAGAATTTCATTAAAATCGTTTTTTCTTTTTCTTTCTTTTCTTAGAAAGGAAAAGAAAAGAAAATTAATAATAATCACTTTCGAAATGGACAGTATCGAAAAAGTTTTTTTTTTTCCCCAAAAAAATTTTTTATATTATTATTATTCACTTGAAAGTGTATTTTATTATATGTTGAAAAATAGATTAACTCGTAAATTTTTTTGGCAATAATTATAAATTAAAATAAATAATTTAAAAGTTTAGAAGTTAGAATTTCTAATTTTATTATCTGATATTATTTCAAATAGATTGTTGGTTAAATTTGATTCTGTAATGTTGTTGATATGCCACGATATGTAATTGGCAGGGTTAATGCATAGATAAAGTAATATATATAGATCTATCATCCCCATGTTATCGAGCAAAAATTTTTTATTCCAAAAAAGTTTTGGAATCAGCCATTAGAAGGTACTGAAAAAAAGAAAAATGAATTTGAAATTGTATCTGGAGTTTTTCATTCACCTTTAGTAAATAAATTATTCGTATATATATATATATATATTTCCCCCTCCCCCCCAGAATATAAGCATTAAACTATAAATTACAAACACTTAGCTTGAAGCATATTTTTATACGTTTGAAGTACACAACTCACTAAATGGTTAAAAATTATTGTCAATCCATTTTTAAATTTTTAACTTAATACAATGAGTAATTGCACTTTAAATTCTTTTTAAAATAATTTACCATCTGTGTGACAATGAAAATTTACCTTATTTGCTCTATACAGTTGAGGATCTATAATCCGCATACCCATAATTCGCAATTATCTATAATCCACACTCACTTCGCTAATGTAAACAAAAGATTTTGCAGTAACAAAAATCTGATATTTTGGATGTGTATGAGAAAATATGATGTTAATTCACATACTAAAATTTAAAAAAATGAGTGTAAAATTTAATTTAGATATACGTAATTAATTTTAAAAGGAAAAAAAAAATAATTATACTTTTATTGTCTTATACTTTTTCAGCGAATCTGAACATCGTCTGAATAATATTCAATTTCTGATCAAATAAAACATATGAAAGTGCAGTTTTTTAACTCCTGCCAGAAACAGCATTGCTCATTGGTTGAAAAAAATGACATCATATGCATTGGTGGGATTGTGTATTTTCACAGATGTTTAAGGACCATTAGTGTAAATGTTCTTTTTAGGGTGGTATTTCAAAAATACACAAAACTATTTAAGGAAAAAATTATATCAGCATTTGTTTTGAAGATAAGACATACAACACAGTCATTGAAAACTGCATCAAACTAATCACACTGCAAGTATCTGGCTGCATACTGTTAATCACAGTCCAGAAGTAGGAGTACAGTTTTTTTTTTTTTTTTTTTTTTTTATGAATAACTCATTTAAGGGTTTAAATTATACATTGCTTCTACTTCATTAAATAAATTTTATTGTGTTATATATTTATTACCTTCATTACATTATATAAAAACAAACAATTCTAATTCTAGCTTCATTGAATAAAGTTTATTGTTTTATGTACCTTATACTAATTCATATAGCGAAGAAATGGCACCATTGATCTATAATTTGCAAAAATCTATAATCCGCACAAGTTCTAGAACCAAGGTATGTGGATTAAAGATCTTCAACTGTATATTAAAAAAGTTACTGTCAGTAGCGTCAAATATTTTTTTGTCTGCGACCGCATCTCCTTACAGAGGGCAAAGTCTTCTGCATGCATCATTAGAGTTATCAATGTGTGCCGAATATTCCAAGGAAAACATTTCAGTTAGAAATTTTCTATCTTAATTAACAAAGGTATTAATTAAAAACGTTGGCTGAATAAAGGTACTCAGTTTGCTATCTTGCAAAAAGTTTCTTCAAATTGTTGTTCTTTCAGTCTTCTGGTGCCATTTTCCACAATAAAGTTAAAATGTGATCAATAGTGTAAAAAAAAAAAAAAGTCAATGTTGCTATTAGTAACAAAGAAATTTGTCCTCTGCAAATAAATAATAAAAAACATTGTCTTAGATATTTTCAGTGAAAAAATGATTTTAATATTTGTCGTCTGCAGATATCTTTTTTTTTTTTTCTACTTTTAGAAAATTAATTTTCTCACTGGCAATTTCTTACATTTAAATTTATATATATATATATATATATATATATGCATATATATTGTGTGTATGTGTGTGTGTGTGAATAATGAAATAATGTTGTGTCTGTATAATTGACTACATTTCTTTTTAGGACAAAATTTCTTATAAATGCATGCAATAAGAATTATTTTTAACAAATCATTATAAAATTAAAAAGAATTATTTATAATAGTGATAATGAAGTAGGCAAAAAGTTTTGGACACATAGGAACAACACTTTTTGACTGGGGTTGAAGTTCCTCCCAAGGGGGACAAATATTCAATATGGGTATCTTTTAAAAGAACTCGTTAATATCTTAAAAACGAATAGTTGAACTATTGATCTATGATAATTTGAATCAAAGTTTTCCATTTTTTTTTTCATTTTTAACAAAACAAAAAGAGGAGAGAAAAAAAAAACATTTTTTAAGATATCGTTAGTGAATGTGAAATTGACTTTCTTTGGACACAAGTGTTATATTTCTATTAGCAACAAATCATCTGCATGCATCATGGAAATTAATTTTAATAAATAAAAGTTTAATAAAATTATTTGTATTGGAAAATATAGAAGAAAGGTATGTGTGCAAGGCATGTGACCTGACCCTGAGTAGCAGGGGGCTATAAAATTCGCCCTGAAAATGCCATTTAGCTTTTTATGCCCTAAAAATGGTATCATATAACAGAAACTGTCACATTACTCCCATAAACAGGTATATATGTACCTGTGTTTATTGGTGCACAGTGTGTGTGTGTGTGGGGGGGGGGTAGGTGGGCTCACGAAACTATGTGTGCCCCAAGCCTCACATGAAGTTAACCAGAGTCTGGTTGTGTCAAGGTCAAATTAACTCCGTGTGAGGCCCGGGTCAAACATATTTTTGTGGGCCCCATACCTTACCATTCGTACAATGCATCAATCAGCAAAGGTACATATATACCTCTCCTTGACAGAATTAGCCATTTCTATGATACATTTCATATTTTTAATTATGGCAAGAAAAAACATCACCGCTTCTGAATTTTCTGCTTTTGTCTGGTATTATAAACTATTAATATTTCTATTCAGTGAAAGGCAGAGCAGCGTGTATGCGGGCAGAGTGCTGTAGGGGTTAATAAGTGAAACGAGTTGGAAGGAGGCAAAACTTCCTTTGGTGTTTGGTGAGCGTAGCGAGCAGGGGGCAGAGCCCCCTAGTGTTATTTTAAAAAGTTTTGCATGTTTTTTCGATGAATAACAAAGTTCATTTAAGTTTCGGGTTAGGTTCGGTTATAAAGAAAGTGGATTCGGACGTTTTTCAGATCGCTGAAAATTTTTTGTCAGGTTCAGGTAGACTATTCATGTCTTATGAAAATTTTACCATTGGAACTTGCACTTGCTGGCACCTTCAACTCTGATGTGTTGCATCAAACACCGGATTCACTTATTACCTTACTTACTACTTGAAATAAAATATTATTAGTAAAAATTAATTATTTATTATCATTAAAGTTTCAGTTCTGTATATTGTTTGAAAATATATAAATGCCAAAAAAAAAAAAAATATATATTTCATTTTTTTAAATGCCAACAATTTTTTGAAAAAAAAAAAAAAAAAATTATATGTGCTTTTCATTTTTAAATATGAATTACCTCTTAACCATGACACCATTTTTTACAGATTTGATAAAAATCTTAAATCAAATATGATGCCAATCTCACAAAATGTTTTATCTATATGAACTTTCCTTACTTAAATTTATTTTGCCTTTTAACCATATCATTTTCTAAAGATTTTGGTAAACATAAAATAATTGAAAAATAAAATCAAAAATTGAGCTTTCTACACAGTTAACTTGTAAAGTACAAACATGTAACCATGTGTAAAAAAAAAACTAGTAGATATACTTCACCTTTTTATGTGAAATTACTTGAAACTTTCATAAGAAAATTTTTTTGTAAAAATTTATTACTATTGTTTTTATTTATGTCGAATGTAACATATATAATTTTTGTTATTTAAAGTAAGGTTTATCTGTATATGATCTCTTAATTTTATAGCACTTACAAATTTAATTTCGCCACCGACATTTGTTGCTACTCCTCCAAGCTCAGCTGTAATTCTTAAAGGGAAAAATTTGACTTTGGACTGTGCTGCAAATGGCTTTCCAAAACCTATGATTACTTGGCTAAAGGATGGAAAAAGCATTGATCTAGCGTAATATATATTTGTCTTAATTATTTATTTATTTATTTTGTATGTATGTGTGTGTATTTGTGTACATACTTAATCATAAGACAGTATTTGTTTAAAATTTATAAAATCATAAGGCACTAAAGCAATATTGACACTAATTTATTGTAGACCTATCTTTTTTTCTTTTCTCTGTGCATAAATAATTTTTTCTTCTTGAAATTCATGTGTAACACATAAAAATAAATTATAGTTAAGTAATGTGTATGCATGTGTGTCATTGCTGATAAACTATTTATTTATTTATATTTTAATTTCTGTATGTCACTTCTGTCTGTTTTGAACTGAAATGAGTGTGTCTAAATATTTATTACATAGTTTCAATTCAAGATAATATGAATTAAATCAGTGGGACTAAGTGTAACACTATTCATGTCAAATGAGTTAAACATATAATTTGTAATGCTTGTGCATTATCTTTAATAAGATATCTTAATGTAAATAATCAAAAATTTGAATGAAGCCTTAATGAAACTGAACAATTGTGTTACCATCTTTGAAGAATTTTATTCTGTTGAAAACTGTGTTTCATCTTTAAATGGGAGAAGAAATGTCAAATTTACTTTCTCAGTAGATCACAAATAAAATAATTTGGAATTTTTAAAATAAAATTATAAAATGTTACACAATTAAGTGTAGAGTTGAAGGCAGAGTGTCTAATTCAGTGATTTGGGGTTGAGTGAAACTCGCCCTTTGTGTGTGTGTGTGTGGTGGGGAAGAGGATATCTTTATATAGTTAGGATTTGTAACTTAAGCTAAATGTAAACTACACATTTTTGAATTATGATTTCATATATATGCTTGCATATTCCTCCATTATTTTGTATTTCACTTCTTAAATTTGTGATAAATATTTATATCTAAAACAGTCAGCTAATTAAAAAAATAATAAAAAATGTTGATTAAGATGAAATAAACACAATCAATCTCCATTTAGCATATTTTCCTGCATGTAATCTGCCGGTCAGATGAATCAGTTTTATACCAGAAAATTTAATTTACAGACAGACAAGGCTATATTTCTACAAGACAAAACCTCGATTAAAAATTGCTTTGTTTGTTTAATAAAACTGATTTTGTTAACCTGTGGATTATACATAGGAAAATATGGTACTTAAGTTTCTTGAAGAAACAATATTATTAGAATTAAATTTGCAAATCCTAAATTTTACCAAAACTACTGTTCTTTTCTTTTCTTTTTTTTTTTTTTTTTTTTTTTTTTGTTATGAAAACAAGTTATATTGCTTATTTATCTCCTTCTGATTAATATCATTTTACATATATAAATTAACTTTAATCTTGACATAATGTGTGTTTTTCAGGACATTACTTCTTATGTGTGATGTTTTTGTATAATTTTCAGTATTTTTCTTGAGTATAAGTGATATAATTTTTATTAATTAGGCATTATTTTCACTCAGTCGGAAAAATAAAAATTTCAATAAATATTATTTTCTCCCAATCAGTTGATTGTGGGTTTTTAATAAAAATTGTATTTCTTTCTCCCATTGTTTAATGGTGTTTTCCATTACCTGCGGCTTATGTCTGTCGAGCTATCTACATGATAGACCAGATGTTTCTGCCTAAAGGTTGTCTGAGTGAGTAATGTTGACCGGTTGTTCGCTTGGATAGCTCAATTGGTAGAGCCTTGACCTTGTAAGTCAAAGTTCCGGGGTTCGATTCCCGGTCCAGGCATTATTTTCACTCAGTCAGAAAAATAAAAATTTCTATAAGTGATATGTTGCAGTTTCCAAATCTTTGTTTACATTTTTATAGTATGAGTTAAAGTTTACCATGGCATTTTAAATGTTTCTTACTATAAATTTTTTAATCGTAATTGCACTGCCATGAAAAGATATTATTCAAAATATAACATTTGATTTAAATAGTTTAAAAGAAATAATATTTTCAAATTATGTCTAGGCTTATAAAATACTTTATTTTCCTTTTTGTTTTAACAGCCATTTGGATATCAGATTTCATGTAATTGGTTCTGGTAGCTTATCAGTTGAAAATGTTGAAGAGAGTGATGCTGGGACTTATATGTGTCGAGCACAGAATAGTGAAGATTCAATTGACAGTAGTGCTACAGTTGATATTTTAGGTATAAAAAAAAAAATTCAGTTGAATTTATCTGCAATTAAATTTAACTTTTAATTAAGTATTATTATTGTAATTATTTTTTAAGTTATAAAACTTATTTCTTAATTTTTTTTTTGTTTTTCACTTTCTTTCTTTCTTTTTCTTTTTTTTTAAATTTTTAATGTAGTTAAAAAAAAAAAAAAAATATTTTATTACAGCTAAAATATGCCTTAAAAAGGAACCCATTTTAAGGATTTGAATTTTGTGAAGGGCCCCATTTTAGAGATTTGTGAAGGGGTAGCAAAAAGGTCCCAATTTTTGCCTGGATCGACTCCTGTTGTTCATGAAAATCATTACAGCATCATCATCATCATCATCATCATCATCGAATCGTTCACTTTTTAGTGTTTCTTCCAATAGCCCAAACATGTAATAATCATTCAGAGATAGGTCAGGATTGTAGGGAAGGGGCTTCAATGTTGTCCAGGAAATTTCCCTCCGAGTTTTGTGATGGTTGTGTTGTATGTGAAGATGACCATTGTTGTGAAGCAGAATCACATTCCTGATTGGATATCTAACCAAATTTTCTGTGAATATGCAAGATTTGTTTCATTATATAGCTAGTAGTAGTAGGCAGCATTAACTGTATGACATTCATGAAAAAAAGTTGAGGAGCAAAATTTTTTTGAAGTTCTGAAACACTGTCACATGGACTTTTGTAGCTGAGAGGCAATTTTTCCCCCCTCTCAACAGATGCTTTTTTTGTCATTTATACAGTTGAGTTTTTTTCAAAGCAGTCTTTAGCTGGTTTATTGCCTTCGTGTGAGTGAAATTTTATAATATTGTGTTGCATAACATGAGGGTGAACCTCTTGCTCACTTATTGTAACACTAATTGAAGCACATACTGAAATATACTGATTGTAATGCAGGTAGTCATGTTACATTACCACTAGAGTCCCGCATTGAGTCGGGTCGACTCAATTTTTTCTCTTATGGGTCAGGTGGACTGATTTATTTTTCATGCAGGGGTTTGGGTTGGGTTTAGTTTTGAATGAGTCGGGTCGACTTGAGAACAACTTAAAAAAAAATTACCTTAATTATCAGAAATTTGTCTATATATACTCTTAAGTGAATATATGCTTACCCAAATTATTACAGTAAAATAAACATCCAGGCTCCTTTTACGACAGTAAACAGATGTGTGATTCATCTGTTTTGATTACTTGCATCCTTTTGAAATAGACTGTGAACTTAAACTGATAATAAATATTTTTTCTCTTGAAGATTTTTTAAGAAGTTATTGAAATGCTGATTAGGGTGACTAAGTGTCCTCATTTCCTGGACACAGCCTGTATTTGATAGCTTCCTATTTTTTTTTTTTTTTTTAAGGTTAAAAAAAAAATGATTGATTGTTGAAAATAAGTTATTTATCATTGATATTTTATTTTTAGTCCTTATTCATTAAGAAAGAAAAAATGCACCTGTAGTTGGATAATTTTGCAAATTTTAGCGTTTCTCTGTTATTAAAACTGAGTAATAATATTAAAACTGTTATTAAAGCTGAGTTTAATTGTTTACTCTGATCTGTCCACTATAATGTAGATTTAGAATGGACGTTTAGTTGGTTGCCTTTACAACTGTATAATTTTAATATCTCTCTGTGTATGTATAATAAGCATTAAACAATGAACTACAAATGCTGAATTCAAAACCCATTTTTGTATATTGAAGTACACAGCAAACATAAATAGTTAAAAATTATTATTGTTCCATTTTTCAGATTTTTTAAAATTTTTAACTTAGTGTATTAATAATTACATTTTTAACTCTTTTTAAAATGATTTGCCCACTGAGTAACAAAGAAAATTTACATTATTTTATAACTTGAAAATGTTTTGCATGATTTTTAGATGAATTATTAACTTTTATTTAGATTTAGGTTTCGGGTCAGGTTTGAGTGAAAATAAGTCAGGTTTTGGGTCGGGTTTAGTTATAAAAAAATCAGGTTTGGGTCGAGTGCAGGTCGTCAAAATTTTCTATTGCGGGTTCAGGTCAGTTTTCGGGCTGATTAAAATTTTTTTGTTGGGTTCAGGTCAGGTTTTGAGTTGATTTCAAATTCACTTGCCGGGTTCGGGTTGGGTTGTGCTGGACTCTAATCACCACCTACCATGCCCCAACAGTACATGCCTCTTCTAAATACATTAGTGCCATATGAAAGAAATTCCATTTCGTATTTGATTCGCCTTTGTATATTTATATGTGTACAGTTTCACAACATTCAAAAGTTACTTAAAAAAAGTAATTTTTCCTTTTTGAGAAAACTACTGAATTCGTGTAGCAGGGTGTCTACCGGTCACAAAAGTCCCCAATAAGTAACTAAATCAAAATAATGGTTCCCAAAAATTAAAAATCTGCACATTATGCACATGAAATTGCTTTTCTTTAAAACTTTTTGTTATCTAGCACAGTTTACAAAATTTCTGAAAATTTGTACAATTAGAATTAGATTTCCTCGAATGCTTAACAACTTATTTGCACCTTTCCCCTTTTTTCTTCACTGTATATTTTGTACACTATATCATGTCCATAGCACTGCATCACTGGTCAGAAATATTTTTAGGAAGTCTTCAAAAAGTCACCAAATTGGGTATCAAATACTCAGTAGACACCCTGTAGATGTTTAATGGCTTAATAGAAGAAGATTTTCCTTCTGTATAGTGTAGATTTATGTATAAATGTGACAAACACAAATAATTAGAATAGGAGGGTGATAATTTTATAACATATTTAAAAGCAGACAAAAATGATTTTAAAAAAGACCTCAAATTGACTCTACTTAATTCTGAAGAATAATTTAATATATGTGTAAAAAATGAAGTATTTTATGCTGTTGTTGTAATAGTTCTTCATGTACCAATGTTCACACATCATTGTAAGAATAACCATTGTAATTGTAGTCAACATCAAAATAGTATTTCTAAGATCTAGGAAATTATTTATAATAATAAAAATAATGAAAATAATAATCTTAATATTGAATGCTTTCGAGGAGAAAAAACAAAATGAA
This sequence comes from Salticus scenicus, assembly GCA_963930645.1. Taxonomy (NCBI): domain Eukaryota; kingdom Metazoa; phylum Arthropoda; class Arachnida; order Araneae; family Salticidae; genus Salticus; species Salticus scenicus. The sequence goes on along the minus strand of OZ005653.1, from coordinate 203,904,331 downwards.
ATATAAGTTGACATCAGCTTAATTTTTATAATTATTTCTACACGTTTAAAAAAAAATGGAAATCAGTATAATTATGAAGAAAAATATATTTTGGTTTTTCAGATTTAAAAATCAAGCTATTGTAAACATTGCATAGTTTTAATGCTGCATAATACAAGACAAGCACAAAGCAATAAAGCATTTTATTTATATGTATTTATTGCATTGATATATTTTAAATTCCTGTAAGTGAAATCTCTAGTGAAAATTTTATTATCCATTATTATTTACTGCATCAGTTTTCATACAGTATTTTCAGCTGTTGAATAAATCTGTCCACCTCATATTACTGTATCATATTATTATGCCATGCTTACAGTGCTGTCCTAGCTATTGGGTTGTTCGATAAATAATGTCGTTTTCTTTTTCATGTTTTTCAAAGTGAATTTATTTATATTAACAACAAACATTAATTAATGATATATTGACCATTTTGTTGGATGACCTTTTGCCATCTTTTGGTAAGTTGAAAAATTCCACGTTCGAAGAAGCCTTGGTTTTTAGAAGCGAAGGTTTTAAAAAACGACATTATTAATCGAACAACCCAATATTAAACTAGATCAAAAGGTTGGCATTAGTCAGCATACATGGTTAATCTAAAAAAAAAAAAAAAAGTTTTATAAATAAACTTTTGAAAAACAACTTATTGAGAGAGGAGATTCCTAGGAATATATATGAGATAAAAAATCTAAAGCTATAAATCAGATATTTATACGAATAAATGTCAGATTTTATTTACAATCATGAATTGCTTTTGCTGAATTGCAATATTAATTTGAAAAACATTAAGCTAGTACACATAGTGTATCTATATAAATAAAGCAAAGAGTTTGCCAGTGGAACACATCCGGGTGGACCACTCCTATTTTTGATTGGTCTCAATTTAACTACTTTGGTGATGAAAGTCAGCCATTTTTTTTTTAGTAAAAACTGATGAATTTTTTTAAAAAGATACTGCATAGATGTTATACTTTTTAAAAAGAGCTCTAAAAACTGTTAATTTTTTGTGAGGACAGTATATTCATCAATTTATTATATTTAAATATATTACATTGCAAAGTTTTCTTTTAATTAATTAAAATATGAAAATAAATACAGTTGGTTCTCTGTTTAACGACGCTCTACTTAATGACGATTTCTATTTAAAGACGATATTTCACAGTCCCTACCCCCTTTGCCGCAAAATTTTTCTATTTAAAGATGATGATGTTTCTATTTAACGACGATTTTTTTTCTTTTTTTTCTCCTTGAAACTCTTATCTCTAATAGAGAAATTTCCTGTAGGAGAAAAAAAAAATAACTTTCAACAAACACAGAACACATTTCATTCACAATAAACACATTTCATACATGCAATGTTGCAATCATAAAAGTATTGCAGGGTTTACAAGAAAAAGGGGTGGTGGTTACTGTTTCTTGGAAAATCAAATAATGGAACTGTGCGGGAGTGTAATCACTCTATTGTTCCTAACCCGTCATGTGACTTTCTGTAGCAGTTGCCTCCCATTCCTTCCGATAAAGGTGTCTTTGCTTATGTGTGTGTTTATGTTTAGAGACTTAGCGAGTGTGTTGTGTTGCAGTACGAAGTGATCCGAACATTATGGCATGAAAGCGAAAGCATCTCAGTCTACACGAAAAGGTGAAAATTATTGAAGAATGGGGAAAAAGCATTGGAATGACGAAAGTGCAATTTGAAAAAAAATTTGAATTACATGAGTCTACTCTCAAAGGCAGCAAGCAGAGAAAAAATTGTTGAATCAGCACACAAATTCTGTTTCGGATCCACATCCAAACGTAAGAAAGAACCCAGCCATTAGACTTGGGTATCATTCGCACCATGAAAATTAGAAAATTTACAATCTTGGAGGCAAAGCACATGATAACATCAGCTTAGAAAGAAGTTTCTTCATCCACAATAAAAAATTGCTTTCGCAATGCCGGCATTCACAAAGAACTTGACGTAGAGCTGCAATGTACGGTTGTAGAAATCAATGAAGATGACATTACCCATGATCATGAAGAATTGAGAAGTGTTGTTCAAGGTGAGGATATTTCAATTGAAGATTTCTTCCAGTGTGATGAATCAGTTTTAACAACAGACTACAGAAATGTAGAACAAATTTATGAGGATTTAGTAAACGAAACTATAGTGTCGGACGAAGAAAGTGAAGTTGAAGAAATGGAAAATGAGATACCGCCACGATCTTACAAAGAGGCAACTTCGGCTCTAGATGTTCTCTGACGTTATATTGTCTCATCGAATGTGGAAGACGACACATTTAATATTTTAGACAATCAACCAGGCCAGAGTTGAAGCAATCAACACTTTTTGATTTTTTTAAGTTAATTTATTGTATTTTTTGTACCCATTTTTAATGTAATTTTTGAAAATAAAGTACAGTAATTGTTAAAAAAAAAAACATAACAATTTTAAACACGCCAATATATAGAGAAATATATTAACAGTCCTAAGCCTGTAAAGTGTGAAGGAAAATGTTATGCACATAATTTTTTCACATATTCTGTTTAACGACGTTCTCTACTTAACGACGATTATTTACGACGATTCCCTTGAAAGTCGTTAAACGGAGAGCCAACTGTATTAGCTATAATTTAATTGTTTCAAAAAAAAAAAAAAAAAAAAAAAAGAGTTCATTTTCTTTTGACATAAAAATAAATACATTTAATTAAATGTGAATGTTAAAAAATTGTAAAAAGTTAAATTGTGCATCTCACAAATATTGACATCATTATCACTTTAAAAATTTTCTACACATTGATAAAGTGCTATAAGATTCAACAGAAATTTTAAAAACATGGTATATAAAAAGTTTTTTTTTGCCTTATAATTATTTATAATTGTGTTGTCATTTCGGCGATAAGTTGATATGGTTATTGCAAATGCATAAGTAAACATTTTGGTGAGAAACGTCCAAGCTACTTCAGTGCCAAATTTCAAATTCCGCCAAGAGGTCCAAGCTGTTTCAATGTTTTTGCACAATTTTTCTCATTTTTATTTTAAATATTTTTGTAATGCGAGTGGGAAAAAAGCAAAAGCCTTTTTTTAAATTAGTCTAATTATACAAAATATTTCCATGTAAAATATTATGTATTTTCCGTCTGTTTATTATCAAAAAGAAAATGACTAATGCAGTTTTTCCTATATTATTGAAATCTCTGTACATTAAATTATCCGGTACTAAGACATTGCGGTGAAGAAGTCTCTGCTGAAGGCAGCAAGAGCCCGAAGCAAAGTTTTTAAGCATTGTCAATTTTTTTTCTTTTTAGTTCTAATTTGTAGACCGGTATAAAAAATATTGATTCTTTTTTAAATTCATTTAAATATAGTGACCAGCAAAATGGGCAAAGCCTGCTAGTATGAGGGTTGCTATTTATATTTCTGGCCTTGGCAACAGTAAGTGTTGCTAGGCAACCACAGACGATTTTAATCGAAAGTTTGATATTTTTAAACGTAAATTCAGCAGACGATTTAACATTATAGCTTTATTTGTGTTGTTGACAGTAAATTGAAAAGTTCTTCTCTTTCAAAAAATGGAATTGAATCGTGAAAATTTTCGTGCGATTATTTTTCATAACTTTCGACGTGGATTGTCAAAACAAGAGTGCTTCGATGAACTTAATTCTTTATACAACGATAAAGCGCCATCCTACAGCACTGTAAAAAATTGGTATAACGAATTTAATCGTGGTCGATGTTCGATCCAGGACGAATCCCGTGCAGGTCGTCCAAAATCCGTTGTTGTGCCAGAAAAGATTGATGCTGTGCGTGAACTGATAAAGCAAGATCGTCATGTGACATACCGTGAGATTGCGGCGTCTTTGGACATTAGTATGACTAGCATCAATAAAATATTGCATGAACATTTGAGCGTAAAAAAAAATTTGTTCGCGTTGGATCCCGCATAATCTGACAAACGCTCAAAAAAAGGCTCGTGTCGATTGGTGCAAGGAAATATTGGAAAAATACGTTCAAGGTACATCAAAGGCTGTGTATAACATCTACACTGGTGACGAATCATGGATCTATGCATATGAGCCGGAAACAAAACAGCAATCAACTGTATGGGTCTTCCAAGGCGAGGCAAAACCAACAAAAGTTGTTCGAGGAAGAAGCACATCGAAACAAATGATTGCCTGTTTCTTCGGCATTAACGGTCATGTGGCAACAGTGGCGTTAGAGCAACGCAGGACGGTCAATTCTGAATGGTACACGACCATTTGTTTGCCAGAAGTCATCGGAGAAATTCGAAAAAAGCAGAAGAACAGGCGAATCATTCTTCATCATGACAATGCGAGCTCTCACACATTGACTCAAACAAATGCATTTCTGACTGAGCGAAAGATCGAACTGATGGGTCATCCGCCGTACAGCCCTGATTTTGCACCCAATGACTTCTTCTTATTCCCACACATCAAAAATAAATTACGTGGACAACGATTTTCGACCCCCGAAGAAGCGGTTGATGCATTCAAAACGCATGTTTTGGAGTTACCTCAATCGGACTGGAAAAAGTGCTTTGAAAATTGGTTCAAACGCATGCAAAAGTGTATTGATCATCATGGAGAATATTTTGAAAAACAATAAAACCAATTTCGATCCTACATATTTGTTTTTTCATTATTAGGCCAGAAATATAAATAGCAACCCTCGTATATACAGTCAAACCTCATTTACGTGAATCTCAAGGGGGATAAAAAAAATTTTCCTGTTAGCAATAGTTCATGTTATCAGTAACTAATCTTCATATAACTAAACTAATATTCATTTTGATGGGGATTGTGAAAACAGTTCATGTTAAAAGTAATTCTCGTTAATAGTGTTCACGTTAACGAGGTTCCACTGTATATAAAATAACATTTATCTTACATATATGGATAAAATTTTTTCTGAATGCACTTTTTAAAAATCTTTTATTTTATATGTAATAATAATAATAATCATAAAATATTTAATAAGGGGGGAAAAAAAGACTTAGTAAATTAACATGCCTAACTTATTTTGCTCAATATTGTTTTGTACAGGAGAGGCTTTTTCTTGTATTTATTATTTTGTGGGAGAATAAATTGCATAATAATAATTTTAGTGAAAATAAATATAAATGCTGTTTTATATATATATATATATATATATATATATATAAATTTATAAATTCATTAATTTTTATTTTGTAATAGAAAGGGAAAAGCAAAATTAAAAAATAACTCCTGCTTTATTTTAGTGCCACCATATTTTATTAAAAAGCCTACCAGCAAGTATGCCTATGAAAAGGAGGACATTGAATTTCAGTGTGAAGTTTATGGAAATCCTATGCCAATTCTCGAATGGTATAAAAATGGTGTTATAATTCTACCAAATGAATACATACAATTTATACAAGGTCGGAATTTAAGAATTTTGGGTCTTGTTTCTTCGGATTCAGGAATTTATCAGTGCTTTGCAACAAATTCTGCAGGAAGTATTCAGTCATCAGCTCAGTTAGTGGTTTTACCTCCTAGTAAGTATAGTAAAAAGTTTAATTACCATATAATTATGCATTCAAATCTGAATAAATTCATATTCCATTTCACGTATTAAGTAAAAAAATGTTTTATTTGCTTTTATATAATAATTGTGCTGGGTAGGACAAAAGTTCCTGATATACAATGTTTTGAAGTTCAATATAAAATCAAGTAAGTGATGCACAGAAATGCAGTTTCACTACAGTCAGGGGTGGAAAATCTGTGCCAATTGAGCCAAACTGCTACAATTTCAAAGACTTGCTACAATCTGCTACAAAACCGTCAAAATTTAAAAGTTTTGCACCGATCTGTGCCAAAAATGAAATTTGATTATCAAAAATAAAAATTTCGTTGAAAAAAAAAAAAAAAAAAGTGGAGATTTTTAGATACACTGAGAATCACAAATTTCTTCAGCTAACAACAAATTAAATTAGAATCTTATGCTAGCTACTCATTGGTACTCATAAATTTTATCCATGTATTTTTCATTGTTAGTAAATGCGAGAGCCCGGTTTATTTTCTTGAAAAATACATGGATAAAATTTATGCTTCTATTCTCCCCCCTTCCAAAAACAGTCTACATTCAACCGAAGATTTCATCAAAAAACTTCACAAAATCAAAATTAATCAGTATCATACTTTTGTAAGCTTTGATGTAATTAACCTATATCCATCAATTGATTTAGACAGAATTTCAGAAATAATTAATTTAAAAATCAAAAACAAATTTAATGATCCTGAAATTGTAAATACTTTAATTGCCGCTAGTAATTTGGTCCTAAGAGATTATTATAGATTTAATGACTGTTTTTATAAACAACAAAAAGGCGTCCCTATGGGATCCCCCATTTCGGGTACTGTTGCTGAACTAAAGTTAAGAATTTTAGAAGAGTGTATTTTTGAAACTTTTGATAATGAAATCTATTGCTGGCTCAGATATGTCGATGATGTGTTCGCAATCGTTAACCATAAACATAACATTCCGACCATCGTTGACAAATTAAATAAACTTGATAAAAATATCCAATTCACCCATGAAACCGAAAATAACGGTATTCTTAATTACCTTGATGTTAGCATAGTTAAAACTGACAATCATTCCTTAGAAACTACCATCTACCATAAACCAAATTGTAGTACAGAAATCATTAATTACAATAGTAAAACTCCCTACCAATATAAGATAAACACTATCCAATCATATATTAATTGTGCCATCACCATTTGTTCTAATAAAAATTTACTCAATAAAGAACTTAATATTATCAGAAAAATTACAATTAAAGCAGGTTATAAAAAAGATATAATCAACAAATTATACTGCAAAAGAATTAAAAAACTTAATGTTATTGAAATTTTTCAAAATCCAAAACAAAAATTCACTATGGCCATGATGTATGATCGCGGAATCTCACAGAAAATTAAAAATGCCGCCAATAAAATTAATATCAAAATCCCCATAAAACCAAATAAAAATATCTATCAAACCATAAGGAATGAAAAAGAGAAAATCGATTCCCATGAAACCTCTGGTATTTATAGTATTCCGTTTTCCAAAGAAAATAAAGACACTGGTTACCACATAGGTATGACAAAACGCAAAATTAAAAATCGTATTAAAGAACACTCTGCAGATATTAAATTTGGGAAAATAACCACCGCACTCACCAAGGTAAACGCTAGCAAACCTATCAATATCAATTTTAACATTATTCGCAAACTAGCTGATATCAATAACGCAACTTACGCCGCAAATCGCGAAACAGTTGAAATCTTATTCGATTCTCTAACCTGTAATGGCAACGACCCAGCGCAAGGAATTAACCGTAACTGGTGTAGAATCATGAAGACTGCAAGAGAACAAGTCATCACAGAGCAACTAAGCAAGCCACCACAGATCTGCCTCCGACGATTTCTTTATATGAATTTTAAAGAAATTTAAAATGTATGCGGGAAAGGACTAGCCATGATAATATTAATAACATTTATTAACATAAAATCAAGGATGGGGACGTGACTATGAAACATAAACATATTACGAGCAGCGAGAACTGTCTGCTCTCCACACTCGTTTGGCACTGAATGAAGAGAAACAGGTGCGTGTGCATACACAGAAGGATGATACAAGCAGTGACGCAGTAGTCATGTCATAACTGCATAAGCAGTGACATCACACAGCAGAAAGAAAGATGATAGTCGGGAAATAGAGGATTTCCCATATGTATAAAATCTTAAATATTGTAGTATCCAAAAACAGAAATATTTCCTTATCTATACAGATAAGAATAGATTTTAAAACATGGAACTAATCTTAACATTTTAAAATAAATTTTGATATATATTAATTCAATAAATTACCTTACATAAATCCTTACTATGGTCGAGCTTCATATATATATTTCGGTCACCTAACGGTGCCATCATCAGTTCACTCGGCAAAAAATGATTCTAAGGCGCTAAGACTGGACGGTTTGTTTACTTGTTTCTTTCTTGACCTCTTCACTTCTCTTGTCTTCTTTAAACAGCTGTTGCCACTCGGGAGGAATTATGCTATGTTCGATATCATTGACATTGTTATTATTGGTTAGTATTTCGATAGATTCTCTTTTGAGGGCATAATGGTGAGAGTTGTATGGGGCTATTTTTTGAAAGTTAATAGAATCAATGTTAATTGGGTTAGTATTGTTAGTTCTTGAGAAAGCTGTGGAATGTCTATTGTATTTTAAGTCGGTAATATGTTCTGAAATACGGTCTTTTATTTTTCTCTTAGTCATTCCTATATATGAGGCTTTATTTTTATTTTTATTTTGGTATTGGAAGTCTATTTTATAAATGCCGGCTGTATGTTTAAAATCTATTGAGTCTTTTTCATTTCGAATACGCTGGTAAATATTTTTGTTCGGTTTTATTGGAATGTTTATATTGTTTTTGGCGGCTTCATTTTTAATTTTTATGGCGGCTTCATTTTTAATTTTTATGGCGGCTCCTTTGCAGTATGGGATTGCGGGGGTGAAGAGTTTTTTAGATTTCCCGCAATCTCATACTGCAAAGGAGCCGCCATAAAAATTAAAAATGAAGCCGCCAAAAACAATATAAACATTCCAATAAAACCGAACAAAAATATTTACCAGCGTATTCGAAATGAAAAAGACTCAATAGATTTTAAACATACAGCCGGCATTTATAAAATAGACTTCCAATACCAAAATAAAAATAAAAATAAAGCCTCATATATAGGAATGACTAAGAGAAAAATAAAAGACCGTATTTCAGAACATATTACCGACTTAAAATACAATAGACATTCCACAGCTTTCTCAAGAACTAACAATACTAACCCAATTAACATTGATTCTATTAACTTTCAAAAAATAGCCCCGTACAACTCTCACCATTATGCCCTCAAAAGAGAATCTATCGAAATACTAACCAATAATAACAATGTCAATGATATCGAACATAGCATAATTCCTCCCGAGTGGCAACAGCTGTTTAAAGAAGACAAGAGAAGTGAAGAGGTCAAGAAAGAAACAAGTAAACAAACCGTCCAGTCTTAGCGCCTTAGAATCATTTTTTGCCGAGTGAACTGATGATGGCACCGTTAGGTGACCGAAATATATATATGAAGCTCGACCATAGTAAGGATTTATGTAAGGTAATTTATTGAATTAATATATATTAGTAATCCTTTCTCCAACAGTTGGAATGTAAATTTTGATAGTTCGATTTTTAAAATAAGAAATTATTGAAATTTCATCACTTTAATAGTTGTATAGGAATGTTTTTAAAAAAAATATCTCACTGTCATACTACATTTAGTGCTCAGCAAAAAATGTTATATATATGAAAGGATTAAAAGAATCCAGATTCTAAAATTATTATTATAAATTAATATTAAGTGATATCTTAATACAATTATCTCAGAATAAATCTTAATTTTAAGAACAACTTTGTAAGAATTCTATTTTAGAGCCTCAGTAAAGTTAGTTTTCCAACAAAACACGTCGTAGCGCGGGAATCGGATTTGAGAATAAGTTTCATAATCAAAATTATGCAGTAGTTGAAATAAGTGGCAAAGCATTGCGAAGTACTAAATCCTAGATGTCCGGGTCAACCAATGATAAAATGTAGGCAAGATTTTACCTTACTTAATTGTCCAATAAGAATTCATATTAGGAGTTTGGCCTCGCCCCAAAATATCTATATTTAAGCGGGAGCACATGAAAATCGTCGCCTTTTTTCATGGAAGCTTTTGCTTAATTAATCCACGTCAATAAAAGTTAACTTAACAGCCCCAGGAGGGGAATTGGTTGCGGTTCCGCTGTTAACGTGACGGTTTCGGCCCGACTCGTCTACGGATGTGCATGTCAGCGTGTTCAGACTGATTGACTGTTAATAACATGTAGAATGCCTAAGTGTCTTCAATAAAACGACTGCATAAACTATTTTGGAATATTTATTGAGTGAGCTATCTTAATATGAAGTGAGAGCAACTAATCATCTTATTAAGAAACAATACGTTATGTATATATATATATATATATTAAATAAAAAAATGTCAACATGTAAACCCTTTGCAATATTTAATTTCTATTGTAGATAAAAGACAAATTTATGTATTTTTCTCTCCTTCTCCCTTTAAATCTGTGACTGTTCTTACCCATATTTTACATGTTTTTTAAATTAAAATATATATTAGCTAGTATAAATTTTGTTACTATTCTTAATCTTAATATGTGTTACAGTGAACAGATAATGAAAAATTTCCATCCTTTTCTTTTATTATATAGTTAATTTTTTATTATGTTAACTATTTTTTTAATCATTGAAAAAATGTTTAAATAAATAATTTTAGTATTATTTCACTAATTGTTATTTATTAGTTGTTCATTGAAAATAATCTCTTATTGTTTTCTTATTTATTGCAGATTTGTTATATTTTTGTTATTTTCTTTTTCTTTTGTTTAGTTTTAAATGATTTAACACTAATTCCATTATTTTTGTTTTTATTTTTCTTTGCTTCTCTTTCTGCTATGCTTATTTTATTCTTTCTCTATATATTCTTCATAACATTCAATTTTAACTTTTTTACATCTCTTAATGAATTTTAACTAATATAATACTACTAAAGTTTCCTCTGAATCTACTACTTTTGCTCCTATAACTGCTCCTTACTATCTCAAAACTCCAGGTCAGTTACAGTATCACAAAGATGCCCCTTCTGAGCCTGTTAATGTCACTGCTGCTGTTGTTGCTAAACGTTTCATAGCTTTATCATGGCAACCACCACTAGAAAGAAATGGAGATATCATTACTTACTCTGTATATTTTCGAGAAGATTCATCCCAACGGTAAGATTTCATAAATTTAACTTAAAATAAATATGAATAATTTATTTTGTATTATATAAAATTATCAGCCATCTTATTTAATATTTCTTTTCTTTCTTTTTTAATTAAATTACATGAAAATTATACATGTTATATCTTTGTATAATAAATTTTGTATTTGTAAAAACTATAAACAAATTTTTTGTTAAAGAGGAAATGACACAGTTAAAAAAAAAGTAAAATTAAATTATAAATTTTATGATAGTCTAAAAAATATCCTATTCATAGCTTGAACATAGTTCTAAAATTTCCCCTGTAAAGAGTGTTTCACTGAAAGAGTGACTGAAAACAGACACTTCATATTGTGAACGGAGATAAAATGGACGAATTTTAATCGATTATTTATTAACATTAATGCAATTTTCCTATCTTGTGTTGGCAGTTTTGCATATAATCCTTGATATCTGGACCCAGCTAAAATGCAAATCATAAAATTAATAACCAATAAAAATGTATCAAAGGAGATTAAGGCCATCTAGTGGTTAGCACCAAAAATAGGATTTTAAAAGCAGCTGCATTATGAAAACGGCATTTTTTTTATGAGTAGCTTTTGCTTAACAAAATCATGTTTGTTTCCACCCCAGTCTGATAATAATATCTTTTGCCTTGTCATCATAATGCTGGCCCAGCATTCTTTTCTAAGAGTGTTTCGGCCTCACTGCAAACTGCATAAACTGTACTTGGATTTTCTAAGCAGGTAGTAAAAGACTTTATTAAACAAATATAGACTCTAAATTATTGTGACAGAGACTAAGGGACTAAGGGATACACTATATCTATCGTACATATAAATTGTTTCAAAAACCTTTTTTATAATACAGAAAATCACAATGTAATTGAAATTTGACATTTTTTCAGCCATTAATGTGGTATGGATGTTGGAGTGTATTGGTTATTTTTCATGTTATGAACTAATTTATTTTATTTTTCTCCTGAATCAAGGCCAGCATTTTCTTTATTTATGTTTTTTGATAAATTTGTAATATTTTGTAACAATTCTTTACCCAGTGCTTAATTTTTGACACAAATAACAAAGGAACAAAACAAAAAACAACTACAACAACAAAAAACTGCATTGGCAAAATAGTTTAATGTAACTATTGTCTGGCTTAGCAGGAGAAAACAAACCAAAATGTTTTGCTAAGGGGTGACCTCCCCTAATTTTATTGATTTTGTGGCAATGTGATGATATTCAGCTCTTCATTATTCAACAGTTCATGAACTAAAAGTTCCTATCTCACAGTCACTATCTGTTTTAGTTGTCTAATGTCTTCCAGTGAATACATCCATGTTGCTGGCATCTTCCCAAAGTGTTCATTGCATATTCAATGGAATTTAAATCAGGAGAGCATGAAGACCAAGCCATTCTCCAATTTTTTTAAAAATAACTGTGGTTTTGCTTTATCATTCATGAAAAAAAGTTATGATCAATGGGTCCTCAAAATATACACACATAGGAGAAGATAACTTCATCACATTAATAATTGCTATTAAGTGATCCTTTATCGCAAATGGGGAGTTCTGTATGTATCTCATAATGCCTTCCTCACAAGCTTGTCAACCACCTCAACAGTTCCTTTTCCTGAGGTTTCTGGGAAGAAAACGTGTTTCTACCTCTCTCAACGTCAACTGGTGCCAAGAATCATTTGGTAGATTGAAACAACCCTCATTGATAAAGAGGATGCAACTCCGCTGACGACATGGTTAGTCCTTGTGCTCATTACATCACAACCGATTATCTGCTGTCAATTATGCATTGCTCATGACAATGAATATGCCACCTTTAGAAACTATTTATTACAGTAAACTGTGACACTTATTGTCAGATTACCATATGCAGCTGCTGAACAAGCTGCTTGGTTTTGATCAATTATTGCTTGGACAGCAATTTTTCAATCATGAGTTGCATTTGTTTTCCTTAGCCAATCATCAAAAATCTCTCTTTCAGTTATGTTTGTCCTTCAGGAGATTTTCCAAGATCATGAAAGAATAATTTTGTGGATTGTAAGCTTTTGGACAAACTTGTCACACTATATCTCTCCTTTAAATTTGCTGGTACTGTTAGCATATTGATAATTTTTTTTTTATAGATATATTTATATAGAATAGATGCATACAATTTCACTTTCTCTTGCAGCAAATTTCTAAAAATTCATTTTCCTCTTTTTAAAGTTTCCTGGCACTGTGCATGCTTATTATGGGCATTTAATGTACCATCTCTGTACCAATAATTAATTCACTGTGTCTTATCTGATCAAGAATATAGGTTAGAAAGCTATTATTAGGTTAAAGCAATTCTGTGCTGCAAGGTCAGGGGATACAGCCTGTCTGGTTACATAATATTAATGTACTACCAATATATTTTTTTAAATGATCTGGAAAACTCAGGGAATTTTTCCATTCCATTTGAGTAGGTATCCTGAAATGTTGCAATTCGATTTTCTTTACAGCATACATCAGTCTTTTAATTATCGCCATTTGTTGGTTTTTTGAAATTATTTGCAGAGAAATATTACTTATTTTTGAAATCAGTTTTATAAAATCCCAAATTTGTGAATTGATGTCAAAATAATTATTTATTTCACTTAGCTTTTTAGTAGTGAAAGGAAAAAGGGGAAAAAAAGTTACATTTAATATAGTAACTTTTGTATGTGTCTGTGTATAAAATGATTCAAAATATTTGAAAATGAATCTTAAATTTAAATGTAGTGAAGGAATAGTGATGATGATTTAAGAAATAATAATAATAAATAATTTCTCCAAATATTAGCCTCTTTTACACGTAATTATTTTTAGCATTCATAGAAGATTAAATTGTGTAACTTTTTTTAATTTAATATGAAATAGTCTTGTAAAGATTATTGGTATATATATTGTTGCTTATTTTTCACTCTTCTTGGGGGTAAAATTTGTTTATTTTACTCGTTTTTAGTGAACGTGTAATTAATACAACTGGTGTGGAAGAAGTTAATGTGCAGGGTTTGTTGCCTGGAACTAAATATATATTTAGAATAATTGCATATAATAAACATGGTCCAGGAAGATCATCTGCTGAGCTTTCTGTAACTACAGATCCTGATGGTAAGACATTTTATTTAATCTTTTATTATTATAGATTTAAAAGCTTTAACTATGTTTCTATATATAATTGATATTATAAAGCTGATGAAATTGATTTTTATCTTGATTTAATCTGCAATAAAATATTGTTATTAAGTCTTTTTGTTTACTCTCTTTATTCCACCTCCACCCATCCCCACTACACTCAAAGTTATGACTAAATTCAAGTTTTTAAAAGTAAAGTCTAAAAAATTATATATCATCATTTAAACAGCGAATAATCTATTTATACAAAAACTTTTATCCTGAGTTAAAAGTAAGTGATGATTAATCATCGATTATTCCGGATGTATAGAACACAAGCATCTAGAAATCATTTTTCAGACTTGAATTAATTTGTCTGAAATTCCAGTGTACAGTGGAAAGAAGGCAAGTCTAAAACATGTGTTAGTTTCTCTTTTTCTTTTTTTTTTTTTAATTTAATTGGTAACACAATATCACAAATATCAAGTTAGATTTGACTTTTTGCTTTGTCTTCATTACTATTACTTTAAAAATTATTGCAAATGAGATACAGGATAAAAGAAGTTATATGATGACAAAATTATTGTTCATGAACAATATTTGAGTATGTAAAATTAATTTGCTTATTACAAAAAAAAATGTGTTAATCATTTACTTTTTGAGACTATGGCTTTTGATGGTCTGTAAAAGTTTGTGTCACATAATATGCATCATAATTCACAAATTACATTAAAATTCATAAACACCCTCAATTTGGATATTTACTTAACCCACAAATATGTTATTTCACAACTGTTCTTTTTTTTTTTTTTTTTCTTTTATGAGGTTTTAAAGGTATTTTAAAATTTAATCAGCTGTTTAGTAAACTTCAGTTAATTGATTAAAGGCATTTTAAATTTTTACAAACTTAATTTCTTTATAAATTATTTTTAAATGTCACAAATGAATTTTTTTTTTTTTTTTTTTTTTTTTAAATCTGAATTGACCTTTAGATACACAAACTTAAGATGAATCTTATTTAATGCTACTTAAAAGCAGAAAGTGCATTACTTCTTTTATACTGCATCTTATGCCTATCTTTCTTCACTTGATCAGGATTTTAAATAATTTTTTCAACCTGAAACAATTTTTAGGCATTTTTCAGGGAGATTTCTCAGACTTTTCTTAAATTTCAAAATAATTTTCTGATTTTTAATTTTTAAATATTCTTACCTTTGTTTAATTTTCTTTGTTTTGACAAGTTCTTAAACTATTTATTTTTGTATATTGTCAGTATTTACTTACGATAAATATTATTCCTCATTCCTCATATCAGTTTCTTGTCTCACTCGCTCTCATCTCTGGTTTTTCTACTTCATGGTGCTTGCTTAAGTTCTTATCCATCATCAATAAAAACTCCACTACTTTGGTGCATTTTAACTGCAGTGGCAATCAAATTTGTTTCATTATTTCAAGCACTGATACATTTTCTTTTGAAATTAATATTAACTATAAAAGTATATAATATATTGATAAACCTGCCTCTGTAATCTTAGTCTTAGTAAAAGTACTATCTCATGTATGAAATTGTCTTATTTAATCATGGACATTTTTTATTGCCTATCAATTTTTTCAGGGTTCCTACGGGTCAGGGGGAACAGAGAAACCCTGGAAAAGTCAGGGAATTTGAAATTACTGAAAAAAGTCAGGGAAATATCAGGGAAAATTGTAATATTGCTCAAATACCTGGATAAATGATAATATAAACCTGGAAAATGCTTTTTGAGCATTCGATTTATATCACAAGTCACATTACTATGTTGTCTTTTATGTGGCGATTTATGTTCTGTTTTATACCGTGAGCTATTTTTAATGTCATGAGCCTAATTTTGTGACTGGAATTTTCTAAAAATAGACATGGCAAACCTGGAAAAGTCAGGGAATTTTATTTTTGAAATTGAGAGGGAACCCTGTTTTTTAAATAATCTGATTCATATATGTTTAATTATTGCTACATATTGTTTTCATTATGTTTCATTTTTTTCCTGTTGCAGTTTTGGTGCCTAATTCTCCTAGCTCAATTATGGCTATTCCTACAAGTTCAACTTCAATTCTTGTAAAATGGAAACCACCTGATGTTATCAAAGAACCCATTGTTAATTATAAATTGTATTACACTGAAGCTGGATATCCAGAGGAACATGAAGTTGTAACGAATGCAACTAGTTATGAATTGCAAAACTTAAAAAAATACACTAATTACACTTTGTGGGTTGCTGCTTTGAATAGAAATGGAGTTGGCTCTAATACTGAAGAAGTTGTAGTGAGAACATATCCAGATGGTATGTATGTAATTTTAATAATCCCTTTGTACATATATTCATGCACACATATATGAATTTTGTTTTATTTTATAATTTTATTAGCATATTTGTTAATGGTTTTGTATATATATTGAAATGTAACGATCAAACATTTATATGTTGATTAATATGCCATGAAAAGTAAATTTTATAATTAGGGTTATTAGCAATGAAATATTAATAAAATAGTATTAAAAAAAGAAAACTTATTAAAATTAGCAAATTATGAGTATCTTATTTATTTTTATTATTTTCCATGATTTGAAATGATCATTCAAATAAACAATATTCAAAAAATGTGACAAACAATTTTTCATTATTTTACTTTGACTAAAGATTTATTGTAGCTTTATTTAAATGGTGATTTCCCCCCCCCCCTTAACCATCTGACCCACAATACACTTATAGTTTAAAATTATTTATGAATTTTTAGCTTGTTTTTCAAGTTTAAAGATCTTAAATAATAACCATAATTATTATAATCATGTGCACAGTTAGTTACCTTTTTAATCTCAAACTGAAATAGGCATTAGTTTAGCGTATTGGAAGTACTATGCAGTGAAAACAACTTTACAGTTTTGTCCTTTTTTCAAAGGTTCTCAAATGGTTAAAACACTGCTACTTTAAAAGAAAAGAAAAAGAATCACTAACTTATAAACCTAAAATGTTGTATGATACTTGTAATAGAATGGCATCAGTTTCAATATTTCCTTAGCTGTCTGCATGGAACCTCTCTGATGTCCTCTTGTCCTTTTAATGTGAGAATAATGACCATATAGTTACAGCGGACATGTTTAGAAATGCGGCGATTTTTTCTAAGTGCCGTTTTATCGGCAAAATAATTATTAAAACTTCATTGAATTGATTTAGAATGAGAGATACTATTGATATTATTGATAAAATCAGGGTTATCATCATAAAAAAATAAAATTAAAATTCTTATCTTCAATTCTGTAAGTAAAAGTAAACACACATTTAAATGTCAACACATAAATAATAAGCACCATTAAATTGATTAAACACAGAATTTATTGAAATACTGTACAATGCTTTATGTGCATGACTGTGTGCTTTATGAATTTATGATTGTAAAAACAATTATGATAGTGCCGGCAAATAACATTGATTAAATTATTAGAATTATTTATTAATTTTATCCATTGGACTATTTCTCAATCGGGAGTATTTTAGCTGAAATTGTTTTTTTTACATTACTCAAATTTAATTTTTAATTGAATGCACATCGTTTATTTTCAGTCTTAGAGTTACTGTTATTTATCTAAACGATGTTTAATGACAATCGTAATCATATTTCATTTGCATTATTTAGATTAAACAAAGTTCGATTATTCATATTTCATTATGAAGCACGTTTCATTAAGTTGAAGCATTAATAGTATAGAAGAAAACAACAAGTATATGAATAATGTAATCGCTAATTATGTTATCTCTATAATTATTTCTGAATGTCCACATTGGATATTGTCAGAGGTTCAACGGAAAACTAGCAGATTCATAATTATGCAGCCTTCAGCAAAAATGAAAAATTATTCAGTTGGATCCGGAGCAATGTTGGTTAATTATGGATGCTGATGTGTATTATTAGTGTTGGTATGCAGTAAAAGCATTGCACAAGATCATAATTAATAGCTTTTTTCCATTGATCTTAGCTTAGAGGAGATGCAGCTCTTGCTGTGTTTAAAAAATCTTCTCCCACAGTTAGATTACTGTGGATAGTAGTTTATGACGAATTGGCAGCAACTTTGCGACATTGGGAGCATACACTGTTCTTATGTTCTTATTGAAATATTAGGATGATAGATGACTAATAATTTGAAATAAACACTCAATTATGGATAATAAATAATAAAGAGCTACCTTACAATCTCACGCTCTCAACGGCAGAAACCGCCGAGCGGGCCGGGAGAATCGCAGGTGCTGTTGATCGGTCGAATTTCTCCTTCCCAAAAAAACCGCGTTCGAATGCCGGCTTACGGGCAAATTAATGCACGCTAAAATAGCTCACTCCAAATATTTTAATTGGAGTTGATTTTATGAATAAAAGTTAATTAAAGTTGATTAAAGTGAATTATCTGTGAAACGCTATCTTTTGAAAAATGCAGAGATACTTCCGGTAAATGAGGATGCTGAACTCACAGGAAAAAATTTTCGGAATTCATGACGTCATAGCGTCAGCTTTAAGAGGAAAAACGATGCATTTTTGAAAATACAAAATATCAGAGATATTTTTTAGAAATAAATGGAAGTAATCCAGAACATATTTAAATTAGTTTGCAGATGCTTATTTATTAATTATTTTAGGATTTATTCTGGATTTTGAGAATTATTTATTAATTATTATTTGGGTTTATTAAATATTTTTTAGAGTTCATTAACTGAAAAATTGATTATTCTGGATTTTAAATAAATTATTTCCGGTGTTTAAATAATCATCTCTGATTTTTACTTTTGAAATAAATCACTTCCGTTTTTATTATTTTTTATTAAAAATTCATAATAGTTAAATTTTGAAAAAAAGTTTTAAAATGTTGAATTTTTAAATAAAATGTTAAAAGTTTTACCTTTTAACAATAGTATTATATATTACTATAAATATAAATATATAGTATCTAGATATAATAAAATATTAATTTATTTAAATAGCAAATTTAGTTACATTTATTTTTTATTAATGCTTTACGTAATATAATATGACAAGTTTTTTCATTGAAAGACTTATTCAGTTAACAAGCAAGAATGATCCTTTTCTTTTTACTTTCGTGTTTGATTCTTCAGCTTGCAATTTTTCTTTCAGGATTAAAGTATAGGTTTTTATATATTTACATTCATATTTTATCTTAAATCTAATTACTCTCTTGATTCAACATCCATCCGATTTTCATAAGTTTTGAATTGATAAGAAGATACTTAAGTTTACCTGGTGTACACTATACAATCTATTTTCTTTGTAACTTATAATAAGAATAAACCTTCAATTCTTCTGAAATAATTAAACCCACATTTTATCAACAGGCTTTTTTAATCAAGGTCACAAATGCCTAGATTTTCAACTAAAATATTGCCTGTTACTTTGTTAATTTTCAGCTAGTATTATTCCCCTAATAATCTTATTAAAATCATATATTTATATCTTCTCACTTGAGAGATCTTTACTATATAAATACTGAATGTTCAAAGAATATAATTATTCAAACTAAAGGGATAAATGATTTTAATAAAAGTGCATTTTCAGATTTTTATAATTTTCTTTAAGACAATTATTAAATACTTTTTTCTTTCAGTGCCATCTAAAACACCTCAAAATGTCACCCTAGAGCCTGCAAGCTCAACTGTAAGTATTTATGTTTTCATGATTTAATCATATAATTTATTTCACTTCGTGTTTTAACATACTGTTTCCTTGAACATTTAGACAAAATGTTCTGGTTAGTATTTGAATAAGAAAGAAAATAAAAAGTTTTTTCTAATACCAACTTTTTTTTAAAATATAGAGTATAATTATCCGATGGGAACCACCACCTAAGGAGTTTCAGAATGGCATCATTACTGGATATAAAATACGCTATAAACAAAAAAATGGAAAAAGAGGTGAAACTTTGACTACTGATGGAAGCAGACGATCATATTCTTTAATAGGTAAATTATTGTTATTATTAATTTTATCAGATTCGGCGAATTATGTAGGAAATTTGCTTTTATACTAACCTTTTTTGCTTGTTTAAAATTTGCATATGTTTCCCAAAATCAAGAATGAGATTTTGAAGCTGAATTGAGCTTTTCTATAGATTTATTTTTCTTTTTGTTATCATCTTCTTTTAAAAAAGCTTGTATTTGTTGATGAAATTCCTATATGCTACACACACATATATATATATGTCATAAATGATTAATTTATGGTTATAAATAAACAATTTTTTTCAATTGGAATACTAGATATAATGTGTCCTGTAGATGGAAGAATGAAAAAACGACACCACATAATCAACTGTTGGCGTTGAAATTTATCTTTGTTTCTTCACAAATATTTATTGTATTACAGAATGACTTGTCTTTATTTCAGACATTTTAAGCTTGCTAGAATGTCATTAATTATAATAGCACATTAAAATGCTTAAAATTTAATAATTTTTTTTTTTTTTTTTTTATCACTTGTTAACCTGAATAATAAGTTTTTCTTTTGCTTGTTATTCTGACATATATTTCCATAATAGTTAACATTTCATAGTACTTTACTATACACTTGTTAATTTATTTGTAATTATTTCTACTTTCATTCACTTATTAAAATTGGAAATTAAATAATATATTTTTATAAATTTAGTGCTCAATATCTTCTTGATTTTTTAATTTTAGATTTGGAGAAGGGAGTCTTATACATGGTCAAAATTGCTGCATTATCCATAAATGGAACTGGCCCATATACTGATTGGAAATCTGCAGAAACATATTTTAATGATCTATATGGTGAGTATTTTCTGTCAATGGATAAAATTACATTACAGTATCATAATTAACGTGACTTCACTTATTATAATAACATTTAAGTAATTTAAATAATGTACTATTTCTTAATACAGTTAAAATATGCTAAGCTTTAGTAATGATAATAATCCTCCTTTAGTACTGGCTGATAAAATGAAGTTAGAATTGCTTCATTTCTCATTTTTGTTATGTTTAAAATATTTATAATTTCACTTCCATGAGTTGATATAGTAAATTTAATCAGTAAATTTGAAAATAGAGGAAAACGAAAAGTTTTTCACAGGATGCAAGAAAACAGAGAGAGAGAGAGAGATTTCTATAACCTGTATTTGATATTTTAATGTTACTCAATAGTTTTAGTTCCCCATCA
Organism: Salticus scenicus; assembly: GCA_963930645.1. Taxonomy (NCBI): domain Eukaryota; kingdom Metazoa; phylum Arthropoda; class Arachnida; order Araneae; family Salticidae; genus Salticus; species Salticus scenicus. The sequence goes on along the minus strand of OZ005653.1, from coordinate 203,883,083 downwards.
TACTATAGGTATGAGGAATGTAGGTAATTGTGAAAATTTTCAGCTTCAGATTTTTGAGTTTTTTAAACGTTTTCAGGTGTGAGGAATATGAAAATTTCAAGATTGATATGGTGTATGTGTGCAGGGTGTCAGTTTGTTAATGGGTTAATGTGTTAGTTTGTGTGTCTGTGTACATGATATCTCAAGAAAAATTATTTCAGAGAGGTTGGACCATTTTTAAAATATTACTTATGGTTATGATACTGGCAAGAACCCTATTGACTTTCAGTAATTTATTAAAATCATCGTAAATTTTTCAAAATTTATGATTTTCTTCACATGGGAGAATAGGGCAAAATTTCACTGAAATGTGCATAAAAAGTAATATTTTTACTGTAAAAATGCCAGACAAGCTTTAAAATATCAGTTATGATGCAGGCATGAACATAATTAACCCCTTAACTGCTAAAGGCATATATATATGATACTTTGTACTGTACTGCTACCAGTGAAACTACTGGCATGGCTTGACAGTGCAATAAAATAAACTTCAAAGTGATATTGACAGTGTTTTTGGAAGATTTACTCATTTCAGAGTTGAAAGAGAACAGTGACACTTTGAAGTGAATTTCGTAAATTTTCCTCTGCAAGTAAGAGGTTAATTGTGAAAATGCAAGTTTGAAAATTTTGTAAGTTTAAAGGTATCATTAAATTTACATATTTGTTAAAGTTGCAAAATAGGGCTAAATTTCACATAAACATCCATTTTGAGGGATATATTCATCCTAAAGATGTCAGACCACTTTTAAAATGTCATTTATGCTACTGACTTGAACATCATTTATTACAAATATTCTAATTTGAAAATTTCGTTAGTTTTTCAAAATTTAAGATTTTATCAATATAGCAGAATAGAGTAACATTTCATATAAATTTGCATGTTGGGAATTGTACCATTGGAAATAATATGGAATTGCATGAAAACTAAACAATGGAACTGACCCTAATAAAATAAATTATCAAATTAGAATAAGGTAAATGTGTCAAACTGAACAGTGGGAGCCTATTAGGTGGGGCTAAATAGTGTTCACCTATGTCAACTTGGTTAGCATTCTATCAGCAACATGTATTTAGTCTAAGAAATATTTTTGTTAAAAAATATTATTATTTAATCATTAAAGAAACAGAAATAGACGAAACGTAAAAGGTACCATCCAATTGTTATTTTCTTTTAGTTTATAACGATAAATGTTAGCATTGAGGTCAGCACCTCATTAAAATAGAGACAAACAAACATTTAAATAACAGATCCAGGTTGGCTCAAAATTTTTAACTCTAAAATAAACTTTAATTTTAGATACCATTTTCCAATTATTTAAAGAAGAAATTTAGAATTATATAAATGTAAAAGTATGACTGCTTAGTAAAATGGTTTTTTAGTTTTTTTTTTTTTTTTCCTTATTTCTTCTAAGAATATTTTTTCATGCTTCTTTTTTCTTACTCTTTTTTTTAAAATGATGTTTGTATTAAGTATCACAAACGTGTATGGTTTTAATGCACTTTTTATATATAAATGATTAAATGTATGTCAAAATGTAAATTTCTACAGTAAATAATTTAATCAAAATCAATTTCTATTACATGTATGGCAGGTTTTAATGTTTTTAAAGCAAGAAATAATTGCTAAATAGTCTATGTTGCCTGAAAGACTATTTAACATTGTAAAAATAATTAAATTAATAACAACTATTAAAAAATATAAAAGATATTTTCAGTTATTTCTTGAGACATTCAAATCATTTATTTAACATTTTATTTATCATCAATAATTGTTTTCTGTTAAATAATACTAATAAAATAAGAACTGCATATTTCTACATAAGTAGTAAATTTCACTCTTGAGATTGCTTTTGAAATCAGTGTTTGAAGTCAGTTTTGAAAATAACTGTTTTAATAACTCTTGAATATTTTTTTTTTTTTTTTAATGTTTGTCTTGATTTCAGAATGCAATTATTATCTCTTTACTTTTTAGGTTGATTTCTTTAGAAGTCAACCTATTCCAATCATTTAGTTTATCTCTCTATTCATAATAGAAAAGCTGTCATCACATTAACTTCCAAAATACTAAATCAATTCGAATCAAAATTTGACATTTAGCTTATCTCAGAAATGTATCGGATTAGTTCATTACCCAACGTGATCCGATAAAATAACAGTGATTTTACAGTTTCAAATTTGTATAAAAAAAAAAAATAATTCTAGATCCTTTTAGCAATTACTTTAAATGTATCATTTGCAAAATACTGAATAGTATTTTTATTTATTTATTTATTATTTTATAAATATTTGTTGTATTTCATTTACTGTTTTTTTTTTTCTCTCTTTATCAAATAATTGTTTTATTTAGGTTAAATAAATAAAAATTTACTAATTTTAAATTTCTCTTATCTGTTTGTATATTTTATTTATTTATTTATTTATTTATTATTTTTTAATCATGTAAGTGTTGTTCTTTAACTTTAATTCCATTTCTTTATCTTTTGCATTTAGAAACCAGAGTACCAGATATGCCAAGTTCTTTAAGAGCAAGACCATCAGCTAATTCAATCTTTGTGAGTTGGGGACCGCCTAAGGATCAAACTATAATTGTGAGAGGATATACAATTGGTTGGGGTATAGGTTTTCCAGATGTATATACTGAAAATTTGGATGAAACACACAGATATTTTGAAATAAAAAATCTTCGTAAGTTTGTATATTAACCTTAAAATTTAATAACTTTAATAATATATGTTAAATTGATCCCCCCCCCCCTCTTCCCATTTGTTTGACATTGAGAATTTTTACTGGACATTTGAAATTTAATATTCTACAATTTTTTTTTTTTTTTTTTTTTTAGAACCATCAAGTGAGTATGTCATTAGTTTAAGAGCTTTTAATCAAGTAGGAAGTGGAAGAGCTGTATATGATACTGTAAAAACTGAGATTGAAACAAGTAAGAAAAGCTTCCATATTATTTATATGACAATATACAATATTATTTGACAGCAACTGATTTTTAAGTTTTTCAAGAAATAACATTCCCGAGATAACATTTTATGAAATAACAATTAATCTTAAAAAGAAATCTGTCTTTGGCAGAATTTAATTTAGTACGACAGGGTTAATTTATATATTGTAAACTAAAAAAAATTTTTTTTTTAGCCACCCTGGCTAATAACAAGCTTAACATTTCTTACATAACTGTGGCAAGGTCACCGTATCTGCAAACACAGATGTAACAGCAGGGCTCCCACTAGGTCCGTTTTTGGGGAATTGGTCCGTTTTTTTTTTGCATCAAGTCCGTAAATGTCTGTTTTTTCACTACTTTGTCCGTAAAGTCCATTTTTACAGGCAATTAACCAACCGTACAATTTTAATTAATGCTCAGCTAAATGCCGAAAATCGTTAAAATTTTAACAGCGGGAGCTAACTTTTTTAAGCCAATCATTTTATTTTACTCTTTTGCCCCTTCCTTTCTCTCTTCCGATAATTTCTATCACGGGTGCGTGGTAGGAATTACTTTGTGATTCCCGTGATCGTGAAGGTACGCTTACTGAAAATGTAAATAAAATTATTCCTCATTCTGTTTACGTTAGATATATATTTTTTGTATCTCTGAAAAGCGAAATTCTTTGAATAGTCATTGAATTTGACTGAATAAACTGAATTTTGAAATTGTCTAGATTTTAAATGGTAAATGTGCAACACTGCAACACTGCCCTCAAAAATCTTAAAAGTGCTCTTTTTTTTACTAGCAGCACCTTGCCTTTTTTTAAACCTGAGGGAAACTGCATACTTTTTACATGTTCTATTGGTTTATGGTGGCATACCACGGTGCCAGGGAGGCATTTGATTAGCTTATTTGGACTTCTGTGATCACTTGGTTTCCAAGAGAACAAATTTTGTTCTTATTGAGGTTGTGGGAGTTTTACTTCTTTACATCCAACTAGACCTACACAAAGAGCAATTGACGATGGTTTTGAATTCAACCCTTTATTTTTAATAATAGATTTTGTAAAAATATTCGTTTTTCAAGCAATTTGGTTGGTGAATTTTTAGAGTAAACTGTGCAGATGTTTTTCGTTCAATAAAGATTCGATCCCCAAGTTGGCCAAAGACTGTCAGGTACATTAATGGGGGTGGTGCATGTAAAATTCATCATGGTCTCGCTATGTCCTCCATATCCTGATCCAAAATAACATCTCTTGGGTCACCGAAGTGCGGCAGACATCTCGTCTGTGAAGGATCAAAATTGTGATTTCACTTCCCAGACTGTCATTTGGAGTGAGTCCCAGACTGTCGCCGATTATTAGGGTGACCATATACATATCTTGAAATTTGATAATAGCCTCTTGTTACTCATCTTCAAGATTGTCCAAAAAACAAATTTCATTTAAAATATTGATGTAGATATTCTAAAATGTGCATTAGCATGAATTTTCTCAAGATGTATGGTCGCTACTTGATTCATAGGTTGCACTTTATTCATGCTATTTAAAAGATGAAACACCAATTTTCCAAATTTTAAACATTTTGATGAATGAGCAATTTCTGATGAGCTGAATTTCTGATACGGATTTTTTAAGTTCACTGAGCAGCTGTTTTTTCTCTCATTCACGTCTAATTCAAAAGTGCATAATTGTAGATTCTTAACTTGTGTTTTAAATATGAAGGTTATGTATAATAGTCATGAGAGTTATCTTTAAATGCATGGTCATATTTTTAATTTCAAACTGAAGTAAATATTGCTTTAATATATTGCAAAGACCATGCAGTGAAAATAACATTACAATTTGTCTTTTTCCAAGATACTCAGTGGCATAATAAACAAGATTTTTTTTTTTTTTCTCTCAGTTATATATCCTGTTGTCTAACTTTATCCTGAAAAACTTGGCCATCGCCTATGCTTTTCTATTAGAAAGATGATGAATCAGCAATTTCTTGATTTTTTAAAAACATCTTGAATTGAGGGTATTTGTAGAAAATAAGTTTTATTAAAAGTTTTGAAGATAACATTATAATTAAAACACTATTTAAAAATAATATTCAGAAAATTGTTTTAATGTTTCAGACATTATTATTATTGTTTATCAGTTATTTTTAGTTTTGCTTATTTATTTTTATTTTAATTAAGTGTACTCCATTTTTAGCTCCTGAGCCTCTTACTCCTATGCTTCCTCCTGTTGGACTAAAAGCAATTGTTTTATCTGATTCAACAGTAGTACTTTATTGGACAGATACAACTTTATCCCGTAATCAGCTTATTACTGATAACAGATACTATACAGTTCGCTATACTACATATACCTATTCATCAACTCCAAAGTATCGTTACTTCAATTCTACAGATTTGAATTACATGATAGATGATTTAAAGCCAAATACTCAGTATGAGTTTTCTGTAAAAGTTGTCAAAGGCCGCAGAGAAAGCAAATGGAGTATGAGTGTGATCAATACAACTCAAGAAGCAGGTAATACCAATTGTAAACATTTAATTAATTTATTTCTGTAGTAATGTTTCATGTAATTGTGGCTTATATTTAAGTTTTTTTATCCTTGATATTAATTGTAATGCTGTAATTTATTTCTTAGCCCCTTCATCACCTCCAAGAGACTTAACTGTGGTTTCTTCTGAAGATGATCCTTCACAGATAAACTTGCATTGGCAGCCTCCTAAACAACCTAATGGTCACATAACAGGTATTATAAATCAAAACTAAGGAAAAATAAAGAAATAAAAGAAACATGAAATAATAATAACATATAGAATAAAGATTATTATTATTTGATTTGAATTAAAAACATATGTATATATTTTAATAAATGTTGAATTAAAAATATATGTATATGGTGTATAAAAGAATGTAAATAAACAAGAATTCCACAGTATAGAAAATTTAAATTTGATTTAACAATAAATAAATAAATGGATTGAATATAAATTCTCACAAATAACAAAAATACATATAATTAAAAATTTATTGATATTTATTTTTAAAATTGGAATATAAATACTTAATACTAATTATTACTATTATGTGTAAATCTCTGTGAGGTTGAATTTAATGTGAATTAAAAAAGTTCTAAACTTGACTGACTTCCTAGATTGTTTCAAAAATAAGAATTATAAGAATCACTCAAAAATAAGAATTTATTTGATTTTGAATTACCCTTGGAAAGGGCACTTTAGCCCCAGATAGGCTGCCACTGGCTATGCTCTTTTTTCTACATCATGTGATCAAATAAAATCCATGTCAGTGACGCATGTAATTTGCTCTTAAAAAAAAAAAAAAAAAAAATAGAGTGAAGATAAAATAATTAAATGGTCTCATTTAATGACTTTAATTCATTCAATCTCTGTATTGTAATACAAATACTTTTGCCGTCTGAAGTATAGTATTTTCCTTTAATGTCTATTTTATGTATAGTTTCAGCTTTTTTATCTTTTTCCAATCTCATATCAAAATGTGGGAATTTTTTCTGATATTTGAAGCTTATATTTATCACTTTATGTAATAGAACCAGTAGAACAAACCTGAATTATTAAAATTCAAATGTTAAAAACAAAAAAAATCTATCAAACATATTTAAAAAATATTTTTAAAGCTTTTTTTTTTTTTTTTTTAAGTATATTTTATGACTTTTTAATTGATTTTTTTTTTCTCCTTTTAAGGAATAGTTAAGTCATGTTCACCAAAGCTCTAGTAATAATAATCATTTTAAAGAGAATTAGACTGCAATTTTTATAGAATTTTTATTGTCATTTTATTAAATAAATTTTTATTGTTCAGTGTTTTGCTGTTTTAACAAGAAATTAAAATAGTATGAAATAATAATTATGATTAACAATTTGCAGTTAATAATTGTAACGCACCCTTTTTATGTGTTTCTGATATGTTAATGTACTCTTAATGTAAAATAATTTTATGATATTTATTATTAGAAATTATTGAACTTGATTTATTTCAATTACAGGTTATGTGATTTTTTATACAACTGATAAAACACAAAGAGATCGGGATTGGGTTGTAGAAGGTGTGGTAGGAGATAAAATGACGACTGTTTTAAAAGGTCTTACTTTAGATACAACTTATTATTTTAAAATCCAGGCTAGAAACAACAAAGGATATGGACCACTTTCTTCTGAAATAGCATTCCATACTGCTCCAGGTAATTAGTAAAATACTACCTTTTCTCATTTTTTTTTTTTTTTTTTTCAAAACTGATTAAAATAGATAGAATAGTTTTATGTGTATTATATTTATGTTATATATATGTAATATATTAATGCATGCCTGTGTGTAAAATTCTTGAATACAGTTTTAAAATTGTGATTCTCATCTCTTTCTCCTCTCCTTTTTGTGGGGATTATTTCAATGCTAGGCCTGAAAATTGAAATTTTAATTACTCTACCTGAGACTGGTAAATCATTTAAAAAAAAAAAAATTTTAACTGATTCCTAAAATAAGTTATTATTACATATCTATTTAACAAAATTGCTTTTTTTTTTTTTTTTTTTTAACGTAATTGCTAAAATAAATGATATATTTGAAGCCTATTTCTGAAATGTGAGATCATTTCACTTCTGTTTAGCTTAATTTATATTAGACCTAATCTAATTTCAAAATACATATTTTTTTTCGGCACCAATTGCAAAAATTTTTGTTGGTAATTGTCAGAATTACTTAAAAAAAAAAAAAACTGATTCTAGAAATATAGGATGATTTTACCACAATTCAACAAAATTCTTGCTTTTACTGTGCAAATTTCTAAAATATTTCATACTTTTGCAGCCAATATCTAAAATGTGAAATTATTTTGCTGCTCCATGACTTAATTTAGTTGAATTTTCAAAACATACAAATTTCATGCAGTTAATTAATGAAATTCATTTTTAAGATAGTTGAAAAAACTGAATCTGTCCCGTCTGTGAAAGATAAAAATTGTAATGGTATGTCTTTGGACCACCCTTAATTTTTTTTTATTCAAAAACCATCATAAAAAGCCTACTGTGTAGTTCTAGTGCATTGTTAAACTTGCTCAATCTTTTATGATATTCACAAAAGAAAGTAATTTGGCAAGTTGTTAAATTTTATAAATCATTACTGTATATTCAATTTCTGTTTCGCCAGCAATTTTTTTTTTTTTTTTTTAAGGTCTATTCAAAATATAACATTAATAACAATCATAACATTAACAACAGTTTTATTTTATTTATTAATATATTTTTATTTTATTATTGTTATTTGGCGGGGGGGGGGGGGGGGAGATAGAATACCTTTATGTTGGATAATTATTTATTTATTTAGTGGGGGGGGGGGGTAGAGTAGCTTTCTGTTGGATGATTAGAAATAAACACTTTGCAATAAAATGTTAGGAATTGTTGCATGTTCTTGCCATTCAAAGTTTTTATTCACCATTCATTAAAAATAATTCTTGGAATGATGATTCTAGATGATAAAATTGCTAGTGTAGCTTTTGTATACGATTGTTTTCAGATTTGCTAGTTATTTAAATACGAAAAATTACTTACTAATACAGAATTGGTGAGATACTTTCTTTTTTAATTTTGTAATTAAAATATTCTTAGCATTTATTAATGTAATATAAATAATATTTCAGATTATTTATTATTTAAGTTTGCGATTTAAATTTTAAATCTCAAAATAATTCTCAATTTAGTGTAATATTTGCTCCGAAGGAAGATTATCGAAAACTTTATACATATATGATTCAATAACTGTAAACTTGAAAGTATATTGCACTGTTTAAATTTTACCCTTGCATATTTTCCCTTTTATTATTGAAAATGTAGCTTAGATTTTGTAAAGTTTATATCTGTATTTCCTTGCATGTTATAAGGGATTTATTATTTATTTGCTTTTCAAAGTTTTGTCTACTATTTTAAAATTAATTTCTTTTGTAAATTAACATTTACCTAAAAATAGAACCTCGCTTTTTTAAGTTTTGCATGTTTATTTGTGTGCTTTTTTATTATGTTATTTAATTTTGCATGGTATTTTATTCCTGGTTTATTTTAATTAGGTGTAGCTCTTGCATCTGGTTCAGCTCTATTTGGTATGATATAGTTTTTATTTTGTTTTCTAAAATATTTCTGTTTTATATTATGTAAACATGCCTGTCAATGAATTTGTTTTGTTTGCTCTTTGGCATGCAATAGATATGCCAGTGTATCTCACACAACTTTCTCTTACACTGCATTTGAATACTATAAAGACACATTACAGATTAAGGAGTAAGATAAGAAGTACTATATTAGGACTAGCCTATGTATTGATATATCAGCAAATACCGGTTTAAATTTAACATTATCATATTGGTTTTATTATTTTCTTTAAACCCGTATGCAGTAATACACCGGAATCATTGATCCAGCATTGACCCATGAAACTTGTATGGACATGTATGTCCATATGTAAAAATATGTATGAAATATGTAAAATCCCTAAAGGTACATCGATTCTATGCCACACCTGATCACAAAACAGTGCAAAGCGAACAAAAGCAGTGCATTGAGCAAATGATGTGTATGAATTCCCTAACGGTGTGTCAATTCAACTTAGTGTCGTGATGGCATATAGACAAATGTGGGTAGCTGAATCTCTGTTTACTTTCTGTCTACAACAATATGAACTACGTAGTAGTTTAGCCCAGCTGCCATGTGCCGCACTGGAGTAGAAAAATGACATATAGTGGATTCTTGATGTAATGTATTCAGGGGTCTGTCTAGGAGGAAAACTGGGTTTCACAAAATTCCAGGCTAAAAAAACGGACCCTTCACAAAATTCCATATTCATAAAATGGACCCTTCACAAAATTCCATATTCATAAAATGGACCCTTCACAAAATTCCATACTCATAAAACGGACTCTTCACAAAATTCAATTCGGAGATAAACAAACTTTTCCCAAATTTTTTTGGAAAAACAAAGCATTTATAAAATAATACCAAGCGAAAACATCTGCTGAGCAATATATAAACATTGTATCCCATTAATTTTCTCTTATGTTCTCGTATTAGTCACTGTCGCTACAAAATGACAATAAAACCACACCTCCATTTTCTTGCGAAGTCCATGCTGATTAGTAAGGGAATGATGTCAAACACGATAATGGGTGTGGCGTACCTTTCCTTGATGTGATGAAATTTTTCTGTGGAAAATTACATAAATATTTTGGCAACATATTTATTTTTGCCACATTGTGTTTGTTTTTGTTTAGTTTGTAATTCTTTTGTATGTGGTTTGTAGAGTAGCATAGCTATAGATGTGTGATTTTGTATTTTCGTAATTTTGTCAGTAATTTGATCGCTTCCATTTAGTAAAGATGAAGCGAGGCTGGCCAGTTACGGGAGGAAATTCCCGTAATTCGGACTATTACTTTAAAAAAATACGTTCAAATTACATTGCTCCTCTTTTATTGATTAGCTGATAACAAGATACAGAAAGATTAGGGCTTCTGTCTAAATAATTTGAGTATCATTTGAAATTCAGGGGTTTTTTTTTTTTTTTTTTTCTGAAACACTAGTTTTTTGGGGTTTTTTACCTATGAGTCATAATCATCCATTAAAAGTATAAGCATATATATTAGAGTTGTCTCCCGGGATTATAAAAAGGGCAATGTGCTGCTAATGAAAAGGCATTTTCTAGATTCCTGTGGGCAGTTTTGGATTCGTAAGGGCTCATTTAATATTTAAAATCCAGACATTTATTTTAAAATTTCGATTTTAAGTACAAATAAAAGAAAACTTTTGAACATTAACTTTCTGTACAACTTAATTTTGCTTGTTACTGATATATGAACGACTGTTGATTGTTATGCACAATACATTACATTTATTTATATTTATAACATATCTTCAATTTGAAGGTTATTTTCAATAAAAGGCAAGGGCACAACTTTTTTAGATTAAGGGCAAGAAGGGTGCCATTTTTTCAGTCAAAGGGCAGGCAGGGCACAGCACTCTCCTGAAATTGTCTAGATGAAACATATGTACATATGTGTGTGTGTGTGTGCAGATAAAATTTATGAAATGAATTTTCACAAAAAATAAAAATAATAACTATGTCGGAAAAAAATTTCACAAAAATAAGAAAAATTCTCAAAAATAAGAAAATTTTTCACAAAAATAGGACCCTGGAAAAAAAACCTGGACAGACCCCTGGTATTATGATCTGTGCATGTAATGTTAAACACATTACTTTATTTTCTTAGTTCTAAATAAGATCATTTTTCTGCACTCAATAGCATTGTATCTCTTAGCTAGCTCAACACACCCTGTAATGTTTGCTTTGCTGCAACACACATACAGGAGAAAATTTGGTTCTTCATTTTTAGTGATGATGTTGCATGCCTTTCTGAGAACCAATGGTGTGATGTGTTGCCATAGTTAGATAATTGACCTGTTTTCCCGTTAGCGCAGTGATTTTTGACTTCAGTTGAGTTTGAGCAGGAGACTAGATAACAGTATCATGGGTTAGAAGGTTCATTTACATGTTTTTACAGACTTTGTCTGTGTTGGGTGGCAGAGAAAGTGTGCCTACATGAAGACCAAAAAGTGTATAGTATCTGAAATAATTTTAGTATTTCAAATCCCAGAAGCATATTTTTGTATCATATTTTAAATTAGGCTAGTGTTGCAGTGCAGATATGCACAATAAAGAATGAGATTTTGGTGTAACAACAGTTCTGGGTTATTTTCTTGGCAAGTTTTCCTTTTTGCTTTCTCACAGGTTTTCATAATTGAGTGAGTACTGTTTTCTTTTTTTTCCTTATATTTATAATTATATTTTGGACCCATAGTTTTGAACCCTTTGACAGAAAAGAACAAGAAGGGTTAGTGGTCACAACATCATATTACAATCACTTATGCCACAAGGTTTTAATCCTCTTTAATTGACTTCTATGGTCACTTAAATTATTTATATTTAGGAAATAAAGTAATAACATAAAAATATTGAAGTATCAATGTAATTTATACCACAGTGTATGCCTAACCTCTCAGTAGGAAATACCTAACTCTTAAACCAGTTCAGAAAGAAAAAACTATGTTGTGTTTTGTCAAAGAATTTCTGAATCTAATCTTTGATCTAATACGGAGTACATACAGGATAAATGTGCTTTGTTTTGGTTTAAATCTGCATCTCTTGCCGTTAGAGTCCAACCTGACCCTAACCTGACAGACAAATTTTAAATCAACCCAAAACCGATAAAAAAATTTTAATCGACCCCAGTCAGCAATAAAATATTTTGACAACCCGTATCCGACTTCTTTTCACCTGAAACTAAATGAAGAAATTTAATTCATCTAAAAATCATGCAAAACATTCTTAATTTCTTAAATAAAGTAAATTTTCATTGTCACACAGTTGGTAAATCATTTTAAAAAGAATTAAAAATGTAATTAAAAATATACTAAATTAAAAATTAAAAAATATAAAAAATAAATTAACAATAATTTTTAACTATTTATGTGTGATGTGTATTTAGAGTGCAGAAAATTGAGTTTCAAGTTTGTAGTTTATTGTTTGATGCTTATCACACACATACACACACTCACACAAATATAAAAATAAAAATAATACAATGCTTCAGATGCCTACTAAATGTCAGTTCTCATCTAAATCTACGTATATTTCAATAAATTCTTAAAAACATCTATATTTAAATAACTTCTGAAAATATTAATTATCAGTTTAAGTTCACAGTCTATTTCAAAAGGATGTGAGTAATCAAAATACATGAATCACACATCTGATTTTTCTCGGAGAAGGAGCCTGGATTTCACAGCTTCTATTCTAAATAATAATAATAATTGTATTTGATGTTTTTTGTTACCTTTTTCAGTAGGATACAAATGTTTATTTTACTGTAATAGTTTAGGTATGCATATTTATTATGGGTATGTATAGCAATGAAATTTCTGCTTATTAAGGTAAATTTTTTTGAAAGGTGTCTCAAGTCGACCCAACTCGTTGAAAACTGAACCTGACCCACAGTAAAAAAAAAAAAAAAAAAAAATCCAGTCAACCCGACCCGCAAGAAGGAAAAATGTAGCTGACCTGACCCAAATCCGACCCTGCAGTTTCATTAGGAAATATTTAGATTTAATAATTTTTTTTTTTTTTTTTTTCTGTTTCATATACACAAAATATCCCTGTAGAGTTATTTCTTTTTCGATGTTGTTAATTTAATAGAACATTTTTTCAAGAGCATTTTAATATGAAAGAATATTAAGAATATTTGCTTTATTGCATATACACTGTGACCAATAAGTTCTCATACACTTTCAAATTTTTATTACAATAACGCAAAATAAATCATACAAAAACTGTTTGCATCAAATTAAAGTAGTAATCATTGAGTATCGTTTCATTAAATGCTTTGGAATAATTCCGCGATTTAGTATCTTAACGAGCTTAAGTCTCTTTTCAAATCCATCACATGCGGCACGATTGACATTTCTTTCCATATCTTTTGAATTATATTTTTGAATTTGTTCAAATAGGTGATTTTACAATTATTCAATTGGGAGAGCAATATATGACAACACAAAATAATCAAGCGGGTTTAAATCGGGGGAGTTGGGGGCCATTCGTTCTTTGGCAAAATGTCAGGTAAATTTTGACTGCAGCACTCCTGAACCACATGTGCGGTATGAGAAGGGGCACTATCTTGTTGGAAGCAGAAATATTCTGTCCATACATAATCTATACATTTGGGAGTAAAACTTTTTCCAAAAACTCAGTTTTATAATATTGGGCATTGATTTTTGCTCCCTTATCAATGAAGACTAACGGGAGTTTTCCTCTTTTGGAATTAGTGGCCCAAACCATCAGAGACGAAGCATCTTGGTAATGCGGAAAGTAATGCTGCCTCTCAGGGTGTTATCTGTAAAAATATTAAAAAATGTAAAAAAAGATATTCTTAACTTAACTTTATGATTTGTTTATTTTAATAGATGAATGAAAGGCCATGTGGCGATGAGAGAGAAGCGTTATCGTGGTTGAAGGCCGAATGATGATTCATTAAGAATAAACATGCTTACATTGCGTTGTTTACATAACAGCGGACATAAAAAATGCGGCGATTTACTCTAAGTGCCGTTTATCGGCAAAGCGGAAATTTACTCTCTTGCTGAAAATTTATCTAAAAAAGAAATATGGTCATCAAAATATACGAGAAATGAAAAATAAATTAAAGCTTACCTTCAAATCTGTAATATAAATAAGAAATGAACACATAAACGAAGTTCAAACAAAATTAAAGAGCACTATTAAATCACTTAAATTGACTCTATTTATTGCCATAATTATAAACATAAACACATCAGTGCCGGCACCCAATTTTTTATTGATTGAATGATAAGAATTGTCAACAGATTAATATTTTTACTTCTCCAATTAAATATTTCTTTGGAATAAACAATTCAACTAGATTTGACATTTCCTATTTTATAATATCAACGAGCATTATTCTAATGTATTTTTTAATTGAATCCACATTGTTCATTCTTAAGTTTCAGAGTCATTATATTTATAGTTCAAAATGTTCTTAGTTCTTTTTGTTTTATTTTATTTTATTTCTATATGAATTATTTTTATTATCGGAAATTCATTCGTTTTTGCACATTATTTATTTTGACTTGGATTTCTTTATTTCATTTGCAAACATTGATGACACACTGAAATTCTACTTAATTATAGCGTTTTCGATGAAGTTATTGCCTCTTGGCGCAATATGTTTTACCGTAAAACAAATAATTTGTCATTATCAATTTTTAATCTTCTGGTAGTTGCTGCTGTTGCAGTGCATTCGACAATCAGGAAGAGTAAATATTTCTCTTGAAATAATAAACATTGATGTTGAGTGAATCATTTCCAATCTAACGAGCTTAAGATGGGTTGAAAGATACATTTACCGGAAGGACTTCAAATCGTGATTTTTTTTATGAAGATTCATTTTGTGGACTTGACGATTAATGGACGATGATTTAAAGAAGATTAATTATCATATTAAATTCATAATAAGCTACCGTACGATATCTCAAGTCACGCTAACAGCTTACTCTAAAGGCGGAGCCGTTAAGCGGAACGAGAGAAAATCGACGGAGCTGTTGACAGTGGAAGATGTTTTTTCCCAGTGTGTGCGGCGTCTTCCTCAAATTCCCCGCTTTTGGTTGCCGATTCACTGTCAGATTAATGAGCAATAAAATAGCTCGCTCCAAATATTTTTTATTGGAGTTGATTTTATGAATAAAAGTTAATTAAAGTTGATGAAAGTGAATTATCATTATTCACCATTTATTTATTTTTGATTTATTGAAAGATTAATTTATATTTTCTATTTTTTATTGAAAATTTTGTACTGACGCTATCTTTTGAAAATGCGTAGGAGTACATCCGGGAGGGCATCGAACTCAAGCAGAAATTCTCAGAATTTGTGACGTCATGGCGTCGGCGAGAGGGAAAACGCTGTATTTTTGAAAATACAAAATATCAGAGATATTTTTTAGAAATAAATAGAGGAATCCAGAACTTATTTAAATAAATTTTCAGATGCTAATTCCCCAAATATCTTTTGATTTATTCTGGACTTTGGGAAATATTTATTAATTATTTTCTGGGTTTATTAAATAATTTTTCAGAGCATATTAACTGAAAGAATAGATTTTTCTGGATTTTAAATAAATTATTTCCGGAGTTTAAATAATTATTTTCGATTTCAATTTTTGAAATAATTCATCTCCGTTTTTATTATTTTTTATTAAAAATTCATGATAGCTGAGTTTTGGAAGGAATTTTTAAAATGATGAATTTTTGAATAAAATGTTAAAAGTTTTTACCTTTTAACATTATCAATAGAAACTGACCATACTCTGTTATTTGGGGGTTGAGACTTTGCTGTAAAATGAATAGTTTCTCGTCTGAAAAGACAAATTCCTCCCCAGCGTGCTAAGCAAAATTTCTTTTACCCTTTTTACTTCCTTTTCATCTTATCAGACTCCGAAACTCCGTGAATTTAACTTTTTTTATAAGCCTTGCACTCAAGGTCCTTTTTCAGAATGTTTAACATTTAACTCCTACGATATTTTGAGCTCCCGTGCTAGTTTTTTAGCAGATCTTTGTTCGCTTCGTTGTATCCTTTCCCTGACCCTTTCCACAGTCTCTTGTTTGAACGGACCTCAGTCTGTCAGATCTTTTTCTGTCATCGACAGAGGATGTCTCACTATACCTTTTGATAGTTCTGTAAATGAAATCTCTCTTCACCACCAGGGCTTTCAAGTCTCTGAAAATGTCACTCAGCTGCTCACCTTTGATCAATTTATCTATCACAATTTCTCTCAATTTCTTCATTCTACCTAAGTAAAGAAAAATTATAATTAGTGAAACATTTGCACTTGCAATAGCTTTATAACTTACACTAAATTACCTGCAAAATAATTGGGACTACAGTATCATATATATGCAACTTTTTAAATGTGCTTCAAAAGTTGTATGAGAACTTATTGGTCACGGTGTATATACTGTATTTATTCATATAATTTATGCCCAAATTTCATCATTATTTTATTTTAAATAATTATTTTTAGAATTTTGTCATTTTATATTATTTTTTTCTTTGCTACATCTGTTTCTAACTAACCCCTGTTACCTTGGCAAAATTATAGAAATGCCACAAAGATTAAAATAGAGGCATTAATAATAATAAGTACTTGTAGAAAGTGCCAAAATTCTATGAAAAACAAAACTCAGTCAGTATAATTTTCAAATTTTCATTTGTGTAAAGTGTGAAATTTAAATGGAAATTTTCATTTTTGAACGTGTTGTAAAATGTATACATTTGTGATTCTAAGGAAACTAATTTAATATCATGTTTTTTTTTTTTTTTTTGTTTTTTTTTTTTCTTTTTGAAAATTATTTGTTTGAACTGGTGTTATTTTCAATGTTTTTCTTTAGTTACTACATTTATAGTGGATTCTGTTTCTTCATTATGTGGCACTATCTATTGTTTATGAAAACATGTCCAATATAGTTATCAGTTTTAGGTTTGTTAATTATCTTACACACTTATATTATTCCTTAATTATTCAAAGGAAAAAGTGAGGGTTTTCTTTGAATAATTCTTGAGTACTTTCCTTGCACAAAAGAAAAACTAAAGGAAATGTCAGTCCATCCATTTTTAGACTGACTAAGAACAGGATTCAACAAGGATTTATTTAACAAAACTGTATTAAGTGTACTTTTTCTATATGGGAATTTTTGCTAGTGTTCGGAGACTTTTGTTACCGACTGTACACACATAAAAATCACATTTTATATTTGCTCTTTTTTTTTTTTTCTGTTGGCATGGAATTTTAATAAGGTTTTATGAGGATATAAAAGTTATTGCAGTTATACTTTTTTTTTTTTTTTAAATGTTAAGAAAAAAATTCTGAAAATGCTTAATGTAGATAAAAACTATATGTATAAATGTTTATGTTGTAAATTTATTGAAAGTGACATTATCAATGTTGAACTAATTATCCAACCAATCACGTTAGCGAAAATTTTTCAGCTAATTTCTAATTGTCTGTATTTGTATAGTTCTTAAAATAAATTTTTTTCTGTAAAATGTAATTACTCACTCAAATTTTAAAAATCCCACATTTTTTTTTTTTTTTTTTGTCAGAGTGGGAGAATCCCACTCAATTTTTTTCTTTAGTGCGAACCCTGTAATTTACATTAACGAGGTTCGATTGTATATATATGTATATATCTAATGTTTTGTATACTTCAGTTATTTTGTGCTAAAATTTTAATATAATTATGCTTTTTTTGTTTTTGTATTTGTGATATTTGGAAAAAGTGTTTAACTTTTACATTTAGAGTTTGTAATTTGAATAAAAAATCAGTAAAAAGGTTAACAAATTTTATTCTGTATTTCATGCAACAGAATTTTTATAATTTGGAGGGCATAATTTGTGTAAAAATATTTTGGCTGTAAAAGTGTGTTTATAGTTTTTGAATGCCCTTTTTATTTTATTCATTTTCAGATAATAAAGGCATTACGAACAGCTTCTTGTATATAATCATAGCTTGTGCTTTAGGTATCATGATTTTGGTTATCTTAGTGAGCATAGTTATCTGCAAAAGACAGAACCGGTATCTTGGAGCTGATAAAAGGTTTGAAATTATAATTTCTAAAGTATTTTACTTTAAATTATTCATAAAATATCTATCAAAAGTGTTATAATTAGTTTAAATGGAGAAAGAGGGGAGGAAAGGGAGGTATTTGCTACAAAGTTAATTATATTTTTTTAATGTTTTAATTTATAAATATTTATTTAAAATACTAGGGGGACTTTGCTCACCATCCCCCAAGATAGGTCTCCCCCTCTCCCGATTTGCTTTGTTCTTTAACCTCTTCAGAGCTCTACTCGCCTATTTCCAGTTTGCCTTTCATTGAATATAATATTAATAACACATAATGCAAAATGAAAGCAGGACAATATTATAGAAATCACCACATTTGATATCACATAGAAATACACAATATTTAATTTAATACTATACCATTTTTAAACAGAGAGAAAGTCGTAATATCTAAACTATTTAGCGCTACATCTTATGACTCACTTGGAGATAAAAAATTTTTTTTTACAATTTAGCTATGAATTTTTGGGTATAATTGGTTGTTTAAAGAAATTAAAGAAGTTATTTTTTCTAAAGAACTTACTTTTTCTAATGCCTATATTTTTTTACTCTTGCATTTTTTTAGTTAATTTAGGACAATATGTAACACTTTATATTTATTTCTAATGTATTAAAATTAAATACTATTAATTAATAAATGATATTTGTTTCTAATGTACTGCTAGGTTTAAAATGATGCTTGCGGCAGTGACGATGCAACTTTTTAATGAATTTTCTCTAGAATATGATTTAGTCAAACACATTGAAAATTATGTCAGGGGTCTGTCCAGACTTTTCACACAGGGTCCTGTTTTTGTGAAATTGTGAAAAATTCTGCACATAATTTTGTGAATCTAAATTTAGCGTGAAAACAAAGTTCTTTCGAACTTTTCAGCTAGAGTCCTCTTTTTGTGAAATTGTGAAAAATGTAATTTTGCAAAATATAATTACAATTACGATTTCATTTTAGACAATGACAGTTCAGTTTTATGGAACTAAACTCACACATAAGCCCTTTATAAATTACAAATTAAATATCAGCTTTTCGGGAGAAATACAACAAACACATCCAATTATTCAGGTAGTCTGTTTGTTCTATTGAAGATTAGTTTTGAAAATGAAAGAGATTTATCGAAGGTCTGTTTTGAGGGGGAGAATTTTGTGAAGAGTCTTTTTTTCGAATAAAGTTTTGTGAAGGGTCCTGTTTCAGGATAAATAATTTTGTGAAGGGTCCTGTTTTAGGATAAATAATTTTGTGAAGGGTCCTGTTTTATGATAAATAATTTTGTGAAGGGTCCTTTAACGGACCCAGGTTTGCTTCTGGACAGACCCCTGTATGTGATAATTTTAAATAATTTAAATATTTCATTATTGCTATTATCATTATCATCATTATTATTTGTACACCATTTTATAATTTATCTATATACTGTAAAAGCACTTATTTTCGCGAAAATGAAAATATCGGTGATTTTGCGAGCTGAAAATTTCGCGAATTTTATATGAACAGAACCGAAAGTTGAAATATCCTAACGTTGAAAAGTACATAAATATAGAACCCCTTTTCCATAAGGCATTTTAAGAAAATTCCTTTTGTCCGAAAAGTTCGTCCCCACCTCCCCATCGCTCTAAAAACAATTTAACAACGGTGCTTAAGCTTATACATCAACTTTGGCTTTGGCTCAACGCGCACATTCCACCCCAAACAATTTTCTTTTCTTAATCCCTTTTTTCTCATGCTGTTTATCAAACTAGGGACTTCTGAACCCCCCCCCCCCCCCCCTTTTGCACCGAAAATGTAATCACCCCCACCCCCTTCACTTTTCTTGGATTCGGACTGTCAATGCATGTGAATTTTGGCAATTGAAAAATTTTTGTTTTTTTATTATTATTTGCTGCGAATAAAAAAAGTATTTCGCGAGGCTTAAAATTTCGCGATTACGATGGGCTCGCGAAAATCGCGAAAATTAAAGCCTCGCGAAAATAAGTGCTTTTACAGTATTCAAGGCATGGCTAAAGTTAAAATGGCTATTGTGTTTGCAGAAATTAATTCCTTGATGAAACATTCCAAACTACTCTCCAACTGCGTTATATTGATCCCTGGTTGGCAAAGTGCCAGGGCAATTCTACTCACGCGCTAGGGGAGACAGCAAAAAAAGAGAGGGGGGAAATTTTTCTGTTACTCTTGTTTGGTTTGCTATGTGTAGAATCATTCATACTACAGACATTCCTATTTTAGAAATGGACCAGCCCTTTTCACCCATGCGCAGATGACGCCAGGGATCTTTCTTCTGCGGTTTATCAGTACTTCATCTCTAAATTTAAAAAATCACTAAATTGATCATACTGAGGTTGTTCCCCTTTAGCTGATTGTTTAAATATATTTTGAATTAAAAAGCTTAATCTTTATATAAACTAATCTAAGTTGTTGTCTGGTAAATTTCATTTTAAAAATTTCTGAACTTTCCCAACTATTCCTTTAGATGTCGTAAAATCCATTATCTGTGATAAATGTAATTCTTCTCCCTCACTTACCCTTCTTTCCAAATTTATTTCGGAAGCTTAAAACTTTATAGCAATAATTATTTAACATAAACATGGTATTCATTACTAAATCTTTTTTGGCCTAATGTTAAAAAAAATTAATAGAATATAAACTAATTTTTATTTCATCTTGATTAAATTTTTGCTTAATATTTTTTAAATATCTGTTATTTTAAAATGTTTTCATTATTCTAAATAATTTTTTTCATCTGTCAAGCAACTTGAGGATGCCAAATTTTCAATTTCTCTTTCTTTTTTTCATTATTTCTTTTTCTTTCTTACTTTTTTTTACATTTAATTTTCTAAAAGTAGAAGGAAACATATCTGCAGACATTAAATTACAATTCTAAATTCATTTTTTTTTATTGAAAATATTTAAGATAATGCTTTTTATTTATTTCCAGACAATAAATTTCTTTGTTACTAATAGCAACATTGACATCTTATTTTTATTTATTTATTTTATTTATTTTTTATTTTTTTAACACCATTGATTACATTTTAATTTTCCTGCAGAAAATGACATTATAAGACTGAAAGAACCGCAATTTTTAGAGACTTTTTGCAAGATGGCAAATAGAATACCTTTATTAATCCAATATTTTTAATTAATAACTTTATTAATTGAGATAATAGAAATTTCTAACCAACTGAAATGTCTTCCTTGACGTGTTCAGCAAACATTGATACCTGTTATGACACGGAGGACACTGTCATTTGTGAGGTGATGCGGTCGCAGACAAAAAATTTTATGCTAATGTTAGTAACTTTTTTCTAATATATAGAGATATAAAATTATATTAGCTTATTTAATGTAAAATTTTTAATAAAAATATACGATACATAAATCATTATAACACTGTTACCAAAAACGACTAGACACTTTCAGGCTTAGACATTTTGTGAAATTTGTTAATTACAATAACTGGATATTTTAAACATTAAACTGTATAAGAAATTCCGTCACTGGAAAATAAAAGATAATTTCTTATATAATTTTAATATTTTATGAAACATTTAGAAAAATTCATCTTGAAATTGTCTGAAATTTAAGGATTGTAAAGAGAATCTTAGAATTCATGTATTTCAATGAAAGTTTTGTTTTGAGCAAATAGAAGGCCAGTAACAAAGAAAAAATAAAATGAATAAAAATGAGGATTACCCTCTGAAAAACAATATTTGAAAAGCATTTTAGCTATAATAACATTTAATTATACACCCCTGTTTAAAAGTTTAGCAAGATTTGCAAATGATCAGGTTTTTTTTTCAAATTAAAAACTTATCTCTCAATTAAATGTTTTCAAACATTGGGTATTTAAAGAACTGGGTCTTCCTCATGTTTTTCAGTGAAGATTGGTTTTTTGAGACAACAATTAGGGGGCCAGTAACAAATTGAGCAAAATTAATAATGTTTGTGATCACCTTGTATCGTTAAGTAAACGAAATGAGCTGTAACTTTAGGATATATTAACATAGACCCAGTTCAATTTATGGATGAATTTGTGTGATGATAGCATGTTAAATAAGAGAGATATAAGCATTTATTTTTAAACTCAAAAAAAAAAAAAAAAAATCAACATGTTTTTTATTTATAATATACAGAGTTTTTAACGAAAATTATAGCCACTTTCAGATAAGTTGGAAAAACACTTTTAAAACAATATATTGCAATCAGAATACAAATATCTTAAATATCTCATGAAATATGAACATTTTTATGAAAAATGTTTTTACTGTGCATGTGCTAAAAGGAAAACATTTTTTATTGTATAGGTTGAAAGCTAGATGTATTAGGCAACTTTTATCAAAAGTGCATTTAGATAGAATAAAAATTAAGTGAATTGTACAAAAAAGAACAAGCTAGATTTTAGATATTTTACAAAAGTTGAAATTTTTTAAGGGGTTTTTCACATGCCGCGTAATTAATTTTAAGATCCAATTATTTCAACCACACTCCAAATGTACTTTTTTTGTGAAAAATCCCTTATAAGCTTGTAACTCTAACATATTTTAGTTTATTTACTGTGATGTGTGAGATCATAAGGGGTTTTTCCCAATCAACAACCTTTGAAAAGTAGTTGAAATAATTGGATCTACAAATTAATTACATGGCGTGTGAAAAACCCCTTAAGAAATTTCAACTTTTGGAAAATATCTAAACTCTAGCTCATTCTTTTTCATACAATTCACTTAATTTTTATTCTATTCAAATGCACTTTTGATAAAAGTTGTCCAATACAGCTAGCTTTCAACCTATGCAATAAAAAATGTTTTACCTTTTGCACATGCACAGTAAAAATGTTTTTCATAAAAGATATTTAAAATATTTGTATTCTGATTGCAGTATATTGTTTTAAAAGTGTTTTTCCAACTTATCTGAAAGTGGGAATAACTTTCTTTAAAAACTCTGTGTATCTATCTATCTATAATAATAAAAGAAGATGTCTATCTGTCTGTGCATCTATACGTTCAGTCCCTACTGAACATAGAAGTACAAAATTTTAGATACGGGTGTTCAGAAGCCTTCCCGAGTGCATAATGCAAAAAGAATTTAGAAATTTTAATTAGATCCGGAGATATTAATTAAAATGCCAATCTATGTCTAATCAAAAAACGATTCAAAAAGCTAGGCGACCGTAATTTTCCCCCTGAACCGCGTTCCTCAAAAGAAAAAGCAGAAAGAGAAAATTTCGCAGTTTTTTGTAAAGCCATCCCAGCTTAACAGTTCCAGATATTGAAAATACACCTATACCACGAGAAAGAGCATTTTTTACCGATTCTGACGGTAATTTTTTTTTTTTTTTTAAAGGGTCCAAAATATCTCTTTTTCTCGATCGTCTTTTTTAAAACGTCCTGTACGAAAGAGTAATAGTCTCATTTCTTAACAACTGGTATATTTTGGAAGGTCATTTAATTCTCTTTCGAACCATATAAAGATTTTAGCAAAATATGGATCCATATTTTTAGATTTTACGAAACATCGATTTTTTCACGGAACATTTTATAACTCAAAATCTTTTAGATATATATATATATATATATATATATATATAATAAAGATGATCTATTAAGCATAGTAGAAGCCAAGCAACAGATACAAGATCACTGAAACACCAATGACCAATAAGATTTAAAAAAAAAAAAAAAAAAAAAAAAAAAAAAAATCATCAGTGGATGAAATACACTAATGTAGTGAAACCAGATCTATTAATTAACAGCCTGCAAAACAAACGAATCAATAAAGTAAAACAACAAATCTTAACTTAAAACCATACACTTATCAAAATTAATGAAAAAACAACCCAAGAAACACAAGATAGGAAGAAGGAGGCAGGCGGCAAGACTTGTGACTTGCCTGTGGGGTTACACTAGTTTTACGCCGGCAACACTCCCCCAGCCTGCCACAACCAGAACAGGAACCATATGGATTTAAAAATGCAAAATTTTAAAGCAGATGAACAACAATGAAACCACGAAGTATTTTTTTTTTTTTTTTTTTTTTTTTTTTCGTGTATAGATCTCGATTAGACGAATCAGATCTCAAAAGATTGAGAGTTTATTTCAAAAACTGAATCAGTTATAAATTTTTTAATTGTCTGAATCCGTGTACTTTTTCAAGAGATTCTAAATCGCGTTTGCGGGTCGAACAATACTTGGTATATTGGTTGCTATGGAAACTCTCTTTTAATTTCGCAGACGATATTGCGAAAGTGTGAAGCAAAAGAAAAATATCTTTACTGATTGAGATCACGCATTTTTTGACTGCAATTAAAAATTGCAAATTTCAAAGTTCTTCAATTTTCCTTTGTCGCACACAAAACTTACTATACAGCAATCACATCACAAGACAAACTTGCAGTTCAAATTTCATCGATTTCGGTCAATAAGCAAAAAATTTACATTTTAATTGGCACTGTAATATTTCAATATTTCAAATTCTAATTATGATTAAATTATTTTTAATACGTCTTTCAAAAGACATTTTAAAGTTCTTTTATATTATCGAAAGTGGGATTTGATATTTCACCTGATTTACACGTTTTAAGGTCTCCTGATTAGGTTTTCTTTTGTATCTCAGCTACTAAAAATAATTTCATAAGTAATACATCATTTGAAAGCTTTGTTCATTTGGAATTGAACAGTAGATTACATAAATTTCTACTACCGGATGGCGCTGTAATATTTTAAATTTTCAATATTTCAAATTCTAATTATCATTAATTTATTTTTAATGCATCATTCGAAAGATATTTTAAAGTACTTTTATATTATCGAAAGTGGAATTCGAGATTTCCCCTGATTTACATGTTTTAAGGTGTCCTCTGAGATTAAAATAATTTCATAAGTAAATACATCATTGGACAGCTTTGTTGATTTGGAATTGAACAGCAGATTACAGAAATTTCTACTGCCAGATGGCGCTGTAATATTTTAAATTTTCAATATTTCAAATTCTAATGAGCGAGGAAGGTGTTGTAAGTTCCAAAACGGGGATAAGGCGCCACAGACTTTGCTAAAGTCAGAAATTTGAAAGATCATAAAATGGTGAGCGAACAGGCTGTTTCAGATTTTGAAACGGAAAGAGGGTGCTGCAAGCGCTACCGAGCGGGAATTTATTGCGATTAAATTTTTCAATAAAGCTATTTTCACTATATGTCAATAAACTGTTGTAAGACCTGAAATGGGGCGGCGCCACTGAGCGGGAGTTTTGTAAAGTCCGATTTTTCAAGGATCGCGAACCAGCTGGTCGCCGAAGACAGCTACTTATGAATAAAAAACATGCTGATTTTTTTGGAGTTTTAAAATAAATGCTTATATCTCCCTTATTTAACATGCTATCATCACACAAATTCATCCACAAATTGAACTGGGTCTATGTTAACATATCCTAAAGTTACAGCTCATTTTGTTTACTTAATGATACAGGGTGATCACAAACATTATTAATTTTGCTCAGCTTGTTACCAGGCCCCTAATTGTTGTCTTAAACCAATCTTCACTGAAAAACATGAGGTAGACCCAGTTCTTTAAATACCCAATGTTTGAAAACATTTAATTGAGAGATAAGTTTTTAATTTGAAAAAAACTGATTGTTTGCAAATCTTGCTAAACTTTTAAACAGGGGTGTATTTATGTATGTTAATTTGAATGAGCGCATATATTCATGAAGATATAAAAGTTTTTTTTTTTTTTTTTTTTTTTAAATCAAAAATTTTTCATGTATTTTTTGTTTATAATTTATAAAGTTTAAGTCCCAGTGCAATTCCTAGAAGTCTTGACATGCTATAGTAGGAGCAACTTGCTATAGTCAGAATAATATATATATATATTCATTATTTTTAAATATGAGTAGCTTTAATAAATATTCAACTGTGCATGCACAAACATCAACATCCCCCCCCCTCCTATAATTTATTAATCAAATGTATAGAGCTACTCTTACTTAAAAAAAAAAAAAAAAAAAAAAGAGAGAATATTATTAAAATTTAGAATAATATTGTCAATTATGAATGAGTTGAATTTCAGGTACTCATAAAAAATAAATAAATGATTTGGTATTTCTTTAAATTTCATTTTGAATTAACCTTTTTTCTTCTTTTGAGAATACCTGAAATTTAACTCATTCTATTAAAAGTAACGTTTTAAATTTTCACAATATTTGCCTTTATTTTTTTTTTCCTTAGTAAGGGTAACTCTATACATTTGGTTAGTAAATTTTGCAAAATAATTTTTTTTTTTTTTTTTTTTTTACTCTTACATATGCATAGTTTAATATTATATAAATAAAGATATTCATAATTTATCAGATAATGATTTTTTTTTTTTTCCCATATTCTGATTTTAGTAAGTTGTGTCATTTTAATATATCAAGTTTTCTGAAAAGGACATTGGCCAAAATTACTTCTTATTAAAGTTATTAAATAATATTTTGAAATCATAATGTTCAAAATACATTCATGTATTTGTTTTTATCCTAGTTTCAAGTCTTCAAAATTAAGTCAATCAAAAAATAAAAATGCGTCTAAAGATCTAGTACCACCTGATTTATGGATTCATCATGATCAGATGGAGCTCAAATCATTAGATAAAAGTGCCAATTCTGAATCCAATATGACCGTCACTCCAATTCAGCGGAATTCTCAGGAATTATGTCATGAACCTCTTTTGAATACTTTAGAGAAGAAAAAAAGTGCCTATTTAGGTAATATTGATTTTCCTCTTTGTTTTTTGCTTCTTGTCCCTCAATTTTTTTCAGAAGTAACAAATTTTTTAGATTTTTTTTTTCTTTTTTTATTATACCTTTTCTTGCAGAGTATTTTATATATGTACATTTTTTCAATTTTTGCTACACATTTTACTCCTTTACTTAATTCCCTTAAATCCCTTAATTATTTTTCTCATCTTATTTGTTTTCAACTTTTTAAATGAAGAATATTCTTGTGTCGTATTTCTCTATGACATATTAAAATATGTAGTACAAAATTTTTTTAAAGTGTTTTAGAAATGCATTATACACAATACAAGGATGAAAAAAAAATTAGTGCAGAATTTATACCACAATAAATTAAACATAATTTTCTGATTAAGCCTACTATTTCTACTTCTTCTTATTGAACCAACAATTTTCTATATTGTTAGTGTAATAAGAAGAGAAATCTAGATAGAGAAATACATTAAACTAATACTGGTATGAGTTCTGTGCCAGTTTTCAAGCCCTGCACAATAGTATTTTTTTTAATCTGTATATATTCTACTGTGTATTTTAAGATAAGGATTTTTATGCATAAATAAGCATCCTAATATATAATAAATGATATCAGAGTATCACAAAAAATTAATATTGTATTTGTAATTTCTTGAACTTGTTTGCATATAACCAAAATTACCTGTCCACCCTGCAAAGAAGTCTGACCACAAAGGAAACAAAACAGAAAATTATATATTAAATAATAATTATAATAATAATAAAATTAAATCACAATTCCAGTCTCTTTCTGATCCCTCACCCTTAAAAATAAATATTTAGAAAACAACTCCAATATATTTTAAGTTTTTCTTAAAAATAAAAATAAAAAAAATGCATTCATATGTAATCTTTTAACATATATACATTATTTTATTATAAAGAACCAATTTCACTTTTGTTTTTTGATTTAGCATTTTGTATGATTTTATTTTGTTTTGAACAACATCAAATTATATTTTTATTTTACTTTATTTTTATTTATTATTATTATTTTATATTATTATTTTTATTTTGGTTATTTATTATTTGCTTTTGTTTGTATCAATGAAACATCAGACTCTGTAAATGATGAATTACTGCCAAACTCAGATAAATGTCTTGTCAAATGCCGTCCCATTCGTGCAACACCTATTAAAATTTCACTTGATCATCAAAAGCCATTACTTAAAGATTGTAAGTATTGTTTGTCTATTTTTTTTCCCTCTTTACAATATTATTATAATAATACAATTTTATTTTATGCAATAGCACACCCAACAGACATGTATATATATATATACGGTAAAACCCGCTCAAGAAGTTTTCTAAGGGAATGGAAAGCAAAAACTTCTTAAACAAGATTATTATTATTATTATTATTATTATTATTTTGAAAAACAAATAATATAATTACAGTATAGGTAATCAGGAGAAATTTTTTTTTTTTTTAAATAAAATGATATATAAATAATATAAAATTTGGTTTTTCTTCAAAAATTTAAATTATTTGCATACTTAAAAAAATCAGCTGATAAAGAAAAAAAAACATAATTACCTTAGAAATTCTTTATTCCAGCTAAGAAATTTTGCTTTAAACAGAAATCAAGGAATCAATTTTACAGAATCAAAAAGAATCAATTTTACAGAAAAAATCGGTTATAGATTTTTGTTTTTGTTTTTTATCAGCAATCTTTAATTGATAACAGTCCAGTTGTCTTAAACTTTTAAAAACTTCATCAGGCACATTTTCAACACTTTCGATAAAATGACGAAAAGTTTCGAGTCCTTTTACCACATCCGAAAAACTAGGAATTTCCACAGCATCTTCTTCAGTTTCACTCATTTCTTCATCTTCTGTAATCTCACAAATTTCATCCACTGTAAGCAGTTCACATGACAGTACTTCATCATCTGCTGATACATAATCTTCAAACATTTCAGTGAAATCCATTCTTCTTTGTAAAGTTTTCCAATCATCCTCAATATCTAATTCTTCATATTCCTCTGTCATTTCTTCATTGAAGAATCCTGCTTTTTTTAAACAATTTGCAATCACAGATAGTGTTATTTATTCCCAAGCAGATAAAATAAAATGAATCGATTCTAAAACGTTTACTTTTCGCAGCTCTCCAGTATTGTCCAGTTTTTCAATCATCCATTTCACTAGTCGTTTTCTGTAATGCTGCTTAAACACATTAATTACTCCCTGATCCATCGGTTGTAAAACAGAAGTAGAATTCGGAGGTAAAAAATGCTCTTTTATATTGCTAAGGCTATTAGAATCTTTAGAATGGGTGGTGCAATTGTCTACGAAGATGACAATTTTCCTTTTAGCTTTCCTCATTTTGTCATTTAATCTTTTTAAATAAGCTTCATAAATAAAACCTGTCATCCATGCATTTTTGTTACTTTTGTAATCACAAGGTAGAGAATTCACATTTCGAAAACATCTAGGATCTTGGAAAACATCTTTTCTCGTTTTCCTAATAACCAAAATGGGGAATTTCTCCGAACCTTCCATATTTGCATCTAGTAAAATTGTTAGTCTTTTCTTGTTTCTTTTACCTCCGTGACAATTTTCGCCTTTATATGCATATGTTTTATCTGGTGACAGATTGAAGAAAAGTCTGCACTCATCCATATTGAAAATATCTTTAGGATGATAGCCGGCAATCAAATCTGGTAAAATTTTCTTCCATTCTTCGATTTCTTGTGCATCCACACTTTTACTTTCACCCTTTACAAAACTATAACTCAATCCAGCTCTTTTTCTCATTCTATCTATCCACCCATTCGAAGGGGTAAATTCAATCTCCATTTTTTTGGCAGTTTCCTCAGCCTTTTCTCGAAGAATAGGTCCGCTTATAGGAATATTAGCGGATCTAGCTTGTTTAAACCAAATCAAGAATATTT
Organism: Salticus scenicus; assembly: GCA_963930645.1. Classification (NCBI taxonomy): domain Eukaryota; kingdom Metazoa; phylum Arthropoda; class Arachnida; order Araneae; family Salticidae; genus Salticus; species Salticus scenicus. The sequence continues at coordinate 203,853,185 of OZ005653.1, read as the reverse complement.
CTTCCACAATTTCATATTTTCCTTTTTTCACTTTTTTAATTTTTCGAGATGATTGAGAAGAGTTTAAAATGATATCTCGTTTTGCAACAATTCCATTCCGTGTGGTTACTGGTAGGTTCAATTTCTTTGCAATTTGAACTCTTGTCATGCTCGAGTTGCTATCAACTTCTTTTAGGATCTTGATTTTATCTTCAATTGACAAAGCTTTTCTTTTAATTACTACTTTGCTCGACATTTTGAGAAATACAGCTGAAATTTTTGCAAGTAAATTTTCTTGTAAGAAAGAATTTATGTTGTATGCTTTATACTGACTAAACTGATAGGTATGAACACAAAATTAAAAGAAACTCAGCTTTGGTTAATGCCTGGAAAGCTACATTCACGATTTTATCTCTGAATTGGCACACCTATTTCTATTAACCGGTTTTGGATTTCCTCTATTTCTAACTGCAAATGTCTCCTCAAAACCAGTTGGTTTGTCATTAATTGTCATCACTTCAGCTGCACCTAATAGTCAACGGTGATGCCAATCACCACGTGCTTGTATTGTACTTCCGTTATCATTTCTTACTAAATAGGATATAGGTTGAGATCCACCCCACCCCCCTCTTGGGAGTAAGATCGAGGACAATGGACTCCTCCCGTCTGCATTACTGAGTTACAAAGGGAAAACTGCCACCAACAGGTGCGAACGTTAGATAAAAATGACAACAGTTGTTTTCAGTCATAAACGCTGCTCTTTACAAACAACATAGCGAGAGAGAAGACAAAAAAAAATACTAATCGAAAAGCAACTAAAAACGCGATCTGCAAGTAAACTTTCAAGTGAAAGAAAAACTTTTTAAGCGGGAAAGAGTTAGGAACAAAACTTTTTAAATGGGTTATTTTAACATTGGGAGAATAGGGGGGAAATGGGTACCAAAAATATAAACTTCTTAAGCATGAAAACTTCTTAAACGGGAACTTCTTAAGTGGGTTTTACTGTATATATATTTAGTATTAATGTGCATAACTTTTCTCTTTCCACTTAATTATGTAAGAGTGGCAAGATTATTCTTATATATATATATATATATATATATATATATATATATATATAATAATGATTCATTAAGCATAGAAAAGCCAAGCAACAGATACAAGATCACTTAAACCATAAAGACCAATAAAAAAGATAAATTCATCAGGGTATGAAATACACATATTTAAAGAAACCAAATTTATTAATTAACAGCCTGCAAAACATACAAAATAATAAACTAACTCAACAAAATCTTACCAGAAAATCTTAAACTGAATCGAAGTTTATGAATAAATAATTTAAGAAACTTAAGAAAGGAAGGAGGCAGGCGGCAAGACTTGTGACTTGCCTGTGGGGTTAAACTAGTTTCACGCCGGCAACACTCCTCCAGCCTGCCAAGACCAGAATAATAGTCATATGGATTAAAAAAAGCAAAATTTTGTAGCAGATAAAGAATAATGAAACCATGAAGCAACAATGAAATTTATTGATTACTTTGTTTAATAGTTTGATTAGAATTTTAATAATAGTTGACAACTCAACAATGAAGAAACTGAAAATTTAATGGAAAAAGAAAGAGTTCATATTAATACAAAGTAAATGCAACAATCCTTCTGCTTTTTTTTTTTTTTTTCTTTAATTTATATAAAAATCAGATTGAATTTTTCATTGTATATCTTAATTTACACATACTTATTTCTAATTAGTATAAATTGTTTAGAGATCTAACTGAAATATACTATCTCAATTGTTGCATTTATTTAAAATTACTTGCATATAATAATTAGAGAAGGCAAAAATTCTGTCAAAAATATCCCAATTCTTTTTTTCGTCTTCCAATAATTCTCTTTCATTCAAAATTCTTCTTTTACTACTTTCTTTCTTTTTTTTTTTTTTTTTGGCATCCTTATTTTTATATGCTTTTATTTAATTTTGTTTGTTGTCTGTCAGGGTGAAATAATGCAAGTAAATTTTAATCCACTTCCTATCATCCAACTGAGCTGAAATTTTGCATGCATGTATAACTTCAGTGCATGTATAACATACTCAAGCAGTAACGGACTTGTGAGAGGGAAGGGGGGAGGGCTGAACTCTCAACTACTATTCAAGATTTGCTTTTGAATTTTAATTCATTCTTTCTTCTGAATGAGCTAAAAAGTTTCATACATGTATAATTCCAAACACGATATATGATTTTCAAGTTCTTAATCCATTTTGGATAAATAGCATATTACTTAATTTTTTTAATTTATATGTAGGATATTTCTAAATTAAATTATGTTTACTTTTTTTTTTTTTTTTTTTTCTGTGTGTTTGTATGATTGTTAAAAAAAAAACAAAAAAAACAAAGATAAGAGATCTTTTGTGCATAAAAATTGATCTGAGAGGTTGTTATTTCTGGGATAGTTATTTTAGTTATTTTTTGTTGGTAATTCACTCTTCGGATAAGAAAAATATTACAGAAAGCAAACTAAAACTGCTTTAATCTTTTCTGTGAAATGCTTTGAACACTTCTTAAAGATTTGATAAAAGTGCTTATATGGAAATTTGTAGACACCTATCAATAAATTCAAATCTGTTTAAAAGACATTTTAAGATTTATTTTTAGATTTTGTTAAATTTAAATGACAAATATAAAACACTTTATACACACATTTTTAAACGATAAAATCACATAAATTATAATTTTAATTCATTTAAGCTGAATAAGATTTTAACTTTTAATCTTGATTTCAATTTATAGTTAAAAAAGATAAAAATTGCTTTAATATATTGTATTGATTGTTATATTTTATTGGTTGTACAATATATTAATTTAATTCATCTTGAAATATAATTGGATCCTTTTCTTTTCAGCATCAGTTGTTACATCTTCTAGCAGTTTAAACCAGAGCTCATATGAAATGGGAACAAATAGTTTAGGAAGACCTTTATATCCCCGAACACAATATAATATTCATAGGAATACCCCTGCTCATGATCATCAAGCAGGTAAGTTACGCATATTTTTTTATTCTTATTTTCTTCATTAGTATAAGTGTAGAACTGATACTTTTTATTTGTGTGTCAGAAACATGAATTTTTACATCTAATGTCTAGATTTTCAATTATTTTTTCTAAAATTATCTATGATTTAAAAATAGAATATATATATATATATTTAATAATGTCTATATAAAGTTGATTTATCCTAATTAGTTCAAAGTAATAAAATGTAACACTTCTTTCAATAAATTATCAGTGTTTGTTGAATAAATATTGCCAAATGTTTTGAAATCTTCTCATATGTGAACTCACACTTTTATCATAACTTGTAAATTTCAAGTTATAATTTCAATTATGTGTTCAGCTGAATGTCATATAAAAATTTTGCATGTTTTCAATATCTTTCAAAAGTTATTAAATACTTCAAACTAATAGAATACTTGCTTACGATATTTTTATTTATTTATTTTATTTTGAATTTTGATTGGGGTTAATTGATGAATATTACTTTTCTAAAGCAACTTTAAAAACTGGAATCTGACTTATCATTTTAGTTTATAACAAAAAATTATTGGCATTAAAATACTTTCCATTCACTTTAGTAATACAATTGTTTAATTCAATTTTAATGTAAGCTTTAAACCCCTCTTAAAACTAGTTTGTTGTGACCATCACAGAGCTTTCTTCTGTTTTTTTTTTTAATGCAAATTCATGCAGTAGAAATTATTATTACATTTATTATTTATCAAAATTATTTTTCTTTGTCAGTGTAGACAATTTTCATCTGAAAAAATTATAACTTTAAATGTAAGGAAAAAAAAATGAAAAAGAAAAATAAAGTCAGTTTTGTAACCTATAGACGTTTTCGATAACCTTTTTTTTTTTTTTTTTTTTTTTTTTTTTAAATAAAAGAAGAAGAAAACCCATAACTTTGTTTCATATTAACATAGATTTATGGTTCATCCACTCATTTTAAAGTGACTGATGAGTTCTTTTGAAAAATACTCATATTGAAAATTTACTCTTTTGATTCGTAAGGAATTCTCCATTATCCTACAATATATTTAAATAATATTTAATGCATCTTCTTGGTACTTTTATCAAGATATAAAATCAATATAATTTGGAATAATGCTATACAATAATAAAATTATTATTATTATTTTTAATTTAAAATACTTTATGGATCATGTTATAAAATTTAAAAAAAACTTAAGTAGCACAGAAGCATTTATAAGTGAAACCTAGTATGTGACAACATTTTAAGTTGGAAATCTATAGCAAAAATAAATATGTGCATATATTTTCTTACTTTGTAAAGAAAATTTTTTAAGCTATGCAATTTATAATGTAGTAAATTTTAAGGTGTGATGATATGAAAGATTTTTCATGATTAAAATGTAATTACTGCAATAGCTTAAGAAATCAAAACAAGGTAATTTGAATCCTTGTAGAAGATTAGATTTCGGAACTTTTCAAATATAATATAAACACTTATATATATATATATATATTTTTTTTAAATACGAATTTGGGTTATGTCATTAAAGTTGCATTAAAAAAAAAAAAATATTGCTAATTATAATACAGTTGGTTCTTTAAGATAGACAGTGTGTTTATTTTATCGTTGCTAAGAAATCCATAATTTTAATTTGATTCAAAAATTAAAAGTTTCAAAGTATTTTTTGAGTGCTTATATTTGCAGGTCTGCAACAAGAAAACTGTACAAAATGTTTTATTTAATTTAATTTTTTTTTTAAAGATTTTTATTCATTTAAACTGAAAAATATAGTTAAAAAAAATATATATGTATATCATTACAGCAATTTATTTATTTATTTATTTTTTTTTTTCAATCCCGCAAAACTAATAGTTTTGTTTAATTTTGTATGAAATTTCTCTTGAATATGAAAATTGGTATCCTATTGTTTATTTTTAAAAAATATCCAGTAATTATTTATTACTTCAAAATAATATTTATAAAGATGAATAAGGATCATGAAAGGAACTGAAAAATATAGTAAAAAAAAATCATTACAGCGATTCCCCCCTCCCATGCAAAACTAATAGTTTTGTTTAATTTTGCATGAAATTTCTCTTCAATATGAAAATTGGTATCCTATTGTTTATTTTAAAAAAACATATCCTATGATTATTTATTACTTTAAAATAACATTTATAATGATGAATAAGGATCATGTTCAGAAGACCAGCAAGAAGAATAAGAGAAAAGGTTTCTCAAGCAATGAAATTATTACAGAATGTCAGTTTTATTATGAAGGAATTGTTTGTTTAATTATACACATATATAAAATTACGCTGAGTTCAATGTGATAAACTTAGTGGTTTTATCATTACTGTTTTGATATTCTATTGTAAACCTCTATTATTCCCCCCCCCCCCCCCTCCAAAAAAAAGTATTTTTTATTTGAGGAGGGGAGGGGGGTGGAGATCATTTTGTGTTCAGCATCCTAGAAAACATAGTTTACCAACAAAATTTTGTGTTGAGAAATCTTTTTTTTTTTTTTTTTTTCTCCAGATCTGTGCTATAAATTGCATTGAATGAATATTGTGGATTTTTTTTTTAATTGTGAAAAGTCTAGTTACACGATTTTCAATTTGTAAAATCATGCAAAATTGTTTTTGAATGAGTTTTTGTTTATATTAATCTTAAATATATAAACTAAAGCAATCTATTTTTTTTTTTTTTTTTTTAATAGTGATATACAAAGTAATATTACAAGTAGACTTTAATCTGCTGGTTTCTTTTAATTTCAAACTGATTTGAATATTTATGAAATTTCTATAATTTTTCTTCTGTAGTAATCAATGACAACTAGGATCTAGATTGAACATATTTTTGATAAATGTTTTGTGTTTCGGAACACCTGTTTGTTATTCCTTAGATTTAACTTTCTCCTTTATTAGATTAAAAAAAAAGTGCACCCATTTATTTTCGTAGTTACCCTTGGTGATCCTCCTCCTCCACCTCCTATTACTGTGATTCCCCATTGTTCTGGCTCCTCATATGATGTATCGGGAAGTGCAATGTTAGATAACTCTAGGTCTGTTGCCTTTGTGTCAACTGTGCATGAGAATCCGGAGGCTGGTAGCTCCAACACTTTGACAAAGAAGTCTTCTGGTCATCAACATTCCTTACGTAGTTTTACAGTTCCTGCCAATCCTTCTCAAAGTGTCCCAGCTACACCCCTCTCAAAGCATGTTTGTATGTTCCATTTAGAATATATTTTTATTTATTTGAATCGTATGTGTAAAAGTGTTTCTCTTTATTATTTTTATTTTATTATTAATTTGTATGCATAATGACCTTTTTTTTTTTTATTGCAAATATTTTTGTACATGAGTGTGATGATTGTTCAAAAATGAATATTGGCATGCTTTTATTTGTTTGTTCATGAATTTCCAATTGACATCCAATCTTTATGTATAACTTGATTTATATGCATTATATATATATATATATATATATATATATATATATATATATATATAGAAGTTGTTTAATTTTGAATATAAATTTTTCAATATGTAAATGTGTGTCCAACCCGGATGGCTTGGCTTGATATAATTTATTGTAAAATGCTGTGTCTAATCTATCATTGAATGCAGGGTTCTCATTAGAGGAAAAAAATGAATAAGAATTTCTTACCTTTCCTCAAAAACAAAGTGAGACTTTTAAAAACTGTGCAAGATTTCTGAAAATTAATAAGTGTTTTACATGGACATACAGAATTCACATCTGGAATTAATGCAATTTTTTTTTTCATGTTTTTTTTAACTTTGAGGTGGTATGTGGTGCAGAGAAGAGATAACTAGAGCCTAATTCCTACTCATCTAAGCAGGTTTTTCTTTTAGGACAGATTTCAAAATGTGTTTATGAATTGTTAGACGCTTTTACATTTTTTTTAGAATAGCAGATTTTTTTTTTTTTTTTTTTTTTAAAGCTGTCACACATACTTGAGTAGATTAGGACCTGTCACATGTTTGTTTTATCATAGGATAAATATAAATCTAAAAAGGAACAATTAAAAAATGTTTTGTGTGTTTTTTAATCAATTTCTAAAAAAGAAAAAATATGCGAGATTCTTGGGGGTCTCATGCTCTAATGTGGGAAACCTAATTGAAAGTATATTTTACACAATAAAATGAAATGACGTAGCAAGCACAAAAATTTTTCCATGCTACTAGATTTTAACATTAATTTGCACAGTAACAAACTATGGCTTTTTAATCCATAAAAAAAGGTAAATGTTGCAAAAATATTATTGTGCAGTGCATAGTGTGGCTTAAATAAAATTCAAATTTATCTTTAAAATAATCTATTTATTTCATGATAACTTGAATCATATTTAAAAAAAAAAAAAATGTTAGTAAACTTTTAAAGAAAGTCATGATGTTATTGTAAGGTTTTTATAAGGAGAAAATTACTTAAATGATAAAATGTTGTAAAAATTCACTTTTTGAGGTAATATAATAAATTATATTAGCTAGGTTGCATCCATCTAGATGATCAATGGATCCGGGACCTTGCTTCCTTCAGTCGCATTGAAGTGTTGCTACAGCAAAAATGTCAAACTAATTTTAAATATTGAAAATGTTTGCATGATTAACTAAGGTCAATAAATATAAATAAAAGATTTTATTTAAAATATCATATGTTTTTAGAAATTAACCGAATGAAAAGTGATTTTCTTCTACAATGCTTGTCTTTCATACTTATTAACTGTTTTGAAGGGGCCCAATGTACACAGAAAAAGTCACATCTCTATCTTGCAACTAATCCACCTAAGAAACTGTTGTGTCAGTTTTATTATTGGCTAGTCAATGCTTTATTGTTATCTTTAATTTGATTTTTTTCAAATATTGCATTTTTAAGTTCTCACTTTTTTTTGCCGGGCTGTGAAATGTTAAACTAGCAAGACTGCACTCACCTAGGCAGTTGGTGAATATAGGGCTCTGCTGCCTTTGGTATTATTGAAGTGTAGTCTGTATCCAAAATCTAAAACTAATTGATTCTGAATTTAATACACACACACAGGGGGGAAAAACAGAAAAAACATACATTCTTTTAAATAATTTAATGCATGTTAGATAATTAACCTCCGTAGAACACCATATGGGTAAATTCTTTCATGCTTCCTTTTAAGTAAAAAACTTTTAACACTTCCCTGTAAGATAATTTTAAATAAAAAGCATATCATTTTCCATAGTGCTAATGCTTCTTTAGTAAATAAATTTAGCATATATTAGTTTTTTTTTTTTTTTTTTTTTCCTGTTTCAGTATTACTAAAAAAAAGTTCAATTCCACTTAGTATTCCTGTAAATATCATAAATCCTACACTTATAAATATCTAGATAATTCATACGACAATGAACTATAATGTTTCTGCCCAATTTTATCTGAATCAAATGTAGAATTCAGTCTTTTTCTCTTTCCATATCATACACACACATCACCGTAAAAATAGAAAAAAGTGAATTCATGATATCTTCTATCAAAATCTCATAATTGGATTTTTTCCTGATTACAATACTTTCCTTACATATTATATTTTTTGAAAAATAAGCTGATAGTAAAATTACCTGATAAAAATCATATTTCTATTTTTTGATAGCTTAAAAAAGAAAAAAAAAGTTATTTTTTTATTTGTGCAGCAGATTGTGCTTTCTGTAGTGCATAGAAAACATGGAATTTAAAAATTATCTAATAAAACCATGTACAGTGGCTGTTTTGTGTCATCTTGTCATCTGTCAATGGACATTTCTAATATCATACCTGTCATTGCTCAAAGAATGCAGAACTCAGTAAATACATAAATAATCACAAAATTGCTGGGACAAAAACTCCGTGAGGGAAATGTTGTTGCGTTGTTGCTTATTCCTCAAGGTAGACCAGGTCCAGGAGGTCATGGTTCTTCAAAAAGTCATAAACAATAAGAGGTGTGTTTATAAGGTCTTCGTGCAAGAACCCCATGCAGTGGAGGATATGTTCTGGGGAGGCTCCTGCTGACTTGCACTGGGTGCACACACGATCAGTGCTGCCAGATTTGAGGGAAATTTTTATTCAACATCCACCATTAAATTTAATTGTAATGGTTACCTAATTACATAGACGATTTCTGTGAAAGATGTTTCAAAACAATTAGCAAACTGTTTCAATTAAAATTTAGTGGTAGGAGTTAAATAAAAATTTCCCTCAATCTGGCAGCACTGCTCACAATAAGATTTCTGTCCATCAGTATATGTAAGGCTCCTAATATGTCCACTCATGAGCCTGCTGATGGCAGTCTGGACAGCTTTATCACTCCCAATTGTGAGGGCATTACCAGGAGTTTTCCCAGAATACCAAGAGTGGGACGGAGGAGTCCTCCATATTTTCTGATTTGTGATCTTAATTTTAGAGCTTATTTCGGAGAAGGTCAGTTTTAGTCCCGGCTTTAGTAAGAATATCAGCAGTTTCATTGCCCTGAAGGCCTATGTGTGAGGGAATCCACTGAAAATAAATCTTGTGTTGATGCGAAAGCACCTTGAGGTCTTTAAGAATAAGAATCATGATAGATGTTCTGTCACCCATTCTGGTCCAATTGTTCAGATGTTGAATGGCACTACGGCTATCTGTCAAGATCCAAATGTCTGCAAATGTGGTTTGTGAGGGACATGTAGCTTACATAAGGCTCACTTTCTTTATAGGTCTAGCTGGGGAGTGAGGGGGATGTGAAAACTTAAAATTAAAATATTTTATATAATAAATATTGTAATATAATTAATTTTTGAGATATTTATTAATAAGTTGTTCAAATGCATTGCTTTTTAAGTAAAAGCAGCAAAGCATCTCAATTGAGTTGAGTTGTTACAATGATTGGTTTATAAGTTTGTTGCATCATTGAATTTCATTGTATTTAAAACATTTTCCCCCCTGGTTGCATGTTCTTCTATGTATCACTTTTATGAATCATCTTGCTGTTTACAATAAAAAATAGTGACTGCTTGACTTATTAAAATTTTCAGAAAAAGAAATAAATAAAACAAATTTTTAATTAAAAATTTTATGGCCAAAAATAGCTTTATTCTTATTTCTATAGTATTCAGACTGGCTAGATTTGAGGCTTGGAATAGTTAAAATTTCATAACAAACATATGACTCGGACAAACATAATGTAGGTGATTTAGGTTTAATGTTAATCATTTATTGCTGGGAAGAAGAAAATTCTGCCAAGTATTATGCTTTTTAAACACCTTTGAAATTTTTTATTCAAAGCAGAAAAAAAAAAAAAAAAAATATGCCATTAAAATCCCATGGATTCCTCTTTTTTTTATTTGTTTTACTACTGCTATTTTGTAACAATAATCATTATCCTCATTTAATAACACACACACACACAAAAAGGGGGGGGGGGGACTGCTATAAAAATACTATAAAAATTTCTGTATGAGAATAGTGATAAGGAAAGTAAAAAAAAAAAAAGGGGGGGGGGAATTTCATCTCTGAAATCTGTAGTACTTGACAGCTATTCTTATTTTATTTCTTTAAAGCTTTAATTTCAAATTTTTCAGATTTTTAAAAGGACAAAATTATCACATTTTTAGCATAAGTTTTTGATTGTAATGATTTTGTACATTTCCTATTGGTTGTGATGATTAATTTCTTTGAAATGGTTGCTATTTTCTCTAAAGCTATAAAATCACCTCATGTGGTATCGAGTCCCCATAAGAAAGTTACTCTCCATACCCCTGAAGAGACTAGTAAAGAAGCTGAACATTGTGCTAAAATACATGTAGGGATTTCTCCGCTAATGAAAGGCAATAATTCTGCTGGTGCATCATCTTCTAACATTCAGGTAAGATTTTTAATTTGGCATATTTTACCCTCTGTTTCTTTTTTAAAATTAATTTATTAAATGGTTGAAACCTTGGATTATTATTATTAATGTTAAAATTCTGTTCAGTTCTAAATGTAGAATAATAATATCAAAATTTTAGTTGAGCAGCATAAAGTAAGGTTATTGTGGAGTAAAATTTACCCACACTCCAAATTTTCCCCATAATCTTTCGTTTTAGTAATCCCTAAATGACTCTAAACTATTTTATGAGCCAAAGAGAAAATTTTCTGTTGTTAATTCTGGAGGGATTAGCTGCTCAGATCAACTGTTTCCAAAAGGATTTTGCACTCTTCTAAATAACAGTTCTTAGCGCTGCACAAAATCATCTTTTTTCTTCTTTTTACATTTCTCCCAGCAACCTCGTAAAGAAATACATTTTTTTTTTTTTTTTTTTTTTTTTTTTCTGTTTTTTCTAATAACCTTTCTGGAGAAATTTTTGAAATGTTTTTACTGAGGGGGTCAGCTAAAGACTGGGCAAACTCGCTTTCAGTATCCATCTTAAAATTAATATCCTGCTCCTGTTCCTCGTCTACTGTTATGGGAGAAATTTTTTTGGTTGTTCTTCACACTTGTCTTTTTCTTTTGTTTTACTGCAGGTCATCATCACATCTGTTTGAAATCTCAGTTTTTATAACTTCTTTTCAATTAAGTCTGCTGTTTGGTTAATGTTGTAAAGACAGGTTACAAAAAAATATGTTTTGGGGTTGTTTCGGTTACAGTGGGTTTGGTTCTTTGCAGCCTGTTGACATTATGATGTCTTCTGAGCAATACATAACTATTTTGGATAAAATGGTTATTCCAGAGTTGGAAAAACGATACCCTGATGGAATGGGGATTTTTAGCAGGATTTAGCCCCGTGTCATACGTCCAAAATGGTCGAAAAATTCTTGTCTGAGAACCAAATTCAGACACTGGAATGGCCTGGGAACTTTCCTGATATCAACCCAATAGAAAATCTCTGCGCTATATGCAAGAATCACCTATTAAATATGGACTGTACAAGTATAGAGAAGCTAATTCAAGTGTGGTACAAGGACACAAATGTTATAAATGACTGTAAAAAATTGGTAGAATCCATGCCAAATCGTGCCCAAATGTTAATAAAGAGTTGTAAGGACCATATTATGTACTAAAAAGTTTTGATTTTGTATAAATTTATATAAAATAGCATTTTTTCGTATTTATCTCAATTTTTTGAGTTTGTTTCAATTATTTTCCACAAGGGTGTAATTCTGTGGGCAAAAATAAGATGAGTTGCAATACCCAGTTCTTTTTCTCTGAATCAGTGGTGCACGCTTTATGTTCAAACATAGTCAGATAAAATGAAATATATTTTGTCTCTCCTTCACATTCAGACATAAGGTTTATAAAATTTTAACTAGTGTGATATAGTAGGTACGTAGCGTGGAACACATGATAGTAGTCAAAAATTGGTTGTAAATCCCACACAAGGAATAATAATCTTACGTGCAAAACTTAACATGATTTTAATTAAAACAACTTTTAACATTTTAGACATACATCACAGATACCTGTGAAACATAGCGGGTCTAACAGTTTAAAAGATGCAAGAGAACGTCCGTTCTCTTTCCAGACGTAAATCCAAGTCCTCGATTTAATAATCTGGAATTCTTAGTCCTTCCAAAAATCTTAGTGACCTGAAAAGGGGGAACAATTTTTCCCACTCGACAAACACCAATCAAACAGTCTTTGGTCAGGAGGAATATCCTCAGGTCAACAGTTCATTGGAGTTTCAACTGGCGACAAAACGGCAGGGTACCACCCTAGCGTGGGGTGCCCAAGCGGCACATCAAAGCCATCTGTGAAATCGCGGTTACTTTGTAGCCATGAGGATGAAAAAACCCCTGGTACGCCCGGTTTCTCGAGACTGCAGACAATCCGGCACCAGAGACCTCACGCAGGCAGTCGAACACAATGGACACAACCTTGACTATGTCACACTAGGCCTAATGCTTTCACTTCTAGCCGAAACTGTACTTGAGATTACTGCCGTATTAGTAATTTTTAGCCTTTCTGATTCAAATTTTCTCACTCATTCTTCTCTTTACCTTTTTAAATTTTTTCTCTAACTCTAATTTTTCTGCTTTGCACTCTTCAACTATAGTCTCTAAACAATTCTTTATGAACTCTGGGCTGTCTAATTTTGTATAGAAAACTACTACTTTATCAGTTTCTTCTACCTTTATGCTCAACTTGCATGCTAAGGGAATGCAGATTTACTTTACAATGCCTAGCTGAGAATGCAATAGTTCTTCTTAATTCAACTACAACTCATCTAAAACTAATTCCAATATTCTCTAAATACTACTACAATAATATCTATCCTAAATACTATTTCAGTGCCACAGAACAAAAACACAGAAATGTAAAAAATTTTCATAAAATTACAATAACATAATAATATTTAAAATTATCATTTAATGAATGAATAGCTTTCACAAACTTTGAAAATTTTTAAATCTCTAAAAAAAAACTGCTTCCAGAAAGGTTAAATCAAAGATAAAATAAAAATATCAAAATGTAAAAGTTATTTCCTACAAATACAATAACCTTTTATTATTATTATTATTATTATTATTATTATCCAAATAATCAATAATTTTGTAATATTTAATAAATAAAGCATATACACACATAAGAAAAAAAAAAAATGTTTCTATAGAAAAATTGAACTAAGATTCTTAATTAATCTCTTTATCTTCAAAAATTCTAAAACTTAAGAAAAATAAAGTATATGTTATACCTCATATATTCCAATGAAAGTTTTATCCCGAAGATGACAAAAGAACTATTAACAAATTAAAGAAAACACAGAATGTTTGGGATCACCCTGTAAAAAGTAAGGCTTGAAAAGTATAACTGTAGCATGCAGTTATGAGTCTTCTTTTAATTATCTATTTTCATTTGCATCAGAAAAGCACAAATATTCATGGCGATATGTATACATATACAAATGTATATTCAACCCAATGAAATACTATTTTCGTAAAACTTGGCGTACTATGTAAGACAAACATAATATATATATTGTTACAATTTCGTACCAATATATATATGTATAATTTATGACAAAAATCTATAATATGACCAAAATGGGTTTGCATTTTTAGAAATTATACCAGGTTGTTCAATAAGAAAAACACAATTTTATGGTTTTAAATACATTTTATTACTCAATGTAATCTCCCTGAACTTCAATACACTTGTTCCAACAATCTTCTAATTTATGGATTCTATCCCTGAAATGAGAATCCAGAAGACTGTCAAAATATGCTTCCACAGCTGCTATTACCTCTTCATTCAATGAAAATCATTTTCCGTGCATGAATTTTTTGAGATGTGAGAACAGCCAGAAGTCAGAGGGAGCCAAGTCTGGCAAATAGGATAGATGTTGCAACTGTTTGTACTTTAATTCATTGATTTTCACGGTGATTTTTTGAGCTATGTGAGAGGGTGTGTTATCTTGATGGAAAACGATTTTTTTCTTTTGTAAACCAGGTCTTTTCTCATTAATTTTCACATCCAGCTGGTCCAGAAGGTTACAATAATAATCTGTGTTTATTGTTTTACCAGTTTGAAGGTAATCCACAAAATTCCTTTAGCATCCCAAAAAAGTTATGCTAACACCTTCTTGGCCGATTTCTGGACCCTAACTTGCTTTGGAGACAAAGTACCAGGTTCACACCACTCCTTAGCCTCTTGTTTTGATTCAGGACTATGGTGGTAGACCCAAGTCTCGTCTACAATGATAAAAACATGCACAAAATCCTTTTTATCTTTTCTAAAATGCTCCAAATGTTGTTGAGAAAGTCACAGACGAGTGTGTTTTTGTTCCATTGGAATGTGGCCCCCACTTTGCACGTATCTTTCTGTAACCCAAAACTTCAGCCAAAATATTGCTCACACTACCTATTGAGATGCTTAGGGCTTCTACTAAATCTCTCTTGGTTAAACGGCGATCGTTCATAATCATATCCTGTATTTTTGCTATGTTTTCTGGTGTTGATGCACTTTTTGTATGTCCTTCACATGGATCATCTTCAAGACTTCTATGATCACTTTTAAATGCAGCAACCCATTTTTCAACTGTTCGAATTGAAGGTGAAGAGTCCTTATACTTTTTTAACAATCATTCATGAATTTGTTTTGGTGCTACACCTTCCAAAAATAAGAATTTTATTACTCTACAATATTCAGATTTTTCCATTGTCCAAAAATACTGTGACACGTCAACTTTGAACAGCTGCAAATATATGAATGAGTTGACAGATCTACATGAAACTTCACACCTTTTCATAAAAAAGTAGTACCACTTTTAGAAAAATAAAGCGACAAACCTACTAATGCCATTTCTTATTGAACGCCTTAGATGTTGCTCCAAAGTATACTCTAGATTCATCAACAAGTGTCTCTTATTTTATTGCATACAACATAATTATCATGCACATTATTTATTTCTATAATGTTATTTTAAATATTGTAAAATGTGTTAAAAAAAATTAACATTTGATATATATTGTGCACTCTAGTTTTTATGTTCGGCAAATGTAAGTATAGATTTTGTTACAATTTTAACATTACCATACTAAATTTTATGTATTATATTTATCTCTATATATTTTTTTAATTTCAGCCTTCAGAAAGTACTGAGCATTTGAATAAAGAAATGGCTAATCTAGAAGGTCTTATGAAAGACTTAAATGCAATTACTGCTTCAGAGTTTGAATGTTGAATTTTTTAAAACTTGGAACTGAAATTTGCAGATGTGATTTAAATGCAGTACAATTTACAGAATTTTTGTATATTATATCAACTTTATCTATGAAGCAAAGAAATGAAAAAAAAAAAAAAAAGACATTTTCATGTGCTGTGTTTTGTGCTATTACAGCTACAATTATTTTTACATCTGTTTAGCTAAAGTATAAAAAATAAAAAAATAATTGATTGATGTCGCTGTGGCAGTTCACAATATGTGTAATATAAAATATTAGTGCAGCTTATTATTGCAATTATTATTTCAAAGAAATTAATAGATTAAGGCAGTGATTATATAAAAATTGGCTTTTCAATATTGTAATTAGTATTTTTATAGTCTTAATTTCTAAAAAGAAAAAATGTATTTCTAATTTTTAATTTCTTAAATGTTAACTACTATAAAGATGTATAAATTTCAATTAAACTTACTATTATCTAATTTCTTCAAAATAAATTTCAAATGAATCTACCTCTTTATCTTTGGGAGTGAGGTACATTGTTCTACTAAGAGCCACTAAATCTCCAAATTATTGGTTTCATAGCTTTGTCACAACTTCAGACTAACTATTAGGAAGATTTAAATATTCTTAAGCAGATTCTTGTTGGATTAAAAAGAATATCGCTAAAAATATTTTTTATCTTAAACTTGTGTTATTTTATCAGATAAATCATATCTGCAAATGCAGATGTAACAATTATTGTGTGAGAAATGCCTAGCTGGTTATCAGCCAGGGTAGCTCAGTGGTAGAGCATTCATGCATTATTAAGCAGAGGACCCGGGTTCAGTATTTTTCACATAGTTGATATAAAAATCAGTCCTCCACTCCATTTTGTCTTAAATATTTTCGAGGTTGATGAATAAAGATTTCTGAACGATTATTTTAATCAACAAGCTGTTTGATACCGAAAAGCATTGCCCTATTTTACATTTAAAATGTAAAATATTAATTTTAGGATATATGAAAACAAAGATAAGAATTTTAGAAATATGATTTATTTTACTGCCTTTATCTATTTTATCTCTGAAATGTACTTTGCAAAGTAGCGCTTATAAATTTATAAATCTATTTTCATTATGTATATTATTTGGTACTTCATGAGTGTATTTCATTTTCTGAAGTATATTTTCATGTATATTTACCAAAAATGTGAGTATTTAGCGGACCAAATTTTCTCTTTATAGAAAAATGAACAAATTTTAACTAATGTTAAGTAAGAATAAATTTTAATGAGTCAATATGAAAAATTTGTAATTGTTTTTCAAATAATATTGAAATTGTAAATGTGATTATAAATTACTTATATGTTTAAATGTAAGCTAATGTTTTTTAAATTACTATGATAAATACAAAATTTTACACACATTATGAAAGAATGTGCCTTTATTTTCTTTAAATTTTACTTAGAAAAATTATTTTAAGATGTTCAGTAGCTTTCATTTATATTATACAACTTTATTAACAGTGTCATTAAAAACAAATTCCTTTCCAAACTAGCTATTTTCTGCTTATATGTGTGTGTGTGGGGGGGGGGGGGGGTTAATATGACTAATTTTTAAAAAATTTAAAGTTTTAAATTTATTTTTTGCCCAAAATTTTAACTCTTATTTATAATTTTTTTTTTTTTTTTTTTTTTTTTTTCAAATAAAAGTTATTTAATTAGATTTAAATATTTGTTCTTCACCATGATAATCTCTTGTGTGCCCTCTTGTTTGTGATACATGCAAAGAAAATTTTTTGCATTAATGCTATGAAACAGTGTGGTGGTGTATGGATTAAAGCTGATTGATTGCACAGGGATCCTACGCTTGGGTGGCATACTTTCTGTGGATGTCCTTTTAAGGGGGTCCTAGCCCACATTTATGTGAGTTTTTGAGAAAACTCCAGAAAAATATGAACAGCTTGGTTGACGTGCTAAACTTGGGATTGAACCCAACACTTCTTCTCTATTAGCTTTCAAAACAGAACCTCTCAACCACTGGTGGGACCCATAATGGAAGGATTCCTTTTAACTTTGAATGGTATTATTCTTTCAGTTGAAATTATCTTTTTATAGGTTTGATAAAAAATAATAGCTTTTAAAAGCTTCACTAGACTTCCTATAGGATTATTATTATTGACAGTTTTCATTTTATATTTCTTAAGCAGCTATTTGATGTATTTATTTATACCTATGCCCAGTTTACCATTGTTCCTTATGAGTTATGGGCTTATTTTTACTTGTTAAATATGACAGTCTTGCAAAGAGCATGCTTTTTCTTCTTTTTTTAATGATTTAAATGTTGTTTAAATCAGTTATATAGTGGAAATGAAACATCAACATTTTATATATATATTGAACTGTGTAATAAGTAATGGTCTTTTTTTAAAAGAAAAAAAAATATTGAAACACAAAATACTACAATAAATTAATGATATACAGCCTATCATTTATGAGATTTTTACTATCATTTAATCGTTTTATCAATGCCTCTGCAATAAAAAATCTGAAGTTTTTTTTTTTTTTTTTTTTTTTTTAAGAATTTATCCAACCAATCTCTCAATTCAACATCATTATTAAATGATAGCCTTCCCCATAAAGAGTTTAAAAAGATCAAATTTGACTGAGTTTCTCTGAAGAGTATGGAGAATGAGACAGTATTTCTCATTTCAGGTTTTGAATTGCAGCTGAGAAACAAAATTTAAAAACTCAAACACATCAACTTGTAGAGCAAACATCTCTCATTTGAAATACAAAATAACTCTTGTCAGTTTGTTTTCTTTATGACAAAAATTTTAAAAGTTAAAAAAAAAAAATGCTCATGATTTCAGTGCAGTTGAAATTAATTTTATTTTCGGAAAACATATTTAATTCAATTCTTTTGTGAATATTCTTATTTCTTTTGTATTTTCCTTGTATTTATGAATTAAAAAAATGCATATGGTATTTGGCCATTGAGATTTCTTGTCTTACTTACTTTATTGATCAAAAATTGTGAGTATACTTGAGCAATTGTTAATGGAATTTATTTATTTATTTTTAAAATGTACTATAATATTGCTTTTTTTTTTTTTTTTTTTTTTTTTGGGGGGGGGGGGGGGGACTTTATTAGAAGGATCACATTGATTAAATCAGTAAAACATAGTTTACACCACCCCCCCTCCCTCCATACATGCACTAATTCCCATTCATGTGTGTCAGTATGAGTTGTATAATCTATAAAAATTTATTTGAAATTTATTATCATATCATATTTAACTGCTTATTTTATAATATTTTAAATAAATATAGCTGAGATTCTATCATATCTGTATATATGGTGCTGTTTTACAATACAGATTTTTCTTTTTTCTTTCTTTTTTTTCTTTTTAACTTCAGGAGGGAAAATGCGTTATGCACAAGTAAGTTTCCATATATTTTTATGTTTCTTCGTTCAGGTTACTTGGGAAATTTTAATTGAATATGTTTTACATTTTAAAAGTGCATTTAAATGTTGTTCTGTGTTTAATTGTTTGAAATGTTTCAATTTCATTGTTTAAAAATGTAAATATTATCAAACTTCTTAATTGAAAATATCAGTCTAATGAACTTATTGTTTTATTTCTAATTTTTATATGATTGTAGTAAAAGAAGAAAAGAAAATTTTCATGGACTTTAAAAAATACTTGTCTATTTTACTTCAATGATTTTTGCTAAGCTAAACCTGTCATAAAACAGTGTCATAATTAATTTGTGACATGTGTTTAGTGTTTTACAATTAGGATTATTGATAATTGATATATTTTAACTAGCATAATTTAGCATAACAAAATAACAACTCTCTAAATAATTGACTGTTGACATATATTTTCATTCACTAGGCCAGTGGTTCTCAAACTTTTTGAAATCATTTAAAATTCTAAAAGTAGTGGAAATGCAAGATATACCAATTTATGAGAAATATGTTAATAATGATTAAGTTGAATTAGTGATTTTGTATTAACCACATGCCAGCAATTAATCGACACTTTGATAAGCTTTACTAAATATAAACTTGTATGAAAATTTTACATTTATTATAAACTTTTACGATAAACATTATCAAAACTTAATTATTTAAAATAATTAAGTTTTTATACTATACAAATTTATTGATAAACTTGAATAACACTTGAATGCATTATACTTTATTTTGTATAATGGCATATGAGTGATATAAAAGTATCGTTAAGTTTTTGAAAGGCTTCTTTACAATACATGAAAAAAAATTTCGTGGTGAGATAAAAAATCCTAATTTTCATAAATTGATGTTTATTTATTTATTTATTTATATGTATATTTCCTGATAGGCTGTAGTTTTGCTTTTTCACTGGCACTTGACGTTTTTTTCACTTCTTGAATAGCGTGTTCAATATAACACTTCATTCTAAAAAATCTGTGCATTTTATTTCTGTGTGTTTAAATAGAAATAAGTAATGTACATATAGTGTCTACTCCCAAAACTTTAAGTAACATAATACAACAAGAAATCTGCAGCAAGAATAAATGGCTGCCTTTTGTAAGAAAAACCTCTGTTAATTAACATATTGCCCCCCCCCCCTCCAAAAAAAAAAAAAAGGAGCAGGATATGTGTGTTGAAATGTTATAATGGAATAACTATTTTTATTGTCATATCGGAGCACATATTTCTTGAATACCACAGTGTACACCCAGTTTGAGAACCACTGTACTAAGTTGTTCTTTAAATACATTTCTAATTCAAACATAATTTCAGATTTTTAGCTTTTTTTTTTTTTTGTGGTAAAATATTGTATGTCATAAAGATTGTCTTCCAATTAATAGTTATATAGGTTTTCTTTCAAAAAAAAAGAAACTATAAAAATGGGAATGCAAAACATTAAGTAGTTTCAATATTTAGTACAATCTTACATCAGTTCTTGGTTGATAGAATTATATGTAAATATAAAATGAATATTGGTAAAAGGGAAAATATTAAAGGAACTGCTGTTATACATTACAGAAAAGGAAAGTTACTGCAGTTTTTGAAACATACAGACATACTAATTTTCTGAAAGAACTTGCAAAAATGCTTTTTATTGTTGTTGTTGTCAACATAATTGCATGTTATTAATGCATTAAAATAAAACTTAATTATTATTTGAAATTATTTTTTAAGTCATATCACAAAATATTTAACTTTTAATCGTCAGTTTCAGAAAGATGCTTTTTTTTTTTTTTTACTTTTGACTGTTTTTAGTAATTTCCATGCAATTTTGTTTCTAAATATGTTATTCAATTTTAATGAGACTTTGACTAAAATAACCTTCAAAAATCTAATTAATTTCATATTCATAATATGAATATGAAATTAATTAGATTTTTAAAAGTTAAATTTAAAAGAAATTATGCTTGGGTTTGAAATTAGATGAATACGTTTTGTACAAAATTGTTCTTCCTTTGATTTAAAAACAATTCTCTTGATTAATCTTATCAATTAAAAAAAAAAAAGAAAAAAATGTTGTTTATACCCCTCTTCTTCCATCCCACTTTCTTTTTCTTTCTTTCTTTTTTTTTTTAGGGGGTGGGAGGTAGGGAAATTTCTTAATTTGTCCTTTATACTAAATAATTCTTATAATTGCTAGTAAAAAAATCATCAAGAAAAACATTATTTAAATATACATGTTTATTTGTATCATTATATTTAAAGACAATAATGATCAAAATCCAAGATGCACTTTATAACACATACAAAATTCATAAAAGTTTAATATTTGATAAAAATTATGGTAAACTTCATTCAACATATTGGGGGGAGGGGAGAAGAAGGAAAGAAAGAAGTGGCGAAATAAGAATAAACATTCTTACTATGAAAAGAAAAGCAGTGTATCAGATTTAAGTTAAAATCAAAGTAATTATATGAGCCAATTATCTCCCAAAACACATGAAACTTTCTTAAAGAATGCAGGGATACATTAAAGTATGTTGTTTCTGATGCAGTATAGACAAATTGTCTAAATATATTGTGTGTATCTGACAGCATACACAAAAGTCTACAAAGAATTTTCACGCAAAATGATTATATTGGCTCCTTGTAGAAAATTTGAATGAAAGATAAGGAGTGTGAATAGAAAATTGTATTTTCAATAAAATACTATAGATTTAGAATTTGAATATTTTAACTTGTGTGCATAAGAAAGCAAAAATAAAGGCATTTCTTTTCAGTTTTCATGAGGAAGTGTATGAAATCCTTTAGTTTAAAGAATAAGAGCATTCCTGCCATTTTTTCTTTTTGCATGCCTTGTTTTGTTTTTGTTTATAATACAATAAGTGTTCCTCTTTTCTTTTACATAATTCATTAAAAAATACTTTATAAGTATTTTTCAAGTCCAAATTCATGAGCTTATTTATTTCATTTTTTTATTATTATTATTATTTCCTTCAATGGTATGGTGATTTTTTTTTTTTTTTTTTTTTTTTCCCTTTGTATTGTGTTAATTTAAAAACTGTGCCAGTGAATTTGAACCCAATTTTTATTGTATACTTTGATATGTTCACTTATATATGTGAGCTGTGCTCATTTTTTAAAATGATGTTTGTTATCCACAAACATACACTCTGTTTTGAACTGTAGTCCAGATACTCGGTGGTATTGTATATATTTTGTATATGTATTCACATTTTATTTTTGCAATAATCCTTTATATTATCAAATTCATTTAGTGTTTTTATGATTCATTTATATTTCGTGTTGTAAGTAGTTACTTGAAAAGCTTGCATACAAGCAGTTGCTCAAAATGTTTTTTTGCTTGATGTATTGTGAAAACATGGGTAAGTAATTTTGATTTTCCAAAATGAATCACTTTAACCATATGACAATGGAACTGATTATTCAGTTATACCTACACAATCTTGCAGTTTATGTTTTTGTATCTTCATATTTGTTACTTTCCATTTTTATTTTTATTAACTATTTGAAAGTTGTTAATTTTTATCGTCTTTTTAATATACATTCTCTTTGTTATGTTGATTGATGTTATTAATTCTGACTATTTCAGTATTGAAATCATAATTAAATAACAGAAAGATAAATGTAAGCTGGTTCAAATGATATAGTGGTAAATATCTAACCTTTATCTAATTTTTATTAGAAAAATAATTATAAATAAGTATTATATTAGACTAATTTCAATACTTTATTCGTAATTAGTAAACATTGATAAGTTGCTGCACACTATAGATTGTTTGAATTTCTTGATTCCTCCTATCTCTCATAATGTTCTATATGTTATACCTTTCATTAATTAGCCTTACTTTAATAATATGTCGAATAAACTACATTTCATAAAAGCCATCAATTGCTTATAAATTAGTGTCTCGGGAAAAATATTTTTAAGAAAAAGAATTGAAACTCGCACACAATATATCATTTTTGAAATTAATCTTTATTCCTTTATATCTTTTAAAAGGTTGGTGTCTTTTTTTTTTTTTTTTTTTTTTTTTTTTAATAATAATAAGGGAAATGTAGTCTGATTGAGGGGGGGGGGGGGGACTGATTGATTTATTAAAGCTTAAAAATTATGAGACGTCATATTGCCCTATTTTCTTTGTCATGAACTTTTACACCCCATTCTTTCCTTACGTTATTTTTTTTTTCTTTGGTAGTATTCAATTTTTATTTATTTATTTAACCCTGATTTAACGAAACCTTAAATTATAAGTTTATTAAAACTGTTACTTGGATTTAACAAAAAGTTTTTCATGAAATGTTTTAAATTCTATTTATTTATTTTTCTTGCTGGAAACAAATTTTGTAGAAATATCCTCCTTTCAAAAGCCCCATTACTTTGCTTTAATTTAAAATCTGATATATGTAATAAAAGACAATAATAATAAAAAAAAAATCATGTGTGCAGTGTTTTTTTTTTTTTTTTTTATGAGTCAAAAATGTTCATTTTTGAAAGCTGCGTTTTCAGTTTTTTTTTTTTTTTTTTTTTTTTTTTTTCATGGTTAAAACCTGTCAGTTTATTTACGAATCAATTACCTCACGCAAAAATGTCAATGTTTCATAGCAATATGTATATTCCAATGACTTTTTAAGGAAGTCATGTGGTGTCCACATCGGATTTTTTAAATAAATAATTCATTTTTAAAATATTAAGCCTTTAAGTTTACTATTATGACTTTTTTAATATAGTTTTTCTCAATAATTATTTCTTTTATTACTCATGCTTAAATCAACAATATTGTTCCATTCTTTGAGTGACAACTCATCAATGTTTACTGTTTAATTAATACAAGTTATTATTTTTTATTTTAATTAACATTAACTTTCATGATTGTCTAAAAATATTATTTCTCCATCTTATTAAATGCTATAGCTTTTAGTAAATACTTATGAAAGCATTAGTAAACGAATCATTAACATAATTTTCGCTTTATGATAAATAATAAAATTCTAAATTAGACGAAATATTTAAAATAAATTTCATTGCTCAATTTAGAGTTACATGAATCTCAATTTTAATCTCATATCATTTATATATTGTTACATACTGTGTTTTTAATATTCATTTCTCAGATTAACTTTCTTCATTAAAACATCATTTAATAATTTTAACATTTTTTATGTATAAGTTTTCATTTTTTTTTTTTTTTTGTATATATATTTGTGCCAATATTTTTTGTGTAAAATTTTGAACAAAACTGTGCCAATTACATTTATTCCTTTACATACTTTCATAATAACTTATGTTTTTATTTTGATATCATATCAAAATGTTAGTGATTGAATTATTCATGTGAAATAAGCACAAATCGTTAAATGGCTTGAATGTGCAATATTTTTTCTTTACATCGCAGTTCTGTAATATTTTGGGCTATTAACTATCTTAATTTAATTATTATTATTATTTTTTTTTTTTTTTAAATATATTTTATTATGGTCAGAAAAATAATGCGGTTGAAGTTAACTTTGTTTCAGGCCCGGAAGTATTTTAGTTCTGTAATTAATGTTGATTATTTCAAATGAATTGACAATCACTAACTTTTTATTTTTCTTTGTGCATATTTTTATTTCATTAAACAACTAAATCATGTTTCATGATATTTATTTCATAATTTGTCTAAATAATTCTTGTATCAATATTCAGTGTCTGTTTTTATTACTTTCAGAAATGTAATAGAATGTTAAATAATTCAAAAGAATTTTTATCTCTGTATACTTGAAATATGCTTCATTTTTATGCGCTAATATAAAATATTTAAACTTCTTAACTTGTAAATTATTCGATGCGTGTTTGAATTTCAAACTCAGTGCCTATATAGTAAATGCATTTTTAATGCTTTTAATTAATAACGCTTAATGTAGCAAATATTACGATTCGTTATTTTTCATGATTTTAAAGTATGCATTTTAAATTTTGACTGAAATTAAACAAAAGTGGATTTTGTAATTTTTTACTTGAGGAGTAATTTTTTAATATACTCATTTTTGAGATCAATTTTCTTTTTCATATGTATGATTTTTGTACTAAAAACATGTATTGGTAATCATTTTTGTATATGAGAATTAAAATTTTGTTATTAATATTTGTAGACATTTTATTTGTGTCAGTATGGAATTATTAATGAGTATATATATTGCTACAATGATGTAGAAAGCAAGAAAACAGATGATAAAATGCCATTATATCTGCAAAAACCAAAAATATTGTTATAGCCAGTAACAGTTTTATTAGCGATATCAAAAAATCCATAATACTCACTTTATTATCTTCAAAATCTGTATACAAATACGAAACCAATTAAAAAAAATACACACTGAAGCGCAAAAGTCATGGAATGTTTCCCAATATCATGTGAAACCTCTTTTTACCAATGCAGGAACTTTGCATAGCATTGCTTTGATAACTAATCAAAAATTCCCTAGAAGAATATGCAACTATTTTGCCTCCTCAGTTGTCCCTAATTAACACGCTTTTATTAGCTTCACCTGTATGTATGTATGTATGTTTGCATGTTTGTAACCGCTCTGGGAGCAAACTAAAAATCTATATTGTAAAAAAAAGACTTTCCCTACGTGAACACCGTGGCGTTGAGGTATAACTCCATGCTACGAACCTAAAGGTCTAGCGTTCGATCCCAGTCAGGGGAGATTTTTTAAAAATGGTTTTTGTTTAATTCTAAATTATTTTAATTAAAGATTTAAATGTATGTAAATATTATGGTGTGTCACTCACATGATTTTCTCTTACCCTGCATTATACTAAGATAGATATTTTGTGTTTTTTAGTTCACATTTCTATAAAAGCGTGTTCTTTAATTTTTTAAAACTATAATATTATTTTTAAAATATTGCCAGTGTAGAATTTTGTGTACAAACTCACCTTCTGTATATTCCCTTTTCATTTCCTGATGTTCTATATGTTGAAGACTTTTCTTTTCCTGTATTAGTTTATTGACAAATTGTTTTGTAAAATATTCATATTGAAAATTTTCACCCACAACGAAAATCATGCTTTGACTTACACAAAAATTTTATCCTGGTTGACAATTACTTTTTTTTTTATAAATATATATAATTACACAATAATTTAAAAATAATCCTCAATATTTATTTTTATACAAAATTTTGTGTCATGCTGCTATATTAAAAATTTTGAAAAAACAGGACAACAGTGCCACCTGTTGAGGGTATGCACCAAAGGCTAATCAGCATCAAGTCAATATCCAACCAAATATAAGCTTAAATTGAATTCTGTCGATTGATTTGTGAGGTAAAATCCATAAAAGTTTGGGATCAAACACATAGCCAGACATTTTCAAAAATTGGTCAAATCATGTTCTCAAAACGTGTAATTCAATTGAGAAAAAAGGGAATACCAAAATTACACAAATCCATTACTTTATTCTTATAAATATATAGAAGAAAGTAAAAAATTACTAAAAATAGCATTTTATCATGATTTCTATAGTAATACTAGGGTTAAAATTTTGAAAACCTGATTAGGTTACTTCTAATTTACAGATATTCATTATTGAGCATCTTGGAAGGCAAAAAAATCATTCTAAATCAATTTTTCTATTAATTTAGTAGAGCAATCAACTGGAAATATCACACACAGATTGCTTATAAAACAAATGTGTCCTTTATTATTATATTTTTTTTTATTTGAAATTTCGAATGAAGAAACAAGTGCTAAACACAGTTATTTAATTAAAAAGAACTTTGATTACTTTAATTGAAAGTTAATTTGACAGGTTTTTATCCAAAGTTTTTTTCAGCCAGGTGTTAGCCATTTACAGGGATATACTTTGACTTGTAACTCGTAGCTTGTTTATTCTTGAACATATAGTGCCATCTTTGATCTAAGTTTTGATTAGGCTCCACGTCATTGCACTTGCACTTGTTGGCCAGGATTTCTATTGTTTCATGCATTAGTGCATAGTTATTGTTGTTGTAATTGGATAATTTTTTGTTATTTTCAAAATCGATGTCATTTCAGAGTTTTTATTAGCTTTAGTTAGGACAATAATGGTTTTTCATATTTTATGTCATTTTGAAGTTCTTTTATTCTATTGTTAATTTTGTCTTTAGCCATTCTTATGTAAAATCCTGGCCAATGAGCACAGCTGTAATGACATGGAGTCCAATCAAAATTTCGATCAAAGAGGGCACTATATGTTCATGAATAAACAAACTAGCAGTTACAAGTCAAAGTATATCCCCCAAGTGCCTGGCTGAAAAAAGCTATTAGAATAGGTTGCTACATAGTAATGACAAAAATTAACCATAGAATAAAAGAACATCAAAACAACATAAAATATGAAGAAATTACTACTTCCTTAACTAAAACCAAATAAAAACTAAACATCGATTTTGCAAATATAAAAAAAATTATCTGACTAAAATTAACCATAACTATACACAATGCACAGAACATTAGAAATCCTGGCCAATAAGCACAGCTACACTGATGTGAAACCCGGTCAAAATTTAGATCAAAGATGGTACTATATACTCAATAAACAAGTTAGCGATTACAAATCAAAGTTTATCCCTGAAGATGGCTGGGCACCTGGCCAAAAAGACTTTGAATAAAAAAACTACCAAGACATTTAATTTAACTTTCAATTAAAGTGTTAAATATTTTAAAATTGAATATGAGGAATAATTTTTAATGTGTAGGTGTTCTGATTTTAAGATTTTTATTTTTAAAAGTGGGGAAATTTTCCTAGAATTACAATATTACTCTGTCTGCTGAGGCTAATGATGTAAAATTTTTCAGGTAAGTTAATTTAAGTAACTAAATGTTCACTGAAAAATATTCATTGTAAGATTTCTTACTTTAGTTTACATTTTTTATTAATTATATATTTGATAAAATCTTTTTGTAAAAAAATAGAACCGACTCCAAAAAGCAACTAATATTCAAACAAATAATAAAAAAAATTGTATGAAATGAAACTAAATTGCGCCTAAAAGTATAAAATAATTTCCTTCGCCAAACAACCTATAACACTACAATTAATCATAACTTTTGAAGTCGGCGCAAAATTAAATAAAATTTAATTAGTTTTTAAAGGTTTGTTTTTAGGTCGGTAGCAACAAATGCTGTTGTCTCGAATGATCCATTTTTATGTTTCCTTTATTATTTTATCACTGTATACAATTGGTCCATTGGTAGTATCTACACAGAACAGTGAACATTCTTCACATTGCGGTATTTATGTTTCTGCGAAGTTAGTTTCCTTTACAAATTTGATATATCTTTGATAACTATAATCCTTGGTGGCTTTTAGATTTGGCGTTCAAAACGTATTGCAAAAATATACACGCAAGATGTATATTTTCATAATATATTTTGTACGAAGTATTGTTTCATATTCTTGATTACTTTCTTAATATACTTTATCAAATTAATCATGATATCCCAAAGAAATTAAATATGTTTGCCAGATAATTAAAAAAATTTTTTTTTCACCAAGGATGTCAGATACCAGTATCTTCTCCAACTTTTGCTGCTTACGAAATCTTATTTGTTTTCTTGAATCAAAATAGTTTTCGGCTGCGTTTTGCAGGTGACAATGTGAGATGCGTATTTTGAATAGGATTTGATATTTGTATTGAATAAAAGTATCAATTTTTATTTAATTTTGCGCCGACTTCAAAAGTTATGATTAATTGTAGTGTTATAGGTTGTTTGGCGAAGGAAATTATTTTATACTTTTAGGCGCAATTTAGTTTCATTTCATACAATTTTTTTTATTATTTGTTTGAATATTAGTTGCTTTTTGGAGTCGGTTCTATTTTTTTACAAAAAGATTTTATTTTTCTCTTTTCAGTGAAAACTTATTCATATAAAAGAACATCAAAAGACGTTCGACGGCAGTTTCACAAATCACAACTTCCAAGAAAAGTGACATAACTCAAAAAATGGTTTATGTCACTGAAAAATACATGAAATGCACCCAATGTGAACAAAAAAGTTACATCTCCATCTAGAAAGTTATCCACTCGAGAGACAGTTGTGCCAGTTTTATTCTAGTCAAGTTATTTTTAAACTGATTTTTCTCAAATGCTGCATTTTTAGGTTGTGTCACTTTTCTTGCCTTTATCGGATATGAGCAAAAAACTATCTATTGAATGAACATACGTTAAGTTAAAAAGTCTTTAAAAATGTAAAGAACTGATATGCTGTATTCGAAACCATAAATTCTGTTAGGCATATATATTGAAATTTACAGTGAATACTTGCCACTCGCTGCGCTGAAAATTGCGCAGCGTAAAGTTCAATCAAAGAGCAAAATATGCATTGCAGCTGACGGACAGAAGTTTCAAAATCGATACTTACATACTGCTTTTACCAGTGTAGCTGCATGCGTTCAGCAGTTAAAGTGAGAACAGACGCTTTTGAGTATCCTCTAATTTGTTAATATCTTAATGAAATCATAATGAAGCCTATTTCAAGCCAAGATCATTACAACAACAAAAAAAGTATTAAAATTAAATCATCTCTTATGAAGTTATAAGCTAACAAATTTCAACAACAACAAGAACAATGTGAAACATGGTTTGTATTGAGAACCTCTTCCTTTATGAAGTCGGTTTAAAGCGTCTATGTGTTAATCAATGCGACCGCTTACAACAACCATACTTTGAATTTTACATAGCATAAATGTCACCCGCTACGCTACAACATATGCAACGTCATTCAAGAGTGCACAAAACAGGAGATTGTGAACAAACAAATGCACGTTTTAAGCGTTCTGTTTTTAGCATTAACGTCTAAACTATCTTTTCGTACTATATCGATGATGCGCTGCAATTTTATAATTCACTTTTTCTCCTTGTCTTGAACTGTTTCCGAGATAGGAACGCTAACTCCACTGTTTCCCGCCATTTGGCCTTGTAGGCGGTTGAATCACGCAGCACATATCCACTTTACTATACCTACATACCACTTTTATGACTATAGCTGCAGCTGTTCAGCAGTTAAGAGTCGGGACTGTCTTTTTTGGGCACCCTATATTTTCTTTTGATCGTAAAGTTATTGCAATGGGACCTATTTCAGACCAAGACCTTTACAATAAAACATAAAGTACCAAAATAGGATTATCTGTCCAGAAGTTATGAGCTAACAAACAAAAATAAAAACAAAAAAACATACGGTGTGAATTGAGAATATATGAAGTCGGTTAATTAGAGCATCTCTTACGAAGTTATAAGCTTACAAACACCAACAACAACACATAGCTTGAATTAAAAACACCCTCTTTTCTGATGTTGGTTGAAAACGACTTTGCGCTAATCGATGTGACCGCTTACAGTAACAGTACTTTGAACCACAGAGTATACGTGTCATCCGCTACGCTGCAAAGTGTGCAACGTAGTTCCAGTGTGCACAGTGTAGGAAATTTCGAAGAAACAACTGCACGTTTTAAGCGATTTTTAGCAATAATGTCTAAAAACTGTTTTTTTCTTAGTAAATCGATGATGCTCTACAACTTCGTAATTAACTTTTCCCCCATCTTGAACCGTTTTTGAGATAGGAGCGCTGATTCCGCTGTTTTTCATCAGATGGCGTTTTATTTTCTTTAGACTGTAAAGATATTGCAATAGACCTACTTCAGACCAAGATCTTTACAAAAAAAAAAAAAAATATATATATATATATATATATCAAGTAACCGTATTTTGAACTATATAACGTATGTCTGACTAGCTACACTACAATGTTTGCAATGCAGCTCAAGTGTGCATAGTGTGAGAAATTGCGAACAAACAAATGCACGTTTTTAGCATTGTATTTTTAGCACCGATGTCTAAACTATCTTTTCGTACTTAATCGATGATGCCCTGCAATTTTATAATTCACTTTTTCCCCATGTCTTGAACCGTTTCCAAGATAAGAACGTTAGCATGAATGTCTAAACTATGTTTTTGTACTAAATCGATGATACTTTTCAACTTTGTAATTCACTTTTTTCTCTATAACCGATTTCTAGATAGTAACACTGACTCCGCAATTTTCCACCAGGTGGGGCTGCAAGCGGTTAAACCTCGTACTGCATGGCCACTTTGCTATACTTACATACCATTTTTAACACTATAGCTGCAGCCGTTTAACAGTTAAAAGAGTTGGGACTGATTTTTTTGGGCACCCTGTATTTTCTTTAGATTGTAAAGATATTACAATGGGACCTATTGCAGACCAAGACCTTTTCAACAAAACAAAAAGTGTCAAAATCGGAGCATCTGTTCAGAAGTTATGAGCTAACAAACATAAAAAAAACATACGATTTGAATTGAGAACTTTCCTTCTTTTTTGAAGTCGGTTAAAAATAGTATCATTCTTAACAATTTGCATATGGGAAATATTATTTTTATAGTCTGCCACTTAGCATGAGTCATAAATAGATATTTAATATTAGCCATTGTATCAATTTATTACTGAGTTCATGCAGCCCTTGAAAATCCTTAGAAGCGCTTGTGTTTTAAATAAACAGAATCGAGGTATGATTTTTTTTTTTTTTTTTACTAAAATTTGGAAAAGGTATTTGAATTAAAAAGAAAAAAAAAGTGATGTTTTTTCCTGCAAGCTATTTGAACATTAAGTGGATTGTTTACCACTGGAGAAAAAAACATTTTTTATGGCCTTTATTAAAATAATTGAATACGGGATAACTTGGTTTTTACCGTGCAGGGATGGAGGATATGATTAAGAAGAATCAAGTTAAAAAATGGATTATTCATAAAAATCAATAAGCTGAAAATAGACAAGAAAATTGCATACTTCATCAGTCAGATATGAATAAAAGCAGGAGTTTTGCTGTTACACCATTTGAGAATATGTCAGGAAGCAATTTTTAAAAACCAAGATTTTTATTGATTAATAGTTGAAATAGTTGGTTATTTCAGCAGTCATTGGTTAAAGAAAGCATGGTATTTAAGCAATTAGCTACAATTAAACTTTTTTTTTTTTTTTTTTTTTTATTGTGGCAAAATGATCTCATACTTTGACTCTACCAGAAAGTTATTTTGGCAATCAGATATCAAAGATGTAGAAATTTTGTTGATTGGTAATGAAATTAACTTGCATATAGGGAATCCGCTTTGAAGAATGTGTGTGAATTTTCTGTATCAGTATCAAAATAATTGTCTATTTCTTCAATTAGTTACAAAACATGAATTGTAGAAATTTAGCTAATAAAATTATCTAAATTACAATGATCTATAAAATTTGTTGACTACATTTGATTATACAGGAATTTTGTCATTATCATTTAATCAAAATTATCATTTAATATTGTTATTCATTTTATAGGTTGTCATTAAAAATAGTCTTCAATTCTTTAAAATGCAGTTTTTGAAAATTGTCTTAAAGAATGTGTATGAATCCTGAATATGATTTTACTTAATTGTTAAAATTCTATGAAATTCATTTCAAAAATAGTTGTTTTGTTTTTTAATAACATATATGGAACTCAACAGAGTATCATGCCATTTTTAGAAAACTTGCCATGCTGCAATCAAAATATAAAAATACTGAATATCTGATAAAATATAAGCCCCTTTTTTTTTTTTTTTTTCCTTTTTTTTTTAAGTTTTAACCGATGCAAGCCTTAACAAAATTTTTATTTTTATACAGGATAGATATAAAACTATGTAAAGTGTTCAGAGCCCTACAGATTTTAGTGTAATGGGACAAATGTAATAAAAATTTGCATACATAATCAGAAAAGTATGTGGTTTTGGTTTCAAAAGAAGAACAATTTCAGTACCCAAAAGTCGCTGCTAGTGTAGTGCTTCATGAGTAATATGTGCAGTAAATGATACATAATTGCCAATTAAAACAGTAATTAACAGTTTCTTTATTTTTCATAAGTAACATGCATTGTTACCTGCGAACTTGGCTCAATACGATCACCATTCTGATCTTTCAATAACTGGATATGGTGTACAATGTTTTCATAGGAAGCTTACAACATAAATGCATTTATTTGTGTAAATTCCAAAGATGTCTTATCAATTGAAGTAAAAATGACAAAAAATGTCCTTCATACATAACATTTTTCAAATATTCGCACAACTAAAAATCACAAGGTTGTAGCAATTATGGTATCGCAAAATGTTCAAGCATTTCAGCAGCACTAGCATTTTCTCTAAGCTGACTAATATAACATGCTATGGAAAGACAATTTGTCTGTGATTGATAACAATTCACCAACCTTTCCTTTGATCTCTGTAATCACACTCTACATGAAAAGTGTTTATACAAATTTCTTATGTTTTTCATGATTAAAGCATCAAATATTTCCATATCAGCAGCTTTTAGAACTAATTTTATTTCTTAAGAAATCAAAACCACATACTTTGCTGTACATGTACATGAATGTTTATTACATTTGGCTTATGCTTAACAGCTACAAGACTCTGAACATCTCATGTTATTTTATGCCCACCCTGTATATTAGCCAAATATATTTAATTACATATATAAAACCCAGGCAAATATTGTGAAAATTCAAAAACATTTTGTCAATAGAACAAGCTGAATGTTAGTTCCTCAAAAAAAAGAGGAAATTTTTTTTATTTTAATTGATTTATATGGTATAAGTTAATGTAAAAAAAAAAAACTGTGGAAACCACTAAAAGGCTACCATTTTTAAAGCAACAAAGCATGTGTAAAAGCTTTGGAGGCAATTTTGAAATAATTCTCAAAGTTGGCTTTTACATGCATTTAAGAAGCGATTGGAACATTTAAAAAATAGAACTGTGTCTCATAATATTTACTTTGAAAAAACGTCTAAATGATGATGATTAAAGAAAATTTGCTTTCTATATAAATATCACAGGGTGTCGACAATCAGGGAAATCAGGGAAAAATCAGGGAATTTTGTAAATAATTACAAGATAAAAAGAACTTTTTATATACCATGTTTTTCAATTTTCTGTTTAATCATATAAACGCTACCGAAGGCAGCAGGAACCTGGAACAATTGACTAAGTATTAAAAAATTTCATTGCTATTGTGTTTTGAGCTATTATAAAAGTTTCAAATGGCTAGCTAGTCGGGAAGTTAGTTAAAAATCAATTGTAAGCTTTGTACTGGTAACGCTGCCGAAGCAGTTGGTTAAAAACATTTAAAAAATGTATTTTCACCGTGTTCTGAACTATTCTGAAAGTTTCAAATGTCTAGCTAGTCGGGAAGTTAGTTAAATACTTTTTCTGGTGAATCATATAAATGCTGTCAAAGGCAGTAGGAACCTGAAACAGTTGACTAAAAGTATTAAAAATAATGCATTATCACCGTGTTCTGAGCTATCCTGAAAGTTTCAAATGTCTAGCTAGTTGAGAAGTTAGTGAAAAATTGATTTCAAGCTTTGTACTGGTAATGTTGCTGAAGGCAGCAGGAACCTGAAGCAGTTGGTTAAAAATATTTTAAAAATGCATTTTCACCGTGTTCTGAACTATTCTGAAAGTTTCAAATGTCTAGCTAGTTGAGAAGTTAGTGAAAAATTGATTGCAAGCTTTGTACTGGTAACGTTGCCGAAGGCAGCAGGAACCTGAAGCAGTTGGTTAAAAATATTTTTTTAATGCATTTTCACCGTGTTCTGAACTACTCTGAAAGTTTCAAATGTCTAGCTAGTCGGGAAGTTAGTTAAATAAATTTTCTGTTGAATCATATAAATGCTGCTGAAGGCAGTAGGGACCTGAAACAGTTGACTAAAAGTATTAAAAAAGATGTACTGTCGCCGTGTTCTGAGCTATCCTGAAAGTTTCAAATGTCTAGCTAGTCGGGAAGTTAATGAAAAATTGATTGCAAGCTTTGTACTGGTAATGCTGCCGAAGGCAACAGAAACCCGAAACAGTTGGCTAAAAGTATTAAAAAAATGCATTTTCCCTGTGTTCTGAACTATTCTGAAAATTTCAAATGTCTAGCTAGTCGGGAAGTTAGTTAAATAATTTTTCTGTTGAATCATATAAACGCTGCCGAAGGCAGTAGGGACCTGAAACAGTTCACGAAAAGTATTAAAAAAATGTATTGTCACCGTGTTCTGAGTTGTCCTGAAAGTTTCAAATATCTAGGTAGTTGGGAAGTTAGTTAAAAATCAATTGCAAGATTTTTACTGGACAAACAAACGAACAAGAATTGAAGTTAATAAAAACATGGTAAAATACCAAAACAAGACCTTCCGGCTTATTCGGAAGGGTAGGTTGATTTCGTTTCCTTATCAAGTAGCCGTCATTTTGTTTCAAAATGGCGGCTACAAATTATTAATGAAATTGGTAGAAATATTAATGTAGACTATGCACATAAGGAATTTTAAGCAAATCGGTTCATAAATACCTTTTTATGTGAATTTAAAATTTTCAAGTGGCCAGCACTTGGAAACAAAATGGTGAGTTAAGTTGACTAATATATGAAATGTATATGTGAGATAAGTCTACTGTACACATATAGTTCGAATTAATCCAAAATCTCAAAAGTCATCGTGTTGAAAAATTAAGTGGCTGGCACTTCGATCAAAATATCAGAGAAAGTTGCTCATCTAAGATATCGTTGCAAATTTGAAGATAATTTTTTTTTGTACAAATTCTTTCAAGGAGGCTTAGTAAGTCGATAAAATGTTAGTTTTCTGCATTTCTAGTTTGTTTTAGCATTAAAATAGCCTAATTTTTCCTTAAAAACGTATTAAAAAGGTCCGGTAACGCAGGTAATGGATTTGGTGCCAAATTTGGCGACTTTTTTGGCGAGAAAATACTTATCGATATAACAAAGATTAACACAATAACGTGATTGGTTCACGAGTTACGTGAATTTTATAGATTTTTATTGTTTAAATGATAAATCCATTTTTCAACTTTGATTTGAATTGATTAAGTATTTCTAAAGTTACCGTGATAACAAATTTTCAAGTGGCTGCCAGTTGGAAACAATACAGTGGAACAAGTTGCCCAGCAAACACATCCAAGATATTTAAAGCATAGGTTCACTGTCCAACTGTGGTTTAAATCAGTGCCGTGTTTCAAAAGTTAATTTTATGGCAAATTTTCAAGTGGCAGTCAAGTGGTTGCAACTAGGAAACAAAATGGCAAAACAACTTGCCCAGCAAAATCCTCCAGTATATTTGTATGATAAATTCATTGTCTAGCTCTATTTCAAATTAAATCAGTATTTCAAAAATTATCATCACAAGCAATTTTCAGGTGGCACCACTTGGAAAAAAAAGTGGAGTGAGATGCCCAGCGAACTTATCTGAGATATTTGAAGGATAAATCCACTACCCAAATTTGATGCGAATTGATTCTGTATTATGAAAGTTACCATAATGAAAAATTTTCAAGTGGTCGCCACTTGGAAATAAAATTGCGGATCAAGTCACCAAGTGAACTTATCCTAGATATTTGAACCATAAGTTCACTATCCAACTTTTATTTGAATCAATTTAGTATTTTAAAAGTTATCCTGATGGCATATCGAGTGGCCGTGTGATTTCAAGTGGCTGGAACTTAGAAACAAGATGTCGGGACAAGTTGCCCAGTGAAAACATTCAAGATAATTTTATTATAATATCACTGTCCAAATTTGGTTCGATTTGGATTATTATTTCAGAAGTTATCGTGATTTTAAATTTTCAAGTGGGAGCCTGATTTCAAGTGGTCCCGCTTAACTTAAGATATCTGCCACTTTATTAAAAATGGCAAATATAGTTTACTAATAAACTTCATTGAGATCCTTATATGGTCTGTATTTACATCAAAATTCAAACAATTTTGGAATACGCTTTTTACAATTTAAATTTGAAAATTTCAAGTGATCTCCACTTGAA
The DNA here is from genome assembly GCA_963930645.1 of Salticus scenicus. NCBI lineage: Eukaryota > Metazoa > Arthropoda > Arachnida > Araneae > Salticidae > Salticus > Salticus scenicus. The sequence goes on along the minus strand of OZ005653.1, from coordinate 203,816,207 downwards.
AACAAAATGGCAGAGCAACTTGGTTAACAAACTCATCTAAGATATTTTTGATAAGTTAAGACACTGTTCAAATTTGGTTCCATTTGGAGTATTATTTCGGAATTTATCATGGTTTTAAATTTTCAAGTGATAGCCTGATTTCAAGTGGTCCCGCTTAACTTAAGATATCCGCTACTTTATTAAAAATGGCAGATAAAGTTCATTAATAAAGTTATTTGAGATGCTTGTATAATCTATATATGCATCAAAATTAAAAAAAAATCCGGAATACGTTTTTTGAAATTTGAATTTGAAATTTTCAAGTGGTCTCCACTTGAAAACAAAATGGCGGAGCAACTTGGTTAACAAATTCATCTAAGGTATTTATAAGATAAGTTAAGACACTGTCCAAATTTGATTCGATTTGGAGTATTATTTCAGAAGTGATTGTAATTTAAAATTTTCAAGTGGTAACATCATTTCAAGTGGCCCCGCGTAACTTAAAATATCTACCACTTTATTAAAAATGACGGATAAATTTCATTAATAAACTTCATCGAGACCCTTATGTGGTCTATATTTACATCAAATTTCAAACAAATTCGGAGTACGCTTTTTACAATTTGAATTTGAAATTTTCAAGTGGTCTCCACTTGAAAACAAAATGGCAGAGCAACTTTGTTAATAAACTCATCTAAGATATTTATAAGATAAGTTAAGACACTGTCTAAATTTGGTTCGATTTTGAGTATTATTTCGGAAGTTATAGTGATTTTAAATTTTCAAGTGGTCCTGCTTAACTTAAAATATCTGCCACTTTATTAAAAATGGCGGATAAACTTCATTAATAAACTTCATTGAGACCCTTATGTGGCCTGTACTTACAACAAAATTCAAGCAAATCTTGCTTTAAATATGTTTTTTACTATGTCGGTTTGAAATTTTCAAGTGGCTGCCACATGAAAACAAAAAGTCGGAGCAACTTGGTTAACGAACTCATCCAAGATATTTATAAGATCAGTTCACTGTCCAAATTTGGTTCCATTTGGAGTATTATTTCGGGAGTTATTGTGATGACAAAATTTTCATTATAGATAGATAGATAGATATATAGATAAACGAAGTGATTGCAATAGGTCGATTTCTAAAGAAATCAACCTAAAATCATGGAACATTTTATTTTTGCCTTCAAAACACAACTGAAAGATCGCCAATCAGATGCTATCTTAGCCAAGATTGTTCAAGATTGGCTACTTTCCCGAGTTAACATTAAAAAAAAAAAAAAAAAAAAAACTTGCTTTCTTTTTCTTTTTTAATTAATTATTCATAATGCAACAACTTGAGAAATAATTATATGTTCTGATATTAATATGTTGTGCAATTAAAAAAATTAAAATTTTTATACTTTGTGGATTTTTTCCCAAATTTTAAACCTTTTATTTTCATTTCATTTTTCTTTTGTGTACATTAACAAAGTCGACAAAGAAACAACAAGGAAAAATCATGCAGTTCACTTAATAGGGTGTAATATACACAAAAGAGTGCGATAGACTCAAAATTATGGCCTGTATGTAATAGGTAACAGTAATCATAGAAATCTGTCAAAATTAGTCAGGAAAATCATGGAAAAATCAGGGAATTTTTTTTTCTGAAATAAAAACAAAATAACTGAAAAAATTATAAAATTATTATTTTATTACAAATTGCTATTGTGAAAGCAATATTTAAATTGCTTTCTTTCTAACCTTAAAAAAAGAGCAAAAAAGAAAACAAACACATATACAGGGTGTTTCATAAGTCTGGATACACCAAAATTTTCTCAAAAGGAAAGCAATTTCACTGAACACATTGATTTCAAAAGTTTTGTACATTCAAATGATCTATCAGATGAAGTATCATAGGTGGAACCTCAGGGCCCCCATGGGAAACAAATTCTGTTTATTCAAATAGAAACCGTACTTTTTCTTCACAGAATCATGTTAAGTGGAAAAAAATATGTATTAAAACTTGCATTCCTTTTTTTTTTTTTTCTTTTTGACAAGTAAAGGCCCTGGGGCTCCAATTTTTATGTTGTAATAAAAAATCTGGAAATCCTAAAATATCTCAACAATAGAGCAATTTCACTGAGAGCAGTGATTACAAAAGTTCTGTGAATTCAAATGATCTATCAGATGAGGTATCAGAGGTGGGTCCCTGCAGCCCTCAGGTGGCCTATGTGACACAACTCAATTTTTTCAAATGGAATTCATACTTTTTCTTAACAAAATAGTGTTAAACAAAAAAAATCTGTTTAAAACCAAGTTATTATTATTTATTTTCAGAATAGGAGGTCCTGAATCTTATGTTTTAATAAAAAAAATCTGAGAGTCTGAAATATCTTAATAAAAAAGCAATTTCACTGAACACAGTGATTACAAAAGCATCATGCATTTAAATTATCTATTAGATGAAGTGACATATGTAAACCCCGGGGTTCTAGGATCCCACATGACAAAACTCCATTTTTTTTTTTTCAAATAGAAAATATGCTTTTTATTCACAGTATTGTATTTAGAAAAAGTTTGGTTTCCAGAAAAGTTATGGTTTATTGTAAAGAAAAAGTATACTTTCCATTTGAAAAAATAGAGATTGTGACATGTAGGGCTCACCTTTGACACTTCATCTGATAAATAATTTGAATGCATGACACTTTTGTGATCATTGTGTACAGTGAAATTGCTTTTTTATTGAGATATTTTGGGATTTCTTGATTTTTTATTATAACATAAGAAATGGGGCTCAATACATATTTTAAATTGAAATTTTCCCTGTAAAAGCACCTCTGTTTTTTTTTTTTTTTTTTAAAGGTATGATCTATATGAAAATTTGAATTTGTGCCACGTGTGGTCTCTGGTGGGGTCCAAAGGCCCTATAAATATAGATATATAGTATATATCATAGAGTTGAATTTAATTATTTTATCTATATTTAATTTTAAGTTATTTTATCATTTGCTTTTCACTATTCAAAATACATTTTAAAAATATTGTACATCACTGCTGACATCAAAGCTGAACACTCTTCAAAAACCTGAATTAAAAATCATAAAATTAGAGAGCAAAACTGAATTCATTTTGACTAATCTTGACAAAAATTAAGCTAATAAACATAACACTGTAAAAAAGCTGCAGTGAAATTATGGGCTAAGCCTGACAGCAGAGATTCCAGACAATGCCTGTAAAAAAAACATTTAGACGGTGAATGATGTATCGCCAGTAATTTTACGTTGTGATGAAACATACAACCAACCTGTAAAAAAAGTAGTATTGACCATAAAATATTAAAGTTAAAGTTTGAGTTTCTCAAATACTTTTAATATCACTGTAAAATTTTCTGTAATAGATTACAGCACAGTGTGCTTGCAAAAGTATTGTCTACTCACTGTGCTGTATTTTTACATTGTGCGGTAAAATAAATTTGCTGCAATTTTTACTCGTGTGTGCTGTAATTTTCACAGTATGCTTTAAAAATATTTCCTGCAATCATTACACATGCGTGCAGGGAGAAATCCACAACACTAAGCAACTTATTTATTTTTTTTACACATATAATTTACTTCTTCATTTGGAACAAACTGTCTTGGGTAGCCCGGGATTTGAACACACAGTCTCCTGTTCTAGAGGCCAGCACTTTGCCAGTTGCGCCATTGGACTCACAATGACTTTTCTATACTGAAACAGATAAGGTCGACATCAGTACTGATTGGTTGATAAATCATGTCATACGCAACAAAAAACTTCTGGAAAATTTTTGATACCGATTTACAGCACAATATGAAGTAACCAATCTTCAATTATTTTTATAGAACTAGCTGTAAAAATATACAGTAACCTATGCTGTATTTATGTTAAAAAAATGCTTTATTTTTACAGAAATTTTTTACAGTTATTGAATATTGTTAACATTCAAATTATGCATAAAAATTATTTTAAGACTATTTTAAAATATAAATTTGCTATTTTGGACAAAATTAAGAAATTACTCAATTTTCATATTGGAAAAAACAAAAGCCTTTTTTTAAAACAAAAGCCTTTATATTTTTCGAAATCATTTTTATTCGTAAACACTAGCACTAAAGAGGTAGTCTTATTTCAAGGTTCTCATTACAGGAAAGTAATGGGTGAGACTTTCTCACCCTTCTTCAAAAACAAAATGAAACTTTTGAAAACTATGTGAGATCTCTGAAAGTTAATCAAGACCCCAAATAAACTTTGAATAATAATAATAAATCTTTTACATGGACACAGAGAATTTGTATCTCCAATTAATATGATTTTTTTTCTATGGTTTTTGTAGTGGGCACAAAGCAGAAATAACTAAAGCCTAATTCTTACTCATCCAAACAGGTTTTCACTATAGGACCGATTTCAAACTGTGTTTATGAACTGTTAGGCGTATTTTCACTTTTTAGAATAGAATTTTTTTTTTTTTTTTTTTTTTTTTTTTTTAGCTGTATTCTATTGAATGGAGAAAGGACTGAAGTATTTCGAGAGCAGAACCTGTTATATATGATGTACATATCTGATGGTCATATTCAGATAAAACAGCTTTGTTTTTTAACAGTGAAGATCATACATAATAATCATAAGACTTATCTTCAAATGGCTAATTACATATTCATCTCATATTGAAATAAACTTTACTTTAGCATATTGTAAAAATTGCATTGTGGAAATAACATTAAAATTTCTGTTTTCTAAGGCTTAACTAAAGGGGTTAAGAACAATTAGAATGCTGTATGTTAAAAAAAAAAAGCGTTTAGTAGATAAAACAACTATTAGGTTGTATGTTTGTGTTTTACAAATCTGGTTTAAAATCAAGAAACCATTTTAGCTTTCTTTTTTAATGTTTTTGTGTCAATAAACAAATAAAATCAATTTCATCAATATCAGTTATTCAGTTTCAGTCAGATGGAAATTTTTTGTATTAAATTAAGAAAACAATAGCTTATTAAAACCAACTGATGTTTCTATGCGTCATGCGTGCATAATTAAACACATTCAATCAGTATAAATAATAATCATAGTTTCAGTTTGAAAATGGAAGCAATCTCTCATGACGTCACTGAAATAATAGCATTTGAAGAGATTTTCCCGTAAGAAAATGGTTTGGTGGAAGATAAGAGCAATTTGCATAGATTAACGGCTTTTTCTCGTAAAAATTAAAATATATATATACTTTCAAAACTTTAATTTACAGGCTAGGACTGTTTAGCTAGCAAAACAGTCATTTCCCGTAAAATTATATGATCAATTCCTAAATTATGCTTTCAAAACATTAATTTACGGATTATGACCATTTAGGTAGCTAAATGGTCATTTTCCGTAAAATTATAAGGTCAAATACTGTGATTTTACATTTTTTTTTTCTTTTTTACAGTGAATCTTTAAATCTTTTAAGCAAAATTTATAAAAAATTTTGTGATGGGTTTGTTTGTCTGCCAGTGCTCTGATTAAAGTAAATATGCATATGTTATCATGAAATTTCATGTAACATTGCTAATAATTGCCAACTCATTCTAATAAAATGCTCTAAAATATGTCATTTTATTTGTATCAAATTTGTATCACTCACATTATTTTGCTTTCCATTCATTTATGTAGGTGATATTTCGTCGATGCAAGATTTTGTCATCAACCCATAAGAAACATATTTTTCTCTCTCAGTATATATCTAAAAAACTTTTTTTTTTTTTTTTTTTTTTGTAATTTGTTCCTGTAACAAAAAAAAAAAAAGCTAATTTGCTTTTATAATCCTGATGAAATCAAAGTGTCTTGAGATCTGGAAAACCTAGAAATCAGAGAATTTCACAACACTGGAAAAGTCTGATAATTTCAAATGAAATTTGTGAAATTCAGGAAATTTTGACTGAATTCTGAAAACATTAATGAAATTTCAAACCAAAAGGATCAACTTGAAAGAAAAAATAGAATTACAAACTAGAAAAACTTTTTATTTCTTAAATGTGCTCTTCTTTCACGAAAAACAAACTGCATGAAAGAAAAAGGAATCTATGCATTCCTCTTTTTTTTTCTACCCACCCAACTGGGGGTGATTAAAAATTGAACAGTTGTCACTTGATCCAATTGACTTTTTTTTCTCTCTGTATTATTCTGTTCTGTTTAGTTTGTGTTTCACAATGAGATGTCTTGCTCACTCTCTCATTTTTTTTATTTTTATTTTTTTTTTAATTAAAAGTTCCAAGTTAAAAATTCAACAAGTCTCTCTGTTTATTTGGTCTCCACAATTAATAATTCTAAATTAAGTTTCTTGCTGAAAGCAGTATTCAGAAGATATGTTAATATTGGAGTTTATTGAAAGTTTATAACACGGGACAGTGCAGTCTTCACAAGGTAAGCTCATCTTTGATTACTTTTATTTTTCAAATAATGATATTTTCTTATTTTATTTGATAAGCGCTGCTTTACCGAAGGTGATACCAATATTATAATTTAGATTAGGCGAAACATCTCATATTAAACAAATGAGAAAAGAAAATTATTATTATTGTTCTAAATAAAGTAGAGAAAAATTATTAATTTATAAATAATATAGCTCACCTTTACTCTCCCTCTAATTATAAAAATAAAAATAAGAAGAACATGAAAATTTTAAACATTAAAGATAAATAATATTATTATTCAATTAATAAGCTAACATTATTATTTGATGTTTTTAAAATCAGGTTCTGAAAATGAAATTTAAGAATGTAATAGATTTGCACGATTTCAAATTATCAAATGAAAGTGTAGAAATTTTTTTTCTCAAGATAATAACAACAAACTTCCTTCAAGGATAACGCGAAACTAATTACAAAACGAAAGTAATTTTTGAGAAAACCAAACTAAAACTTCTAGAAATAAATTCTTCTGAAAAACAAAATTATCTAGTATAAATAAAAAGAAGAAAGTAATGGCATGGCATCTTTTAAGCATAGCCAAATAATTGAAAAGTTAAATTCTAAAATTACACCATATGGAAATTCAAAACTTCGATGTACATCATAAAAGAGGAGTTATACGAAGTTATAACTGATGATCTGCCAAATCCCATTTCCGATGCATGTCGAAAAAAGGATAATAAAGCGTGTGCTATTATTAACTTGTTCATTGAGGATTCTCAAATAATTCATATCAAAAATTGTCAAACAGCTCTGGAAACTTGGAATACACTCAAAGATATTCATGTGCGTACCAATTTATCCGGTAAGCTTTATCTTTTGAGAAAATTGTACAGTATAAACTGTAAGAAGGGAGTGACATGCAAGCCCACATACATAAAATTTTAGAAACCACAGATAAACTAAAAACTATTGGGGAGAAATCGAATTTACACACTTTTCCATACTACTTTTATGTTCCCTTCCAAGAAGTTATGAAACTTTCATCATTGCACTTGAAGCATGACCCGAAAATGAACTGATACCAAACTACATACACAACAAATTGATTGATGAATACAATTACTGGAGAGAAGCCTCCGAAAGTAATCCAAACTCATCAAAAGCATTCCAAATCAATAAAAGGCAATTATACAATAGAAATTTCAAAAAAGAGCAATAATACTGTTCCTATTGCAATAAAAAAAAATAAAAAATACCATAATAAAATGGAATGCTGGCACCTGAGGAATAAAGATGCTGATAACACAAAGGGCAAACATTCTAGAAACAAATAAAAAATTTCCAATTCCTCGCTGTTAGTTACACATTATAAGGAATCGCCACACACACATACACAAAAACTGAGCCATTCAGAAAAAATAAATCAGATGACATCACAAACAAAACAAATGGCTTTTACAACTCAAAATGCAATGATGAACAACTGGATAATTGACAGTGGTTCGTTATCACATATAAGCAACAATATAAACCTTTTCATTAATTTAGATGAATCACAAAAATCACAAGTATGTGTACCAAATGGTAACACCCTTGCTTCACTTGGATCAAGAGCAATAAAAGTAGAATACATGGATCCAAATATACAACTAGTATGTTGTGGCCACCACAAGACTTTCTTCTATATTTTCTATATTCACTCAGTAACAATATTTAAATATATATATATTACGATTTTTTTTAAAGTTTTTTTTCATTAAAAGTAAAACAAATTGATAACTTTGTTTTAAATTATCACATATTTATAGTTCAACCATTCGTTTTAAAGGTATTGACGAAACCTTTCGAAAGATACCCATCTTGAAAATTTACCCCCCCCCCCCCCAGGGAAGAAAGCGATACCCCCACATGCACAAAATGTTTTTCCTAATTAACTACTACTATTATCAATAATTCATATTAATTTTACAATCACAGGTTAAGAATAACTCTCATTATGTACATTTATACGAAATTTTGTCCTATACTGCCATGTTAAAAATTTAGAAAAAATATGATCATAGGGCCACCTGTTGAGCGATTGATCCCCAAATCTAATCAGCACCAGTTTATGTCAGAGGCCAACTAAATACCAAGTTTGGTTAAATTTCGTAAAAAAAAAAAAAAAAAAAAAAAAATATTTTTGTTTTTTTTCGTTAAAAGTAAAAAAAAAAATCGATAACTTTGTTTTAAATTATAACAGGTTTATAGTTCAACCATTCGTTTTAAAGGTATTGACGAGACCTTTCGAAAGATACCCATCTTGAAAATTTACTCCCCTCGAGGGGGAACTTCCCCCCCCCCCCAGGGGGGGGGGGCGAGGCTCCTACACATACAACAAAATTTTCCCAGTTGACTATCTCTATTATAAATCATTCTTGTAAATTTCATAATGATTACTAAAAAATAATTCTCTTTATGCACATTTATACAAAATTTTGTCCTATATCACCATGTTAAAAATTTAGAAAAAGCGGGATGGCAACGCAACCTGTAAAACAATTTTTACCAAAAGTTGATAGGCACTAATTTATGTCAAGGTGCAACTACATACCAATTTGTATGAAATTCTGTTCAGTAGTTCCTGAGATACAGTTGCCACAAAATTTTGTCACACACACACACACACTGACAGACAGACAGACATTTTCTAAAAATGGTCAAATCGTGTTCTACAGCTCTCAAAACGTGTAAATCCATCAAAATCCAGAGGTCGAAAATTTTTACGAATCCAATACTTTCTTCTGTTGAATATAGAAGAAAGTAAAAAAGAGAATTAACACTAAGGAAGGCCTTACACGTTCCAGAATTGAAGGTGAATCTTATATCTATACAGAAGGCTACCCAAAATGGCTATAAAGTCACATTCACTGAACAAAAATGTTATATATCTATGATAAATGAAACCATTTTAGAGGGTACAAAAAAACAATAACCTATACAAACTAAACTTACCCATGCTGATAAACAAACATCACACATACATGACTGAAGAGTGCCAGAAGTCAGAACCCTAATTGCATCACTCTATGGTACAAACGCATGGGGCATAAAAATTTCAACTCAATCAAGAAATTAAATAAAAGTGAGTTGGTTCAGGGAAAAAAAACTAATAACTTCAGACACGAAATGACATTCGAAACATGCATCAAGACAAAACTAATACAAAACCATTCTACATCCAAAAACTGCAAAAAGCAGGGGAAAACTGATACTAGAATTAGTACATAGCGATGTCTGCAAACTTATGCAAGTACCAACAATAGGCGGTAAATCATACATTTTAACTTTCGTTGATGACTACTCTAGGTAAACGATGGTTTACTTTCTAAATAAAATGAGTGAAGTAAAAGAGAATCTAAAAGAATACATTTACTTCACCACAAACAGATTTGAGAAAATCCCTAAACAATAAGGTCAGATAATGGTGGGGAATATGTAAATATCTTAAAGAAAATGGTATTCACCATCATCTCACTGTACCACATTGTCCTGCCCAAAATGGGGTTGCTGAAAGAAAGAACCGTAAATTAATCTAAAGGACACATACACTACTATCAGAAGCTAACTTGGGAAAAAAATTTTGGGGTGAAGCTAAAAACACTGCCATAATTACCTGCAAAATAAACTACCCACAAAGGGTGCAATAAAACCCCCATATGAATTGTGGCATAATAGCAAACCAAATCTAAGCCACTTAAAAGCCTATGCATATATTCACAAAAGTAAAAGGGGTAAATAAGATGACAAAGCACAAGAGGGCATTTTTGTCGGCTATGACAACAGTGACGAAATGTATAAATCTACCGGAAAAATGGTTACGTAATACTTACAAGAGCAGTTAAATTCATCGAAAACACAATAAACAGTTCAGGAGTAAATGACAAAATAGAATTATTCTCAGAAAACAACGCTAATGAACACCCCAATACATAATCGCATATAGGGCACAAAATTGGCATAAATTCACCAGACCAAAGTACCACAAATGAACATAATAACACTAATGACATCCTAAGAAGATCAACTAGAAGCAATAAAGGCGTACCGCCAGAAAGATTAATATACTTAACAGAAAACATAGAGGCCAATGAACCAAAAGACTATAACGATTTTCTCAACATTTCAAACCTACAAGAAAAGCAAAATTGGCTAAATGCCATGCAAGAAGAAATGAACTCATTAAAGTAAAATAAAACATTCACTTTAGTTGAACCTTCACCGGGAAGAAAAATCATTGGGTCTAAATGGACATATAAAGTCAAATATGACTTATCTGGAAAAATAGCAAAGTAGACTAGTGGCTAAAAGGTTCAGCCAAAAAAGATTTTCATGAAACATTTACTCCAGTAGTTTCATGCAGCACAATTAGAGCTTTCTTGGCTAGTGCCACTTACATAAAAACACAAGTTCACCATGTAGATGTGAAAACAGCATTCCTACATGGGGATTTAGGGGAAATCATGTACATACAGCAGCCAGATGGTTATGTTTCACCTGGAAATGAAAACAAAGTTTGGAAATTAGAGAAGGCTATCTATGGCTTGAAGCAAGTTGCTCGATCTTGGCACTTAAAAATTGGCGAATCTCTTAAAAAACTTGGCTGTACAGCAGTTCCATGCCTATTCAGAAAAAATGAAACATGAAACAAGTCCAATACACGTAATTATTTATGTTGACGACATGTTACTATCGGGATCTGAAAAACAAATAGAGGAAACCATACAAAAACTTAGTGAAAATGACGAACTTAAAAATCTCGGAGAAATAAGTTGCTACCATGGAATAAACATACAAAAATCAAAACACGGTAGCTATCTAATAAATCAAAAAACCAAAATAAAAGAATTAGTGAAAAAATTCAATCTCGAAAATGCTAAACCCACTAACATACCTATGAACCCCAGTTATCTGGATAACAAATGGGATGAAAATTTTCTTCATAATAACACGAAATTCAGACAAGCTATCGGATCCTTACTTTATACAGCAATTATTTCAAGACCAGATATTGCAGCAGCAGTTAACATTCTCAACAGACGCAATGAGAACCCCAGACAACAAGACTGGGATGCTGCGAAAAAGGTTATAAGTTACCTGAAAACCACTGAAAACTTAAGTTTGGTTATTAGTGCTAATGAAGAACCAATTCTAAGTTGTTACGCTGACGCCAACTGGGCCGGCGATTTTTGGTAGACAAAACACCAGTTCACTGAATTTCACGGAAACAAAGCTGCGTTGTTCTATCTTCCGCTCAAGCAGAATTCATTGCAGCTGCAAGTGCCGCACAAGAGCTATTATGGTTGATTAGGGTACTAGAGGATCTTGACTTGCCGCTGGATCTGCCTAAAACATTATTTGGTGACAACCAATCAGCAATAAAAATGATAGAATCACCTAAACACACTGCTCGCACAAAGTATATCGACATCAGATTCCACTGCATAAAGAACCTAAGCGAGAATGGCACTATTGTCCTATAATACATGCAAAGCAAACTAATGCCCCGCTGATATCATAACAAAGCCTACCCCTAAGGCAATCTTCCTGAGACACCATCAGAACTTGCAACTAAGATCCATTTCCGAGTTTGAGGAGGGATGAAAGAAAAAATAGAATTACAAACTTGAAAAACTTTTCATTTCTGAAATGTGTTCTTCTTTCACGAAAACCGAACTGCATGAAAGAAAAAGGAATCTATGCATTCCTCTTTTTTTTTCTACCCACCCAACTAGGGATGATTAAAAATAGGACAGTTGTCACGTGATCCAATAGACCTTTTTTTTCTCTCCGTATTATTTTGTTCTGTTCAGTTTGTGTTTCACGATGTAATTAGAGAGACATCTTGTTATCTCTTTTTTTTTTTTTTTTTTCTTTTTAATTAAAAATTCCAAGTTAAAAATTCAACAACGAGTCTTTCTGTTTATTTGGTCTCCACAATTAATAATTCTAAATTAAGTTTCTTGCAGAAAGCAGTATTCAGAAGGTATGTCAATATTGGAGTTTATTGAAAGTTTATAATGCAGGACAGTGACAGTGCAGTCTTCAAAAGTTAAGCTCATGTTTGATTATTTTCATTTTTCAAATAATGATATTTTCTTATTTTGTTTGATAAACGCTGCTTTACCGAAGGTGGTACCAGTTTATGCATATTTTACAACTCATGCAATGTCATATTCCAAAAGGGTAAGAGAATGAAGAAAAGTGAAGAAAATTTACTTATGAAAGGTAAGGAAAATTAAAAAATTCCAATATCACCCCCCCCCCCCTGTACTTAGAAATACACTACTGGCCTTTAAAATTACTACACTAGGGAGGAATTCAAAAAAGAGAATCATATTTATTGGACACATACATAATAGTGGGAAGAACAAGTGCTTAAATTTTCAAGAGATTCGGAGATATAGTTCCTTAGAAATCAATACTCAGAGCAGCCAACAGTAACATCAAGCAGCACTTATCCACCTACTAACGGATCCAAACAGATATTGGTTAGCAAGTACGGGTACAGCATTCTATGCAACTTAAATGCTACATTTCATCGATCTTAGTAGTTGGAAAGTAACAGCATGCCAACTCCTCAGGCACCATTAACCAGACATTTTCATGTGAAAGATTAGGAGAACATGTTGGCTAGAGCAGCAATTGAACACATTCTGTATCAAGAAAGGTCTGGACAACATTGGTAATTTGCAGCATTGTCTTCTGAAACGTATGTTATGTAGGCCTCGTAGATATAATATAGCCAGCCACGGACTTGAACACATGAAAAATACTATAACAGCTGCTATTCAGAGTGCTGGCATTGCGAACAAGAAATGATCAAGAGGAGAGGTGTATCCATTGGCACCCCATACTATCATTCCAGGTGATAGGCTGGTATGGCGATGCCAAATGCAAGCAGGTAAGAAAGGAGAGTTCTAGCCCAGGAGGGGAAGGCACCGGCAAGTCGTGTGGGTGTAACACCACCCCCTTGAGTGTCTAGATGACTTGGCGTTGACCTTGACACCCCCCTCTGACAGTATCGTAAAAGATGACGAGGGTGTTAATGAGGAAATTAAATAAAAAAAAATAATTAGTGATTTTTGTAAAAGGTGACGATGTTTTAAAGAGATGTTTACGGTAGAATGAAAAAAGTATGACATTGTTTGCGAGTCATTAGGAAATTAATTAAGAAATTAATTAAAAAATTAAAAAATTGGGAAATAAATAAGGAATCGATAAAAAATATGAATTTAAGAATGAAGGATGTTGATGTGAATATACTATGAAAGAAATAGAGGGTTCGAACCCGGCACCTTGCAGTAAAAATATTTCCATAAGACAGTAGTTTTCGAGCGTGAAACCACTGACCTATATAGTCTGTTCAACTTAAACTAATACCGAAAATGAACAAAACCACATGTTGTTTGGCGACATGAATAATGTCACTGTCACTGTTGGCGCTAGCCAAGGTCACTCATTTCTCCCCTTCTTTTGTTAGAATTTTCCCACCTCTTCTTTTGTTATCATCTTAACACTTTTTCTTACTTTAATGGGTCTTTCATTGTTGTACGTCTTGTAAGGTACAAGTTTTTGTCATAAACTCCAAAATACAAAAAGAAATGGTGGGGGATAGTTTTATCTTTTAACGAGCTATTTTTTGTTTGAAGGGGGGGTTGGTTAAAGGATAAATCTCAACACATTCTTTTCATGAATAACAAAAGTTGCCATTTCCGCGAGAAAGACACAAATGTGGTATACCTTTGTAACCCATTTGTTTACTTCGGGTATCACTTTAACTTGAACGGACTATAGAAATATGACCTGATGGCTCTATTTTAGATATAAATATGGATTTTTTGATTGAATATCATATTTTTTCTGCAGGTGAAAAGTTTAACGTTGATTTTATTTTAAATTTAAACGATACGGGAAATTTATCCTTTTCAATGTAATGCCTTCACATGCGTGCTGCCACGGAGGAAAGTTATCGAGACCTGAAAGCGGTTGCAAGTTTTGGAGGTGTAGGTGTAGATGCCTTACACCGTGCTGTCCGCGGCAAGTTATCAAAGAAAAAAATTCGAGAATGGTTACAAGGAATAGACGCATATTCACTTCACAAACCGATTCGAAAAAAATTCCCCACGAACCGTGTCATAGTATCCAGAATTAATCAACAGTGGCAAGCAGATTTAGTTGATCTGACGTCTCTTCAAAAGTTTAACGATGGATTTCGCTACATTTTAACTTGTATAGACATCCTCTCAAAACGAGCGTGGGCGGTTCCTCTGAAATCTAAAAAAGGTGAAGAGATTGTGAAAGCTTTTAAAAAAATTTTCTCTGAACGAAAACCCAACTGTTTGAATACGGATGCAGGAAGGGAATTTTTGAATAAAAAGTTTCAAAAATTTCTCAAAGAGGAAGGTGTGAAATTTTTCAGAACTTTTAACAACACGAAAGCGTCCGTAGTAGAACGATTTAACCGTACTTTAAAAAGTAAAATGTGGAAATATTTTACCAGTCGTCGTACTTACCGCTACGTAGACGTGTTAGATCAAATACTTTATAGTTATAACCATACTTATCATTCGAGTATTAAAAGAGCACCCGCCGAAGTAACTCCGGAAAATGAAAGCGACGTGTGGTTTACTCTGTACGGGGATATAGGGAACGAAAAGAGAAAGTCTTGTGTGTTTAAACCGGGGGACACTGTTCGAGTATCCAAACAAAAATTAACTTTTGAAAAAGGATACGAAACTAATTGGACGGAAGAACTATTCGTCGTGACCGAGTGCGTACCACGGGAACCACCCGTCTACCGGATCAAGGATTTGATGAACGAACCAGTTTTAGGGACATTTTACGCGCAAGAACTTCAAAAGTTCAAGCGAATGAGAAAAGGGCAATTAGAGTATAAAGTGAAATATAAAGGTTATCCTTCTAAATTTGACCAATGGATATTAGCTTCAAATTTATTTCATTTATAAATTGAAACGTCATTTCTTTTGAGAATCATTCGTCAACATGTCTTTCTACGTGACGCTGTCTTCTGACAGTTCTTTGAAAATTTACCCAGAAAATAAAATTTCACATTTTATTACGCGATTACCTTCCCCTCTTGATCTGAAAGGTGAATGGGAGGTCGGACTTGTGGAATTGATTTATCCGCATATATGGAGTAATATATTTGACGGAGGAAATGAATACGAATATGATGCAGGTATTGGGGTGATGAAAAGAACTAAAATCCCCTTCGGATTTTTTGAAAGCCCTTCAGACATTATAAAATGGATGAACTATCAAGACTTCAACGGTTTAATTCAGATAACCTACAACAAACATACTAGAAAAAAACATTATTGAAATTACCAAGTCATTTTTTTCGTAATTGTATCACTGGATAAAATATTCTTGATTTGCAGAGAATCCATTTTCATTAATTGGCAAAGTCACATAAAACGTGTCGGGACTTGGTAATTTCAATAATGTTTTCAAATTCTGCATACACAAACACAGAAATGGTGGATTATAAAGCTGTGGAGAATTTTATCTCAATTCTAAAATTTCCTTGTTGTTGTAAGTTGAGATGGGGACCGTCACACAAATCAGGACTTAGATCGAAAGCATACAAAGTATGACCATTCACGAAATCTTCTCGTGAAATATAATTTCCAGCATCACGATTGAAACCAGAGAATAATCGACGATAAGTTCTTATATAGTTTTTATCCTGGAAATTCAATTCCAAAGGTTTGCTAGGAACAGGTTGACCGTCCATATACACACTTAAAAAGTTAACATTGTAGTGATGAAAGTAAAAAGGGTTTATGTCATATTTACCACTCATGGTGGCATTATCTAACAATCCAATTATGACACGTTTTGGCATAGCACTCAAAAGTACATTATCTTGCATAAAAGACATACTCCTAGCAGGTATTGTATAAGTCTTGCATAAAACTCGATCGATGGGATATTTTGCAGAATTTTTTTCCAAAGCTTTAGCATGTCCTAATAAAACTCCGGGGTTCACTTTCACTTTGCGAATAAACAGCGAGGCATGTTCTAACACGACGTTATATTTCTTTTCCTGCCCAGCCACTTGCTTTGCCATTAAACAAAACTGAAGAGTGCTTCGAATCATTTTAATTTTCAAATCCACTGTATTTAGTAAAAGTCGATTCTGTTGAAAAATGTCACAGTGTAAAGGTCCGATCATATCTAAAATTTTACTCGTCTTGGTGAGTTCATGTCTTTTTAACAATCCAGGGTTTTGGGGAGTAGCTTGTGTGGGATCTGATACAGTTAAATTTTCATCTTTGTAAAAACATTCGCAGGTTAGTAAACTTTTTTTAGCATCTTCACCGAAATTCAACAGAGTTTCAATGTAGGCACGGTATGGATAAGTGTTACTCGAGGAGGATATTAATCTTTCGTTCAGACTCACGTCGATTTGGGAAAACAATGCATGAAAAAATAAATTAACAGGTGCAACAGGTTCTTTATCAGCCAGAGCAGTTCCGTCAGCATTCACAATTTTCACTTTTAGGTACATGTGCGAGGAGGATAAATCTATGTATTCTTCACCATTACCCGTGATGTTAAATTCCACAGGTCCCCCATCGCGAATATTCGCCAGAGGATGAAATTCGACGAAATGTCCTTTTTCAATAGCTGTCTGCGTAGGTGGTATCAAAAACAAGTCCAGTTCAGATTTGACGCAGGCAGGGGAATCTTTATGAATGAGACCCGACATGATTAAGCAAAAATATCGTGTGTCTTCGCTCTCTTCACTTTGGGACGAATGATGGTTTTGTTAGATCGCTTACTCTTTTTATAGCGTTGTCCTGAACCAATCATTGTTTTCATTTTTGTAGCAGCTTTGTCAGTTAAATTTTTTCCAGCTTCTTTCAACCGACGCTTAGCAACATTTTTTATATCTTCACCTCGTGACAGGTCGTTCAACACATCCACACCCGTATGAAACAATTGTTTACCTACAGCTTTCGCACCTGATTTAAAAAGGGGTACTGCAGCTCAAAAAAGAGATCGAAACAGTCCACCTAATCCATATCCTTTTTGTAATGTAGAACCTTGGTAGTAGTTCAAACCACTACCTGACTGGTGAATGTAATTATCTTCAAAAGATTTCGCACAACACTTGTAAGGAACAAACACTATGAGCGGTACTTTTGTCTAAAATGAAGTTTCACGGTCAACTGACCACGCTCGAATGACACCAATCGTCCTGTGTGTGTCCTTATAACAGTTTCAATTGTTTGAAAGTTTTTCCTTGAAAGAGGGACATAATGTGGTCTGTCAAACATTTCGTGAATCATATCACCATCTTTACCTTTCACAGTAATTACTCTAAGCGAAGGGGATACTATATGACCAACGATCTGAGGTTCTGCTATATCCGAAAAATCCCTTTTCGGCAAGCTTAAAGGCAAAGGTAGATTCCTTTACGTTAATGTTACAATTGTAAAGAAATTTTACACATGCATTAATACCTAGCCAATGACTTTGTTCCCACACATTGCATTATTTACGTCGCTATTCTGTTTTCAAGAAATTTAATTTTCAACTACAAAAGGGTTTTATTCATTCTACTTAAAATGTTAGGCTAAATTTATTGGTTTGTAAATGTTTCAATTTTTTAAAATTCAAGCTCATAATCATTCAACAAATAAAAGCCTTAAAGCTATACAATCCCAGCAATGGCGAATCCCGGAGGGGGCTATTGGGCTACACCCCCCTCCCCACCCAAGCTTAATCAAAATTATATTTTTTATTTAAAATCCATATAACTGTTGTTCAATATCTTTCTTTTATAAGAAAAAGTAATAGAAACGTGAAAATGCACTTGTGATCTTACTGGTTCTGGTAAGCCTGGCGTTGTTATGGTCAAGTCAAATACAAATAAGTGGTAGCGGTTTTTGGATAGTTATTTCATTGTAATTTTTATTGAATTATTGAAAGTTTTGTATTATGTTTTTGTGATTCTTATTGTCAGATGAGTAAAAATTGTAAAGTGAAACTGTTTTGGTACACATAAGCTGGAACATTAACATTAACATTAGTTAACATTTGACCATTTGGCACCGCTGAATTTCAATGTTAATTGTTATGAATTTAGTAAATTCTATGATTTGGCGAGATTTGGGTGACAAAACTTGCGACTTAGCAATGAAATTTGTGATTTGGCGGCAAAAGTTGATAGTTGACGACGAAATTTTTGACTTGGCGACAAAATTTGGCGAGCTTGGAGATGGAGAAAGGCAGCTTTGGCGTCATTATATTTTCTTTCCACGCGAAAACCTCATATATCTTCACAGACCAATATCTTGTAAGATAAAAAGTCAAAGGAAGCTGTAACGTATTACTCTCAGTCGTAAATTTTAAATTCTTGCCTAAAGTGACATTCTAAACTATTCACCACAAGCGATATTTGTATTAAGATTGACGTATTATTTTAATTTTATATTTTTAAATGATTGATTAAAGCGTCTAACAAGGTTTTTAATTAACACACTTTTATTAACTTGATATGATGCAACTATTAATGTATGTAACGGAATTTTGCAATTCAATTTTTGGCAACTTCTTGTCGTCCAAAGGACCTGAAATTTCGCACACGACTTCATAATCAATGACAATACTAGATACAAGTGTTTCCAGGCACTTTTACAAGGGCAAGTTCCAAGGGCAAACAAAAAATCTATACTTATACAAAACTATCGTATGTGACACAGGATTTGGATGTATTTGTATAATTTCGAGTGGCAACAATTAAATTTTTTTTAATAAAGATTTAAAAGTATGTAATAGATTTCTAAAACATTTATTCGTTCATTTTTCAATGAAAGAGTGTTCTTTATTTTTTTTAAATGGTATAATTTTATTTATCAAAATAAGGGAATTCGAGTAATGAAATACTTTAATTTAAATTTAAATTTTCATGAAAATAAACTTCAACGGAAAATTCATTAAAATCGTCCCTAGTTCAATTGTTAAAGGGATACCTATATGTCCCCAAATTTATTACCTTTTCTACCATGCCAGTTTAATTCGTTTAGCATCGATTTACAAGATTTTTTTTTTAACGATGATATTGTGTTCTCCTTGGTTGTTTGTTTTCTATTTCTCCCGGGTTTTCTACTTTCCAAAAAAAGGAATCTGGCAACATAGATGAAAACATTATTCTATTCTATTCTATTCTATTTACATCGATTTGACTCTTTCCATGAACAATATTATCGACTATCAAAATACATCGAAATGTTCTTTAAAAATTGTATATATGTAGATAAAGTAATGTATGGTGCAAACTGTTAATTAAATGTTTATAAAAGTTCATCATTATCTTCATCAATACGCGGCTACTCGCCACCACAGTCGTAACAGTTTTGGCGACGAGGTAAAGTTGTTTCATTTTCAATTCAACTTAATAATTTTTATATACAATATAATTATTTATTGAAAAAAGTTATAATTTACATTTTAAATAGATAATGGATCCAGAACAATTTCAGAAATTGCTTGATACTGTAAATCGGGGCCAACAAATGCTTATTGAACAGTTGTTGTCAAGAGACAAATCTGAAATGGCTAATGATAGCAGTAATACTAACTCAACAAAGATTCCAGTTGTTAACATTTCCCATATTCCTCCTTTTGAATGTTTTGATAATAAGAAAGAAAATTTTAAATATTATCGTCAACGTTTCGAAAATTATTTAATGATGAAAGATATTTTTCATGATAAATATAAAAGCGCACAAATTTTGTTAAATTCTATAGGAGCATCAAATTACAATATCTTGGCGGCTGTTATTGCGCCAAAGGCTCCCAGTGAATTAGAATATGATGAACTACTTAAAGTATTAGAAAATCATTTAGCACCAAAGAAAAATCCTTTAGTTTCACAACATTACTTTTTGTCAACTTATCAAAAACAGGACAGTTCTATTTCCGAATATGTGGCAGAATTACGGCGTGATATTTCCGAATGCGAGTTTACTGTTGACTGTGAATGCAGTAAAAAGGTATCTGTTGCTGATGTTTTCCTTAGAGCACAATTTATTCGTGGCATTAAAGATAGTTGGATCAAAGAGCAACTCTTGCAATCAGAATTAAAAAATTTTAACGATATTGTTGATAAAGCTATTGCACTTGAAGCTTCAAAAATTGACAGTCGCGAGTTATCAAAAACTTTAAATACCAGTACATCTATCTCAGAGGATATCAATAAAGTCGCCAAAAGTAATAGGCAATCGAAATACGTGAAAACATCCTTTAACACTCAAAACATAAAGAAAAAAGATGTTTTTTCCCATCAGCGCATGAAATCCAAACAAAATCAAATTGATTTCGAAAAACTTGGCATAAATAATTTGTGCCTACGCTGTGCGAGAAATAACCATTTATCAAAGGACTGTCGTATTAATCCAAATAATTTGAAGTGTAAGTCGTGTAAATCAACTGGACATGTACAAAGAGTCTGTATCAAGACATTACTTAATGCTAAAAGATCAAATAGTCCAAGAATACCACTTAATCAAATAGAAATATATGAAAATAATAACATAAACACGATTGTTGATATTTACGACAACCGTATCTCAGATTCTACCCCTGATGCTAAGAAATATTTTACTATAGTAAAAATCGAAAATCGTTATAAAAAATTTGAAGTCGACACAGGAGCAGGATACACTCTCACACCAGAAAGTCAATTTAAAAGGTTAGGTCTCAAGGAACAGTTTGAACCAACAGATATTGTTTTTAGATCGTATACTGAAAATGTGTTTGTGCCTTTAGGGAAAGTGCGAGTGAAGGTTGAATATAAAGGGTGTATATCTAATGAAGATTTATATGTCGTTCCTGATGGGTATGACCCTCTTCTAGGCAGAGTGTGGGTTAGACATTTAAAAATCAATCTACATGAAATCGATACAGAAAACAATCCCCAAAATAGAATAGGAAATAAAATCGCTGCAATCAATGATGTCTCGGAGATTATAAATCTTTTTCCAGAAGTGTTCGAACAAAAGGTTGGTTGTGTACCGAATTTCTTAATCAAACTGAAGTTACGTGATGGAGCAAAACCTAGTTACACTCCTGAACGAAATGTACCCTATGCTTTACGAGAAAAAGTTGAAAAAGAACTTGATGATCTCGAAGCAGCTGGAATAATATCTAAATCAATTACAAGTGATTGGGGATCACCGTTGGTTGTAATTCCTAAAGCGGATGGAACAGTTCGACTCTGTGTTGACTATAAAGTTGGAGTTAACGACCTACTGATGAATGCAAATTATCCAATAAAGAAAATCGATGAAGTATTAAACAGTCTTAGGAATTCAAAGTATTTCTGCAAGTTAGACTTGTTTAAAGCTTATCTTCACTTAAAAACTGATGATGAGAGCAGCATTATCCAAACTATTTCGACACATCGAGGGACATACAGGATGAATAGGTTAAGCTTTGGAATTAAAACTGCACCTGCTGAATTTAACCGGGTAATTGATCAAATCCTGAAGGGTTTACAAAAAACCATCGCTTATTTTGATGATATTGTCGTTCATGGTAAAACCAAAGAAGAATGCTCAAAGAACCTCCTTGCATGTATAGAAAGATTACGTGACTACGATTTACACGTGAATAGCAAGAAATGTGAATTTTTTCGAACAAAAATTGAATATTTAGGTCATGTAATAGAAAACAATAAAATATCACGATCACCTACAAAAGTTGAAGCTATAACACGCATGCCACGACCAAAGAATGTTCAAGAACTGCGCCAATTTTTAGGTATGGTAACTTACTATTCTCGATTCATACCAAACGTTTCGACCATTACTTACCCTTTACGCAAGCTTCTGCGGAAACATCAGAAATTTTGCTGGAATAAAGAAAGTGAGCAGGCTTTCATTAAGCTTAAAGAAGAGATATCCAGTGACAGAGTGTTAGTACCTTTCAATCCTGAATTACCTGTTACACTAGCGACAGATGCTAGTCCAGTCGGATCTTATCACATACCATCGATGATGTAGAAAAGCCAATCGCTTTTGCTTCCCGTTCCTTAACAGAAGCTGAAAGAAATTACTCTCAACTTGACCGAGAAGCTTTAGCAATCGTATTTGGATTTTCTCACTTTTTCGATTATCTTTATGGTAGAAATTTCGTCCTAATCACTGATAACCAGCCCTTATCCAGGATATTTCATAGAAAAGCAAGTCTTCCAAAAATGACATCAGCTCGACTGTTGCGCTATGCTTCTTATTTAGCTAGATTTGATTACACCGTCAAATTTAGGAAAGGATTGGAAAATCAAAATGTAGATTGTTTATCTAGATCTCCTGTCAACCAGAATTACGCATCGGCAGACACATATATGAACGACGAAGTTCATCAAATATGTGCATCTAATATTTTTGAAATATCAACTGAAACTCTAACTGCAGATGCTATCATACGAGAAACAGAAAACGATCAGGAGTTGTCACAGATCAAAAAAGGACTTCAATCAAGCTCCATCAACAGTGACTACATTTTGGATAATGGAATTTTATTTAAGAGTAATCGCATTGTAATACCGAGAAAACTGCAGCCTGAAGTCCTAAAAGAATTTCATTCTACGCATATTGGAATAACAAAAATAAACAGTTAGCTCGACGTTATTGTATATGGAAGAATATCGACAAGGACATAGAAAACTTAGTAAAATCTTGCCCAGATTGTTCTTCAGTGAGACATAATCCTGCGAAGGCACCCCTTCACCACTGGGATTTACCAATTAATAATTGGGATAGAATTCATATCGATTATGCAGGTCCTTTCCAGGGATTTTATTACCTACTCGTTGTGGATGCAAAATCACGTTGGGTAGAAATCAAAGTCTCACAGAAAGCTCCAAATGCTGACATTACCATGAAATTACTTAACGAAATTTTTGCAATGCATGGATATCCACTAGTTATGATTTCTGATAACGCTAAAATTTTCACGAAGGAAACATTTAAAAATTTCTGTCGTATGAATGGAATAAAGCAAAAATTTATCGCACCAGGACACCCAGCGACCAATGGCCTTGCGGAACGTAACGTGCAAACACTGAAATATCGACTAAAATCAATGGCCACAGAAAATCTTCCCATCCACTTAAAACTTCAAAAGATTCTTTTTCGATATCGAGCAACGCCTTTAGCAAATGGGAAGTCACCAGCAGAAATGTATCTAAATCGCCAAATTCGTATTAAACTTGACGCACTGTTTCCATACCACGAAAAGAAGTCTGAACAGAAGATTAGACCTCACACTCGAAAAATCTATGTGGGGGAGAGAGTGAGAGCAAAATTCTTTATAAACAATAAAACCGTATGGAAATTAGGAGTTATAACTAGAAAACTTGGACATATTCACTATATAGTTAAATTAGATGAAGGCAGGGAAATCAAGAGGCATATTAATCAACTACAGAAATCAAATGTTCAAAGGGAAAATATAGCATCGCCATCAATTCCACACCAGAAATCCTCCCATAACACAAATCATGACCCTGCTTATTATCAAGTTATCAATCCTCAAGGAAATGAGCTGAACACATATCCAGCCACAGATCAACCACAGACTCCTTCACCACCTGTACGAAGATCTACTAGAACGAGGCGCCAACCAGCATACCTGCAAGATTATATTTTATCTTAAAGGTTGACTCGGCACTGTATGTTTTCAAGTGGGGGAGAATTATTGTGTTCTCCTTGGTTGTTTGTTTTCTATTTCTCCCGGGTTTTCTACTTTCCAAAAAAAGGAATCTGGCAACATAGATGAAAACATTATTCTATTCTATTCTATTCTATTTACATCGATTTGACTCTTTCCATGAACAATATTATCGACTATCAAAATACATCGAAATGTTCTTTAAAAATTGTATATATGTAGATAAAGTAATGTATGGTGCTAACTGTTAATTAAATGTTTATAAAAGTTCATCATTATCTTCATCAATACGCGGCTACTCGCCAACACAGTCGTAACAGATGACATTTATCTTTTATATTATAGCATCAATGTCATAAATCTAAGTCTAAATCTGCTTAGTCCTAAGATATGTTGAGTTTATTTTCTTATTTTTTTATTAACTTTTATCTTATTTGTTTAAAATCATGGATAAAATTTAATTTAATTTTTCTCAGTACATTGTTGTAATTGTGACGTCATATTTTCTGTTAAATTAAACTTTTATTTTTTTTTCTCAATCAGATTATTATATTGTTTAAAACATGATTAAAATTTTATTATATTTTCAGTGATATTTTTTATTATCATTTGCACGTGACATAAGCATCAGATTATAAATTTTTGCAATGAAAGCTATCCGCGATTGTAATGAAATGTTCGCCCTCTGGTGGGCTACGGTGAAATTACAATAAACATGGTTTAATTCGAATTCCATATAGCCGCCATTGCTAGCCGATGTTTAGTTTCACATATATTTATTGAATAAAAATGAATAAATACGGTAAAAAAGATAACACATACTTTTGTGTGCCACAGTGTAAATCCAAAGCATCAAGAAATCCAGAATTGAGCTTCCATTTATTTCCAAATGACGAATTTAAAATTTCAGTTGCTTCGGCTAATGGAAGTAAAGAATTAATCAGATGATTTGAAACTAATATTTGTTCAACTTCATTTAAAATCTACTTCCGAATCGAACTTTGAATAAACTGAAGTATTTTTTCCAAAAGCAATCAATTTTCCATAATGTAATGGCGGAGAAATTATAGTACGAATATTAAGTAGAATAACAAGAACACTATTGGAACACACGTGGCTAATGTTTACTAACAACTGCAGTGTTCACAAAGCGCCGTCTATCGATCATTACAAACGCGGATAGAAAATGTCGGCTTCATCACAAGAAAAATCACTTTTTAACTTGTAACTTTTAAGCAATTGAAGTTATCGAAAAAGTTTAAATACAAAAGTTGTTCTTTAGGGTAAGGCGGTAATTCGCCTGATTTGAAGTATTTTCCTATTTTCAATATTAAAGAAATTATGGGCAAATGAAAATTTCCACCCCCCACCATTTCCACCCCCTTTGAGCAGGATACCCTATCTACGAACTCGACCGAGATTTTTACTGTCCTGACAACATATCCCGAGATGGTTAAATTTAAATAAAAATTACTCCAGTTATCGTGTTCACAACTTAACATGGGAAAAAGCGTTATACATATATATATATATATATATATATATATATATATATATATATATAAACTTTTGAACGGAGGGTGGTTTTGGGTTCTAGGGGTCATGATCGGTGAAGATATGAAGAAATTTTCCAGAAGTCGTGTCATGAGAACCATTGCAATAGGTAGATCTCCTATAAGGAATCTACCTAATATATGTAAAGTAATTTTAAATCAAAATTCGGGTCAGCTTCTTTAATCCCTTCAAAGTATTTAAAAGGACTATCGCGTATAGGTAAAATTTCAAAGAACTGTCAGAAGACAGCGTCACGTAGAAAGACATGTTGACTAATGATTCTCAAAAGAAATGACGTTTCAATTTACAAATGAAATAAATTAGAAGCTAGTATCCATTGGTCGAATTTAGAAGGATAACCTTTATATTTCACTTTATACTCTAACTGCCCTTTTCTCATTCGCTTTTTAAGATTTTTTCGATAGCGAAGTTCTCCTTAGGTTGAACTTTTTGAAGTTCTTGCGCGTAAAATGTCCCTAAAACAGGTTCATTCATCAAATCCTTGATCCGGTAGACGGGTGGTTCCCGTGGTACGCACTCGGTCACGACGAATAGTTCTTCCGTCCAATTAGTTTCGTATCCTTTTTCAAAAGTTAATTTTTGTTTGGATACTCGAACAGTGTCCCCCGGTTTAAACACACAAGACTTTCTCTTTTCGTTCCCTATATCCCCGTACAGAGTAAACCACACGTCGCTTTCATTTTCCGGAGTTACTTCGGCGGGTGTTCTTTTAATACTCGAAAGATAAGTATGGTTATAACTATAAAGTATTTGATCTACCACGTCTACGTAGCGGTAAGTACGACGACTGGTAAAATATTTCCACATTTTACTTTTTAAAGTACGGTTAAATCGTTCTACTACGGACGCTTTCGTGTTGTTAAAAGTTCTGAAAAATTTCACACCTTCCTCTTTGAGAAATTTTTGAAACTTGTTATTCAAAAATTCCCTTCCTGCATCCGTATTCAAACAGTTGGGTTTTCGTTCAGAGAAAATTTTTTTAAAAGCTTTCACAATCTCTTCACCTTTTTTAGATTTCAGAGGAACCGCCCACGCTCGTTTTGAGAGGATGTCTATACAAGTTAAAATGTAGCGAAATCCATCGTTAAACTTTTGAAGAGACGTCAGATCAACTAAATCTGCTTGCCACTGTTGATCAATTCTGGATACTATGACACGGTTCGTGGGGAATTTTTTTCGAATCGGTTTGTGAAGTGAATATGCGTCTATTCCTTGTAACCATTCTCGAATTTTTTTCTTTGATAACTTGCCGCGGACAGCACGGTGTAAGGCATCTACACCTACACCTCCAAAACTTGCAACCGCTTTCAGGTCTCGATAACTTTCCTCCATGGCAGCACGCATGTGAAGGCATTACATTGAAAAGGATAAATTTCCCGTATCGTTTAAATTTAAAATAAAATCAACGTTAAACTTTTCACCTTCAGAAAAAATATAAAGAATCGAAAAGACAACGCACATGACAAAATAAATGCAGAACACAAAAATCCCTTCCTCTCGGGACGGTAACATGACGAACACTAAATGATATTCAATCAAAAAATCCATATTTATATCTAAAATAGAGCCATCAGGTCATATTTCTATAGGTCAGTGGTTTCACGCTCGAAAACTGCTGTCTTATGGAAATATTTTTACTGCAAGGTGCCGGGTTCGAACCCCAGTCAGATCTCTCTATTTCTTTCATAGTATATTCACATCAACATCCTTCATTCTTA
This sequence comes from Salticus scenicus, assembly GCA_963930645.1. Taxonomy (NCBI): domain Eukaryota; kingdom Metazoa; phylum Arthropoda; class Arachnida; order Araneae; family Salticidae; genus Salticus; species Salticus scenicus. Next base: position 203,788,805 of record OZ005653.1, on the reverse strand, counting down.
AATTCATATTTTTTATCGATTCCTTATTTATTTCCCAATTTTTTAATTTTTTAATTAATTTTATAATTAATTTCCTAATTAATTTCCTAATGACTCGCAAGCAATATCATGCTTTTTTCATTATACCGTAAACATCTCTTTAAAACCATCGTCACCTTTTACAAAAATCGCTAATTATTTTTTTTAATTAAATTTCCTCATTAACACCCTCGTCATCTTTTACGGTACTGTCAGAGGGGGGTGTCAAGGTCAACGCCAAGTCATCTAGACCCTCAGGGGGTGGTGTGGCACCCACACGACTTGCCGGTGCCTCAGTGCCTCCCCCTCCTGGGCTAGAACTCCCCTTTCTTACCTACTCAGGCAATCTGTGTTCTCCATAATGCCACCAAATATGGATGCGGCTATCTGTATGTTATAAACAGAATATAGATTCATCTGAAAAGACGACATCCTACCATTCCTGCATCCATGTTCGTCATTGATCACAACATTAAAGACGCTATTGTCTGTGATGCTGCTTTAAGTGTAGTTGAAACCACGGTCGCTGCATTCTTATTGGTCGACCACCTGGGGTGGGTGCCATTGGATATACATTTCAATCACCCCTTTTTCACATTGCCGGCACTCTAAATATTGGCCGTTACATGTCTGATGTGGTAAGGCCTATGGCTCTGCCCTATCTTTGTTGTATTAAACCCTTCCCTTTATCTACTGACGGTACTTTAATGTACCATTACTTAAAAAAAAAGTATAAAATCGAATTTATAAAAGAAATGTGAAAGATATTTATAAAAAAGGAACAGATGTACCTCACTTTAATCTCACTACAAAGCATTAGACGGTACATATAGACATTTCTGTTCCATAAAGGATTTTATGAAGCGCACTTGCTATTTTTGCTTGATATTTTCACGATCTTCATGTGTGCTATAATTAATTCCTATATTATTTCAAGAATATCCCACTAATCTTAGAAAAAATATATCGAACATAAAAAGTAAATATTTCTTTACACCTTTTTCATGTCGAAATACTTTTTTCGACCTCTATGTACCAGTGGTACACTAAAGTACGACCTCACAAAACCCTCATTAATTACTACGTTGAGGTGATATGCATAATTTTTTACGTATATTTCATTAAATAATGCTCTTTAGTAACTAAAGATATATGTTTCAAACACAATTTTTGTCTGTTTCATAATGCAGTAGATAAAGGGTTAAGTCTCTGCCCTATCTTTGAGGCCTCTGTAACAGGGACATAGCAATTTAATAATCATGAGAGGAGCTGAAAAAATTTCATTTTAAAAATGATTCAAAATGAATATTAAGAAAATCAATTAATAATTGAGGTGTTAATTAATATTCACTACTTATTAGTATTAATTATAAAATAATACTATTAACATTTATAAGACATTAATTTTGTTTTTAAATTGGGGATTCTTTCATTTGTCATTAAAAGAAAATTATGTTATAATGAATAAGGGGAAGGGAGGCTTGAGCCCCTCCTTTTCCTACGCCTCTGCTCTGTAATGCTGTGTTTTAGCAGGACATTGCATAACCTCATGTTGCCTATATTGTCCAAACCTTCCTTAACCCAGAACGTGTTCGACTGTTGCCCTGGCTAACACGTTCTTCTGATCTTTCACTACTGAAATCGTCTGGTCAGTGGTTGTCGAGCGACTGGCACACCATCGCTCTCCAGCTACTACGGTCGATGAACTGGGGCATTGTGTTGTAGCTGCATGGAGCGTTGTATCCATAAATGCCATCCAATCTCTGTTCGATTCCATGTCTAGGCAGATAAGTGCTGTTATTGCTGGTGTAGGGAGCTGGTCTGAGTACTGATCAGTGTAACTTATATGAATTTTAGTCATTTTGATGTTCATTCATTTTAAAGAAAATGTCAAAAATTCTTACCTTGGATTATTTTTTACTCTCTTTTCATGAGATTCGATTATCGAGCTTTCACTTTAGATATAATACATTATTGGTAGAGCGTTGGGATGTTAACGTCGAATCTATGACATATACTCTGTCCTAATCACTTTTTACTCTTTTGCCCTATACCTTCCTTCGATTATCGAGATTACACTTTAGATATGATAAGAGTAGTTGAGTTTGGCTGAACGTTGGGACGTTAGTATCGAAACTGTGTCTTATACTGACCGGGTCACTTTTCGCTCTTTTGCCCTATGTTTTCGATTATCGAGCTTTGATTTTAGATACAATACATTTTTAGGAGAGTGTTGGAACATTACGATTATCGTCGAACCTGAGACCTATACTAGTCTGATCACTTTTTGCTTATTTGCCCTATACCATCACCCTATACCTTTCATAATCCAGTTTAAACTTTAGATATAATACATTTTTGACAAAGAGTTGGGACGTTGGTGTCGAAACTGTGACCTATACTGACCTGATCAACTTTCGCTCTTTGCCCTATACCACTCTTTTAGCCTTTTTAATTCGATCTCTCAATCAGATTTCTGTTGAATAAGTGGTCAAAATTATTAATCTAACTAGCAGGCTTTGCCCGCTTCGCTGGTCACTATTTTTAAATGAATCACTATAATTACTGAATTCTCAAAATTGCATTAATTTTTATCACGTGAAAAAAAAAAAGCGAAACAAAATCTGATTAGGAAAAATGTCGCACCGGGTTCTCACTGCCTTCGGAAAAAATTCCCAAAATGCTCTAACTCTTATTTCTGTTATTTTCCCCCTTCGCCCCCCCCCCTTCCCGTCTATCCTAATAATTTTACAAATTCGAAAATATCCGCAATCGATTTGTAAATATCAAAAACCTCTATGCACCAGTTTTGAACGATCTATCTCTATTTTTATTTTTTTGCCCCACCACTCTCCCCCCCTTCCCAATAATTTAAAAAATTCGAAAATATCCGCAATCGATTTGTAAGTATCGAAAACCTCTATGTACCAATTTTGAATGATCTAACTCTATTTTATTTTTTTTGCTCCTCCGCCTCCCCTCCCGTCCCTCCTAATAACGTTACACTTTCGAAAATATCCCCATTCGACTTGCAGGCCTCTAAAACCAATCTGTACCAATTTTGGACGGCCTAACTGCATTTCTATTTGTTTTTGCCCATAGCCCCCCCCCTTACCGCCCCTCCTAATAATTTTACAAATTCAAAAATATCCGCATTCGATTTTAAGTATCGAAAACCATTTGTGTACCAATTTTGAACGATCTAACTCTATTTTTTTTTCTCCCCCCCATCCCATCCCCCCTTCTCGCCCCTCTTTATAACTTTACACTTTCGAAAATATCCCCATTCGACTTGCAGGCCTTTAAAACCTATCTGTACCAATTTTGAATGCCCTAACTGTATTTCTATTTGTTTTTGCCCATAGCCCCCCCTCCCCCCTCCACCCCCTTCCCGCACCTCCTAATAATTTTACGAATTCGAAAATATCCGCAATCGATTTGTAAGTATCGAAAACCTCTATATACCAATTTTGAATAATCTAACTCTATTTTTTTTTTTTTTTGCCCCTCCGCCCCCCCCCTCCCTTCCCTCCTAATAACGTTACACTTTCGAAAATATCCCCATTCGACTTGCAGGCTATTGAAACCTATCTGTACCAATTTTGAAAGGCCTAACTGTATTTCTAATTGTTTTTGCCCCTGTTGCCACCTTTTTAAAATTCCAGAAATTGGTTTTTAGATATTTGTATTAGCTATATTTTATAGCAAAAATTTCACGTATATCTGTTGTTTTTTTTTTGTTTGAGATATATAGGATTATGCGAAATCGCGTTTTACGCATGTGAAATCCCGTTTCCCCCCCCCCCCCCCCTTGGGGACCGAATTTCGAAAATTCCAGAAATTGGTTTTTAGACATTTATATCAGCTATATTTTAAAGCAAAAATTTTACGGATATCTGTTTTTTTTTTTTGTTTGAGATATGAAGGATTTTTTGAATTCACGTTTTGCCCTCCTCCCTCCCACTTGGGGGGCGAATTTTTAAAATTTTTTTTTCCTAAACCATCCCTGACCTGTAAGGAAAAAAACAAAAAAAAAAAAAAAAAGAATGATCGAAATCGGTCAAGCCGTTTACGATTTTATAAAGGACATACAGACAAACATTCATTTTTATATATATAGATTAGCTATTAACATTCAGAAATTATAGAATTAAATATATAAAGTTCCATCCGTAATAATGCGTCTGTAGTCACAAAACAAAAGCAACAAAAAATTTCCAATTTTCTTATGGGTTAATTGGATGCTTTAAAATATGCACCAGGATAGTTCACTTGGTAGAGCTTTGAAATATTAACCCAAAGGACTTGGCCTGGTGGTCAGTTTTCGTCCTTTTAAAAATTAATATGGCCAATTCATAATAATAATAATAATAAAAAAATGCATGAATCATTTTTTGAGATATATGTATACACATAATATATCGACCACAGGTTCATTGTCCCATTCCATCGAAAATTTACATGAATTCCTGATTCAGTGAAACGTTAGATGAGGAAATATTATAAGATTCATGAAAAAATGCATCCATTACTTTTGATATAATATAAAATCTTTGCGAAAGACAAGAATTATTTGATTTGAATTTATAAAATAAAACATTATTGAGAAAAGAGAGTGATCTAATGAATGTGAAACACGCAATTCAATGAATGCCAGAAATGTATCCACGGCATTCAGAGAATCGTTAAAAGACGATAATTTTTTGTCATATCACAGAGTAAGGAACTTTTCAAAAAGAACATTTTTATCCTTACATTGATTATGATTTATTGAAAAAAAAAAAACAATTGAAGGATATTTTTTCACTTAATATATATAATTTTAATGAATATTTTTTCTAAAAAAATTATGTTTGATACATATTATATTTGTCTAGAAGCTTCTCTTTTGATTCCGAAAAGTCGCATGTTCGTATAAACAAAATAACAGTACATATATGCTAAATATTTGCACGTAAAACTCATAACGCATGTATATTATGCAACAAGTAAATAAATTATAAAATACTAGTATATAACCCCGTCAAAAATGACGGAATGTGAAATCAATTAAGGTAGTGAATCAACGAAGGCTTTGCCTGCTTCGCTGGCCACTATATTTAAAGGAAACTCTTTTCTATATGGCTTTATAAAAAAAAAAAAAATTAAAAAATTATGAAATTGCTCAAGAGCCCGCTTCCTTTCCCCGCTGGCTTCGGCAGCGACCCACTCATTCGCAGGGTCTCGGGTGCCTGTTAGAGATGAGACGGGCTCAGCCCGAGCCCGATCGGGCTCAAATCTTACGCAAGTCTTCGGGCTCCGGGCGGGCTCGGATTCAAGCTAAAAGTTCCGTTTATTTTATTCTTCACTAACTGGAAAATGTAAAAAAAAAAAAAAAAAAAAAAATATTCATTTTGAGAGCACCTTTAGTAATGTCATAATAGTAATGATAGGTTATAAATCACAAAATAATCTTGCAAACCTTAGTAGCTTTGACTTTCCTTTTTCTAAATAGAACTCTTTTTTCAACAGGATGCATATTATGTCATAGTGTTATACAGTAATCCTTCCTCCTTCGTTATATCGAGCCTCATTATATCACTCATTCGGATAATTTTTTTCCCCCGATAGGCGCGTTATAAACAATGGGCTGCACTATAAATGTATACAGAGACACAGACATTATAAATTGTTATAATAGCATTTATATTATTTAAATTGAGGATTGATAATAAGAAAATTAATTTGAAAATGAAAACGGTATTTAATTTTACTATTGTGTATGCGTTGCATAGCGTACCACTTTCAATATCGGGCTCGGGCTCTGATCACACAAAATTTTTCGGGCTCGGACTGGCTCAGTTCAAAAATGTTTCGGGCCCGGGCGGGCTCGGATTGCCAAAATAGAGCCCGAACTCACCTCTAGTGCCTGTCCCTATTATCTGTGATAATAGCTTACCAGTGGGGCTTACATTTGAGTGCTTATCAGATGACAGTTTCAAAACGGATATTATCGAAAAAATTGAAGTAACAATTTTATATTTGAATCACAGTTACATATGAACAACACTATATGTGGTGTACATAATATTTTCTTCCGCGTTATTTTCTATATTTATTTGATTTATTCGATCAGCTTTAAAATGACAACAATTTCACGCCAAATATAATATAGTATTACAATATGCTATGATCGGCTACGGGCTACATCTATCGCGTGAGACAATTTTTTTTTTTTTTTTTGGTTATAATAGTAGTTGGTATATAGAAAAATAAATAATTAAATATGTAAATCTGATCACTTTTGAATTTTTATCATCATTTTAGACAAAAATACATAATTTATGCGATTATTTTTTCTGTTTCCTTTCCTTTCTTTTCTGTTTTTCAATATTTTATAATTTATTTATATTTTTGATGTACTACTTGGCTTAAAGTGGCATTTACAAAAGTAGAGTCCTTGGCGAAAAATGTCCGATCTATTTCAGCATCAAAATTTTAAAATATTACCCAGGATTATCAATGAATTAGCTTTCATGCCAAGCGCGATTCATCCGTACCAAAAACTTACTATTTAAAGAAAAAAAATCTAAAACTGAAGTATATTAAAAAAAGGTTACGGTTGTTTTTTTGCTCCATTTTCATTTTTTCATTTTTTTCATATGCATGAGCAAATTTAATATTTTGTAATTTTTTATTTTTCGCGTGAAAGCATATTTCATTTTATGCTAAAAAAATAAATAAATAAATAAATAAAAATAACTGGTAATTTTTTTCGCAACAATTATAATTTTAAATGTCCAATTTATTACCAGGTTATTATTTTCATATTTTAATTAATTTTAAAAAATCTAATCAAAACTTCGTTACAAATAAGGTACCAAATGAAAGGGGCAATTTTTCTGAATCCGTCAGATTAAACAACTTATCGATCGGACAATTAGATTTTATTAAATTAACTAAAGTATGAAAGGCAACTTGCTATATAGATGAGTACGAACCGGAATCGTCACCTTTCTTGCAAATTATATAAATGTAAGATCTCGGCTCGTGTCTAGAGGGTGGAGTCAATGAGTAGATCTTGATTATACACAGCACTTTATTTGAAGACATACGAAACATAAATTACACAAAAAAGGCGCATAAGAATTATTATAACAGCTGATATTCACAAGCAATCAGTTGCTGAATTCCTTGGTTTACCAAACGTCAAAAAGCTCATATCATTAGAGGATCACAATACTGTATTTAATACACAGAAGCACATACGCGTTGTACATCAAATAGTGCGATTGAAGCATTGAGCCTTCCATGACTCTACCCAACTGCTCAGAGCCTTTCATGCTCTAATTAAAAGAAAGTGTCCACATCAGCCATCGCGCTGATGGTATGACCAGCTAGCTCCACTGTCGGTTGGATACTAACTAACTTTTCTGCTTGTCAGCTTGTTTGCAGGTTACATCAGAGACAGTGTCATCTGTTGACTGTGCAAGGAATTACTTTCCACATAAATAGATTAGATTTTTTAAAATTAACTAAAGTATGAAAGGCAACTTGCTATATAGATGAGTACGAACCAGAATTGTCACCTCTCTTGCAAATTATATAAATAGATTTTCCAAGAGAGATTCATAATTCAATCTTAAAAAAAAAAAAAAAAAACATTGTATTGACACATTTTTGTTGCGATTTAAAATACATATATCGTACATGTGTGTGTATGTAAATAAAGATAAATATTTCATTTTATATGTTTAAATCGGCAATGCTTTTGTTAAACTATCATATCGCATCTTCATTTCCGAAATAAAATATTCTTTTTTTCATAGTAATCTTCCTGTTTATAATGATATTGTTTTACAAAGTTATCCAAGGAGACGCCTCGAGAACTTGAATGAGATACATTTAAATAAAATAGCCTCAATTCTACAGTTCCGTATATATATATATATATATATATATATATATATATATATTGAAAACCTTTTCAAACATTGCATTATATATGAAACCAAGTATCACATTAAGAACATAAACAATGAATGAAGTTGACGAAAAGAAAAAATAAGCAACCCGATATTGAAGCATACAAATTCACCACTTTTTCAAGGAGGAATCGTTGGAAGTTTTATCGTGATGGAACACTGTAAAGAGTGTTTGGGTAAAATAATATAATATAATGTCTAGATTAGAAAAACAGATATTAAAACACATTTCTGATAATAATTAGAATTATTATTATATTTTAAAAGTACTTTTGTAATTTTGAGTTTTCATTATAAACGAAACCTTCAATAACCATAAAATCTTGATAAGAACGTCTCTTTTTATGTGTTTTCAATGACGCAGTCAAGAACCCCATTCTCTTTCCCGAAATTTGGCAGATTTGTCGAAAAAATTTGAGTTATAGTTAGGGTGACCAAACTTTCAGATGCCGAAATGGGGGACATGCCCCCATTTTTTACTTTGGAAATGGGGACACCATGTATTTAATTCGAATTTTAGATCAAAATACAATAAGTATACACTTAACATATACACGCAATACATAAGCATACATTTTTTCTTTCAAGAGCTTCCCGCATGTATATTTATCAGGATTATAACATCTTATCATAATGGAAAACACTTCAACATTTTCATGGTTCGAATAGTCAGAACATGAAGTTATGATTACAAATGATGTATTTTCTAGTTCTAATGTATAAGTCCTTTCGTTTCGTTGCCTTCATTTAAAAACATTTTCCAGAATGACCTCGCATTTTGTTCGACCACAAAAATGTGCTGGGTCAAGAGTACTTTCTTTAATATCTTGGACAGATAGTCGATTTCTCTGAAAGCTTGTATGCATGTCATTATGACAAGTAAAAATGTCTTCACCCAGAGCAATCTTCAAACTGGCATTATTGGCTGTCGAAACTTTTTCATTTCCGACTATGTTGATACAACTATAGAAGCTTTTCATATTTTTCAGAGTTAATATGAGTAGAAGCATTTTTTTTTTCACCACATGAATTATTAATAAAACGAAAGAAAACAAAGAAAGAAAAAGTAACATAATTATGAATGTTTAAGAAATTTTTTGAAAATTGGGGACAAACGACAGAAAATGTGGTCCCCAATCACTGCTTTTGTTTTTGGGGACAGATGGTCGAAATTGGGGACAGTCCCCGGAAAATGGGGACGTTTGGTCACCCTAGTTATTCCCCCGAAACACTTTTCTGGCTACAGCCTTGTGTGCTTTTCTTCTCATTTATGGTATTAAATCGATCATTTTGTACTATACGAATCACTTTGAACTCTTGAATATGTTGCCGATTGCGCATTATTGTAACTGTATATCATGCTATTTTTGTAGCATGAACAAATTTCGAATCAAACATTTAAATCAATAAATGAAATCAAATTCATACCACTGAGAAGCAAGATACATTTTATTTAATGAAATGTTTTGGATCAAAACATATTCATTTGATTTGGATCAATTTGATAATGCCACGACTTTAGTTTTAACTGATACTTGACAAACTTGCAAGAACTTTAAAAACTTAAAAAAGGGAGGGGGGGATAGGGGGGTAAATTTTGCTCCATTGTCAGATTTTGTTGTTTAAAGGAAAGAATTACGATGATTAAAATTTAACAAAAAAGAAATAAACATATTTTAGTTAATCAAAAACGTGTCATTTGTTATTTATACTAAAAACACGTAAAATTAATTTTTATTATTATTATTATTATTATTATTATTATTATTATTTTTATATTATCCGCAGCTTTTCGCTTTGAAATTCCAAAGCATCCCTGATGATGCTTTGGAATTTCAAAGCGAAAAGCTTCGGATAATATTTTTAAAAAAAAATTAAATAAAAATTAATTGTACGTGTTTTTAAAATGTTTTTAATGTAAAGAAAAAAGAATTACTGGTCATTACTGCTTTAAAAAATAAGTGAATTTGAAAAAATAATACTATATACTACAAAGACGTATCCCAAACTATAGGTTGCAAGTCAATTTTGCGACAAAATTTCATGTGTATAAACATATGTATATGCATATTAAAACGTGCGAGGTGAGGCTGAAAAGTTCTTCGTTTTGCCCCCTTCAAGTTGAAATAGATGAATAAATTTGGAGGCAAATGAAAGCTAAATGTCTTGATGTGTAACTGTACAAATATCAAGTCATTCTGATTTTTACTACGATTTGTGGCGAAATATTTGAAAAATGATCAGAAGAAAGAACGAGTTGAAACATATAAAAGCCATTTTGGCCTCATTTTGAAGCTTTACACGACTTTGTCTCTAGGTTAGTGACAAAAGACGAGATAAGGATCTACAATTATGATCCTAAAAGAAAGGAACAATCTGAAGAATGGTGCTACAGCGTTCCCCGCGGCCGAAGAAGTTCCGCATCCGGAAATCCGGCTATTTGTCTTGAGACAAGCTGATAACAGACGCTTACACACAAGAGAGAGAGAGCGAGAGAGACGCACAGATCAATCGCTAAAAACAGGATTTTCGAATTTAGCGCATGTTAAAACGTGTGAATATACCCAAAATTCAATTTTAAAAATTTGACCGAAATACAATACTTTCTCTACTAAATATACGAGTAAGAGAAAATAAAAAGATAAATAAAGACTGAAGCAATTAAAAAGAAAAAAAAAAATCGGATTCTGTCTCTTACAGTTTGTAGTAGTTTTACCCGCAATGGCTTTTTATTTATCCAAAAATATCAGAAATGTTTCATAATTTAAGAGTAATGCACGATTTTACCATGTACATGAGAACATGCATGCACGTTTGTGTGAAGTATGTAAAATCTAAATTTGTCTCTTACCAATTTCAGTAATTACCCTACAACGACTGTTTATTTCCCTACAATAATGGGAAAGTGTGTTGATAATTTATGACTAACGCATAATTTTAGTTCCTTTTTTTACTATAAAAAGAATTTGTCTTATACACGAATAAATACATAATTCAATTATTCATTTTCACTTTTCATAAACTGCAATTATTACTATATCCCGTATTATGTCGCAAATTGATTATAATAGACCTCGTGAACAAATATTTAAGCAGCACATTTCTATAATTTTGCATCCACCTAAGTTCGTAAAAGTGCATTTATACCTTCAATTTTCTATAAACAAGAGCTTGGAATAATTCGAAAATAACATTATCTTCCTCATTTTGGAAAATTTGTGATAATCTATAAGTAATGTATAACTTTTCTTTTCTTTTTTTTTTTTTTTTCAATCTTAAACACATCTTTTATATTTTTTAATATTATTATGTATAAAGCTAGGTTTTTAATTTACTCGCCGAAAATCGAGAAATCTTGCAAAAACATGTTTTTTCTGTGCATTAAAGCTTTAGCTAGGTGATATCCACTTAATTAAAGAATATGAATAAGGTTTGACTAGGAATAACCTCTACTTCCAGGACAGCTATTCAAGTTGCCATGGTTACACAAACAAACACCAATAAGTTAGAAACATGCTGGCTGTACTACATTAACGGTGTTACTTCAAATGGCTCTTACGAACCTGATATTTGTGCTTATATTATTACTTTCTTGGGAAGTTTCAGAAACTAAAATAATTGAAGGAACATTGCGATCTAATCGAGTAAGTTGCACTGCATTATTTCTAATCATAATTAAAAAAAAAAACTTTATATAAAGAAACATTATTTCTAATGCGATTATTAAAATTGTCAATAGTTATTACTTATTAGTATTTATGATTAGAGAATTTATTTTCGGGTGTTGCCTCTGTTTTCGAATGAATTTTTTTCATTTTATCTTACACCTACTATTTTCTAAAGCATAGTTTAGAAACGGTTTCATTTGACATACATTTCCACGTGTATTGGAGGGGGGTATAAAAATATTATCAAAATTCATCAATGGACCAACAAAATAATATGCAAATGTGTCTGGAATATATAGTTAAAATGTAATAATGTAAAACTGAAATAAAAAAATAAAATATATATAATTTAATTAACAGGGAATATTAAACAAGTAAATAAATAAATAAAAATTTTGAATTTTAATTCCCGAAAAATGTTAATATGCTTAATAATGTTATATGTCAATGCATATATACACAAAATTTCATAACTCTAAGACAGTAATTATTATATTAAAAAAAATATATATATCTGGAGTGACTTTACTTGAATTTCTTAACACTTAGTAATTAAATATTTAAATGTTTTTTTTTTTTTTTTTTTTTTTTTTTTTTTTTAAACAATTTAACATTGTAAAGCGAATTTTAAATAGTTTGAGCCCATATATCGCAACGTATAAAATTTTTTCTTTCTGTACCATTAAAAAAAAAAATCTACATTCATGGAAATCTGTACGGTTGTTGCGATAATAACATATAATATGTCTACCAATTTATATTTTGATAGAATGTAGAGTTTAGACGCCAGCGCACTTTAAATAATTTGAGTTGTAGTGATACAGTATTTTTCTTTGTGTCTCTGTAAAAAAAAAAAAAAAAAAAAAACTATAAGTCCTGTACTCATCAAAATCTATACAGTTAGTTAGTGCGACAGCGACAGAATATTCTCCAGTGAACCTGAATAGCATTTATCAGTTTCAAGACATTCCACAAATATTTAAGAAAGTTAGAGCCGAACAAACAGACGAAAAGACAAACAGAGAAACCGAAGTAAAAATGTTTTTCAATTTCTAAGTAATTAAAATAGCATTCACTCATTCATACTCTAGCTCAGTGACATTTTAACTATAACTACAGCCTATACTAAGGGTTGGGTTGGTTGAGTTTTACGTCGAACTAATGCTGCGCCATGGGAAATTGGCGACGGTCTGGGACTCACCCCTAAAGGTAGTCCGGAAACATGCCATCACAATTTTGATCCTCCACGCCCATACAAAGGAAAATGTTTCATAATTTATTCATGATTTTATTTTCTTGTTTTCTAAATAACATTCATTCAATTGTTCTCTAACTCACTCTCGTCTTTATTATAACTATATTCTATAATATGGCAAAGCGTTGCTCATTATTTATGAAAGATCTGTAATAGTTTTTAGGTAAAATACTTATTCGTCTTGTGCATGTGCAAATATACATTAATTAATTTCTTCATTTTCACTTTTCACCAGTTGCAACTATAATTTCATTTCGTAATACGGAAAAATATCTCTTTATAACACTGTAAAAAATTGAAACCTCGCTGCTAAACTTTAGCCATGAATTTTATGGTTCAGTCTTATTACCATGTTTTTATTAACTTGCTTTCTCGTTTGTTTGTCCAGTACAAATTTTGCAATCGATTTTTAACTAACTTCCCGACTCTAGACCTTTGAAACTTTTAGAATAGCTCAGAACACGATGACAACGCAATACCTCGAAGTCCGATTTTCGAATTTTTGATTAGTTTTTTTTAATTAATTAAAATGTTAAAATAATAACCTACTAATAGCTTTAAAATTAGCCATTTAAATATTAACTGTAATTTATTGTTGCAAAAAAAAAAAAAAAAAAAATTACGAGTTCACTTTCTTTCGACATAAAAATAAATACATTTAATTAAACGAGAACATTAAAAAATTAAAAAAAGTTAAATTATGCATCTCTCAAAAATTGATGTCATTATCACTTTAAAAATTTTATACACATTGATAAATTGCTAATATAGTTCTATAGCTATGATTCAACAGAAAATTTAAAAACATGGTATATAAAAAGTTCGTTTTTTTTAATCTTATAATTATTTTTTATATTTTATTTACCGTATTTGCCATAAAATTTACAGGTAAAATTTGACAGCGAGGTTTCAATTTCTTACAGTGTACTTTATTCCAAATAGCACACTGAAATGGTGACGACTTTTTCACATAAGATTGAATAGTAGTGACAAAAATAAATTTAGTACCGTCTGCACTTATTACTCAGACTTTTCCTCTATAAGTATTTGCAAATTCTTACACTCTGTTCTTACTTTGCAAAATTCTAGATTAAATGGTCTACAATAAATGGTAAAGACGCTTTTTTTTTTTTTTTTTTTTTTTAATGCTGTTTGAAAGAAATAGAAATCGGGCCTTATAATAATCTTAAATGACATTTACGCTAATTTCTTTTACCCTCCTACTTATAGAAACAGTTTTATTTGGCATATATTTCTGTAATCCCCGTTTGAGTACTGTACCTATGCTTTTAAATATTGAAATTAATTAGTTATACTTTATATTGTATCACTTCTTAAATCATATACTACCACGAAATCTGTTGTTTTTATTTATAAGGAATGCTTTAAAGGATAAAACGTAATCCTAGATATAAAAAAAAGGCCTCTTATATAGGAGAAAATAATACCTAATTTCAAAATGCTCCTTTGCGAATTCAAAATTATCTTAAATCTCCAATTTTTTTTTAACTATGCGTTTCTTATGTATGTAGCTAGTTAGTTGCAGGGCGACTAAGGCGCCTGTTGAAAAATGATCATTTCATTTTATTTGTTTCTCACTTTCCAAATAATTTATTTCCTAGCAAGAAAATGCGAATTTTTCGCACTTTATTTATCTCTTCGTTACCTTTAAAATTTAAAATTATCTATATATTAATAGGCAAGCATAAAATTTGTTGTCCCTTTTTAACATATTAATTATGGGAGTAGAGGGTTGAAAATGGTATCATTCGAAAGGTATGGTTAACCGGAAGGTGCGAATACAAATATTATTTTCTTACGAAGTCAAGAAGGTATTTAAAAATACATTTATTTTTTATGCATTTTCCCCCATTTTTCCCTTTTATACACGTATTCCTTTACATTAAAAAATACCTAAAAGTTGAAAGTTGTTACATCTGGCAATTTCATAAAGCTTAAATAAAACCATAGACACAGTAATTTGTATAATGTAGCATCACTCTACGCAAGCGAAGTGATGACGTCACTGTCTGTCCATGGAGCCATCAAAAAGATTTTCTACGTTAATTGTCCATTGGATTTTTTGTAAAAAATTATTAAAAAATAACGGAAATTATCATAGATATAGTAATAAGACATAGATTGATCAGCGAGGCCGAAAAAGTGATGCCTTTTTTTTTCGGGAAAAGACGGCCATTTTACTCTCTTGTGGATGTCTTTCCCCGACTGAATATACACGAGAATACACACAGATAATTTAGCAAATAAAATTTATGAATAATTTATGTGCTAAAGATGAATGAAAAAACTCCAGATACTCATTTTTCTTTCTCTCTTTTCTTCTTCTTTTCTTTTTCTTTTCTTCTTCTTCCTTTTTTTTTTTTTTTTTTTTGTATGGAATAACGACATTTAAAGAAATTTATCGTTTCTGTCTACTATTTCTGTCTGGTTAGAAGTTTTTATGGCGAAAAAACTATTGGACTTATCCTCATCTTTTGAGATATTAGAGTTAACCCTTTAATTGCCAATCGCAATGCAGTCGGACACTTTTGTTACCAACTGTATAGAGTAGAAATTTATGTTTACTCGGAAATGGTTATAAAGATATTAATAAAAGTTTGGGATAAGTGCTTTTTAGAGACCTAAAACAATTGGAACATCCTTAGCATCAAGAAAATTAGTGTTAACCCTTTAACTGCCAATCGCAACATATAGTAGAAATTGAGTTTAATCAGAAATGGATATAACGATTTTGTTTAAAGTTTGGAGTTAAGTGTCTTTTTTTTTTTTTTAAGAACTAAAACGTTTGGACATATCCTCATCTTCAGAAAAATTTGTGTTAACCCTTTAACGGCCTGTCGCAACATATAATAGAAATTAGGTTTACTCGGAAATGGATATAACGATTTTTATAAAAGTTTGGGATTGAGTGTTCTTTTGAGAGATAAAGCGAATGGATATATACTCATCTTCAGGAAAATTTGCGTTAACCCTTTAACGGCCAGTCACAACATATAATAGAAATTAGGTTTACTCGGAAATGGATATAACGATTTTTATAAAAGTTTGAGATTAAGTTTTCTTTAGAGAGATAAAGCAATTGGACATATCCTCATCTTCAGGAAAATTCGCGTTAACCCTTTAACGGCCAGTTGCAGTATATAATAGAAATTAGGTTTACTCGGAAATGGATTTAACGATTTTTATAAAAGTTTGGGATTAAGTGTTCTTTAGAGAGATAAAGCGATTGGACATATACTCATATTTAGGAAAATTCGCGTTAACCCTTTAACGGCCAGTCGCAACATATAATAGAAATTAGGTTTACTCGGAAATGGATATAACGATTTTTATAAAAGTTTGAGATTAAGTGTTCTTTTGAGAGATAAAGCGAATGGACATATACTCATCTTCAGGAAAATTCGCGTTAACCCTTTAACGACCAGTCGCAACATATAATAGAAATTATGTTTACTCGGAAATGGATATAACGATTTTTATAAAAGTTTGAGATTAAGTGTTCTTTTGAGAGATAAAGCGAATGGACATATACTCATCTTCAGGAAAATTCGCGTTAACCCTTTAACGACCAGTCGCAACATATAATAGAAATTAGGTTTATTCGGAAATGGATATAACGATTTTGATAAAAGTTTGGGATTAAGTGTTCTTTAGAGAGATAAAACAAATGGACATATCCTCATCTTCAGGAAATTTCGCGTTAACCCTTTAACGACCAGTCGCAACATATAATAGAAATTAGGTTTACTCGGAAATGGATATAACGTTTTTATAAAAGTTTGGGATTAAGTGTTCTTTAGAGAGATAAAACAAATGGACATATCCTCATCTTTAGGAAAATTCGCAGTAACCCTTTAACGGCCAGTCGCAACATATAATAGAAATTAGTTTTACTCGGGAATGAATGTTATGGTTTTTCTAAAAGTTTGGGGTTAAGTGTTCTTTAGAGAGCTAAAACGAATGGACATATCCTCATCTTCAGAAAAATCGTGTTAACCCTTTAACGGCCAGTCGAAATTTATAGCATTAAATGAGTTTACACGGAAGTGAATGTGACGATTTTGATTAAATTTTAGGTTTTTTTTTTTTTTTTTTTTTTTTTTCTGGGCACAAATTCTCTTAAGTATCCTCCTTACTACAAATGTTCGTGTTTCAGAACTTTCTACCACTGTAGCTCCTCAGATCAGAAGACATTTAACGGTTAAAATAATCATCGTTGCTCTCCAAATCATACTGATGAGCATAAAATTATCAAACAATGATAAAAATGGGGGAGGGGCGTATCAAGAAAACGGTGTGTGATTGGGCAAAATGGTGATCATATTCGGATTCAGGAGGTCATTTTACATAAGAGTGGGCTGAAATGGTGTCAGATACAATTTTCATGCCGAGCAGTGTTATTACAAAGGAATACATAAAAAAATTTCTGGTATTAACATTACGGAAATCCGTAATAACTTGGCATCTCTCTTTCTTACTGTTGCGTACTTGGGGGTTCGTGAGTTGTCTGAGAATGAAAGGCCAAACGTACAAAAATTCAGTAATTTATTCACAGAAAATTCCAGAAAAATGCAGGTCTGTAAACCAAGTATCAGCTTCAATTCAAACAGTAAACACAGCTTAAACAACAGCTGTCAATAGCAAATCCCCAGTACAAACTGTATAGCAATAACACATAAAGCAAGTCTCTTCCAAAGAGGCTCAAGAGAAATGCAAGCACTAGCGAAGCTGGCTGAAAACTGAACTGAACTGAACTGACTGACTGCCTTGGCGAGAAGCGCTCCTTATATACTGTTCCATGGAACCCAGATTTTTCGAGAAAACTCTAGAAAGTGGTCAACCAATCAACTTACAGCTTCCATATTTGGTATATCCCTAATAAGGATTTTCTCGCCAAGGTCGCCAAAAAATCGCCAAGGTGGGAAAAAGTCGCCAAATTTAGCGCCAAATCCATTACCTGCCTTATTGGGGCTTTCTAATGCGTTTTTAAGGGAAAATAAGGCTATTTCAACGCTAAAACGACTAGAAATGCACAAAATTAGCACTTTATCAACTTACTAAGCCTCTTTGAAAGAATTTATGCAAAAGTAAACACAATTATTTACAATTTTGTAACAATATGTATATATATATATAGGTAGATAGATAGATAAACAGATAGATATTTGGTGCAAATTAGATTTTTTCTTCGATTCAGAAAAGTTCCTGCTCACTGTTAACCCTTTATCAACCGGTTAAGAAATACGGCCGAATTTGGGTTAACTCGGAAAGGGATGTAATGATTTTGAAGAAAGTCTTTGATTAAGTGTTTCTAGAGGTATAAAATCAATTAGGCATATTCCCAGAGCAATTCGCATCTACTGTTTACCCTTTAATTACCGTTTGGGAAATATGGCAGAAATTGGGTTTTCTTGAAAATAGGTTTAACGATTTTGAGGGAAGCTTGGAGTTAAGTATTTTTTGGGGTAAAAAAACGATTAGTCTGATCCTCATCATCATAAAAATCATGGTTTGCTGTTAGACCTTTATTTGTTGGTTACTTGGAATAATATGACAAAATTTGCATATTAATGAGGAAAAATGTGGCAAAAATCGGGTTTACTTGGAAATAAATATAATAATTTTGATGAATGTTTGGAGTTAAGAAGTGTTTGGGATGAAAAATTAATTAAACTTATCCTCATTTACAGGAAATCTTGCTTTAGCTGTTAACCCTTTATTTTCCTGTTGCAAAATATTGCAGAAATTGGGTTTATTCGGAAAGAAACATAATGAATTTCAAGAAAGTAAGAGTTAAATGATTTACGGATGAAGAATTGGTTTAATTTATCCTCTTTTTCAGGAAAATTTGCATGCGCTGTTAACGTATCCGCCGGTTGAAAAACAAGATTAAGTACTAAAGTCGAAATACTTAACATGACAGTATAGGATAAAATTTCATATAAATGTATATAATGCGAGTTATTTTTAACGCATGAATGTAAAATTTATATGAATTATTGATAATAGTAGTAATAAACTTGAAAAAAAAAAAAAAAAAATGTGTATTGCTTTCCTCCTGGGAAGGAAGTGCTCTTCCCCCGGGGCCTGTGTAAATTTTCAGTGTGGATATTTTAGAAAGAACTCGCCAATATTTCTAAAACGAATGGTTGAACCATACATCTGTATTAATTTAAAACGAAGCTACCGATTTCTTTTATTTTTAATGTTATATATAATGTATATATAGTATAGACATATATATATATATATATATATACAGTCGAACCTCGTTAACGTGAATTACTTTTAACATGAACTGTTACCACAAACCCCATCAAAATGAAGATTACTTTAGTTATATGACGATCAGTTACTGATAGCATGAACTACTGATAAGATGAACAGATTTTTGATCCCCCTTGAGATTCACGTTAACAAGATTCGACTGTATATCTTTTCATGTCTGCACAAAAATGATTTTTTTCAGCATTTATTATTACTACTACTTTAAGAAAAAAATCGTCTGCATTCATCATGGAAAATATCTTTAATAAATTATAACTTAATAAATAATTTGTATTGAATAAATTTGTATAGGATTAAATAGAGAAGAAAGTCTTGTGGTAATACTAGTTATAATATATTAAAACAAGCGTGTTTTACCAATGCCACTGCTAACTACATTTAAAAGAATTTTGAAAATTCGATATTACTTACTAATATAAAACTTAAAAAATATTAAAATTTAAAAAAAAAGTATTCCATTAAAAATCAAAACAGTATTTAAACCATAATAATAACAAAGCAACTGATTATAAAGAATCATATTTTTCATAAATTAGTTAAATTTAACTTATGAAAACTTATTCCACTTCCTTTCATAAATTTATTTCTACAATTAAAAGCCACGCAGTACTTCGGCATTTTCAATATATATCAAACATGTCTTATTACTATATCTATGATATCAACATTCTATTCCATTGTTGTTTTCGAGTTTTATACTCTCTCATCATGGCTGATGCCAAAAATTTTTTTGGCATCAAAAATCTTTGCACGTTAACATGGGGATGATAGATCTATGTATATTACTATATCTATGGAAATTATCTGCCGATTTTAATTCCGATATTTGGGTATAGTTATATATAAGTTACTGTCTACTTGTGTTTGATTGAGTTATTTTTTCTGTAAAATTGATAAAATTTAATTTAAAATTACAAAATTCCAGAAAAAAAAAATGGCAAACTTCCAGTTTCGAATGTAAACATAAACATTTCATTTCAAAGGGTGATATTTAAACAATAAATATTCAACTAATATACTAATTAAAAGGAAAATGGATTTGTTACTAACTGCTGCATGTATAAGTAGACGATACGGAAAAAATTCCGATTTCCGTTTTTCGCTGAATTTACATGTTTGAGCTTTCTTTACGTTTTAATTAACTGAAATTGGCTACTTATTTTTTAAAAAAGTGTCTTTATTACTAGCTTTTGTGGGTAGAAGAAGCAAGTAGAAGATACATAAAAACTTTTGATTTCCGGTTTTCGATGAATTTACACGTTTTGAGATTTCCTTGCATTTTAATTAAGTGAAATTGACTACTTATTTTTATTTTTTAAAAAGTGGATTTATTTTTCTTTCCTCTGCATATATAAGTAGAAAATATAAGATTCAGAAAAGTTTTAGATTTTCGGTTTTCGATAAAGTTACACGTTTTGAAATTTCCCGAACTCAATTCGACCATTATTGAAAAATATCTTTTTTTTTTAGTTCCCCATCATACTATAGGTATGTTGAACTTAGGCAATCGTGAAAATTTTCGACCTCGGTTTTTTGACTTTTCTACACGTTTTCAGGTGTGAGGAATCCGAAAATGACAAAATTTCTATGGTGTCTGTCTGTAGGGTGTCTGTTAGTGTGTCAGTGTGTCAGTGTGTCAGTCCGTTAGTGTGTTAGTCCGTTAGTTTGTTAGTCTGTTAACACGATATCTCACGAACAAATGATCGCAGAGAGGTCAGATCAGTTTTAAAATATTACTTTCGATACTGGCAAGAACCCTATTCATTTGCAACATTCGAATTTAAAAACTTCGTAAGTTATTAGAAATTTCCGATTTTCTTAACATGGGAGAATAGGACAAAAATTCACTTAAACGTACATTTAATGAAAACTTTTTACTGTAAAAATGTCAGACCAGTTTTAAAATATCAGTTTTGATGCCGGAATTAACATCAGTAACTATAAATATGCTACTTTGGAAATTTCGCAAGTTATTGGAAATTTACGAATTTCTTAACATGGCAGTATAGGACAAAATTTCACATAAACGTCAATTTTTAGAGATATTTTCATCGTAAAGATGTCAGACTACTTTTGAAATATTATTTAGGACACTGGCATGAATATTAATGACTTTGAATTTTCCAATATAAAGATTTCGTAAGTTATTGGAAATTTACGAATTTCTTAACATGGCTGAATAGAGCAAAATTTCACATAAACGTCAATCTTGAGGGATATTTTCATCGTAAAGATGTCAAACCACTTTCGAAATATTATTTAGGATACTGCCTTGAATATCATAGACTATGATTTTTCCAATTTAAAAAATTCGTAAGTTATTTGGAATTTACAACTTACTTAACATGTCAGAATAAGGCAAAATTGAGCATAAACTTCCATTTTGAGGATCCTAAATACATTAGACAATTTCAAAATTACGTTTATGATATTTGTTTGAACATGATTGAATACAAATATTCTGATAGGAAAATTTCGTAAATTATTCGTAATTTACGATTTTATCAACATAGCGAAATTGTAAATTTTTCATATAAATATGAATTTTGAGGATTATTGCATTGGAAGTAGTAGCATGAAAACTAAACAACGGAATCGACCCCGATAAAATAATTAGATTAGAATAAGATAAATATATCGAAGTGAACGGTGGATAGCCTATTAGGCGGGGATTTCATTCTGTCACTGTATCAAGCTTTGGTCAAATTCATTTCTATTAACATGATTGTAATATGTCTCGCACGAGAAATTTCTGAGAACATAAATATGATGGGGAACTGAGCAGAGTCCACCTATGCCAACTAGTTTTTTTTTTGTTCAAACACTGTACTTTATGAACCAATCGAATTAATTTAATAGAATTTGATACTTGGTTGGGCCTTGGTTTGACATGGTACCTATTAGCTTCTGGGCTGTATCACACAACAAGGGGCATTTTCACGTTGCGATTTTCTCACATTTCAGGAAAGGCTAACATCTACATAGAGAAATAGTTATATTAAGTAAAACTCTGCTGATTCAGTTAAGTGAATATCAGCAAACAATTGCCGCAGCTGTGTTGCAATTGCATTCCGTTTAGGACAAGGCAATAAGTTTGCTTTGCCTCGCTTTGCAAAAAAAAAAAAAAAAAAAAAAAAAAAAAAAAATGGTCGAGTTTCGACCACTGGGCGATACTAGTTATTATTATTTTGTAGACGTCATTTTTTCATATGCATAAGAAAATTTAATATTATGTATATATATATATATATGGGGTAAGTGCACCAGTGATAGACACTTTTAGAGCAATCTCTAATGTTTTTAATGTTCTAGTCATCAGAAAATATTTTTAGAAATCTTAAGTTAATATATATGGCATGAAAGACATTCAGAACCACATATATGTTAAAATATATACATTTGATAACAATTATTATTATTATTTTTTATGAATTTTTATTTGACACCCACTCAATGTTCCAGTAATTGACACTGCCAGTTTTTCCTTTTATTAGTAATCGTCACCCTATGTTCCAGTGTTTGACACTGCTAGTTATTCATTTCACCAGTTATTAGCACCCTATGCTCCAGTGTTTGATAAAAAATGTTAAAATTCTTATATGTAAAATATATGATTTTCTTATTTTTCTTAATTTTTAATTATTTTGGGGTAGATGTCAATTACTGGAGCATGCCAATCACTGGGGCATCTACCCAATATATATATATATATATATATATATATATATATATATATATATATATATATATATATATTTATATATATATATTTTTTTTTTTCACGTAAAAGCATATTTTATTTTATGCTGGGGAAAAAAAAAGGCAACAATTAAAAATTTAAATGTCTATTTTAAAGCTGTTATTTTCATATTTTAATTAATTAAAAAAAAAAATTAATCAGGAATTCGTCACAAATAAGGTACCAAATGAAAGGGACGACTTTTCTAAATCCATCGGATTAAATAGCTTATCGATAGGATAATTAGATTTTTTTTTAATTAACTAAAGTATGAAAAATAGGTGTCAACTTGTGTTCACACACAGAGTCCAAGGAAATCTCTTAAGCACAAAGCGCGCCAGAGTCAAGCACTGATGAGCGTAACTATATATGCTGATAATTGAACACATCTGTGTGTTTTTTTATATTACAATTACAGTACCTGTTACAAATAAACAAAAATAAATAAATAAATAAAAAGTGTAATTTTGAATTATTCCTGAAATTTTGTCTTCCAATTAAATTTAAGAGATTGTTATAAAGGCAATTTCTTGATTTCAAAATGAATGCTCAGTCTTGTGACAAATATATTGATTCACATTCATACAAAATTTTAAAAGCAGTGGATGAAAACAAAATCACATGGAGTATTATAAGTAACTGTTAATTCCCGAACTTTCGAATCCAAGAAAGATTTAAAGTTTAAAGTTTTGTAAAAGCTTTAAAGTATTATTTGAAGAACTGTAGAATGGTATTATTTTTTAAAGTATTGTATAACTTCATACACTTTATAGTAACTACCTAGATATTTTTATTTGCATCGATTTTGACAATTTTCACCATTCTTTGTCCTCTTAAGGTAAGGTGACCATATTTTCAAACACTGATTTGCGGACAAATAACGTACTATCCCCAGATCGTATGAAATTTTGGGACTTTTTCCAGGACACAACAGACCAATACCTATATGCATTATTATTTGGGGGAAAAAACCCCACTGATTTATACATTATGAAATGCGCTGAAACACTCTTTTATATTGAAAAATGTTGAACCTAAGGTATATTTAAACAAGAAAGAAAAATCATGCAGTACGCATTGATTAACACTTTCCAACTGTACGTAATTGTTGTATAGAATAACTTTTAATAATCTTTGCCTACGTTATCACACAACAGACAGAAGGACTGAAAAATATACAGATAGACTAATTGATTTTAAAATTACTCTTAAGCATTTTGGAAAGTGTTAAAAAGGCTCAACGCAAAAGAAAATGCAGCCATTAGATTATAATTACAGCTTTTGGTCACTCTGAATATTTTAAAGTAGCCCTGTAAATCAGAAAGTCAATCATATTATATTCTATACAAAACATTATTTTAGAATATTAACAATACATTTCAATATTTTTATGATTTTTACAGCAGAAAGATTTTTAAATATAACTTTCAAAAAATTCTGTGCTAAAACATAATGCATTGGCATTTTTTTTTTTTTTTTTTTTTTTTTTTTTTTTTTTTTGTTATTGTTGTCCCTGTAAACAAACTAGTTATACAGGACCTATTAACCTTTTGAAAGGGGCTGTGATAGCATCTGTCACGCTTCGCCATAGGGTTTTGTAAGAGCACCTTTCAAAAGGTTAATGTCATTTTAAATGGGGAACATTCTATACAGAAAATATTTATAAAAGTAACACTCATAGAATACAATGCTTTCGAATGCTTTTGGGTGTCCCTGCACACAAACCAGAAGAGATATTCACTCCATTTTCAATATGGAACATTCGATAGTGAACTTCAATAAAATATATCAGTTTCGAGAAATTCCATAAATATTTACCGGAGTTAGAGCGCGGGCAGACAGACAGACAGACAGATGGACATGCAGATACACAAACTGAAATCATATTCACACTTAAAAATGTTAGAAAGTGTTAAAAACAGGAAAGCACTTTTTTGTGCATAAAAATAACATATTTCAATTTCCTAAAACTTCGTGGAAAGTAAAGTTATTAAAATTTGATTTATAGAAATATCTCTTATAGAACGCAATGCTTTGGAATACTTTTAAGTGTCCTTGTACATAAATCGGCGGTGGTATTTCCTCCATTTTATACAGAAATCATCCAATAGTGAACTTGAATAACATATTTCAATTTAATTGAGATATGTCTACAGTAAAGGTATGAAAATATGGTTTATAGAAATACCTCTCATAGAACATAATGCTTTGAAATACTTTCGGGTGTCCCTGTACACAAACCAGTAGAGGTATAAACTCCATTTTCAATAGGGAACATCGGATAGTGAACTTGAATAACATAGATCAGTTTCAAGAAATTCCATAAATATTTACGGGAGATAGAGCTCGGACAGACAGACATACAGACAGACGGAAAGGCAGATACACAAAACTGAAATTATATTCACACTTAAAAAATGTTAGAAAGTGTTAAAATCGCTTAACGTAAACGAAAGTACAATTCTAGCAATTTTTTATTAATAGCTCTTAATGTAACTGGATATTTTTGTGCCACCTTGTAAATCTAATGTTAATCATGCTATATTTTGTGCAAAGCATTCTTTTGTGCATATAAATAACATATTTCAATTTCCAAAAACTTCGTGGAAAGTAAAGTTATTAAAATTTGATTTATAGATATATCTCTCATAGAACACAATGCTTTGGAATACTTTTAAGTGTCCCTGTACATAAACCGATGGTGGTATTTCCTCCATTTTATACAGGAAACATCCAATAGTGAACTTGAATAACATATTTCAATTTCATTCAGATATGTCTACAGTAAAAGTATGAAAATATGGTTTACAGAAATACCTTTCATAGAACACAATGCTTTGAAATATTTTCGGGTGTCCCTGTACGCCAACCAGTAGAGGTATAAACTCCATTTTCAATAGAGAACGCCCGATAGTGAACTTGGATAACATATTTCAATTTCATTAAGATATGCCTTACAGTAAAGGTATGAAAATATGGTTTATAGAAATACCTCTCATAGAACACAATGCTTTGAAATACTTTCGGGTGTCCCTGTACACAAACCAGTAGAGGTATAAACTCCATTTTCAATAGGGAACGTCCGATAGTGAACTTAAATAACATATTTCAATTTCATTACGATATGTCTACAGTAAAGGTATGAAAATATGGTTTATAGGAATACCTCTCATAGAACACAATGCTTTGAAATACTTTCGGGTGTCCCTGTACACAAACCAGTAGAAGTATAAACTCCATTTTCAATAGGGAACGTCTGATAGTGAACATAAATAACATATTTCAATTTCATTAAGATATGCCTACAGTAAAGGTATGAAAATATGCTTTATAGAAATACCACTCATAGAACACAATGCTTTGAAATACTTTCGGGTGTCCCTGTACACAAACCAGTAGAGGTATAATCTACATTTTCAATAGGGAATGTCCGATAGTGAACTTGAATAACATATTTCAATTTCATTAAGATGTGTCTACAGTAAAGGTATGAAAATATGGTTTATAGAAATACCTCTCATAGAACACAATGCTTTGAAATACTTTCGGGTGTCCCTGTACACAAACCAGTGGAGGTATAAACTCCATTTTCAATAAGGAACGTCCGATAGTGAACTTGAATAACTTATTTCAGTTTCAAGAAATTCCATAAATATTTACAGGAGTTAGAGCGCGGACAGACAGACGGACAGACAGACAGACAGACAAACCGAAGTCATAAACACTTTTCAATCTTTTGGAAAGTGTTAAAAACTGAACCATCCCAGCATTAAACTTCTAAAATAGTAAAATCTAATTTATAGAACACATTTGCTCTAAATTTATTATTATGATGGAAAACGACATAAAATAAGAGCATTTTATTTTAATCCTCAAATTTTTCCCACCCATAAACTATTCCTTATATGTATATATATCAATACAAAAAACCCTTAGCTGGTTAAAAGTTTGTGACGCAGCACTGTACTTTATGGCTATAAGAATCTTATATATATTATAAATGTGAATGTCCGTTTATTTGACTGAGTTTCACGCTAAAACTGCTCGATGGATTTCGATAAAATTTGTTATGGAGATAGCTTATACCCTAACTTAGAAAGTTGGCTGCCTTTTATTCCGAAAAAAAACTTTTTTTTTGTTATTTTTATGCATAAAATAGCAATTTTTTAAGCTAATAATGGCAAAAAATTAGCCATTTAAATTTTAACCATAATTTAATTGTTGCCAAAATTAAATTAAATTATCCTTAATTTAATTGTTGTCGAGTTTATTTTTTTTTCCAACAGGAAAATAAATACATTTATCTAAACGTGAACAATAAAAAATAAAATAAATAAATAAATTATGCATCTCACAAAAATTTACGTCATTTTAAATTTAAAATTTCTTTTACAAAGTGCTAATATAGTTTACGATGCTAATGTGTGTTGTACTAAAATGAGTTTTGTTTATAGATCCTCCTGGGTGATTTTTTAAATTGTTGCGTTAAAGTACACCGTACATTTTTCGCCAAGAGGTTTAATTTAGCAACAGCGATTTTAATCTAGGTAGTTCAAGAAAAATGTAAAATTAATAAAGTTGTGTAGCACGATAATGTTTATTTATTTTTTTATATACCATTCACTACGCTAATTTAACATACAAATAAATGAGCTGCTGTGTGTGACTGCACTTGCACGCTGTCGGGCAGAAATATTTGATTAATTCAAATTAATATTTAAATAACTAAATAAAGATATGTTTAATAGAAAGCATAGTTTTGGAGACAAACTTGGCGAGTGGGCGACCAAATTTGGTGAAAAATGATAGTTTAGGGTTCCCGATGTTTCGAAGCTCTCCGACACACGGGAACGTAGACCTTGAGCGTACCAAGGGATTCTCGATGGAGTCATCTCTAAGCCCCATCGCCAAAAGTTATAAGTAGGTGTGAGTTGATTTTTGCAAAAGAGTATGTAGTCACTGCGATCCAGAGTTATTCAGAGACCTATTCTGAGTCATTGCACTTTTGGGATTGAGCTCTAAGCAACTGGACATTTTTCGTGAGTGAGTGAAATTTTTTGCTCTGGTGTAGTTGATGTTATTTGCTTTACTCCTGTGGAACAAGTGACTATTTTTTAGACTGTCCCAGAACATTCATCAAATAATGACTTATACTGTACGAGTAACAGCTTCAACTGTTTCCAGAATATTCGAAGAATTAACACCAGCTATTGGACTATTTTCGAAAATATTTGTTTTAATAATAGTTTTTTTGTACAGATTCGAGAAGTTCAAAAAATGTTTGATATTGCCAAGGAGGTCCCAAACTAAAGCTGTGACGAAAATAGTCGCCAATCGAAATATATTCAGTTACAAAGAAATCATTTAAATATAGTGTCCAGCGAAGCGGGCAAAGCCTGCTAGTTAGAAATACGGGTCTTAAAAATAATGATATCAAATTTTCAGTGACGCTTTGCTATTAATTAAAAAATACAGAGATTTTCTTTTTTGAATTTTTTTTTTCTTCTATTTATTTTTACAGTGTAAACGTTATTTTCAACATAAAATAATATATAACATTTACTCACCGATACCTTTTCATTCACATCTCTTATAATATTAAAATATGTGTTTTAAAAGAAATGATATGAAATTCCAGCAACGCAGTGATGTTACACTAAATGATTTGTTTTTAAATTCCACTGCAATTATTTTGTTTTGCATATTAAAGTATATTTGCACATTGAAATATTGCTTTTAATTTTCAAATACGCAGTCAAATATATCACTTTAATTAAGTTTATATTATGTACTGAAATGTATTTATTTCAATGAATTATTTTATCTTTTGCGTCCCGCCATCCAAAACTACAACTAAAAATTTCGCCTTTTTTTTTTTTTTTTTTTTTTCAGCACACTATCTATTTGCATGATTTTTCAATTAATTTGGATAAGATGGCACGAAATAAACGTTTCCATAAATTTACTTACAGTTTTGGATAGCGTGACGCAAAAGATAAAATAATTCATTGAAATAAATACATTTCAGTACATAATATAAACTTAATGAAAGTGATATATTTGACTGTGTATTTGAAAATTAAAAGCAATATTTCAATGTGCAAATATACTTTAATATTCAAAACAAAATAATTGCAGTGTAATTTAAAAACAAATCATTTAGTGTAACATCACTGCGTTAATTTCATACCATTTCTTTTAAAACACATATTTTGATATTATAAGAGATGTGAATGAAAAGGTATCGGTGAGTAAATGTTACATATTATTTTATGTTGAAAATAACGTTTACACTGCAAAAATAAATAGAAGAAAAAGAATTCAAATAAGAAAATCTCTGTATTTCTTAATTAATAGCAAAGCGTCACTGAAAATTTGATATCATTATTTTTAAGACCCGTATTTCTAATTCTTATAGCCATAAAGTACAGTGTTGCGTCACAAACATTTAACCTGTTAAGGGTTTTTTGTATTGATATCATTACTTTTTAGGGGTTAATGATTAAAATGTAAAATTAAAGGAGCACGGCAATGAGCTTATAACCCTGTATAAAAAGTGCAGTTTCATAGGTCATACCACATTAAATTTTACCTCGAACAAAATAACAAACTAAATGAAATTTTAAAAATTTATGAAAAGTGATAAATAAAAATCTTTAAGAAAGAATATTTGTTGTGTGATGGAAACACGCAACATTACAAAGGCATAATATAGTATATTTTAAAAATAACAAACAATTTCTACAAAAAAAAAAAGAGAGAGAGAGAGAGAGAGAGATTTATTTTATTTTATTTAATATTCAATTTCTTTGGTTCAACGGTTCATCTGTTTCTTAAATAGTTCAACAGAATATTTAAAATAAATGTTCAAAAAATAATTTGTGTACTAAAGTTTTTGTAAAAAAGTGTTATGAATAAGTTTTTAAAGAGCTCTATTCACCGCATAGATTTTGGTTAGATAAAAAAAAATTAAACACAAGTTTTTAAATGGTTCAATTGAATGAACAAAATATTAATATTTTGTTAATATTTTTAATTCGAGATGTTTAAAGTAAAATGTTGTAAGGATTTGATAGTAATTTTCCAAAATACCTAACACCATGGGGATGGAGTTCAAATCCACCTTTGGAAACTCTGATAATTCTAAAAAAGATAATCAATTTGAGGGAGATTTTGTTTGGTTTAAAATTAATTCAGATGGGGAAAATAGGAGGGGGGCAATCAGTTAGACCACTTTGAAATTTTAATCGGGAAAAAGTTTTTTAGAAAATGTTTTGTTGAATGTAGTTTTATTCCGATCTGGTTAAATATACTGTACATAGAGTTCCCACATTCTTCCTAGTATTTCGTAATCACGCTGGAATTCCTGAAAATTTTCTAAAACGTGGGGAAGGGATTTTGGACATTGCCTCATTTTCTAAAATTGGGTTATGGGGGTAAAAAGTGTACTAAGAGATCTAACATTAAAATTTTAAATGATAAGGATTTTTTAGCACTTCGAGAAATCTTCTAGATACAATCACTTCAGCGATACTTTCTTAAGATTGGTTGGTAGTAGGTTTTAAGGCCAACTGACTACGCTAGTGTCCTAAGGCATATAGGTAGAATGGCCTCCATGAGGTCTTTCTAAGGGGTCGAAGTCCGTATTTAAGCGAGTATTGGAGAAAAACAAGGAAGGAACGACTATGTCAAAAAGTGCGGGATGGGATCGAATCCGGCATTTCTCATCCACCGCTCGGCCGCTGGTGGGGCATTTTTAAGGAACTTATAAATATTTTTTTTTTTTTTTTCTAAAAGTCCCATCTTCCTCCCCAAATCAATCGGAAACGACTCGGAATTTTTGAAAATTGTAAAAAACGTGCAAATTGAATATGAGTCTGTAAGTAAGAACTTTAAATGAGCTCTTAATCCCCCTAATTCCCCTCCAAATTTTACTGTTTGCTTTCTAAGGTTCCCCCTATCGCAATACAGCTTCAATTTCTTTTCTTTCTTTTTTTTTAAGAAATTGTTTATGTTTATAGAAGACATTTTCGACAAACTGAAAAAATCACTGCATTTGTTTAAAATTTCAAAGATGCGCCTTTCCCTGCCTCCTGTTTTCGAAATTTCCAAATTTTTTTCAAAAATTTCCAAACAAAACAATGATCTTTCAAACTAATTAACCCCCCCCCCCTTTTATTTTAGGTTTTTAGAATTTCCAAGGTGTTCTTGAGACACGGGAGGAAGACTTTAAACGAAAAATGCTCTTTCATATTTTTCTAACTAATAATTATAGAGAAAAGCATTTTTTTTGTTAATATGTTGTTTTGAAAAGGTTGTATTTCTTTCCATCAAAGTAACAGAAGATGCCCCCCCTTCCCTCAATTTCCACATTTACAAAATTAAAATTTGCCCATGTCTGACACCTTGTGTCACCCCCACCCCCTTCCCCCACCATACATATTTGTTTTTTTTCTTAACTAAACAAAATCCCGTAAAAATTGTCAAAGACATGTTTTATAGTTTTTAGGAATTCCGAAAATTACTGGATATAGAATAACAAATTGAATAATTCGTATGCGACATTGTTTTTCAAGATTTTGTATGAACTTCAGAAACACACTTTTCTAAAATCGATTAACCCCTTCCGCTCCAGGCTAGCTGTAGTGTAAATGTCTGAAATACCAGATTATAATTTTCAAATAGTATCGTATACTTTCTTTGGACGTATGCACGTACGTCCATGGTATTAATGGCCATTAACACTAGGACGTACGCACGTACGTCCCTGGAGTGGAAGGGGTTAACCAGGGAAGTCCTAGCGGTACCGTTTGGTACCAGCAATCACTATTTCAAAAATACCCATTTTGTGTGTGTGTGTGTGGGGGGGGATCTGATGTTCTGAAGGCAATAAACATAAACTAAGGGAAGGCAATAAATTGCAATATCTGAATAAAGTCAATAAACAAAATTTGCAAAATAATACAAAATTTGAAATGCATTATTAATTTCTAATTTAAAGATTGCATATGCATGGTAATTTCATTTTTTATCAATATTATATGTAAGAAATAAGTCTATACAAGATAAGGAGTTTTTTTTTTTTTTTTCTATAGTAGCTTTTATTGTTATATTCATGCCTGCTCCCTACTGTTAAATTTAAGAAAGAAAGAAAGAAACAATTATTATTTTTTAAGTATAGATTTGATTTAAACGAGAAAAATAAATAAAAATAGAAAAACCTTTAAAATGTGAAAATTTTATACTGGTAAATATTTAAGTAGTATAGTTTTTTACTAGAAATTTAATGAACAAAGTAATTTATAAAATAATACACTATATAATTTTTAATTATTTTACCAGTATGCTTTACAGAGATGTATTATTTCGTAAAATTAAGTATTACAATGCGAAAAAAAAAATATTATTAAAAATATATTATGGGTTTAAATTAAAGTCAAATAAAGATGTATTTTACTTCATTTTAT
Organism: Salticus scenicus; assembly: GCA_963930645.1. Lineage (NCBI taxonomy): Eukaryota > Metazoa > Arthropoda > Arachnida > Araneae > Salticidae > Salticus > Salticus scenicus. The sequence continues at coordinate 203,756,385 of OZ005653.1, read as the reverse complement.
TTTATTACTTATTTTACTAATTTTAATTCTGTTTTCAGAGTTTTTCCAATGCATTTAAGTGTTTGGAAACCTAGGTTTTTTTCTTTCTTTTCTTTCTTTTTTTTTTTTTTTTTACAATATTATTTTATAAAAGTAAAAAAAATAACAGAAAACATGAAATTTTATATTTGGATTTGATATATTATAATTATTATAATCTTTGTAAAATATTTCATTTACATACTATATATTCTAGAAATTTAATAAGCAAATTAATCAATTAATTTTCTTTTTTTTTCTTTTTTCTTTTTTTTTTTTTCAGGATTTTTTCTATCCATAGTTTAAGTGATTTATCAATTAGTTTTTTAAAAAAATTACAACTATTTGTATATGATTATGATATTATCTATCATTTTTATGAGAGTAAAGAAAAAAGTTTTTGTTGTTGCAATCACTTTTTAAAATAAAACCAATTTTGACAGTTAACAACGTATCAACTTGAAAACAATGTAAATTGAATGAATATTTTTGATAAAAAAAATATTATATAAAATACAAATACCTAAATAAATAAATCATTTAATATATATATTAAAGAAAGAAAAATATTTTATTTTGTAAGTCTGTTTTTGACACTAACTGCCGATTGATGGAGCCAAATTACCTATCTGAGATTGAATATTTCAAATGGAAGCGAAGACTGTATGCGTCCGCGAACATTCCAAACCGGATTACATTCTTTTCTTTTGAACGATGCGAAAGAAAAGAGTGTAATCCGCGAGGTAATATAGTTCCATTTTTAAAGTGAAATATATAAAAAACAAGAGTTTTTGGGGGAAAACGGGGCACGCCATGCTTCTCAGACAAAAGAAATTAATATCATATATCAATTTCATAAAATTTCTCCGAACTGTTATCGAGAAAAAAAAGTTACACAATTACAATTTTTCCTTTGAAGTCTTAAATTGCAATTCCAGATCTCAAAATATATAGAATGTTGAAATGTGAAACTTTCAGGATAGCATCAGGCAGAAGATAAAAGTTTATTCTGAAAACATCAGATCAAAATAGCCCCTATTTACTGAGATATTAAATGTCGGCGTTTCCAAATTCCTTTGCTGTTAAATTAGTTGTATATATAGGGTCTCAGGTAAGCTTCGTTTGAGCTTTGTTGCGTCACGGAGACACGGCCATGTCTCATGATCTTTTTTCTCTCCTTCATTTTCTACCAATGCAACTTGTGGTGGACGGTGGTCATACAATTAATGGGTTTTCAGCTGTCACTATTTTGAATACCACTTTTTATATAAAGCAGTCTTTGTATTGTTCCTTCGAAGATATATACTGCAAACGATTAGTGAAGATTGCTACACAAAACAAAAACTGGTATCCAATAAAGTGACTGCTAAGAACCCTGTAACTGCTTTTTGTAATACATAAAATAAGTTTTTTCTTCATTTCAGACAAATCTAGCAAGATAAAAATCTATAGCACGATGGGTTTATTTCACAGTTTTGTTGATTCCCAAGCATATGCAATCATTTGTGCATTTGACCGCAATTTTGAAGGGAGGGGGGGGGGGGGAATAAGATTCCGGGACATTTCGTGTTCTCAAGTAATGAAAGTTTTTTTAGGAGGGACAAAAATTAAAAATGTTTAAAATTCGGGGACGTTCGAGTACAATATTGCCACATTACCTTAAGGCTGCTTGTCAGTCAGTATTTTTTTTGAAGTTCTACGATTCAGCTTTCGCTTCTTTGGTATACCTTTTATATTTTCACCCCCTTCACTAACAGTCTTAAGTCATTAGTCCAATTTCCGTTAAAGTTCATTCTTTGTTAAAGCTGTCAACATTCGGAATTTATTGTCGAGGAGGCGTACTGGAGGATAAAAAGGTAGGGGGGGGGGTCCTTCTACTGCTAGAAGATAAGGGACTGAAATATGTCAGTTTTTGTAGAATAAGGAAATTTCTTATTTTATGTTTATTGCTCGGAGTAAATAATCTATCCTTTCTACCAGGATTATTGTTAATATTTTTTAATCATTACTAACAATTTAGATGTATCTATCTACAACTGAAATTACATCATATTAATACATGTCCATAATAAATAGCTTTTTCCGAAGAGATTTAAATCCTATATTCACTTTATGTCTACAGTGTAGCTTTGTTTTATTTGCTCTTCTGTGTATCTTTATAAATATGTTTTATTATATATTCTTGAGCAATTTTTGAGATAAATTGTAAGAAATAAAATGGAATAAAAAAGAATATATTGTTTAAAAGTATATTTAGGTGTATATATATTTAGAAAGGTATAACTTTTGAATGAATGCCTCGATATTTTTTTCTTTATTCTATTATAAACTAAATAAGATAAATATATTATACGTAATATATATTGTTAATCAGTGCCGTAACAAGTAAGCTGGGAACGCCGGTGTGAGGGAAAATGTATAGGGCTCCCTCCCTCTGCTTTATTACTTCAGGCGCAATATTAAAACTTTTACTGCGAATACTAATATTACTATATTAATTGATTACAATATTCAATGAAAAAGTATTTAAAAATCGTTCTAGAATAAGAAAGCAAATTAATAGCTAGTATATCATAATTTTTGACAGATATTGCATTTATTAAAAAATACTGCATTTAAAAAAAAAAAAGCATTTATTAAAAAAAAAAAAAAAAAAAAAGGAAATAAAAGAAATTTTTTTTATTTCAATATTATAAATGCTTTGTAAAAATTAAACAAGCAAAGCAAAATTAATTATGTAAATAAAAGTACAAAAAAAAAAAATATATATATATATATATAATGAATAAATGCCTTATCTGAATGAACTGAAAATTTATATACATATTACAGTAAAACCTCTCTAAGTTGGACACCTACGGTTCCAGGAAAACGTGTCCAACTTAGAGAGGTGTCCAACTTAAAGGGGTGCTTACATTTTTCGATTTAATTAAGCTGTATCTATGCATGCCTTTTAACATTTAATCACATCTAAATTTAACATAATTAAGTACTCATAACTTATACACAAAAAATGATTAATTTGCTAATTTAAAATTTAAATTTAAACTGGTATATTGTGGCCATAATAACACTTTCTTCTGTAATTTCTTATATAACAGCGCCATCTACCAGTTAATATGCACGAAAATTTAATCAATATAACTTCTCACAATAAAAATTTTGCATATGCATTTTGCTGCAATTTTATTCAATAGACGCTGTGATAGTCATATGGAAAATCGGCGAATGTGATTAAATGTAGTACCAATTTGTCTGCTGATATACACCCAAATTAAGATAACATTCATTTTAATAATAGCTTATGAAATTTGGTGAATTTATTCGCTCTAGAAGCTGTGATATAGTTTTCTTGTGAAAGGGGAAAACTGCAGCCTAGCAGCGACGCCTGTCTATTGATATGCACCCAAATTGAATCAGCATCTTTTTTCGCTAGAGATGCAACATGGAATTTATCGTACGCGTTTAGCTTGCTTTGATATACAGCTTGGTTATATAACGCAAAACAGTTTTTTTTTTTTTTTTTTTTTTTTTTTTTTTAAAGAAATATTTAAATTTTAAATAATTTTTAAATATGTTTTTCTTTCTTTCTTTTTTCTTGAAAAAATAAATAAATAAATAAATAAAAATAAAATAAAATAAAATAAAAAATAAAAACAAATAAATAAATAAATAAAATAATAATAATAATAATCTTTTATTATTAGTATTTACAGAATTTATCGGGGGAAAATAAAGGGCGGTATATAATAGAAAAGATAAAGCTGATTAAAATTTAAGCTTAATTAACATTTATTTGTATTTTATTTATGTAATTCCTTTTACAAGAAAATCTATTTTTCTTTTTTTTTTTTTTTTTATTATGTTAGCCGGAATCACATGATAATATAGTGTAAAAAACAAGGGCTATAAAATACATGGTTCAAAAACTAAAATATTTAATAGATGCTGAGATACAGTAATCTTCAAAATCGTAGCTCTTAAATAATAGCAGATCCACCTGTCCAGGAAAGGACTTATCTGAAGGCAGTGGGAACCTGGATCAGACACAATGCGAGCAGAAAAGAGATGCCGTAGATAGCGGGTACCTGAAGCGAGGTTTAGAGCGATTCCAATTTAGGTAATTTTCTTTTATTTTTTTATTTATAGCGTGATATAAAATATAAATAAGTGATTCAATTCTCTTCAAAAATTTATTTGAATTTAGCTACTGGGGAAGCAGGCGTAGCCTGCTACTAAATGAAAAATTTAAATAAATAAAAATAGATAGATTTTCAGTTACAAAATTTTTTGAAATTTTTTTTAAATAGTGTGAGCATGAGTCACAGGCCTGCAAGAAGATAAATTAGACATAATGAATAAATTAGTATGTTGTGGCCATCACAAAACTTTCTTATATGCAAAAAAGTGCAGTTTTCTATTTTCTATTTTTATTTTTTTCAAGCTGTAAAATGATAAATTAAAATTTTAAAAAGTCAATTTTTGGAAAACGTATATTAACTTAACGTTTGTGGGTTCTCTAAATGCAAAAACAGAATTATTAAAAAAAAAAAAAAAAAAAAAAAAAAGAAAGAAAGAAAGAAAGAAAAGAGTCAATCAAAAATGAATGGTAATGGATGGTAATAAATAAATTTTATTTGTGTCCCTGTAAAAATCTATAAATGCTAGACTCCCTAAAAATCTATACATTTCATGGGACAGTGACTTATAACAATTATATAAATTTTCAGCTCATTCGGATGAGGCGTTTAGACGCTTTTGCGCTTTAAATAATATGATTCCGTATACCCCAACGGTAAGGTTTTTTTTTTTTTTTTTTTTGCGCCCCCGTAAAAAGACTGTAAGGGGTAGATTCCCCAAAATTCAGGCAGTTCAGCTCAATAGGATATAGCGTTTAGACTTTTTCACGCTTCACCGAATTTGAGTCCGTAAGGGCATACACTGACAAAGAATTTTTCATCATGTCCTGTAAATAAAAAATCTATAACTGCTAGACTCACCGAAATCTATATAGTTTGTGCAACGGTGACCTGTAACATGTACATAAATTTTCAGCTCAATCGGATAAGCCGTTTAGACGCTATAGCATTTTAAATAATTTGATTTCATAAACCACAATGATAAAGAATTTTTCTTTGTGTTCCTCTAAAAAAAAAAAAAAAAAAAAAAAAAAACCTATGAGAGCTACATAGTTCAAATATCATATAGTTAGTGTGATGTTTATCTATTGCATGCATATAAATTTTCAGTTCAATACCATATAGCATTTAGACGCTATTGCACCTTAGATGATAAAGAATAATGATAAAAGACATAATTATAAAGAATCTTCCGTTGTGTCTTTGTAAAAGAACTATAAGTGCGAGATTCTTCAAAATTTATGTACTCTGTACATTGGTGACCTATAGCATGTATATAAATTTTCAGCTCAAACGAATAAAGTGCTTAGACATTATTGCAGTTAAAAAAAAAAAAAAAAAAATGGTTACATATAGACCATAATTATAAAGGATTTTTCTTTGTGTTCTCGTGAAGAAAACTATAAATGTTACATTCACCAAAATTTATATAGTTTGTGCAATTGGGATTCATAACATGTGTATAAATTTTCAGCTCATTCGAATAAGGCATTTAGACGCTATTGCACTTTAAAAAATTTAGGCCCATAGACCATAATAATGAAGAATTTTTCTTTGTGTCTCTGTGAAAAAAAAAAAAAAAAAAAAAAAAAAAACATAAACGATACATTCACCAAAATTTATATAGTTTGTGCCACGGGGATCCATAACATGTGTATAAATTTTCAGTTCATTCTAGTGAGGCATTGACGCTTTTGCGCTTTAAAAAAATTAGGCTCATAGACCATAATGATAAAGATTTTTCTTTGTGTAAAGAAAAAAAAAAAAAACTAAGTGCTAGATTCACCAAAATCAATAGGGTTCGTGCTATGGTTGGTAACTTATAACATGTGTACCAACTTTGAGCTCGTTCAAACAAAGCGTTTAGGCGCTATTGTGTTCATTCACATACATACGCACATACATCTTCGTAAAAATAGTAAATATGTATTCAGGGGACCTCAAAATACGTAGAAACACCGAAATCTGAAACTCGGATTTTTGACATGATTGCAATACTTTTCTCACTGTAGTGTTCGGAAAGTAAAAATTATGTTGTTTGGTAAAGTTACAAAAAATATACGTATTAAACAGTATGACATACCTACCTAATTAAATTGATTTTTTTAATTTAGATTTTCGGTTATCTTCAACTGAAAATTTCGTTATTAAAAAAAAGAAAGAAAGAAAAAAAGAAGAGAAAAGAAGAGACCTTGAAAATTGCCAAATCTGAATTTGCAGCAAAAAGCTTTTTTTTTTTTTTTTTTTTTTTTTTTTTAAGGGGGGGGGGAATGAACTTCAGATATTAAGAACTTTGTATATAAATACTATCATAAAAATCAAAAGAATGGATTAATTATTTAGTGTTACAATCATCAGAAAATTAAATAAAGAAAACGAAAGAAAGAAAAGGAAAAGTAGGCACGAATGTAGCGTGAAAGCGATAAGTCCGAAACAATATTTTGTGTTCTTTAGATTTTTATGTTATTTCTATACAAAGATCTCTGCATCGACCAAATTTAAATGCTTTAGCTAAGTTCTTTTTCTTTTTTTTAATTAATTAATTAATTAATTTATTTTTAATGTCCCCATGCAATTGTTTAGTAAGAAGAAATACAGTCGAATTTCCCTAATGAGCAATATTTTAAATATTTTTATGCACTTAGTATTAGCTCACTTTAAAAATATTGAGAACATAATATGGATTTTTTTAATAATCAGTTAAAACTGTGTCCTGGACAGATGAAACTTGTTGCAATGCTCAAAAGAATGCTGAAGATAAAATTATTATTTCCCCTTCAATTCCGCCAGAAGAATTTAAATTTATAAAGATTAGGTAAATATATATAGGATAAAAATTTATTAATTAATGCGGAGTAGGGGATCTTTAGATTTATTTTAAAAATCTATTTAAAAATTATTTAAAAAAAAAAAGTAGTATATTTGTGATATTGAAAAAAGAAATTATCTAATAAATACATATGAATAGTTTATGTTCAGAAAAACAAACTGATAGTTCTTATTCCGTATTGCTTCTGTCCCTTTTCCACTGACATGGGTAAGCATTCACTTCAGGGCATTTTCACACTTTCAACTAATAAGAATGAAAACTAATGACCTGTCATCCTTAATGCGCTTTCTACCTCCCACCAGTGATAAATTACAGCAGGACGGGAAGGGGGAAAATCCAGTTTTTGCAGCTAAAAATTGCATTTTCCTCCAAAATTATTAATACGTTTTTAAAATTTAAATATTATGAAAATTAATAATAATAAGTTACATCATTTAAAAAGGTCTAGTATTAATTATATTATTGATAAAACAACTTGTTAATTATTTGAGGGTGATAAAGGAAATCAAGTAAAATTTCGACTTTTACAGCTTAAAAACAAATTTAAAAAATTTAAAAAATCAATTTTTGAAACATGGGGGAACTCTTAACGGCCATGAATTTTCTGAATGCGAAAACAGAATTTAAAAATATGCATTACGTAATGAGTAATAATGGGGATTATTTTACAGTAGATTAATACGGGGTTTGGATGACCTTGAAGCTCACTGACAGAGAGCCTTAAGGTTGTTATTACATTGAAAATTGACACGTTATTCAAAGAATTTTAAGCTTACCGATCTTAGTAAAAATTTTCAAGTGGTATTCTCATTACGATCTTCAAAATACCAAATTTGAACAGAATTTATTTCTTTTATGAGTTAGGCTGATAACAGACACAAAAACCAACCGCTAAAAACTTGATATCCGAATTCAGGGAACTTCAAAAAGCGTAAATAGAGCATCGAATAATTGGATTACAAAATAATATTTTTCCTACCATGTGAGTATAAGAAAAAGATAATTATTATTACTAAGCAATTCTCCTGAACATGGTATAATTTGTTAAAGCATTTTACAAGGAAACATTCAAAAAATGTCGTCTTCAAAAAAAATTGAAAAAAATGTATGTGATTCTACTCTTCATAAAACACCAGAAAGTGAAAAAATTATCGGCTGAAATGAATTACAGTGACTTTTAGCGCTGTTAGGCGATAAGTTTGCTAGCACCGAGACTGCCGTGTACGAACACAACCCTCAAAATCAATCGCCTAACAGTGTGAAATCGCCAAATATGCTTAATTTTGATAATTTTTTGTTTGACATTTCAGCCGATAATTTTTTCACTTTCTGGTGTTTTATGAAGAGTAAAATCCCATATATTTTTTTCAACATTTTTTGAAGACACCTTTTGAATGTTTTCTTGTTAGTCAATTGCATGACAATACAAAGCAGTGAATTTGCTTTATTTTGGGTAGCCCTGTATATAGACTATAAATTTTATACGCATCACATAGTGTATATATATTTAGCATAGTAAGACAAACGTATAAAAACAGTTGAAATGCACTTCAAGGAACTTTCAGATGTAGCCCCTAACAAAATCGTAAACGTGGTCTGTAAATGTGCGGTGAATGCTTTTCATATACTATAATTCTATATGAAATTTTTTCTGGCATGTATAATTTGTTAAAGCATTTTAATTAATTAAGTACAATAAATAAATAAATAAAATAAAATAAAAGAATGAGTTTTCTTAATTTTGGGTAACCCTATATTTTGACTATAAATTGCAAACGCTTTGTATAGCAGACTTAAATTTAAAACAATAAGATAAACGCAAAAACTAGACTTCCCGAAACTTCTAGATGTAGCCCATAATAAATCCCTAAACGTTATCGCTAAACATGTAGTGAATGGTTTTCATACCATATTCTGTAAGAAGCATCCTTATGTTCTTAAAAGAATTATATCTTTATTTTATTTTTACTTAATGAAGTACAAAGAGACAAAATGTTCCAATAAGAAATTTCACCCGTAGGCTCAACGCATTTCAGCATTTTAATATTTTTGGAAGTCTCCGTACACTAACTATTTTTCCAATAAAAAGGTTCAAATTTATATCACTATTACCCCAATATGATACAGATTTAGAACGCCAAGTTTGGACTTTTTCCTAATATTTGTGTTTGAGTTGTTCTGATAACAGACACACATAAAAATCAACTGCTAAAAACCTGATTTTAAGCTTCGGGAGACTTCAAAACGTGTAATGTAATGTAAATATATCAAAAATTCAGTTAAATTTGACTCAAAAACAATACAATTTCCTCCTTGGTAAGAGAAAGCAAAAAAAGTAAAACTGAACATGAGATTGTATTTTTCCGAACCTGTATTTTTCCGAACACTTTTCACGCTCAAGCTCGTGTAGATTTCAAACTAAACGTATGATTAAAGTTAAACACATGATAAACTCATAAATGTTTTGAATTAAAAAGGAAATGACTAAATAGGATTTCTAGTAGAAAATATCAGAATTTTTAAAATAACACCATTTTATTTTATTTATCAATTTATTTTTTAATACTTGAATATAAGAAAAGGATCCATTCCTTTCACATTTTTCTTAATTCATTGTGATTTAAATTGAAAAAAAAAAAAAAAAAAAAAAAAACGACTGGATGTGGCAAAATATTGACTTAAACTAGTAAATTTAATAATCTTACAACGCTTTCATTTTACATAAAAATATTTGCTGTTCATCATCTATATAATATTTTTCTAACGTGAAACCAGTTACGATTAAATTTTGTCGAAACGATACCATAGTGACCTAAGATCCTATCTGGTTGGTGAATCCACATTGAATTGTTTAAAGCAACAGTTTGAGATTTCGGCTGCAAAACTTTAATCGAATACACTTGAAATGTATACTATCTTAAAGAAATTGAAAAATAAATAAATAAATAAATAAAAATAAAAATAAAACTTTTTGTGTTGAAACATGTGCTCAAAAGTTCATGTTTGGAAATATACTTAAAGAATTTAAAGCCAGTTAAGCCTCACTATTCTTTGTTGGCTATTCGGCAGGACGGTTGTGGCACCACTTATTGATAAAAATTGAAATAATCATGTAAGATACAAAGTGAAAGACAAAATTATATAGATATTTTCATTCCTTATAAATAGAATGAAAGTTAATTCTTTCTATTTCTTTCTATTTCTTTATTCAATTTGTAGATGATTTATTAACTATGGACTTTCTGTTATGTATGGTAATATAGTAATTTAATTCTGTCAAATTTTAGGAAATATTTTATTATTAATATAACAATAATTTAATTTAGTTCTGAGAACTTTTAACTTAGCCTTAGCAATGGAAAAAAAAAAATATTTTCTAAAACTAAAATTGTAATGTAAATATCAAAGGTTTAATTCTCTTTTATTTAAATAATAATAATAATAATAAAATAAACTGAAATTTTCAAGTAATTTTATTTATGAGATTTTTCTGAAAATCATTGTCTAGCTATATTCTCTCTCTCTCTCTTCCCCTCCCCCTTTATTTATTTATTTATTTATTTTTTTTTTTTTCAAAGCATTAAAAATATATAAATAAGATTTTATGGTGATTATGCATAAAATCTTCTCTGCCTTTTACTTTAATGTCAAAAAGTGAGCTTTCACTCATGCATAATGCATATCGTACTCCTACAGTTTTAATTTGAAGAACGATTGCGTGATTTTTGCCTCATATAAATGATCATTTTATTTATAACGATTTCCTAGGACTGACTGAAAAACAGTGTAAAAAGTTATAGAAAGTGAGTGATTCACGAATTTTTACTTTCCGAACACTATAGTGAGGAAAGTATTGTAATCATGTCAAAAATCCGAATTCGAGATTTTGATGTTTCTATACGTTTCGAGGTCCAACGAGTCCGTTTTCACTATTTTTACGATGATATATGTATGTGTGTGTGTATGTATGTGTGTATGTATGTGTGTATGTATGTGTGTATGTCTGTGAGTGAACACGCTAGCGTCTAAACGCTTTGTTCGAATAAGCTGAAAGTTGGTACGTATATTGTAAGTCACCATAGTACGAACCCTATAGATTTTGGTGAATCTAGCACTTATAGTTTTTTTACAGGGACACAAAGAAAAATTCTTTATCATTATGGCCAAGGGACCAAAATCTTAAAAGTGCGATAGCATCTAAACGCCTTATTCAATTGAGCAAAAACTTTATACACATATTATAGGTCACAGATACTCAATCTGTATAGATTTTGGAGAATCTCGAACTTATAGTTTTTTTACAGGGACACAAAGAAAAATTCTTTGCCAAATTTTTAAAAGTGTGATAGCGTCTAAATGCCTTATTAATCTGAGCAAAGAATTTGTACACATGTTATAGGTCACATTTGAACCAACTGTATAGATTTTGGTGAATCTAGCACTTACAGTTTTTTTACAGGGACACAAAGAAAAGAGAGACCTATGAGACCTATGAGACCTATGAGACCAAATTTTTAAAAGTGCAATAGCATCTAAACGCCTTATTCAATTGAGCTGAAAATTTGTATGAATATTTTAAATCACTGTTGCACTAACTATAAGCATTTTGGTGAATTGTGGCCACCACGAGACTTTCTTCGATATTTTCCTATACAAATTCACTCAGTAACAATAATAAAAAAAAAAAAAAAAAAAAAAAAAGTGGGACTTTGACAAAATTGTGGGTAAAATGCGAAAATTTGTTTAAGTTTGTCAGAATTTATAGATTTTTACAGGGACACAACGAAAAATTCTTTATCATTATGATCTAAGGGCTCAAAGTTCAGTAGCGTTAAATAAAACCTCGTGTTATATATGGAGAAAAATACTCAAACACTCTGTTATGGTTTTCTCTCTTTTGTTTGTTTAGCAACTCCTCTTTCTTTATTTTATCTACAAAACTGTTAGTTACTCAATGTTCGGAAAGTCGAGTGGAGTCACTCCAGATTTTTTTTCTCTAATGTTATATTATTTTTATACATTACATTTTAATAACATGGTCTGTTTTTATCCGACTGTATTAGATATAATTTGTTCCATTTCTGTTCAATATAAATCATAAACAGACTTAATTTTTATCACAAAAAGCGTAATGTAGCTGCACCCTCTGTTAGATATACCCAACCTAAAATTAAAAAACAGCATTATATTTTAAAATAATCACCCGTATATGAACATTGGTGCATTTACTACATACTGAAATACCAGTAGAATTCACGAAAACATGCGGCATAACTGCATTATTGGGTAATATGCCCCAAAATTGAGTGAACATAGAATTTTTTATATAAATATCTTATATATTAAAATATTCATGTTTTGCTTTACTGTATGTCATCGAGGTTATATTAAATCTTATATCAAAGTTGATGTGATTCAATGTCATTTAAGTTGATCCAAAATACCGCGCCTAGGGCACATAGTGTGGAAAGCGACCAGCAAATCAGGGACCTAAAAATTAAGCCTCTCACCAGAGGTCAGTGCGATCGAATTTATTGCTTGAAAAACCGAAACTAATGTATTTATTGGCTATCTATGTGTTTAGATCACGTGACTGAGCAGATGAAACTGAGAAAAGTCAATCGAATATTAATCAATGTCAATGATTTGAGCAAAAAATTCGATTGCAACGTTATCTGGGAGGCTTAATTTTTTTCATAGTATTTTAAACATTTGGTTATGAGCGCTTGCTCGGGGCTGCCACGAACAAGAGATTACACGTTGGCTGGACGTCACGCTAAGCGACGGTACGCACAGATGCATTCTGCTTGCTTCATTCACAGTGTTTATTACTGTACTTTTTCCTTTTTTAACTTTCTCTTACCATATAGGCAGAGAAAGTATTGTTTTTAGGTCAAATTTTCGAAAGTGAGTTTTTTTTTTTTATTTACACGTGTTAAGGTTGGTTGGTTGGGTTTTACGTCGCACTAGTGCTGCGCAGATGGGCAATTGGCGACGGTCTGTGACTCACCCCTAGAGGTGATCCGGAGGCATGCCATCGCAATTTTGATCCTCCGCGGAAGGGACACGTTTTAAGGTCCCCTGAATCCAAAAATCATGTTTTTAACGGTTGGTCTGTGTGTGTGTATGCCTGCTATCAACATATCTCAAGGACAAATTGTAGCAGTAAGTCCACACATGTTATTCTAAATGTGTATCATATAGGGATGCTAAATTAAACTTTTCGTTGAGATCAAGCAAATTATTCATGTACAGGGACATCCAAGAGAATTCAAATACATTATGTCTATGGGGAAATTTCTTGTAACATCTAACATCTGTAGGCTGACTTAAAGGAAAAGGAATGAAGAGAATTTATTACATTCATAAAAGCATGTTTTGTGTAGATTGTGGTATGGAAATCATTCATTTACAGGACTATCCAAAGTATTTGTATATATTAGGGCTATACTTGGAAATTGCAGGAATCGTACATTTTTATTGAATATAATAAATGGAACTGCTTTTTCCATTTTATGATGTTAACGAATACTGCAAAATTCATTTTTCATACCCATACTGTAAATAAAATATTTTTTGAAGTTCTATTTTCCACTCTGTTTTTTGTATAATATCACGTTTTGAGGCGGCTTGATTACGAAAATCAAATTTTTAGCGGTTGATCTGCATGTATATCTGTTATCAGCATAACTTAAAAAAAAAAAAAAAATAACTGTAGGAAATTCAAATTTTGAATTTTGAATTTCGTATTAGGTTACCACTTAAGAATTTGATCAAGACTGGCAAGTTTGAAAGCGAATTAATAACAACCTGGATTTTTTTTTTCTTTTAAATAATTCTATGTATTGTAAACTAAACGGGGGGTTGAGGGGGGATCCTTCACACAGGATTACATGTCAATTAAAACTGTTTCTAAACCTATTTTAGAATATTTGAAAAGTATATTGAACTTAATTTTCTTATGCTTTTGACCTTAAAATTTAATATGCAGTCTATCACTATAATATTGAAATGCAGGGTAAGAGAAAGTCGTGCGAGTGACACACCAGATATAATTTTTTTTTTTTTTTTTTTTTTTTTCAGACGCTACTCGATTTCTGAAAACGATTATATACAATCATGTAAGTCATGAGTATTTCAACAATACATTCTCTCTTATACAAAATTTTAGAAATAATTTTCTTTCTAACTTGTATTTTATTTTAATGACAACAATTTAGGAAATACTTTTTCAGTTTGCTGTGTTTTGTGTTTTCGCTGGTTAAAACATTGATTTTTTTTTTTTTTTTTTTTTTTTCATTTTAATATTTTAGTCCCCTTATCATAAAGTGTTTTTTAATAAATCCCAACAGAGCTGAAAAGTGTTTATGATTTCGGTTCGTCTGTTTGGCCGTATTCTAATTTCTGAAGTGTTTTTGAACTGACATAATCTATTGAGGTGCACAATATAACACGTTTGCTATTAAAAGTAGTATGAAGAACACAATTAATAGTCTCTCAACAGTCTCGCAAAAGAATTCCAATATACTACGGTCTAAAATAAATATATTTTAGAAAAATACGGTCTAAAATAAATATATTTTATTTAAAAAAAAAAAAAAAAAAAAAAAAAAAAAAAAAAAAACTTTTTTTTTTTTTTTTTTTTTTAGAATTTAAATGCTAAAAGCTTTTTGGTTGTCTTGTAACTGAATGACGAATGATTTTATACCATATTCCATACGAAACATTCTTTTATGCATATAAAAAAATACATATTCCTTTCATTTTGTTTAGTGAAGCCTATAAATTGTTAAACTGCACCTACTAGAAATTTCGTGCATTGAAGTAATGTATTTGAATTCTCTTCGATGTCCCTGTATACGAACAATTTGCTTGATTTCAACCAAAACTTCATTGTAGCATCTCTATATGATGCATATTTAGAATACCGAGTTTCGATTTCATGTTACTATTCGTTCTTGAGATATGCTAATTGGAAACATATAGACACACATGGACACACAGAGCAAACACTATAAATCTGTTTTTCGTTTCAGGAGACCTCAAAACGCGTAAATATAACAAATACATAGTTTAGAAAATTAAAACCGAAAACGATACTTTTTCTACTACATATAAGAAAAAAAAAAAAAAAAAAAAAGTAAAAAGTAGATGAAAGTTCCCCTCCCCCCCCTTTAATTTGAATGTATGTGACAAAGACACAAAATTTACTATTCAATTTATTTAAAGATTACGATATTATTATAAGAATAACATAAGGAGATTACCGCATATTATGAACTTTTTAGTATTCTATATATAGCCTTACCTTGCTCTCATTGGAAATACGTAGAAAAATTTATAACGAAAATTTCGTGCCGACTTGACTTTTAGCCATTTAATAATTATTTCTTTTTGTCTTGCAGCTTAGACTTGATATATTTTTCTTTCTCACGGAAAAACGAAAGTCAATATAAATGTTTGTAAGAGAATTCCCCAGAAAATGGTTTTATAGTGGATATTAACGTCTCTCTTTTTTTTTTTTTTTTTTTTCTTCCGATTCTGTTCTCCGTAAGACCTTAAAAAATATCTAAGATCAATGCAAGTGTAACACCATCTGTGTTTTTTATATCCGTTCAAAACGGGAAATTTTTCAAAATACTTTAATTATACAGGGTATTCCAAAAAGGTTGAAATGGGCTTTAAATTTTTATCTGTTAGAGATAAGTATACAATGTAAAGTGAAAACTAGTATCTTGTTGGCGTCACAATACTTTCTTCTATGTCATTCTATATATCCTCACTGCTTACTGTTTAACATGCACAAAAGTGTAATCATAGCTTCCCATAAAAAGATTTCACACATAAAGTTTGGTGCAATAGTAGTGATATAATAAGTGTTCACCTGCAGAGGATGTGGAGGATGTGTGATGCGTTGATGCGCCTTCCATTGTAGGATGCGTAAAAACAAACGCAGTACAACATCATTAATCACTACTACCTTTTCGTCAGATATAAGCTTGAAAATAATCTTATACAGTATATAACATAGAAATTTAGAGATTTAGGTATTGTATTATCTTATTAAAAGTTTTTGAATAATGCAAAAAAATCATCATGTTTTTCTTAAAACCTGCATTTGTAATGTTAGTTAGAAAAGTTTGCAATGTTAAAATTAAATCATGAAAGTACTTTCCATAGTTCTAATATAAAATAATTTCCATTTTAATAAAATATATATTTATTTTTCTTTTCTTTTTTTTTTTTTTTTCCTTTAAAAAATAATTTTGTAACAATTGTCTTTTTCATAAAACCTGTATTTAATGTTAGTTCTAAAGTCAGTAATGTTTTAATTGAATTATGCAATTACTCTTCATTGTTCTAATATAAAATGTATTTTCTTAAAAAATATATTTTTGTATAATAATTTTCCTCACTTTTTCTTCTCCTTTCATTTTTGTAAAACAATTTTCATTATTTTTGCTTTTAATAAAATTTATATAATTAAACTTTAAAAACATTTAAAAATACCTCAAAGTCCTTTAAAAGAGCAGCATTACTATATATTTCGACGCGCTAATCGCGGTCGTCATCAGGTTGGGAAACTGTTGCTTATTGACCATCTTTGTCACTGGATTCTTCATATTCCTCTTCAGTGCTGACGTCATCTCTCTGTTGTTTCTTATTAATTAGCTGTTGCCATTCCTTTGGTATTGCGCTGTGCTCTCTTTCGTTAATAACACAGTTAGATGTCAGAATTTCAAGTGCTTCACGTTTTAAAGCATAATTGTGGGAATTATAATGGGCGAATTTAGTGGTGGTTATTGTATTAGGATTTATTGGGTTATTGATATGAGTACGGGATAATGCGGTGGAGGTTCTGTTATGTTTTAAGTCATTAATGTGTTCGATTTCGCGGTCTTTTATTTTTCTTTTTGTCATACCGACAGGAAAATGTATCAATGGGACTCTATACCATCACTGCAGGTGATGGACAGTATGGCGATGTCGAATGCCAGCTGGCAATGTGCATTATTCACAAGGCTGTTAAATACGGATTATGCAATCTTGATGCTGTAAACAGGATTTGAAAGGCGACGTCACGCCATTCCTTGCCCAGGTTAGTCATTGATCACCCATTAAAAGCGCCCATATCAGTGATGCAGAATTTGGGGATTATCAAAATTTTGGTAGCCGCATACTGGGTTACCAGCTGGAGTGATGGTATGCGATACTATTGGATACACGTCTCTATCACCTCTTATTTTCATTCCCGGCACTTTGAATAGCGGCTATTAAATTTCTGACGAGTTAAGGCCCTTCTTTCTGCCCTCTATTCAAGGCATCCGTAGCACAACATGGACAATGCACGCCTGCGAGTTGTCCGTATTGTCCGGACCTTCCTTGATTCATAATGTGTTTGACTGTCGCTCTGGCCAGCGCGTTCTCCTGATCTCATTTCACACCAATGAAAATGACTGTTTAATCATTGAAAACGATTGGCACGCCACCACTCAGCGATCGATGAACTGTGACATTGTGTTGAAGCTTCACAGATTGCTTTACCCGAAAATATCGCCCAATCGCTGTACGATTCAATGCCTAGGCAGATAAGTGCAGTTATTGCTCGCAGAGGTCGCTGCTTTATGTACTGTTTTCTCAGTACATATTACTCCAAATTTCCTGAATTTTTAATCAATTGTTCTTCCTACTATAATGTATGTGCCCAATAAATATCATTCTTATATTTGCATTCCTTCTTGGTGATGCAAATTTAATGGCCAGCAATGTACTTTCAAACTGTATGTTGTATGTATACCCGTTCCATCGTTCAACTTCAGTGTATTTGCTTCCATGACGACATCATAAAATAATAGTAATAATAATAATAAATAAAAATTAATCAGAACGAAAGAAAACCTGCGAAAATTATTTTTATATTTTTTCTTTATTTTAAAGAAAAAGCTTGTAATAGGTGTCTTTTGAGTAGCCTTATGCAGTTATGCCTATGTAGAATATTGTCAGAAAACAGCAAGCCTACAAAAATATAACTGTTTTAATTATGCAGTAAAGAGTCTTAAAAAAGCAGTTTTATAGCTTTATTTCTATAAGAGAAACCATTCAAATGATAGCTTTTATCTGGCTCTGTATATTATCTAAAATTTGAATACGTATCATATGATTTATTGAAAATATCCTTACAACACTGAAAATTTGCATTGGACAATTTCCTCTTGTAACACATAATGATTCAGGACAACTCTGTGGGGACCTGTGAAACAATCATTTCAAGCTTTTTAAACTAATAGTACTTTAGTACTGTCAGTATAGATAGAGGATTAACATATATTAAAACGGAAACAGGCAAGCGGATAAAAAGAAAAATAGATAAATTACAGGGTAACATAAAATAACGGAGACAATGTTTTTTATCCATATTTTATTAATAGAAAAGAAATCAACATATGTAACAATTGCAAACAATAATATGGACCTCACGTTATAACATATTCAGTTGGTTTCAAAGTGGCCACCATAAGCATCGATACAAGGCTGCAAACGAGTCTTGAAGTTTTCGGCAATTGGCCGCAAGTCCTCTGGCAACAATCTGTCCCACTAACAAAGCAGTGATTGTTTCAGCGACTCCAAACTGCTGTGGCGTTTGACACATGCCCACGCCTCCAAAATAGTCCATGGGGTTTAAATCCGGCGAGTAGGGGGCCATTTCATAGAAGCAATGAAATCGGAAAAGTTGGTTCTGCACTACTCCTGGGTCAACTTCGCCCTGTGAGCTGGGGCGGAGTCTTGTTGAAACGTCCAAAACCCATTATGGAAGTGCTGCTTGGCCCATGGAAGTACCACACCCTCAAGGATGTCACGCTGGTACACATTTTGTTTGATTTTGACCCCTTCCTCAATGAAAACGAGGGGGATTTTGCCGCTGACGCAGACGTCACCCCACACCATGACAGACTGAGGTTTTTGTCGGTGTTCCACGATTACCGATGTGCCGGGAGCGTCGGAGGACCAATATCTGTCGTTATGGAAGTTGTGCGCCTGCTGCAAGGTGAACAGCTTCTCGTCCGTGAAGAGGATGCTCTCCCATCGTTCAGCTGCAAACTGACGCTTGAGTTGCCGGCATTTTTGGAGTCGTATCTGCTTGTTGTCATCCGTGAGCTGCCGAACTTTTTGGAACTTATACGGCTTGAGATGGAGTTTATTTTTGGCTATTCGCCTAACTGCATCGCGATTGATTCCGGTCTCACGGGCGACTTTTCGCATGGAGACTCTCGGATTTCGCTTGACTCGATTCTGGATGACCTTGCGGTTTCTGGGCGTGTTCGCGGTATGTTTTCGTCCTCTTCCAGGACGGGTGCCTTCATGACCAAGCTCTTTAAAACGTTTGATGACCTGGGATACAGTCTGTCGCGGCACTTTGAGTAAACGAACAATTTCACACTGCCGCTTTCCTTGACGAAACAGCTCCAAAATCGCAATATGTTTGTTTAGCATTCTAATACGAAAAAGAAATATGTGAGTTCACAGTCGTAAATGCATATACTAGTAAAAAAAAAAAAAAATGCATGGGTATTTCAACAGAACAACTTTTATTTGTATACGTTATAATTATTTCGCGTCAGAGTGTGTTAAACATTGTCTCCGTTATTTTATGTCACCCTGTAATTGACATCATAACCATTATTAAACATTGTCTTAACACAGACGAAAAGGTTAATTTAGCAATTTCTAATTATAGTCTTTAATACAGCAGTTATTCGTGTTCCTTATTGTTATTCGTGCCGCATTCGACAGAAAACATATTTTTGTGCATACGAATAACAAAGGTAGATTTTATTACAAATTTTCAAAATAAAGGTATTAAAATAAGGTTTATAGAATATTTAAAGTTTATAAATAATAAGGTTTATAGTTTATAAATAAATCTTATAGAAGAGAATGCATTGAGAATGCATTGGCATTCTCTTGGGTGTCGTTGAACAGAAACTGAGATATTTATAGATTTTCAATAAGAAACATACCTTAGTGAATTTGAACAACATGTATAACTTAAAAAACTTCTGAAGGTATTTACGGACATTAGAGCTCGTACAGACAAGCAAAGAGACTGACAGATAGACTGACTGAAGTCAGAACTCTCTGACATTGTTGAAAAGTGTTGAAAACGCTTATGATAAACGAAAATACATTTGCAGCAATTTCATATTAATGTATTTAAATGTTTTTGTGAGGCTCCCTAAACCTTTAATCATATCATATTCTATAGAAAATAATTTTTTATATATAGGGATAGTAAAAGTCGATTTCATTATGATTTATGCAGTAGAAAAATATTTAAATATGATTTATAAAAATATCTCTCTCTTAAAAGTAATGCATTTGCATTTATTTGGGTGCCCATTTACAAAAACCAGTCGTGCTATTTATACCATTTTTAAATAGGGAACATGTCAAAGACTTGAATAACATATGTCAGTTTAAAGAAATTCCGTAAATATTTACGGACGTTAAGACGATGGTTTTTTACGTTTAAATATGAAGTTGCGTCCCTTAGCAACGATTACAATGTTAATTTCCAAAAATTTCTTTGGCAGGTTTTATCTCAATTTTAATTATTTTTATTTAACTTGTTGCCAAAGGAAAAAAGATATTCTGACATATTCAAAGTGAAACACAGCAAATTATGACGCAGTATTGCCAGATTTGGGGACTATTTTATTCAATATCCACCACTAAATTTCAATTGTAATGGTTACCTAATCACATCAAAAGTTAATCGTCTATTACTTTTACCAAATATCACTTCTCAAAATTGTTGGTGACTACTGAATAAAATAGTCTCCAAACCTGGCAACACTCTTATGATGACGCGAAATGTCAGATTGAAAGCAATAGTCCAGTGGTACTAGTAATGAGCCTCCACAATTTGTATATAATATAACTATTATTATGCATTGAATTAAGAATAATGTATAAAAAGCTTAATAGTTCAATGTGATATCTCTATATTACTTATACATACTATATTTTATTATATCATATATTTTATCATATATTTTATCAAGTATCACTTCCCAAAATTGTTGGTGACTATTGAATAAAAAAGTCTCCAAGCCTGGCAACACTAGCATGACACGAAATGTCATGTTGAAAGCAATAGTCCAGTGGTACTAGTAATGAGCCACCACAATTTTTATATAATATAACTATTATTATGCATTGAATTAAGAATAATGTATAAAAAGCTTAATAGTTCAATGTGATACCTCTATATTACTTATACATACTATATTTTATTATATCATATATTTTATCATATATTTTATCAAGTGTCACTTCCCAAAATTGTTGGTGACTATTGAATAAAAAAGTCTCCAAGCCTGGCAACACTAGCATGACACGAAATGTCATGTTGAAAGCAATAGTCCAGTGGTACTAGTAATGAGCCACCACAATTTTTATATAATATAACTATTATTATGCATTGAATTAAGAATAATGTATAAAAAGCTTAATAGTTCAATGTGATATCTCTATATTACTTATACATACTATATTTTATTATATCATATATTTTATCATATATTTTATCAAATATCACTTCCCAAAATTGTTGGTGACTATTGAATAAAAAAGTCTCCAAGCCTGGCAACACTAGCATGACACGAAATGTCATGTTGAAAGCAATAGTCCAGTGGTACTAGTAATGAGCCACCACAATTTGTATATAATTTAACTATTATTATGCATTGAATTAAGAATAATGTATAAAAAGCTTAATAGTTCAAATTGATATCTCTATATTACTTACACATATATTTTATTTTTATAAACTTTTTACGTTTATGTTTTGATGGGCACTTTTGTTTATAATTATATGAATTTATTTGTTTTCTTTCAGAACTGGAAATTTTTAACTCGATTTTGCTTTCTTTCAAATCATGGAATGTTTGAATATGAAATTGAATATCCAAAAGTAAGACATTTTGAATCCTTTTTTGAAAATTTAATACTTATAAATGTTACGAAATTTCATGTAAAAAGTTTCCACTATAGTGATTTGTGATAAAAGCATATGTTGAAAACTGAATTATATTAAATAGACATCACACATAAATTATGTGCTTTTAACCCTTTCAGTCGCAGTGTTCCCGCTGATGGAACACCTAATTTTAATTCTCAAGTGCAAAAACTCATTCCGGAAATTTTTTAGCAAAAATTTACATTTATAACACAGCAGAAAAGGCCCCCTTTTTTACGTGAAAATTTAAAATTTCTTCTATTTTAATTATGTTCGTAAATTCCGGTGGCAGTGTAATTTATCCGAATTACCTTGCTTCGCAAAGAGTTAAAATACTCCGGAATAAATTGAAATGTTGGCATCTATGCAACTTTTACGAGTTTTTGTAGTCGATAATGTTTACTTACAAAGTGTTTTATTTATTAAATTAAATATTATTGGAATTTAATAAGGTTAACTTATAGAGGTTTCAAACCAAAACTTTCTCGAAAAAGAGCAATGCTATTTTTTTTATTTTTTAAATATTTATAATCAGCTATGTGTCCATAAGCCATTTTTAAAATTAGTTTAATAATTTTTAAAATAAATTAAGTAGTGAACGTTAAAGGGTTAAAGAGTGTATCTTTATATAGGGTGTACGAATCAAATGTTCCTATTTCAGAGAGGCCACTGTACTTAACAGAAAGTTAAAAAGTGTGAGAAAAATGTAAAATTAGATAACAGGTCTTACAAAGTTTTTAGTACATTTTTTGTAATTTCTTTTTACTTACAGTTTCAAGAAATTTTTTTTATTTTATTTTACTTATTTTTTCACTTTTTAATGTTTTTATTATCTCGGATGGATTTCTCCTGACTATAAACTGTTCGAAATATTTTTTTACACTCTTATTATGGATTTGTGTTTTGCGTACCAGAGAACAATCTGTTTCTTTTGCGATAAAGCTATGTTTTTGTTTATCCGCCCAGTGCATCATTATTGAATGCACGGTCACATTCGCTATACACGGATGCGGAAATTAAAAACTGTCGTCAAAATATAAGAATACAGCAGCCAAATTTGTCTAATAACATCAACGTATCACTAATAGATTTTTTTTTTTTTTTAATCGCTGGTTGAAATTATAGACAAATGATTCAGACACCCTGTACATAAACTGAAAAAAATTAAATCATCTTGTCTTATTTCTATTTATTTCACTAAATTATTACATTACAAAATTAAATAATAAATTGAAATCAATTGTAAAGACCGTATATTGATTATGGTCGGAAAACAGCAAACCATAATCCGAAAATTTAAATATTTCTCCCGTACGCTATTCTTCCCACTCTTCGATATATTTAACTTACCCTAATTTGCCGCGTAATTTTATTGATGCCAGTTTCTTTCATTTTCACACATGAGATTGTAAATCTCTTTTCATGATTTTCTGAAATATTTTCTAAGCTACGGTGGTGATACATCTTAAAATGTATTCCAAATAGTTATTGTCTTACAGAGATGCAATTCATAACATTCGGGCAATCTTATATGAACGCCAAAAACACGCTATAATGATATATCGTATATGAATTTCAGTAAAATAATTCAATTTTAGATTTTTAGAGAAACTTTTTCTAAAAATAAGATTTTATAGATGGAAAGTTGAAAGGTTGTAAAAATTAGAAAAGGTAATAGAAAGGAAAATATTTTACACGCAGCACAATAACACATATCATAACAAAGGTTTATAATTATAATAAAAACCCTTATGAACTCTCAAATCTTAGTGAATAAATAAAAATTTGTTGAAGTTATAAGCTTTTAAGGGGTTTTTCACAAAAAAGAACTTTTGGCAATGGGGTTGAAATAATTAGATCTTCAAATTTAATACGCAGCATGTGAAAAACCCCTTATGAAATTTCAACTTTGGAAAATACCTAAAATCGAGCTCGTTTTTTTTTTTTTTTTTTTCAAACAATTTGCTTAATTTTTGCCCAATTCAAATGAACTTTTGGCAAAAGTTGCTCAGTATATCTAGCTTTCAACCTATGGAAAAAAGATTTTCTATGTTTCGCGCATGCGTATCTATTTCTGGAAATTTTTATCATTTGTTCATTCATTATGCCATAATTATGTTTGTGTCATTTTTTGACACGAATATGTTATACACACGAAAGAAATAAAAACATAAAATGAAATATAGTGATCCAAGAAAATGAAAGTTTGGCGAAAAATAAAATTATGGCATAACGAATAAACATATGATACAAATTTTTAGAAATAGATATGTCCACATAATTGGAATGAATAATTATATAAGTTTTCTTGAACTGTCTAGAAAATTTTACAAGAAGCTGTAAACACAAAAAATAATGTTTTAAGATTTATCAAACAAATTATTTATTTATTTACTTATTTTTTACAGAAATATAAAACGCAGAATATATTATTATATCATGATGAGAAACATCAATGGCCAGCTATTTACAAGAAAAATAAGGTAATGAAATTCATTTATTTATATTTCTAATCCAAAGATTAATTTTATTATTACAAATGTTATTCTTTAATTTTTTAATTTTATTTATTTTTTATTAATAAAATAAAAGTGTTGTATTAGAAATATTTACACGTTTTAAGACGCTCTAAACTAAATTTGAACTCAATTTTGTATTGGGGGGGGGGATAAATTTTAATATATTAACTTTTCTTACTTTTTGCTATTAAAATCAAAAGATTTTTATTTTATGTATTTTTTCATTTTTAAATTTAAATTTATCTATATTTTATTTTTCATTTAAATGAATAACTCATTTTTTATATATTCATTTTTTTTAAATGAATAAACTTAGATATATTTACAAGTTCTGCAGTGAATCGGATTCTCCAATTCAAGTCTCTTCCTAGCTTAAAATTCTCTTTGAAGTCTTTTTTAATTATTGCAGTCTTGCCTGGAGTCTTGTTGGAGTCTAAAAGGTTAAAGTTTTAAAGTCTATTAATCACTTAAATATAAATCTTGGTTTCATTCAGTATGCCAGACATTTACAGTTACAAAAGAGAATAACTTGCTATATCTTACCAAAGCTATTTAAGTTAGCGCTTTGTGAAAACTTTATTCTCCAAATCAAATCTCACTAACTTTTTTTTTTTTTTTTTTTTTTTTAACTATTGAAATCTTGTTTGAGTATTAAGGTTGGAGTATAAAGGTTAAACTTATAAGTCTATAGTATTAATCAGTTAAAAATAAAGTCTGGTTTCATTAAATACGTGAGAAATTTACAGTCACAAAAGAGAATAACTTGCGCTATATCTCAGATTACCAAAACTGTTTAAGTTTTCGCTTCGTAAAAACTGTATTCTCCACAAATCAAATCTTTCACTAAAAATTTTTTTAAGTCTTTTTAAATTATTGAAGTCTTGTCTCTCACTAACTCAAAATTCTTTTTGAAGTCTTTTTGAGCTACACTAGTGGGTCTTGTCTGGAATCTAAAATTTTAATAAGTTAATAGTCTAAAGTCTAAAGTCTTTAATCTCTTAAAAATTAGGCCTGGCCTCATACAATATGTAATAAGGCTATATTTAAGTTTGGTTTTGCTTTGTGAAAATATACCTAAAAGATAACTTCAAGATAAATTGTAAACAGCACAACCTAGGTAAATTCTTGAGAGCTTAATTTGCGAAAAATTATTTCCTTCTTTTTAGCATTATTATTTTTTTTTTCTTTATTATTTAAAAGGTTTTAACTCGTTAAAAATATTCTTATTACATTTTCCTTACATTTTTATTTTCTTTCCTCTATCAATACTAGTTCTGTTAGGAAATTAACATTTCAAAATATATGTCAGGAAAATAATATAAATGATTTTCAAGCATCTATGGAGCAAAACACGGAGTCCTGGAAGCATTATACTCGATCTTGAAAACTTCCTTTTACAATTTTATTAATACCTCCCCCTTTTAAAAAAATTAAATAAAACAAACTTTTATTTTATTTTAATGTGGCGATTATTTGTTTACAGACATGTAAAGAAAAAGAATCTGTATTGATCGTTGCTAATGGGCAAGTCGTATATTTGAATGAAACATCTTTGAATTCTGGATGTACTGAGAGCTACGAAGAAGGTAAAGAAGGTTGGCTGCATTGCCACAGCAAACGAATATTTCAGTCAAGACGAGAAAGATGGTGGTTCATAGCTATCAGCAACTGCGAAACTACAAGGGTAATATGTTTATTTTAATGCTTAAAACTTTATTACTGTTTTAATCTTAATAATTTAAGATAAAAAAATGTTTTTGGTGTTTTGGGAGTAAAGCTGATTGTCCTAGGGTCCCAGGATTGAGGTGGAATGCCATCTGTGGGATCTTTCTAAGGAGTCTTAGTCCGTATTTACGCAAGTTTCAGAGAAAACCACGGAAAACTCTTAAGATAAAAAGGACTGCTGCATTAATATATTAATCACTGATATACGCCCTCTCGAATAGTTATTCATTTGATTATAACATTAAATCATTATTTAATATAATGATATTATATAATCATTTGATTTAATTGATTTAATATAATCATATTATGTATATCTTATTTGATATAATTAGAAGCTTTTGAAAGCCAGCCTATCTTCTATATTTTACATATCCATTCTTTAAAGTTAGAAAAGAAAAGGGAAAAATTATTATTAATACTAGACGCCCGGTTCGGGATCCCTGAAAATTATAACTTTAACAATGTTCCACTCTCAGAATCAACTTTTTTCATGTTTTATAAATTTTTGAGACAATAATGCATATTTTTATTTCCGTTACCCAACTGCAGTAGGTACTGAAGGTATTGTATTTAGTTAAAATTTTTAATATCGATTTTTCACCTGACATATTTTTACATATTTTAAGGTCTCCGAGTCCAAAAAATCGGTTTTTGGCCATTGATCAGTATGTGTATGGAGGATCTTCTGACTATCATATCTCAAAATCTAATAAAGATAGAACAACGAAGGTCTAGTATACAGATCCTTTTTCCAACTTTTGGTGAAAACTGGAAAATTGGAATTGAGACTGTAGGTCCGTATCTCAAAAACGACTCTAACGATTTTCTTCAAAGTTGCTACATAAACACCCTTTTAGATGTCTTTTCGTAATGTAACAGTTGGTTAGTTCAGAAAAAATTGACAGATGTCCTGTATAAATAGATTAATTTTAGATCTCGCAAGTGCGTTCTTTATAAAAATGGTTCAACGGATTTTCTGCAAATTCTCTATGTTAACTCTCTTTTAGATAATCTTTCGTATTGTTAGTTTTCGGTAACAGATGAGTTTGGGGAAAATGGAAGTGGGACCTAAAGTCGGTATCTCAAAAATAACTCTAAAGATTTTATTCAAATTTGCTACTGAAACTCTTTTTTTTTTATATATATATCCTTTAGTATTTATTACTTGATTACAACAGGAAAATTGATAGGTGACATCATTAGGTAGGTCTGTTATAGATCTCGGAAATGGATGTTTAAAAAAACGGTTCTTATTTTTTTTTTTTTTTTTTTTAACTCACTATATGAACATTTTTCTATATATCTTCACGACGTATGTATCATTTTGCTCTTAGAGAAAAAATTGTAGATGTCTAATTTGTTGAATCAATTTTATGTTTTTTGACGACACTATTTACAAGAAGAGTATAATATGTGTAATAATGGGTAATTGGAAATTGTATGGTTATTACACACCAGATTAAAAAAAAAATGAATGTATCAAACTTTGTTTGAATGATATGATTTTCTTTTGTTTTACTTAATTATTTATTTGTAGATTTCTTTAAAAAAGTTTCTTTCCTCTTTTAAATTGTCAGTGCTTCTATATTTTTTTAAATATGTTTTCCCAAATTTATGTTTATATATATATATATATATATATATATATATATATATAAATCAATGAATAAATCATTCGTTTTATTATATAGAAATTCATTAATGTTTTAAATACAGATACCCGCAATATTTCTAAATGAAGATAAATATACCATGCAAAATGTAATGAATTTCATGTTACACGTTAATGACAAAACATTTTGCAAGATCTTTCAAGTTAATAATTATTGCATAAGTAATCATCGGCTATATGATTCAGTATAATGATGCACTGACTTAAAGAGAAAACAGCAATTTGTATATACGAGGTGTGGCTATTAAATAACGAGACTATTGCTGCTACAGATGAACTACATGTGCGCCAAATCCGAATGACTGACAGCCTGTGTAGCGTAAAGCCTTCTCTTTCGATTGCAGCACCTCCCGTGTTTGTAGAGAAATCAGTCTGGCCGTAACCTTCATTTGTGTAAGAGGTGTTTGTTTCGTTTTGTCGAAAAAGCGTGATAAGTGTAAAAGTAGAGTAACGAATTGTCGTGAAATTTCACGTGAAACTTGGTAAAACCGCTAGTGAAACTTATCTTTCATTAAAACAAGTTTATGGCGATAAATGTTTATCACGTGCGCAAGTTTATGAGTGGTTCAAGCGTTTCCAAGATGGCTGAGAAGACTTTGGAGATGATGACCGAAATTCAAAGCGATGATGATCCTTTTTCTCGACATTCATGGTATTGTGTACCTTCACTGGGTTCCTGAATGTCAAACTATTAATCAGCATTACTATCTTGAGGTGCTTGCTCAACTCCGTGAAGGGGTAAGGAAAAAACGGCCTGAATTGTGAAGAACAAGTCATGGGTTCTCCATCAAGACAACGCGCCGGCTCACACGTCATTGTCTGTCAAGGCGTTTCTAGCCAAATACAACATCCCAGTTTTAGACCATCCGCCTTATTCGCTTGATCTGGCCCCATGTGACTTTCATCCGTTCCCCAAAGTTAAATTTGCATTAAAAGGAACACGATTTGAGTCAGTTAAAGCTGTGAAAGAAAAAGCGGCACGCCTCATGCAGAAGCTTACAGGACAAGACTTCCAGCATTGTTTCGTACAATGGAAAATTCGCATGGAGCGTTGTAGGGATAGAGGAGGGGTGTATATTGAAGGTGATAATAATTAAATATGTATAAATTTAAAATAAAATGTTTTACAGCAATAGTCTCGTTATTTAATAGCCACACCTCGTATACTTTAATTAAAAATTCAATTTTAGCCAATAACTAAAAAAAATTTACTGTTTCGTATATATCTTACTAAATTTTAGGATATTTAACAAGATTTTTTATATAAGTTTGCCCATATATTTGACTGTCAAATTATACAAAAATAAATTCTTTTATCGTTTGCCCATTCGCAGTTAAAATATTTCGTGATGATTAATATATTTATATTCTAATTGAGGATATCATTTTTTTAGTATTTTGTCTATTTATCTGAAAAAGTCTTGAAATTCCGTTGCAAACTCTGTATATTATAAATAATAAAAGCATGCTGATTATTTTTTTTTAAATTAAGTTTTCAAAACAAATGATTATAGCACCTACTCCGGCATTCAATTCCTGCACAAATGCATTGACAAATTGTATAGAGTTTATTTTAACATTTTCTTCAGGTACAGATCATTTCATTCTTTAAATGATACAGGGTATTATTTTCAGTCAGTTTGTTATTGGTTACTTATTGTCGCAACTAAATCTTCACCGAACTGTTTAAAGAAACAAAATGATGTTCTTTATATACACACTGGCGGGTGAATTAGAAACTCGTTATTGTTTCTACAAGTGTTCGCTAGCAGTGTAACTTGGCAAAACTTGTTAGCATGGTGTAGGAAATGCTTTGCTGGTATGGAAGTGGTCCCATGATGTTACATAAGGATAAACAAAAAGCCATGGAATACCTATAGACTTGTTGGCAGATCAAGTGTCCAAATACGTCCCAAACATTTTCTATTAGATTAATATACAGGCTTTGCAGAGACCAGGAAAGTTATTATAAGTCAGACTAATGTTCATTGAACCAATTTCTAACGATTCTGGTACGATGTATAGTTGCATTATCGCCCATGAAATATCCGTCACCTTCGGAGTAAAAATGTAACATTCCAGGATGCACTTGATCTGCCAATATGTTTAGGTATTGGATGACTTTTTGTTTACCCTCAAGTAACATCAGGGAATAACTTCTATACCAGAAAATATTCCCCATATCATGATAACAGGTTTTGCATATATTTACACCGCTAGCGAACATTTGTAGAAATTCTCAGAGGTTTCTAATTCCCGGCCAGTGTGTGTATATCCAAGTTTAAGAAAAAATTATCAAGAAAATTTTTTATAAATTGAAAAAATGAAAAAAAAATCTTTTGTAAATCTTGCTAAATTTTTGAACGCGAGTGTAATATATTTTGTATATTTTTGAAAAATATCTTCGAAACAGGCTTTTGTTCTAGTGCTTTCTTAAACAAAATTTCTTTCTATAGGATTTATAAAATTCGCATTTTTCATCTTTAAAAGTATACCAAACCTTGCCTGGATTTTTTTATCTTTAATACAGATTTTTACACACAACCTATTATCTTTATAAATAATTTACAATCTATCTTAAGATGCAGTTGTAAGGCCTAAAGTGTACTGTCCAGAGTTTTCCCTGGTTTTCTAGACAACTACCAATATTCTTCAAATACCTTCAAAATCCAAGCAAGGTAAATAAAAAAATAATTAACAATGAAAACACCAGAACACACAGCCAAATCTTATAGTGTACATAATAAAAAAAAAAAAAAAACTGAACCATAAAAATTTCTTTTCTCTTTTTTTGAAAGTTTTTCCCAGTAAAAATAAATCCTCGCGTTGTGAACCAAAAAAAAAAATATATATATATATATATGTATATATAAACCCAAGTAAACAATCAATGATAGCTTTACTTTATTATGAATTTACTTGAATAAAACTACACATGTGTACAAAATTTAATCCTTTAATATGTTCAGGTATTAAAATTGCTACTCTCTTTGGTTTATTTCTTTCTTATTATTATTACATTTTTTCTTCTTTTTTTTTTACAACCTTACAGTCAACTAGCCAGTTTTGATCAATCTCTAAACGTCTAACTGGACACCTCAGTACTCAGACAACAAAAGATTATTAAAGAGAAATGCAGTGTAAAAATTTTTTTTTATTTATTTATCTTCTTAGACTCCACCTGGAAAGCAAAACAAACTACCACCTCAATCTTCTCCGAGAATTGTTTATTGACCAGATTTTATATCTTACAATCTATGACAAAGGATTGACTATCCAGCTTAATTAAATTTTAATATATTTCTTTTCTTATTTTTTGGTACAAGAAAATTTATTTATTCACAATTCCATGGCAGAGGATTGAAGTGGCTAACTGAGGGCGTCCAGTTCCCCCTTTTCTTTTTTTTTTTATAACCTTTCAAAATTGATAACTCACTGCTTATAACTATGCATATACAGTCCGTTAAGAAATTATAAGACCACTTAAATTTTGTAAATTATAAGAAAAATAAAGATTCTAATCATAATTTAAATACATAAAATAACATATTGCTCTATATTTTTTTATAATTAGTTTGCAATAACTTGGTATAATGCAATAAATGTTTAATTAAAATATATATTAGAAATAAGGGAAAAATAACCTGTTAATAAAATATAATACCACTTGTCAAAAAACAAAATTGTATAAAAAATTAATATGATGTTGGTCCTCCATTTTTCCTGATGACTTCAAACACTCTGTTTCTCATTGAAGTAACCAGGTGGTTAAGTCCAGTTATAGAAATATTGTACCATTCTTTTACAATGGCTACTTCCAGTTCATTGGTAGATGAAAATCGTTTATTATTAGCATAAACTTTGCGAGATAATATACCCCATAG
This sequence comes from Salticus scenicus, assembly GCA_963930645.1. Taxonomy (NCBI): domain Eukaryota; kingdom Metazoa; phylum Arthropoda; class Arachnida; order Araneae; family Salticidae; genus Salticus; species Salticus scenicus. Next base: position 203,724,576 of record OZ005653.1, on the reverse strand, counting down.
GTTTTCCATGGGGTTCAAATCTGAACTTCGACTTGGCCATGGCAAAACATTATTTTTTTCTTTTTTAAACCACTCCTGTGTGGATTTAAATGTATGACAAGCAGCATTATCCTGTTGAAACATCTAGTTAGCACCACCTAATAAAGGTCCAAACGGTATCATATGATCATATAGCATAGACTGATATTGTGTAGAGTTCATATGACCTGAAATCCGCTGTAAATCACACAACCCCTCATAACTGAAAGCTCCCCAAATCATTACTGATCCTCCACCCATTTGTCGACTGAAGCATTCTTTTGGTTCCTTCCTCAAGTCATGCTAATAGTGTTTGTAACCATCGGGACCTTCAAGGTTAAATTTCTTTTCATCAGAAAATATAATTTGTTTCCACTCATCATTCCATGACAGGACATTTTTAGCCCATTTTAATCTTTCTTCTCGATGGCATTTCAATTAACTTTGGTTTTTTCTTCAATTTCATAAATTTCGTATTAATATTTAATTTAAGACTCTTCCAGACTATAACATGTGAAGTTTTCTTGCTGAAACGTTTCGAAATTTCACGAGTTGAAAGACCTTTTTAAGTTGACAGTCGAGAAATTTGTCTATTATGACGTGCTGTCAAAATATTTTTTCTACCAGATCGTTTTATTTTGTTTAAATAATCTTTTCTAATTATGGCATTATGAATGGCAGTTTTAGAACGGTTCATTAACCTCGCAATATCTCTTTCAGATGTACCAGAACCTTTATAAAATAAATTTTTTCTTACTTCGCACTCCAATAATTATTTACCTCGAGGCATCGTCAAATTAATCATAGATAACACATTCAAAACCTAAGCCTTTACTTCTTAGGTAATGCTTTTATTAAATACTGACGCATGCGCTTTATATTGAGTTTCACGTCATGTATAATATGCTAATTTTCTCAGGTGGTCTTATAATTTCTTAACAGTCACAGTCTTTAATTTTTTGAAAAATTAATAAGTTATAATGAAATTTAATTTAATTTTAAAAGTTGGAATTAGTATAGGAGACGTTTTCCTATCAATTTTAAATACGCAACTAAAAATTTGCATATTATGCTCTCTTCTTCAGAAATGCACCAATACGCTTGTGGTCTTATAATTTCTTAACGCACTGTATTTATATAACGAATTTCATTTTATAACTTGTTACTACTGCATATAAGGTACCTATAAAGACCTTATCCATTAATAATTCTTAAAATAGTTAACATCCTCAATACATATATATATATATATATATATTATCCCTACACGAAACTAATATGAGGCACTGCCATCACTGTGATAGATAAATAAAATAAAAAAATTCATTCTTTCATTCTCCCCCCCCCTTTTTTTTTTTGTATATACACTGATGGAAAAAAAAATCCCAACACCAGAAAGGAGCTGTGCTAGATAAACGAAATTTGGTAGGCGTGTTTATACATCTGAAAGATGACGTCGATTGAAATTTCGAGCTACGCGCATAAGTGTGGCGCTAGTAGCGACACTATGAACATGAAAATGAGGTTTGCTTTAAATAAGCGCTGTAAGGTTCGTGATCGTTATTTACAGTTGAAATTTGACGTAGTGGGTTAATGTTAGTCAAAGATGCCTCTAAGAAGACGAAGAAGCCATTATCAAAAGCTCACTGAGTTTGAACGAGGTCGTGTAGTAGGGCTACGAGAAGGTGGGTTTTCTTTCCGCGATATTGCAGAAAGACTTGGCAGGAATGTATCCACTGTGCATGAGTGTTGGCAGCAGTGGTCAAGGGAAGGTACTGCCTCAAGAAGACCGGGTTCCGGGCGGCCACGTGGCACTACTGAGAGGGAAGACCGCCATGTTCGGCGTATGGCTGTGGCTAATCGTACTGCGTCTGCAGCTGAAATTCGAGCTGCAGTTGGCACCACAGTGACACAACGAACTGTTAAAAATCAGTTACTTCAAGGACAGCTCCGAGCCAGACGCCCTGTAGAGTGCATTCCACTGACTCCAAACCACTGCCGTTTGCAATGCCAGTGGTGTGAAGCTAGAACTCATTGGAGGACGGATTGGAGAAATTTTGCGTTTTCTGATGAAAGCCGGTTCTGCCTTGGTGCCAGTGATGGCCATGTGTTGGTTAGAAGGAGGCCAGATGAACGCCTGCTAGCGACCTGTCTGCGGCCTAGACACACAGGGCCTACTCCTGGAGTTATGGTTTGGGGAGCAATTTCGTATGACAGCAGGAGCACTCTCGTGGTTATCCCACGCACCCTGACTGCAAATTTGTACGTCAGTCTAGTTATACAACCTGTTGTGCTGCCATTCATGAACAGCATTCAAGGGGGTGTTTTCCAACAGGATAACGCTCGCCCTCATACCGCTGTTGTAATTAAACATGCTCTACAGAGTGTCGACATGTTGCCTTGGCCTGCTAGATCACCAGATCTTTCTCCAATCGAGCACGTATGGGACATCATTGGACGACAACTCCAGCGGCATCCACAACCAGCAATAACCGTCCCTGCATTGACCGCCCAAGGGCAACAGGCATGGGACTCCATCCCACAAACTGATATCCGACACCTGTACGACACCATGCATGCACGTTTGCATGCTTGCATTCAAAATTCTGGCGGTTACACCGGTTACTAATGTACCAACATTTCACATTTGAAATGGCTCGTCTCGCCAATGGCTCTATCTGTGATCTTGAAACTTTAATCAATTAAATATGTTACCTAGACAAATGTATTGCTGAAATTTCATTACTGTACAATAATTTTTTCTTGGTGTTGGGATTTTTTTTTCCATCAGTGTATATATATATATTTATTTATCTATATTTTAATAGGCAAGCATAAAATTTGTAGTCCCTTTTTAACATATTAATTATGGGAGTAGAGGGTTGAAAATGGTATCATTCAAAAGGTATGGTTAGCCGGAAGGTGCGAATACAAATATTATTTTCTTACGATGTCAAGAAGGTATTTAAAAATACATTTATTTTTTATGCATTTTCCCCCATTTTTCCCTTTTATACACGTATTCCTTTACATTAAAAAATACCTAAAAGTAGAAAGTTGTTAAATCTGGCAATTTCATAAAGCTCAAATAAAACCATAGACACAGTAATTTGTATAATGTAGCATCACTATATGCAAGCGAAGTGATGACGTCACTGTCTGTCCATGGAGCCATGTAAAAGATTTTCTATGTTAATCGTCCATTGGATTTTTTGTAAAAAATTATTAAAAAATAACGGAAATTATCTGTCGATTTTAATTCCGATATTTGGGTATAGTTGTATATAAGTTACTGCCTACATGTGTTTGATTGAGTTATTTTTTCTGTAAAATTGATAAAATTTTAATTTAAAATCACAAAACTCCAGAAAAAAAAAATTGGCAAACTTCCAGTTTCGAATGTAAACATAAACATTTCATTTCAAAGTGTGATATTTAAACAATAAATATTCAACTAATATACTAAATAAAAGGAAAATGGATTTGTTACTAACTGCTGCATATATAAGTAGACGATACGAAAAAAATTCGGATTTCCGTTTTTTGCTGAATTTACATGTTTTGAGCTTTCTTTACGTTTCAATTAACTGAAATTGGCTACTTATTTTTTATAAAAGTGTCTTTATTGCTAGCTTTTGTGGGTAGAAGAAGCAAGTAGAAGATACATAAAAACTTTTGATTTCCGGTTTTCGATGAATTTACACGTTTTGAGATTTTCTTGCATTTTAATTAAGTGAAATTGACTACTTATTTTTATTTTTTAAAAAGTGGATTTATTATTCTTTCCTCTGCATATATAAGTAGAAAATATAAGATTCAGAAAAGTTTTAGATTTTCAGTTTTCGATAAAGTTACACGTTTTGAAATTTCTCGAACTCAATTCGACCATTTTTGAAAAATATCTTTTTTTTTTTTTTTTTTTTTGTTGTTGTTGTTCAAACACTGTACTTTATGAACCAATCGAATTAATTTAACAGAATTTGATACTTGGTTGGGCCTTGGTTTGACATGGTACCTATTAGCTTCTGGGCTGTATCACACAACAAGGGGCGTTTTCACGTTGCGATTTTCTCTCATTTCAGGAAAGGCTAACATCTACAGAGAGAAATAGTTATATTAAGTAAAACTCTGCTGATTCAGTTAGAGTGAATATCGGCAAACAATTGCTGCAGCTGTGTTGCAATTACATTCCGTTTAGGACAAGGCAATAACTTTGCTTTGCCTCGCTTTGCAAAAAAAAATGGTCGAGTTTTGGCCACTGGGCGATACAAGTTTTATTTTATTCTCCCTTTTTTTTTTTTTTTTTTTTTTAAATATATTATATTATTTTCTTCCTTTTTCTTTTAGTTATTTGTTTAATAAAAAAATTAAAAAAAAAAATCTATATCAAACAAAAATAAATGCTCTATCTCTCTATATAAAAAAAAATATCTCAAAAGTAACTGTAATATTTTCTCCATGACATAAATATTCCTATATAAAAAACAAATAAATATCCACCATATTTGAGATTTAATTTTTAAACAAGGTTTATTAAAACTGTTTTTATAAAGTACTGGATATACCAGCTTCTACACATTTTCATAAAACTATTTTTCAATCCATACTTAATAACCTTTATATAAATTCAAATGACCAGAGATATGAATCTAATCATTTTATGTTAAGAGTACAGACACAATAAATATAAAATCTTAGAAAAAGTTTACAAGACTTACAAGGCATTTCCAGAGTCCGCAGAGCTGTCCAACGGGAGATCTAGGGCTGCTGGACTTCAGAAGTCGGTGCTTTCAGGATTTTTTTTTTCTTTGTTAGGGCTTGGGATAAGAATCGATCGGACATGTTTCTTTTTTGGCTTTCATGGGGCGTGGGACACTGGCCTTCCAGGGCGATTTTTCTCCTCGGCATGAGTCTACCACGACGGGGTTAAGTCTCGCCACTCGTTCGGTAGTGGACCCCACTTGAAGACTCTCGACGACAAGCTATGCTGATAGGTCAGAGAGAAGCGGACAATACTTCCTCTCACAAAATGATGCACATCTTTTCTCGACTTTGTTTTTCTTTCAGATTATTAAGCTTTTGTTTTGTGCAGCCCTACCTCCCACCTCTCCAGAGGTCTTCGTAAGTAGGGTGGTCTGCACGAACGTAGACGAAGGACAAATCAAATATTTAGAACCACAGTCATTCGTTGATCGCGGTCCCTAACCCGCGTCGCTGGAAAATCAACCGGAGCAATGCGCCGAAGCCCTCTTCATCTTCCCGGATTACGGCTCTGCACGATGCGGTAGACCGGAACTAAAAAAAAAGACGACCGTCCTGGATCAATGTTCATAATCATCTGTCACCTCTGAGAGAGCCCGAGAGCTCCCTCTCCTTTTAAGGAGCACCAAAAGCTACGTGTCCATCACCTTGACTGGCCTAACGTCGAATGCCCCCACTCTTTTCCCCCAAAGAGAGTAGAACCCTAGGCCCAGTGTTGCCACCGGCCATAGACAAACTTCCCTTGGTCCACTAGAAATTCATCAATTTCAAAAACTCCTCCCAGTCTATAAATCCGCAAAGAGGCGATTGGTTAACTCGCCTCGCCTAAGGAGGGGCATATCTCACCCCCACGTAAGAAAAAAAAATTAAAAAAAAAAAAATTTCCCGCCTGAGCGATATTCCATATGGCGCTCCCCGTCTGCTAATCCAAAATTCCAGTCTTAACATCCTGACCTCGGTAATACTTTACTCAAATCCTTATGTCACCAACACACGAATTTATGTAACCCAAAAGAATCCACAGATCCTATTAAAAATCTAAAGTTACCTCATTCCCTCGTGACATCTGGCAATTTAACTCGCCATAACATTCCTGACCACCCCACAACTACAATTTTCTCGTACGAAAAAATACCTCCCTACAAAGCATTTCTACTGCTGTTTTTCCAGGAAAAACCCAAAGTCCCTGCAACAACTCTCTCAACAACAGCTGAGGGGCGATAAAGATTCCCTCAATCTCTGCTGAAGTGAAGGAAAGAGACAAAAAATAATAAAAGTCAGTTATACCATCCTAATTAAAAGTAATGTCAAAATTCCAAGCACAATTCTTAAGTGCACTTACCAGAAAAATTTTAAAGAGAAAAAAAATAGTTATGTAAAATATAAAAGTCTTGAATAAAAATTAAACAGTTCTTGGAAATAAAATTTAAACAGTTCTTGTAAAATGTAAAAATATAGTGTTTGTAGAATTGAAAAATTTTAAAGTAAATTAAATTTAAAAGTATAGATTTTGTAAAATTTCACCTTAACACTTTTAATAATGTATTATTTTTTGTAATTATGTTCAGAAACAGTTTGGTAATGTACAACGCAAAATATGTTTAGTGTAATAATGGAATATTATGTCTAACAGTAATTCTGGATAGTTTTTTGTCTAGTGAGAATAATTTTGTTTCATTCTTAGTACCATATACATTTTGATCATAGCTTTCCTACGCACGAAATGTTTAATGGCTGTTAATGGCTTTTTATCGATTGTTTTACATGCTATTTTCTTTTTAATGATAAATAGAAGTGTGATTTGTTCTTTAAAGTTAAACAGAACTAACATCCACCTTTTTATTTTTATATTTTTAGGGTTTATATTTACGATATCGGATAACTATGACAAATCATGAACACAACTTATGGTTTAAACATTTCTCAGCAGATGAACTTTGTAAGTATAAAAAAATAATGCATAATTATCACTTATTTTCTTTTACCTTAGTAACATAAATTGCTCAAAACCTAATTTGTGTTACTGAAATTTTAAAGTAAAATAACAAAATGAATTAAAATATTACATAAGTAAACAGCATACATATTATACTGATCAAAACTACTATTAAATAGGTAAAGGGGTACGTATAGAGTTATTGTAAAATAGATCCTTAAGTTTCTATCTTTAATGAGAGGCGTGCTTTCAGAATGTCTTATATTGGGTGAGTGAGAAAATTCTACCCGTTTTTGGATATGCAAATTTGCAATGGAATTGACATCACACATGACATTGTAATGACGCAAATCGTCGGCCAATCAAACGCGTGGACGCCTCACATATAAATGCATCGTGCTTCACAAAGTTAATCATCTCAAAAAAAATATCAGAGGGTGTAACATGGAAAGCGAGAAGGAGCATATATGACATTGTTTGTTATACGAGTTCGATAAAAAAAGTACGACAGCCACATGTCGCACTATTTGTCAAGTTTATGGGGAGAATGCAATAGACGAAAGCACATGTCGTCGATGGTTTCATAAATTTAGGAAATGAGACAGAAGCTGCCAAGATCAGGCTAGAAGTGGACGGCCATCACACGTTGGAGACGACGATATTGACCAAGCCGTAAAGAACAAACCGAACCCAACCGTGCAAGAATTAGCGGAGATTTTCAACGTACACCGCACAACGTTCGAAAGACGGCAGGTTAAATTGAGTTTTACGAGAAAGTTGGATCGTCGGGTTCCACATAACCTGACAGTTAATCAACGGGATGACCGAATCGCCACCTTTGTTTCCTTGCTTTCCTGGTACAAAAATGACTCATTCATGACACGAATTGTTACAGGAGATGAGAAATGGGTTATGCACCGTAACGTAAAGCGTCGTAGGACTGTGTGTCGCCCTTCTGATCCGCCTGCATTGACTTCGAAAGCTGAACTTCATCCCAATAAGGTGTTATTGATTGTGTGGTGGGATGGGCAGGGAATAATTCTCTTGCAGGTCCTGCCACTCAACCAAACCATCAATGCTGCCTTTTACTGTCTGCAGTTAGACAGGCTGCATTCAAATTTAGTAGCAAAACGGCCAGGTCTCATCAATCGTTCGTCGCAGTGTTATCCTTCATGACGATAACGCCATGCCACATGCTGCTGTCAGTACACCCTAAAAGTTACTGGGTTTGGGTTGGGAGGTTTTACCCCACCCTCCCTATTCTCTTGACTTGGCGCCAACTGACTATCAACTATTTCGTGCGTTGAACAATGCCTTCAGTCAGAAAATCTTTGATGATCTTGATGCTGTGAAAACTACCATCCAAGACTTTTTTGACTCGAAACTGTCGAAATTTTACCGCCGTGAGATTCATCTCCTACCAGAAAGATGGCAAGAGGTCATAGATAGCAATGGAGATTACGCACAATAATAGGTACTGTTCATTTTGCGTTTATTTGCTTTTCTTTATGGGTAATAAAAACGGGTAGAACTTTTGAACTCACCCAATAGATATAAGAAAACTGTTGTTTTTAAAAAAGAAAAAATGTATATTGATACTAAGATAATGTCTTGCCCCTTAGTTAACAGTAATATCTATAAATATAAAATCGTTTGTCCTGAGTGCATGAGTGAGTGATTCATGATCGCCCAGCCCAAACCCCTGGACTTAGAAGCATGAAATTTTGTGACAGTGTTCTTTCTGTTACGTAGACATCCACTAAGGAACGATTTTATAAAATTCCTTCACATAATCCTATATATCTCGAACAAAAAAATAGATATACGTGAAATTTTTGCTCTAAAATATAGCTTATACAAATACCTAAAAACCGATTTCTGGAAATTTATAAATTCAGCCCCTAAAGAGAGGGAGCAAAACGTGATTTCAAATAATCCTTTACATCGCAAAAAAAAAAAAAAAAAAAAAAAAAAAGATATATGTGAGATTAACAATAGAAATAGAGTTAGACCGATCAAAATTGGTACATATTAGTTTTTGAACCTACAAATCGATTACAGATATTTTCAAAAGAGAAAAATTATTAGGATAGATGGGAACACGGGAACGAAGGGGCAAAAATACAGAAATAAGAGTTAGAGCGTTAAAAATTAGTATTATTAGGTTTTAAGGCCCGATAAATCGATTGCGGATATTTTCGAAAGTGTAGAATTATTACGAAGGACGGGAAGGGGGGCGGGCGCAGGGGCAAAAATAAAGAAATTCAGATAGAACGTTGGAAATTAGCATTATTAGGTTTAAGAGCCCGAGAAAACGATTGCGGATATTTTTGAAAGTATAAAATAATTAGGAGGGACGGGAACGGTGGGCAAAGGAACACGTGCGCCGTACGCGCGTGTATACGCTGCCGCAGGCAGTGGGGTCCCGGACCAATTATTACATCTATGAGAGAAGAATTTTTTTGTATTTAATATTTATGTTTTTCCCTTACGATAAAATAATGATTCATTAAGAGTGTCGAACATAAATGTGCGCGCTCAGCGCACTAAGGCCTGAGCTGCCGAAGGCAGTGGTGACCCGGTACGACATTTTCCCTATCAGAATTTTTTCTCTTTTTTTCACATGATAAAAATTAATGCAATTTTGAGAATTCAGTAGTTATAGTGATTCATTTAAAAATAGTGACCAGTAAAGCGGGCGTAGCCAGGTAGTATATATATATAAAGTGAAGAATTTAAGAACGTTATAAAATTTAGCAATCAATAATACATGATAATACCAACAACACTCAAATAAAAGTTATTTTAATTCAATTTAAATTTTAGCACAAATTTTTTCTGTGATGCATTTAGTATATCAATTAATAAATAAATTCATTTTAAATTACTTACGCTAACGTTAGCAATTAGGACCATAACACTAAGTTCAAGAAGGTGACCTTTATCATGCGATATTCAAGAAAGTTATCAACCGAAAACCAAGAATTTTATAAAAATATGAAAAAAAAAGATAACTGGAAATGAGAATTGGAATTGGAAATGCTATATATATATGTGTGTGTGTGTGTGTATATGTATATTATTGGGGGGGGGGGGGGGAAGTATCATTTCTTTATATTTTAAAAGTAAAATACTGTATTTAACTTTTAAAAGACTTATTTCTCCCGTAAAATAAGTAGTTTTCATTAATCGTTTTCCTAAATTTGTTTCCGTACTCGTTTAAAATTTTTATTTATCTAATTATTTTTTATTTTTATTTTTATTTTTTCTTTTGCAATAACTTAACCAGCAGCAATAACAAATATATATATATATATATATATATGTGTGTGTGTGTGTGTGTGTGTTATTTGTATAAACAGGATACATATTTATTTTCGTTGGTAGCTATGTAACATAGAAACACATCCACACAAATGAAAAAAAAAGAAAGAAAGAAAGAAAAAGGAAAAACATTACTGTATGAAACAATGTCGTTGTAAATCATCGAATTACTTAAATGAAAAGTCTAAATATTCAATTTCAGCATAACTGCTAACAAATTCACTTTCAATATCGCTTTCAAAAATTATAAATTTATATTTAAACTCTAATATTTCATATTTTTCAAACTCAAATAAAATATTAGAGACCATTATAGTTATTTCGACGTTATACATTATTCTTTTCTCTCTCATTTCAAAACAACAACGATACTAAAGTATTATACAGAAAATGTCCTCGTACGCAAAGGAAAAAAAAAAAAAAAAAAAAAAAAAAAAAAAAGAAGAACGAAAGAAACATTGCATAAAAAGGAGCAGGGTTCTTAAGAAATAATAATGACTAGAGACTATTATGTTCTGCAAAGACAAAAATTGTGATAAAAATATCGATTTTCTTTTGTTGTTAGAATAATTGTCGTTCAATAATAAAGGAGGCCATTTATTACATATCGATTAGTTTGAATAGGTTCCACGAATATCACTCATCTTATTTATTTCTTAAGAACAATAAACATTCATCAATAGGAAAATGTTTGTCAAGAGTTCCAAAGTGAATAACATTAAGCGTAGTCCCTTTAATGGAAGTATGAATAGCGTGGTTACGACTAATGACAACGCAAAGCTGCCAACTTTTGGGCATTTTGAGCACAATTACTTTAACACTTTAACATTCATTACTTAATTTCTTTTGAAGATTGCTAAATAGAATTCAAAAAGAATTGTTAGTCATAAAGCTGATCATAAAGATGTAAAAGAAAAAAATAGCAATTTCGGGAAATTTTTGGTTTGAAATATTTATAAATTAACCTTATTAAATTCAAATAATATTAAATAATAGAAAACTTTGTAAGTAAGCATTATAAAATTTAAATCTCGCAAAAGTTGTTTCAAGTCAAAATAATAGCCCACCTTTTCATTAAATAAAAAAAAAAACTATACATGAGCGCATCACCAAATCAGCAAGGCTCACTTGCTAATTTCAAGTAACTTATACATTTAGCTTCCTCAGAAACATCATCTGTTAAATTTCGAAGTATTTGCCTTTCTTTTTCTTTCTTTTTTTTCTGTTGTGAAAAAAACCCTTACGAACTCACAAAACTCAGCAAATAAGTAAAATTATGTTAGAGTTACAAGTCCATAACGTTTTTTCACAAAAAAAGTCTTGAAACGAAGTGCAATAATTGGATCTTCAAATTAAATGCGCGACACATTAAAAATTCCTTATGAAATTTTAAATCTGAAAATTATCTAAAATCTAACTCATTCTTTTGCCGATAATTTCTTTATTTTTTTTCTCTATTCAAATGAACTTTTGAAATAATCTATGTAATACAAAAAACTATGTAATACAAATGTACTATGTAATACAAAAAACTTCTGGCTTCCGCGCACGCGCACGCGCAGTTTAATATATATACTACAAATACTCTTATCTCAGTAAAAATTACATGTGAGAATTTTATGTTTCTGAATAATGATTTTCTAATGTTTTGTCAAGTTTTCTGAAAGTTTTGTAATTTTTTCTTGAAATACATTTTTGTTATAAGCAAAAAACGTACCAAAAAAAAAAAAAAAAAAAAAAATAATAATAATAATAATAATAATAATAATAATAATTAAAAGAAAAACGAACATTATATCTATCTAAATAGTCGTGCGATTCTCGCAGAAAATCACACAAATATTGTATTTAAAAAGTGGAATTATGTGTTGAAGTTACTAGTAATTTCTTGCATTTTATCATACAAGATAACCCAAAATATTTGTGTGTTTTCTTCAATTTGTGACTGATCATCTAATTGCACTTGTGACTAAATCGATAGTGGGAAAGTTTTAAATGTTTCTTTGCATATCTAAAGTTCAAGGTCATTTCCCTCAGTATTTTTTTAAAAAATGAAAAAAAAAAAAAAAAAAAAAAAACTAATAATTTGGCCAACATTGTTTGTAGTTACATGTTTACAAGTAGCGGAGCTAAGTGTCCTGACCCATTTGCAATTAATTATAATGGATGTTTAATATGCATGCACTTTATGTATCTTCATTTAATATGTATGTGTTTTTAATTTTTAAATATGATTTTAAATGTTTTACAATATGAATCGTAAATATTGTTATTTTATCTCAATTAAAAATTGCAAAATTGCAAAATAATAAAAAAATAAAATATGACAACACTACCCATTGCAATTTCTACTTGTAAATAGCATTAATATTTAGTATAGTGGGTTTAGATTACTATCCGAGCCAATATATACCCAGAAACCATATTTATATTTAAGTTTGAAAAATACATATAAAATAGAAAACAAATTATGATAATACACTAGGTTTTTAAAGTTAAGCAACACCCTGTTTTTTTTTTATTTTGTTGTTGTTCGTTCTTTTGCGTATAACACTTAAACAAATTGACATATGAACATGGAAATGAATCATATGTTCCTTATAAAACCACTAATAAGAATTATTGAACAACGGAAATAATATATAAACTGATATTAACGCTTAAAAAAAGGAAAGAAAAGAAAGAAAGAAAGAAAAAAAAGAAAGCAAAACAAAACAAAAGGTGGAAAGAGTGGTAAGAACTAGCAATTTTAGAAGGTAAACTAAACGAAATATGGTACGGAAATATCATACAGGCATTGTAAATATATAAAGACACACATGCCTTCATATGATAATTACAACAGGATTTTTTACTTTCTTCTATATGTAATATAGAGAAAGTATTGGATTCGCGAAAATTTTCGACCTCCGTTTTTTGACGGATCTACACGTTTTGGGGTGCCCTGAACACGAATTGATAGTTTTTAGAAAATGTCTGTCTGTGTGTCTGTCTGTCTGTATCATTTTTTTGTGGACACTGTATCTCACGAACCAATGAATGAAATTTAACCAAACTTGGTATTTAGTTGCACCCTGACATGAACTGGTGCTGATTAGATTTGGGGATCAATAGCTCAACAGGTCGCGCTGTGATCGCATTTTATGCAAATTTTTAACATGGCCGCATAGGACAAAATTCCGTATAAATGGGCATAATGAGAGTTATTACTTTCTTCTATATGTAATATAGAGAAAGTATTGGATTCGTAAAAATTTTCGACCTCGGGTTTTTGATGGATTTACACGTTTTGAGAGCTGTAGAATACGATTTGACTATTTTTAGAAAATGTCTGTCTGTCTGTCTGTCTGTGTGTGTGTGTGTGACAAAATTTTGTGGCAACTGTATCTCAGGAACTACTGCACAGAATTTCATACAAATCGGTATGTAGTTAAACCTTGACATAAATTAGTGCCTATCAACTTTTGGTAAAAATTGTCTTACAGGTTGCGTTGCCATCCCGCTTTTTCTAAATTTTTAACATGGTGATATAGGACAAAATTTTGTATAAATGTGCTTAAAGAGAATTATTTTTTAGTAATCATTATGAAATTTACAATAATTATTTATAATAGAGATAGTCAACTGGGAAAAAATTTTTGTACGTGTAGGAGCCTCGCCACCTCCCCTGGGGGGGAAGTCCCCCCTCGAGGGGAGTAAATTTTCAAGATGGGTATCTTTCGAAAGGTCTCATCAATACCTTTAAAACGAATGGTTGAACTATAAATCTGTGATAATTTAAAACAAAGTTATCGATTTTTTTATTTTTAACAAAAAAAAAAAAACTTAGAAAAAAAATCGTATTTTTTTTTTTTTTTTTTTTTTTTTTTTAACGAAACTTAACCAAACTTGGTATTTAGTTGGTCCCCGACATAATTTGGTGCTGATTACATTTAGGGATCAATAGCTCAACAGGTGGCGCTGTGATCGCATTTTTTCTAAATTTTTAACATGGCAATATAGGACAAAATTTCGTATAAATGTACATAATGAGCGTTATTACTTTCTTCTATATGTAATATAGAGAAAGTATTGGATTCGTAAAAATTTTCGACCTCGGGTTTTTGATGAATTTACACGTTTTGAGAGCTGTAGAACACGATTTGACCATTTTTAGAAAATGTCTGTCTGTCTGTCTGTCTGTCTGTCTGTCTGTCTGTGTGTGTCTGTGTGTGTGTGTGTGTGACAAAATTTTGTGGCAACTGTATCTCAAGAACTACTGCACAGAATTTCATACAAATTGGTATGTAGTTGTACCTTGACATAAATTAGTGCCTATCAACTTTTGGTAAAAATTGTCTTACAGGTTGCGTTGCCATCCCGCTTTTTCTAAATTTTTAACATGGTGATATAGGACAAAATTTTGTATAAATGTGCATAAAGAGAATTATTTTTTAGTAATCATTATGAAATTTACAAGAATTATTTAAAATAGAGATAGTCAACTGGGAAAAAAATTTTGTATGCGTAGGAGCCTCGCCACCCCCCGTGGGGGGGAAGTCCCCCCTCGAGGGGAGTAAATTTTCAAGATGGGTATCTTTCGAAAGGTCTCGTCAATACCTTTAAAACGAATGGTTGAACTATAAATCTGTGATAATTTAAAACAAAGTTATCGATTTTTTTTTACTTTTAACGAAAAAAAACTTAGAAAAAAATCTTTTTTTTTTTTTTAACGAAATTTAACCAGACTTGGTATTTAGTTGGCCCCTGACATAAACTGAGGCTGATTAGATTTGGGGATCAATCGCTCAACAGGTGGCGCTGTGATCGTATTTTTTCTAAATTTTTAACATGGCAGTATAGGAAAAAATTTCGTATAAATGTACATAATGAGAGTTATTCTTGACCTGTGATTGTGAAATTAATATGAATTATTGATAATAGTAGTAGTTAATTAGGGAAAAAATTTGGGGCATCGCTTCCCCCCCCCCTAGGGGGAAGTACCCCCTAGGAAAATATAGAAGAAAGTCTTGTGGTGGCCACAACATACTAGTTTTAAACTTGTGATTGTAAAATTAATATGAATTATTGATAATAGTAGTAGTTAACTACGAAAAAAATTTGTGCATGTGGGGGCACCGGTTCCCCCTCTGGGGGGGAAGTACCCCCAGGGGGGGTAAATTTTCAAGATGGGTATCTTTCTAAAGATCTCGTCAATACCTTTAAAACGAATGGTTGAACTATAAATCTGTGATAATTTAAAACAAAGTTATCGATTTTTTACTTTTAACAACAACAAAAAAAAAAATTAGAAAAAAAATCGTTTTTTTTTTTTTTTTTTTTTTAATATTGTTACTGATTGAATATGTATATAGGAAAATATAGAAGAAAGTCTTGTGGTGGCCACAACATACTAGTTTTAAACTTGTGATTGTAAAATTAATATGAATTATTGATAATAGTAGTAGTTAACTAGGAAAAAAATTTTGTGCATGTGGGGGCATCGGTTCCCCCCCCCCTGGGGGGGAAGTACCCCCCCCCCGGGGAAGTAAATTTTCAAGATGGGTATCTTTCGAAAGGACTCGTTGATAATAGTAATAGTTAACTGGGAA
Source organism: Salticus scenicus (assembly GCA_963930645.1). Lineage (NCBI taxonomy): Eukaryota > Metazoa > Arthropoda > Arachnida > Araneae > Salticidae > Salticus > Salticus scenicus. The sequence continues at coordinate 203,708,946 of OZ005653.1, read as the reverse complement.
AAAAATTTTGTGCATGTGGGGGCATCGGTTCCACCCCCCCACCGGGGGGGGGGGGAAGTACCCACCAGGGGGGGCAAAGTTTCAAGAGGGGTATCTTTCAAAAGATCTCGTCAATACCTTTAAAACGAATGGTTGAACTATAAATCTGTGACAATTTAAAACAAAGTTATCGATTTTTTTTACTTTTAACGAAAATCGCAATTTTTTTTTTTTAACGAAATTTAACCAAACTTGGTATTTAGTTGGTCCCCGACATAAAGTGGTGCTGATTACATTTGGGGATCAATAGATCAACAGGTGGCGCTGTGATCGTATTTTTTCTAAATTTTTAACATGGCAGTATAGGACAAAATTTCGTATAAATGTACATAATGAGAGTTATTTTTAACTTGTGATTGTAAAATTAATATGAGTTATTGTTAATAGTAATAGTTAACTAGGAAAAATTTTCTGTGCATGTGGGGGCATCGCTTACCCCCTGGGGGGGAAGTACCCCCCGGTGGGGCTAAATTTTCAAGATGGGTATCTTTCGAAAGATCTCGTCAATACCTTTAAAACGAATGGTTGAACTATAAATCTGTGATAATTTAAAACAAAGTTATCATTTTTTTTTTACTTTTAACAACAACAAAAAAAAAAAACTTAGAAAAAAAATCGTACTTTTTTTTTTTTACTATTGTTACTGATTGAATATGTATTACTTTTAACAAAAAAAAAAAAAAAACAGCAAAAAAATCGCATTTTTTTTTTTTTTTTTACTTTCTTCTATATGTAATATAGAGAAAGTATTGGATTCGCGAAAATTTTCGAAGTCCACTTTTTGATGGATTTACATGTTTTGGAATATGGAGAACACGAATTAATAGTTTTTAGAAAATGTCTGTCTGTCTGTCTGTCTGTCTGTCTGTCTGTATCATTTTTTTGTGGACGCTGTATCTCACGAACCAATGAATGAAATTTAACCAAACTTGGTATTTAGTTGCACCCTGACATAAACTGGTGCTGATTAGATTTTGGGATCACTCGCTCAATAGGTGGCGTTGTGATCGCATTTTATGCAAATTTTTAACATGGCAGCATAGGACAAAATTCCGTATAAATGGGCATAAAGAGAGTTATTTTACACTTGTGATTGTAAAATTAATATGAATTATTGATAATAGTAGTAGTTAGCTAGGAAAAAAATTTTGTGCATGGGGGTCATCGGTTCCCCCCCCGGGGAAGTAATTTTTCAAGATGGGTATCTTTCGAAAGGTCTCGTTGATAATAGTAATAGTTAACTTGGAAAAAAATTTTGTGCATGTGGGGGCATCGGTTGCCCCCCCACCGGGGGGGAAGTTCCCACCCGGGGGGGCAAAATTTCAAGATGGGTATCTTTCGAAAGATCTCGTCAATACCTTTAAAACGAATGGTTGAACGATGAATCTGTGATAATTTAAACCAAAGTTATCGATTTTTTTTACTTTTAACAAAAAAAAACAGAAAAATATCGCAATTTTTTTTTTTTTTTTTTTTTAACGAAATTTAACCAAACTTGGTATTTAGTTGGTCCTCGACATAAACTGGTGCTGATTATGTTTGGGGATCAATAGCTCAACAGGTGGCGCTGTGATAGCATTTTATCTAAATTTTTAACATGGCAGCATAGGACAAAAATTCGTATAAATGTGCATAATTAGAGTTGTTTTAAACTTGTGATTGTAAAATTAATATGAATTATTGATAATAGTAGTATGTAACTAGGAAAAAAATTTTCTGCATGGGGGGGGGGGGCATCGCTTCCCCCCCTAGGGGAAAAATACCCCCCCAGGGGGGGTAAATTTTCACATTGGGTATCTTTCGAAAGATCAGGTTGATAATAGTAGTAGTTAACTAGAAAAAAAATTTTGTGCATGTGGGGGCATCGGTTGCCCCCCCACCGGGGGGGGAAGTTCCCACCCGGGGGGGCAAAATTTCAAGATGGGTATCTTTCGAAAGATCTCGTCAATACCTTTAAAACGAATGGTTGAACGATGAATCTGTGATAATTTAAACCAAAGTTATCGATTTTTTTTACTTTTAACAAAAAAAAACAGAAAAATATCGCAATTTTTTTTTTTTTTTTTTTAACGAAATTTAACCAAACTTGGTATTTAGTTGGTCCCCGACATAAACTGCTGCTGATTATGTTTGGGGATCAATAGCTCAACAGGTGGCGCTGTGATAGCATTTTATCTAAATTTTTAACATGGCAGCATAGGACAAAAATTCGTATAAATGTGCATAATTAGAGTTGTTTTAAACTTGTGATTGTAAAATTAATATGAATTATTGATAATAGTAGTATGTAACTAGGAAAAAAATTTTCTGCATGGGGGGGGCATCGCTTCCCCCCCCTAGGGGAAAAATACCCCCCCCCAGGGGGGGTAAATTTTCACATTGGGTATCTTTCGAAAGATCAGGTTGATAATAGTAGTAGTTAACTAGAAAAAAATTTTTGTGCATGTGGGGGCATCGGTTGCCCCCCCACCGGGGAGGGAAGTTCCCACCCGGGGGGGCAAAATTTCAAGATGGGTATCTTTCGAAAGATCTCGTCAATACCTTTAAAACGAATGGTTGAACGATGAATCTGTGATAATTTAAACCAAAGTTATCGATTTTTTTTACTTTTAACAAAAAAAACAGAAAAATATCGCAATTTTTTTTTTTTTTTTTTAACGAAATTTAACCAAACTTGGTATTAAGTTGGTCCCCGACATAAACTGGTGCTGATTATGTTTGGGGATCAATAGCTCAACAGGTGGCGCTGTGATAGCATTTTATCTAAATTTTTAACATGGCAGCATAGGACAAAAATTCGTATATAAATGTGCATAATTAGAGTTGTTTTAAACTTGTGATTGTAAAATTAATATGAATTATTGATAATAGTAGTATGTAACTAGGAAAAAAATTTTCTGCATGGGGGGGGGCATCGCTTCCCCCCCCTAGGGGAAAAATACCCCCCCAGGGGGGGTAAATTTTCACATTGGGTATCTTTCGAAAGATCAGGTTGATAATAGTAGTAGTTAACTAGAAAAAAAATTTTGTGCATGTGGGGGCATCGGTTGCCCCCCCACCGGGGGGGGAAGTTCCCACCCGGGGGGGCAAAATTTCAAGATGGGTATCTTTCGAAAGATCTCGTCAATACCTTTAAAACGAATGGTTGAACGATGAATCTGTGATAATTTAAACCAAAGTTATCGATTTTTTTTACTTTTAACAAAAAAAAACAGAAAAATATCGCAATTTTTTTTTTTTTTTTTTTTTAACGAAATTTAACCAAACTTGGTATTTAGTTGGTCCCCGACATAAACTGCTGCTGATTATGTTTGGGGATCAATAGCTCAACAGGTGGCGCTGTGATAGCATTTTATCTAAATTTTTAACATGGCAGCATAGGACAAAAATTCGTATAAATGTGCATAATTAGAGTTGTTTTAAACTTGTGATTGTAAAATTAATATGAATTATTGATAATAGTAGTATGTAACTAGGAAAAAAAATTTCTGCATGGGGGGGGGGGGCATCGCTTCCCCCCCCTAGGGGAAAAATACCCCCCCAGGGGGGGTAAATTTTCACATTGGGTATCTTTCGAAAGATCAGGTTGATAATAGTAGTAGTTAACTAGAAAAAAATTTTTGTGCATGTGGGGGCATCGGTTGCCCCCCCACCGGGGGGGGAAGTTCCCACCCGGGGGGGCAAAATTTCAAGATGGGTATCTTTCGAAAGATCTCGTCAATACCTTTAAAACGAATGGTTGAACGATGAATCTGTGATAATTTAAACCAAAGTTATCGATTTTTTTCACTTTTAACAAAAAAAAAAAAAAAAAAACTTAGAAAAAAAAAATCGTACTTTTTTTTTTTTTTTTTTTTTTTTTTTTAAATATTGTTACTGATTGAATATGTATAGGTAAATATAGAAGAAAGTCTTGTGGTGGCCACAACATACTAGTTTTTAAATTGTTACTGATTGAATATGTATAGGAAAATATAGATGAAAGTCTTGTGGTGGCCACAACATACTAGTTTTTTCTTTTATTTGAAACAACAGTTAAAGAAAACAGGAATTAAGAAAATTTACACTACTATCGCAAATCCTTATTTAAAAGGTTCTATGTTATGACTTATATATATACTATATATATACATATATATATATATATATATATATATATATATACATATATTATTAAGAAAAATCAATTTTCTTTGTTTTTGTTTGATTTATGGTTATTATGTATGGTTTAATTATGTGCGATTGAAATCTAGCCTGTAAAACTTCTTTTCTTGTGCATACACTCTTACTGGTAGGAAGAAAACTTTACTGTACGAGAGACTGATAGCTGAATTTTTACTTTCTTCTATATGTAATATAGAGAAAGTATTGGATTCGTGAAAATTTTCGACCTCCGTTTTTTGAAGGATTTACACGTTTTGGGATGTCCTCAACACGAATTGATAGTTCTTAGAAAATGTCTGTCTGTCTGTGTGTATCACGATTTTTGTGGACACTATATCTCACGAACCAATAAATGAAATTTAACCAAACTTGGTATTTAGTTGGACCCTGACATAAACTGGTGCTGATTAGATTTGGGGATCAATCGCTCAGCAGTTGGCGCTGTGATAGCATTTTTTCTAAACTTCTAACATGACAGTATAGGATAAAATTTCGTATAAATGTGCACAATGAGAGTTATTTTAAACTTGTGATTGTAAAATTAATATGAATTATTGATAATAGTAGTAGTTAACTAGGAAAAAAGTTTTGTGCATGTGGGGCCATCGGTTCCCCCATGGCGGGGGGGGGGGGGGGTAAATTTTCAAAATGGGTATCCTTCGAAAGGAGTCGTCAATATCTTTAAAACGAATGGTTGAACTATAAATCTGTGATAATTTAAAACAAAGTTATCGACTTTTTTTTACTTTTAACAAAAAGAAAAAAATCGTATTTTTTTTTTTTTTTTTTTTTTTTAATATTGAAAATAAAATGGACTTTTTTGGACATTTAGTGTTATACTATTTCTCTAGTATGGAAATTGTCTGCATTATCATGGAAAATAATTTTTTTAAATAATAATTTTATAAATTATTTTTACTGAGTGAATTTGTATAGGAAAATATAGAAGGAAGTCATGTGGTGGCCACAATATACTAGTTTAACTAGAAGGTGCAACGAACTGTGATAAATTAGAGCTCACTTTTTTTTTTTTTTTTTTTTTTTTCTTGTAGAGTTTATTATTATTTTTTTCTTTTTCTTTTTAAGGATAAGGTGTGGTTATCAAAATAATATTATCTTTTTTTTTTTTTCTTAATGAAGTAGCAAAAATAAATAGATTAAGTAAAATTATTAATTAATTAATTAGAAATAAAATAAAAATTTTTAATAATATTAATAAATAACTGTGTGATACATCAATTATTCATCCTTGAAACTATAATTCTAAATTCAACATATTTTAAAAATAATTTGGTGTGGCACTCCCACGACTTTCTCTTTTCCTGCATTTCAGTATTATAAAGACAGGTTGCAGATTAAGGGATAAAATAACAAGAATTACATACTAAAATAATTCTGTGTGGCTTAATCCTCCATTTGCATGTAGCAAATACATTTATATAGAATTCAAGACTGTTAAGTTATTTTAAGTTGCGCTAATAACAGACATACACAAATGTCAACCGTTATAAAATTTGACTTTAGTATTCAGGAACCTCAAAAAACATACACAAAACAAACACTGAAAATTTAACTTAAAATTCTTTGCTTATCGTATGGATATAAAAAATTAATTTTCATTCCTGATCATTTTTCCTTGACTTGGTAAAATATAGCAAAACATTTCCTCTAATTACCTTCAATAAAAAAGAATGATTCTGTTCTGTTTAATTGACATGTATATCATCTATAAATCATGTACACACCACATTATGTACTTAAATATAGTCCTACATTAATAACACACAGCACCATCTGAAAGGCATTTTCAGCAATTTCCAAGCATAGTCCCACAATATTCTAGTTCTTTTGGGTAAAGGAACTCCGTAAAGGAACAGTGAATGATTTTCATATCACGGACTTCGAGAAACATGCTTTTACGCCTATAAAAAATATATGTTCGTTTTATTTGGTTTAGTGCAGCCAATAGATGTTACCAGAAATTTCGCCCATAGACGTAATGTATTTGAATTCTCTTGGATGGCCCTGTACACGAACCATTTGCTTGATCTCAACGAAAAGTTTCGTTTAGTAGCATCCCTATATGATACAGATTTAGAATGCTAGGTTTAGACTTTCTGCTACTATTTGTTCTTGAAATATACTGATGAAAGACATGCATACACGCACACATACACATACACACATACACAGACCATAGATATAGTAATTCCTATAAATCTATCATCCCCATGTTAACGAGCAAATTATTTTTGATGTCGAAAATTTTTTTTGGCATCAGCAATAGAGAGTATGGAGAGTATAAAACTCGGAAATAGTAATAGAATAGAATGTTGATGAATTTTCAAAATGCTGAAATATTATGTGGCTTTTAATTGTTCTAATAAATATATGAAAAGAAATGGGATGCGTTATCATAAGTAATTTATATTTGACTAAATTATGAAAAATATAATTTTTATAATCAGTTACTTTGTTATTATTATAGTTTAAATACTGTTTTGATTTTTAATGGAATACTTTTATCAAAGTTTGATATTTTTTAAGATTTTATATTAGTAAGTAATATAAAATTTTCAAAATTCTTTTAAATATAGTTAGCAGCGGCGTAGGTAAAGAACGTTAGTTTTAGTATATAAAAAGAGTTTAACTTTAAATATTAACTAAATTAATAGATATATTAAAAAAAAAAAAAAAAAAAAAAAAAATTGAAACTGTATCTGGAGTTTTTCATTCACCTTTAGTACATAAATTATTCACAAATTTTGTTTGCTAAATTATCCGTGTGTATTCCTATGTGTATTTACTCGGGGGAAATACAGCCATTAGAGAGTCTTTCCCCGAGTAAAAAGGAATCATTTTTTCCCGCTCGATGATCAATCCAAGTCTTATTACTATATCTATGACACAAACCAGCCGCTAAAAACATCATTTTCGAATTCAGGAACCTCAAAACATCTAAATATAGCAAACTCAATTTCGAAAATTTGACCTCAAAAGAATACTTTCTTTACCATATGTATGAGTAAGAAAGTTCTTACTCGACCCGTCCGAAGACATCCGAGTACCGTAACGTCTCATCGCCACAAAAGCAACCCCACCAGCAGGAGCCCCACAGGCTCCGACACCCCAGGGACCGCACAGAGCGGCACCCACCCAGCAGGTGCAACACGCAAGCGCCACCGCCCGAAAACCACCCAGGCAAAGCCCAGGCCAGGCGCCGCCGCAGCGAACAGCACCACACCACAACCCACCAAAACACACCCTCCAACAGGAAGGTCACAAACAAAAGCCATACTCGGCAATCAAACAAACAATAAAAGTTATTCAGAAAAACAAACAATTGAAACAAATATCAAGTAGTGGGTGAAAGGGAACATTAGGTAAAAATTTAAATCAAGAAGCCAGGTCAGAGGCACGAAACAACTTGTTCACCAAACATACAAATAATAACCCAGTTCACAAATAATAACCCAGTTCCCAAATAACAACAAACACCATATTTATTTTATTTTATTAAAAACCAGTTGCTTGAAACTCTCAAGCAACAAAATAAACAAAAAACAACACATCAACAAATATAAACATCACCACAACACAACTTAATAAGACAACTTCGCAAAACTTAGAAATCATAAGAATATATACACAACCATTCAAAAGTCAATAAGACATAAAATCAACATCACAAAACACCCAACATAAACTTTAAATATAATTTAAATAATAAATATATATTTCATCAATGTCAATAATCAAAAACACTTAAAGACAGCACAACACAACACACGAAATAATTAAAAGATACAAACCCCAAGAGATCTATATCTCCAAGAATTCCACAAAAACGAGCCAAATAATACTCCTGAAACATTACAACACACAAATCCATATCACACACCACAACACACACCACAGTATAATTAAAAACACTCACCTCTAGCTTAGAGATTAGAAAATAATATATTACAAAAGTATTTAACAATTTCCAACAAACCAGATATGTTCTTAATGGCGTTAACTCCTATCTTTATTTGCGACGGATCAATAGACTTCTTGATCGTCTTCATGGTATCAGTGGATTTAGACGTCTTGTCTGGAGGAAGAATCTTCACAGCGAAAGTCTTCCGAGTCCTAGACCTGCTTCTAGCTCTCTCTATTCTGGACACAGCAGGAATTCTCTTAACAGCATCACTGTATTGTTTACTATTAATTTGCTTGTCCTTTTCTCCAATTATTCCCGTCATGTGTGATATGATATTAGATTGATCAATCACGATCCTAACCAAACTTTGAAGTTTGTGTCTTAGATTTTCGCTTAACTCTTTTTTAATTTCCTTTTTGGTAAATAAACTAAATAATTCCTCCTGAAGGGTCAAAGCCTTGGCAATGAACCCATTAGTACCCTCTGAGATATCACTTATATCTCCAACATTCACGTCGCCTCCAGTCTCCGACATTTTACGTCGAGCTGGAAAACAAACACTTTTATCAAACAATAATTGTAATCAAAATATAAACAACTAAGTAATATTGCTACTAACAAATTCTCAGCTTTAGCCGCTATACAATAGCGTAGATAGTCAGAACCACGTAGAGGTACTGAGAATGGTCTTTGCTGGCATACACTCTGGGCAATTGTGCACAGCAAAACAAAAACACCACTAAGAAGTAGAAACAGCTATCTATACAGTCTTGTCAGTGGTGGACCTCTGACCACCATATGTATGAGTAAGAGAAAGTAAATAGTCTTCCATACTTAAAGAAAAAAAAAATCAATTAGTCATTACAAATGAAATTATAAAAATTCTACCTGTCCTAACAAAATTACACGATTTCCTCAAAATCATTGTTAAGTCATACAGAATAATTTTATGCATTAAATATGGTCATCAAATCCCTCATAGATTTTACAAAAATACAACATTTTTGAATAAGTTGCACTTAGGTTTTTCTGTAAATGTGACATATCCGGTTAAAATTTACATATATTGCTAAGTTACATGAAACTACACATTTTAAAACTAATCGTATTAATAGAGTTTTGCAGTGAAAAAGTTGAAATTTCAATACCAGATCATTTACTTTTTTCGAAATGATTACAATGTAACTACATTTATTTTATCTATATGGATACATCAAAAATTGAAATTCAGTATGTATAGTATATATATATATATATATATATATATATATATATATATATATATATTTCAATTTATATTTAAATAACTTTTTTTGGTGGGGGGGGGGGGGGTACATATTAAATGTAATTATACAAAAACAATAATATTTGTGTGACTACTTCTATTGACTCGTCACTTTGATTCTAATGCTAATTAGTCTAACTAGTTTCCAATAGATCTAACAAAAAATCTGAAGTGACTTCACTGGACTTTCCGAATTTTAGACCATAGGTTATAATGATAAAGAATTTTTCGTTGTTTCCCTGTAAAAAATCTGTAAATGATAAAGTCACCGAAATCCATGTACGCGCGACGGGGATCTGTAACATGTGTATAAATTTTTAGCTCAATCGGATAAGGCATTTAGACGCTATCGCACTTAAATAATTTGAGTCCATAATGATAAAGAATAGCCCATAATGATAAAGAATTTTTCTTTGCGTCTCTGTACAGTTCGTGCGACGGAGACATATAATATGTTATAAATTTCAGCTCAATCGGACTAGGCACTTAAACGCTATCGCACTTTCAATAATTTGAGCCCATAGGCTATAATAATAAAGAATAATTCCTTGTGTCCCTATATATATATATATATATATATATACATAAAACTATAAGTGATAGATTAACCAAAATCTATACAGATTGTGCTGCGGTGACCTATAGCATACGTACCAAATTTCAGCTCATTCAAACAAGACGTCGTCATAGTGTTCACCCACACACACACATACATCACCGTAAAAATATAAAAATGAGTTCAGGGGACCTCAAAACGTATAGATATACCAAAAACTCATAGCCGATTTTTTGTTATGATTACAGTACTGTTCCACATACATGTATTCGGAAAGTAAAAATCGTCTGTTACTAATTTCATAATATAAGTAAAAGTTCAAATGAAAACACACAAATTTTATAAATATTCCGGTTATTATTTTTTTCTTTTTTATTAAATAAAGAAACAAGGAAGGCTGATCCTGAATATTTTAAATAATATTTATATTATTTGCAAGCGTCTTTCAGATTTATAACATAAGTAAGTATATGAAATATTTCTTGCCTACTCTCTCTGTAAAATCATCTAACTAAAGGGACAAAAATGCTTAGAATTTTGTTCAAAATGAGATTTTGCCCATGATCTTTGGGATTCATACACTATAACAGCAAGTTTTGCCATAATCAATTACATATAAATTATCCGACAAAGATGTTAACATCGTTTGTAATCTTAACTAGTTCGCATAGGTGGACTCTGCTCAGTTCCCCATCATATTTATGTTCTCATAAATTTCTAATGCCAGACATAATGCCAGACATGCCACATAATGCCAGACATCATGTTAAAAGATATGAATCTGACCAAAGCTTGATACAGTGACAGAATGAAATCCCCGCCTAATAGGCTATCCACCGTTCACTTCGATATATTTATCTTATTCTAATCTATTAATTTATTTTATCAGGGTCAATTCCGTTGTTTAGTTTTCATGCTACTATTTCCAATGCAATAATCCTCAAAATTCATATTTATATGAAAAATTTACAATTTCGCTATGTTGGTAAAATCGTAAATTACGAATAATTTACGAAATTTTCCTATTAGAATATTTGTATTCAATCATGTTTAAACAAATATCATAAATGTAATTTTGAAGTTGTCTAATGTATTTACGATCCTCAAAATGGAAGTTTATGCTCAATTTTGCCTTATTCTGACACGTTAAGTAAATCGTAAATTCCAAATAACTTACGATTTTTTTAAATTGGAAAAATCATAGTCTATGATATTCATGCCAGTATTCTAAATAATATTTCGAAAGTGGTTTGACATCTTTACGATGAAAATATCCCTCAAGATTGACGTTTATGTGAAATTTTGCTCTATTCTGCCATGTTAAGAAATTCGTAAATTTCCAATAACTTACGAAATTTTTATATCGGAAAATTCATAGTCTTTAATATTCATGCCAGTGTCCTAAATAATATTTCAAAAGTAGTCTGACATCTTAACGATGAAAATATCTCTCAAAATTGACGTTTATGTGAAATTTTGCCCTATACTGCCATATTAAGAAATTCGTAAATTTCCAATAACTTGCGAAATTTCCAAAATAGCATATTTATAGTTACTGATGTTCATTCCGGCATCAAAACTGTTATTTTAAAACTGGTATGACAATTTTTAACAGTAAAAATTTTCCATTTAATGCACGTTTAAGTGAATTTTTGTCCTATTCTCCCATGTTAAGAAAATCCTAAATTTCTAATAACTTACGAAGTTTTTTAAAGTAAAGTAAAGTGTTTGTAAAGTAAAGTAAAAGGAAATAAAACTCTTTATATTTTTACAGATATTTTACAAGTGGACATATGTTTTCTAGTCCTTTACCTCTTGCTCTTATTGATGTCCTTCGTTGAGGCACGTAAGTAAGCTATATTTTAGTATTTTTTGTTATTTTTCTCAAATAATGAGAGAAACTGCAAATTATTACTCATCAAAACTTGAATAATAATAGTAATAATAATAATAAAATAAATAAATAAAACTATTATGTTGTAGACAAGAGTTTCTTCTACATTTTCTTATGCAAATTCACGCAGTAGAAATCATTTATTAAAATGATTATTGACTAAAATTATTTTCCATGACAAATGCAGATGATTTTCATCTCAAAGAAATATAAAGTATAACACTAAATATCCAACGAATGTCAATTTTATGTCGACATCTGAGGAAATGCTTCCTCCCCCCCTTTTTTTTTTTTTTTAATGAAACAAATCGATAAATTTGTTTTACATTAACACAGATCTATGCTTCGACCTTTCGTTTTATAGATATTGACGAGTTCTTTTGAAATTTAGCCATATTGACAATGTACATCTCCCTGGTGGGATACTTCCTCCCCAAAAAGGCTTAATATTTTTTTGGATGCTTAATAGAACTTACTTAAAAGGTTAGGGAAGGATTTTGCAATATCTTTAAAAGAAGTAATATTAAAAATAAAAATATAACAAAAAATCTTTTTTTTTTTTTTTTTTTTCAAATTTTTACAAAGTTATGCATTTTTAGTTTTTTCCCCCAAAAAACTATTCAATAAATTTCGTAATCCATCCCTAATTCTTTTGAGTAGGTTCTGTTAAATAACAAAAATAAATAAATAAAAATAAGTATTTTCTTAAATATCTGTAAAAGTTTTAACATTTTAAAGGTCATGAATTCATGAAAAAAAAAAATGCAAACTGAGCAAACGCAATTTAAAGACTTCAGATCTCAAAAATCTATCAAAAAGCACAAGGTTTGTTGACTAAACATATATATTTTATTGAACAAACTAATGTAGTTCAACTTACAAATATTAAATGGAAATAAAAGCTTTTATACGAAACCTTCAGTGGTGACAAGTTAAAGAAAAGTGTCAACTCCACTTAAATGTCCTGTTGCTTGCATTAGTTCGTTTACAGTGTATAGATGAGTTTACGAATTTTTAATAAAAATGGGAAGTGGGATCGAAAGTCAGCGTCTCTAAAACGGCTTGAACGATTTTCTTCAAATATGCCACATATTCTTTCTTTAACCGCATTTCTTGTAACCGTGGAAGCCTCTGCGCAAGCGCAGACTCAACGCGTCCAATGCAGGGGTGATTTGAGAGAAAATAAGTGATAAGAGAACACCGAATGACCGAATAACTGGATGTTTACTAAATCCCAGCTGTCGGTCAATTTAGCACCCCTCCAAGCGTTTGGAATAGTCCTCACTGCTAGTCTTAGGAAACGTGGTCACACTATAAGCATCTTTTATGATGTTCTTTTATATGCATTAGTTGTTCAGTACAGGAAAGTAGGCATGGGTTTCTCAACAAACGACTCAACCGATTTTCTTAAACTCGTTACATAAAGTCTCTTTTATATGCATTTACGATGTATGTATTAGTTAGTTAGGTTCTACAAGAAAATAGTAGACGTCTGATTATTTAAGTCCCCTATGATAGACAGAATTTTATGTCTTCTGCCCATACTATCTCCAAAAAGACTTTTAAGGATACATTATGAAATTAAATATATATATATATATATATATATATATATATATATGTATGTATGTATAGGGTAAGTGCACCAGTGATTGACACTTTTAGAGCAATCTCTGATATTTTTAATGTTCTAGTTATCAGAAAATATTTTTAGAAATCTTAAGTTAATACGTATGGTATGAAAGACATTCAGAGCCACATATATGTTAAAATATATACATTTGATAACATTTTTTTTTTTTTTTTTTTTTTTTTTTTGACGCCCACTCAATGTTCCAGTAATTGACACTGCCAGTTTTTCCTTTTATTAGTAATTGGCACCCTATGTTCCAGTGTTTGACAGTGCTAGTTATTCATTTTACCAGTTATTAGCACCCTATGCTCCAGTGTTTGACATAAAATGTTAAAATGCTTATATATGTAAAATATATGATTTTCTTATTTTTCTTATTTATTAATTATTTTGGGATAGATGCCAATTACTGGAGCATGTCAATCACTGGAGCACCTACCCTATCTATATAATAGTAATAATTATCTAGGGAAAATTATACATATAAAAGCATCACTCCTTTCCCTCCGGTTCCAAAAGAACTCGTTTATACGTTTAAAACGAATGGTTGAATGATAGATTAATGATAATTTAAAACAAAACTGTCGATTTTTCCCCGTTTAAAAAATAAATAAGTAAAATATCCTCAGATATCGTGTAGAGCACAAAATGGACTCTTTCAACATTTAGTGTCGTAATTCTCTGAGACGAAAATCATCTACTATCATCATGGAAAATAATTTTAATAATAATTTTAATGAATATTTTGTAATGCATGACCCTGCACAGGAAAAATGAAAATATGTCTTGTGATGATCAGAACGTACTAGTTGAACTTTGAAACAGAAGGTAAAAATTATTTTTTTTTCTGGCAGCCAAATACTTTTTCAGTCAGACTACAGGTGTAGGATTCGATTCCCGATTCAGGCACGGATGTTCTAATGGTAATAATTTACTTTTTGTTCGTTACTGGTCTATAATGAGACTGAATGTGCAAAAAATAACCATCAAGAGTGAGCGATACTAAAAACCAAAATTAAAGCATTTTGTCTATTTACAGTTTCAAAAATTTTATCAGCATTTTATGCAAAAATCAATGTGTTTATCTGTCAATAAGCCAATTGGTGTGCTTTTATTGAGTTTTTGAATCGAAAGTAAAAGGGAAATCTTTTAACAGCTAAATACTTTTTTCGTCAGACTGTAAGTGCCGAGTTTCAGTTTCAGTTCAGGCATGGATTTTTGCAGTGATTTGGAATCTACTTTCAGCTATAACTCCCTGTTTGAGCCTTAATGTTCAAAAAACAACCACAGAGTTCGCGATGCTTCAAACAAAAACAAAATGAATTGACCTATTTTCAGTTACAAAAATTTCATCAGAATTAAAGGCCTAAAGGAAAAAAAAAAAATCCAGTCGAGTTATCCGTCAGTAAGCTGATTGGAGGTTTTTTTTTTTAATTGAGATTCGGAACCGATGTCAAAAAGCGGTTTTTTGTACGATCAAATACTTTTATCGTAGCCTATTTAAAGTTTGAAAATTTTCATCAGGAATATAAGCCAAGTGAAAAAAAAAAAAAAAAAAAATCAGTCGGGTTATTTTTGGATAAACCAGCTAGACTATTTTTATTCAGCACTGGAGTCGAGGACAAAAAGACCACCGAATAACTTTCTAGTCTGCCAATTTGTCCTTCGAAAAATTTTATCCAAAATAAAGACCAATTTAAAAAAGACCAATCTAGTAATCTGTCAACGGACCGACAGCAGAGCTTTTATTGAGGTTTGGAGTTGAAGTCAAAAAGCAATTTTTCTGATGACCTTATATTTTTACAATCGATCTATTTGTAGTTTCAACAGTTCATCAAAAATAAAAGCCAAGTGGAAAAAAATCAATCAGGTTATTTTTGAATAGATCGACTAGAATATTTTTATTCAGCTTTAGAATAACCTAATAATATTTCAGTCGGCCTATTTGTAGCTTGAAAACTTTCAGCGAAATAAAGTTCAAGTGGAAAAAAAAAATAATAATAATCAGATGCCTGGATAAGCCAACTAAAGTGCTTTCGCTGAGCTTTGGAACCGAAAATAAAACAAAATTCGACCAATAGCCGAATCGTCCCCTCGATTGTCGGTGAAAAAAAGTACAGGTAAAATAAAAATCTATATATTTGACTGGCGAATATATATATTTAATTCTGCCAAAAAAAAAAAAAAAAAATGTCCACCGGTCAGTTCATTAGAAATAAAAACCGACTGAAGAAAAAAAAATCACATTTGGTATATCTGTCGATAGACCGATTAGAGTATTTTCTTTAACTTTGGGGAAGGGGCTGCCTTCCCCCTCTGCCTCTGCCCCACCCAGGCACTATGGCCTTGTGTATGTTGTATTTGTGGCTTGTTTACAGTGACACATAAAATAATTTCTATTCATTACGGTTTATGGGCAGCATACCTTTTAAATGCATTTTAACATAGTTGCTCTACATTCAACATAATGAAATTAACATGCAATATTAAGATACCTAAAAGTAGAGTTTTGTAGAAAACTGCATGCATGGAATTAATAATTAGTTTAAAGGACTACAGGAAAGAATTCTGATGTGTTATGCTTGGCTTGCAATGTAACTATTGGATATGTGTTTTCGATAGTACATATTACGTAAAGAAAATAAATATTCTACGGGGTTTGAGGGGAGCTGTAACTCTCTTATGTAGAAATACACCACTTCATAAATGATTGACACATTCGATTTCAGACGTTTTATGAAATATCTAAAAAAGTATTTGATGAATTATCTTGAAACTTCAGAAGTATAATAATCTATTTAGAAAAACTTTTTAAACCCAAATTCTTATTATAGCGTATCATATAAATCTTTTCGAAGTTAGAATAAAATTTAATTTGCAAAGAAAAGTAACTTTTTTGTTTATTAACCAAAATTGGGGAAATTTGAACTGTGTTAAGAAAAGAGAAATTATTTCTTAAAATTCACAACAGATGGCAGCACCACACGATTGCCTATAAGTTTTGTGATTTCATTTTCTGATTAAGGGCCAATATCTGCAATTTAATTATTCGTTTGAGGCACCTTTTTATTATTATTTTAGTTTATTATTATTTTTTTATATTATAACTTAACATTTTACTGATTTGGTTAATGTTTATGTGTTTTTCCTAATCAATTTTTGTTCTGTATTGTTAATTGTTTCATTGACATTTTAGTGAATATTCCGCCCAATAGAGGGCGCTTGTAGTCCACAAAAAACTCTTTTTTGCTTCTAAAAAGAGATGTAAGAAAAGGGCTTCTTAAAAAAACTCTTCAAAAATGCTTAGGATACTGTGCAGTCAACGATAAATTTTCTTTTATCAATTGACATCTTTTCTACTAATTGTCTGCAAAAATTAACACTCTGGACCTTCAGGTATCGAACGCGGGACTACCGGATTGCTAACATGGCGCTCTAACCACATGTGCAACGGAGAGACAAATGAATAAGCTTGTATTTACCTTATTTGGTTGAGATTCACATACATGCCGTATTGAATGACTGTAAGTACATAAGAATTTGGGAAAAAATGTATTACATCTCATATATTTCAGCAACAGTTTTGCCTTGAAAGTAAAAAAGGGATCCAGTAAAAGGTTGAAATAAAAATCAAAATAATTGGAATCATCCTGTGAAAAGTAATATTTGGAATGCATTCTGGCTGTAGCATGTAATTATGGCTTTCTTTTCTTTTTCTTTCTTTCTTTTTCTTTTTCTTTTTTTTTTTTTTTTTAAATAGGACTTTAAAAATGTTTGCTTTATATATTTATATCTTGTATTTGTGTTTTTGTTCAAACTTTTTGTAGGTTTATAAAACTGTTTATGCTTATTTGTAGAAGGCTGATAAATCTCTGTTTATGAACTGTAATAATAATTTTTGTAATTTTTTTTTAAAGATATTTCTATTTTTTTCTTTCTTTTCTTGATTTTTTGTCTGTTTTTAGAAGCACTCAGAGCTCGCCATCTTTTACACAGAACATACTTGCTGTACCTATTCTCAGTGATTTTTGAATGTTTCGGTCTGTCATTTCTTTGCGCTTACTATTCTATTTATTCTCAAGAAGGAATGGCTGGAATTGGATTGAAACTTTTAGGTAAACATTGTTTTTTATACTTTGAGATTAATAACATCAATTATGAATAATTAACTAATCATTCATATATAATTTCTTTTATTGTCAAAACTCAATAGCAAGATATTTTTCGAGTAGTTTGAATATCTAAATTTTAAATCATGATCAGTTTTCTATATTTTTATTTACAATAGCAAAATTATTTTATATAGCAGTGTTAACCCTCACTCGATTGCAGAGACTGGAAGATATTTAATATCCTCGGAAACGGGAGAAATGAAGTAGAAATGTAATGAAACAAATTTCTAATAAAAATATTCTATTGATATTTTGATAGCTTTGTCCGACTGGTACTCATAGAAATACTCTATCTTTTAATTTTCTCTTACCCATACACTATAATGGTAGAGAAAGTTATTGTTTTATTGTCAAATTTTTGAAATTGAGTTTTTCAATATTTACACATTTTGAGGAAACTTAAATCGGAAAATCATGTTTTTAGAAATTGCTCTCTCTCTCCCTCCCCCTTAACCCGGAATCTGTGTGTGTGTGTGTGTGAGAGAGAGAGAGAGAGTCTGTCTGACTGTTATCAGCATATCTCAAAAACAAACAGCAGCAGGAAGTCTAAACACTGAATTCTAAATTTGTACCAAATAGGGATGCTACACTAAATTTTTCATTAAGATCAAGCAAATGGTTCGTCTACAGCGACATCCATAAGAATTCATTATGTCTATGGGCTAAATTTCTGTTAAATACACTTTAACACCTTTGGAATGCACTAAACAAATTGAAATGAACATATGTATTTTTATATGCATAAAAGCATGCAGGATATATGATATGAGAATCATTCACCATTCATTTTACAAGGCTACCCGAAAAAATTCGGATATATTATTAGGATTAAGGTAATTCCGGGACAGATGCCCCACTTAAGGAAAGGGAGTTATAAAATAAATTGGGTATTAACAGTGACAACGAAAATTTGTGATAAATATATAATAGATATTGTTTATTAATAGTTTATTAAGTAGTTTTTTTGTACCATACTGTAAATTTTCTAAAGAAAAAAGTAAAATTGCTACACTACTACATTTGGCCATCCCTCCCGAAGTTGCGGGTGAGATGCCCCAGTCACGTGGGAGAGATGCCCTACCTGTAAAAAACATAATAAAAGATTTTAACAATGGTCAATAGTTTATAACAATTTTTCAGTAGTTTATAACATATGAAAAGTAAGCTATTTTTTTAAAAAAGAAAAACGACCTAAACATTAAAATATTTAGTTATAGACAAGATGTAAAATTTAGAATAAAACACATAAACTATTGAAAAATATTTCAAATATTTTTTTTATATATTTGAAATTTTCATATTTACAGTTTAGAAAGTATAATGAAAAAATATTACGAAATGTATCGAATTTATTCAGATAATATTTTTCTTTTTATCTTCTCTAATTTTCGCTTTCCCGCAAACATTGCACAGATCCCCGTACATTGTGCATGATTAATGTAACCATTTATGGCACTTTATGCAATTTATCCAATCTACTGTTTCTTTTGTAAAATAGTAATTCTCCTCACATTCGAGGCAAATGTTTGTAGGATCACTTTCGTCCTTTTCAATGGGCATGTCCATCACCACCTGTTTTGACGCTTTGCTAAATTTAACAACGGATTTTAGCCTTTTTTTCTGGGGCATGCTCTTAGGATGTAATAACCTTAGCCAACTGTATCTTTCTTGCATCTTACATCTTTCCTCTAACCTAGGTACAGGGGAAATCTGGAGCAATATTTTTGTCGGGAAGGATGTTTGTTCAGTTGATTCAGAAATTTGGGACTGTTCATCTGTCTGTTTCAATTCTTCACTTGTGGAAACGAAGTGGTTTGGAATCGCAGCTTGGTTTAGAGGAAAAATTCCCGTCTCCCGAAAGCCATTAAAAGCAGTATCAACAGAAGCTGCCCTTTTCCAGGCTCTACAAATCAGTTCTGCAGCTTGTATTCTCCCAATGGTCCTTCCTGGATGATTAACAATCCATTTCCTTGCTTCCTCTTTAAAGTAGGGCTTTAGTGGCTTGAAAAAAGACCGGTTAAGAGGATGCTTGTATCGTATGGCTAGGTAGGCATACAATTATAATCTTATTCTTGTTCGCAAATTCCAGCAAGTCATAACAGTTTAAGAGCTATGCATGACCATCCAAAATTAATAATGTCTTTCCTTGGGGTTTTCTTTGAACAAAAAGATCTTTAAGCTATCTGAAAAAAATATCTGTACTGATGTACGATGATTTTTCGTTGAAGAACACCATAGATCCAGATGGAAGACTATCGGAAAATTCTTTTTTTTTTTCGCGAACGCCTTTAAAAATAACTGAAGGGGGGAGATATTGTCATTCTGCATTACAACAGGCAATGACTGTAACATTTTCTCCTCTCTGTGTAGACGTCAAAACATGAACATATTTTGCCCCTTTGGTAGCTACGACCTTTCCTGGAACGCTATTTAACTGATAGCCGGTTTCGTCCATATTATAAATACTCCCCGTTCTGGTAAAGAATTCATTTCCTGCAAACACTCTTGAGAGAATTAAAAAAAAATGATCAACACTTTCTCTGTTCATGCCTTCTCCCCTTGCTAAAGAGAGCCCCTGGGCTTGTCTAATACTTAGTTCTGGGTTTCTCCTAAGGAATGATAACAGCCAGACTTACCCAGTCATTCTCGCTTCTAAATTAAATCGATGCTTGAGACCTAGCTTTTTAGCAAACTGAAACGCAAGTGTCCTAATTGCCTCTCTGTCAGGTGCAAATCCACATTTTTCTAAACGTTGGATGTGCTTGACGAGAATTTTTTCGCTTTCAACTCCAAACACACCTTGTGGTCCCAAAGAACTTGTTTTTGGTATTATTACCTGTTTTCTTCGACGAAGAAGTGTCCGAGAAGAAATTCTATAGAACCTAGCAGCTTCATTCACACCAATTTCCCCTGCTTCTAGTCTCCTGAGCTTTTAAATGGTCTTCTCTCCAAGTCGCACGAGCTGCTCCAATATTGTTTCTTTTGTACACTGTAGGCATCTTTCCAGAAACGAACAAGAAGCATTGAACAACTGCATGAACAAATACAATAATGTACACTTACCGGCACAATTAACCGCCACCTACACTTTCGTTAGCGCCAAAGTTTGTTTACGTTATAGTTTAAATGTCAAAGGTCAGTCTGACATACCTGAGCGTTTTTTGCTTTCTTATCTGGGTTCAATCTGCATTTTTGTGATTTCGTTTTGAGTTGCCAATTATAGCGATCACGCGAGTTTGAATTTTATTTGATGAATTTTAATCTAAATTTATAGTTTCAAAAAATATTTTTAAGTTGAAAAATTTAACGATTTACAAATATTACGCATTTTATAAAAACAATATAATTTTAAAAATATTAGTTTAAAATTTAAACAATTAAAAGACTTTTCTCCCTGAAATTGTATGTGGGGCGTCTATCCTTTTAGTATGGGAGAGCCCCGGCAACTGTCCAAAGTACAAGACAGAAAAAAATGGCGGCACTATGTCCGAAGTCGACTGATCAACTTCTTACTACTGGTTTTTAAGCTTATATTAAAAAAAAAAAAAAAAAAAATCCATTCTTATTAACTAGTGCCAGCTTTACAATGCAGCATAAATCTTACAACAAAATAGAAAAAACATGGTACTTACTTGAAATATTATTGTGACAGCAGAAAACAAAGAAGTGAGTTCACGTAAATTCCCCAGCACACTATTCAACATCTATCTGAAATAATAATCGGACACGCAGAGCCATCTAGTGTTGCGTCAAGTGGGGCATCTCTATCGGTGGGGCAACTCTCCCGGAATTACCTTATACTTTAAAATTGCTGAAATAGCCTTTCAAGTTATATCACGTGTTTTTCCTACAAAATTTATGTTAAATTTAAGTATAGTATGTTGTGTGTTTAAAACTGAAAGACAGTATATAAGGCTATACAAAACTATACAAAAGGCTATACAAAACTAAGTCAATACATTTTTCTTTATTGAATGCATTTAATGGAATTGCTTAACTAAATTTTACTAAATCCAGGAAAACTGCTATGATAATTATTTTCTTATAACCTATGATAAACTAAGTTTTAATTTAGAGTCGAAATTTCAGCGCCGATTTTTACTTTCTCTTACCCATAGGGTCGAGAAAGTATTGTTTTAGGGTCAAATTTTCGAACATGAGATTTTGTTATATTTACATGTTCTGAGGTCCCCTGAATACGAAAACCATGTTTTTTGCGAATGGTCTGTGTGTCTGTCTGTCTGCCTATGTGTTTGTTATCAGCATATCTCAAGAACAAATAGCAGCAGAAATTCCAAACTCGGTATTCTAAATGTGTATCATATAGGGATGCTACAGTAAGCTTTTCGTTGAGATGAAGCAAATGGTTCGTGTACAGTGACGCTCAAAAGTATTCAAATGCATTACGTCTATGGGGGAAATTGCAAGTAAGTAGAGTTTAACATCTATAGACCGTACTAAACCAAATGAAACGAATATATATTTTTTGTAATAGAGATAGTCAACTGGGAAAAAATTTTCGTGTATGTAGCAGCCTCGCCTCCCCCCCCCCCCTCTGGGGGGATGTCCCCCCCTCGAGGGGAGTAAATTTTCATGATGGGTATCTTTCAAAAAAGCTCGCCAATACCTTTAAAACGAATGGTTGAACCATCGATCTGCGATAATTTAAAATAAAGTTATCGATTTTTTTCATTTTTAACATTTTATTTTTATTTTTTTAATTAGTGTTATACTACTTCTCTAATATGGAAATCGTCTGCATTATCATAAAAGATAATTTTTTTAAATAACAATTTTAATAAATTATTTGTTAAAAACAGAATTATTTTTTAATAACCGAATTAAATTCTATATAAATGCAGGTGCATTAATGAAACGGGGGGTTGAGGGGGGCGGTAGCCCCCGTCACACAGAACTAATCATCATATAAAACTCTTCCGAAGCCTAATTTGAATTGTTTAACACAGGTTTACATAACAGTACTCGTTATCTTACCTCTTAATCTGCAACCTGTATTTATTGTATTAAATTTCAGAGTAAGAGAAAGTCGTGTGAGTGACACACCAGATTATTTTGTATATTTACGCGTTTTGAGAACCAATGAATACGAAAAATAAATTTTTAGCAGTTTATTTGTGTATATGCCTGTTATCAGCATAACGTAAAAACAAGTAATTGTAAGAAAATCACATCAAATATTTTGAACATCATATTGTGTTGTGTGGGTAAAATTTATTTGAATAATTTAAAATAATCTTTTAAATTTAATGACAGTGTGAAATGTTTCTGAATGTACACATTCCAGTCATATCATGTGACTACCACCAACTTTCGGCGTCAGCCTGAAAACAACCAATCACAGAAAGACGGTGGCAGCATCAGCAGTAGTGGATATATAAAGGGTGTCAAGGGAAGCAGAAAATATTGCAGTCGTTGTTGTAAGGTAGAAATGGTGTGATTAGTCTGACGTCCAAAAAGGCATGATCATTGATTTCCGTACCAAGAGTTGAATCATTTCTGAAATGGTCAATTTTTTTAACTGTTTGCGTATTATCATGATTAAAATATACCATACATGGCAAAAAACATTATCCAAATTCAGCAACATGGTAAATACGGTACAATACGGGCTATAGATGATAGAGGGTGTTGAGATATGCGTTCTGGTGCATAGACGTGGAACTGTTGACTGACTAACCAACATGGTAAACCGATGGGCAACCAAAATTGTCTTATTAATCTTATTTCTTAATGATATTTCATTAAAATCTTAACGATATTTCAGCGAACGTTGCTGCGTATGAGCCTATGCTGACTTCTGTTCATTGGAGATCAAAGCTGAAATTTGCTTGCCAGTACTCCAACTGGACGTCTATTGAGTGGCAAAAGGTGGCTTTTTCAGATGAATAGCGTTTTATGCTCCATCTAACA
Source organism: Salticus scenicus (assembly GCA_963930645.1). Classification (NCBI taxonomy): domain Eukaryota; kingdom Metazoa; phylum Arthropoda; class Arachnida; order Araneae; family Salticidae; genus Salticus; species Salticus scenicus. Next base: position 203,685,347 of record OZ005653.1, on the reverse strand, counting down.
GATGGGCGTTGGCGTATATCGCGTGAAACATCTGAAAGCAAACACTCTCTAATAATTTTTGGAAGGCTCCAAGCTGGAAGAGGGAGCATTATGGTCTGTAGAATGATTTCGTGGCAGTCCCTGGATCCACTCATCATTGTGGAAGACATGATGTATCAGCAGAAGTACCCACTTGTCTTTGCAGATCATGTGTATCCCTACATGCAGATTGCTTTTCCTTAGTACGATGACATCTACCAGCAAGATAATGCGACGCGTCCTGCTGCTCGAATTGTACGTGCGTAGTTCTGATTCTGAGAGCATCAGGATGAGTTTACCGTATTTCTCTGGCCACTAAACACCTCGGACTAAAACCATATCGCGAATAACGAGACCACTTCAATCAGAATGTTTACGCCTTGGACCCTTAACCGCGCAACTAAATGCAGTTGGCCCCGACACTGGAGTCGGCATCGCTTCACATCCCTGCAAGTACTTTCCAGAACCTCATTTACCCGCTACTAAAACATCATTTTAAAATTAACAGAAAACTAACAATACGTCAAAACTTATTTCAAATTGTTAATAACCCTAAAAACTACGCATCATTAAAAGATAACTACAATACTGTAATTTCCCAATTCTCCAATATAAAATATAAATTCTAACTTTTCTGTGGGCTTATCATATTCATTTGGTTCATGGTCTTGAATTTATTATTTTAACACAAACAAAAGATCTCAAATGTGTTTAAAGAGATCTTTATACTTGTAAATAATTTAAAGTTCAACAAACTGGGTCCTCGATCCTCCCTGAGGCCTCCTCAGCCTGTTCCCACGAGGGAGTAGCTGGTTAAGAGATCCCCCGGGATCATTAGATGTTTCCGCCATGGCCACATTACTGCCATAAACCACGCTGTTTGGCAGTGGCCAATGGGTACAATCAATTAATCCTGCACATCCCGCAGCAGTCCGAGCTGAAAAAGTTGGTTATTCTGACTTTTGACAGGTGGTCACATTAATGTGACTGGACTGTGTATGGAGGAGGACGATAGTTCCTCTTACACAGAAATATATATCTGGTAAGTGTTTCTGAAATTATTTGCAACTGTTTTTAAAGTACGCTTATATTACATCATTTTTTTAGATGTATATACATAAACATCAAAAACAGTGGCCAATTATCATGATAAAAAGCCAATAATAATAATTAAATATATATATATATATATATATATATATTAGATAAAATTTATCTTTTCTCAACACTTTCCAACAAGGTTGAAAAGTGTTAATGACTTCGGTTTGTCTGTCTGTCAGTCCGCACTCTAACTCCCGTAAATATTCATGAAATTTCTCTAAACTGATATATGTTATTAAAGTTCACTATCGGATGTTTCCTATTGAAAATGGAATGAATACCTTTACCGATTTGTCTACAGGGACACCCGAAAGTATTCCAAAAGCACTGTGTTCTATGAGAAGTATTTCTATAAACCATATTTTAATACCGTTACTTTACACTAATCTTAAAGAAATTGAAATATGTTATTCGAGTCCACTATCGGATGTTCCATATTGAAAATGGAATAAATACCATCACTGGTTTGTATACTGGGACACCCGAAAGTATTCCGAAGCATTGCGTTCTATAAGAGGTATTTCTATAAAACAAATTTTAAGAACTTTACTTTACACAAATCTTAATAAAATTAAAATATATTATTCATGTGCACAGAAGGCTTTCCATAGAATACAGTATGATTAGTATTAGATTTACAGGGCCACACAAAAATATTCAGTTACATTAATGGGTATTAATGAAAATTTTCTGAAATTGCACTCTCATTTATATTAATCGTTTTTATCACTTTTTAAATGTTTTTAACACTTCCCAATGAGGTTGAAAAGTGTTAATGACTTCGGTTTGTTTGTCTGTCTATTCACGCTTTAGCTCCCGTAAATATTCATGGAATTTCTTGAAACTGGTATATGATATTCACTATATTCCAAAGCATTGTGTTCTATGGAGGTATTTGTACGAACTATATTTTAATTGCTTTATATTACACAAATTTCAATGAAATTCAAATATGTTATTTAAGTTTACTATCGTTTGCTATAGAAAATGGAGTAAACACCACCACTGGTTTGTGTACAAGGACACCCGAAAATATTCCAAAGCATTCGTTCTATGAGAGGTATTCCTATAAACCAAATTTTAATAACTTTACTTTGAACAAATCTTAATAAAATTGAAATACATTATTCATGTGTACAAAAGAATGCTATCTACAGAATGTAGTGTGATTAGCATTAGATTTAAAGAGCCACACAAAAATATTCAGTTACATTGAGAGCATGTATTTGAAATTTGCTGAAATTGCATTTTCGTTTACATTAAACAATTTAACACTTTTTAAAATTTTTTAAATGTGAATAGGATTTCAATTTGTGTATCTATCTTTCCATATGTCTATCTGTCCCTCTGCCGGCCCCCCAGAGTCCGCAATTTTTTTCAGTATTAAAAAAAATTATATATGTTATTCAAGTTCACTATGGATTTTTTTTTTTTTTTTTTTTTAAGTAGCATTAATAGGTCCTGTGCAACTCGTTTGTGTACAGGAACATCCAAAAAAAAAACGCCAATGCATTGCATTTTAGGACAGACATTTTTATAAATTACATTTAATGAACTTTCTATTGTAAAAATCATAAAGAAATTAAAATTATTGTTAATATGCTAAAATAATATTTTGTATAAAATATGATTTTGTTAACCTTCAGATTTACAGGGCTACACTAAAATATTCAGATACATTAAGGGCTGCAATTAAAGTATAAGGGCTATGTTTTCTTTCGTGTTAAGCATTTTTAACACTTTTTAACAATGTTTAAGAATGATTAGGAATTCAATTAGTCTCTCTCTATGCCTTTTAAAACTGCTGTCTGTCCCTTGTGTGATTACGTAGGCAAAGAACACTGAAAGTTTTACGATACAACAATTACGTACATTTGGAAAGTGTTAATAATCGATGCGTACTGCATGATTTTCCGTTCTTTTTTTTTTTTTTTTTTTTTTTTTTTTAATTTTTTTTAATAAAAATAGTGCAATTTGAGCCATGGAGAGAGAAAGAGAAGAGAAATATTATATATTTTCAAAAGATTAACAATGGGATTTTTTTTTTTTTTTTTTTTTTTTTTAAAGGTCAAAGCAGTTCTATGGTAAATTAAATGTTAAAAAATATAGTTTTTTCTCCTCAATTTAGTAAAAAGTTCTATATCTCAAAATAGAAAAGAGAAAAACTGTTTTTTCTTTTTTTTTTTTTTTTTTTTCTTTCTTCCAGGTAAAAGTGCGGAGGCTGTGAGTACTTTGTTTCTTCTGACCTTACTATTATTAATTGCAAAAGGTTATACAGTTACGAGAGGCCGACTTCCTTCGAGAACGAAATGCAGACTATGCTGTTTCTTGAGTTGTTATGTTGTGGCTTATATAGTCCTATATTTTATTCAACAGCGGGTAAGTTTATCAACTATTTATTTTTTTATTATTGTGTTCATGTACACATTCACATTTCTAAATTAATTAAACTTTATAACTTATAACTAAATGGGAAAAAAAAGCAAATATATGTTACAATTTTGTTTGAAATATGAATTATCTTATATGACTATCGTACATATGTATACGTAAAATATTTGTAGCAATACAAGTGTATATATACCATCGTCAGTTTCAGCCTTCTACGATCCATTGTAGGATGAAGGCTTCTCCAGGTGGTTTATCTATCATCGTTTCTTTTGGTAAAGTGCTTAATTACAATGATCAAACACCAGGAAGGAAGACTTAAATTAATCAACAAACAACCACATATGAAAGTGAAGCTTTACACAAGGCAAATGATATTGAAAAAAATAATATGAGTTATTTCTGAAACATTGACGGATCAGATCAGCTCATATATAGAAAATATGAACAAAGTTTCACATAAAATAATAATAATAACTAGAAGAAGAAGAAATGTGAGCAGAGGCCACCATGGCTTTACTGGTGGGGCGGGTTAAACTAGTTTGCCAGGCGTGCAAATTTCTCCCCAAACCTCTGCAAGATCATATGATATCAAGGAAAAAAGTTAAAATGAAGACAATAATTAGTGCGAGGGAAAATTAAAAAAAAGAAAAAAGAAGAAAAATTAAGCAAGCAAAAATTAAAACTTAATGGAAAAATCTATGAATGATTAATTAACATAGCAATTATAACTATAAGGTAGAAAAATTGGTCTTCTAGTTTAAAATATAATTTGTGACTACTTACAAGTTGAGTAATTTTAAGGATAACTATAATTCTGTTAGCAACATATATTATTTAAAGACACAGATTAAAATTTCATCAATTTCAATTTCATACTTATCATTATTTTTTAAGAGGACACAGTAGTCCCCTTAAATTAGTTCTTGTTTTCCAAAAACTGATTTTTAAAATTTTTAAAATATTATATTTTGAGTTTGCAAAAAAAGAACAGTTCTTTTTTTCACAGCCAAGATAGAAAATCTAAAGGAATTTTTTTAGGATGGGAGGTATCGAATTCGTGTGCTTAAAATAAAAAATAATAAAGCTGAGAATATTACTTCGGAACCATAGAAGGTAGAAAAGTAAATTTTAAATGGCGATTAAGCAAAAATTATTAAAACCAAAGTAATAGAAATTTAATTTAATTTTTTATTTCAGATTTTTAAGATATTTATAAATATCAATACTATTTGTATTTTTGTACGCAAAATATATATGTATGTCGCTCGTCCCACATTTTATTTTATGCTCGTTGACTTTAAGCAAATTTCGTAGATATTGCACAAAATGTTGACCTAAATCACTGTGATATTTTGTTATGCATTTTGTATTATATTTTTTCAATCTGTTCTTGATAATACCGTTTAAAATGAGTATTTTAATTTTTAATTTCAGCTGTTTGATCCGGGAGAAGTTTTATACATTTATGAAAGTTCCGCGGGTTTTGCAATACTGGGTATGCGACTTCTTGGATGGATTTGGTTTGTTTACGCAGTGATATTTACGATGATTCATTATCCAGAAAAATCAAATTTTTATACGAAAATATTTCTGTTATATTCTTTATGGTAAGTTATATGCAGTTACTATATTAAAATAAAGTTTAAAGCATAAACAAAAAATCAAAAATTTGCTACGTATGATTATTACAATTTAGTAGTTTAAAATGATAAATTTATACACTCATGCTTTTTTTATACACTCATGCATTCAGGTGTTGTTATGTAGGGTTTAAGGCCGATTGTTTATTCGTGGGACCTAAACCTCGAAAATTCAAAGCTTAATTTTTTATAAGTTGTAGTAGGCCTTGATCTATGTATCCTCTATAATAAAACTTCCAATTTTTGCGGAAAATAATCTCTTTATTTTTCCCAAATGCTAGCAAATATTATGAGAGGAAAAAATATTTCCTTTTATTTATTTATTTATTACTTTCTCTTACCCATAAGGTCGAGAAAGTATTGTTTTAGGGTCAGATTTTCGAACGTGAGTTTTTGTTATATTTACTTCATCTGAGGTCCCCTGAATACGAAAATCATGTTTTTAGCGAATGGTCTGTGTGTCTGTCTGTTATTACCATATCTCAAGAACAAATAGTAGCAGAAATTCCAAACTCGGTATTCTAAATGTGTATCATATAGGGATGCTACACTAAGCTTTTCGCTGAGATGAATCCAATGATTCGTGTACAGGGACACTCAGAAGTATTCAAATACATTACGTCTATGGGGGAAATTGCAGCTAAATAGAGTTTAACATCTATAGACTGCACTAAACCAAATGAAACGAATATATATTTTGTGTAATAGAGATAGTCAACTGGGAAAAAAAATTGTGTATGAAGGAGCCTCGCCTCCCCCTCTGGGGGGGGAGTCCCCCCTCCAGGGGAGTAAATTTTCATGATGGGTATCTCTCAAAAGAGCTCGCCAATACCTTTAACACGAATGGTTGAATCATCGGTCTGCGATAATTTAAAATAAATGTATGGATTTTTTTTCATTTAAAAAAAAAAAAAAAAATTGTAATATTTAGAATAAATTCAACTTTTTTTTGGATATTTATTGTTATTCTACTTCTCGAATATGGAAACCGTGTGTATTATCATGGAAGATATTTTTTTTTAAATAATAATTTTAATAAATTATTTTTAATGAGTGAATTTGTATAAGAAAATATAGAAAAAAGTCGTGTGGTGGCCACAACACACTAGTTATTTGTTGTTAGTGGATGTGCTTTACTAATAATATTTACCATTTCCAGAAAAACTGTTCGGGAATTGAAATAAATCCCTCATAGAGATATGGTAAATAATGTATGTAAAGTCCATTTTGTACTATGTTAAAATAAAGTTTGTTTCAAAATATTAAAAGAAAAAAAAAAAAAGAAAAGAAAAGAAACTTTAAATTGCGAATGAGTGCAAATTTTTGTCTAAAACCTATAAGAAAAGTCTAATAGAAAAGTCGAGGTTCAGGCTTCGAAGTGCATCAATATAAAATGAGTTGAAATTAGTTCATCATAAACTTGCCGTTGGTGTATTGACTTTTCATGAACATAAAACATTTATTTAGATGGCAAGGTACGAATGAAATTAGAGATTCTTTGGAATTCTACTATAGCTTCGTGAACCTACTCAAAACTTTAAGCCTTAACTGCAAATAAATTTAATTCTGATTGACTTGATTTTTTCCCCCCTTCACTGAGTTTCTGAATCTGTTTAAAGACAAAAATTGATATAATTTACTTAAAATATTTTTATAAATATCTTAAAATTTTGTTATTTTGGGCTAAAAAGTCAATATCGGACTTGATTCAGTGTACCACCAAAAATGAATTATTACTTGTTTCCAGGTCTTTTTAAGGGAAAATAATTAATAAATATTGGAATGGGTATGGGATGATTGTTTAATAATTTTTTCAACAAACAGTAGTAGTACTGTTTTAATGCTTTTTGAAGATAGAAGGACTTTTATAGAAAATATTTTGTAATTGCTATGTGCAAAAGTAACGGTAGGAACAACGTTGTTATATGAATGCAAAATACATTAAGTAAGTGTGCCGCCTTGTTGAAAAATTGGCCATCTCCAAAAACTTAAATTTTGAGAAAAAGCTGATTTTTTGTCGCACTTATCCGAAATAAGATAAGAACTAAAACTCTTTAGTTTTATAATCATTAGGGCAGTATATTTGAAAACTCGAAATAGGGTGGCAGGGGCACATGATGAAAGAGGATTATTCAAATTTTTATTTCGGATTTAGCCACTTTTGTAACTTATTTTGGAGTTGCCCTGATTTGCAACAAACCAGAATTTAATTTTAGCTAAATTTATTGTGAATATTGAATTTCTAGGATTGCAAATACGCAAAACGCTTTATCCAATTAAATTTTATTTATAAATAACTGATTTCTGTTATCTTATTATTATTATTTTTTTTTTTTTAAAGGCGATATATATATATATATGTGTGTGTGTGTATATATATCTGATAAAAAAAATAACTGATATCCATAACAAAAAATAACTCTAGAAAATTATGATAATGTATCACAAACGGTTTCAAATTCATTAATCACGAGGTATTCTTTAATACAGTGGAAAATCATTCGAATTGTAAAGAAACTTACACATAAACACATCGCTAAAACCTGCCATAGGTATGTTATTATGTTACCTGCTATAAGTATATTCATAGGTATGTTATTAAATTAATAACATTTGATTAATTATTCATAATATGCTGTTACGTTATCAGTTAATATCATGTTATTCCAAAGTGGTTGTACAGTCGGGGAAAAACAAAAACGCAACACTCAACGTAACTTCGCTGCTAATCGACGTAGAAAAATGTAATAGGTATCATTCGACGGGGAATTGAGAGCAGTTTCAGAAAATGAACTGAAAATTTGAATTGAGGGTCGTCTACATATTAAAACACGCACCAACTTTGATATTTTCAATGGCAATGCCCTATTTTTCTTTTATATTTGAATTCCTGGGATCGCGCCAACGTGAAAAAGTATATTGGTTGTATATTTTACTTATTTTTTCACAGAGTTATAAGCGTTCAAAGTTTGAAGGTGCTAATGTTAAATTCATATTTCAAACTTTTATTAATATCTTCACAAAAAATAACTTGATCGATATAATTTTTTTTTTTACGAGATACAGTGAAGAAACCCAAACATAATCCATCATTACTTTTGATTCTGAAAAATATTTTTAATTCTGAAAAATATTAATAAATTCATATTCATAAAAATTATGAATTATGACCTATATTAATTTTTACATAAAATGAATCCTAATGCTGAAAAATATGGGTGTGCAAATTTTCAGCTCATTCCAGTTATTAGTTGTTTTCAAGGTATAAATAAATCTTTCTTTTGGAGTGGTTTAGGGGGCCGTCTCTTATAAAGTTTTGCATGAGATAACGAATCAAATGTTAAAAAATAACACAGAAAATTAAACAAAATATTTTTATTTTTTATTTACGGGTCAAATTATATAACAACAACGTCAAACGCAAAGAAATGAAACGAAAATGATGATTTTTAGACATTAGTGTTAGCATCAAGAACTCCTGTTTTGTAAAGATGACAAACCCCGCCTTCATCATTCTTCAAAACAAAACAATACAGAAAAAAAAAAAAGTAAATGTGACATTGAGTGATTATTTCGTGTTAAACCCCTTATTTTATGTTGACAAAAATAAGCACAAGTGGTATTTACATCATCGATTACTGGTGATAAATTTGGAATCTTTTAAACGAACTCTAGAAGAAAAAATTACCTAAATAGGCGGGGTTTACTGTTTTAGATAGAAAAAATAGTTTTAATGTAAAATTGTCAATAAAAAAAAAAACGAATGAAATTCGAATGCAAGACAGACTCGTAAAATCGTTTCTTAACTACCGTCATAGTTAAAGGATTAATCATTTGGTTCCTATATTGCTTTATTTTTATTTATTTATTTTGTAGGGGGGAGGATTATTATTTTAAAGATACTTTAGTCTTTAAAATTTTATTAATATATTTTAACTTTATATATTTTTAAAAATATACTTTAACTATTATAAATATCTTTTAACACTTTTTGCAACCGCAGGGTTTTGTCTTTTTGACAGTAAGATCCGCCTACCGGCGTTATCCTCATAAAGTAAAATATTTCAGAACAAATTTTCTGTATTCACAATTATATTACAAATGGATATACATTATAATTATATTCTTTCTAATCAATATATTTCTATCCATAGTATATTTTATTGCAAAAATATGAACAGTGGTTACGCACTTAAGAAATATGTAACACACAAATTACGATAGAAACGCCCACTGACAGAGTTACAGATTTACAAATGACGTGAATCTACGTCAGCAGTCGCGAAAGAGTTAATTAAGAAATTATATTTTCATAGAAATTATAAAAAGAATCGTACAGTTCCAAAGAGTTCAACTGACCCAAAACTGGTAAGTGCAATTAAAACTGTTTAATATTTACTTCATGAACCCTTACAACAATTTATCCGAAAAAAATTAGTTTATGCGTTGTTGTATATATATATATATATATATATATATATATATATATATATATATATTATTACTATTTCATCTCATTTGTTATGTTACACATACGAAAGAAAATTTAAGCTTTATTGGTGATCAGTGCAGCCATAATAGACACTTTTACTTGAAAAATATTGCACTTTTCTGAAAGAGAACTGTCTGGACCAATCGCAAGTGTAATGTATTTAAAAAGACCTAAAATTCTCTTAAAAAGTACTGAAGTATATACAAATTTAAAAAAAACTGAATTCAGAATAATTTAGGAACTGGAAAAAGAGTCTGTATTTTTATTAAGTTTTATAATTCTTTTTTTCTTGAAAGATTTCCGGTGTGAAACATTAAAATTTTCTCTATTTTTTATAGGATCTTAATTTTATTTTTCTGCATTTACAGATAACCCCTAACACATTTTTGATTATAACTCTATAAATACTAAAGATAAAGTATACAAACAGTATACTTTTCCGCACTGCCAGACTCTCAGAAATTCAAATATGAAGTCAAAATTGGGTGTTGCTATTGAAAAAAAATCAAAGTTCGTGCTCATTTCAATATGTAGATGACCCCTAATTCAAAATTTGACAACATTTTCAGAAAGTGCATTTAATTTCCTGTTGAAGTATGTCTATTAGATGTTTCTGCGTCAATTAATAACGAAATTACAGTGGGTGTTGCGTTTTTTTTTCCCTCGACTGTACATTACGTTTGAACTTTGGCTTTGTATCTTTTCCATGCCGTAGGATCACTTTTCCTCTTCCTTGATTGATAAGAAAATATTTCTTCTACAAACTTCTCATTCATTGTCGAAGAAACACGAAATTAATTTATTAGAAACTTTGTGTGCACCAAGAATGAGCACACAGACGAGAGACAACACAATAACAATAACCTAATCAACAAGTGTGTTACTTTAGTCGGGTGGAGCAGAATCGCGATCTCACAGATATGGAGATGGCCGGTTTTGCAGGATATCGTGATTTTCAAACTCAAATAACACGGGGAAGGATCGGCTTTGGCATGATTTTCTTGTTTTTTAGACGAAAAAAACATTTACTTAGAGCTGAAAAAATTCAAAAAACAAATGTTCCAAATTTAAAGAGACGACACAAGTAATTTAAACACTTTTATCCATCTATAAAACCATTTTTTAAACATTTCTAAGTATTTATACGTTTTTTGTAAAATTTCTGACGATACATGCACATTCTTTTTTCCTTCGGACTAGTAAGAAACTGTTATATTCGAATCACATAACAATCGAAACACTGATGAAACTGTTCAAAACAAAATTGTAAATTAAAAAATAGTAGCAAATTTACAAGAATTCGATGCTATTAAAAACAAAAATAATAACCAAAAATAAAAATTAACTCTAGTTTTTTTTTTTTTTTAGAACTGAAGACTATTAATCTCAATCTGGGATTTTTGCGGCGTCATTTTTCGAAATCATTTTTCGATAGTTGGACATTTATCGAAATCTAAAATTTATCTAAAATATAATTGAATAATTTGAAAACGATGTTATAATTAAAAAAAAAAAAAAAAAAAAAAAAAAAACTAATAGTCCTCCGTCCTAAACTAAATTCTGCTTTTGCCAGAATTTCATTAAAATCTTTTTTTTTTTTTGAAAGAAAAAGAAAAGAAAATTAATACTATTCGATATCGAAAAAGTTTTTATTTAATAATTTTGAATTAGGAAATAAAAAGTGCGCGTGCAATAATATCTTATACTATTAAGTGAGCAATATTTGTATATATATATGTGTATTTCACTGTTCTCGTAAACGGTAGCTCGGACAGTCACGCAATTTAACACAAAGGTGCCCCACGAAGGGTCATTGTGCACATCGAAGTCAGATTTTTTAATTTTTTATTAGTTTTCTTATAATTAATAAAAATATGAAAATATTAAGCTAATAATAGCAAAAAATTAGCCATTTAAATTTTATCCATAATTTAATTGTTGCCAAAAAAATTTACGAGTTCATTTTTTTTTTTTTTTTTTTTTTTTTTTTCCCCGACAGGAAAATAAATACATTTATCTAAACGTGGACAATAAAAAAAATCTATATAATATTTCTCTAACGACAAAATTATATTTTGTCAAAACGATACGATAGTGATGTAATTAATAAAATACGCGAGGATAAAAAATAATATTCATAAATGGACAATATTTAAGCGCGCGGAGCCAGCTTAATGATCTGAGAGGCAAAAACCACAGATTATAGATCTATATATTAACGGCCCTCTTCACTGACAGTCTACGGATGCCCGAGCCAATGTTATTCTATGGGAAAATTTTCTTTACAAATAACTTATTAACTAATACATATTTTTAAATTCTGTTTTCACATTCAGAAAATTCCCAACTGTTAAATTGACGGACCTTTTTTAAAAATGTATATTTTTAATTTTTAATATTTTATTTTGAAAACGAAAAATGAAAAAATTTCACATATTGAAAATTCGTATTTTGCAGCTCAAAAATAAAATATAAAAAATTAAAAAATATATTTTTAAAAAAGGTCCGTCAATGTAACAGCTGGGAATATTCAGAATGTGAAAACAGAATTTAAAAATGTGTATTAGTTAATAAGTTATTTGTAAAGAAAAATTTCCCATTGAATAACATTAGCTTCGGCTTCCGGCGGCGGTGAGTGAAGAGGGCCCTTAATAGGCAAGCATAAAATTTGTAGTCCCTTTTTAACATATTAATTATGGGAGTAGAGGGTTGAAAATGGTATCATTCGAAAGGTATGGTTAGCCGGAAGGTGCGAATACAAATATTATTTTCTTACGATGTCAAGAAGCTATTTAAAAATACATTTATTTTTTATGCATTTTCCCCTTTTATACACGTATTCCTTTACATTAAAAAATACCTAAAAGTAGAAACTTGTTAAATCTGGCAATTTCATAAAGCTCAAATAAAACCATAGACACAGTAATTTGTATAATGTAGCATCAGTATACGCAAGCGAAGTGATGACGTCACTGTCTGTCCATGGAGCCATGAAAAAGATTTTCTATGTTAATCGTCCATTGAATTTTTTGTAAAAAATTATTAAAAAATAACGGAAATTATTCCGATTTTTAATTCCGATATTTGGGTATAGTTATAAGTTACTGTCTACATGTGTTTGATTAAGTTATTTTTTCTGTAAAATTGATAAAATTTTAATTTAAAATCACAAAACTCCAGAATAAAAAAAAAAAAAAAAAAAAAAAAAAACGGCAAACTTTCAGTTTCGAATGTAAACATAAACATTTAATTTCAAAGGGTGATATTTAAACATAAATATTCAACTAATTAATAATAATAATGACCATCTTCTGTCAGGAACAATTCCGGAAAAACCGCTTGAAAACAGAGACTTTTGGTAGCCTTTTTTTTTTCCTTAGAAATGCTATGTATTTTTATTTTTTTAATTAATCTGCATAAATGTTACATCATTAGAAAGGTCTTTCAAAACTGAACATATTATGTGCTTACACTTTTCCTTTAATCTCAATATGTAAAAAGATTTCAACGAAAGTTTATAACTACCATTGCAATTCTAAAATACCCATGGAGAATAAAATTAAAATGTAATATAAAATTTAATCATAAAAATTATGAGCTAATAGTTATTACATCATTTTCTTGCAATCATGATAATGTACTTATCTGATATAAACAAACAGTTGATTGGGACGCACGGAGTAAAAAGACAGGAGAAGGTAACGCTGAAATTTTGTGATGTTGTTTTATAATGTTTACAGATGGCGCCAGCGTACAATACATCCTTCTCTCCAGCTTCCGCAATGTTATTCAATAGGGAAATGTCTCGTTTTAATTATTTTTTTTTAAATAATATCAAGCTAAAAAAAGTTCGATTGAAAGCAAATTTCATTAAATAGAGTATTCTAACCAACATGTTTTTTTTAAGAGCCATTTTATACTAATTTTACTTTGAAAGAGAGCTTTTAAAAAATGACGATCCTTATGAACCGAAGCTAGCTAAAACAGACAAGACAATTGGGAGGAAGAAGAATGGATGAAATTTTGTAAAGAAAAAAAATAAACTTACTTTAGGTGCAGAAAACACGAACTCGGACATTATTTCTCTCCTGGGGCTTTTTTTTTTTTTTTTTTCTTACCACTATCATAGCCTGTATTACAACTAGGAACGAAGCATTTATTTGAAACATCTGAATTATGCTGTTTTAAGAACTTACAAACAAATTAAATTGCTGAAAATAAAAATTTTTAAATGTATTCCAGCAAAATTCTATTGAAAACAACACTATATCAGCTCCGAGGTAGGGAGTAATGACAAGTGGCGCCCTCAATATTCACCGAAAATTTACATCACAGTTTCGTAGCTTTCTCCCATTGGACCTTCAACTCCTATTAATATTACTCCGTGTTGGGACGTCATGTTTTTAAAATAGTTAAAATAAATGAGGTTACAAATAAGGTACCTAAGGTTTAAGGTTACTTCGTTACAAATATAGTACCTTTCATTTGGTACCTTATTTGTAACGATGTTTTGATTAGATATTTTAGAATTAAAATATGAAAATAATTTCAAAATTGCACATTTAAATTTATGATTTTTGCCAAAAAAATTTACCAGCTATTGTTATATATATATATATATATATAAATGGGCGGAATTTAATTTGTAATTGGAACCAAATCAATAGATTAGGTCAAAGGAGGTTTAGTGTAAATATGTACATATTATTTAATTATTATTATTATTATTATTATTATTATTATTATTATTATTTTTTTTTTTTTTTTTTAGTTCTCTCTTCACTTTTCATTAATCCAGATACTTATTAATCAAGAATCAATTTAATTAAGTAATTGAATTTGGTATAGCCCACTTTCGATAAAACTAATGTAAATACTTACTTGCCTTGTGATTTTTAATATACAAAAACATTTTTTCTCTATAACTCTGTTTAGTAAATTTTTAGATCCTGGCAAGAAATACTTTGCTTCACAGCAATATTGTGCCCGGTACAAGGATATTTATAGGGATATCCTTGGATCGACATCCAGTTACCTATAATCTCCTCCTCCTTTACTTCAATTTAGAACATGCGGTTCTAATAGATGTAAAACTTGCCCTATGGCCTCTCACACACAATTGAATAATAATCAATCTTTGGTTCCATTTTGTCAGGCATACAATGTTATTTATAAAATCAGTTGTGGTCATTGTAAACTTAGTTATATTGGTGAAACTTCAACTCCTCTACATTTACGCATTAATCAGCATCGATCAGATTCTAAAAACCTTTCAGCTGCACCTTCTAAATCAACTATAGAATTACAACACTTTAAATCACATAATTTTAATTCATGTACCATAGAGATTGTAAAAATTCAGAAAAATAAAAGTGAGCGTCTATTTCTTGAATCAAAATTTATGCAATATTATAATACAATTTATCCATATGGCCTAAATTCCGAATACTTTAGTAAAACTATTAAAGCATATTCTAACATCAACCCTCTACATGATTATTCGACTATTTATGCACAACTCAATCACAAAATTAACAATAAAACTTCTAGAACTAAACGAGGTAGTAAAAAAACAGATTTAATCTTTTCTAAAAGTGCCAATATTAAACTCATTTCAGATCTACAGACTAATTACTTATCTAACTATAACTGGTTCATTATTCGAAAATTTATTTTTGCAATTAAAAAGAAATACTTAGTAAACTTTCTGAATGTCTTTCAAAGCCAATCCTATAATAAACATTTTCAGACATTTTTTATGATATTATAATGTACAAAATCAAACAATTTAATTTAAAAATTAATAAAAAGCCCAACAAATTTAAAACAAATACTCAATTAATTGTGAATTTTACAAATCAAATATTGAACAGTATTAATATTACGTCTATCATTAATGACAAAGAATGTTTGTTTCCGATTAAAGATTTAAATCTATCTCGTACCTTCAAATATCCTCTTCCTCTTGGCAGAAAGATATTCAATTATAATTCTGTATCTAAGTCTACCTCTTTTACTAACACTGTAACCTGTAAATGCAATGATCCTTCTTTCTCAAAATTTATTGACAGAGACCATGGACACATTATCACGGGTAATCTCAATATTATTGATAATTATCAATTAAAAAAATTCATGAAATTTGGCACCAAATTTAGACTTCCAGTTAAAACTAGCATTCCACAAATCTTTCAACAGTTTTCTTATGACCTAGATTTATTTATTTATAAAATATCTATTACTCATAATAAACCTATTGCCTACTTCACTCAATGGAAAGTTTTAGTGTTACAAAAAATCAAAAATGCATTATTTATCAATTCTTCAAATCTGGTGTTATTTAAAAAATCTGTACTTCTTAACTCAATCAAATCACTACAGGATGACTTTGTGATCACTTATGTTGACAAATCACCTAATAATTATGCCATTATTTGTAAATCCTACTATCTCTCTATTTTAAACTCTTCAATCAATAATAGTAACATCTTCAGTTTAACTAATAATAACCTTATTATTAATAACCGAAAAATACATAATTACTATAAACTACTTCAACTTCCCTTCAATAACTTTAATTATCCTTATATAGTTCTCATCCCTAAGTTTCACAAATCTCCAATTAAATTTCGCACTGTCACTGTTGGGTGTAACACTTATAACAACAATGCTAATAAAGCTCTACTGGATATTCTAAAGCAAATTTACAAATGTACTTGCAAAGTTGATAATTTACACTGTCTTAAAAATAGCTTTCAATTAATTCAATACATCAAATCGCTCGATTCAATAGACAATATTATGACTTTTGACTTTCAAGATCTTTTCAATAATATTGAGTTATCAGATCTTAGTAATATCATTTACAGTCTTTTTCAAGAATATAAAGCTCAAATTAATCTTCCTTACAATTTTAAAGAAGAAAAATTTAAAACACTTCTTAACTTTGTTATCCATAATAATTATATCTTCCACAACAACGATATCTATTTGCAACAATTAGGCATTCCACAAGGAGGTTGTAGCTCCAGTATTTTGGCAGATCTCTATCTTTATTATTATGAAAAGCAAATTTGCAATGATGATGTTCGATTTTATCGTTACATCGATGATATTATTGTATTTTATCTCAACAAGAACTCACAAAATGGTTTTTCCTTCAATTATCCACCTAATTTATAGCTAACTCAAAATACTCTGACTAATCAATCTATTAACTTTTTAGATCTCAAAATAATCATCGATGGTAATAAACTTTACACAGATATCTATGACAAACGGCAAGATTTTTGTTTTAATGTAAACTTATTTACACATTTTAATTCATGTCTGCATCTTTCGGTATTTAGAAACATCATCATTAACCATTTATTTCGAATTAATAATTTATGCTCTGCAAAGTTTAAAAACAAGAATATTAATAAACTGATCACAGCCACTGCTAAAATGGGTTTTCCTAAAGACTTTGTATTTTCTATTTTATATCCTTAACGATGTCTCTGTCAGTACAAAAAAAAAAAAAAAAAAAAAAAAAAGCTGTGTACACTCTTGTGTATATCAACAAAAAAATTATAAAATAATAAAAGACAATAAAAATGGTGGCGGTTGGGTGGGCAGATGTTTGATTACGGAGGTGAGGTGGTGTGTAAGGCTGGATGGTTGGGTGGGTTTGTGAAATTAAATTTAAAAAAAAAAAAAAAGTAGAAGGCTTGTTGCATTTGCTTTGTATTACTATGCATACTTTCATTTTCCATTAAAATTTCAGTTTTTCCTTTTTGAGTTGTCAACTATATTTAATGTTCTAATTATACTGTTAAACACAATGTGATCAATCGGTGAATTTCATTGTGGCTTCGTGGTTTCATTGTTGTTCATCTGCTTTGAAATTTGCAATTTTAAATCCATATGGTTCCTGTTCTGGTTGTGACAGGCTGGGGGAGTGTTGCCGGCATAAAACTAGTGTAACCCCACAGGCAAGTCACAAGTCTTGCCGCCTGCCTCCTTCTTCCTATCTTTTGTTTCTTGGGTTGTTTTTTCATTAATTTTGATAAGTTTATGGTTTTAAGTTAAGATTTGTTGTTTTACTTTATTGATTCGTTTGTTTTGCAGGCTGTTAATTGGTGAATCTGGTTTCTTTGCATTGGTGTATTTCGTCCACTGGTGATTTTTTTTTTGTCTTGTTGGTCATTGGTGTTTCAGTGATCTTGTATCTGTTGCTTGGCTTCTACTATGCTTAATAGATCATCTTTATTATATATATATATATATATATATATATATATATATATATATATATATACATATATATATTTGAGGGCAGGCGGGGGGACATAAGATGAAATAATGTTTTCACACGAAAAATTAAAAATTAAAAAATATCAAATTTGCCCATGCATATAAAAAATACTTACTAAAACGAAACGAATCGAAGAAGGAAGCGAAATAAGTACCGAGTTATATTACGATAAATACGATTTATAATATGATACGGTATATTAGACCTATCGTCCAGGGTTAGTAGGCATTTTCGTTAAAAGAAATAGTTTGTTCGATCGGTGCAACTTGCACATTGGTCCCGTCAGGTACAACTTGCATATTAGTCCTGTCAGGTGCAACTTGCACATTAGTCCCCTTTGGAACAACTTCGATATACACTTACAACGATATTTGGAGATTTTTTGTTGGCGATTATGGCTAAATCATAAATCTAAAAATCATAAAATCATAATTTAAATCATAAAATCACAAATCTAAAATAAACAACATATAGGCTGCCATATTATATCGCAAACAGTCCAGAACGACATCGTTATCGTTCAAAACGGCACCAAAGAAAAATCGTCAAATATCGTTATGGGTGTACATCGAATTTGTACCTCCCCTTTAAACATAGTGTCCAGCGAAGCTGGCAAAGCATTCGTTGATTCACTACCTTAACTGATTTCACATTTCGTCATTTTTGACGGGGTTATACACTAGTATACTAAATAAAAGGAAAATGGATTTGTTACTAACTGCTGCATGTAAAAGTAGACGATACGGAAAAAATTCCAATTTCCGTTTTTTTCTGAATTTACATGTTTTGAGCTTTCTTTACGTTTCAATTAACTGAAATTGGCTACTTATTTTTTACTTTCTTCTATATGTAATATAGAGAAAGTATTGGATTCGCGAAAATTTTCGACCTCCGTTTTTTGACGGATCTACACGTTTTGGGATGTCCTGAACACGAATTGATAGTTTTTAAAAAATGTCTGTCTGTTTGTCTGTGGTTTCGTTTTTTCACCGTATCTCACGAACCAATGAATGAAATTCAACCAAACTTGGTATATAGCTGGACCCTGGCGGGGCATTGTGCTGATTAGATTTGGGGATCAATAGCCCATCAGGTGGCGCTGTGATCGCATTTTATGTAAATTTTTAACATGGCAGTATAGGGCAAAATTTCGTATTTTTCACCGTATCTCACGAACCGATGAATGAAATTCAACCAAACTTTATATAGTTGGAACCTGACGGGGCATGGTGCTGATTAGATTTGGGGATCAATCGTTCAGCAGGTGGCGCTGTGATCGCAAAATTTCGTATTTTTCACCGTATCTCACGAACCGATGAATGAAATTGAACCAAACTTGGTATATAGTTGGACCCTGACATGGAATGGTGCTGATTAGATTTTGGGATCAATCGCCCAGCAGATGGCGCTGTGATCGTATTTTATGTAAACTTTTAACATGGCAGTACAGGATAAAATTTCGTATAAATGTACATAATGAGCGTTATTTTAAACTTGTGATTGTAAAATTAATATGAATTATTGATAATAGTAGTAGTTAACTACGAAAAAAATTTTGTGCATGTGGAGGCATCGGTTCCCCCCTGGAGGGGGGGGGGTAAATTTTCAAGGTGGGTATCTTTCGAAAGATCTCGTCAATACCTTTAAAACGAATGGTTGAACTATAAATCTGTGATAATTTGAAACAAAGTTATCGATTTTTTTTTACTTTTAACAAAAAAAAACTTAGAAAAAAATCTTTTTTTTTTTTTTTTTAAACGAAATTTAACCAAACTTGGTATTTAGTTGGTCCCCGACATAAAATGGTGCTGATTACATTTGGGAATCAATAGCTCAACAGGTGGCGCTGTGATCGCATTTTTTCTAAATTTTTAACATGGTAGTATAGGAGTGATTGTAAAATTAATATGAGTGGGGGGGGGGGGTAAATTTTCAAGATGGGTATCTTTCGAAAGATCTCGTCAATACCTTTAAAACGAATGGTTGAACTATAAATCTGTGATAATTTAAAACAAAGTTATCGATTTTTTTTTTACTTTTAACAAAAAAAAAAAAAAAAACAGAAAAAAAATCGTAATTTTTTTTTTTTTTTTTAAATATTGTTACTAATTGAATATGTATAATAGGAAAACATAGAAGAAAGTCTTGTGGTGGCCACAGCATACTAGTTAAAAAAGTGTCTTTATTGCTAGCTTTTGTGGGTAGAAGAAGCAAGTAGAAGATACATAAAAACTTCCGGTTTTCGATGAATTTCCACGTTTTGAGATTTCCTTGCATTTTAATTAAGTGAAATTGACTACTTATTTTTATTTTTTAAAAAGTGGATTTATTATTCTTTCCTCTGCATATATAAGTAGAAAATATAAGATTCAGAAAAGTTTTAGATTTTCGGTTTTCGATAAAGTTACACGTTTTGAAATTTCCCGAACTCAATTCGACCATTTTTGAAAAATATCTTTTTTTTTTGTTGTTGTTGTTCAAACACTGTACTTTATGAACCAATCGAATTAATTTAACAGAATTTGATACTTGGTTGGGCCTTGGTTTGACATGGTACCTATTAGCTTCTGGGCTGCATCACACAACAAGGGACGTTTTCACGTTGCGATTTTCTCTCATTTCAGGAAAGGCTAACATCTACAGAGAGAAATACGTAGTTATATTAAGTAAAACTCTGCTGATTCAGTTAGAGTGAATATCGGCAAACAATTGCCGCAGCTGTGTTGCAATTGCATTCCGTTTAGGACAAGGCAATAACTTTGCTTTGCCTCGCTTTGAAAAAAAAAAAAAAAAAAAATGGTCGAGTTTCGACCACTGGGCGATACTAGTATATATAAATGAAGGCACTTTTCAAAACATCATAAGTCAAATTTAAATAAAGATAGTTTTATTCTGTAAATTTTATTTTGATTATTGAAAGGTCCTTAAGGAAGTGAACTACTCTCAAAACTATAACCATGTTACTTAATACTTTAGAGAAGTTAACATTTTACACGCTGAAAAATCCTGAAAATATAGTATATGACAGTTCATAACTTCTATCGACAAAAAAAAAAAAAAAAAAAAAAAAATTAATAAATAAATAAATTAATAAATAAATAATTTAACTAGATTCATTGTAGTAGTTCAATCCCTGAAACAACTCCTCTAAAGTATTTTGTCAAAGTTTCATATCGTTTCAATTATAACTTTTGGAGTTATGACGTTTTGCGATAAAGCAAAATGTTAAAAATCTCATTTTGAGAAAAAGCAAAAAAACATAATTAAAAACCAGATTTTACCTATTAAATAAAAAATTATTTTAAAAGTTCCTGATTTATTTCAAAGTTTTTTATTTTCTGTTTTAAATTCATTTTATATGCAGTAACAAATTTTGATGCTGATATTGAGTAAAACATTTATGTAAACAAACATTTATGGTCACTTCCGGTTTCAAAAACTTGCAGGTGGCTAATATTAAAATGCCTGTAACTCAAGTTCTAAGCAAGATAGAAACAAAATTCGAACTGATTTAGAAAGCTAAAATGTCAGGCTTCAATACTAAACCAAAAATAGAAAATCGGACTTTTGACCGAAAATTGCATTTTAAAGGTAGACAGGCACCTTAACTGATATTGAACACATATGATGGTAGGTCATATAGTATAATGAACAAAACATTTGTATTTTTGGTCCTTATGAATATAATTTTCGTAAATATCTCACACACAAAAAGTCACAGGAAAACCAAAAAGGGAGGTGCACAACTAGATGTTCTAAAAAACTTATATACCAATTTTCAACATTTTGCGTCCAACCGTTTTTGAGTTATGCACACATACATGCACGCACACACGGGCATATAAACGTCACAAAAAATCGTGTAAAGTCGCTGATATCTCTAAAACGAGCAAGTGTACAACTAGTTATCATGATAGTCACAAATATAAATTTGCAACATTCTACGATGACTCGTTTTTGAGCTATATACGAGATATAAAATCCATTTCACAAATCGGAATTACAATACTTCCTTTGAAACCTTTGGACGGCCCCTGCCTGCCTGGGCTCGGCCAAGCTTAACGGGTTGGATGCCGTCCGGCGGAGCGAATAAATCGCCAGATCACCGCGTGGAAGCTGCTGGGCAGCAATGTAACTAGAACGCCAAAGCTCAGGAATTGCAGCACGCTCCAGATGTTAAGGAATTTGGAATAAGTGCACTAACTAGCTGAGAGTCGAAATAACCGGAATTATACAAAATTAAAACAATTTTGAATTTAGGCAGGGAGGGGAAAAAAAAAAAAAAAAACGCTGGGGGAGCCGCTAACGTTAGTTGTGCACACAATAATTAAAGCCGAAAAAGGAGGCCATTTGAAAAGGGGAAGGGGACAACACTTGTGATTTGAGAAAGACAAGCTGAACGAAGGAGGAACAATGAGATTATAAAAAAAAAAAAAAAAAAAAAAAAAAAAAAAATAATTACGTGAAGCTACTGGGGGATGGAAGATAGTTTTGGGCGCATAGCGAAAATTTTTAAGTTTTTGAAGTGGCAAGGCCTAAATAATCCTAATTGGGAGGGAAATTACTATGCGCAGGGAGGCCGAATGGAGAAGAGAAAGAGGGACCATCGCAATTTTGATCCACCACGGGGGGATGGTGCCCCACGTTGGTAGCCCGACGACTGCTAAACGACCCCATGGAGCACTTGACGGTGCAGCACAGATTAACGAGGACCAGCCGCCACACCCTCGTAAAAAAAAAGAATAAAATAAATATAATAAAAATGATAATAAAAATAAATAAAAATAAAGTAAAAAAAAATATAGAATAAATAAATAATTTAATTAAAGTAAGTAAGTAATTAAATTAAAATTGGTGCGGGTCAAAACTTGGTGAGTACCAAAAAGAAATGTGACAGGAAATAGTTCTAGGCTTAACAAGGAAAGTATTACCCCTACAATTGAATACTTTGTATAAGGAAGTAAAAATATACGATACAATGTTAATTCTCTATTAAATTTATTTTAAATAAAAAAAATAAAAAGGTATACTTTGTATAAGGAAGTAAAAAACGTACTAAATTTTATTGTTGAACACTCAAAGCAATTTTATTTATTTATTATTATTTTTTTATAGGTTTCTTTCTGCTCCAGTTATTATCCTTATATCTACATTTATAGTGCCAAAATGGGTTCGTGAGAAACTGATCAATACTGTCGAACTCTTCATATCAATTACTGCTCATCTAATATTTTTCGTAAGTTTTTAAAATATTATTACGCTTTCACTAATTAACTTTTGTATTAAAGTAAATTTTTGTCTTTATTTTCAGCTTCATTATAAAATAGAACATTTGTATTAATAGAATAGAGTTTCGTCGATATTCCTAACATTTTTTAATTATATATATAATAAATGTATGTGTGTGTGTCACATAAAGCAAGATTTTTTAATAAGTTACAAAGCTTTAATTATCGGCATAACACTTTAGAAATCGGACTTAAATTTTCGTAATTTAAGGTAAAAGCACCAGTAGTGGACACTTTTAAATTTAAACTCGGAAAATAAGCTTTTTAATCCTTCTGAAGGTTCGTGCAATGTTCAGAAAGGAAGTTATAATCCTCTAGACTATTAATGTCTATAACTACAATTAATTCCAGCTATCAGTTTTAGAACAGCATTAGTTTAATTTAAAAAATATATACACCTTTTGTGATTTTTGCCGTTTTTTCTGATCGTTTTGAATAAGGAAATAACATTTTGTTTCCTTTGCCTCTGCTTAATTTTAACTGATTTCTTCTATCTTTTCCTTTCATATGACTAAAATAAGTATGCATAATTCATTTATCGTGCTGTTGTTTAAATCTTGTATTTTAACATAATTTTTCTGGGTGTCCACTACCGATACCAAAAAATGTCCTCATGACCAGTAATGAACAGCCCTATCCACTACTGGCTAATTTGACTTTTAAGGTCAGATCCAGTAGTGAACATAGCTCTGTAATCTCCAAAATTTGGAGTTCCGTTGAGTGTTTTTAACGTCGCACTAAAGCATTGAGCAATTGGCGACGGTCTGGGACTCACTTCTAAGAGTGGTAGTGAGACATGCCGTCACAATTTTTATCTTTTGCAGAGAGGATGGCTCCCATGATTTTCCAAATTTAGAAGGTTGGTTGCTTGGTTTTTACGTCGCACTTGTGCTGCGTAATGGGCAATTATCAAATTTAGAAGGCGGAACAAAATGCAAATTAACCTGAATATGAGATAATCTCGAATAATTTTAAATTTTTTATTAGCAATTTTTTTTTTTCTGGGTTCCATATTGGACTATAGTTGGTTCGGTTTCTATTGAAACATCAACACTGAAATAGCATAACTGCGGTCAGTATTTAGAGGGTTGAGAATAAGTGGATTTTATGTTGCACTAGTGATACACTATCAGCACTAGTGCTACACCATGTCTGGATCTCACCCTTAAAGATAGTCCGGAGACATATGGTGACCCCCAGAGGTTTAGTTTGGATGATAAAGTGGAGGGCAATTATATTTACAGAGTCATATCTCTCATGATTGTTTTGCATATAGGATATAGGGTCTGGGCGATTGACGTGACGTGTTCTCGTTAATTATTCATGCTTCATCAAGTTATCAGTTCCACATGAAAGATGTCGTGGAGTAAAAAGGGGAGCCAATACTTCCGTATGAGATCAAAATGTGATGGTTTGTCTCTGGAGAATACAGTCAGCAGCAAAAGTATCCGAGCACTAGCCAATAATTCCGATGTCAAAAAAGTACACTTAAAATTGTTTTGTTAAAAAAAAACCTTGTCGAATCATGCTCCTTGACTAAGAACATGACTCGACAAGGATTTATTTAACAAAGCAGATTAAGTGTACTTTTTTTTTAGACAGGGATTATTGCTAGCGCTCGGATACATTTGCTACCGATTGTACTTAGGGATGACTCCGAAATCATCGCTAATAACCAACTAGGTACCTATAGCACGACGTTAAATCCACTCAATCTCAATGTTTCTCAACTGCTGAGATTGCAATTATGGCCAGTCTAAGATATTTTCACCAATAGGTTCAGCAATTACGATACCTTAACGATTTTGAATAAGAAATGTATGAATACTACGGCGACCAAATTTTCTAAAGAGAAAAGTGGGGACAAGTTCAGTAATTACGATCTCTTCACAATCTTGAATAATAAATGTGCGTACACTTAGACGACCAAATTTCAGAAAAAGAAGTGGGACAAAATTTCTCCTTAAAAAAAAAGAAAAAAAAAAAAAAAAATCATATGAAAAACAACAACAATATTTTACAGTTTTTAAAACATTTCATTTTACTAATGCTGAAATAATTTATATAAAATTCTTTCAAGTACAGTCGGCAGCAAAAATATCCGAGCACTAGCTAATAATTCCAATGTCAAAAAAGTACACTTAAAACTGTTGAGTTAAATTATAAATCCTTGTCGATTCATGTTCTTAGACTGACTAAGAACATGACTCGACAAGGAGTTATTTAACAAAGCAGTATTAAGTGTACTTTTTTTAGACAGGGATTATTGCTAGATCTCGGATACTTTTGCTGCCGACTGTAGTAAATTTAAAGAATATGATATACAACTGTAGTTTTTGTAGAACAAATTATGAATGATTTGAAACATAGATACGTAAAAAAATAATGTCATAGATACAGTCAGCAGCAAAATTATTGAAGCACAGATCCACATTTTTCTTTTTCTTTCTTTCTTTTTTTTTTAGTTTGATCGCTAATTTTTATCACCAGCTTACATTTTTATAAACAGCACTAGCAGGATTTGCCCGCTTCGCTGGGCACTATTTAAATGAGTTTTCAAAATCCCATATCATTATTGATAACCTACGTTAAAGTTCCTGCTGTGTTCGGTAGAGGCTTTTCCCGCTCGCAAGTTGAGGAGTCCGGGTACCCACTGCCTTCGACCCAACTTACCCGCTTCTTACTTGCACTTCCCCAGCAGGTAAGTTCGAAGTTTTGCGAAATCCCGCAGATCCCATAGATTTCCCAATACAAATTCAGCGCTAAAAGGGGGGTCTCGAAATTGCTCCTTCGTAATGCCCCCCCCCCCCAAAAAAAAAAAAAAAAACGAAAATTTGTTTTTGGAAATATTTCAAAGAAGACACATGGCCGTTTTCAATACCTCTGTACCATTTTTAGTAAAGCTCTACTCAAAAATCCGGAATTTCTGAAATTTTCCTCCGAAAAACGATTTTCCCCCTTCCTTCTGTAAGAATCAAGAAGTCCAAAATCGTACATAATGTTTTATTTATACCCAAGTCTAGTCTCCACATGTGTAATTTCTTCACCGTGAAGTAATTTAGCGCCGAGTTATATTTACAAACATTTTTAGGTAGATTCCTTATAGGAGATCTACCTATTGCAATGGTTCTCATGACACGACTTCTGGAAAATTTCTTCATATCTTCACCGATCATGACCCCTAGAACCCAAAACAACCCTCCGTTCAAAAGTTTATATATATATATATATATATATATATATAGGTATATATATATATATATATGTATAACGCTTTTTCCCATGTTAAGTTGTGAACACGATAACTGGAGTAATTTTTATTTAAATTTAACCAGCTGGGGATATGTTGTCAGGACAGTAAAAATCTCGGTCGAGTTCGTAGATGGGGTATCCTGCTCAAAGGGGGTGGAAATGGTGGGGGGTGGAAATTTTCATTTGCCCATAATTTCTTTAATATTGAAAATAGGAAAATACTTCAAATCAGGCGAATTACCGCCTTACCCTAAAGAACAACTTTTGTATTTAAACTTTTTCGATAACTTCAATTGCTTAAAAGTTACAAGTTAAAAAGTGATTTTTCTTGTGATGAAGCCGACATTTTCTATAGCTTTCACTGCAAATCACGGAGTAATATTAATAGGAGTTGAAGATCCAATGGGAGAAAGCTACGAAACTGTGATCTAAATTTTTGGTAAATATTGAGGGCGCCACTTGTCATTCCTCCCTACTTCGGCGCGGATATACTGTTGTTTTCAATAGAATTTTGCTGAAGTACATTTAAAATTTTTTATTTTAAGCAATTTAATTTCTTTGTAAGTTCTTAAAACTGCATAATTCAGATGTTTCAAATAAATGTTTCGTTCCTAGTTGTAAAACAGGCTATGATAGTGATAAGAAAAACAAAAAAAAAAAGCCCTAGGAGAAAAATAAAGTCCGAGTTCGTGTTTTCTGCACCTAAAGTAAGTTTATTTTTTTTCTTTACAAAATTTCATCCATTCTCCTTCCTCCCAATTGTCTGTTTTAGCTAGCTTCGGTTCATAAGAATCGTCATTTTTTAAAAGCTTTCTTTCAAAGTAAAATTTGTATAAAATGGTTCTTAAAAAAAACATGTTGGTTAGAATACTCTATTTAATGAAATTTGCTTTCAATCGAAATTTTTTCAGCTTGATATTATTTTTAAAAAAATAATTAAAACGAGACATTTCCCCATTGAATAACATTGCGGAAGCTGGAGAGAAGGAAGGATTGCACGCTGGCGCCATCTGTAAACATTTGAAAACAACATCACAAAATTTCAGCGTTACCTTCTTCTCCTGTCTTTTTACTCCGTGCTGCAAATATTTATAATCTGATGCTTATGTCACGTGCAAATGATAATAAAAAAGATCACTGAAAATATAATAAAATTTTAATCATGTTTTTAAACAATATAATAATCTGATTTAAAAAAAAAAAGTTTAATTTAACAGAAAATATGACGTCACAATTACAACAATGTACTGAGAAAAATGAAATTAAATTTTATCAGTGATTTTAAACAAATAAAATAAAAGTTAATAAAAAAATAAGTAAATTAAACCAACATATCTTAGGGTTAGGGCTAAGCAGATTTAGACTTAGCTTTATGACATAGATGCTATAATGTAAAAGATAAATGTCATCGTTTAAAAAAAAAAAATCTTGTAAATCGATGCTAAACGAATTAAACTGGCGTGGTAGAAAAGGTAATAAATTTGGGGACATTTAGGTATCCCTTTAACAAATGAACTAGGGACAATTTTAATGAATTTTCCGTTGAAGTTTATTTTCATGAAAATTTAAATTTAAATTAAAGTATTTCATTACTCGTACTCCCTTATTTTGATAAATAAAATTATACCATTAAAAAAAAAAAAAAAAAAAAAAAAAAAAAAAAAACGCTCTTTTATTGAAAAATGAACTAATAAAGGTTTTAGAAAACTATTACATACTTTTAAATCCTTATTAAAAAAAAATAATTAATTGTTGCCACTCGACATTATACAAATACATCCAAATCCTGTGTCACATACGATAGTTTTGTATAAGTATAGATTTTTTGTTTGTCCTTGGAACTTGCCCCTGATGGGAAAAGTGCCTGGAAACACTTGTATCTAGTATTGTCATTGATTATGAAGTCGTGTGCAAAATTTCAGGTCCTTTGGACGACAAGAAGTTGCTGAAAATTGAATTGGAAAATTCCGCTATATACATTAATAGTTGCATCATATCCAGTTAATAAAAGTGTGTAACACCTTGTTAAACGCTTTAATTAATCATTTAAAAATATAAAATTAAAATAATGCGTCAATCTTAATACAAATATCGCTTGTGGTGAATAGTTTAGAATGTCAAATTAGGCAAGAATTTAAAATTTACGATTGAGAGTAATATGTTACAGCTTCCTTTGGCTTTTTATCTTGTCGAACCAAGATATTGGTCTGTGAAGAGATATGAGGTTTTCGCGTGGAAAGAAAATATAATGACGCCAAAGCTGTCTTTCTCCATCTCCAAGCTCGCCAAATTTTGTCGCCAAGTCAAAAATTTCATCGTCAACTATCAACATTTGCCGCCAAATCACAAATTTCATTGCTAAGTCGCAAGTTTTGTCACCAAAATCTCGCCAAATCATACAATTAACTAAATTAATAACAATTAACATTGAAATTCAGCGGTGCCAAATGGTCAAATGTTAACTAATGTTAATGTTAATGTTCCACCTTATGTGAACCAAAACAGTTTCACTTTACAATATTTATTCATCTGACAATAAGAATGACAAAAACACAATACAAAACTTTCAATAATTCAATAAAAATTAATATGAAATAACTATCCAAAAACCGCTACCACTTATCTGTATTTGACTTGACCATAGCAACGCCAGGCTTACCAGAACTAGTAAGATCACAAGTGCATTTTCACGTTTCTATTACTTTTTCTTTTAAAAGAAAGATATTGAACAACATTTATATGGATTTTAAATAAAAAATATAATTTTGATTAAGCTTGGGTGGCGAGGGGGGTGTAGCCTAATAGCCCCCTCCGGGATTCACCATTGCCGGGATTGTATATCTTTAAGGCTTTTATTTGTTGAATGATTATGAGCTTGAATTTTAAAAAATTGAAACATTTACAAACCAATAAATTTAGCCTAAAATTTTTAGTAGAATGAATAAAACCCTTTTGTAGTTGAAAATTAAATTTCTTGAAAACAGAATAGCGACGTAAATAATGCAATGTGTGGGAACAAAGCCATTGGCTAGGTATTAATGCATACGTAAAATTTCTTTACAATTGTAACATTAACGTAAAGGAATCTACCTTTGCCTTTAAGCTTGCCGAAAAGGGATTTTTTTCTTTTGCTTCCTGCCCCCAGGGGGAAAGGGGGGAGATTTCAATAAATCCCGGGGTCGGATACATATAAACAATCCAAGTACCAAAATTTGTGACCGCAGCTCTCATAAATTTTCCAAGACAAATTTAGGGCTAAAAGGGTTGTCTCGAATTTGCCTTTCGTAACGCATACAGCCCCCCCCCCCCCTCAAAAAAAAAAAAAAAAAGTTTTGGAAATATCCTAAAGAAGACGCATGGCTGTTTTCAATACCTTTGTTCCATTTTTGGTAGAGTTTTACTCAAAAATCCGGAATTCGCAAAATTTCCCGCCAAAAATCGATTTTTCCCCTCCCTCACCTTAAAAGTCAAAATTTCCTAAATCGCAAATAATGTTTTATGTTCATTTATGTGTAGTCTCCTCATGTGCAATTCCTTCACTGTGAAGTAATTTGGAACCGAGTTATGCATACAAAGGTGTTTTTACCTTCTGTCCCCCCAAGGGAGAACTGGGGTAATTTCGATAAATTCCGTTACTTTAGGTGCTGGATACATATAAACAACCCAAGCACCAAAATTCGTGACCGCAGCTCGCATAGATTTCTCAAGACAAATTTAGCGCTAAAGGGGATGTCCAGATTTTGCCCCCTCGTAACTAACTCCCCCCCCCCCCAAAAAAAAAAAAAATAAAATAAAATAAATAAATAAAATATCGCAAATCACAAAAATCCAAAACTGTGTTTTTAAAAAAATATCCTAAGGAAGTCGCACAGCTTTTTTCAGCATCTTTGTTCCATTTTTGGTAGAGTTCTACTCAAATATCCGGAATTTGCGAAATTTCCCGCCAAAAATCAATTTCTCCCCTTAAAAATCGAAAATTCCCAAATCGCAGATAGTGTTTTATTTGTTTTAGTCTAGTCTGTTCATGTGTAGTAATTTGGAGCCGAGTTATGCTTACAAACGTGTTTTTGACTTTTGCCCCCCCCCCCCCCAGTGCCACGCAATCAGCGCAGTTAGGGGAGATTATATCCCTTATTAAGGCGCTTTGGTTTGTTGTTCACCCTCTCGGCCAGACAGTGATAAAACACTATTTTGTCAGTAAAGGTTCCTTATGCTTCTTATTGTATGCATCTTATTAATATTTTTGCTAGTTTGCTTTCGACATCTTTTAAAATACTACATTGTAATTTCTTTAGTATGTGTGTAAGTATCGTGTCTTCTGAGTTTCTTTATTTTATTTTCTTTATTTATTTTTTGTGTGAAATAATTTCAGAACTAAAAGATTCGATTACATTTTGAACACTAATGTTTGTTAAACATAAGGTGATTAACTGTTAATGTTCGTTATCTGATAAAAAAAAAATATTGAAATTGAAATAAAAATGTTCAAAACAAAATTGCCATAATTATTATTAGAACAAGAGGATTTGGATTATTTTTTCATATAGCAAAATATAAAAAATAAATATCGTTACCTTTCTGCTCTAAACCCCCTTGAATAAAACAAGATTTTTTGCAGCATCTAGTTGGAAAAAATAAAAATAGACCTCTCGTCCAAAATTATATTATGTTAAAGACAGAATTTTTAACTTTATTCTTTCTTTTTAATCATTATTTCAGATATTGACAAGACCATCGAAAGCAAATAAGAATTTTCCTTATCATGTTAGAACATCACAGGTAATTATTTTTCTTTTGAATTATTTTATAAATACCACCGATTACCGATAAAATAATAAATAACTTCAAATTTGACAGAGCAAACAGTAAATCTTAACCATAATAAAAGTCTTAATATTTTATTAAAAAATTATATTAAATCACGGTGTTACAAGTTGTTTTCGGTCATGGGTAACCGGAAATTATTTAGTTCAGTAAAAAAAAAACTTTGTATTTCCATATGCTATAATGCTGAAAACAAATGCATCATTTTTAGTAACCATAATGCAACAAATGCATCGTTTTGAGTAACCATAAACTTAGTTTGTATTCTTATGCTCCTATTATACACAACGATGTTTTACGCAACTTTCATTTGAGCCAATTTTTGCTCCAATTTTTGGAAGCCGAAATCCGAAAGAGGGTTGCAATAAGTTGAGTCAAAACTACTTATCGCTCTATTAACGGGAACGACGGGGGATAGCGAAGAGAACAATGGTGAATGAATTCCCGCTAGCGCTGTCTTTTCTCGGTGCGTAAGGAGCTTTCTTCTTATTGGCTTATCACAGTAGAAAAGTTGCTAGTACGAACAACTTTCTCTGACTAGCCAGAAAAAAATGTTCACATTCCCAATTTTTATTACACTGGGCGTTGAGGTGATATGAGCAGACAAATTTGGCTCAAATTAACAATCGGCCCAAAAGCTGTGCGAAAACTCGTTGTGCGTAATCGGAGCATTACTAAACTCATACTGAGTTTCTAGTAAAAATTATAAGTGGTCATTCAAAATAATGTGATGAAAAGAAAAGGATAAAGCGTACATAAAAAAAAAAATCAACAATAACATACATAACTGTAGGAACATAGGATAACAAGCGCTATCTGAAGCTGCTAGATGGCATTTAAAATTATACGTAATACAAGGGGAAAAAGTCATTCTACATCATTTTATTATACTGTATTTCTATACACTTTACATCAAATACTACTACAAGATTTACTCAGAGTTTTTGTCAGATACATCACATAAACGCTGCATGGAATAGCACTTTATCAAAAATATCAGATATATCTTAAACACATCCTGTTGCTCCAATAAATCTTTCTACTAAGTAAGTTTTCCTGCGATTAAAAAGATGTTTCGTACACAAGTCCTTAAATATATATATACAAAAATCTACGGGAGACAAATCTGTTGAACGTGGTAAGGTAACCATGCGATTATTTCACCTTAACGAATCCAGGACCCGGGAAAGTGGACTGAAATGTCTTCTGACTTATTCGCTAAAATATGTGGAAGCTCTTCTGTGCTGAAATCGAATGTGGCGACGATTAGATGAAAGAACAGCACTGAGCACTACTAATACTCTAACAGAACCTCTTGCAAGAATGTAACAACAGCAAAAATCGAGTCTTGTGGGCAGATTATATAGCAAAGTTAAACTGATTCCTAAAATGCTAGCCCGAATATTATGGATAAAATTTAATAGCAAGGTATGTGTACATATAGCATGTTGGTATTCATCTGCTGAAGTTGAGTTGTGAACAATCATCATAAATTTTAGTCAAGAACACAATCTCATCGATTAAGACAATGCTTGCTGTGAACTTTTGTTCTGCAACATTTTCTCGTAAATACCATGACCACCATTTAAATTCAAAGAGCTGTTGTAGCCTCCTGGCTTCAATGCATACATTGTATTTAAAAGGGGTGCTCTCTTTCATCACATAGAATGCACCATATGGTAGATTGAACATTTAAGTTCAGTTTGAGTGTGTTTTATGTCGCCCTAAAGCAACACACGACATTCCGGTGAATTGAAGAATATGGGTATTTCGAGAAACAACTCATGTATTTGAGGAAGGATTACCTTCCACTTCAATAATATTCATTCTTAAACAGTAAGTATCCGAGTAGCTCGTTGATGAACCGCATCTCGCGAGTGCACATTGAACGAGACTGTTTTGCATAAGCTTCGATGCAGAGTGGCAAATATTGACTTACGTGCTTCAGGATATTGCTGATAATACATTGGCACAGCTTCTCTTCGGTTACTATTAACAGTGGAAAAAATCAGTTGCATGTCAGCCGTTTCGTAGTATGTATAACTAGCTATATTACGCCCAAGATATCCATGGCTCAAACGAAGGGGGTCTTAATTTGTTCATCTCCTGATTTCCTAGAAGTGCTTTTTAGCATCCCCAGATTGTGTTTTGATCCCATGCTTCTATAGGATTTTTATTACGTGTATGCCTACTTTGTTCTTTAATTTTGGCTATTTTGAATTTGAATCATCTTGTATATAATCTGTTATTTGTTATTCACACTTTCATGGTAAGTAAAAAAAAGAAATGTGTCCTATAATGTTATATACAGGGTGGTTATAATTAAACTTCCCTATAAACAGCATCCTATAATGCAAACGGGTGAACAGAATGCAACGAAATTTGGTATATAGATTATACACGAGATGCGCTCACGGAATTTCGAAAAAAAAAATTATTCCAAAATGTCCACCAGAGGGCATCTTTTCTGGAAAAAACATTTAATACAATAAACGACAAAAACGGAATACAGAAACAATATTAACAATCCAGAACAAGAATTATGAGTAATAAAATGTAAAACCGGGAAAAGCTGTCAATTCTAGGAAAAAAATGTCGAGATTTGCATGCTTGCAAAGAAGAGGAAGCAGGCTCTCATGGACATGGGATTTAAACGCAGAGACATCGTATAGTTTTTATACAGATGGCTCGAAATCTGAGGACGGCAGAGTGGGCTGTGCGTTTCCCGGGCTCTCCGGAAGAAGTGCTGTCACAGAAAGCCAGTTCCGGCTCACAGATCACAGCACCGTGTTTGCGGCCGAGGTCCTAGCGATCAAGGAAGCAATTGCGGAGGCGGTGAACATGGGCATCAGCGAGATGGACATCTACTCAGACTCCAGATCAGCACTCCAAGCGCTTCACGGACTCGTGCCTAAGCATAAGTTAGTGGCTGAAAAGGACTTGATAAAGCAAACTGGAGTCAAAGTCTTCATGCATTGGATCAAAGCACATGTAGGTCATCTCTACAATGAGATGGCTGGATGCCTCTGCTAAGACCACTGTCTGGAGAGACAGTGTGGATGTCGAGGTCAAGTTTAGTAAACCTCAAATCCGTAAGATAGTCAAAAGCAGAATATTAGCAGCATGGCAAGAGCTGTGGGATAAAACCACTGTGGGGCTATCCACGCGTGAGGTCTTCCCGAAGGTCGGTACGAAACGAATTCAGGGTGACTTCTTTGTAAATCAGGTGCTAACGGGACATGGCTCGTTCGGACCACACCAACATTGCTTCTTCAAGAAAAACCCTGCATGTTTTTGTGGGGCAAGCGCGAGCTCAATCAGTCATGTGCTGTACGAGTGCGCTCGCTGGAGGTCAGTGAGAGAGAAGTACTTCCCCTCGGACTTTCAGACTCGAACACGTCGGGATCTGTGCCTGGATCACTATTGCAGAAAAGGAATCACGATAATAATGTCCGACCTACTGTACTGGGTTACAGACCCGCTTGGTGGTGGGGTCAGAATAGTCGAAGAACCTGAGCTCACTCCTCAACCTCCTAGGAGGACTTCAAGCAGGCAGGGAACCTTGGTTCCCGTTCCAACTGCCTAAAGAGTTGGGTTCGAACACAAATCCTTAATGCAAGGTATCGACAGTAGCTGAAGGAGCTAGCTCCTACTTGGTTGTATCGGAGGTAGTCCCTCCGTCAACTTGAGTTATGTGTGCTCTGCTAGTGTAGAAGCATCCCGCAATAGTGGTGAAAGATGCAACACTAATGGACGCCTTTTTTGAATTAGGGTTTTTTCCTTACTCCCTTGAGGTCTACTCCCTAGCTGATACCAAACCAACGATAATCCTTCCTTCCAAGTATCCATTTTTGGTGATATCCGTTCGCTAGAATGAAAGTAGACAACGCATGAGCGTGTGTTGTGGCGTCTAATGTAGCTATTAGCTGCTGTGGTGGGAACAGGTCTGTCTTTGTAGACTGGCGGTGCATGACTAATTGGCTTGCGTCTCCTGGCACTTGGCACTTGATGCTCTTGTGGTGAAATCTGCCCGGGCAACAGGGGCATGTCTGGGTGACCGAAGCACGGGGCAGTGGAGGCCAGCTTACATAAAGGAGAAGCGAGTGTTTAGCTGCCTAGTCGATACTGTTGGGCTCGGCTAGTGCAGTGCACGTCGTCGGGAGCACGGGTTTGTGGATGGCCGAGCGCCGCCCTCAGAAGGTAAACTAGCCCTTCTGGCCGTCAAACCGTGGAATAGCCAGGACCCGAGGCAGACGGGCCTGCTGTCGACTAACCCAGGTTGGTCCGAAGGGCTGACGTAGGTTTCGCAAGTCTGTAAGCTGTCCATATCTGGGCTGGTACTTGCTGTCAAATGATGGGCTTCTACTGTCGTGATGGCATGGATTTCTCCTTCAGGGACAATAAATATTTTGGAGCGCATGGGCTACAAAGCGAGCCTGGGTCGGTTGGTGGTGCGGCGCAAACACCGGTTTCCATTATGCAAGACAGTGTACTGTTATTTTTTCCTTACCTTTACTTAATGTGGTTCGATGGCAAGGTGATCAGAAACTAGTCAATAAATGTTAATATTGTTTCTGTTTTCCATTTTGGTCGTTTATTGTGTTAATGTTTTTCCGGAAAAGGACATTTAGTAGACATTTTGGAACAATTTTTACTTTCTTCTATATGTAATATA
This sequence comes from Salticus scenicus, assembly GCA_963930645.1. Lineage (NCBI taxonomy): Eukaryota > Metazoa > Arthropoda > Arachnida > Araneae > Salticidae > Salticus > Salticus scenicus. Next base: position 203,649,370 of record OZ005653.1, on the reverse strand, counting down.
GAGAAAGTATTGGATTCGTAAAAATTTTCGACCTCGGGTTTTTGATGAATTTACACGTTTTGAGAGCTGTAGAACACGATTTGACCATTTTTACTTTCTTCTATATGTAATATAGAGAAAGTATTGGATTCGCGAAAATTTTCGACCTCCGTTTTTTGACGGATCTACACGTTTTGGGATGTCCTGAACACGAATTGATAGTTTTTAAAAAATGTCTGTCTGTCTGTGTGTGTGTCTGTGTGTCTGTCTGTATCATTTTTTTTGTGGACGCTGTATCTCACGAACATATGAATGAAATTTAACCAAACTTGGTATTTAGTTGCACCCTGACATGAACTGGTGCCCATTAGATTTGGGGATCAATAGCTCAACAGGTGGCGCTGTAATCGTATTTTATGCAAATTTTTAACATGGCAGCATAGGACAAAATTCCGTATAAATGGGCATAATGAGAGTTATTTTAAACTTGTGATTGTAAAATTAATTTGAATTATTGATGATAGTAGTAGTTAACTAGGAAAAAAAATTTGTGCATGGGGGGCATCGGTTCCCCCCCTGGGGGGGAAGTACCCCCCCCCGGGGGGGTTAAATTTTGAAGATGAGTATCATTCGAAAGATCTCGTCAATACCTTTAAAACGAATGGTTGAACCATAAATCTGTGATAATTTAAAACAAAGTTATCGATTTTTTTTACTTTTAACAAAAAAAAAAAAAAAAAAATTCGATTTTTTTTTTTTTTTTTTTTTTTTTAATTATTGTTAGTGATTGAATATGTATTAATTTTCACAAAAAAAAAAAAAAAAAAAAAAAAAGGAAAAAAAAAAAAAATCTTTTTTTTTTTTTTTTTTTTTTTTTTTTTTTTAATATTGTTACTGATTGAATATGTATAGGAAAATATAGAAGAAAGTCTTGTGGTGGCCACAACATACTAGTTAGAAAATGTCTGTCTGTCTGTGTGTGTGTGTGACAAAATTTTGTGGCAACTGTATCTCAAGAACTACTGCAGAGAATTTCATACAAATTGGTATGTAGTTGCACCTTGACATAAATTAGTGCCTATCAACTTTTGGTAAAAATTGTCTTACAGGTTGCGTTGCCATCCCGCTTTTTCTAAATTTTTAACATGGTGATATAGAACAAAATTTTGTATAAATGTGCATAAAGAGAATTATTTTTTAGTAATCATTATGAAATTTACAAGAATTATTTAAAATAGAGATAGTCAACTGGGAAAAAAATTTTGTATGCGTAGGAGCCTCGCCACCCCCCGTGGGGGGGGAAGTCCCCCCTCGAGGGGAGTAAATTTTCAAGATGGGTATCTTTCGAAAGGTCTCGTCAATACCTTTAAAACGAATGGTTGAACTATAAATCTGTGATAATTTAAAACAAAGTTATCGATTTTTTTTACTTTTAACAAAAAAAAAAAACAAAAAAATCGTTTTTTTTTTTTTTTTTTTTTAAACGAAATTTAACCAGACTTGGTATTTAGTTGGCCCCTGACATAAACTGAGGCTGATTAGATTTGGGGATCAATCGCTCAATAGGTGGCGCTGTGATCGTATTTTTTCTAAATTTTTAACATGACAGTATAGGAAAAATTTTCGTATAAATGTACGTAATGAGAGTTATTCTTAACCTGTGATTGTGAAATTAATATGAATTATTGATAATAGTAGTAGTTAATTAGGGAAAAAATTTGGGGCATCGCTTCCCCCCCTAGGGGAAGTACCCCCCCCCCCGGGGGGGGTGTGTAAATTTTCAAGATCGGTATCTTTCGAAAGGTCTCGTCAATACCTTTAAAACGAATGGTTGAACTATAAATATGTGGTAATTTAAAACAAAGTTATCGATTTTTTTACTTTTAACGAAAAAAAAAAATTGAAAAAAATCTTTTTTTTTTTTTTTTTTAAATATTGTTACTGCGTGAATTTGTATAGGAAAATATAGAAGAAAGTCTTGTGGTGGCCACAACATACTAGTTTTTTTTTTTTTTTTTTTTTTTTGAAATTCCGTGAGTGTATCTCATGTATAATCTGTATACTAAATTTCGTTGCATTCTGTTCATCCGTTTGTGCTGTAGGATGCTGTTTATAGGGGAAGTTTAATTATAACCACCCTGTATATATAATTCAGATTAGAAAGGAATAAACTCTCCCTCATATACATATTTACTTGTTTTTATATACATAAAAAGTTATTGGATTCCTGAAAATTTTCGCCCTCTAGTGTTCATTTTGAGATGTCAATTTGACTATTTTTAGAAAATGTCTGTCACCTGTATGCTTGTACCAAAATTTTGTGGGCACGGCACTATATTTTACAAAACAATGGACGGAATTTTACAAAAAATTATATCTGGCTGCAATTCTACATGTACTGATGCTGATTAGCTATTGACATATATTGATCAACAGGTGATGCTGCTATTATGAAATATTTTCAATCTATAAGAAATTCATATCTCAACTTTTAAAGGGTCTAAATGCACAAAATTTTATATACGAGATCATGCTTATTCAACTGGGTGTGTATCGTTCACTTTCTGCAAATTTCCAATTGATTATCTCAGCATCTATTGGTTAAATTTACACCAAATTGCATTTATAAAATCTTTACTATGAGAAGCTACATTGATGAAATTTTTGTACATATTAATGGTGGTGCTATTATATAGAATAATATAGAAGAAAGTATTATGATAACCCCAGCATACTAGTTTCTTTTTTTTTTTTTTTTTTCTAGTGACAAAAGTAGAGGGCAGACTACCTTCTGCTTGCAAAGGCAGGGTATGTTTCCTTATGATGAAGAAAATGTGTGAAATTTCAGATACGTCTGGAAAGTAACTACGCTTATTTAATTTGGGTGTATACCAGCCAAGAAATAGGACAGCTTTTACTCAATTTCTGTGAATTTGCAATTGGCTATATTTCAACATCTGATGGTTAAATTCACAGCAAACTGCATTTGTAAAGCCCTTATCGAGTGAAGCTATGTTAATTAAATATTTGCACATATTAACAGATAGAATGATATAGAAGCAAATTTTGTAATGGTAGCATACTAGTTATAAAGATAGTTTAAATTCATTTGATACATTTCTCCGTAATTACAGCTTAAATTAATCCAGTCAGGCCTAAAAAAAATAAATAAATAAATAAATAAATAAAAATAAATAATATTCAATTTAGAAAATTTTTATTTTTCAATTCATCAACCATCTAAAATAAATAATATTCTTTATAAAGTATGTATGGGCATATTTAAAATACAAGATAGTTAAATTGTAGAAAATTCTAGAAACCATATTGAATCTAATGATTTTTCTAATAAAGTGTTTTTAATTTGTATATATCTTTTATTATAATAAAATCACTTATAAATTTCAGATTGGAATAATGATTGTAACCAATGGAACAACACCTTTGGGTGACAATTCACTTGACAAATTTGCTCATCATCCATATGAAGTTTCGCAAAGAACTACCTACTCAGCTTTTGGAGTCCAAAATCATGGAGCACAAACAGAAATGGTCAGAAGTTTATTATAATAATTTATTCAATTCGTTTTTATTTGTAAATAACAAAATTTAAGATATCCTTGTATCTATCTACAACTCTCAACATGTTCAATACACTTCTGAAATTTCAAGGTGATTCTTCCAGTACTTTTTGAGATATTTGACAATCTGAAAGTGCCAGATGGTCATAATAATTAGGCCATTCAGTATATATCGGACAAGATACCAATCACATTTAAAATAATTGGATGTAACATTCACATGACTTTCTCTTACCTTGCATTTTAATATTATAAAAGCAGATTGCAGATTAGAGAATAAGATAACAAGTACTGTATATAAACTCACGTTGAAAAAAAATTAAACTACGTATAAGAAGAGTTTTATTTGACACATAATTCTGTGTGAGGGAGACTAATACCCTCCTCAATCTGCCATTTGAATACAGTACCTACATTTATATAGAATTCCAGACTGTTATTAAATTTAAACTTTATTTACAGTTGTTCAGACAACTTTCATTCATAACACTCCTTGAATCTCATCAATCTCAATGAAATTTTTCAAGTAGCAACTTCATATGGGCATTAAAGTACAACATTTGAATTGCCAGCAATTATTTGTTTTTAAGTTATGCTGATAAGACATACATGAAGATCAACCATTGAAAACTTGACTTTAGTATTCAGGAAACTTCAAAAAGCAAAATTATACAAAAAACAGAAAGTGAAAATTTCATTTTAAAAAGTACTTTATTTAATGTCTGAACGTGAAAAATTAATTTTCCTTCCAGAGTAGTTTTTCTAGACATGGTTTCCTAAATTAATAATGTAAAGCACAGCCTGAAATGCAGTTCCAGCAATGTGAAAGTATAGTCCCACTATATTCTAGTTATTTTGGGTAACGCTGAAAAAAAAAAAAAGAGAATGATTTCCGTACTAAACTGTACACAAAACATGTTTTTATGCAAAAAAAAAAAAAAAAAAAAAAAATGTATTCATTCCATTTTGTTTAGTGCAGCCTGTAGATATTAAACTATACTACCAAAAATTTTGCCTACAGATGTAATGTATTTGAATTCTCTTAGATGTCCCTTTACATGAACCATTTGCTTAATCTCAATGAAAAGTTTAGTATAGCATCGCTATATGATACATATTTAGTATACTGAGATTGAATTTCCAGCTACTATTTGTTCTTGAGATATGCTGATAACAGACACACACACACACACATAGACCAACTGCTAAAAACCTGTTTTTGGATACAGGGAATTTCAAAATGTGTAAATATCACAAAAACTCTATTTTGAAAATTTCACTCAATAGCAGTACCTTTTCTACTATATTAATGAGTGAGAGAAAGTAAAAATTTATTTCCATAGGCCTTAAATAATTGAAGAATTGTTCTTTGTAAATAACTTTAAGTTCTATACTCATCAAAGTCTAAAAATCTGGTGTGAAACAACCACACGACTTCCATTACCAACTATTACACATACTATATGCACTTTTTGGAGATAATGTTATCAGGAGACATAGAATTGACCTAATGAAATAGACACCTAAAAATTTTCTGTTAAGGGAAAATTAACACACGTGAAAAAACATATAAAACAAAGTTTACACAGCAATTTTTTTTTTTTTTTTTGTTTTTAGAAAAAGAAATGAAAAGACAATTGGTAGAGTTTTTTTTCTTTTTTGAAACACCAATCTACTAAAATTGTCTAAAACTGATCTACTTGATCAGGATGACTATTAATTTTCCTGTGATAACCAAGTAAAGCATGAGAAAGGATATCTAAAATGGGTTTATGTAGCAATTTTCAAGAAAATCGTTAGAGCCGTTTTTGAGATACCGACTTTTACCAAAGCTTGGCATAATTAATTGTTGACCAGAAAACAACAATTACATGCAAAAGGATATTTAAAAGAGGGTTAATATGGCAAGTTTGAAAAAGAAACATGCAGCCGTTTTGAAAAGAGCGCACTTCCAGGACCTGAAATTCAGCTATTTATACAGGACGCCTATCAATTTTTCTGAACTAACCAGCTATATCACTTGAAAGGACATTTAATAGATTGTTTATACAGCAATTTTGAAGAAAATCGCTAGAGCCGTTTTTGAGATACGGACTTACGGGCCCCACTTCCGGTTTTGGATGTCCCACTTCCGGTTTTTCAATTTTCACCAAAATTTAGAAAATTCATTTGTACACCACACCTGTTTCAATTCTAAAGTTTCGTAGTTCTATCTTTATTAGTTTCCGAGATATAATTGCCAGAAGATTCCCCACATACATACACACTGACCAATTGCCAAAAAAACCACTTTTTTGGACTCAGGAGACCCTAAAACATGTAAATCAAGTGAAATCTCGATTTCGAATTTTTGGACCAAATACAATACTTCCATTACCTATGGTAGTCACGTAATGGAAGTAAAAAGGTTGTGCGATGGAGACCTATGACAAATCTACCAACTTTGGGGTCAAACAGTTAAAAATACATTTAGACATTATCTTCTTCACTCTTCCCCCTTCCCCACAAGGGCATTTGATTTCAAGAATTACAAAATTTAAATTTTTCCACAATCACTACATAATTTGTTTCCATTGGTGATAGTGCCCTATACAATGAAAACGAAAATCCTGTATAGATTTTCAACATCATATCACAAAAAGTCTGATATATTACCCCCCCCCCCCCAACCTTAAAAATAAATAAAGCTAACTCAAATGGCATTTTAATTTATTGACTTAAGTTTGCATACACCAGATCATGGTTCAGGAGTCACACACAAATAAAACACATTTACATTTTAATTTGTGACTAATCTGTAAACATTGCTTAAACATATCTGTAGAACTTTTTTATGATATGTTCACATTTTGTACATAGCTTTATTAGGTTATGATACATATTTTACTCCTTTATAAATTTTTGTATGTGGACCATGTAAAAATTAAAATAAATCTTCAATTTTTTGATTGATTTTATGAAATTTTGTATCATTTTTCTTTAACTGTGTGATCATTTTTTATGTTTAAAGCTGCATATCAGTAAAATTCACCAATTTTTCTTTCTAATGTAATCCTATATGATTTTTGTTGCTTTATATTTTAAGAATAACTCACTAAAAAATGGAGTTGTCCAAATTATATTTTTTGAACTTGTCACCTTTTTAGCTTAGTGGACAATTAAAAAAAAAGGAAAGAAAACAGTAAATAAAATTTTTATGTATTTTTTGTCGAGATTGAAAATTACAGTTCTATTTTACATAATTATAAAAAAATTAAATAGTATACATACATTTATTTTTTTGATTATTAAAAAAAATTCTGACTAAGTGACATGTGTTAACGTGCTAAAATATATAGGGGAGACCCGTGTACCTAGGGCCATCATGTACCTAGGTCCACCCCACTTTATTTGAATAATATTTAGTTTTAAGTTTTAATATTCAATTGGGCGAGTAACAACACCAATTGCTACATTTACGATCACTTTGAAACCATTCAGGAGAGAGTTTTTACAAATTACATGTAGAAAAAGAATTTACATGGTTTGAAGTAAAATTTTACAGCTCATCTCTTTTGCTATTTTACAAAAGTCAATCAAATAATTTTCTTTTATTTCTAGTGTATAATTTTTCTCATTATATTGAGTAATAAATGAGATACTTAATTAACCCTCTCTGTGTGTGGGTTTTTTAGTGGAATGTATTTTGAATGAAGTTACCGAAACTTGTACCTAGGGCCACATAGCTAAATTGTACCTACGGCCATGCATGGCCCTAGGTACAATCGTAATCTTATTCTTCATGTTGTTACAATTTAATTAAAAAACTTTTATAATTAAATGAAGGATATTGTTGTATGAGGGATATTACTTTACCCCACCACCAGTCATAAGCTTAAACCATTGGACAGAGGTGTGTAGTGTATCCTTATAAGATGTATGTACTACAATACAGCCTGTAGTAATTGGATGCTGACAAACTCTGGCAAACCAATCACTATATATGACGTTGTTGAAAGTGTTGGCAAGTCCTATCCATCGGTCTTTACTCCTGTGAACATTTTATCAGGTTTTCGTGTAACTGGCATATAGCCAGCGAATCAAAACATATTCACTGACCAGGAAACCATACCATACTGTAATCATAAAAAAAAAGAAAGAAATCCAAACAAGCATTCATCGAAAGAGCATATATAAATATATAAAACATTAGCCCTCGTCAGCTCGTTTTCGAGTTATAAACTCTGAAAGTTCACTAACAATCGGTGCAACCACGCGTAAATCGATAACACCACGCCTTACTGAAATAATGAATGAAATTCAAAATAAGCAGAAATTGAAATAGCATAGATAAACTTCTTCTTTGATGCATTCAACAGTTGCCTATTTCAGCTTTGAGATATATTCAATAGAGATATAATGCCTAAAAATTCGCTAAAATATAATCTAAATATTGATAAAAGTTATGGTTCTAGCAGATTTTGATAGACTCCTCCCACCCTTTTCTCGTTACTACATTTTTACTCACACTTAAATATAGATTTCTCGAGAACGGACTTATAAGGGGTAACAGTTTGTGTATCAAAAATCATGTTATATTATACCCTCTCGAATAAACGTAATTCAATTGATTTCTATTATTACAACTATTGGGATGGTTTCCTGGTGAGAGCAAATATTTAAATTCAAATGTGGCTGAGAGACAAACTCCCTCCATAAATTTCCAAAAAAGATTTTCTTCAGTAAGAAAATGAACCAACAATGATGGAACTGGATATCTCTGTTTCATGTCCTGTTGAAATTTCGAAACCTTCATCATCTAACATATTTTCGTGTGTCATGCTTGAACAGGTACAACTTTCCTGAAGCAAAACCTCGTACAAAAACTACTCAAAGAAAGTATGTGGCCGAAAACCAGGAAGATCTAGAAATTTAAGAGACATTCCAGGAAAAAAAAAAAAAAAAAAAAAAAAAAAAGAAGAAAAATATGCTATTAGAATATATCCCAAAGAAAAAAAAAGAGAAAAATTCGGCGTTTCATATTAAGGCAACATCATGATAATTATTATATGATTAAATAAATGTGTTACTTGATATTGTTTCTTTTATAAAATATATGTTCATGTGTTTATTTTCTATTCATTACAAAGTGAAATATAATTTTAACCCATATCGCTCGTATGTCCCTTCTGAAAGGACATTAAAAAATCGAGCCACGCCTTAAGTTGTTCCTCTGCAAATGAAATGTTATTTTTCTAAAACGTGTAACTATAGGCTACCTTTCGGCGACCGGAAAATTTTAACAGAAAGATTTATTTTATTTAATGATGAAGTAAAATAAAACAAATTATTACAATTTTTCGGTAGCCAAAAGGTAGTAAGTTGGAAACTATACGTGTGACGTTTTAAAGGAATGCCAAAAGGCGTGTCTTACGGAAAATATGTCGAGCGCAAAGGGTTAAGGGAATGGCCCTAGGTACACTGAGGCCCTACGTACAATGAGATCTGGCCCTAGGTATGATGAGGTCTGGTTCTAGGTACAATGTGGTCTAACCCTAGGTACAATGAGCATGTTGTACCTAGGGCCATGTGTGAAATTTATTTAAAAACCTTCCATTTGTCAGAATTCATTGTTTTAAGTATTTATATTAATCTCAATTAAAAGAAATTAGTTCTAAGATATGTGCATATCCGTTTCATGATTTTTAGCAGGTCAGGGGCTCTGGGAATTGAAAAAAAGCGGCCCTAGGTAAAATGAGGTCTGGCCCTAGGTACAATGAGGGTGTTGTACCTAGGGCCATAAGAGAAGTTTATTTTAAAACCTTCTATTTGTCAGGATTTATTATTTTATGTATTTATAATTTATATTAATCCCAATTGGAAGTAAATAATCCTAAAGATATGTAAATATCAGTTTCATAATTTTAAACCGGTCAAGGGCTCTGTTTTCGGCAATTGAAAAAAAGCGGCCATAGGTACACGGGTCTCCTCTATCTATAATAATAAAAGAAGATGTCTGTCTCTCTGTCTGTCTGAGTATCTATACATTCAGCCCCTATTGAACGCAGAACTTCAATATTTGACATACGGGTGCTCAGAAGCCTGCCCGAGTGCATAGTGAAAAAAAAATTAAAAAATTTTAATTAGTTCCGGAGATATTAATTAAAATGTAGACCTATGTCTAATGAAGAAGCAATCTCAATGACTGAAAATTCACCGCGATTGCATAAAAATAGATATTTTAACGGAGTTAAAAGCAGAAAAAGTGGAAAATAAATTAGAAATATTAGTCCGATCGTTACAAATTTGGTACCAAATGAAATTGGAATTTTTTCCGAATCTAAGAGTGCAAGCAGCTTATTGATACAACAATTAAATTTTTTAAAATTAACTAAAGTATAAAATTTAGATGGCAACATCATTTCAATTGTCTGCCATGAAAACAGATCGCAGACAACTGTCTGGATGAAAAAGGAAATGATTGTAATCAATTAAGATGTCACGTGCTTTATAGTGCGGGGGGAAATTGCAATTTTCTAATTTTTTCTAATTTTCATTCACGTTACATTTGAATTAATATTCGGCCTAGACAGCATATTATAAAGCTACTGTTCAATTTTCATGAAAATATATTAATAAACAAAAAAATTACATATTTATTGGAAAAAGATTAAGTTTTCTTTTATATTTTGCAATATTTTAAATTGAGATATGCCGTTGAAATTTCGTAGTATTTGGTTTTAATGCTCGATAATCCGATTGTGAATATTTTTAAAGAGTACAATTATTAGGGAGGGCTTGAGGTAGAGGGGAAAGGGGAAAAAAAAAGAGTTACAGCATTTGAAATTGGTTGGCATATTTAGATTTTAAGGCAAGGTAAATCGATTGCGGATATTTTCGAGTGTAAAAAAGGAACGGGAGTTTCGGAGAAAACAATGGAATACCCAGAACACCTTTATTCTTTAATATTTTGCAGAGTTTCGAATTAGAATTTCTGCTCACACATCGTACTAAGGATTTTTAACGTTACATAAGCCCGGAATTATGCAAGTTTCGGAGAAAACCATGGATAAGTCGGATTACTGAGAGAGAATAATAATTAAAAAAAAAAAAAAAAAAAAAAAAATACATTTTAATTTACATTTAATTGCAAATAAAATTTTATTCTAATATTTTAATTATGATTAAATTATTTTTAATACTTCATTCGAAAGACATTTTAAAATACTTTTATATTATCAAAAGTGGTATTCGAGATTTCACCCAATTTATACGTTTTGAGGTGTCCTGAATCGGTTTTCTTTTGTATCTCAGCTACTAATTAAAATAATGTCTTAAGTAATACATCATTTAAAAGCTTTGTTGATTTGGAATTGAACAGTAGATTACAGAAATTTCTACCGCCAGATGGTGCTGTAATATTTTAAAATTTCATTATTTCAAATTCTAATTGATTAAATTATTTTTAATACATCATTCGAAAGATATTTTAACGTTCTTTTATATTATCGAAAGTGGAATTCGTGATTTTACCCGATTTACACGTTTTAAGGTCTCCTGTTTAGGTTTTCTTTTGTATCTCAGCTACTAATTAAAATATTTTCATAAGTAATACACCATTTGAAAGGTTTGTTGATTTATAATTGAACAGTAGATTACAGAAATTTCTACCGCCAGATGATGCTGTAATATTTTAAAATTTCAATATTTTAAATTCTAATGAGCGAGGAAGGTGTTGTATGTTCTAAAACAGAGATAAGGCGCCGCAGTTGCCACCGAGCGGGACTTTGCTGAAGTCAGAATTTTGAAAGATCGTAACACTGTGAGCAAACAGGCTGTTTCAGATATTCAAACGGGAAGAGGGCGCCGCAGGCTACCGATCGGGAATTTACTGCGATTAAATTTTTCAATAAAGCTATTTGCACTATATGTCAATAAGCTGTTGTAAGATCTGAAGCGGGAAAAAGGCGCCGCAGGCGCCACCAAGCGGGAGTTTCATAAAGTCGGATTTTTCAAGGATCGCGAACCAGCTGGTCTCCAAAGGCGGCTAGTATATAAATATAAAAAAATCTCTATTTTTCAATGAAAAATCTATCAGATATGAAGCAATGAAAATTTCATAGGATTACATGAGGAAAACAAAGCAATGAATCTATCTGACTAATGTAGAGCCTTAAGGGGATGTATCACAGTGCACCAAGGTCAGTCAAACCCCATGTTAAACTATGGGAAAATAACTCCAAACAATCTCCATCATTATTCATTACTTTATGCATATTTTTTAATTCTGCAATAATATAAACTTTGATTAATTATTTTATAACAAACAAATAATGAAGATTTTTATGTTTATTTTTTAAGAGGTATGCACAAAAAAAGAAAGTAACAAAAAAATGAAATAAATAAATTGTTTAACATTTGGTGAATATTGCATGTATTTTTAAAATGAACAAATAAATAAATGTGTGCAAATAACATTTGAACTGAATTAACATTCTTTGATCCTTGAATATTTTTTCTTTCTTCTTCTTCTCCCCCCCCCCCCTCCCTCACACACACACACACACACACACTTCCCAAGAGAATAAAAGTGTGCTTTGAAAAATATTTTGCTATATAAATAATGATAGATTAAAATTAAAATTTTAAAATTAAAAGAGGTAAATAAATGATTCTACATTTAGGAGACATACTTATCTTTTATGTGTTTTCAGTTTTATTAATATACCTTTTTTTTTTCTTTTCCCAAGGCTGCTTATGACAACCCAAGCTATACTGTTGTACAGAATGGACATTCTTCTGTTCTACCCTCCTGAGTGGAAATTATTTTCAATTGATTTTAAATGGCATGTACTTACAAATATATAATTCAATCAATATCATTTTCTTATAAATCACTGGAAAAAAATTTGAGAAAATATGAAATATTTTGATACAATACAGCCAATTAACAACTAGAAATTTATATTTTATTACTCTATCAAATGTTAGTCATATTTCATATTGATTGATTAGTGTATGGAGAAACTTAAAAGAAAGCGTATTATTTGTTAATTATTTATCAGCGGTACATAACAAAGTTTACATTAATGGTCATTGAATCTTCATTCTCAAGGTATATTCATCATCAAGTGCCTCTGTTTATCTAACTTAATCAAGTTTTTTTCAACAAAAGATGAAATATTAAGGTATTCTATAAAAAGTGGTTTATGTCTCTATAAAAAAAATGTGACACCAAAGTTTTTTTTTTTTTTTTTTAAATAAAAGTACAGTTTTGTATTCACAAAAGTTTTACATGAAAAATGCAAAAGCAAATTGTAAATATATACAGGGTGTCCTAAAAAGATTGCAATGCAATTTAATTCTTTACGTATTAGAGATAAATGAACAATATATTTTGCAAAAATGTTCAAAATATGACCCTACTATTTCCTTTCATTAATTTTCAAAAATTTACACTTTTTAAATTTTTACACGATTCCTCTATACAAATTTTGTCAGTTAGAAAGGTTTTTATTTTTATTAAAGCAACATCATAAAAGTAACTCATATCTGTATTGTTAAAACTGTTGAGTTATACTCAAGGCCATAGCCAAAAAGGGGGAGGGGTCTGGGGTGGTTCAATTTCTCTCCCCCCCCCCTTTACCTGAAATTTTTAATTTTGTCAAACATTTTGGAGTTATGTTTCATTCTTAACACTCAACACTATAAGGCCCAGGAAAAAATTATGAGGTAGATTAAATAGCTAGATAAACTAGGATTTATGCAAATTTGTCGAATGGGAAAGACAAAAATACAAAGTATGTAAATGATTTGTTAATTATAATACAATTTAATTAAAATCTAATTTAAGTTGATCGAACTAATTACTATATTAGATATTAATGTTATTTACTGTTGGAAAAAAGTATAAAGTCGTCGAATTTTTTGGAGGGATATGCAAATTTTTTGCAGTTTGGGAAAGCGCAAAATATAAAAGGCAACCTAACAATGCATTTTGGGTTACTTTAATCTTTTTCTATGCTATTGAGAATAATACCAAGGCTGATAAAATTGTCCAATGTAGAATGCAGAAAAATCCTCGGAATGATAGCGAGTGGAATGAGTTTTCATCTATTTCTATATCTATCGGTAGGCCTAAAACGGTAGTTAATAATCTTAAAAAAAAAAATCCTTTTCAAAGTATGGCAAATGCAAGCGTCCAGGAAGAACAAGTGCATTTTCAAGGCACCAAAAATTGACTGTTTTTCGATGGACATGTGACGAAAATAGTTCATGTTTTTAGCCTACCATGTACCAGCCGAACTATCTGCATTGTTTTAAGTTCCAAACCGAGGGCACAGTTTGTAAAATTACAACCTTGAACATCTCTAAAGCGGCCAGGAGATTTAAAATCTCCTTTGAACCAATGCCCCCTATCCTTATTCCAAATTCCCAGAACTATGCGTACACTAATGACGAGAAGGCTAATGCCATTGCTATAAACCTCGAGACACAATTCCAAGGCAACCCTATTGATAGTGATGAAACTGAGAGAGAAGTCAATTCTACTGTTAGAAGATTCTTGAATAACCCCATTCCTTCCTCTGACTTTTTGGTAACCCATGCTGATGTCATCCGCAAAATCAAAAAACTTAAAAATAAAAAAGGCCCCAGGCATCAGCGGAATCACTAATGACGCCCTCAAGAATCTATCATTCAGTTATATTCCCAAAATCACCCATCTGTTTAATAATATTTTTAAATTTAATTATTTCCCTTTCTATTGGAAAACTGCAGTCATTGCTCCGATACTAAAACCTGCCAAACCCCCTGATAGGGCTTCGAGTTATCGCCCAATTTCCCTACTAAATGTTTTAAGTAAATTATTCGAAGCCTTTATTGCTCAACAGATTGATTCTCATATTGCAGAAAATAATATTATGATCCCAGAACAATTTGGGTTCTGCAGTGGCCTTTCAGCCCCACACCAGGTCTACAGATTAGTTGAGCACATTACCACCGGCAAAATTCGGAAGCAATAAACTGCGGCAGTTTTTCTTGACATTGAAAAGGCATTTGACAAAGTTTGGACCTCTGGCTTAATTTTTAAACTTATTAATTATAACTTTCCCCTTGCCCTTATTAAGTTAATTCATAGTTACCTACTTGACAGGAACTTCCACTTGAAGGTGAAAGACACTCTTTCACGGAACTTTTTTGCCCATTTCAGCGTTCCTCAAGGCTCCAAAATTAGTCCTAAATTATTTAATCTTGATATTAACGATATACCTCGCTACCCTCATACCTCATTGGCTATTTTTGCAGATGATACATGTATTTTCGCTTCAAGCGTCAACAGGCATTATGCTATTTCGGCAATTTCCCGTCATCTCAAAATTTTGGTTCACTGGTTCTATAAATGGAGAATAGCATTTAATACTACCAAAACTGAAGCTATTCTTTTTTCACATGGAAGAAATGCTATGACAACTAATGAACGTGATAAATTCCAAATTAGCCTCAGCACCACCCCCCTACCATGGTCAAATCACTGTAAATACCTTGGTATTATTCTAGACCAATCTCTCACTTTTCAACAACACATTCTCACCACGCGTAATAAATTCCGTACGGCTAAAAGTAAATTAATTCCCCTCTTAGCTCGGAATAGTAAATTAAACTTAAAAAACAAATTGCTCTTGTACACTTCCTACTTATGACCCATTCTCACTTATGCATGTATGGTATGGTCATATGCTGCCAAATCGCATATCAAGTTATTCAACAGGGCTCAAAATTCAACTATTCGTCAAATTATTGATATGCCTTGGTACGTTAGAATTTTTCACATACATAAAGAAATTGAAACTCCTAGACTGAATGACTTCATTCAATACTTAAATATACAATTCCATTTAGCTCTCGAATCATTAAATAACTCTGCTTTGAACACACTTGCAACATATGACCATAATGATCCTCGGAATAGGCGAAGACCCAAAGCAGGCCTCAGTCTTAACTCCCACCTTTAATCTTTTTTGTGTTAGCTTTTTTATTTTTTCACTTTTCTATCGCCTTCGGGCATTGACTTCTCTTCGGAGATTATATCCTGTCCTCCTAATTGTGCTGTCTTGTATTGTGTTCTATTTTTGTCCTTGTGTTATATAAAAAAAAAAAAAAAAAAAATTAAAAAATTGTGTTTTAAAATACCAAAAAAAAAAAAAAAAAAAAAAATTATAAAATTTGCTCTATAAAATTAAAAAATATTTTTACTATCCCTAAACTTTCTCCTAGTTGTGTAATGCTGTACTTAACCTTTCTACTCTTTTTTATTATTGTGTTTCCCCTTTCCATAAGCTCTAAAATTCCTTTGTTATTGTTTTTGTGCCTTTTATGTCCCCCCCCCCTCTCTCTCCATTGCAGTGAAATTGTTGTTTGGGACTCTCACTCCGTTAGTTTCCACTTTTAGGTAATGGAGGATGTGTGACGCTGTCACAGGTGCCTCCCAGCCATTCCATCCTAACATAACATAACAACCTTGAACCACCTTGACAAAGAAGCATAAATTAGTTTGCTATGCAGAAAGTTATCAAGCTATGTTGGGTGATACTTTTCTTCCCAATGCCCAGTAGTTACATGAGGAGATTAGTCAGTTCAGCGTCCATACTGCTCATTCAACAAAAGATTGGTTTGAAGCAAATGAGGTTCATGTGTTTGGCCATCCTGCAGTTTAGATCTAAACCCAACAGAAAATATTTGGGGCATACATGGGCAATCTGTTTATAAGGATATGTGGCAGTAAGGAGGGAAAGGCGAACTCACTAATGTGATTAATAATGTTTGAGAAATTTTTTTAAAAAAAGAAACTTTATCTCGATTTTATCTGCAACGATGACTGATCGTCATTGAAAAATGGTGAATTTGTAGGATATTGACTTTATATTTTCATTCACAACTCTTCGACCTTATATTTATTTCCAAGATAAAGTGCCATCAGATTTCTATATTATCATTCAATGTTTTGATTATATTTTACATATGTTTATAACCTATGCTTATGACTTTTAATTTCATTTCTAAGAAAGAGTGATATTAAATTTTACCTGTTTAACTAAGTTGTATACTTTTTTGTTAATATATTTTGCAATCTTATACTTTTTTCCAGGGCCTTACTCAAAAGTTTGAACACCTTCTGAAAGTTTTTTCTGATATGCCCTGGTTATACTTAA
The DNA here is from genome assembly GCA_963930645.1 of Salticus scenicus. Taxonomy (NCBI): domain Eukaryota; kingdom Metazoa; phylum Arthropoda; class Arachnida; order Araneae; family Salticidae; genus Salticus; species Salticus scenicus. The sequence goes on along the minus strand of OZ005653.1, from coordinate 203,632,620 downwards.
TTGAAAATTCAATGTTGCACATAGAGACTATATATCAAAATATACAAATGAAAAATTTGTGACTTTTTATAGAATAAAAAAATATATAATATTTACATTAAAACCATTTTTGAATGTTAAGAGTAGATTTACCATCCAGTCATGTTATTCTAAGTTATTTTATTTATTTATTTTTAAATATTAAGACTGCCATCTTTAATTTGAAATAATTAAAATTATAATAAATATATGCAAGTATGTAATTTATTTTCAAATTTATCATCGTTTTCAAAACGAGATTTCAACAAATTAACTCAAGATAGTTTTCAAAATTTTGTTTTATGAGATCTGCATTTAATTTTCATTATCAGAAAATATTGTTGAACAAAAAATGTTTTTATTTTTTTTATTTTTTATTATTATTATTAACATGAGATGCATGAATTCTAAAAGTATGTTTTGGATAATTGCTGTTTAAATTTTTATTAGCAAATTTTAAAAGGAATTTTAGTTATATATATATATATTATAAAATATTTATCTATGCATGCAAATGATAATAATTTTTTAACTATGTATCCCAACTGTGATACTGCATAAAATGAAATTGAGAGTTACATGTGACTCATGGCTCATAGGCACTGTTCATCTCTGTCTGTTAAGAATTTGTTTAAAGGCATTTAGTTTTTTTTTTTTTACACGAATCATCGTATTTCCAACCGAAAACTTTGCATTATTTGTATATGGTCCTAATTTTTGTCACAGAAACTGCTATTTTCTTTTTTTTTTAACCCTTTATCTACTGCATTATGATACAGACAAAAATTGTGTTTGAAACATATATTTTTAGTTACTAAAGTGAATTTAAAGATATATATGTTAAAAATTATGCATATCACCTCATCATAATAATTAATGAGAATTTTGTTAGGTTGTACTTTAGTGTACCACTGGTACATAGAGGTTGAAAAAATTGAATTTCGACATGGAAAAAGTGTAGAGAAATATTTACTCTTTATGCTCCTCATATTTTTTCTAAGATTAGTGGGGTATTCTTGAAATAATATAGGAATTAATTATGACACACATGAAGATCGTGAAAAATATCAAGCAAAATACAGCAAGTGCACTCCATAAAATCCCTTATGAAACAAAAATGGCTATATGTATCGTCTAATACTTTGTAGTGAGATTAAAGGGAGGTACATCTGTTCCCTTCTTATAAATATCTTTGACATTTCTTCTATAAATTCGATTTTATACTCTTTTTAAAGTAATGGTACTTTAAAGTACCGTCAGTAGATAAAGGGTTAAAGTGATATGAAAAAGTGGCCAAAGCCATTTTTTTCCCCCTGTATCATAATTCAGTTGCTTTCAAAAATACAATAATGCAGCTTTTTCTAATAGTCTTTTTGTATGAAAAATACTAACCTTCTAGTTGACCAGATTTGCATATGGGGTCGTAAAATTTTTTTTAAATGTAACTTTTTGAAAATTAGTAAAGTGATTTTTTCTTAATGTAGCAATATTTCCTTTCTTACTTTAAACATTGTTTTCAATTTACTTTGCACACTTATTTCTAATTGATAATAAACATTTTTTAAATGCATGCCTGTGATTTATTTATTTTTTAAGCATAAGAAATTTTTATCATAGTAATCAAAATTTTAGTTTACATTATCTGTTTTTTTTTCTACATGCTCCAATGAATTAATAATATCTGAATATGAAAAAAATTACAGAAGAAATCAATAGATCAGCCAAAATTAAAGGATTGAAATAAAGGAGATTCTTAAAGTTTTTTTTTTTTTTTTTTTCCAGGCTTAGACAACATTGAAAGACTTTGCACATATGACAGTTTAATTCATAGTCTTAACTATCAAAAACCTATATGCATAATTGAAATTTAATTTATAAGTAAAAGTTTAGTAATTATTAATAACAAAAAAATGGCATCTACAGAAAAGCAAGAAAATTTTGTTGCCAAAAGTGAAAACTGTGCTTAAAATGTGAAGATTTGTTGAAGTTTTGGATAAATTATAAGCATAATTTTAAAATGCTCCGCAAAAGGCAGAAATGTTAAATTACATTTTGGCAACCTCTTTTTGCTTAGATTAACCATAATTATTAGAGTAATTGGAGTTAAGGTTAAGATACCTCACTATGTGAAAAATGCTAAAGTCGGGAATCGCACCTGGGCAATAACCTGATTACCAACTCGGTATTCCTAACATATCAACTAGCAAAGCCACCATGTTTGCAAACACAGATATAACAGGTGAGCACATTAATCATGACACAACTCTGGTACACCATGCGGAGAGCCTGGATTTCATTCCTAGCTCTGGTATTTTTCACATAGTTGGTATAAAAATCGACCTTACACTCCAATATCTCTAAACGAATATTCATGGTTGATGAATTGATGAATAATATTTATAACTAGCAAACACAAGCAAAATTTTTGCTATTTCTTACTCACTTTTTTTTTTTTAATTTACTTTTAAAATTTGAAACTCACAAGTCTCATATTGATTTCACCACCCAATTTAAATTTTAATTAATCAGAAACCAAATTATTATTAGTTTTTGTGGGATAAAACGCTAATGATAGTTAAACCAAATTATTCAAAGAAAAGTTTCAAAATGAAATTCATGTTTGACTACCCAGTTTTCATACTTCCCCAGTCAGGACAGCTTTAGTATAGTATCCCTATGGCCATTTATTCATTTTGGCATAATTTTTTTTTTAAATTGGTACTTATTTTGATTATGCTTTTGATTATTGCATTTTTTAGTGAATTTATGACAAAAATTCATATTTTGTTTATATTTTTAAAGAATTGCCCGGTTTAAAATGATGCTTGCAAAGACGCAACTTTTAAAAATGGATTTTTCTATAAAATGATCGCATCAGGCAAATGTCGTCATTTTTAAAATTTTTATTTATATTTTTTTATTAGATCACATAACTGAGTCCACGTGCTTAAATATTGCTTATGTATTTTTTATCCTCCTGTATTTTATTAAGTTACTATCGTATCGTTTTTACAAAATTTAATCGTAACTGGACCACATTAAAGAAATATTATATAGATTACTTTTTTTTTTAAATAGTTGCATTTGTGAAAAAAAAATCTTAAAATACAATTGAGTTTTATGAAAATTGATAACTAATTAAACCATAATCAAATTAAAGTTCAGTACCATTAAGCCCTAAACTAAAATGTGTGATGACTAATGAGATTGTGCACCTTTCACTACGCAACCACACTGAATCAGACTGCAATTAGAATGCTGATACTTCAGATGCAAGAAACCATAGTTTTGTCTTTCTGTTTGCTTTTAAGCTTTAGTTGTAGAGGACACTGTTGTTTAGTGGTAGTGTAAGCATGAATGACGTAAAAGTCAAACAGCGAATCAACCCGAAATTTCCCGTGAAATTAAGACGATTACTAATGGCAATGTTGAAGAGAGTGTTTGGTGATAATGTTATAGAACGCATGAAGATTTATGAAAAGCATAAACAGTTTTCTGGAAGTCGGAAAGAGGTTAAAGATGCAAATCCGGGTTGACCTGTGGCTGTATTCCAGACTTGCCAACCTATGAAAATAAAAATTAGTAGCACACCAATTTTAAAAATAGAGATTGGACATTTGATTGGTTCATTTTTATGATGCAAAATACAAATCTTAAAGGAATGAACATATGTGTATTAGAGATGCAAGGGATGCCAGTTTGGGCAGATTCTGGATATCTGGCATAATTTGCAGCTGACTCTTTTCCTCATCTCAGATTAAATATTTTTTGAAAGTTATTACTTCCATCTAAATAATTAAAAACTTATGAATATTTCAATTTCTTATTTTATAGAAAAGAAATAATGAATTGTAATACAGTGAGTGTTCATATATAATGAGACTTTTCAGAAACAGACATCATTTAAGAAACTAGGGGTAAAAGAATTTTATTTAAAGTATAGAATTACTGTTTTTACACCATAATTAACCAGTTATGAAAATAAAAAATAGCAAAAATGTTATCCATTGAATAAATATTTTTGTTATGTGCTTAATTATGTGTATAACTAAAGAAATTATAAATTAAAATGATTGCAAAAAATTTTAATCTTAGCATTGGGATAATTATTTTTTATATTAAAATATAAATGTTAGAACATTCAAATTAAAGTCTTAAATTACTCCAATTAGTTAAAAAAATAATTGTCAATTTTTTTAAATATTTTTTTAATTTGACAAAAAAAAAAAAAAAAAAAATAGCACATCGGTCTTCGAGGATCGAATCCATGACCAACGCATTATCAGCATGACATTCTAACTAAAAGTCAAAGAACATGCTAGAAAAATCTAAATAATGCAAAAAAATATTGTTCTTGAATGCTTTTCAAAATACTTTGAATATTTAAGAATTTTCATCTCGTGTAACAGTGAAATATCTACATTCTTCTTTAAAATTTTCTTATTGTTGGAACTTTTATTTATTTATTTATTTATAGCATGTCTCTGCACAAATAAAATTTTATTTTATACTTTTTAAGGCTCCACAACAAAAAGTTTCCTGCTTTTTTTTTTGTTGTTGTTGTTATTCTTTTTAGTTATCAAAGAAAAAGCTTCTTAAAAAAATTAATCAAAATTTCTTAGTATACTGTGTAGGCCATGAAAAGACACATCGGCCTTTTTGAAGATCGAACCCACTCACCACCATCGCGTTATCAACATGACGCTTTAATCAACTGAGCCACTGAACAATGTAAAAATCCCTTACATTTACTTTAAAGTGGAAGCACTTTGTGTTTTTAGCATGACACAAAGACATGATGACAAAATCCAATTTCAAAAATAAGAAATTTCTAAAAAAATATTTATTTATGTATTTTCTATTTAAAACTTTTTAATTGGTGTTCTTTTTTACTATCAAAAATATTTTGTGATTTTTAATAACTAAAAAAAAAAAAAGTTTCTTAAAAAAACTCAACAAATTCTTAGGATACTGTGTAAGCGACGAAAAATTTTCTTGTATCAATTGACACCTTTTCTACAAATTACACGCAAAAATTAACACGCTGGACCTTCCAATGACCGAACTCTCGACCACCGTAAATAACGTGACACTCTAACCAACTGAAACAAGGAGCGACAAATGGAATGGCTTTTATTTACTTTAAAATAAAGGTGCCATGTTTACTAGTTTAACACAAAGACAAAGTCAATTTCATATAAAAAGCTTCTAAAAATGTAGTTGGAAAATTTGCAGTTTTGGTGCTAGACAAAAGTTTGTAGTTTTGGGCCGATTTTCATAGTATCGTAGATTACAGATCAAATTCATAATAACTACAAAAAGTTTTTCGAGTTTGTAGTTGGTACCCTAATTGCATTCATGACTAAATTACGACTGAAAAGTATAAGTTAATGGATGTTCTTTGCATATCTGAAACTCTACGCCATTTTATCCAGTATTTTCTGAGAAAATAGAAAATGTGAAAATAAAAACATTTCAAATAAATTGATCACTCACTGGATATGCATATAAAAAGCATGTTTGTATATAATGTAATTTTTTTCTATATACTTTTTTTCTGTCAATGAATATAATGAGCTGTACTGTATACAGTACAATGAATGAATGTACTTATAATTTGTACTTCATGTATATACATTTTAATATGTATGCAAATAAAAGTATGAAGTATATTAAACACTATAATTACAACTTCTCTTCTCATCTACTTATTCACTTCTTATAAAACACAAATTGTAATTTCAAAAATTAAAATTATTTGAATCAAAAAGGAGAGAGACTTTCTACAGAATACCTTATTTTTTCAGTTAATATCAATAATTCAGTTTTTATTAAAGAATACATATAATTATTGGTCTTTGTGGTTTCAGTGATCTTGTATCTGTTGCTTGGCTTTTACTACGCTTAATAAATCATTAATACATAAGGGTGGGATGAAAAGTTTCTGGCCTAACAAGGAGAGGGGTTGTAGTCCGAGGGAGGCATATCAGGAGAATAGAGTGCATGAGAAAGAATTTCAAACTTCAGTTCATGAAGTTTTACCATCACAGTGACAAACTTGTGGATGAGAGCATTGTCCTGGTGAAACAGAACATTCTTCTTGGCCAGACCTGGCCTTTTTTCTTTGATTTTGGAACACAGTTTATACAAAAGATTAGCATAATATTCAACATTGATGGTCCTGCCTTTTTCTAGATAATCCGATAATGAAATTGCCTTAGCGTCCCAAAAGACTGTTCCATAGCCTTTCCCGCAGATGGCACACTTTTTGCTTTTTTGGGTGCTGATTCATCCTTTGTTGTCCACTGTTTTGATTGCTGCTCGGTCTATGGAGTATAGTAATGATCCATGTCTCATCCACAGTAACAAAACACTCCAAAAAATCAGTTAGGTTTGAGTAGTATAGCACCAAATATTGTTCTGATATTGTCATGCGCTGAAGAAGAAAATTTTAAAACGGCAAAGCATAAAAACAACCAAACACAAATCTTTTGAAATATGCAAGAAGTATTAAACAAAGAAGTGCTTTTGTCAAAGTAACTCCGGGAGCACCATCTCTAGGTGAGGCCGGAAACTTTTCATCCCACCCTCGTATATATATATATATATCATTTTTGATACAGAAATTCAGATTGCTCTTGCATGTTAAAATAAATAATAAACTGATTTAAAAATAGCATCCCATAAATAAATATGTTTTTTTTTTTTTTTTTTTTAAGGTTTAAATTTATTTTTTTATCATTGAAATAATTAATCAATATGCCCATATTAAATTAACAGTTTTTACTGAGAAAAACACCTAGATACAGCAATCCTGCATCCTACATATCCTTAATTACAAAGAAATAAAAAGAGGTGTACAAATTCTAAAAAAAGCTCATTTTCTCATTAAAAATCATAGGTTTTTAAATTAAAATTTGCTTTAAAATCTATAAATAAAAACTGTTGATTTAAATATTAAAATGTTTAAATCTTTAAAAACTTATTTGCATGTTTTCAGCCACTTGCTTTCATCAGTTAGTAGTGAATTGGAATGAGCTTTTGAAAAAAAAAAAAAAAAAAGCTTTATTTAACTTTAATAAGCTACCTAGATGGACAGAAGTACCTCACTTTCTCTCAGCAGGTGCTGCCTGATTTACTACAAAATATATCAGCAAATGTTTAGAAAATTATGTGGTTTTAGCACAGCAGAGCACCATTACATTTCTCCAGGATCGTACGAAGCTACCTGGACATTGCCTTTCCGAACAGATGGAATGGCCATGGGGGGGGTCGTTACTTGGCTTCGTAGATCTTCCAGTGTATTCTGCTTAGGTATTTTTTGCCTGAAAGCGTTGTTTACGAGACGCCCATCAGATTACCAGAGAAAATTGTCATCTGAATTAACATTGCAGCTGATCACACTGCAAAAATGCAAGGAGTCTTTCCAACATCTGCGTAATTCTCTCGAGTGCGGTTGTGAAGCCTATATTGCAGCTCATGGTTGCTCGTTTGAACATTTGTTGTAAAATTTTCAATAATAAAAATACTTTATTATTATTTCAGATAATTTTGGAGTGAAAGGCTGATTTTTTATACCAACTATATGAAAAATACCAAAGCCGGGAATCGAACCCAGACCTTCCGCTTTACGTGCCGATGCTCAAACCATTGAGCTACCCTGGCTGATTACAAGCTAGGCATTTCTTACATAACATTCGATGGCAAAGTCACCGAGTCTGTAAATACAGCTATATCAAGTGACATTAATATTCATGGCACAACTCCAATAGACCATGAAATTTTAATTTAATTTAGAAATTTATTCATCAACCATGAAAGATTATTTCAGAAAATTTTGGAGTGAAAGGCTGATTTTTTATACCAACTATGTGAAATATACCAGAGCCGGGAATCGAACCCAGGCCTTCCGCTTTACGTGCGGATGCTCAAACCATTGAGCTACCCTGGCTGATTACAAGCTAGGCATTTCTCACATAAGATTTGTTGTCAAAGTCACCGAGTCTGTAAATACAGCTATATCAAGTGACATTAATATTCATGGCACAACTCCAATAGACCACGAAATTTTAATTTAATTTAGAAATTTATTCATCAAACATGAAAGATTATTATTAATGTTATGTGAGAAATGCCTAGCTTGTAATCAGCCAGGATAGCTCAATGGTTTGAGCATCCGCACGTAAAGCGGAAGGCCTGGGTTCGATTCTCGGCTCTGGTATTTTTCACATAGTTGGTATAAAAAATCAGCCTTTCACTCCAAAATTTTCAGAAATAATCTTTTATGGTTGATGAATAAATTTATAAATTAAATTAAAATTTCGTTGTCTATTGGAGTTGTGCCATGAATATTAATGTCACTTGATATAGCTGTGTTTACAGACTCGGTGACTTTGCCAACGAATATTATGTGAGAAATGCCCAGTTTGTAATCAGCCAGGGTAGCTGAATGGTGTGAGTATCCGCACATAAAGCAGAAGGCCTGGGTTCGATTCCCGGATCTGATATTTTTCACAGAGTTGGTATAAAAAATCAGCCTTTCACTCCAAAATTTTCTGAAATAATCTTTTATGGTTGATAAATAAATTTCTAAATTAAATTAAAATTTCATGGTCTATTGGAGTTGTGCTATGAATATTAATGTCACTTGATACAGCTGTGTTTACAGACTCGGTGACTTTGCCAACGAATGTTATGTGAGAAATGCCTAGCTTGTAATCAGCCAGGGTAGCTCAATGGTTTGAGCATCCGCACGCAAAGCGGAAGGCCTGTGTTCGATTCCCGGCTCTGGTATTTTTCACATAGTTGGTATAAAAAATCAGCCTTTCACTCCAAAATTTTCTGAAATAATCTTTCATGGTTGATGAATAAATTTCTAAATTAAATACTTTATTATTGTTTTTATTGTATTCTCCCTTTTCAACAAGCAGCCTGCAGCTCTTTGATTTCCGACCTCATATTGTGCAGTAAAAATTGTTTGTTTTGGCAAGTTCTATTCCCCCTTGTGACCATTACATATACCCTTTATAATGACAGCCAACTTGCATTCATGGTCATAATTATAGAGGCCCACATTCGAATTTAGACTTTTTGTGAAATATCTAAAAAAAAAAAAAAAAAAAAAAATCATGGATTATCCTGAAACTTTAAGAGTTACACTCTTACATATTAATGAAAGTCTTGTCCTTAAGGCAAAAAGGAGATCTGTTAGAAATGAAAGGAAAAAAATATATATATAATGCTGAGATCACCCTGTAGACACAATGCTTAAAGTAAAACAGATAATTAAAAAAATCTCATAATCACATGCTACAGCTGCAACATAATTCAAAGCATTACATTTTACAGAATATAGACCTTTTTCTTTTTTTTTGAGGGGGGGGGGGAGGGGGTATTGTTTAATTTGTTCTCATGCCTTTTTCCTCTTTGGGACAAAATCTCCACTGAAGTATTAGTGGCATCACATGTTTGTTATATCCATAAAATTTCAAGAAAATCCATCAGTTATTTCTACAGATATCCTATAGTATATTATTTTGAAAGAAGCCTTAAAAAGAGAGATAAGATCAACAAAATCCATAAAAATATAAAAACTTTTAAGAGATAATAATCTCTGTATAGGGGTGGAAACTGCGTTATGAACCTCTGTCACCTTATGAATCTTTCGCTGAATATTTCATTTCTTAATTTAATCAATACGGGTATAACATTAAAGAAAATTCATAATCAGTAAGTACCATACTTTATATATAATGTATTAGAATTCTTTTCTGTAGGCCATGCATAGTACATAAAACATCAAAATATTAAAACTTTAAAAACATTAAAACCCGTTCAAAAGATTACCTCGCTAGCGCTTTCGGCTGCATCACGCAGCCTTCTTCTGGCGTTTTCGCTTCTGTGAACTATCGTACACTCGGCCAAGTATTCTTCTCTCTTCCTCTCTCTCTAGAATACTGCGCCATCTCGTGTCGATCTCTGATTGGTCGGTGTTGCATGAACCCTCATTAGCTAAAATTTCGACAGTTTCCCGTTTTGTGGCATAGAAATAATTATTGTAGTTTGCTAGTTTTTTGTAATTTTTAAAATCTATTTCTATTTTTTCTGTTTGGTTTATTTTAGTTAAAGCTGTGGTTCTATGGTTATATTTTATATCATTTTGGTGTTCTTTGATTCGCGTTTTTATTTTTCGCTTTGTCATTCCAATGTAGCAACCGGTTTTTTGGTCATCTTTGTTAAAGTTTATTTTATATATACCTGCAGTTTCAGAAAAGTCTATTTTATCTTTATTGTTCCTAATTCTTTGGAAAATATTTTGGTTTGGTTTTATTGGTATATTAATATTTAATTTAGCGGCTTCGTTTTTAATTTTATTAGATGTACCTTTATTGTATGGAATTGGGGGGATGTATTTTTGTTTTGGTTTCTGTGCATTGTCTATGTTATTAAGTTTTTTTATTCTACTTCTATAAAGTTTGTTCACTAAGTTTTTCTTATAACCTGCGTTTTGAGCTATTTCAGTGATTTTTTGGAGTTCCTGTTTAAGTAAATTTTCATTTGAGCATATGTTTATTGTGCGGTTTATATAATATTGTATTGCTGCTATTTTGTATTTATATGGAGTCTTGCATTTTGCATTTATAATTTCGTTGCTATTACTTTGTTTCCGGTATACGGTAGTTTCGAAGTTTAAGTTTTGAGTTTTTATTATTGTGACATCTAGGAAGTTAATGAGGTTGTTATTTGGAATGATGTACATTGGAATGACAAAGCGAAAAATAAAAACGCGAATCAAAGAATACCAAAATGATATAAAATATAACCATACAACCACAGCTTTAACTAAAATAAACCAAACAGAAAAAATAGAAATAGATTTTAAAAATTACAAAAAACTAGCAAACTACAATAATTATTTCTATGCCACAAAACGGGAAACTGTCGAAATTTTAGCTAATGAGGGTTCATGCAACACCGACCAATCAGAGATCGACACGAGATGGTGCAGTATTCTAGTGAGAGAGGAAGAGAGAAGAATACTTGGCTGAGTGTACGATAGTTCACGGAAGCAAAAACGCCAGAAGAAGGCTGCGTGATGCAGCCGAAAGCGCTAGCGAGGTAATCTTTTGAACGGGTTTTAATGTTTTTAAAGGTTTAATGTAAAATAACAACCTCATTAACTTCCTAGATGTCACAATAATAAAAACTCAAAACTTAAACTTCGAAACTACCGTATACCGGAAACAAAGTAATAGCAACGAAATTATAAATGCAAAATGCAAGACTCCATATAAATACAAAATAGCAGCAATACAATATTATATAAACCGCGCAATAAACATATGCTCAAATGAAAATTTACTTAAACAGGAACTCCAAAAAATCACTGAAATAGCTCAAAACGCAGGTTATAAGAAAAACTTAGTAAACAAACTTTATAGAAATAGAATAAAAAAACTTAATAACATAGACAATGCACAGAAACCAAAACAAAAATACATCCCCCCAATTCCATACAATAAAGGTACATCTAATAAAATTAAAAACGAAGCCGCTAAATTAAATATTAATATACCAATAAAACCAAACCAAAATATTTTCCAAAGAATTAGGAACGATAAAGATAAAATAGACTTTTCTGAAACTGCAGGTATATATAAAATAAACTTTAACAAAGATGACCAAAAAACCGGTTGCTACATTGGAATGACAAAGCGAAAAATAAAAACGCGAATCAAAGAACACCAAAATGATATAAAATATAACCATACAACCACAGCTTTAACTAAAATAAACCAAACAGAAAAAATAGAAATAGATTTTAAAAATTACAAAAAACTAGCAAACTACAATAATTATTTCTATGCCACAAAACGGGAAACTGTCGAAATTTTAGCTAATGAGGGTTCATGCAACACCGACCAATCAGAGATCGACACGAGATGGCGCAGTATTCTGGAGAGAGAGGAAGAGAGAAGAATACAAGGCCGTGTGTACGATAGTTCACAGGAGCGAAAACGCCAGAAGAAGGCTGCGTGATGCAGCCGAAAGCGCTAGCGAGGTAATCTTTTAAACGGGTTTTAATGTTTTTTAAAGTTTTAATGTATTTTACCTTTTTTAAATTGTTTTAAATAAATAAAACATCAAAATATTTTTGTGTAATTCTATAAACTAATAATTATTCCTTTAAAATACTATTTAATAGAGGCAATATGCTTTTAAGCATCTTAATAATATATATTAATTTGATTGTAATATAATAAAGTTAAGATACACTTAAAAGAAATAGAGTTTTACAGATTGAAATAGTACAGATTATTTTGTGTGTCCCTATACACCAGCCACAAACACTTTGGATACACAAAATAAAAAGTCACTGTACAGTTAATTTTATCGGACTCAAATGTTTGTACCATTTTTAAGTTAATGGGGTGTTTTTAGTTACTGTTAATGAAGTATAGAAACTGCAAAGACTTTATATGTCTTAACACGTCCATTGACTTTTCCGTAATTATATAAACGTTAAATTTTGCACAATTCATAAATAATGTTTGTTTCCGAATTGCTTATGAAATCATATGAAAATGTACAATGAAATTTAAAAGAATATATTTTCTAGCAGCTCTGTACAGAACCACCCTGCAGTTTGGACTAAGAATATTTTTTATGTATAAGATTTGAGACGTTTCCAGGTTTATTTATTTGTTTATGCATGCTTGTTATAATGCATAAATATCATTAGCAAAATTAAATTTATTTTTAAAAAGAAAATTGACAAAAAGAAAAAAAAAAGATACGAAAGTTTCACATCCTTTGGGGGTTCTCGAAGGTCAGGAGCTTTGGTGGCAGTTACAGGCTTGCCCTTTTGCTCATATGAACAGTAGATTAAATCTTTCATTGTAGCATCAATTTTAAAATTTTCTTTTCCTAAACATGTTTTTTGTTGCACAGAGGAATTTTTATGAAGACATTTTTACTAATATAAATTAAGATTTTCATATTATATTAAAAATTTAATTGTTGAATCTTTTTCATAATTTGAAATATAGTATAATTACAATCCAACCTCAACATGAATCTCAAGGGGAAATTTTTTTTTTTTTTTTTCATGTTATCAGTAGTTCATACTATCAGAAACTAATCTTCATATAACTAAATTAATCTTCATTTTGATGGGGATTGTGGAAACAGTTCATGTTAAACATAAATCACGTTAAGCATGTTTGGGCTGACGAGGTTTGACTGTATATGAAAATTATAAACGTTATATGAAATATGAACAATTAAAAGAAAATTACATTAAATATTTAATACCCCTACAACAATTATTAGATGTTTATTCTGCAAGAAGCACTTTTAAATAAGAAAATACAAATAATAAGGCAAAAATATATCAATGGAAAGAAAAAAAACATCAATTTAAGGTTTTATTCACATTTCTAAAAATATAAATATTAAAATATTAAAAATATATCATATGGATGAAATAATTTACAAGCTTTTTGAAAACTGCATATATTACAAGAAGAATAAACTTCCAGAAAAGTACAATAAATCTTTTAAATGTGACGTATACATCCAAAATACAATATTTTAATTTCAATATACAAAGTTTTGGAATTTAAATAAATATATACAATTTGCAACCCACAATTAGTATGCATAACTATTTTAAGAGTAAACTATAAAGCTTTTTGATTTTTTAGATAAATAAAATATCTTTTCATCTAAATAGTTTGAAAATTTAATCTGTATAGCATTTTTAAAATTTTATAAATATATATCATTCTGCAAATAGATTTTATGTACAATCATTTGATCTATCAAGATAAACTATGTCACTGATTGAAAAGCAGTTAAATATACATATATACATATACTTTCAAAGTAAAGGATATACATAAATAAAAACAAAAAATAAACTTGATAATAAAAAAATAAGGAGAAAACTTAAAATATCACATAAACAGTTTTCTCTAACTCTAATCTTATCATACATTATTTGGATCACAACAAAAATTTGTGTGCTCCTCTTAATAAGATAAGGCTATATGATACAATTTACAATTTGTTTTACTCTTACTTTGTATGTACAAATATCATAAGTTAAAAAAGACATTAAAACAACTAAAATGATATCTAAAATGACTGAATGAAAATTCTGATGAATAAATAAAACATCACATGAATTGATTAAAACACTGGATTTCAAAATTGGGTTCAAACTTGGAATTTTAAGATACTTTAGACTATCCAAATCAAAATTGCAATGAAGTACTAATTTAGGTAGCTGAAAAAATTTACAAGCACAGAAATATGCTATGGAAATAAAATATTAATAAAAAGCATCAAATAGCAATTGAATTCTTTTAAGAATCTCTTTACACCAAATATTGAAAGTGAAAAAGTAGATATTTCCCTCTTTGTTTATAAAAAAAATAACATTCTTTGCATACTGCTACAAATTTCTGCACATGCAACTAATAGCTAGACTCTATTTCATCACTTACGATGGTTATATCAACATTCCTCTATCAAAATATAAATGTTATTTACTTTCATATAGAAACCTAATTTACAAACCAAACAAGCGATAAATTAGACTCTAATTATATAAAATAAATAACACTTATTTAGAGCGACTAAAAATGATAATATAACCAAATACATCAAAATCATTTAATTTAAAAAAGTGATGATGATAATGAATAAGTTTAATAGAAATTATGATAATGATAGCAACAGCAACATATAAGTCAGAATGAGAAATACTGTTAAATAATTTAATTAGTATAAAAACATTTCATTAGTTTTTTTACTTTAATGCTATGATAATATTAAGTCATTAAAATAATTAAACTGAAATGATGATAAAAATATTGAAAATAATATACTTTCTTCCAAAATTTCATTAAACAATATATTATCAAATTAGTTTAAAATTTGGACAGATTTGTTACTTTAATACAACATGATCATGAGATCAAAAAATAAATATAGAAATTCATTAGATATAGTAACAAATATCAACTCTAAATGTGAACCTTAACATCAAAAAATCATTCTTTAAACAATATATTTTTGTTAAATTGAACACTATGACAAGGCACAAACAAAAGTTATATAAGGACTCATGTCTATCTACGTTGTTTAAAATAAATAAATAAATTCTTTCCTCCTTGACCTATTCTGTATATTCAATTCTAAAGCTACACATAAAAAAAAAATATATATAGCACTTAGTTTATATGTAAGAGATGGCAAAAAATAATTACAGTTGAGTTGTTTTACAGATTTTTTTTTTTTTTTTTTTTTTATGGCATTAAAGCTTTTTTCTTTCTTTTTTTTAAATGCATATTTCAGTTATAAAAATCTAAATAGTATAAAATTCAAGAATATGAATAGGTAACACACTACATTACTTGCATTAAAAAAATTTATTAATGCCTTTTTTTCAGTTACGCATTTATTTATCAACATTATCCAATATAAAACTATATTATATAGGTATCTTTATCATGCATACTAATTGTGTCATGACAAATTACTCACAGACAAAGTATTCTGTAGATATAAAATACATCTACATTTATCAACAAAGTTATTAAGGCATACATCACTTTTACTCCTTTGGAAAAAAATAAACATTGGAATTTCCTTCCTTGTATGAGCTGTAAAAAATAGAAAATAAAAACAAATAACTAAATACATTAAAAATATCTTAAATAGATAATGTAAAAGACAATTAAAGAAAATGGTACACATACAAAATAGTGCCGCTTATTTTTTAAGCTGTTTGAGTTCAGTTGAACTAGCAAAAAAAAAAAAAAAAAAAAAAAAAAAAAAAATTGTTCTTGACAGTTTTAATTTAGCGTTTAAGGTTAGAGTTTTCATAATATAATGATATTTATCAACTTCTAAAAGAAGTACCTTCAAGTGCTTCATAAATATTTTTAAGGAAGTTTGTTTTCTGTAATGCTTTTTCCCTGTCTATGCTAATTATATTTATTTATTTAAACAGGGTTCCTAGCAAAACTTGTCTAATAATTTCCCTGACTTTTCTTGATTTTCCCTGACCAAATATGGCATATACAAACTATTTTTGGATATAATTAAATCTAAAAGAGCAGAGTCAAATGTCCCTAAATTCAACAGTCAATTAAAAAAGTATTGGCATATTAGAAAAAATTGGTTGCTAAATCCTTAATTTTTTTGACAATTTTTATTTTCCATGTACAATGTACGCGCCAGCTACAACCAAATGATGGGCTTCAGCATGTTACATTTGCTTCCTCCGTCATCCCCGTTAAAACAGTGATAAGTAGCTTCGCTTGTCATGTATTATGTACTTTGTAAACCAGTTTTTTGAAAATTTTTTTACTCTTAACTATTGTAAACCTCTTTCGGATTTCAAAAATTGGAGTAAAAATTGGCTCAAATGAAAGTTGTTTGAAAGATTGTTGTGTGTAATAGAAGCTTTAGTGAAAAATATCATGTATTTTAGCAATTACCTGCAATTAAACATTTGTGAAAGGATGCAATAATAAAAATAAGCATATGTAAAAAACAATTTTCTAACTGTAAGATTAAAATAATAATTTCCAGAAGTCTAAAACATTTTTTTTAGAGTAAAACTTTTAATGATAATAAGAATAGTGTATTTTTTAAAACATTCTTTTCTATTGCTGCGCAATGACCTTTACAAATATTTCACTTTGTTTTTATTTGCCTGAACTAAAACAGATTTGTTGTTCCAGATTTAGCACTTGTTCATTCATCTAATATCTGCTGTCACAAAATAATTAAATAATAACTTTTTACAAAAGAATTTATTAGAACTGTTTCGAACCAAAAATTTCTCAAGAATTTCTAAGTTTACACAGTTTCAAAGAAAAAAAATCTCATGTGAAACAACCACACAACTTCCTTTACCCACTATTACACATATTATATGCATTTTTTGAAGATAATGTGATCAGAAGACATAAAATTGACCTAATGAAGTAGACACAAAAAAGTTTTCCATCAAGAGAAACTAGATACACATATAAAGACATAAAATAGAGTTTACATAGTGAATTAAAAATAATAAAAAACAAATTGTAATTTTTTGAAACACTTATTTCCGAAATCTAAAACTAACCTACCTAATCAGGATGACTGTTAATTTTCGTGTAATAACCACATAATACATGAGAAAGGATATCTAAAATGAATTTATGTAACAATTTTCAAGAAAATCGTTAGAGTCGTTTTTCAGATACAAACTTTTATCAAAACTTGGCATAAAACTGGCATCATTGACCGGAAAACAATAATTACATACAAAAGGATATTTAAAAGAAAGTTTGAAAACAATCTGTACAGCAGTTTTTAAAGGAACGCACTTGCGAGAACTGAAATTGAGCTATTTATACAGGACACCTATCAATTTTTGCTAAACTAACCAACTATATAATTCGAAAGGACATCTAATGGAGTGTTTATATAGTAACTTTGAAGAAAATCGTTAAAGCCGTTTTTGAGATACGGGCTTACGGTCCCACTTCCGGTTTTCCAATTTTCACCAAAATATGGAAAATTAATCTGTACATCAGAACTGTCTGAATTTTTAAGTTTTGTAGTTCTATCTTTTTTAGTTTCGGAGATATGATAGCCAGAAGATTTTTCACATACACACACACACTGACCAATTGCTAATTTTTGGACTCAGGAGACCTTAAAACATGTAAATCAGGTGAAAACTCCAGATTGAATACAATACTTCCATTACCTATGGTAGTCGGGTAACGGAAGTAAAAAAGGGGGTGGGGGGGGGGGCTCTGTGAAACACACAGAATCAAACCTCAACTGATAAGGCATTATGAATATTACTGTAACAAGAGTGAGAACAACCAATTGGCAAAATACATAAAAACTTTTGCTTTGCTTTTCCAGATCTCAAAAAATCTTTTTTTCTTCCATGAGAAAACAAGTTATTTTTTTTCCCTCTCCCTCTCAAAAATGTTTATGCAGATACTATTCGTTTAAAAGAGATTTATTATAAGCAAGTTTCAATAAAACATTCCATACTCCAAATAATAATTAATGTATCAGCAAAGTTATAAGTTAATAATAATAATAATGGAATATTATTAAATTTATATTAATTTTAAAACAAAAACCTAAGATTTAAACCAAAGTTGATTGAAAAATCTAAATGTGATCTTTCTGGGAAAGAAATAAATTATAAAAACTATTCTTTACATTTTATTTAACTTTAAATATAATAATGTTTGCCAGGGTTGGGTTTTTGCCGGCAAAAATGCATTTTTGCCAGGACAGTGGCAAAAAGTGGAAAAAACCAGGCAAAAAGCAGCAAAAATGGTAAAAATTGGCAAAAATGGAAAAAATTAGGAAAAGTGGAAAAATAAAATTAGAACAACACAATCCCTTTCAATTTTTACCCTTTACACTTTGGCACCTCAATGAAAAAAATATTTGAAGATTTTTTAATTTAAAAAGTAATTATAATTAATTAATTAATAATAATATATAACCAGTGTCCAACAAATTCCGGGTGCCAGAATGACTATAAATATCCATTGGTGACTAGTTACGGCAGACTGACAAAAAAATTTTCATGCATTTACAATATTTTTTATGTATACTTTTGTTTTTCCACCCACCTGCTTGTCTTAGTATAAAAGATGACATTGCTGATGTATTGAATGAACAGTATAAGTTTAATGTTTTCTGAAAAATTTAACAATTATTTCTGTTTTTGAAAGATGTTTTTGTATGAAAGATAAATTCCCATATTTGATAAATCTTCTTATTACTATACTGATACTTTCCATGTCTACATCTTTGTGTTAAACAAGATTCAAGCATCATAAACACTATCTGAAGCAAACTATGTTCGAATTTACAACGAGAAAGTTTAAATAGTATGATATTTATCAAATGGATTCTCTTTAAAGGAATTCTGTCCTAAAAAAATTAATAGACAAATAGCATTTTAAAGCCAAAACTTAAACACTTTCAATTTATTTGATGATTATATTAAAGGTAAAAATAATATTTATTTCTGAGGATTTTTTTTTTTTTTTTTTTCCAATAGTTTGTTTTTATTTTTATTAAAAAAAAAAAAAAAAAAATAGTTATTTTCTTAAAAATTTCTTTAGTTCACATTTTTAACTGAATAGTTCATTTATTCAATGTAAAATAATATGTGAATGACCTGCATTAATTATACAATTACGAAATATTAAGTTTTGCTGTGAGTATTGTCATAGAAATAATTCAATATTTCTGGCTCCTAAGATATTGAAACTTTGTCAGTCCCTGAACATAACCATAAAAATAAAACTACAAAATTATATTTTTATTTTATTGAAGTAAAAAAATCTTAAGTAAGACATATTCAGAGAGAGAGAGAGAGAGAGAGAGTTAACTTGCAATTTACATTTCAATTCTAAAAAATGCATGATCAGTGACTGACTGGCAAATTTTAGAACAGCTGAGTCAATAATTGACTTAATATTTGACTTTTCCCCACTGTAAACAAAAATATGTAATACATTGAAAAACACAAATATTCTAGTAATTATAGAAGGATATTTTTTAGATAGGTTATTTAAATATTTTTAAAAATGAAAAAAATTACGTTAATTGTTGATGTTGAAAATTTCATTTTAAAGAAATTTTAGAATGCATTATTTTAATGATTTACATAAGAATTAGTTGATCAAGAGTGTAATTAAATTCCTGGTTTTAATTTGTTAAAATTATGATTTAAACATTAAGATCGTGTAATTAAAATCCTTAAAACCCTGTTTGAAATACTGGTAATTTTTGCCACTGGCAAAAATTGTGGCAAAAACTATTTTTGCCGGGGCGGTTTTTTCCGCGGTTTTTACCATGGTTTTTTCCACTTCGGCAAAAATTGGCCAACCCTGATGTTTGCCTTTGCTTTATTAATTCTAGAATAAGGTAGTTTGCATTAAGTAAACAATAAAATATAAACAAAACCTCTAGTTAAAATAGTAATAATAATAATAATATTAACTCATAAAATAAATATAAAAGTACTTTACTAAACTTGAAAAACTCAGAAGTATTTGCTTCAAAGTTTGAAGCAATAGTGTGAAACATTATTATTATTATTATTATTATTTGAAATTTTCTATTATCAAAAAACAAAATAAAAATTTAAAAGCAAATTTGGGATAAAATCAATTTTAAGTGCCATTTCAATACAGCATTTAAAAATACTTCTCTATTTTTTTTTTTTTTTTTAGTCTTTTAAAGTTTATTAAACCGTATAATATTTATTTTAACTTTTGATATAAATTTTCGGATATAATATTTACTTAGTCTGTAACATAATGTATGTAAACAAAAAATTTCAACTAGTTTTTAGAAAATTAAACTTCAAATTACTTTTGTAAAATTTGCTAGATAGATATATTCTGCAGCTGCTATATTAATTAATATTCTCTACTCTTCTGCCTGAAATTGAAAATGCAATAAACATTTTCAATTATATACAGATAGCAAGTAAAGAGAGTAAAAATTAGATTTGTTGAAGTCATTGAGTAATGAATGATTATTGATAAGATTTACTAAAGAAAAGAAAGGAAAGAAAGATATATAGTATATATATATACCGGACGCAGCAAAAACTTTAATTATCTGAAAACCTGTAAACATCTTCATCAACTGTATCAACATCAATCTCTTCTTCATTTGTTACTGGATCACTACAATCCCTTTAAAAAAAAAAAAAACATAAAATCAATAATAACCACAACAAAATTTAAAATAATAATAATAATAATAAAATGCATTAAACTTTCAACAAAATACAATTTTATATTTTTAACTAGTATATAACCCCGTCAAAAATGACGGAATGTGAACGATAAATCTTGAAAACAATGTTTAGATCATGATGGTTACCACGTGATCATTTAAATGTATTTTCAATTTTTGTTTATAAATCAAATGTGTTTCGATATTTTGTAATTTGCGTTCTTTGTGAGGTCTAACTGTAATAGAGACAGTGTCCGGAGATGAGAGAAGTCGTGTAGAGCCACACCAGATTGTAAAAACGTGAAAAAAATTGCAACTTTGGCCTTTATCACGGTTTTGTGAGGTCTAACTGGAACGTTTCCGGCTGCAATCTTTAAGAGACAGTGTCCGGAGATGAGAGAAGTCGTGTAGAGCCGCATCAGATTGTAAAAACGTGAGAAAAATGGAGGCTTTGGCCTTTATCACGGTTCTGTGAGGTCTAATTGCAACGTTTCCGGCTGCAATCTTTAAGAGACAGTGTCCGGAGATGAGAGAAGCAGAGCTGCCAACCTAATCCGGCAAATTGTTAGTACCGCCTCTTTTTCTACACCACTTAATTTTTAGAGAAATTCTCTTCAAATGTATCTACGATGAATTAAGAAGAAAAATACTCTAAAAATTAAGTGGTGTAGAAAAAGGGGCGGTACTAACAATTTGCCGGATTAGGTTGGAAGCTCTGGAGAAGTCGTGTAGAACCGCACCAGATTTTAAAAACGTGAGAAAAATGGCGGCTTTGGTCTTTCTCATGGTTCTGTGAAGTCTAACTGCAACGATTCCGGATGCAATCGTTAAGGGACAGTGTCCGGAGTTAAGTGAAGTCGTGTTGAGCCGCACCAGATTGTAAAAACGTGAAAAAAATGGCGGCTTTGGCCTTTCTCACGGTTTTGTGAGGTCTAACTGCAATAGAGACAGTGCCTGAGATGAGAGAAGTCGTGTAACGCCGCACCAGATTTTAAAACAATATACAGTATATAATTATTAACACATCACATTAGCAAGTTAATTGTATGATACATTATTTGTATCATACAAGGATGGAAAGCGTTTGCTGACGATGACGCAAATTCAATGATTTTTCTTCACCCAAAAGTTTTCACTTCAAATGGAAAGCGTTAGCTGACGATGACGGGAGTTCAATGATTTTTGTTCACCCAAAAGTGCTCAATGCGCCTAAAGAAGTTTTCACTTCAAAAATTTTACCCAATCAATAAATATGAATGACAATAAAAAAACTGCTGGTTGACAAAAAATATAGGCCCGACAACACAACAGCAACAACACATCCCAGTGTTACATTAAGTGCTCTATACGCAAGCAAAGTGTGACGTCACTGACCGTCCGTGTATGTAAGAAAATGATTTCCTATGTTAATCGCCCATTGGAATTTTTGTAAAAAATTATTAAAAATCGAGGAAAATTATTTCCCGATTTTAATCCCCATATTTGGGTATATATATGTATTAGTTATCATGTGCATATGTTAGATTGAGTTATTTTGCTGTCAAATTGACAAAATTTTAATTTTAAATTTCAAAACTCTGTTGTCCTTGGCGTTTTTGTATTTGGCGATCAAAAACGTACTACGAAAATATACATGCCAGATGTATACTTTCGTAATACGTGTTGTGCGAAATATTGTTTCATATTATTCCTTACTCTCTTAATATAAATTTTTAAAATAACCATGATTTTTGAAAGGAATTAAATTATATTCGTCAGATAATTTGGCGATATATATATATATATTTTTTTTCTGCCAAGGATGACCGATATCAAATCTATTCCGCTGCAACATATTAGTATTTTATATCAGATACTTTATTTAGACATTTGAAAACAAATTTCACTTCAAATTATGATAGAATATTTATCATTTTCCTTTTAATTAGTATATTAGTTGGATATTTATTGTGTAATATCATCCTTTGAAATGAAATGTTTATGTTTTCAATGGAATATGGAAGTTTTTTTTTTTTTTTTTTTTAATCTAGAGTTTTGAAATTTAAAATTCAAATTTTATCAATTTTAGAACAAAAACAACTTAATCTAACGCATGCACATGATAACTATTACATATCTAAACCATAGAATAATAATAGAGGAAGAAGGAGCACGCCAATAGTCTTAATGCTTACAAACCCCTTCTAGTGAAATGCCAGCGAAAGCTACTTTTGCTCCTCTCAATATTGAAGTTTGTTAATAAAGGCTTGTTAATAATCGCTGTTTTTTGTGGCAACTCAACAGCTTATGTAGAAACCTTATGCTCCTTCTTCCTTTATTATTATTCTATGATCTAAACCTAAATATGGGGATTAAAATCGGGAAATAATTTCCCTCGATTTTTAATAATTTTTTACGAAAAATCCATTGGGCGTTAAACATAGGAAATATTTTTCTTGTATCCACGAACGGCCAGTGACGTCATCACTTCGCTTGCGTATTTAAAGTCCTCATAATAAGAAAAAACGATTCACTTCATTTTACCAAAATATATTTTTTTTAAGACTATCGTAGATCCTGTTTTCAAATTTTCTAACTAACTATCCAATAACTACAGACACTCCATGCTAACCCAAATTCACCTCTACTCGATACCTCCAACCAGCTATCTCACCCTCAACATCGCCAAAATATCCAGGATCCAGCTAGGGACTTTCTCATTCTCAACCGAACATTTTACCTTGACTCGACATTATCACCTTAGACTACTCTAATTTCAATACTCATTTCAACTGGTGACTTTTACTTACCCAACCAAACATTCCTATCCCAACTATCATTTTACACTAATTTCAAAACTAAAATCAACTGGCGGCATTTACGTACTAAACTCGGCGCCAATCATACCTTACAATGTAAACAAACAATGAAGTTTGATAAAAATATTTAAAGGCTTTAATGCGTTTTTACAAATATTTTAAGATTTTTAAGGCTTTAATATGTTTTAGAAATATTTTAAGCGTTTTTTTAATGAAACAGTCAAAGAGTCGTTCATTAGGAATTAAAAAGTTGTCCATTTGGAATTTGTATTTTCTGAATGGCAACAGTTTTGGTTTGTTTTTATTTGGTATTGAATTGTTTATAATCATGAAGTTACATAATTCTATTTATAGGTTCATGTTTATAATAGCCAGTGATCCGTTATACTTAATTTAGCCATTTAAACATTACAATTGAATAGTTTTTCAAGGTTTTATAGGAAATAAGAATATGTGCGATACAAAACATGTATGAAAATGATATGTATGTTTCCTAAGTTGAATTAAACAAACGGAAAAAAAAAAATGGCTGCCAAAAGTTTCTGTTTTGAAGCGGTACTAACCGGATTCGTTCATGACAGATGAGGATCATTATATATATTAATGTTCATTTTAAAAGATCATCAGTAAAGAACTTATTTTTTAAAAGTAGAGATAACTTACAGATTTCAAGAGAGTTTATTTATTTATTTATAAATATTGGCATGGGCTTCCTACGTTTTATTTGTACAAAATAACCATTTTAATAAATATTAAAAAATAAATTTAAATAATCAAAACAAATAAAATAAAAACTTTAATAATTGAAGATTGCCTTGTATTGCTTATCCTTACATGTGTGCTTTTTGGGATTTTTGCTTGTGAATGAGTCTTTTTACAACTTAACATTTAATTCTTGTTAATAACTTTACGATCAAGATTAATTATTTTAGGTTTAACACTATTAAGATCAACTAATTAATTAAATGGTGCCACACATTCACTTAAATCATTAGTTAAAACATCTTCTATAAATAATACACCTAATAGCAATTGCTTGTTTAAACCTGAATTAATTTAACTGACTTATTATTGTTTATCTAGCTACACGATAGATGGCGCTTGCTCACAGTTGTATTAATGTTTGCTGTCATTAATTTCCTTTCCTTGAAGGTTTTAAAGTTCATTGATAAATTAAATTTTAAAAATTTAACTAACTTACATAAACATTTACACAGTGAATTTTATCGCTAATGAAAATGCTCAGTTGTTAATTCTTTATCGATTAATCGAAGTTTGCAAATAATTTATTTTTAATTTTATTAATATGATGGCAACTTCCTATTCTCCATGTCCTGTTGAAAGCTTTACATGTGGTTACTCTGATTTTTTTCTATTTTTCTCTCTGGTTTCCTTGATGATTTGATTTAATATTTTATTTCATTTCTCATTCAAAATGCTTTTGCTGCTCAATTGGGGCATGAACAATATATATTTGCTATTGTTAGCTATATTGTTTTATGAAATCGTTGCAGTTTTCATAGCTCTATGAAGTACATGCTCCCTGATGAGCTAGGCGTAAGTAATTTAAATTGTTTTTGTCTCTTATTAGTTCTTAACATGTATCGCAACATTTCTGTGCTAGTTTTAGCAATGTGTTACAATCAGTTTACTTTTTGTTATGTTGGTATTGACATGTATCTATTAAATGCTAAAATATTAAGGTTATATTTTATTAAGATATCTATCATATATATATATATATTTATATATATATATGAAAGGATAAAAGGATTAAGATTTTAAACTATTATTTTAAATTAATATTAAGTGATAACTTAAAGAACATTCCATTAAAAATTCTTAACTTGAATTTTATTCTAGAGCCCCTGTAAAGTTAGTTTTGCAGCAAAGTACATTCGTAATGCGGGAGTCAGATTTGAGAACAACTTTAAGAATAAGAATTAATTTGTCTTATGCAATCTTCGGTTCTGAGCAGTAAAATAATACAGATTAATTAATCCTAGATTCCTGGGGCTCAGCTAAGATGTCCAATGAGAAAGTGTAGGAGGAGCTTAAATAACCAATAAGAAAGCATAGGAGAAGACTGGGTTTGCACCAAAATAAGCGGTATTTAAGCGAGAACTAACAAAAACAGGTGCCTTTTTCTGTATTACTTTTCTTAATAAACTTAAGTTAAATCTTACTTCGTCATATAACGCTTGCTAACTAAGCTCACAGCCCTGCAGGGTCCAGCGCTATGGCAAATCACCGATCATCGGCACCATCGCATAAATATTCCAGGACTAAGAGCAAAAATCTGCTCAGGAAGCCTAACTTCTGGCCAAGACTGCATTATTCTACTAAATAAAGGATTATTAGTTAATCTGAAAACTATTTATCCTTTCTATTCTGTAATCCAGATATATATAAAATCTGAACATTTTATTCAGAAATTCAAGTTAATAAAAGCAGACTATATTATTAACAACAAAATCAGAAAGCATAAAACAAACAATTAATAGCAAATCATTTCTTCACACACACACACACACACAATTTTTTTTTTTTTTTTTAATTCAAATTTTGAATAAAAATAAAGAAATTTTTCTTTTTCTTTTTTGTTTTTACTTTTGTTTATAAGTTTATCTTAACAGCCAAAACTTTTACCATAAAAATCATATTAAAAAAAAAAATAAATAAATAATAATAATAATAATTTTAAATGTTTGTTAATAAATTAATGTTAAAATATAACCAACTAAAACTTTCACCATAAAAAAATAAAATAAATAAAAGTTGTAAGGGTACTGTATCTTCTTAAAAATTATCACAAAAAAAAAAAAAAAAAAAATGTTTTTCTTTCTTTTATAGGCTAATACAAAAATAAAAAAAATAAACAAGCATCCGTCCTTTATGTATTTGTTTATCTGTTTATTTGGATGTAAATTTGTTTTTCTTTTATGGCGAAATTTTTAAATGATTATTTTTTATGAAAAGCTGTCTAAAAAATTTTATCAAGTAAAATTTCAAATTAATCATGCAAGTCACTAAATAATGCAAGAACAACATAAAAATAAATAAATATCTTATTATACTTTAAAAGATCGCTTCTGACATCTCTTCTCTGTTCATCTGTATGTTGAGCACAATTCAAGGTTTTAGTACACATTTTCTTGGTTCGTTTTGAAACAACACCACAATTCTGAAATAATAACAGTAATAATAAGTATATAATACAATAGCAGATCTTTATAATGCAAACCTAAAAACACAAGGTTGTGCATTATGTAGAATTTTCCATTATATCAATCACATTTCACAAATCATTAAACTTACCTGTAGACATGAACAAATATGTCTGAAACATATCAAAACAGAGTTAGGTATTTTTTAGTTACATTCATTGGAAAAGAAGTTCGACAGATCATAAATTTTATTGTTAAATTCACTTTATAAACATATAACAAATATGCCAGTACCACATCATTCATTATACAGGGTTGCCACTCAAATAGCAGAATGAAATTCCCTGACTTTTCCAGACATGTTCTCAGAAAATTCCAGTCTAGCCATATACTGTGCATTGGTTGTATTGAAGACAAAATAATTATGGTACCACTTGAAAACACAAAAGTTACATATTACTTTGACCTAAGGACAGATTGCCCTCCATGCGGGGTATAAGAGGGATCTAAGAGGTCTTGTTTTTATAAAAAGGCAGAAGTTAAGAAAAAAAAAAAAACAAGAAAAATGACTCTACATTGGAGGAAAAATTTGTTTTTTTTTGGCAATCATTGTATGCAACTCCCTGACTTTTCCAGATTCTGGCTAAAAAATACAAATTCCCTGACTTTCATGGTCAATTTTCAAATTTCCTGACTATTCCAGGTTCTCCAGGTAGCGTGGCAACCCTGATTATATTACTCATTAAAATCAAATATTATAATAATACAGGGTGGCTACAGAAATTCAGAAAAGAAGTTCCCTGATTTTCGTTACCTATTATATACATTCCATAATTTTGTGTATATCACACTCTTGTGTATCATGCTCGCTAAACCACTGCAATTCAAAAAACTATACTGATGGGCAAAAATATCTCAAATTTTTAATTTTTTCCTTTGTTCACTTACAAAAAGGAAAAGGAAATGAAAAATTCAAAATTTTGGAGAAATTAACAAAATTATAAAAATATGACTCTTTTTAACTGCACAACATATTAACATCAAGGCATAAATTTATTCCTCAAGTTGTTGCACTATTTATTTTTTTAAAAGTTAACTTTGTGAGATTCAACTAGAAAACAGCCAATCCTGTGAAATCATGGTTAAGATAAGACCTATTTGGGGATCTTTCAGTCATGCTTGCTGGGCAAAAATGAAAATTTTCATAATTTTGGGTTATTTTAAAAAAATCCCTGATTTTTCTCTGATATTTCCATATTGATAAAGTACCCTGATTTTTCCATGATTTCACTGAATATTGCCACCCTGTAATAACAGTTATTTCATTAAAAAGTTCCAAATGTACGAGATAAAGAAAAACAAATGTATCACACTTCACTTAGTTCTCTACAGAGGAACGTCTTTTTGAAATGGAGGAACTTTTTAACTACATTTACTACATGAAGTACTTTTTAACTACATTAACTACCCCCCCCCCATTTGGAACTTTTTAAATGTAGGAGATAAAGAAAAACAAATGTATCACACTTCACTTAGTCCTCTACAGAGGAATGTCTTTTTGAAATGTGATAAAATCTTTTTCTAAAAAAGTAGAACCGACTCCAAAATGCAACTACTATTCAAACAATTAAAAAAAAAAAAAGGAAAAAAAAAAAGAAAATGGATATAAAATGAAACTGTAAATTGCACCTAAAAGTATAAAATAATTTTCTTCGCCAAACAACATATAACACTACAATTAATCATAACTTTTGAAGTCGGCGCAAAATTAAATAAAATTTAATTAGTTTTTAAAGGTTTGTTTTTAGATCGGTAGCAACAAATGCTGTTGTCTCGAATGATCCATTTTCACGTTTCCTTTATTATTTTATCACTGTATACAATTGGTCCATTAGTAGCATCTACATAGAACAGTGAACATTCTTCACAATGCAGTATTTATGTTTCTACGAAGTTAGAGTTTCTTTTGCAAATTTGGTATAACTTTGATAACTATCATCCTTGGTGGCTTTTGGATTTGGCGATCAAAACATAATGCAAAAATATACACACAAGATGTATATTTTCATAATATATACTGTACGAAGTATTGTTTCATATTCTTGATTACTCTCTTAATATACCTTATCAAAATAATCATGATATCCCAAAGAAATTAAATATGTTTGCCAAATAATTTCGCGATTTCTCTTTCACAAGGACGTCAGATACCAGAATCTTCGCCAACTTTTGCTGCTTAAGAAATCTCATTTATTTTCTTGAATCAAAATAGTTTTCGGCTGAGTTTTCCAGGTGACAATGTGAGATGTGTATTTTATATAGGATTTGATTTTTGTATTGAATAAAATTATCAATTTTTATTTAATTTTGCGCCAACTTCAACAGTTATGATTAATTGTAGCGTTATAGGTTGTTTGGCGAAGGAAATTATTTTATAATTTTAGGCGCAATTTACAGTTTCATTTCATATCCATTTTTTTTTTTTTTAGTTGTTTGAATAGTAGTTGCTTTTTGGAGTCGGTTCTATTTATTTACAAAAAGATTTTATTTTTCTCTTTTCAGTGAAAACTTATACATATAGCAGAACATCAAAAGACATTCAACTGCAGTTTCACAAATCACAACTTCCAAGAAAAGTGACATAATTAAAAAAATGGTTTATGTCACTGAAAAATACATGAAATGCACACAATGTGAACAAAAAATGTTACATCTTCATATAGAAAGTTATCCACTTGAGAGACAGTTGTGCCAGTTTTATTCTAGTCAAGTTATTTTTCAGTTGATTTTTCTCAAATGCTGCATTTTTAAGTTGTGTCACTTTTCTTGCCTTAATCGAATATGAGCTAAAAACTATCTATTGAATGAACATACGTTACGCTAAAAGTCTTTAGAAATGTAAAGAACGGATATGCTGTATTCGTAACCAAAAATTCTGTTAGGCATATATATTGAACTTTACAGTGAATACGTGTCACCTGCTGCGCTGGAAATTGTGCAGTGTAAAATTCAAACAAAGAGCAAAATATGCATTGCAGCTGACGGACAGAAGTTTCAACATCGATACTTACATACTGCTTTTACCAGTGTAGCTGCATGCGTTCAGCAATTAGAGTGAGAACAAACTTTTGTGAGTATCATGTAATTTGTTTATATCTTAATGAAATCATAATGAAACATGTTTCAGGCCAAGATCATTACGACAACAAGAAAAGTATTAAAATTAAATCATCTCTTACGAAGTTATAAGCTAACAAATTTCAACAACAACAATGAGATTCATGGTTTGTATTGAGAACCTCTTCCTTTATAAAGTCGGTTTAAAAAGTCTATGCGTTAATCAATGTGACCTCTTACAATAACCATACTTTGAATTTTAAATAGCATAAATATCACCCGCTACGCTACAACATATGCAATGTCGTTCAAGTGTGCACAAAATAGGAAATTGTGAACAAACAAATGCACGTTTTAAGCGTTCTGTTTTTAGCATTAATGTCTAAACTACCTTTTCGTACTAAATCGATGATGCTCTGCAATTTTATAATTCACTTTTTTCCCCTGTCTTGAACCGTTTCCGAGATAGGAATGCTAACTCCACTGTTTTCTATCAGGTGGCGCTGGAATCGCGTAGCACATGTCCACTTTACTATACATACATACCACTTTTATGAATATAGCTGCCGCTTTCAACAGTTATAAGAGTTGGGACTCACGTTTTGGGGCACACTGTATTTTCTTTTGATCGTAAAGATATTACAATGGGACCTATTTCAGACAAAGACCTTTACAATAAAACAAAAAGTATCAAAATCGGATCATCCGTTCAGAAGTTATGAGCTGACAAACAAAAACAAAAAACATATGTTTTAAATTGAGAACCTCATCCTTTTTGAAGTCGGTTAATTAGAGCATCTCTTACGAAGTTATAAGCTTACAAACACCAACAACAACACATAGCTCAAATTAAGAACACCCTCCTTTCTGAAGTTGGTTGAAAACGACTTTGCGCTAACCGATGTGACAGCTTACAGTAACAATACTTTGAACCACAGAGTATACGTGTCATCCACTACGCTGCAAAGTGTGCACAGTTTAGGAAATTGCGGACAAACAACTGCACGTTTTGAGCGTTCTATTTTTAGCAATAATGTCTAAAAAACTCTCTTTTCGTAGTAAATCGATGATGCTCTACAACTTTGTAATTAGATTTTCTCCCATCTTGAATCGGTTTTGAGATAGGAGCGCTAATTCCACTGTTTTTCACCAGATGGTGTTTTATTTTCTTTAGATTGTAACGATATTACAATGGGACCTACTTGAGACCAAGATCTTTACAACAAAACAAAAAGTATCAAGTAACCGTATTTTTAACTATATAGCGTATGTCTCACCAGCTACGCTACAACATGTGCAATGTAGCTCAAGTGTGCATAGTATAAGAAATTGCGAACAAACAAATGCACGTTTTTAGCATTGTATTTTTAGCATCAATGTCTAAACTATCTGTTCGTACTAAATCGATGATGCTCTGCAATTTTATAATTTACTTTTCCCCCTGTCTTGAACCATTTCCGAGATAGGAACGCTAGCATGAATGTCTAAACTACCTTTTTGTACTAAATCAATGATACTCTTCAACTTTGTAATTCATTTTTTCTCTAGAACCGTTTTCGAGATAGGAACACTAATCCACTATTTTCAACCAGGTGGCGCTGCAAGTGGTTTAACCTTGTACTGCATGGCCATTTTGCTATGCTTACATACCATTTTTATCACTATAGCAGTTAAAAGAGTTGGGACTGATTTTTTTGGGCACCCTGTATTTTCTTTAGATCGTAAAGATATTACAATGGGACCTATTTCAGACCAAGACCTTTTCAACAAAACAAAAAATATCAAAATCGGAGCATCCGTTTAGAGAAGTTATGAGCTAACAAACATTAAAAAAACTTACGGTTTGAACTGAGAACCTACCTTCCTTTTTGAAGTCGGTTAAAAATGCAAGTATTTTTTAACTGCAAAATTCATTGTTTATGTCTGAGAAGTTGTGTATTATATAGAATTGTGTTATAAAGATCTTGTACTGTATTTTATAATTCTATGAATTTTACTCATTGAAAACTAAATAAACTAACAATATTTTATAAAATTCTTTTTTTATTTTTAAATAAATTTTAAAAGTTATATATATAAAATAAAAAAAGTAAGAATTCATCTGATTTTTTTCCCCCCCCTTTTCTTGAAAATATAATAAAAGATGTTTTAAGATACTATATCCAAGAAAGATAAGAAAAGTATCCTAGGAACTAACTTTGAAAGGAAATTTGAATTAGATCAATATTCTATATTATTAAAACACACACACACACACACACAAACAGGTTTTAGACACTCAATAAAGCTTACAGCAAAATAAATAAGATGAATATTTAAGAAATATTCAGAATGTAGATTAAATTAACACTCTCAGTTCTTTTTAGTGATACAAGTTTTTAGATAAGAAAATGAGTAATTTTTACTTACAAAAGTTATTTTATGAGCAATAAATAAAAATGTTAAAAATTTGATAGAAAGCAGTTGATAATAAAAGTAAAAGAAAAAACAAAATGCATATATATCTTTATATATATAAAAGAGCAGAGTCTGTGTGTGTGTGTGTCTGTCTGTGTGTGTGTCCGCTATAGAATCCTAGGCCGTTTCACCGAGCGGGACCAAATTTGGCACGGTTAATGTTTACGACCCGAGAAAGACAACGCCGCAAGCGATTTTACAAAATTTGCCCCCAAGGGGGGGAGGGGGGGCAAAACGTAATTTCACAAAATCCTTCATATCTCAAACAAAAAAACAGATATCCGTAAAATTTTTGCTTTTAAATATAGCTAATACAAATGTCTAAAAATCGGTTTCTGGAATTTTTGAAATTCGGTCCCCAACGGGGGCGGGGGGGAAAAACGTGATTTCACATGCGTAAAACGTGATTTCGCATAATCCTATATATCTCAAACAAAAAAATAGATATACGTGAAATTTTTGCTCTAAAATATAGCTAATGCAACTATCTAAAAACCAATTTCTGGAATTTTAGAAATTCAGCCCCCAGGTGGGGCAGCAAGGGGGGGGGCTATGGAGCAAAAACAAATAGAAACACAGTTAGGCCGTTCAAAATTGGTAGAGATAGGTTTTAAAGGCCTGCAAGACGAATGGGGATATTTTCGATTGTGTAGAGTTATTAGGAGGGTCAAGAAGGGGGGGGGGGCAAAAAAATAAAAATAGTGTCAGATCGTTCAAAATTGGCACGTAGAGGTTTTCAATACTTACAAAACGATTGCGGATATTTTTGAATTTGTAAAATTATTAGGAGGGGCGGGTAGGGGGGTAGGGCGGTAAGGGGGGGCTATGGGGCAAAAACAAATATAAATACAGTTAGGACGTTCAAAATTGGTACAGATAGGTTTAAGAGACCTGCAAGTCGAATGGGGTTATTTTCGATTGTGTAAAGTTATTAGGAGGGGCAAGAAGGGGGGAGGGGAGGGGGGGGCAAAAAAATAAAAATAGTGTCAGATCGTTCAAAATTGGTACGTAGAGGTTTTCGATACTTACAAATCGATTGCGGATATTTTTGAATTTCTAAAATTATTAGGAGGGGCGGGAAGGGGGTGGAGCGGTAAGGGGGGCTATGGGCAAAAACAAATAGAAATACAGTTAGGCCGTTCAACATTGATACAAACAGGTTTTAAAGGCCTGCAACTTAAATGGGGATATTTTCGAATGTGTAAAGTTATTAGGAGGGGCGAGAAGAGGGGTCGGAACCGAATTCGGCACCTCGCTCCGCGGTCTTGGAAGCAGAGATACGGGGAAATTTCGTGTATATATCTATTCTCGCATCCGCTTCATTTTTTAAAATAAAAACAAAACAAAACTACTTTCTTAAAGCTCAGGGTATACTAATTCTAAAAATGTAAGTTTCAAAGCATTATTTTCAGATTTAGTAGTTAAAATTCCATAGTTTGTAAGACACACAAATGTTCACAAAAAAATGCGCTAAAAAGTCGCATATTGACCAAATTAAAAAATCTGGTGTGAAACAACCACACGACTTCCATTACCCGCTATTACATGTATTATATGCATTTTTGAGAGATAATGTGATCAGAAAACATAAAAGTGACCAAAAAAGAAAATCGTTAGAGCCGTTTTTGAGATACCAACTTTCACAAAAAATCAATTATTGACCGGAAAACAATAATTACATACAAAAGCATATTTAAAATTGAGTTAAAATGGCGAGTTTGAAAAAAATCCGTACAACCGTTTTTAAAGGAACGCCCTTGGGAGGCCTGATATTGAGCTATTTATACAGGACGCCTATCAATTTTCTTGAACTAACCAACTATATCATTCGAAAGGACATCTAATAGAGTGTTTATATAGCAAGT
The DNA here is from genome assembly GCA_963930645.1 of Salticus scenicus. Lineage (NCBI taxonomy): Eukaryota > Metazoa > Arthropoda > Arachnida > Araneae > Salticidae > Salticus > Salticus scenicus. Next base: position 203,598,402 of record OZ005653.1, on the reverse strand, counting down.
TTGAAGAAAATCGTTAGAGCCGTTTTTGAGATACGGACTTACGGTCCAACTTCCGGTTTCCGATGTCCCACTTCCGGTTTTTCAATTTTCACCAAAATTTGGAAATTTCATCTGTACGCCAGACGTATTTGAATTCTAAAGTTTCGTAGCTCTATCTTTATTAGTTTCTGAGCTATAATAGCCAGAAGATTCTCCACATACATACATACACACACACATACACACATACATACACACTGACCTATTGCGAAAAACCACTTTTTTGGACTCAGGGGACCTTAAAACGTGTAAATCAGGTGAAAACCCGATATCGAATTTTCAGACCGAATACAATACTTCCATTACCTACAGTAGTAGGGTAATGGAAGTAAAAATGAATATACCATTTTAATCCTCGGGCTATGACAATTCTAAATATATTAACTTTGAAAAAATATTTTAAAAACTTCGTAAGATACGGTTAAAAATTCATTTTTAATTTCAACATAAAATAACTCCGTCGAATATTGATAAATTTTTAAAAAATATATACCATTTTAATCCTCAGGCTATGACGATTCTAAAAATATTAACTTTGAAAAAATATTTTAAACACTTCGTAAGATACGGTTAAAAATTAATTTTTCATTTCAACATTAAATAAATTCTGACATCGTGTCCATAGACAACTCACGCCATCTAGGGAGAAAAAGACGAACGTCACGAAGTCTAGGGAGAAAAATGACGCATCACGGAGTAAATGTCTTTTGATTTGTTCATATGTTTTCACAAACTTGCTATTTACAAATTGGCAACATACTTGGCATGTTTATCCCTTGGAAGTTGCATCGTTTATGACTTCTAGAGAACTTTGAAGCTAAGTTATTTCAATTTATTAATTGTTTTTTTACAAACTGCTTTTTTTATCTTTTTCTTTTTATATATAAATATTACCCTCTTTTTAATTTTAATTCTATTGTATATAAAACTTTCCTTTTTGCGCAAGTATATGAAATGTGTTCTTAAACATACAAAATACGGTTTCTATTGAAATTTTAGATTCCCTTTTTCAATATTTGCATCGTTTATGACTTCTAGAGAACTTTGAAGCTAGGTTATTTCGATTTATTAATTGTTTTTTTACAAACTGCTTTTTTTATCTTTATCTTTTTATATATAAATATTACCCTCTTTTTTAATTTTAATTCTATTGTATATAAAACTTTCCTTTTTGCGCAAGTATATGAAATGTGTTCTTAAACATAAAAATTACGGTTTCTATTGAAATTTTGGTTAAAAAATATTACCCTCTTTTTTAATTTTAATTCTATTGTATATAAAACTTTCCTTTTTGCGCAAGTATATGAAATGTGTTCTTAAACATAAAAAATACGGTTTCTATTGAAATTTTGGTTCCCTTTTATTGTCTTTTGTTTGTTTCAAAAAATACTGTTTCTACTGAAACTTGGTTACGTTCTTATTTATATCCAATACGGTTTCTACTAAAATTTGGTTATGTTCTTATTTATATCCGTATCTTTCACAAATGTACTTACATCTGTTGTGAATATAAGTAATGGGTATCGATTTCATAGAGTACATAATTTCGTTGTGTTGTGCGGTTAATACAAAATACACATGAAATAAGTCATAATGCCACCGAAGAAACGTACTTCGTTTGGAAAATCTTCAGATGCGAAAAGAAAGCAAGCACAAAGAACACGCGAAACAGAAGAAGAACGCAATCGAAGGCTTCAAGAAAATGCTGAAAGAGAAGCCGCACGCAGATCATTGGAAACAGAAGAACGACGCAATCGAAGGCTTCAAGAAAATGCTGAAAGAGAATCCGCACGCAGATCATCGGAAACAGAAGAAGAACGCAATCGAAGGCTTCAAGAAGATGCTGGAAGACACGCTGCTGGAAGATCATCGGAAACAGAAGAAGAACGCAATCGAAGGCTTCAAGAAGATGCTGTAAGACACGCTGCTGGAAGATCATCGGAAACAGAAGAAGAACGCAATCGAAGGCTTCAAGAAAATGCTGAAAGGGAAGCCGCCCGCAGATCATTGGAAACAGAAGAAGAACGCAATCGAAGGCTTCAAGAAAATGCTGAAAGGGAAGCCGCCCGCAGATCATTGGAAACAGAAGAAGAACGCAATAGAAGGCTTCAAGAAAATGCTGAAAAGGAAGCCGCACGCAGATCATCGGAAACAGAAGAAGAACTTAATCGAAGGCTTCAAGAAGATGCTGTAAGACACACTGCTGGAAGATCACGTGCCATGACTACTAACCAGTGGAGTTTATGTGCTTTTAACTACAATCCAGATTTTGAACATGCATCTCAGTATCAGGTAAGCATTGGATCAATGTCAAAACTTTGTGACAGTTGTGGTGCTAAAAAGTGGCCTAGAGAATCACCAGGAATGTGTTGTAGTAATGGAAAAGTTGTATTGCCTTCAATTCAAGAACCTCCCGAGCCTTTGATGACATTACTCACTGGCAGTACATCTGATTCAAAACATTTCCTACAAAATATACAAGCTTACAATTCTGCTTTTGCAATGACCTCTTTCGGAGCAAACATAATTACTGAACGAGGTTTCATGCCTACTTTTAAAGTTCAAGGTCAGATTTATCATAGATTAGGTTCACTGCAACCCACATTAAATGAACATGCAAAATATCTTCAATTGTACTTCATTTCCGATTTGCAACAACAAGCACAAAACAGGTGTAGCACAAACCCAGCAACAAAATTTGAACTCATTCTGCAACTTCAGGAGATGCTCCATGCTTCGAATCATTATATTCAAAGTTTTAAATATGCTCTGGAAAACATTCCTACAGCTGAACACAAAATTATCATTGATGCTGACAAGAGACCACCTGCAGAACATGCTAGACGATATAATCTGCCAGAATGTAATGAAGTGGCTGTAATTATTGCTGGTGAAGAACATGGGAAAAGAGACATTGTACTTAAATCTCGAGACAATACTTTGCAATTTATAGATGAAACTCATCGATCTTATGATGCCTTGCAGTACCCTTTATTGTTTGTACATGGAGAAGATGGTTATCACTTTGATATACCCCAAGCCGGTGTACATTCCAACAAAAAGGTTTCTTGCATGGATTTCTATGCCTACAGATTTATGGTTCGTAGCAATTCTTCAAATTATTTAATGTTGACGAGAAATCTTTTCCACCAATTTGCTGTTGATATGTATGCTAAAACAGAATCTGAAAGATTACGTTATATCAGAACTCATCAGAAAGAATTAAGATGTGATCAATATGTTCATTTAAGAGATGCCATAAATAATGATCTTGCTGGAACAGAGATTGGCCAACTTTGCATTCTACCATCAAGTTTCACAGGAAGCCCACGTTACATGCATGAAAGGACTCAGGATGCAATGACGTACGTTCGAAATTTTGGACGACCTGACCTGTTCATTACGTTCACATGCAATGCTAAATGGAAAGAAATCAAGGATGAATTACTATCTGGACAAACCTACATTCACAGACATGATCTTACAGCTAGGGTGTTTCAATTAAAATTATTGAAAATGATGGATTTCATCATAAAATTAAAATTTTTTGGACCAGTAAGATGCCACATGTACACCATTGAATGGCAAAAGAGGGGATTGCCTCATGCTCATATTTTGCTTTGGCTGACTAATAAAATTCAGGCAAATGACATAGATTCGGTTATCTCAGCTGAACTTCCAGACCCTAACGCAGACAAGAATCTCTTTGAAATTGTTAAAACTCAAATGGTACATGGACCATGTGGATCTCTAAATATCAATTCACCCTGCATGAAAGACAACGTATGTAAAAAACGCTACCCAAAACCATTTTTAAAAGATACTCAAGCTGGAGAAGATGGGTATCCCTCATATCGTAGAAGGAAACCCGAGGATGGAGGCTTTACAACCCAAATTGGACACCATGAAATTGATAACAGATGGATAGTTCCATACTGCCCTCTCTTGACTAAAATGTTTAATGCTCACATTAATGTCGAATGTTGTAATTCCGTTAAGTCCATCAAATATGTATGCAAGTATGTTAACAAGGGTTCTGATTAGTGCTGGACGATATCAGAAATTAAATATCGCGATATATCTCCAAGTTAATATCGATATTATGTGATATATTGCAATATTTCTTTCAAGATAGGAAAAAATAGACATTTGTTATTTTTTAAAGACATATGCACACGAATTTTAAAGTATACAAGTATAAAGTGTTTTCCATGTATTTTCTGGTATATTACTACCATAACTTTATCATAAAAAAAAAAAAAAAACATAAAAAGTGAATCAATATTTTGTGTTTCTTATAACTTATACTGTTGCTTTTTAGTATACCTCTGTATAGTTTGTCCTCTATTCTTCCCATTTTAAGCATTAATTATTTTAAAATCATATTTTAACACAGCTAATATGCGATCTGTGTTTTATTTGTACCAAGTATATCAAAATTCATAATTCTACTAAAAATAAAGCTTAAGAAAAATTAAATAAAAAGGAAAATCATTCTAAATAGTTAAGAATTGCCATTGGATACACCTTTTTTGGTCGTAGAGAGTAATATTTTTTACTTAAAACTCTTATATGCATCCTAAATGTCAGTTACTTGTCATTTTTATTTTTGTATCTGCTTACCAAATCATTACAATATTTTTTAAATGTATATGTGTTCAACTCACATTCGTAATAGTTTCATATATTTGTAATAGTTTCATTATATATATATACATTGTCAGTATAAAAATTATATTATTTAAACAAAATTATGTTAAAGTTTCATTTTGTTACTTAAAGTAACTCATTTTGCAATTACATGTACGGCTTAAAAAAAAAAAAAAGAAAGAAAGAAAGAAAAGGAAAGAGAAAAAATAAATGCTACATAAAAAAAAAGTAATAAACTATCCAATATTATATAATTTAATAAACTGTCACTGTAAAATTACTGAAGATAAAACTTTATTTTACATCAGTCAGATAGCACCCTTTCTCCCTTCCCATGTTTTCCAATGGGATTTTTGTCGCGTCGTTTTATAAAAATATTTTATTAAAAAATGAACTTTTTCGAATTCTGTTTTTTTTAATATTACTCTTTGAACAGGTCGTCTTTTAGCTTAAATTCTGTTTTTTGAATATTACTCTTTGAACAGGTCGTCTTTTAGCTTAGTGAACAATTTTTCGAAAAAATAAATTTAAATATTTTACTTAGAGATCCACACTTAGAGTCCATAATTTACTTATTGAAATAAAATATTTAAATAAATTTTTTCGAAAAATTGTTCACCAAGCTAAAAGGCGACCCGTTCAAAGAGTAATATTCAAAAAACAGAATTCGAAAAACTTCATTTTTGAATGAGATATTTTTATAAAACGAAGCAACGAAAATCCCATTCGATAACATGGGAAAGGAGAAAGGGACTGATGTACAACCCAAACAGTGATGCCAGATGGTCGAAAATTATTTCCCCAAACAGGTCTTCAAATTTCCCCAATTCAGGAGGTTCTTTTCGAAAAAATCCCCAATTTGATTTCTACTAAAAAGGGGAAATAAAAATTTTTTCAAAAAAAATATCAAGCAGATTTTTCTGTGATAAAAATTCCGATTTTTCCCCAAAAGAAGGCAATTAAAAAAAAAATCCCCAAATACCAATAAAGATATTGAAAGTCTCTAGTCGTAGGGATAAATCATTACGTTATCAACATTGACAGAGAGTTGAAGAACTCCCCAGATTTGTCCCCAAAAATTTTAGAATTCCCCAAAAAAGTCCCCACAAACATTTGGTCCAAAAGCCTCAAAAATCCCCAAAATGGGGACAAAATCCCCAATCTGGCATTACTGAGCCCAAAGCGAGTTAAACACATGTCGCATCTTATTGGCCAGAAGATATGGATACTTTGAAATAAACCAATATCAATGAACCAATAGCAGGAAATGAGCTAAAACAAAAGATATTGTTTTCATTCATAATAAGCGTTTGATTTTATATCGCCTGTCTGTGGTATTATACGTACGATCCACGAGCGATAATGTGCAATATTATCAAAGAACTTATACTAACGGTAGTATAAATTCTTTCATATTAGCGTTTAGAGCCAGGGAAATTCATGAATGTAGAATGAGAAGTCAGTAAGTCAGTATACTGTAAGAAGTCGATATACTATGGGAAGTCAATATACTATGATAGTTTAATTTTCCTGATGAATATCATTGACTTTTTGGACAGTGATATTTTCAAGAAAGTAGATATATTGCGGTATAGAGAGGATTGGAGAGGAAGGATTGCTTGGGGTTGGGAGGGGAAAAAGGGGGTTGCATTAGTATAAGCTATTCAGGTCTCTTTTTTTTTCGGGCTTTGCTTGGCGCGCGGTGATGCAGGTTTGTGGCGCGCACAAGGGGTTGCGTCACTTCCGCTAGCCAAACGGTTTGTTTGTTTTTTTAGAAAACACGGTGAATAAGCTATTCGGCGTTCTCTTTATTCCGAGCGTGGCGACTGGTGGTAGGTGCTAGTGAGAAACGTTATTTATCGGCGTTTCGATCGATCGCTCAGTGTGCGCTAAAGAAATATCGTTAGAGGGATATATCAGCAAAGCTAGATCTTTAATATCGTTATTGCGATACTTAAAAAATATTGATACTTGGGGATATATTGATAAATACTGTTAATAGTAAACCTATAGTTTGCCGTTTTTTCTTATCGTTATGCTAATTAAATATATTAAAAATTAATCACTCTTAAAATAAAGCTTAAAGAAAAAAAAACGTTAGTTGAAATAAAATTAAACACTTATTAAAAATCCTAATTTCCTCTTAATCTATTTTCTACTTACCAAGAAAATAAATATATCGTTCAATGAAATGCTATATTAAGGAGCTTTCAAATTTAAATCATCCATCTTAATTTTTCAAACGCGAAACGTAAACAATAGCTAACCTTCCGGAAATTCCGACTGAGCCAAGTTTAAAAAATTTGCATAAAACATCTCTAAGAACGATAGCCGAAGACTACGCACGCGCCGCGTCGCGCCGGCACATGCCCCAACGTACATCCGGAAGATCACTTCGTTTCTCCCGCGAAGCTATAAATAGCGAACGCCGATGGTAGTGGGTGTTCGCGGTTGCCTTTGCGGTTGCTTTTACCTTTGTTCTTGCCCCTGCCATTGTTCATTTTTCGCCGATGCCGACTTCATAAGATGTCGCCGTAATATGTGGCGTTTATTTCTTATATTCAAATAAAATCTTTTCATTTTTAGTTAGTTATAACTCACGTTAATCCTTTTTTTGTGAGTTCGAAATTTAAATGAAATTTATAGGTGTTCATATCGCGACAATAACAAGTGGAAACAAGAACGTCACGTCTTCTACATAAGTGTCACCAGCTTGTTTCTAATGGCACGTAGTAGTTTTTTCTGCAACCTATATGGGAAATAAAAATATGTTAAATATTGTCTTCGTACTCACCTTGTTTGTCATCCAGCATCTGCTTTGGTATGTTTGTTATATATAAAAAGTATTTGTCTACTTCAATTATCTTATTGTTATTCATATAAACTTATTGTTATATTTATATAAACTTTTTGTTGAATTTATTGTTTCAATTAAAACACAAATTAAATTAAAATTTGTTATGGTCATTTATTTAACAACTTCTACATATTTATCTTTCAGCATATTTACTTACTCTAGCTTCCATTTTATCAAATTCATTTAATTAACTTTAAATGTTGTTAAGCTGGTGTTTATGTCTAGAGTAGGTTCCTCTGCTAATTCACTTAGCCTTGGATCTACTTCACACCAGCTAACAAGAGAAATAAAAAGTGGTTATGGGCTTTTCCTTTTTCAGCATGTAAATATGCTGGCCCTTTCATAAATTAATGTTTTTCTGTTTTGTTTGAAAAATAAATTGAAAGTTAAATTTTTTGCATTTATAGTAAATTTTTGAAACAAGAAATTGTTTGAATGTAGATTAAAAGTTGTTTAATGTTAATAAATGAAAATCTTGAATGTTTTGTTTAATTTAAGTAATAATGACCATTTTTTTGCATATTGTTGAGGGAATATTGTAAAATTTTTTTTCAGTAAAGTAGAAAAAAAACTTTTTGAAATTTCATATATATATATATTTGAATAAATTTTCAAGTCATAAATGAATTTACCGAATGTTTAATTCGGGGGGGCAAAGGTTTTTATAAGAAAAATTGTGATATTTTTGATATATTATATTTTTAAATTGTTTGAACCATAATTATACAATTTTTTTACTCAAAAATGGCTGTCAACAATTTACATTCTATTCCCAAACTGAATGCGATTAATTTCGAGGAATGGAGGAGTGACATTAAATTTGTTCTTCTTGACCGGGGACTCTGGGACATAGTTGTTGGTACGGAAACAGCCCCAGTTTTGGCTGATGACAGAAGCAATGCTTCTGCTGTTAATAAATTTAAGTCTAGAGCTAATGCTGCTTTGGCTGTCTTATACTTAAATATAGAAACTGAGTATAGGAAAATTGTAGAAAACGAGGATGACCCCGTAAAGGCATGGAATTTAATTAACAAAAGTTTTGTTCCAGATACTCGTGCACAGCACATGAGTTTATTTTCTGAGCTGTGTGATTGCAAAATATTGCCTGGTGAGGGTGTAAATGTCTTTGCGTCCCGGGTCATGAGGATATTTAAACAAATAGAAAATTCTAAGGGGGGACTGACGGAGATTTTTGCATCTTATCAATTGTTACGTTATCTCCCATCATATTTCGACGGTATCGTTCAAAACATACTGAGATGGGAAGATGATAAATTTACATTCAATGAAATTGTAACTTGCTTAGTAGCCGAGGAAACTAGGCTAAATTTAAGAAATAAAGATAATGAATTAAGTAAAGCTAAAATTTCTGCTCAGTTTTCTCATCTAAATGATACAGGTAAAAATAAGCTTCTAAAACAAAAATTAATTTGTACATTTTGTCATAAGAATGGCCATGCTAGACAAAATTGTTTTTCTCTCAATAGAAGTAGAAATGTTGACTTTAAACCCTCTTTTCAAAACCAAAACTTACCTTCTCAGAATTTCAATCCTAAGAAATCCTTCCAATCAAGAGGTAGACAGAGTCGAAAAAAATCTTCATATCAATCTAGATCAAATTCTAAGACCCGTAATAGCAGTAGGGATTCAAATTCATCTTACTACATTACTGAGGCCAGTTTAGCTCAGCAAACAAATGAATCAGATTGGATATTCGATTCAGCCGCGTCTCATCATTTTAGTAAAGACCGTGAACTTTTCACATCATTTAAACCTCAACAAAATGAAGAAATGGCTGTAGCCATGGAAGGCATCACTTTGCCAATCGAAGGAAAAGGAGACATTAAATTGCGTTTTGGCCAAAGAAATTTTACTTTAAAGGGAGTGATGTATTCATCAAAGCTTAGGAGAAACCTTATATCAGGGCCACAACTTGACAAAGAAGGTCTACAGTTTATTGGGGGAAGAGGCGAAGTCAAAATTACGTCCAATGATAATATAATGTTCAGAGCAAAATTAAAAAGTGGTGTTTATCGTGTCCAAGCAAAAATCCCAAAATCTATAAAACAACATGTAACTTTCGAAGCCTCCACAACATCTTCAAAAGAACAGGAAGTTCTAAACCTGTGGCATAAGAGATGCGCTCATGTAAATCCTCAAACTTTGACGCATACAAGTAATAAGAGGGGTGCAAAGGGATTACCATTCTTAAAGGGACATACAGAATTTTTTTGTGAAGATTGCAGGTTGAATAAATTTAAACGCACTTCATTTAAATACAGAAACTTTGTTCGATCTAAGAGACCCTTAGAACTGTTATATACAGATGTTTGGGGACCATGTCAAGTAAGAGGCAAACATGGAGAACGTTATTTTCTATCAATCATGGACGATTATTCCCGTAAAGTATTCATTTATCCTATAGTCCAAAAATCTGAAGTAGCTGAAACCTTAATTAATCACATCAAAAGGGCAGAAAGATTTATAGGTAAACCTTTAATAGCTATCCGCTCAGATAATGGAACAGAGTTTGTCAACAAAGAATTTTCAACATTTTGTCAGGAAAAAGGCATCAAACATGAACTAACAAACACGTTCACTCCAGAACAAAATGGTGCTATTGAACGTTATAACCAAACTGTTATTAATGGAGCCCGTACATCATTATATGAAAGTGGTTTAGACTTTTGTTTTTGGCCAGAAGCCGTTTCACATTTCAATTATGCCTGGAACAGACTATGCCATAAAGATTTTGAAAAATCACCATTCGAATTGTACGGTGGAAGAAAACCATCAATCAGACACCTTAAACCATTTGGATGTGTAGCTTATGTAGGACTGGCAAAACAAAGAAGACAGAAACTGGATCCAAAAGCTGTGAAAGGTTATCTAGTTGGATATGCACACCATACAAGAGGATACCGTATTTGGATCCCAGAGCAAAATAAAATAGTAGAATCTTTAAAGGTCACATTTAAAGAAGATCGTTTGTTCAAAACAGAAGCAAGTGGAGCAGTGCTGGGCACCATCAACCAGCATTACACAATTCAAGATGTATTTCCAAAGGATAGTGACGATGATTCTGATGAAGAGGCTGTTGACGAAACTCCTGAAATAGGGTCCAGCGTACCGTCTGAATTATCTGACACTGAGGAATCCTCAGATGATGAAAAACCTGTTCAATCATCTCAATTAAAAAACATAAAGTTTGAAAGAAAACAAGTTTTAAGAAGAGATAAATCCAGAACAGACGTATACTACTATCCCGAAAATACAAGAACAAGATTAAGATCCCATAGAGACATTAGAAAATATTGCCAAGAAAACAAAATCAAGTATGACCCCACTAAATTTTCATTCACTCCAATAGAAGAATCTGACTCAGACACAAGTGCTAATTTTTGTCATAATTCCTCTTGACTAGAATTAATTATACCAAGAACTTTCAAGCAAGCCCAAAAATCAGACCAGTTTCAAGAATGGCTAGAAGCAATGAAAACCGAAATAAAAACCATCCAAGAACGAAAGGTTTGGCATCTTGTAGAACCTCCGCAAAATAAGCAAATAATTGGATGTCGCTGGGTATATGCAATAAAACGAGATGAAGAAGGTCGAATTGCTAAATTCAAGGCAAGGCTTGTAGCTCAAGGTTACGCTCAAGTAAAAGGCGAGAGTTATGAAGAAACTTTTAGTCCTGTTATAAACTTCGATCTAATTCGTTTTTTCTTTTCACTTTTGGTAGTGCAGCACAAGTGGAATCACGTACAATGTGATGTCACTGGCGCATACCTATATGCTCCGCTAGAAGATGAAATATACATGCAGCAACCACCTGGTTTTATTAAACAAGGAGAAGAGAAGTTAGTTTGCAAGCTCGACAAAGCTCTCTATGGCCTTCACCAAAGTGGACGAGCCTGGTTTTACGAAATTGACAGAGTTTTATCAAATATCGGTTTTATTAAATTTACTTCTTGCAACTGTGTTTATACATTCAAATTTCAAGTTATCCTATTATTATATGTTGATGACATGGTTTTATTTGGTAAAAGTAAAATGTTTTTAGAGGAAGCCATTAATGTTTTAAAACAAAAATTCAAATTAAAAATTTTGGGAAGGACAAAGAAACTACTTGGAGTAGAATTTGTTGAAATTGACTCAAAGCTATTCATTCATCAAGAAAGCTATATTCAAGAAATATGCAGTCGTTTTAATAATTTTAACCCTCCAATTTCATCCTTACCAATCAGCAAAGGCTGTATTTACTCAAAATCAAGCTGTCCTCAAACCGAAGAAGAAACCAAAGAAATGACAAAGTATCCATATCGCAATATTCTAGGGTGTTTATCATATTTATCTAACAGAACAAGACCTGATATAGCATATGCCGTCAATATCTATAGCCAATTCCAATCGAATCCAGGAATTCATCACTGGAATGGGTTGATCAAACTACTGGGATATGTAAAGAAAACAAGCCAATTAAAATTAAAACTTTCATGTGCTGATTCACAGATCATAGCCTACACAGACGCCGACTTTGCTTCAAATCGTGATGATCGGACATCCATAGGTGGACAAATAGTATTTCTAGATAGTAGCCCCATCAGTTGGAGGACCTTTAAAGAGAAGGCTGTTAGTTTATCCACTATGGAATCTGAGTTCATTGCCGCTACAGAAGCAGCAAAAGAAATTGTCTGGCTAGATCGAATTCTAGAAGAATGCCAAAACATGAAGATTATAAAAAATAAGAAAATTTCAAAATTACTAATTGACAATATGGCTGCCATAGACTTTATTAAATCTCCTATAGAGAATAATAGAAGCAAACATATAGAGGTCAAACTATATTTTATTAGAGATCTTGTTATCAAAAATATTTTTGAATTAGTTTTCATTCGTAGCAAATTAAATTTGGCTGACATATTTACTAAGCCACAAACTAAATTTGAATTACAAAAATTTGTGAAAAATCTTTTCTTCGACAATGTTTCAAAAGTTAATCTTAAATTATCAATTTCAAATTTTTCTATGAATTTATAAAATTTAAAAAATGTAAATTTTCTAAAATTTTCTTTATGAATTCAAATCCTTAATGAATTCAAACTTTTTTTTAAGAATTCAAAATTTATGAATTCAAAAAATTTAAACTTTTCTATGAATTCAAATGTTTCCTTGAATTCGGGAAAAAAAATTTCAAATTTTGCAAGTTAAGCAAAATCTTTCCAGGTTTAGGCTGGAAGTTTTTTTTGAGAATTTCAATTCTCATTCTCTTTTGACAGAAAGTCAATTTTTTTTTTTCCAATTGCTCACAGCAATTTTTTGTTAATCTCTCTCTCTCCTCTCCATTCCCGAAATAATCCATTCTGTTCTTTTTGTTAAATATTTGTATGTAATTTATACTTTTATATTGTAAGAAAGAATTGTGTTTATACATATATTTATAATATTGAATGTGATTATACTCATGTTATATTTGTTGTTAAACTTACTATACAAATAATTCATTGTATGAATTTCTTTTCTACAGTTTTTTTAAAAAGAGCATGTTAAAAATCTTTTCAAAACTGGAGGAGAGGTTTGAGTAAACAGGTATATGTTATTTGTGTTTCAAAAACAAATTGTTTTGTAAATCACCTCTATCCAGATATTGATCTCTGTTGCTGTGCAGCTGAAGATTAAACCTAATTGTTTTTTTTAGTTCTGAAGAAACTGTTAAACTGATTAGTCACAGTCGTATGATTATGTAATTTGTGCAAAGTTTTGCTGGATGTTTTTTTTATTAACTTTCTTAAGCTTAAAAGTGCAAACGATAAGAGGGGGGGCCTTGTTAATAGTAAACCTATAGTTTGCCGTTTTTTCTTATCGTTATGCTAATTAAATATATTAAAAATTAATCACTCTTAAAATAAAGCTTAAAGAAAAAAAAACGTTAGTTGAAATAAAATTAAACACTTATTAAAAATCCTAATTTCCTCTTAATCTATTTTCTACTTACCAAGAAAATAAATATATCGTTCAATGAAATGCTATATTAAGGAGCTTTCAAATTTAAATCATCCATCTTAATTTTTCAAACGCGAAACGTAAACAATAGCTAACCTTCCGGAAATTCCGACTGAGCCAAGTTTAAAAAATTTGCATAAAACATCTCTAAGAACGATAGCCGAAGACTACGCACGCGCCGCGTCGCGCCGGCACATGCCCCAACGTACATCCGGAAGATCACTTCGTTTCTCCCGCGAAGCTATAAATAGCGAACGCCGATGGTAGTGGGTGTTCGCGGTTGCCTTTGCGGTTGCTTTTACCTTTGTTCTTGCCCCTGCCATTGTTCATTTTTCGCCGATGCCGACTTCATAAGATGTCGCCGTAATATGTGGCGTTTATTTCTTATATTCAAATAAAATCTTTTCATTTTTAGTTAGTTATAACTCACGTTAATCCTTTTTTTGTGAGTTCGAAATTTAAATGAAATTTATAGGTGTTCATATCGCGACAATAACAAGTGGAAACAAGAACGTCACGTCTTCTACATAAGTGTCACCAGCTTGTTTCTAATGGCACGTAGTAGTTTTTTCTGCAACCTATATGGGAAATAAAAATATGTTAAATATTGTCTTCGTACTCACCTTGTTTGTCATCCAGCATCTGCTTTGGTATGTTTGTTATATATAAAAAGTATTTGTCTACTTCAATTATCTTATTGTTATTCATATAAACTTATTGTTATATTTATATAAACTTTTTGTTGAATTTATTGTTTCAATTAAAACACAAATTAAATTAAAATTTGTTATGGTCATTTATTTAACAACTTCTACATATTTATCTTTCAGCATATTTACTTACTCTAGCTTCCATTTTATCAAATTCATTTAATTAACTTTAAATGTTGTTAAGCTGGTGTTTATGTCTAGAGTAGGCTCCTCTGCTAATTCACTTAGCCTTGGATCTACTTCACACCAGCTAACAAATACTCCAGCCCTAGTTCTGATGCAGCTATGTTCGCTCTACAAGACACTGTGCATGATGAAGTTACTACTTTTCAACAAGGTCGTTACATAAGCAGCAATGAAGCCTTCTGGAGAATTTTTTCTTTCCCTATTCATAAAAGGTATCCCGCAGTCCAGCAATTAGCAGTCCATTTAGAAAATGGACAAAGAGTTTACTTTACCAATGAAACAGCTGCACAACAAGCTGTGGCTCCTAGAGAAACCACTCTCACTGCTTCCTTTAAATTATGCCAAGAGGATATGTTTGCTCAAACTTTACTCTATCACCAATTGCCATCTTATTACACATGGAACAATAAAAAATGGAGTAGAAGAAAAAGAGGAAATGCAGTTGAAGGTTATCCAGATGTTAAATTCGACAATGCTTTGGGTAGAGTTTTTACTGTTCATCCAAGCCAGCATGAATGTTTTTTTTTAAGACTGTTGCTCCACCAAGTTAAAGGCCCTAAAAATTTTGAAGATCTTAGAACAGTTGATGGCATTATTTGTCAAACATTTAGAGAAGCTTGCTACAGACGTGGATTGCTTGAAAATGATAACCAGTGGGATGCTACATTAAGAGAAGCAGCCATATGCCAATCTCCAAAGCGCTTAAGACATTTATTTTCTATTCTACTGAAAACCTGCGATGTAGGAAGCCCTTCAGAACTATGGAACAAATACAAAGATGATTTGGCAGAAGATTTTAAGCACCAAGCGCAACTTGCAAACCCTACTTTTCAAGTAGTTTACACAGATGAAATGTACAACAGAGCTTTAATTGAAATAGAAGATACAATAGCATCGATGGATGGCCCACAGTTAACTTCGTTTGGTCTACCACAGACAAATAGAACACAAGTTACCAGTGTACCTACAGAAATTATAAGAGAAACTTCCTATGACATCAGCTCTTTATCTCGATATATAAATGAAAATGAGCCCAAGTTACTCCCAGATCAGAGAAATGCTTACTCAACGATAGTGAACAGTATCTCAGATCAGATTGGAGCCATTTACTTTTTAGATGCTCCAGGTGGTACAGGCAAAACTTTTGTGACTAACTTATTATTGGCCAATGTGCGAAAACAAAATAAAATTGCTGTAGCAGTTGCCTCTTCCGGTATAGCTGCTACATTGTTGCCTGGAGGTCGAACAGCTCATTCAACATTTAAACTTCCTTTGGATTTAGCTACAAATGATGAAGCTGTTTGTAAAATAACCAAAAATTCTGGCATGGGAGAGGTTTTTAAAAGATGTCAACTTATAGTCTGGGATGAATGTACAATGGCCCATAAAAGAGCATTAGAAGCATTGAACAAAACTCTACAAGATTTGAGAAACAACAATCATTTGATGGGGGGTTTAACTGTTGTCTTATCGGGAGATTTTCGTCAGACTCTCCCAGTCATTCCTAAGGGCACTAAAGCTGATGAAATTAAAGCATGCCTTAAATCCTCCTCTTTGTGGAAACATGTTACAGTCTTCAAACTTACAATTAACATGCGAGCAAGAATTTATGGTGATCAACATTCTGGATTATTTGCTGACAATTTACTACAACTTGGAGAAGGAAAAACACCTGTCGATTCTCAGAACAAGATTAATATGTCTTCTATTAGCACAGTAGTTACAAGTGTTTCTGAATTAACAGACAAGATATTTCCAAATTTTATACACCACTACAAAGACGTATCCTGGTTGTGTGAAAGAGCGATATTGGCACCAAAGAATGTTACAGTTCATTCCATCAACGAACAGCTTTTGCAAAAGATTCCAGGTGATCCGACAATATACAATTCTGTAGATACAGTCATGGATGAAAATGAAGTTGTCAACTACCCTACGGAGTTCCTCAATTCTTTAGATATTCCAGGACTGCCTCCTCATACGCTACGATTAAAAGTTGGAGCTCCTATAATACTTTTACGAAATTTAGATCAACCTAAGCTCTGTAATGGTACAAGATTAATAATAACGGCTTTACATCTTCATGTCATGCAAGCACAAGTTCAAACTGGTTGTGGCAAAGGGGAAATTATATTTATTCCTAGAATACCTTTAATAACTTCAGATCTGCCATTTCAGTTTAAGCGTTTACAATTTCCAGTGAGATTAAGTTTTGCAATGTCTATAAACAAATCGCAGGGACAGACATTGCAAGTTGTTGGCCTACAATTACAGGAGGATTGTTTTGCTCATGGTCAATTGTACGTAGGATGTTCAAGAGTAGGAGCAGTAAACAAACTTTTCGTTTATTGTCCTTCTGGGAAAACAACCAATGTTGTATATAAAGAAGTACTTTAGACTCATTTTCCTTCATGACGACAGTATTTACATTGAAATTTACATGGAACTTTCAAATGTGTATTCTGAATCTAAACTCGCAAAATTTGTATTTTGAAAATCAAGAAGTGTTTCATTGCTTTTTATCTGGTTTTTGGCCTTGGACAATTAAAAACCAAATCCCTCTTAGTGTGTTTACAAACTGTTTATATTTCACTTTTTTTTTTTTAATTAACTCAGGAAATATACCTCCGAAAACCATGGTTGCCAGATTTATAATTTTTTTTATTATTAATATTTGGGGTTTTTAATTATTAAGCACTATTTTATAACGAGCCTGTAGCATTTTTTCAGTTCAAAATATGCATACAATTTGTCTTCGGATATTTGCTTTTTTTTTTTTTTTTTTTTTTAATACTACAACATTACGTGGAATTTTCATTATTTTCATTACATGCAATTTGATTAATCTTTTTTGCTTATTTTTTTATTACTTTAAGTACTTTTTTTTTTTTTTTTTTTTTTTTTACAAGCCTGCAACATTTTTGCAGTTAAAAAAAGACAACCTTGGTGCTCGGGGGGACACCCGCCTTTAAAGAGGTAATGAGTGGAGTACAGTACCTCCTAACATTGTTGTACTTCTTAGGCTCAAGTCCTAAGATTTAAGAAACATTTAAGGTCGCATGGAAACCTGTACATCTAAGATTCGGAAATCTGAGCCAATTCTCCTGTTGGGGAAACCATCCTTATCAATACTTTCGTCTTTTTAAACATCTCTATGGGTACCATACATTAATGAAGATTTTTTTTTTTTTTTTTAATAACTTGAGAGCATGCATACACAATTCGGTATCTATAGATCAACCCGGGCAACGCCGGGTATTACTGCTAGTATATATATATGAGTAAATTACATAAACAGAAAGGAGAAAAAAGAACAGAGTCAGTTTTTCACAAATCAATAGTAGCATGATGAATTATTTAAATAAATATGCATGTATAATTTTAATCATCACAAACTGATTATACAGTGTAAATAAAGGAAATATATTACATTACTACAGAAAATAAACTCTGAGAGTTCTTATTACCTTATTGAAGAACAACGTTCTCTCCTCTGAAAAAATAAAATTGAAATTAACTAAGTACATTGAAATAATACATAGTTAAAATAAAATTATGACTAAACATGCATTTATTTTTAATAGAATACAGATATTTGTTTTTTTACATAAAATGGTGTTATATACACTTACCTTGAGACATATTTTCATAACTAAAATCAGCACCTGAAAACTGCTTAGGAACAGAATTATCTACAAATGAAAGACAGTCATTAAAAATCTATAGTAAGAGGCTATTGCCAATAAAATGTAATTCATACAGGGTGAAAATAATAATAATAATAAAGATTTTATAATTAACTTTAAAAACCTTACTTGAAGAAGTTTTTTGTCTTAGCCCTTTCAATAGGGATCCCTTTCTTTATCATTTGCTACTTGGTGAGTATTTACAGTGCTACTGATCTGTGATCTACTTCT
The DNA here is from genome assembly GCA_963930645.1 of Salticus scenicus. Taxonomy (NCBI): domain Eukaryota; kingdom Metazoa; phylum Arthropoda; class Arachnida; order Araneae; family Salticidae; genus Salticus; species Salticus scenicus. The sequence goes on along the minus strand of OZ005653.1, from coordinate 203,580,040 downwards.
CAGCATGAGACTCAACAGGCAGTGCCAGGTAAAATTCAGGTTGCTAACTGGTTCGTTCCCATTGCAACAGGTAGGATTAATAAGAATTTTATTGTTTCACAATTGAAAGCATATTGTTGTTTTTCGTAATTTGCTAGATTTTAATATTTTCAAAGTCTATTTTTACATTTTCTTCTTACTTTGTTTTGGTTATAGCTGTGGTAAATTTATCGAATTTTATATTGGATTTGTGTTCTTTAATGCATTCTTTTATTTTATTCTTAGTTATAACTATGTAACCCCAAACTTTTTTATTTTTAGTAGTATGTTGGATTTCGTAAATAATGAGGTTTCTAAAGTGTCAATAAGGTCTTTATCATTCCCGATATGTTGATACATGTTGCTAGTTTGTTTTATGGGGGTATTGAAATTAATTTTGGAAGCTTGATATTTGATTTTATTAGAGATACTACAGTTACAGGGGATGGCTGTAGTGTATTTAAGTTTAGTTTTTTGACAGTTTTCAATGTAATTTAATTTTTCAATGAGGTTTAAGTCGGGAAATGGAGCACAGATCTGTAACACTGGAAATACTCAACAAATAACTGCTGATGAAGATAAGGGCCTCTGCTGAAAGGATTAATGCGAAAACAATTCTTCAAGTAAGGTTTTTAAAGTCAATTTGTTGTTTAAATAATAAGTTTTTAAGTGATCTTAAAAAAAAAAAATCCAGAAATGAAAGCTTATCGTTCTTTGTTCTTTGCAGATTTGCAGATAAAGTAACTGGTGGATCTTAACATTTGGGCTATTAAAGGGCTTACCCAAAACCCCTTTAATAGCTCAAACGTTAAAATCCACCACCAATTTAATTTCGAAGGAAAGTTATTTTAAATTAAACCAAAAAATTTAACAACAAGTCAAAGGGGTGCCAATAGGATCTCCCATATCCGGGATAGTTGCTGAAATTAAATTAAGAAAACTAAAAAACCTAATTTTGGAAAAATTCAAGCAGAAAATCATTTATTCGAACAGATATGCTGACGATGTTTTCGCAACAGTCCATGAAAAACAAGATATAAACGAACTTTTGGATGACTTAAACCACCTTGACAAAAATATACAATTCACCTGCGAAATAGAAACAAACAATGAAATTAATTTTTTGGATTTTAAAATAAAAAGAATGAACGACGCAATAAATACCATTGTTTATAGAAAACCTACTTCCAGTCAAGAAATCAGTAATTATAATAGTAAAACGCCTTATAGATACAAAATAAATGCAATTCAATCCTACATTAATCGTGCAATCCTCATCTGTACAGAACTGGAAGATGTAGAAAAAATTGCTAATTATAACAATCACAGTTATGCTCTCTTTTGCCAAACCATTGAAATAATTGACCAATCCGGTGCATGCAACCTGGACGAATCAACGACAGATATTGATCCAACCTGGCACCACCTTCTGGAGGAGGGAAGAGGATCCAGTAGTCCAAAGAAAAATTTCACGGACTCAACACAGCACAGAGTAACTGGTGCTGAAGATGAGGAGGGGTGGGGTGGGGTGGGGTGGGGGTGGGGGGGCTGAAAGAAAGTACTCCACTGTTAAGTTACGTCAATAAAGCTGAAGTAACGTTTTCGTTTTTTCTTTAAATGCATTTGTGGCTTTATTAATAGTTATTAAAGTTAATACAAAGAAAACTTCTAAGCCACTTTTACTTTTGTCAAAATAAAGGAACAATACAAGTTTTACATTATAACCCTTTCCGACCCGAAACATTTTTACCTTAAAACATTACATTCTTCTGTTTTTGCAAACTGAAAGAAAAATATAGACTATAACTAACATTTGTTGATTGAATATTATACTTTACACTTTATGCTAATTAGCTCGATTGTTCATTTCCTGATTTTATTACATACGACTGTTCCAGATGCAAAAATGTAAGTGGACATCGTGATGTCTAACCCGCATGATCGTACAGCCTGGGTTGGAAAGGGATACTAATGATCGCTAAGCAACATTATACAATAAACATATTGCAATACTTCTGCTAAATGGTTGATGGGGAATTCTTGGGTTAAATACAATTTTATTTTTCTGCCGACTGAACTATCGATAAGGATCTTACATCTTTCTTGTTTAATTATTTTTCCCTATCATGGATAACAATTTATTTTCCCTTATAGCAAATGTGATGTCTGTGAGCATCAAGTTGCTCACATATTCTTTAAATACATCTAATTTATAACATAATTAATAAATATCTAATTATAAATTAAATAACTATTATGAATGATAGTAAAGTTTCAGTAGTAAACTCATTGATCTCCTTTTTAAAATATTGCAATATATATATATATGAGAGATCTAAAAATCATTTAATTTCTACCGTTCCCCAAAAAGAATAATTTTTATCATTTGTAATTTAGAAAAGATTGTTTGTATTTCAAAGCAATTATCAAAATAAATCTATTTGTATTTCTACCTTAAAAAAAAAAAAATAAAAAAATAAATAAAACTATTTCCGTTGTAATTTATTTTTGTTTGTTTAATATAAAAAACAATTACCTTTTATTATAAACATTATATGGAAGTCAATTACGGTTTAGATTTATATTTGATGATTTTTTTTCCAGACTTAGTTTCATTATGACAAATATAATTACTTTTTGTATCACACCTGCACCTGCTGACAGTTTTTGTTAGCGACCAATCTTATGCCAGATTAAGGGTTTCAATATTTCAACCGTCATTTTAATTTTCAAATTTTCCAATAGAGTTAACATTAAGACAAAGAGAAATGTGTTTGGTGCTCTGGCACTTAATATTTCTATTGCTATCATCTTCTGGCATTTTTATAGATTAATTCTCGCTCGCTCCCGGTCATCATTCTATCTTGGGACTCACTTCTGGTAACACTAAAAAATCCTTGTGAGAACCCTCTGCTTCAGCTCTTCATATCCATAATGTGCATCTCTATGTTTTAACAATGACTTTATTATAAAGATTATATCATTGCAGTTGCTTGGCATTATTTACCAGTCATGATCTTTTTTAACCTTTTACATGCCACATTCAGATCTGGGTGTAATTTAATTTGTTTTTTACATAATTTGTCTTCTAATGTTTTAGTTTAAAGAACTCTATCATTAAAATGCATATACCTTGTGTTTCTTAGGTTGTTTTTTCATTAATTTTGATAAGTTTATGGTTTTAAGTTAAGATTTGTTGTTTTACTTTATTGATTCGTTTGTTTTGCAGGCTGTTAATTAATAGATATGGTTTCTTTAAATTAGTGTATTTCATCCACTGATGATTTTTTTTTTTTTTTTTTTTTTTTTTTTTTTTATCTTATTGGTCATTGGTGTTTCAGTGATCTTCTATCTGTTGCTTGGCTTCTACTATGCTTAATAGATCATCTTTATTATATATATATATATATTAATATTATTTAATATTATGATATTTAATATTGTAATATTATATTTTAATTTAATAATGTGAGCTATTTTAAACATGCCAAACCCTTTTTAGAAGCATTTGCTTATTTTTCTAAATTATGTGAATTTTTACATTGTGGGGTTGTAAAAGGGAAAATGGTAAAATAGGTCATTTTTATAATTTTCTGTACATTTCCCCTTTTATGATTGAACTGTAATTTCTATTTCAAAAAATGAAGTCATCTTTCTATTATATTTGATCATTTTTTCAAGTCAGTATTCATGATATTTAATTTTTAAATGAATTTTTAATCTCATGTTCCATTTATGAAACATTGACATGTAAAAGGTTAAATAAAACAATTTGGATCCTGATTGTCATGTCTTTCAATATAAAGTTCCAGTATATTCTACGGACTTGTGTTGTTGTAGCAATGTACGCTATCTTTACCCGAAAACAATGTTATAATAATGGCCCATCACATATATGCTGAAATTTACTTATTATTATTAGATTTTTTTTCTAAAGTAGATTGTTGTACCTATGACATCCTAAATATTCTTTATTATTATTATTCTTAATATATATATAGCTATAAAGATAATTACAAAAAAGATAGATAAATACACATTTAAAAAATTTATTTTTGGATGAAAACTATAGAACAAATTCAATATATTAAAATCACACAATCAACTGATTGAGAAGAAAATCACAATTATTGAAATTTATTTTTCCGACTGAGTGAAAATAATGCCTGGACCGGGAGTCGAACCCCAGATCTTTGACTTACAAGGTCAAGGATCTAACAATTGAGCTATTCAGGCCGACAACCGGTGGACATTACTCACTCAGACAACCTTTAGGCAGAAACATCTGGTCTATCATGTAGATAGCTCAACAGAAATAAGCCGCAGGTAAAGGAAAACACCATTAAACAATGGGAAAGAAATACAATATATTAAAATCACACAATCAACTGATTGAGAAGAAAATCATATTTATTGAAATTTATTTTTCCGACTGAGTGAAAATAATGCCTGGACCGGGAGTCGAACCCCAGATCTTTGACTTACAAGGTCAAGGCTCTAACAATTGAGCTATCCAAGCCGACAACCGGTGGACATTACTCACTCAGACAACCTATAGGCAGAAACATCTGGTCTATCATGTAGATAGCTCAACAGAAATAAGCCGCAGGTGATTTCCTTTGCATTTTCCTTTACCTGCGGCTTATTTCCCTTTAAAGAATGCAAAACATTCAATTTTAGATTAATTCTTTAAACAGTTCAGTTTAAGCAAGCAGTTTGAATCTCCTCACTAACAAAAAAATTTAGTAGATCCTAAATTAGTTTACAAAAAATTTTGACTCATGAAAAGTTTGACAAAGAACGCTGAGCATTAAATGTTTAAAAAAGACTTTTAGCGAGAGTAAAACCAAGTTTTTACACATGTTTTATTTTATTTTCCACAGTCATTACCGATTTTCACAGACTTTTTGAAGTAAGATGTTAAAATATTAACTCAGTTAAAAACAAGTTTAAGAATATCTTTTGAATGAAAGATATTCTTAAATTTTAACTTGGTTAAAAACATGTTACAAAAATAAAACATTAAAAAATTAGAAAAAATTTATAAACCAAAATTTAGTTTATACTAATGAAAACCAGTATGCATACTATATTAAAATGCATAATTTATCTTAAATATTTAATAAAACATTAAAATTTATGAACATATATTTTTTTCATCAAGTACTTCAGTAGTATGTAAAATTATCTCTTATATTAAATTAATTGTTCCTAATTTCCAAAAAGAAATTATTGAAATGCCTTTCATTTCAATTAATTTATGCAATTTTTGCACAGATTAGTTTCACAATTGGACAGGAAAAAAGAAAAAAAGTGAATTGATTGGAATTTAATTTTAAATGATGCTGAAAACTAAATATTTAAAATGTATAGCTTATTACAAAAAATATTTTTACCTTGCAACTTAGAATGTTTACGGTTATTCTTACTGCTCTCCTTATTTTCTGAAAAAAAAAAAAAGGAAAGAAGAAAAATTAAATATTGAGAGAGAGAGAGAGAGAGAGAAATAAAGCAAAAGTTGTAAAACAAAAACAGAATGTAATAACACTGTTAAAAAAATAAATAAATAAAATATATATATATATATATATATTGGGGGTTGGGGGGGATATATATATCAATATAACATTTTAAGCACTTATTTTTTACGTGAGTAATGGTATTTAGAATACTGATCTACTTTGGCCAAGTTATCTGCACATTCTTCTTTTTAATTAAACATGATAAAAATTTAGAAGCATACATCTACTACTCATTCTTTTAAAAAAGTATACTAAATCCTCTACACAGATCACAGGTGGTAATTAAGAGATAAATGTTACATAAATTCAAATATACATTATTTCTGCCCTTGATAAATCTCAATTTTGTAATATTAATGCACTGACAGCAACAACATAAAACATTATACCATTTTACTTTTAGGCCACTCTTTGTTTCCATTTATTAAGAGTTGTGACATTAACGACTGATTAAATCTTGTTCTCTCAATAGTTTATGTAATATTCTTATTCAGCACAACATTTATACTCTTTTTTAACCCATAACTAAAAAAGAGGGGTGGTGTAAGTTTGAAGCTTTTGTCTATCTTTTTCTCTGTATGTTTGTCTGTATATTTATAGCACTGTAGCTCCCAAATAAATCGATTAATTTTGTAGAATGCTGATTTAATTGGGATGATTTTTAGATATGTTTGATGAAAAATTGTTAGGCAGATTTTTTTTAATTAGTTAAAATATGTTTTACACCACTTTGCATTGATATTCTTAAATTTGGGAGCTAGCAATCTTCTAACTTCCAAATAAAATTTGCTAACTGGTAATCTTATAACTTTCAAATAATTTTAAATGCTAAATCACTTTAAAAAAAAAAAAAAAAAAAAAAAAAAAAAAAATCAATCACTGATTTTAAACAGACTTTCACTAAATTAACTAGTATGTTGTGGCCACCACATGACTTTCTTCTATCTTTTCCTATACAAATTCATTCAGCAACAATAATTTAAAAAAAAAAAAAAAAAAAAAAAAGTGGGACTTTGACAAAATTTTGGGTAAAATATGAAAATTATTCTAAGTTTGTCAAAACACGGAAACCGTGGGACTTTGACAAAATTAGGGGGGAAAAGCAAAAATTAGTTTAAGTTTGTCAGAACACGGAAACCGTGGGAGTTTGATAGAATTAAGGGGAGAGGAAAAAAAAAAAAAAAAAAAGTGGGACTTAAACAAATTTTCACATTTTACCCAAAATTTTGTCAAAGTCCCACTTTTTTTTTTTTTTTTTTCCTCTCCCCTTAATTCTATCAAACTCCCACGGTTTCCGTGTTCTGACAAACTTAAACAAATTTTTGCATTTTCCCCCCAATTTTGTCAAAGTCCCACGGTTTCCGTGTTTTGACAAATGTAGAATAATTTTCACATTTTACCCAAAATTTTGTCAATGCTTGTCAAAACACAGAAACTGTGGAACTTTGACAAAATTAGGGGAAAAATGCAAAAATATGTTAAAGTTTGTCAAGACACGGAAACCGTAGGACTTTGACAAAATTAGGGGAAAAAAGCAAAAATTAGTTTAAGTTTGTCAGAACATGGAAACCGTGGGAGTTTGATAAAATTAAGGGGAGGAAAAAAAAAAAAAAAAAAAAAAAAAATTTCTAAGTTTTTTTTTCGTAAAAAGTAAAAAAATCGATAACTTTGTTTTAAATTATCACAGATTTATAGTTCAACCATTCGTTTTAAAGGTAATGACGAGACCTTTCGAAAGATACCCATCTTGAAAATTTTTGCCTTTATCACCCTGTTGAAAATTTAGAAAAAGCGGGATGGCAACGCAACCTGTAAGACGATTTTTACCAAAAGTTGATAGGCACTAATTTATGTCAAGGTGCAACTACATACCAATTTGTATGAAATTCTGTGCAGTAGTTCCAGAGATACAGTTGCCACAAAATTTTGTCACACACACACACACAGACAGACAGACAGACAGACAGACAGACAGACAGACATTTTCTAAAAATGGTAAAATCGTGTTCTACACCTCTCAAAACGTGTAAATCCATCAAAAACCCGAAATCGAAAATTTTTACGAATCCAATACTTTCTTCTATTGAAGATAGAAGAAAGTAAAAATTGGCTAAAAATAGTGATTATGAGTTCACAATTCAAAAATCTCTAAATTCAGTTGAAAATTGAGATTTTACAGAGATTTTGTTTAAATTAATTAAAATGTGATATATTCAGGGCACTTAGCATTGATATTTTAAAATTTACAAGTTATTAATCTTACAACCCATGCAATTATTATTTTATTTATTTATTTATTTTTAGGTTGGTAGGGGGGGGGGGGATAATGAAATTGGAAGCTGATCAGCTGATCTAGAGGTGCCAAGTTTCAATAACAGCTATCAGTAATCAGAGTTATACATTTATGAAATGTGAACCGTCTCACGGAATATTTTTTTACGCACAAACTCACATATAATAACGAATTGCACAGCTTTTGTACTCAAATATATAATATATTAATTAAAAAATTAGAAAATTTTCTGAAGAAAAGTAAATAAATATGTATTTTCTTTACCTTCTTACAAAATGAAAGTGTTTTTTTCTTCTTTTTTTTTTGGGGGGGGGGGGAGGGGGGGAAGTTTACAAAAATTTATTTTATTTACTATTATTATTTTTTTAATAGTTTTTTCTTTTCTTTTCTTTTTTTTCTTTTCAGACAACTGTTTTTATGGCATTAAATACTAAAACATTGTTCTTTTCTTTATGCATCTAGCATATTTTTTGTTTGGTGATACAGTATGTATTTTAAATTTATTAAGGAAAAACAAATAGATTCATCAAGTTCAGTAATAAAGCCTAAAAATAATTGCATATGTGAGAAATATTGAGCACTTCTATCACTTTTTTTGGTTCTAAAAGTAAGCTTTAATCAGTAGCTCGAAAGGTGGGGAAGGGGGGGGGGGAAGTAAAAATATAAATAATTAGATGAATGAGAAGTGAATCAATTTTACTTCTTTATAGGTTCTAGAATCTAATAAAGCAAGTTTAAAATGAATATTGACATTTATGTTGCTGATGGAGGATGGAGAAAAATCGGCAACTAAAGACTTCTGCAGAGCTTTTAATCGTCGATGGTTAGATGGAGATAAGAAAAGAGGGGGGGGGTGAAAAAAAATTACATCAGCGAGAAATATTGTATAATTCTATTTCTTTATAGTTTCTAGAATCTAATAAAGTAAGTTTAAAATGAATATTGACATTTATGTTGTGGATGCAGAAAGATTGAGAATTGAAAAACTTCTGTTGTGCGTTTTATCGTCGATCGTTAGTAGGGATACTTTTTTTTAACGATTGATATCCGCGATTTTTTTTAAAAGCGTATAATCCGTAATTTTTATATGTTGTCCGTAATGCCGTAATTATTGCCGTAAATCCGTAATAATTACGGACAAATCGTAATAATTGGCACCTCTACGTGATCTATACTCAAATTGACAATGTGAAATAAGGTGTTTAATGCAAATCATATCCATCATCCATGTACTTTTCTTTACTAAAGCAAAGAAGAAAATAATTTTGGATTAAAATAATAATAATAACAATAAAAAGAGATGAAAGTATTTATAGAAATATATGTGTTATAGCCTATTTTTTAATGTAATAGTTGTCTGTTTATACATCACACACAATATATTTGCATCTTAATATTTTACCAATATCATTTTTTTCATAGGACAAAATTTCACATAAATGTATATAATGAGAGTTATTTTTAATAAATGACTGTAAAATTAGAAAGAATTACTATAACAGTAGTAAAAAAAAAAAAAAAAAAAAAAAAAAAAAATTGTACATGTAAGTGCATTATTCCTTTAATGAAAAGGAAGTACACTCGGGGTGTAGATTTCCTATATGGGCATCAAAAAGAACTCATGAATACTTTTAAAATGAATGGTTGAACCATAGATCTGAGATAATTTAAAACAAAGTTATTATTATTTTTTCTTTTTTTAACAACAACAACAGCAAAATAAAAAAAAAAAAAGCATTTCTTCTAATGTTGGTACAAAATTGATTTTTTCGGCATTTAGTGTTATACTTCTCTGAAATAAAAATCTTCTGCATTTACCATGGAAAATAATTTTTATCTATATAAGTAAAGAAAAGTATCTGTGTGTGTATCTGTTTATATATCTGTGTCTGTCTGCGCTCTGGTGCTCACAGTACTGATCGCAGAGCTACAAAACTTCGCAGATGGATACCTAGGACCCCTCATTCAGATTTTTTCGAATTTCAAATTTGAATTTTTTTTAATTATTTTTTTTTTCAATTTTAAATATTGGCCTCTATATTCTATTTTTCTAAGATTTATTTTTTTCATTTTAATCATCTGCATATCTTAGCAATGGCTATTACGCTATTTATTTATTATTTATTTAATTCATTCATTTGAAGGCGAAATCTTTTTTTTTTCTTTTCTTGTTTTAATTTATTATATTAATTAAAAATCAAATGACAATGCAGTAGAAAAAAATAAGTATATTAAATTTTAAAATGTATTTATAACAGTTATGTTTATGTATAATTTTTAAAGTAAAACAACTTTTTATTTTTATTTTTTTTAATTAATTCATTTGAAAGAAAAATTATTATTATTATTATTATTTTAAATTTATAGTATTTATCGAGAAAAAAAGGTAGTACAGTCAACTCTCAAAAATCCGCAACCCTAAAATCCGCAATTCTCTAAAATCCGCATATCATTTGCAATGTAAACAAACATTGTCACAACTGATTTGTTAATTAGTGGATTGCAAAACTTCAACTGTATTAAGAGATAAATCAATTATTAACTGGTGCTGATGAATCACCAATCACTCAGCATATTGCAGAGAAGAAAACGATAAGTGTAATTATGTATAATTATAAAAAAATAAATTATTTTAATTTAGAGGAAGGAGGAGAAAGTTTCATGAAAGATTTTCTCACATAAGATAAATATTCAAACTTTCTCATAGCACAAACTTATGTGATTGACCAAGAATTGCTGACTTTTTTGCAGGTTATAGGAAAATAAATATGTATGAATATTCTTACTTAAATTATTATTGATCAGACTTTTAAAAAATCTAGATAATTTGTAACTATAATATGATGTATAAAAATTGCTCCTTAAATTAAAATGTAATGAAATATTTGTACTTTTAATAGGCACACTTTATTTCAGCATTGTATGTATAACAAATAAATTGTTTCTTAAAGATTTTCTACTTAAATGAGGTTCTTAGATGTAAATAAAAGAAATTACTCTAAAATCTGCAAAAATCAGAAATCCGCAAAACACTTCGTTTTAAGCTGTGCGGATTTTTGAGAGTGTACTGTACATAGTAGAAAAGATTAAACTGATTAAAATTAAGATTTAATTAAATTTTATTTATTTAATTCCACCTGTTGTCGATAAATACCCATATTGAAGTAACTGGGAAAGACCATTCTGTAGATAGTGTGAACCTAAATCTGATGCAGTGTGGGAGGAAAAAGAGTTGCCGTAGGCAGCAGGTACTCAAAGCAAGTTAAAGTGATTTCAATGTAATTTTTTTTTTAGTTTTTATTTATATGATATAAAAAATAAACAATGATTCAATTTTTTTTGAAGATTCATTTAAATATAGTGACCAGCGAAGTTGGTGTACCTGCATATAAACAATAATTTAATAAATAATTTATACTGCTTAAATTTGCAATAGAAGAAAGTGTGGTGGCCTTTAATGGTTCGATACTGAGACATAAATAGTCAAATGTCTTTTTCAAAATTAATTAGTTATTTAAAACAAATAAAGTTATTTCTGTGAATAACAAGCTTTCACTATTGTGTTATTCATTTTTTGATCATCAGTTATGTAAAAAAATATTTTCTGCTGTTTACACTTTCTTACAATTTATACTTTTGATGTTAGATCCCTTAGAACAGGCCTGTCCAACCCAAAACACTTGGTGGGCCGCATTCGATATCTATTTTACTCAGGCGGGCTACTCCATATATATATATGTGTATGTGTATATACGTTTGTGAGTGTATGAATCATGTATATATATACGTACTTTTTCGGGGGAGGGCAGGGGAAGACTCGAAGCAGAATAAATTAATTTAAATTATTTCATGCATAAATTAACAACAGAATCCTGAAATTTTTTTTATCATATATTAATAAATTGTAACTATAACAAAAAGAATGAATAATGGATATAGAAATATTTCAATACAACAGTATGGTTCTTTAGTTGCCATATTCGTTGAAAGGTATTTTCACTTCGAAAAATCAGAATAGATTTATTAATTATTAATGTGTTAATCAACTTTTTCAAACTTTAAAAATTGTTAGTAACCTCGTGGGCCGCATGCGGCGCAGGGGCTGCGGGTTGGCTACCCCTGCCTTAGAAAGTGTAAAAGGGAAGTTACCTACACTATATTTTATCATGAAAAATTAAACCAAGTTTTGTGTAAAAAACAAAATTAAATTATCTTAATATGCCTACTTTCAAAACTTTTTTCTTAATATGATTATTTAATTATTTAAATATTAATAATGAATATTTTAAATAGTTTTATATAATTTACATTATGCACTTACTTTTCTTGGATGCACCAGGGACATACTCTTCAGGGTCACTCTCACTATCAAATTCCTCAAAACTTATAATTCTAAAAATTCAAGATATATTTTTTTTTCTTAATAATTTTAAATAAACATCAATTACACTAATTTATAGAAATATAATTTACTAGATATTCTGTATGGGGAACAAGTACTGTACACACAAGTTATAAGAGACTGTCAAAGGACCAGAAAATGAGGTATAGCAAGATAAATAATTCTACAAATTATACATTACATGTATAATGGAACAGCAAATAATCGGATACACATAACATTAGAAGTTTATTAAATAAAAATCTTAAGAATTTCTAAAATTAAGAAGAAAATAAAATGGCAAATGCATTTATATTTTATTTAGAAAAATATTTTGTTATTTTCCTTGAAAAATATAATAATTGACAACTAGAGAAAAAAGTGTACATTTATTGTAATTGTAAATAAAACAGATTCTGACAAGTTTGTAGATGTATGAGGGCAATAAGTCAATAAATAGTAAATTGTTTCCAAATATGCCAATAGATAGCAGCATTGTTCACTGTAAGATATCTATTTTAAATTTATGAGACAACAGTTGTACAAGATAAGCCATTGCATTTGAAAATGGCAACTGTGCTAAAAAAATGTACACTAGAATAGCAGTAAGGCATTGTGCATTTTCTGGCAAAGGATATCCACATTGCTTGCATGTCAGCTCAACCATATCTTCAGCCTTCCGCATTGTTTCTTCTGTTATAATCTCAGCAGGACAACACTTCATTCTTCATAAACAATTTCTGAATGTCCTTTGTAAAATTTTTGCCCCCAATTCTCATAGATTGCTTGACAGGACAAACAATTTTTACCAAAAATAGGAAGAATTTCCTTGTGAATATCCTTTTGCCCACATGAAACACACAACACTTCACTGATGTTCTAGTGTACACTCTACAAACACAGTTGCCACTTTCAAATGGAGCTGCTCATCTTGTACAATTGTTGTCTCATTAATTCAAAATGGAATAGTGAATGGTGTTGACACCTATTGGCATATTTGAAAAAAATATCTATCAAATGTACTATCTTTTTTAACAATTTGGAAACAATGTCTATCAAATGCACTATTTTTATGTACAATTTCTATCGAATGTACCATTTATATCAAATGTGCCGTAAAATCCTGATTATAAGCTCCCCGTTTTTCAAATGCAAAACCAGTATAAAGTAGGGAGGGGCTTATAATCAGGATTTTTAGAAATTTCTTTTTTTTAAAGTTGTGGTGGCACCATCTACCACCAGAGAATAAAACTAATATTTATTATCTAATCCAGAATTGATTGTAACTTACAGAAATAAATCGTAAATTATCAATTTAAAATTATTTTATTATTAATTTAAATTGATAATTAAATTTTTTTCATATGGTTAATATGAAAAACTAATAATAATTAAAAAAAAAAAAAAAAAAAAAATTATACTGATTTTGGTAAAGTAAAGGCAAGGTAAATCTTGAGAGGTTATCTAACATTAATTAATTTTGTGTTTATAAATTAATAAGAGCATATATTTAGGTGAATATTAAATGCATAAAACTCATTTTATATGTTATTGTTAAACATTAACATTTTACAAAAATATGACAACAATCTTTTTAATTGAAATATTTGAATTAAAAGAAAAGATAATTTTTTTTTAATGTAACCTTTATTAAATAAGTAAATAAAAGAACTACATTTATTCTTTAGTATATGAAAGGTAAATAAAGAAAAGTTTACTTATAGATTCAATTATTATATATATATATATATTTTAATGTGTATTGGGGAAGTCTGTAAGAACATTTTCTGGAATTAAGACTGGTGCTGCCATCTATCAGAAAATAGGTTTACAATTTCAATATAGATCTATACTTATTCCATAGATCTCATTCCCACCTCATTGCTATTTTGTTAAAACAAAATGAGAAGAAGGGAGTTGGGGGGCTTATTTTTAGGATTATGCAAAGAAATCCAAAATTGCCTAAAAGTGGGGAGGGGGCTTATAATAGGGATTTTACGGTAATTATTGGAAAACAAGGATGCATCAATAATCCGACATTGCCGGGAAATAGATGTTGCCAATTACAGATTTTTTTGGATTATATAGGTGTTCGGGAAAATTTATCAAAATTGTCAATCAATCACATAAAAAGAAATATTTCTTGAAAAATAGTTTTAAAAAATGCATACAAATCAGCATGAAAAATTAAAATAACGTTTGAAAATAAAATTAAAATAATAATGTTTGAAAAAATAATTAAAATTACCTTTGAAATAAGTCAAAAATTTTAAATTAACAATTATAAAATGGCAATGCAGATCGTTAATTTTCGGTTAAATAATAATAACAATAAATTCAAGTTAAAACTGATTTAACAGAAAATAAGATCAGGGATTTGCAAAATGCTACATTAGATTAAATATGTCAGTCAATTTTATTTGCTGCCTTCTTTTTTTTTAGTTAGTATTTGATTGATTAACTTATGCTTGTTCATTAGTTGATTATCGCTGATGAAATCATACTTTTAAGTACCTTTAAAAACTTTTTGATTCTTTACCACCATTTTCACATTCCTTTAGTACCAATAAAAGTAATTCTTCATCTGTTATTGCACAGGGCAGTTGTTACAGAAATAAACAGATTTCTGGTGTTCATGTTTATTTTGATTATCAGGATCAGGAACAGAAATGATCTCTTTTTTAATAACTTTAGGATTTGCGATATCAAGATAAGAAAGTCATTCTTCTTTTTTGGAATTTAAGCTGGGATCTTGATTAATGTGCAAAAAATCCATGTCAATCAGTAAATCAACAAAATTAAATGAAAATCCGTAACCTTAAGGGACAACCCATAAAAGTTAGTGAGTATGCTGTTCTAAGGTCATCTGCGAGTAACTGGTTGAGCCTTATAATTTACGGGTAGAGAAAAAAAAAGAAGGGGGGAGGGGAAAGATCACCAGTGCTGGTTTATAGGTACTGCCTAATTATAGGTTTTCGGATTATTGATGCTTCACTGTAATTTCTATAATATATGAGATTAGAGCTCTTTGCACCATAATAATATAAAGCTCTTGTTACATCATAATATTAAAAAAAATAATTATGCCTCAATGATATGATTATTATAACTTTTTTGAAAAATTTGAAAAATAACAAAAAAAAAAAAAAAAAAAAAAGGAATGTTTAAAAATTATGATATATAAAAATTAAATTAAACAAATTAAAAAAAAAAAAAAAAAAAAAAAAAATCCTTACTTTTGAGTAGCTTTCCTTTTAGCATTGATCCCCATGCATCGGGAGAGATGTTTTGTAAAATTTTCTGCTCCTGTTGTATAATGACATATTGGACACACAACATATTTTGTTTGTTCTTTTACCTGATATTCTATCATTTTTCAAGAAAAGATACAAAATTATTAAATTATACTTATACATATATACATACAGTCTAAGAACATGATTCGACAAGGATTTATTTAACAAAACAGTATTAACTCTACTTTTTTTATATAGGAATTTTTGCTAGTGTTCAGATACTTTTGTTACCGACTGTACATACAGACAGTGGCGTAGCGTGCAGGGGGCAAGGGGTGCGCTTGCCCCGGGCGCAAAATTTTAGGGGGCGCCAAATACTGCTTTTCTAAACACTAAAAATTATCATTGTGATAAATTTCTGAATTTTTACAATTTTATTAGACCCTTCTAAAATTATCTCTGGCTAACCATAGGTTTCTTGATGAAAATGAAAAAAATTTATGCGCATCATAGCTTTAAATTATTCCCCCTGTGATTATTATAATGTGGGCGCGTACTTTAAATGAACTCTCCTCTCATTTTTACATCTTATATTAATAAATTGGCCGAGCACTGTTGTCAAAGTTTCTACTGGACGTTGAGCTCTACGCCTCTATACATTCATAGTATGGCAATGACTGTAAGCGGCCCTTCTTATTTCGCGTCCATAAAGCGCTAGTATACTGATCAATATAACAAAAGCCTACCTTATAGTCAAATACTGGACCCTTTGCGTCTGTAATTTGTTAGTTCAGAAATTCATATAAAAGGTTCATCATCTGCCGGTTGTTAACAAGATGATTGCTTAAAAGAGGCGCTGAAATTTCTAAATCCATAAATGGGTAGTTTTTTACAATCAGATTTTGATAGCGACATTCTTTATCATTTTTATTTATTAATATAAATACACATTTCTACTAAAAATTGACCAAAGAAAAAAAAATACTAAAAACCTTATATATAAAATTTGATACAGTTTCATTCCATAGGTGCTAAATTATATAACTATCACAAAATCCAGAAGAGCACGGTACAACAGCACCACCTTTTGAGCGATTGCAAATAAATTTCATATTATTATTATTTTTTTTAATAATAAATATTGTACAGATAAATTTTGTCATGATTCTAAACAATAGATACGACTATAATAAAAATTGTAAAGATAAAAGGCAGAGTTTATCTTAGTGTATAAGGTTCCAGGAACTTCAGAACAAGCTGCAAATACAAGGTCTTTAAATTATTCACACTTTATTGTAGATGATCTTTGGTTTTTGAAAGCAAGGCCGATTGACAATGACCTGGATGAGAGGCCCTCTATGAAGGTGTTTCTAAGGGAACTTAGTCTTTATATATGCAAGTGTCAGAGAAAACCACGGAAAACTCCGAATAGTTAGGTCGACGACCGCGACTTGAAATCAAATCCGTTACTTCCTGTCTACCAGTTTTGAGAGTAGAACCACTCAGCTACTGGTGGGGCCTCCTTCTGCTGTAGAAATAATGGAAAAGGCTGAGAAGGTTCTGCGTAATTTTCGAGTCTGAACTATTAAATATTCTGTAACATAGTACTGATCAGAAAAAAAAATACTGATATCGATAATACAGGTTTGCGATGAGATGTGATGTGTTTCTAGATGCTGATGAAGAAAAGAATATTCAAAAATTTCCATCACATACGGTTTTGGACAGATTTTTTTTTTTTTTTTTTTTGACAGAAATGAGTTTAAAACTCTACTTTTTCAACTCCCATCTCACTTATTTCCCTAAAAATCTAGACGATGTGAGTGAAGGAAGAAAGGCATTTCCTTAAGTCATCGAGAAATGTAAATAGGGTATCAGAATCGATGGAATGTTAATATATTAGCAGATTATTGTTGAATGCTGCATAGAGATTGCCCTCACAAACGAAAAAAAATTAAACGAGTTTCGATTTCAAGAAACTGAGATATTTAAAAGACAATGTGTAAATAATAGCCTTTTTTAATGCATTTTACACGCAAAGAGTTTCTATACTGTTATAGCCTTTATGTCAGTTCTTCATAGTATTATCCTTACTTTGTGAATAGTATATTTTATTCGGGAAAAACTTAAAATGTTTAGTAACCAAGCAACTAAAAAATAAAGTCAACAGAAATTAATTCATTTTATGAGTCATTAGATTTTCTGTAAGTTCAAACTTCGTTAGATGTACAAAATTGCTCGATATATCCAGCATTTATGTTTCAAATATTTTGATTTAAACGTCATACTTATGACATTTTGTTAGACGACTTATCACTTTATTTAAAGAAGTCTATTCAGAATTGAGTATTTCTACGACGATACTTTTAAATTTATTACACTGAATAGCTGAATTTGAATAAAAGCTTCAAAAAAGTTAAATTAACGTTATGTTATTGTTTTATTATCAATTCCCTTAAGAATTACTATTAACAATGCAAGATGATAGAAGCTTTTAAAAATTAAATTAATAAAATACATATAAACGCTCAACGATGATCAAAGAAAGACTAACTGACAGTATCAATATTTCCAATTGAAAAAGATTTACATATTTTGACAGTGTAATTTATGTAATGATTCAGCTATAATTCTAACTGTATGGAAATAACTTATTTGTTTTATAAGGTACTTTTTTTTCCTTTTCTTACTATTTGGAAACCTTTTTATTCATAGATAACAAAGATGTAATTTTTTATAATTATGAAAAAGGAAAGTATTGACGACTGGAAAGGAAGTAATTGTATTTTATGAACAAATTGCGAATTTATAAATAGCTTTTGAATCATTTATATATATAGTTTTTTCTCTGTACATATTTAACTCCATAATCTCGGACGAAAGCCACTAATATCTGAGAAGGTCTTCTGTCGAAGCTAAGAGAAAGGAAGTGCCCGATTCGAACTCGGGTCGTACTCTCCAACTTAGCAGTTCTAATTTTTTCGTGGTTTTCACTGAAACTTGCGAGAATGCGGCACAGGATCTCTTAGAAAGACAGCCCCTTGACAAAATCTATGCAGGCCTAGGATTCTTACACAGTCAGTTTGCTTTAACACTACACCATCACCGGAAGGAGAGAGGCGCATAATTTTGGACTGCCCCGGGCGCTCCAAACCTACGCTACGCCACTGCATACAGATTGTTTACAAAATAATGCGACTCTTTTGAATTTAGCTATTTTGCAAATATCCAGGGAAATATTTAATAAATTTTCTTGGAACTTCACAGGCGTAATGAACATATTGTATTAAAGATATTTTACCAAAAATTTTGTTCCAAAGTTTTTTTTTTTTTTTTTTTTTTTTTTTTTTTTAAGAAAAAAGAGCTGATAAAATATTAAACAAAAAAGCAAAAATATTTGGGAACACATTATAAAAAGTAATGCTGAAAAGGCATTATAGCTAAAGCCTGTGATTATGAGGCTTCTTTTAACAATTAGTATTTATTCGTATGTCAGTAGCACATATATATTCATCAGGGTTCCCACTCAATTTAAAAAATAAAATTCCCTGACTTTTCCAGGCTTTTCAGATCACAAAATTTGGTACAAAATATAAAAGATCGCTTGTGAAATAAAAAATAGTTCACAACATAAAAGATAATGGCACATTTTAAACTGCCTGCTCAAAAAAAAAAAAAAAAAAAAAAAAAAAACATTTTTCAGGTTTATATCATTATTTTCCTAGGTTTTGGGGACAATATTTTTACAATATTCTCACTTTTTACGATTTCCCAGATTCTCTCTAACCCACTGGAACCATGATTCATGGAGATATAAAGGTTTATTTAATAAAACTGAAAATGTTTCTTTTTTTTTTTTTTTTTAAACAAGCAGAGTTACCAAACCAGTTTAATGCCATTAAAAAAAAACTTAACATGCTTCATTAAACACACATAATACAATCAGAATTTTAAAATATTAAATACCTTATGAGATTAAAAATTAAAAAAAGTTTTTAACTGAGCATGCACAAACATGAACAGCATTTTTTTTTTTTTGCATAATTTATTAGTCTAACATATATCAATAGAATATGTTAAGTTTCAAGTCCTTGGAAAAAGAAACAAAATTGTACGAGGTTTATTTATGATTTTATTTTGAATCAACATATATTATAATAGTGCTGTAAAAATGATTGAGAGTAAAAATATGAATAACCCTCCTCCCCCCCCCCCCTTTTTTTAAGTAGTATTTAAAATTTAATTAATTGTTTATAATGTACGTACTGGTAATTTATTAAATTATTATATATTATATTATATTATACATGTATTAATATGATAGACTGGCTTGCAAGAAGCTCACATGAGATCTTGATGTGTTTTTATTGCATACAAAGTTTCATCGAAATGGATTAATAAATAACAAAATCATCACAAAACAGTGTGTGTATAAATCACACACTGTTACACCTCATCACAGCGTGTGTGTAACGATAGTGGATACACATTATATGCATTTTCTTACAAATAAACTTAGAGTCTAACTGTGCAACTAATTAGTTTATTATGTGCTAATGATTTAAATGTTAGCCAGAATATTAACCTTCTAATATTCCAGTCATGCCAATAGTTATTATAACTGGAAATAAAGATGTTTTAAATAGACCATTTGAAAAATAAATAGTGGAAAAAAGACTAAGCCCAGTGAATTGAAGTTACAATTGTGAGCCTAAATGGGCAGCAGATTAATTAAACAGTTCTTACACAGCAAAAAGTCTCCTGCTTCTTGTTGCATCTGTCTTTTTAAGACTTAATTTCTGTAATAATACAAGAGGGCTTAACTTCTCTGACAATTTTCTATTGGTTATTTTATGTAATTAGTCAAATCCTTGGTGGTATTTTGATGTGCCAGCCAGACCAGCCAATTATTTATAAATTCTGTTAAACGTAATTTAGAACTAATAACAGTCAGCTATTTTCAATGTGATACTATTAATAATTTATTTATTCTTTTATTATTGTTAATCTGAATGATATGCCTTTTCTATTAAATAATTTTATCATTGTTTATTTAATCATATTATTACAGAAAATTGTATTCAAGTGTTTACTTTAAAACATCAGTAGAGATATATTTATTTAAAATCATATAATCATTAAAAGTAATTTGTTAACTATCATAAAATTATGACTTTTTTTTCTTTTTAATGCGTTAAATAATTTAATTTTAGTAAATTTTGTATTATTTTATTTTTTATTTTAATAAGTCTTAATTTTTGTTTTATATTATTAATTTTTTTTTTTTTTTTTTCCACATTTTGGATCCTTTCAGCCATTAAAAAATTTCATTTTCAATCCTTCTTAATTCATATTTTCAGTTATAAGCTGTTATCTGCAAGCAATAATTTTCTTCTCTTCATTTGTCTTCTGATTGCCATCATGGAGCAAAAAAAAAACCTCCTTGGCTGAAGTTTGTCCATTTGACATGGAGTATGCTTTGAGCAATGACATCATGCTTATTGGCACTTTCAAATTTTTTAAATTAGGATTTCTTCTTCTTCTTCTTCTTATCATTTATTTATTTATTTTTTTACCAATCTTTCGTTTCTAGTTCTAACCAGATTTATTTATTCAAGAGTCTAGGGTCAATATTATTTTACCATGGGCAATAATTTGGTTTCATTTATTAAAATTATTTAGATTTAAATGCCACTAGTTCATAAGATAGTGTCGTAATAATCATTCTGAGAGTGTTCATAAAGATTCTAAAAAAATTCAGTAGCTAAATTGCCTTCTTTCACGGATTTTGTTAAGTTTTTGCCATTCTTTTAAATCTTAGTTTTTTTTTAAAATTATTATTATTACCATTTTTAATTATAACCTTTGAACATCACATTGTCGACCTTAAAAAATATTACTAAAATCCTCCTTTTTTTCTGAATAATGAATCTTCTTTCTTTAAAAGTTAAAATCACATTTATAACTGAAGAAATCATCTGGAAGATGTTTTGATAATCTCCATTTAAAAGATATTATAGATTATTCAACATTAAAAATTGGTAAGAATGATCTTGTTATTTAATTATTTTTATCTCTTGACAAGTAATGCTTCATTTCCATTTAAAATGGCCAGAGTGATAATTTACGCTTAATATAAATTCTGGGTTTTGCCCTACCAAAAACAACTTACGTAATGAATAATTGTGTTATCAAGAGATCATTGTTTTAATTAACTTGTTATCAAGATAAATATGGTGAATCAGCATCAGAAGAAATAGTATTTCACTCGTATATATTTATTATATTTTAAATTATTCTTACTACAAATTTATACCTGTATTATTTTATTTAACACTGTTTCTGTACAATTGAGATACTTTTATTTAATGTCTTATGTAATTACATAACAAGCTATTTTATTACATAAAACATCTTGAATCACGGGTGGAAATAAAGCCATTAGTCTGCAGGACCAGAAATTTCAAGATTTGAATGGTCTGTACATACTTTAACTAGTCTGTTTGCCCATCCTTTATATTTTTAAAAATATTTAAAACTTTGTAAAACTCTGTTTAACTTTGTTTTTTTAATAAATTTACATGGCAAATATGATAATTTTTTATAAATTAAAAAATATAAATGAACTTGTTTATGCTTTAATAATTGAGCTAAATTCACATACTTGTACCATTAAAATTAAAAGTTAAAAAAAAAAAAAAAAAAGTTATTAATGCAATATTAATTGAAAAATTACAGAGAAAAAGTGATAGACAATTAAAATGAAACACAATCACTATTGTGCAATTATGGCATACTATTATGTGACAGATTTACAGGCAATTGAGAAAAGTAAAAAACGAAAAGATTGAAAAGCTCACTGATCCAATGGGCTATTACAATTTATATTTTGTTGGTCTGTTGAATATTTTTGTGGTCCTGGACCACTGCTAATTTTGAACCCTGTTGAATTCTTACATATATATAATAATAATGGGCTCTTCCCACCGTCGTCTGCTCAATCATGTGATAGAGGAAAACGAATAATCGAATTCAATTAAATATTGTTCTTAAGAACAAAAATGTTAATATTTAATATAAAATAAAATAAAAGTAATAGTGTGCATTTGTAAATAGTAGAATAATTGTATTTGTAAATTTAATAATTTTTAAAAAACATTTTATAAGTTTATTTTTACCTGTAAGAATCGATTTTTGTATATTGTAGTGTAACTGTAACATTAACTGATCTAGCAATAAATAATAGCTTCTTGTGGAATGTTTACGGATTATAATTTGAAATTTTAAAATGTTTTCATTTAATTTAATTGCATAAAGGTGTTACAACAAGTTAATTAACTTAGTGGTCTAAATGGCTTTACGTAGTACGCTATTGCACTGTCACTGATTTAAGTACAAAAAATCAGAGTATTTAAACATGTCTTCATGAACATCAATAACAGGTATAAACTAAATGATGATTGTAAATGTATACAGCAAACAAAAGGTGATGAATAATGATATAAAATGGATTAAAAATGATGATGTATAAAAAAATAACACAGATTAAATACGATTGATCAAAAATAAGAATAGAAAATATGTTATTTCAGAAATCGCTCTAGATAAACAAGACTTCGTCTGCTATTTGTTTTTCCTCTATCGTGTGACCTCTAACGTCAGGTGGGAAGAGCCCATTATAAATTTCATTTTTGTTCAAATTTTTAAAACACCTTGTCGCTCTAACAAAAGACCTGTAAACATGACATCTCAAATGCCTGATCTGTATCCACAAATTAACAAATAAGATTCATAAAATATATAAAACACAGTACTTCACACCTTAAAATCTAAGTCAAAAGACTTAGTTTAAAAGTTTACAATATAAAAGATAAAAAGAACATCACGACGTTTCGTGCAAGCATTGTTGCTTGTGGACATCTTCAGGTTTAGTTCTAGAATTCTCTAGAATGTGTATAATTGATGGCACGTTTATCGTATTTTATTATCTGTATTTTTTCCAGTATTTCAAGTTTAATCAGACTGGAGGGGGTTGCTATTATTTCAGCTTGATTCCATAAAGGTTTAGCATTTTTATTTTCTAATATCTAATCTTTAAGGGCTGTGTTACCGTACGGGGATAGTAAAGAATATTGGTGTTCAGAAATGCGTTTTTTTAAACTTCTTTTTGTTTTTCCTATGTAATAGACTGTGTTATTCTCAATTTCAACAGGTATTTTATAGACGCCTTTTGGGGAGGGTTAATCTGATGTTTAATTTTTAACAAATTTGGAATTTTTGTGTTTTAAATGCTAAATTATAATTGTAGTTCTTTAATATATTGTACTGTCTAGTACATCGAAATAACAAAAATTCTCAAATTTGGACTGAAACCTATTATAAACCTTCCTCCCCCCTATCTATTATACCTGCTAATTCAAATACCCCTTTACAATATAAAAGAAACGCTATAATTCCATTAATTAAACACACTTACACACATAATACTTTTCAATTTCTTATTCAAAAAGATTTAAAATACATTAAACGCACTATGTTTGAAAGTGGTTATAACTTATCAATTTTCAATAAAATGCATAATCAAGTTAAAATTATCTTAAATCAAACTAGAATTAAAAAAGACAACTATAAATACATCGGTTCAGTAGATTTTCATAAACAATTTATCCCAATCAGATATATATTAAAGAACTACAATTGTAATTTAGAATTTAAAACACAAAAATTACAAAGTTTGTTAAAAATTAAACATCAGATTAACCCTCCCCAAAAAGGCGTCTATAAAATACCTATTGAAATTGAGAATAACACCGTCTATTACATAGGGAAAACAAAAAGAAGTTAAAAAAAAAAAACCCGCATTTCTGAACACCAATATTCTTTACTATCCCCGTACGGTAACACAGCCCTTAAAGATTACATATTAGAAAATAAAAATGCTAAACTTTTATGGAATGAAAGCTGAAATAATAGCAACCCCCCCCTTCCAGTCTGATTAAACTTGAAATCCAGGAAAAAATACATATAATAAAATATGATAAACGGGCCATCAATTATACACATTCTAGAGAATTTGCGAAAGTATGGCAACCCATTCTACACATATTAAAGGATCAAGACGCTAACAGTAAGAGAACTAAACCTGAAGATGTCCACAAGCAACAATGCTTGGACGAACCGTCGTGATGTTCTTTTTATCTTTTACATTGTAAACTTTTAAACTAAGTCTTTTGACTTAGATTTTAATGTGTGAAGTACTGTGTTTTATATATTTTATCAATTTAATCTATACACGTGTAAAAACAATTATTCACATAAAAGGTTTAATTGATAGTATATTCTACAGACACACACACACACACAAAAAAAAAAAAAAAATTCAATAATTTATGTTAATAATTTTGATGGATCTCCAGATAAATTAGAGTTTTTCATTTCACAAGTTTAAATTATGAGGGAAGGACTTACAATTCTCATACAACTAATATATCAAAACTGATGTTTTTAACAGATAATAATTTTTAATATATATATTTTTTTTAACTCAAGTTAATTTTTAATATTTTATACAAATATCCTATATTCAATAAAGTATTAAAAAATATACTTACTCTGATAGCTGCATTGAAGATGAGATTTCATAGAAAAAGAAAAATATATATATATTATTACAAAACAGTACAGGTAGAATATATATCATATATAAATATATTTATATATATATACACATAATATATTATTTAAAACATATTATACATGCAATTTTTGCAAATCATGAACAAAAAAAAAAAAAAAAAAAAAAAATTAATCTACCAATATGAGGGTCACTCTGAACTTTTTGAGGTATGGCTAAGTGGTACAAGTTACCAAATTTTAGGAGTACTAAAAGTAGCTCCCTCCAACATCAATGTACTTTTTTTGGAGGAGAATTTTCCAAAGATTAAATACTTCAGGTCACCCATTTCTTGGACAGGCATGCAGACAAGACAGACATTTTCTAAAAATGATCAAATCATGTAAATCCATCGAAAACTAGAAGTCGAAAATTTTTACGAATCCAATGCTTTCTTCTATTGAATACAGAAGGAAGTAATAAGAAATTACAGTAATATTTTACCATTGTTATTATTTTCTAACAAGTCGGTTTATATCTGCCTAGCTCTCGATTTTTACACATGTATTTCCAATTTTATTTCTCCTTGTCAGTTCAAAAATTATTAATAATTATTGTTTTACATCATTTTAAAACAAATGGCTTGGTGTATTCAGTAAACATTGATACCTCTCAAGACGCTTAGGATCCTCCTATTCACGAGGAGATACGATTGCAAACAAAAAAATTTGATGTCGTTGGCAGTAATTTTTTTTAATATATAGAGATAGAGATATATCTATATATAATTTACAATAATATTTTTACCTTACATAAATCCTTACTAAGTCCGAGATGAAGTTCGGACTTAGTAAGGATTTATGTAAGGTAAAAATATTATTGAAAATTATATTAATAATCCTTTCTTCAACATCTTTGTAAAATATATCTATATATATTTTTATTTCCAGTAGAAATGGTAATGTCATCAATACAGTAGTATAAACAAAGATTATTACAATTAAAATTATGCTTATAATTAATAATTGATAAATAAACCAGAATTACATCTACCCTGGGGATACCATTTTCTAGAAAATACAATCTGACATTTTGAGCAATGTAACTATTATTAATTACAAAATTTGTAAGTCATGGAGGTATTCAGCTGCATTGAAATAACTTGCAATTTTTATATGCCTTAAATGACAAATTAAACAATATTATAATGATAAGACAAAATTACATTATTAAATAAATGCTACTTATTAAAATTTAAAAAGTTATTTTTAAGATGAATAACAAGTTAATAGCTATTTTTTAAATAATCAATGTTATCTTTTTTAACTTCTGACGAAAAGCTGAAAAGTATTATATGTTTAAGCCTTTGTATGCCTCTGTGTGTGCCTGACTTAAGAGCCCTGCATGGATAGGGTTTTACTTGATCCGAACCTGACAGATGAATTTTAAATCAATCAAAAACCAACCTGAGCACAACAAGAAAATTTTCATTGACCCAAGATCTAAATGAAAATTAATAATTCATCTAAAAATCATGCAACAACAAAACTTTTTTAAATTATGAAATAAAGTAATTTTTCAGTGTCAAGCGGTTGCTAAATATATATAATCTGTAAGAGGAAAAATTTACCATTGTTCATGAAAAATTTTCTGAATACTGATAATTTACGGCAGAGAAAAAAAAAAATACAAACTAAAGTGAGGATCAAGTATGCCCAGTTTCCTCTATCGTTCCAGCTTGACACTTGCATATGTAACACCCTCTGGTTTAAAACTGATGTTAAATTGTAATGCAAGGATTTTTATATTGATTAATCCTATATGGTGTTCTGATCAATAATTATCAGGAATTGAATACATTATAAATAGTAATTCAAGTGAAATTAGTATTTAAGAATTGATATATTTATTTTTCAACACTTATACTTATCAGAATTTTCAACTAACACTTGATTTAGCTTTGCATTTCTATGGACTTCAAAACACACATCTAAAATAGCATCATCTATCAGTTCATCCAAAATTGATTTGTGTACACTTTCAACAATTTTACAATTATTATCTTTAGATGTACTCATTTTACTATCATCATCTGTGTTGTCCTGAAAAAATAAAATAGAATAAAACAAAATAAATAAAATATTATATGCATATTCAGCATTAATTTATAAAATTAAAATAATATTTGGATTATAATACAAAATAAAATTCCCACACACACAAAATGAGTTCAGTTTACTAAAATAATAAAGTTATTAGGGTATATTATACTATTAGTAAACCACATTGTATCAAGAAGAATCTGCAAAATTTATCAATTATATACATAATAAGAAAATACATGATTTTTGAAATTTTACTACCTTTTGGTTTTCGATAGTTTTGGGAATACAGTAACCGCCGCTTTATAAAATCATGTTTGTTTTCATCAAAATGATTTTATTAAGTGGCTGATTTTTATATCTGGCGAAAATGCCAAAACTCAATAAAAGAGTATTCATTACCTAAATATGGAAAGAAATTCTTCTTTGCCCTTCCATCTATCAACTAGCCATCCGTAGGTATGGAGTTTTTGCTACTTATCATTCATGTAAAAATTACATAAAAGATATACTATATTTTCTTTGACCTGGCATTCTTGTAGTGCTACGTTGATGACTTCTGCTCTCCTTATTCATTTTCGCTTGCGATTCACGCTTCCGTTTGGTACAATTTAGGCACTAATATCATCTTTATTATTATGTTTACATGAAAAAAACTGAGAAATTTCAAGCTTCGATGTGGCCTTCCTTTGACTACACATTTGAATAAACCATCACACTTTACCAAAATTTGACGCTTTACCTTCAAAATAAAAACAACCCCCTTACATATCTTGCAGATAAGTTGCTTCAAATAAGAGCTACAAACTCTATTTGAATATTTTAAGGCAGAAAAAAATACTCATTGGCCAATCATTTGAAGAATTCATTCCTCGAATTCATACTACAACACATGGTGGGGCGTGTTTTTTTTTTTTTTTTTTGAGGCATTAATTTTCAATAAAGAGTAATAATGTAATGGGTTTGTATGTTTTATTTCTATTTGTCTTTTCAAAAATCCGATGAGAAAATATAATTCATTGTTTAGCTTACATACATGATAATTTTTACTTTTGAAGAGATTTTCTTTTGAGTTTATTAACCGGCGATGCTGATTTTATTAAGCGGCGGTATGTACTGATTTGATTCTGGACCCAGGAACTTGATCAGGTTAAGCGGCTGATTTTATTAACCAGTGATTTTATAAAGCGACGGCTACTGTATACATATTTTGGAATATACTGAACATGTTTCGACCATTTTTAGAAAATGTCTGTCTGTGTGTATAAAATTTTTTGGAAGCCGTATTTCACAAACCAATGAATGAAATTTAACTAACAAACTTTGTATGTAGTTGGACTTTGACTTAAACTGGAGCTCATCATTACATTTAAGGATTAATTGCTCAATAGATAAAACGGTCATACTATTTTTTTATTATTAGTATTATTATTAATATGGTAGTATAAGACAAAATTTTGCATAAATGTATATAATGAGAATTATTTTTAACTTTCAAATGTGATACCCAAAAAAAATATATAATAGTAATAGTTGACTAGAATTTTTTTTTTTTTTTTTTTTTTTTTTTGTATTTGTAACACATTCAGGGATGAGATTAGCCAAAATACAAAAAAGCTGAAACTGTATGCAAAGGCAAGACGTTGAAATGAAATACCAGAATTTTGATAACAAAATCTATTATATTAGGGTAATAAATATTTATTTTTATCATGTATAAAAAAAGAACAAATGCACATTAGAATCATAAAAAAAAGCTGAATTTTTTTTTAAAAGCTAAAATGCTAAATGTACAAAAAAGCTGAAATCAGCTGAAAAATCTCATCCCTGCACATTGTTTCTCTACCCTCCAGGATAAAAATTTTCAGTATGGTTATATTGCAAGAGTTATTACTATACCTTTAAAATGAATTGTTAAACCATGGGTATTCTGTATAATCAGAAGTATCTGTGATAATTTGAAATAAAGTTAGTAATATTTATAAAAAGAATTTAAAAAAAAAAAAAAAATCCAATACTACATTTTCTGTACAGTATAAAATTAATTTTCTTTATAAATTTAGAGTCATAATTCTCTGTAATAAAAAAATAATAATAATAATTTAATTGTTGAAAAAAAAAATTGTTTTAATCCTTTAAGCATTAAGCTGGCTTTTCCGTCAGACACAGTCGAAATAAAAGGTTGGTGTAACTAAATTTTGAAATAAATGTTGGGGGGGGGGGGGGAATATGATTAATAAATATATGCAGTATACAGTGACAAATTCTCATATATACACTGTGCATAGTATTAATTTTATGAATCATTAAATAGATATACTGAAAAACGGCTAATACTGATAAAGGGTTAATGAATACTTTGCATTGCATGAATTTGTATAGAAATAGAAAAGTACAAGTCCTTCCGGTTCATTTGGAAGGGTAGGTTGATTTATTTCTCCTTCTCAAGTAACCGACATTTTGTTTCAAAACATTAATACAAATTATTAATGGACTTCGTGATATTTCAATGATAAATCCATTCTTCAACTTTGGTTTCAATTGATTCATTATTTCAAAAGTTACCATGATAACAAATTTTCAAGTGGCTGCCACTTGGAAACAATATAATGGAGCAAGTTGCAAGATAAACTCGTCCAAGATATTTGAAGCATAAGTTCACTGCCAAACTTTGGTTCAAATCAGTGCAGAGTTTCAAATGTTATCCTTATGAGAAAATTTCAAGAGGCAGGAGGCAGTCTAATTGACTGCAACTTAGAAACGAATTGGCGAAGAAGCTTGTCCTGCGAAATCATACAAGATATTTGTATGATAAGTTCAATGTCCAACTGTAGTTCAAATTAAATCAGTGTTCCAAAAATTATTGTGATAAGAAATTTTCAAATGGTACCGTAATTTCAAGTGGCCACCACTTGGAAAAAAAAAAGCAGAATGAGATGCCCAGCGAACTTATCTGTGATATATGAATGGTAAATCCACAACCCAAAATTGATGTGAATTGATCTAGTATTACAAAAGTTATCATAATGACAAATTTTCAAGTGGCTGCCACTTGGAAATAAAATTGAAGATTAAGTTACCAAGCGAATGTATCTAAGATATTTTAACCATAAATTCACTATCTAACTTTTGTTTGAATCAATTTCGTATTTTAAAAGTTATCTTAACAGCACATTTTCAAGTGGCCGCAACTTGGAAACAAGAAGTTGGAACAAGTTACCCAGTGAGCTTATCCAAGATAATTCTATAATAAGATCACTATTCAACTTTGGTTCAAATTGATTTAGAATTTAAAAAGTTATTCTGTTTATAAATTTTCAAGTGGTAGCTTAATTTCAAGTTGTCTCGCTTAGTTTATAACATCCACACTTTGTTAAAAATGGCAGATAAAGTTCATTAATAAAGTTGATTGAGACACTTACATGGTCTATGTATATGTTACCGCTAAAATGCAGAAATCAATTAATCTGCAGATTAGCTAGGTAATCTGCACATTAACTAGGGTGATCCGTTAAAGTGAGGAAAATTGTTTTATTTCTCAAATTACCTAGGTAATCTGCGAATTACCTAGATAATCTGCACATTACCTACTAGGCATTAGTTAAAGTGAAAATAAGATATGTGGTGTTGTAATTTTACAGTACGCTGTGTTGTATTTGTTTTTTCATTCGGAAAAAAAATAGTTTTCTTTTCTTTTTTATTTATTTCTTTACTTATTTTAATCTGTATGTGTTTTAATTTTTATATCTTTTAAAGTTATATTTGTTTTATTTTTTATTTATTTCATCTTTTTTATTCTGTCAATATAAGTTTGAAGATGTTATGCATTTTTAATATGAAATATAATAGCTTTCAATAAATTCTATTTTATAAATGAATGTTAGAATTGTAATACAGTAACGATTTCTTTTCAAAATAAAAATATTTAATAATTTAAAAAAAAAAAAAAAGTTTTATTAACAACTTAGATTGCTATTACTATATAAATACTAGAAATATTAAATTATATAAAATATTACTAGAAATATTAAATTAGACAAATCAGAAGCATTATTTAAGAAGTACTTCAAATAATTAAAACTGCTTTAACATTTTTTAGAATGCATGAAAATTAAAATGACAGTTTTCAATGCTTTTGCAGCATACATATAACTGCACAAGTTTAGCAAATACATTAATTTTACAAAAAAAAAAAAAAAAAAAAAAAACCTCTATTAACACTTTTTATGTGATAAACTACAACGAAATTATCTGAAAAAGCGAACAAAACTAAAAAAAAAATAAAATAAATAAATAAAAATATAATCATGATATATAAAATATGTACAGGAAACTTGAAACTGAAAGAGAAAAAGAAAAAAAAAAATGTAATGAAATGCTAAAAAATGTACAAAAATTTCGTATTAAGTATTTATTAATGCCATAATATTTTTCAAAGTTAATAATTAATATATCTTTTTTTTTTTTTTTTTTTTCAGTAAGTAATAGTAATTTAAATCAATTTTTAAATAAATTAGTTTAAAAAAGTTATGGTTTAATAGTTTTAGTTCGGAAGGAAATAATTACTGTAATGTAAATCTAATATTCATAATTCAAAATGGAGTTTCACGAGAGACAGATTTTAATTAAGATTAAATTTCATTAATAAAATACAGACCCTTATCAAACTTATATTGACAGAATTAAAAAAGATAGAAATAAAATCAAAATTAAAACAATTATAACTTACTTATTACGTTAAATTTTGTCTTAGTCATAATAATAAACCTAATAATGATGGCTTCCATCCTCCACATTTTGCATTTGCCGTTTATCGGTTTATCATCATCGCGTAGCGGAAGTGAAGGGGTAAAAGTTTTAGTTATGTTTGAAGGTCATTCGCGTATCTGTATCACATGGCTGTTTGACGTCATGGTGAATGTAAAAAAAACTAAGGCTCGAAACAAACATTTGAACTTTAACGATACTGAAACCGTTAATCTGCAGATTACCTAGTTAAAATGCGGAAAACTCTTTATTCCGCACTTTAATGGGTCGTTTTAGTTAATCTGCAGATTAGCTAGGTAATCCGCAGATTAACGGATTTCACGTTTTAACGGTAACATATACATCAGAATTCAAATAAATTCGGTATATGCTTTTGAAATTTTCAAGAGATCTCTACTTGAAAATAAAATGGTAGAGCAGCTTGGTTAAGAAACTCATCCAAGATATTTATAAGATAAGTTAAGACACTGTCCAAATTTGGCTCAATTTGGAATATTATTTCAGAAGTTATTGTGAGAGAGAGAGATTTTAAATTTTCAAGTGGTAACCTGATTTCAAGTGGCCCCGCTTAATTTAAGATATCTGCCACTTTATTAAAAATTGAGAATATAGTTCATTAATAAACTTCATTGAGATCCTTATGTGGTCTATATTTACATCAAAATTCAAACAAATTCGAAAAAGGATTTTTACAATTTAAATTTGAAAATTTTCAAGTGATCTCCACTTGAAAACAAAATGGCAGAGCAACTTGGTTAACAAACTCATCTAAGATATTCATAAGTTAAGACACTGTTCATATTTGGTTCCATTTGGAGTATTATTTCAGAAGTTATCATGGTTTTAAATTTTCAAGTGGTAGCCTGATTTCAAGTAGTCTGGCTTAACTTAAGATATCCGCCACTTTATTAAAAATGGCAGATAAAGTTCATTAATAAAGTTGATTGAGACACTTATATGGCCCATCAAAATTCAAATAAATTCGGAATACTCTTTTTACAATTTGAATTTGAAATTTTCAAATGATCTCCACTTGAAAACAAAATGACGGAGCAACTTGGTTAACAAACTCATCTAAGATATTTATACGATAAGTTAAGACACTGTCAAAATTTGGTTTGATTTGGAGTATTATTTTGAAAGTTATCACATGACAGAGAGAGATTTTAAATTTTCAAGTGGTAGCCTGATTTCAAGTGCCCCCCCCCTTAACTTAAGATATCCCCCAATTTATTAAAAATGACAGATAAAGTTCATTGAGACACAGATATAATCTATGTATACATCGAAATTCAAACAAATTCTGCATACATTTTTTACAATTTGAATTTGAAATTTTCAAGTCAGTAGTCTCCACTTGAAAACAAAATAGCAGAGCAACTTGGTTAACAAACTCATCTAAGATATTTATAAGATAAGTCAAGACACTGCCCAAATTTGGTTTGATTTGGAGTATTTTTTCAGAAGTTATTGTGATTTTAAATTTTCAAGTGGCCCGCTTAACTTAAGATATCTTCCACTTTATTAAAAATGGTGGATATAGTTCATTAATAAACTTCATTGAGATTGTTATGTGGTCTACATTTACATCAAAATTCAAGCAAATTCGGAATACGCTTTTTATAATTTAAATTTGAAATTTTCAAGTAGTCTCCACTTGAAAACAAAATGGCAGAGCAACTTGGTTAACAAACTCATCTAAGATATTTATAAGATAATATACTGTTCAAATATGGTTCCATTTGGAGTATTATTTCACAAGTTATCATGGATTTAAATTTTCAAGTGGTCTCGCATAACTTAAGATATCTGCCACTTTATTAAAAATGGTGGATAAATTTTATTGAGATACTTGTATAATCTATGTATACATCAAAATTCAAACAAATTCGGAATACGCTTTTTACAATTTGAATTTGAAATTTTGAAGTGGTCTCCACTTGAAAACAGAATGGCAGAGCAACTTGGTTAACAAACTCATCTAAGATATTTATAAGATAAGTTAAGACACTGTCCACATTTGGTTTGATTTGGAGTATTATTTCGGAAGTTATTGTGAGACTTTAAATTTTCAAGTGGTAGTCTGATTTCAAGTGGACCCACTTAAAATATCTGCCACTTTAAAAATGGTGGATAAACTTCATTAGTAAACTTCATTGAGACTCTTATGTGGTCTATATTTATTTTAAAATTCAAGCAAATCTTGCTTTAAATATGCTTTTTACAATGTGGGTTTGAAATTTTCAAGTGGCTGCCACTTGAAAACAAAAAGTCGGAGCAACTTGGTTAATGAACTCATCCAAGATATTTATAAGATCAGATCACTGTCTAAATTTGGTTCGACTTAGAGTATTACTTCGGGAGTTATCATGATGACAAAATTTTTGTTATAGATAGATAGATAAATGAAGTGATTGTAATAGGTCGATTTCTAAAGAAATCAACCTAATACAAAAGAAAGTGACCACAAAACAATAGTTACTTACGCGAGAATTAGCTAACTATTGTGGTGTCATGACTACAAACTTATACATTAGGTAATCAAATTATTAGCAATTTTTTTTTTTTTTTTTTTTTCAGAAAAAAAAAAAATACTGGACAAAATGACCCGGGACATCAATCAGGAAAAGAACATTTAAAAACTCACATTTTCCACTATCAATTTAGTTCAGAGTGTGATTTGGGACCAACCACAAATTGAAGAAGAGCACAAATACTGTATCATCAATATACAAGATATAAAAAATGGATAAATGAATTTAATGTTTTGATTTTTATGTAAAAATATGATCATATGCAATCTTTAAAAGAGTGTAAAAATTAAGAGGTTTATGTGATACATGTGGCCTCTGTATAAAACGTCTATAAGAAATAGATTAAAGAAATAGAAAAAAAAAATGTTTATAAGAGAATGTTTAAAGAGAAGCAACTACGTTGGTTGCATTTTCTTTTACAGTATTTTCAAGAGTCAAGCGTTCTTCAGATGTTAAGGTGAAAGTTCTCAATATGCCCCAACAAGGACGTCTAATTAAGAAACACAAAAATTTTTTCACCAATAACATTCTGTATAAGGAAATTTTTGGCTAAACTTTTGTTTGGTTAAATAAAGTCTTTATTAGTTTTTTTACTATAAAAAATTAGTCTGAAATCTTCATTTATTTCTGTTTGGAAATCTTTTTAATGATAAGATCTACACTACTTTCATTGATTTCATGAATTTAAAAATGGTTTCATTAATAAACTTTGATCTATTGGCATACACACAGGATCAGGCCAAGTTTTGTACATTTCAAGCTTGATTTTGAAATTTTTCCCGCATTCGGAATTCAGTTCGTTCACGAATTGGGGCTTTTCTAGTAAAAGCTATGAATGACTTGTAACTTGAACATGTTGTTGCATATACAATGTTAGATATAAATTTTTTTTAAGTTTTTCGCCAGGGGCGATTTAAAATTCATGAAAAAATACCTGAAATTTTAGCCAAAAAAAAAAATTCTTATGGGTAGAGAACATATATAATTTATTAGAGAGAGCCCCAATCTTCTCATTATGAAAAGTATTAATTTTAATTAGGTTTAGCAATCATATGAATTTTATATTTTATTGTTATTTTATGAATTCAACTACTAAAAAATATTGAAATCCTAGGACTGAAAATGAAAAAAATACCTGAAATCAGGTAAAATACCTGAACACAATCACCCCTGTTTTTTGC
The DNA here is from genome assembly GCA_963930645.1 of Salticus scenicus. Lineage (NCBI taxonomy): Eukaryota > Metazoa > Arthropoda > Arachnida > Araneae > Salticidae > Salticus > Salticus scenicus. Next base: position 203,544,393 of record OZ005653.1, on the reverse strand, counting down.
TTATAACTAGAATGGGTTTCCATAAAAATTTACAAAACAATAGAGAAACATTATTTTGAAACAAAAAATTCCCATATGTAATATTCGCTGAGATATGAGCATTTATATCTCATATTAGTAAACATTATTTTACTGTGCATGCATGAAGATACAAAAATTTTTATTACATAGGTTGAAAGCTAGACATATTGGGAAACTTTTGTCAAAAGTTCATTTGAATAAAGTGAAAATTAAGCAAATTGTCGGCATAAGAATGAGCTAGATTTTAGGTATTTTCCAGAGTTGAAATTTCAAAAGGGGTTTTTCGCATGCCATGAATTTAATTTGAAGATCCAATTATTTCAAGCATATAAATCTGATGTATATATGTGTTATCAATAAACGCTTTAAAATTCAGTTATTGACATGGATAGGTGAAAGTTTTATTTAATTAGCTGATGTACCAAACACATACCAGGAAGACTAAGAAATAAATAAAGCTGAAAAAATTAATTGACAAAAAGCTGAATACGACTAAAAAATCTCATCCATGTTTCAAGGCACTGCTTGTATTGTTGATTTTCATGTTTTTTTTTCCCCAATTGATTTTTTTCTACATTGAAATTATAGTTCTCAGTAATTCATACACGTTAAGATCCTGAGAGTGAAGTGCGCAACTTACATAATACTGATTAATATAATTGTTGAAATTTCTATTTTTCTGTGATTCATGTACATTGAACCTGCGATATTAACTTATATCTTTTTATCTTCAACGTGTGTCAAATTTTATATATTCCAAGATTTAATCTTTATATAAATTGTACTTTATTATGAATTTAAAATTTTAAGCTGTTTGTTGATTCTGCACACAATAAGCAATTTTTTCATACATCATCATTTTGAAAAGTTAAACAGCAACTTAAGGATTATTGTAACCCTCGGCATCAAGATAAGGTAATGTAATGTTGGTGATTTTTAGGAAAATGCATAAATAGTAGCCTAAACTAGAATTTTTGCTGAATGCTTATTACAAACACACTGAATACACTCAGATTTAATATGAGTAATGTAACATTGTGAAGAAATACTACAAGAAATTTATAGGAATTATTATAAATGATTATAACCATTAATGTAACAGCAGTTAATTTTCAAACAGATATGTACACAAACATATTTTTATAGCAAATGTTTCAAAATATTTATATAAATAAAAATAATTATGTAAAAGCATTACTGTTCAACAATTAAAAAATAAAGTAGAAAACTTTTCAAAATTAAAAATGTTTGATTGGAGGTGGAAAAAAATTACGTAAATGAATATCATTAATATGAACGAAAAATTTGAACAAAATATACAAAAAAAGTTAAAATATTAAAAAAAAAAAAAAAAAAAAAAAAAAAAGGATTAATTATTGCGAATTTTTTTTTTTTTTTTTTTTTAAATGAATAAAACAAAACAATTTAAAGGACAAAATGATATGACTTTTCTTAAGTCGATTGATCTATAAAATTCAGCGTACGTAAGACACACTTTCTTACACACGAGAAAAGTAGTTCACAGGATATTTTTTTCAACATTACACGTTAGAAAAACATACAATCAATTAAATTGCATACTTTGGATACAGAACTACTAGAATAATTTTGTCCAATCGAGCTGTTTTCTGCAGAATTTCCCAGCATATTGTATCATCAATTTCTTTTGTTTAGAGAGAATAAATAAAACACAATAAATAAAAATTAAAAAATAAACAGAGAAGTTTTCGCGTAAACAAATAATAACTATTAGCGTCTATAGAAACAGTTAACCCCACCTACTACCCTATCTTTGATTGGATAATTTTGGCAAGTGCACGCCTCAAAAACTGGGGGAAAGTTTTGAAGTTGATAGAGTTTACCAATGAGCATGCAGTCATGACATCTTAAATTTTTCACTGTATTACATCATTATAAATTACATCCATGAGTTTTTATAAGCATTCATCTCCTTTACTGACCTGACAACCAGTCAACCAAGAAAACAAAACTACTTTTTTTTTTAATTTTTTTTTTCCTGCGATGAGTCATGTAAGATCCTTTCTGTATCTGTCACTGATGTCGTTGATCGAGGTGTTTCCTCTATATCCTACGTGGTTGTAAAATGAGCTAAATTATTCCTCCTTGAATGGCATATTTAAAAAATAATTATAATTATACAAATACTATTTTTTACATTTGTTGTTTTTACTAATGAAACATTTATGGAAGATTTTTTGGAAAAAAAGGATGCCATGGCTGATCGAAGAGCAGAATTAGAGAGAAAAAGACAGAAGTTAGCTCTTTTAAGAGAAGAAAAAGCTCGTAGGAAAAGAGAAAAAGAAGCTTTAAGAGTAAAAATTTTTTTTATTTGAAAATCATGTCAATGTTTATCAAATGTACATATAATCCTTTGTCATGCATATTTTTATTATATTCTCGTATTGTTCAAAGTCAAATAAGTTCATTAAAACTGACATATTGTCAACAAATTAAGAATTTTTACAATTTATGATATAATACTGAGTAAATACTTTTGTTATTTTCAGAATGAACAGCCTTCTCCTGTATTAGTTAATATAAAAAGAGAAAAAGACATCATTGTTGAAACTGAAAGATTACTAGCCTCTCTCAATGTTACAACATCTGTTGGTTAGTTCATTCTTACATATTTTTAAAAAGAGAAGTAGCTTTATTTTTATTATTTTTTAGGTTAGCTGTAAAAACACTTAGAGCATTCTGGGTAAATATTTGGAATACTGTCTGCAAAAAAAACATTTTTAGTAACTTGGATTATAATATAAAATCAGCATACTAACAATGTTAAATGTGTTAGATGTTCTGAATTTTAGATTTGAAAATTTTACCTAGTTACTGAAATATAAATAGCATGTATCGTAAAATTATTAGAAATAGTAACAGACATTAATTTTACTAATATTAATTTTAAAATAATTTTAAAACATTAATTTTAAAATATTTTTTCAATTCATAAATCTATTTTGACCTATGGGTGACCTATATTTTTTGTTACTGTATCGCACATATTTTAGCTGTAGTTAAAACACTGATAACAAAGAT